>OY728121.1:792476837-793910170 GCA_963277665.1 Viscum album
AGACAAAAACATTCCTCCTATTGTTTAGTAAAACACTTCGTGTAAAAATATCCCTTTTGAATGAAATTAAATGTCAAAAGGGTTTAATATAAAACTAATAAAATAAGTTTGTATATAAATTGAAGTATGCCCCAATGAAAGGATATTGAGACAAAGTCCCTTACCTCAAGTCTGACTTGTCTTATTCATTTCTTTAAATTCATGAACAATAAACATTGGTAAATTTATAATTTCTTAATGAATTCCTAAGTTTATTATTCAATTCATATCAGATATTAAAATGTTATAATAATTAGTTAATTTTTTTAGTTCATATCATACATTCTGTCGATTTTCGGTACATGAGTCAAAAATAAACTTGTTTGAAGAGAATTGTACATGTAGTTATAAGTATATCATCTCCAGAATAGTGTTCAAGATTTAAATATCATATATATCTAGTATATATGTATTTAATAGTATTCCATAATTTTGGAGATAAGAAATGAAATGTACCATTCCTTGAGACGGTAGGTCGTATGTACACATGAACGCTACATTCATTTTTTGTCATATTAATGGACATTAAAACTAAATGAGACATAGATATAATATAATTCCAGTATAATATATATTATATATAAGTAACATAAATTAATTAACTACATTATTTATGAATTCCATGTTTGGAATGTACAAGTCACGTCACTTGATGGGGCAGTAGTCCACACTTCCTCATATGAAATTATCACATTTTCACAACATGAAAATCATAAAGATATGTTTTGTGAGGCAGTAATTTGCCACCCACAAAAACAATATGTTCTTTTACCATTTGACCGAGGTGTGTGTAAGTGTATGTAGAATACTTATCATAACAACATAATATTATAGTGAGGATACTTGTGTTATTAAGGTATCAAATAAGAAGAATATAGTGGTGAGTTGAAGAAGGAAAATAAAAGAATGAAACTTGAGAGAAGACTTTACCTCTAAATCAGGTAACTCTTTCTGATTTGAGCCGAAGGATTTCTTGTAAATACTTCTGCCCAAAGTGAGGCTTCTATGAGTAAGAGAGTGATGTGGAGAGATAATATGAGTATTGTTAGGATTATCCAAGGGCTTGAGAAGTGTGGGTAAGGAGGTTGATGTGGGGGCCTTTTATAAGAGGTAGGAGGGTCACTTTTGGAAAGTCTTGAAATGTTACTTTATTATAAAATGGTTTTCAGATTTTAAAGGTCCCAAAATTATATATTTAGAGGATAAGGTTATAAGAGTTCTAAATACACCCCTAAAATAGGGTTTAGACAAGTTTATGTCTTATATTTTACCTTATATTTTTATTTTATTTAAATCGTTCATTAATGAGGTAATCACTGCATCATCATGGGGTCATAAATAAATTTATTCTTTTAATTTATAAAAATTATAAAACAAATACCATGATGTAGGAAATTTTTTTATCTTTAAAATGAATATTTATAGTTTAATGGATCATTTATGTAAACAAAATTAAAATTGTTTTACTTAGGTGTTACATAGTTTGGTTAAATTTTCCTTTCTTTAAAAACAATATGATAAAAGGTCACTATCACAAAAAAGTGATTCCATGGGGTCCCTAAGTTGGCACAAGGCATCCCATGGTCATACATGACAGAACCAAGAGGATTTTTGACACATTTTGGGGTCATTTTATATTATTATGATATTATTGTATTACCCTTAACTACCCGATTACTAATTAATCATGATAATTAAAGATAATTACTATCGTTACTATTCATAATGTTCAAAAAACAAAAGAATCTTAATTACATAATTTGGACCTTTTGATTCAAAATATGGAATATATTTTACCAAATTACTAACACACAAATTTCAGTAATTAATTTAAAAATCATTCTCGTTGTCAAAACAAATAGCTTGTTTTTAAGAACAATATCTATCAAAAGATTGACAATTGTTTATGTCCAATTTCAAACTGAAATTAATTATAATGACCACAATAATATTAAATGGTAAAAATATATTCTAATTAAACTTTAAAACCAATGAAAAATATAATCTAACCATATAATTAAATTAGATGAAAAAGCAGTTTTGAAGTAAAATGCAGTCTTTTTCACTATTCATTAAAAAAATGAACACTGTCAGAAAAATACCAAAAATTTATCCAAAGTAGATTTCAATGTCCCAATTACAAATAATAAGTTTATTTTGACAAATAAAGCAGATAAAAGTGTAAAAATATATATTTAAAAATGGTTTCCCATCAAAAGGCGGTAAGACAATCTTTTAAAAATATTAGAGTATTCTATGCCTAAGATTGGATTTATTCTCATTTTGAGCCTCTAAAACACTACATAATTCATAAATAGACATAGATATGAAAATATATTATTCCTTACTTACATGGGATGTTACAGAAAGATATATGACATACTTTCCATAATAAGTATCCTATGATAGAAAAGAAAAGTAATATGGAAAAAATAAAGTTGATGTAAGATATTTTTTTGAGATATCGTTGAAAGAAAGTAAAAAAGAAGAAATCATGGATAATTGATAGTGGTTGTTCTTCACATATGATAGGTGGTATAAAAATATTGAAAAATGATGAAATTTATGATGGAAGAGTAGTTACCATTGATAATTGTAGTTCCATAAAAATTGTGGAATCAGAATTTATAAGAATGAAGAAAAAATGTTAAAATATAGGAATGTTTTATTTTTGGATGGGATTAAACATAACATACATAGTATAATTCAACACTATAATGATGGAAAGTAATTGACTTTCATAAAAATATAATTTTATTATCAACGCTATAAAATATCGAAAATTTATCAAAAAATGAGAATGAACTAATGGTATCTTGTTTCAACATGTAGAGTTTAATAACTCATATTACTTGAGTTTTGAAGATGAAAAAAAAATTGTGGCATTAATAATTGTGAACCTTCGGTAGAAAAACATCAAAAACATTCCAATTTTGATTTTTTCTATTATTTTCAAGAATTTAAAATAATAGAAGGATATTTTCCTGTTACTTCTCTGAAAGGGAAGATAAATAATAAAAGTTATAAGAGATTTGAGGTTAATTATACAAGACTTATTGAACTTATTCATTCAGATTTGTGTGGTCCAATGAGACATCAATGAACAAAAATAGATGTATACTTTATCACTTTTATTAATTGCTTCTATTAAAGGAAAAACGTTGGGTTTATGAAACCAATTTTAGAGACTATGGAAATGTTTTGGTTTTTCAGTAAATAATATTATAAATAAATGGGGAGTTTATATAAATAAGTTGAGAATGGATAATGGAACCGAATTCACAGGAACTACTTTTGAAACAGTTCTGAGAAAGCATGGTATCAGACATCATTGTATTGATCCCTATACTGAAAACAATGGAGGGGTAGAATGAAATAATAGAAGTTCGGTGGAAATGGGAAGAAGTGTGTTAACAAAATTGAAACATTTAAAATTCTATTGGAGATAAACTATTAGTATTGTGTTACTTATTCAAAAGAGATGCTTGTTGAGACAAAAAAACCAACATTACTTCTTATGAAATGTGGTATAATAAAAAACCTTAATTTAAACACATAAATGTTTTTGTAAGTCAATTTTTACTTAAAATAAAATATCCAAATCTAGGAATGTTTGATGAGAAATACGAGGAAGGGCCTTTTATAGGTTATTCACCCAATGGATAAGTTCCAAATGAAGGAAAAAATGATTAAAATTATTTCTAGACTCATATGATGTGGACATATTTGAAATTCAAAATTACATAATAAAATATTTTGAGAATTCTGAGGGAGATAAACTGGAGAATTCTAACGATAGTGAAAGTGAACGAAGATTTCCTTACTGAGATACATGAGAATTGTGTGGGGA
Source organism: Viscum album (assembly GCA_963277665.1). Taxonomy (NCBI): domain Eukaryota; kingdom Viridiplantae; phylum Streptophyta; class Magnoliopsida; order Santalales; family Viscaceae; genus Viscum; species Viscum album. Next base: position 792,480,727 of record OY728121.1, read on the forward strand.
GGAAAGCTTAGATGGAAGATATACTTTAAAATTTCTTACCTTACAATATAAATTAATTATTGGAAATACAAGGCTCTAATTAAGATGAGAATAAATTTTATATTAGAAAATGAGACTTCACTTATCTCAAAAGATAAAACAGAATTAGTTTCAGAAGACTTTCAACCGAAACAAATTGATGTATTCTATGAATGAAGAGCTAGATAACATTGACAAAAATACAACATGGTAACTTTTTCCATAACCATAAAATAACAGATTTACCAAAACAAAGTGGTTTTACCCAAAAACATTGAATGAGCTTGGAGAAGATTAATAAAATAAAGAATATCTTATTCATAAATGCCACACATAGGTGTAAGGTGTGGATTTTGAAGAACAATTTACCTGAGTTTAAAGATTATAAACAATTTGAAAGTTTCTATCATTGGCCAGACGTAAAAATTAAAAAAATTATTAGGTGGATGTAGTGTACCCTTTCTTAAATGGTGAGATTGAGGAATAAGTTTACATTGAAAAATCTTGCTTTTCAACTTTAAAATAATAAAAAATAAGGTTTTTATATTGAATAAATCCTTATATGGGTTGAAATAATCCCCATGTTACTGGAATTAAAAACATGATATATGTTTGATAATGTTTTATTTTTATAATTTAAAGGTTGATATAAACTTGTATTTGAAATAATTTAACTCCAACACAATAATTGTTTTTGTATATGTGTGTGATATTATTTTTACTGGGTAGGAAGAAATTTTTTTTAAAGAAGCATCTGTGGAAATCAAGAAGAATTTTGAATTGTAAATGTTGTGAGAAATAACTTCTTTCCATAGATTAAAAGTTCAAAAAAATAAAAAGTAAATTTTCTTATCTTAAGAAATGTTTTATAGAGAATTTTTAAAGAACTTTTGGATGGAACAATCCAATGATGTTAATACTCCTATGATTATGAGTACAAAGTTGAGTAAAGATAAGTCAAGAAAAAATTATGAATCAAAAAGAGTTTCAAAATATGATAGGATGTCTACTTTACCTTATATCCTTCGGAACTGATATTGTTTATTTTTTGAGTTTGTTTCTAGGTATCAATGAAATATAAATTAATAACATATGTTGGAAGAAAATAGAATTATGAGATATATAAAAGCAACAATATCCCAATGATTTGTTTACCAAATAAATTGTGAGATAATGTTTCATGATTATACTGATTTTTATTTGTATAGAGATTGTAATGGTATAAAATCAACCTTAAGAGAATCATTTTTCTTGGGTTAATATTGTGTGAGTTAGCATAGTAAGAAACAAATTTTTATAAAATTAAGAATAGAGAAATTGGAATGTGTTGTAGGTACTGAACAATGTAATAAAATGTTTTAGATGATAGTTCATCTGGAATACTTGAAATATAAATCATTTTAACAATTGAAGAAACTTTTTCATAATCAGAGTGCAGTTGATCTTTCTAAAAATAATGTCTATTATTCAAGGTTAAAACACATTCACATAAAATTTGACTTTATAAATGATAATTTTGTTGTTGTACATGTTATTATATAATATATCTCAACAATGTATCAAATTAATAATATATTCACAAATTCAATTCTAAAATAGAGATATTTGGAATTGAATCCACACCGTCTTGTTCATCATTTTCCCATTACATTATAAAATTCATAAGGAAATTCCCCCACCATGATTTGGATTATGGTGACAAAGGAGGGGATAAATTAATGAATTTTTTAACATTTTTTCATATCTTTCATTCATTAATTTGAATATGTTCTTACTAAAAAATGGGGGAGTGAAAATTAAAAGGGAGAGAAAAAAGTAATGTGATAGGGGGGAAAGATAAAAGGGATGGTGAGTTATTTTTACATGGCTGAAAAATTTTATTTTTACTAAGGGATTGAATTCCTTATAAAACATTAATTTACCAATTAGTGTGGTGTCAAGACACTCTCTTTTAATAAAGGTTTTTTTGTAAAAGTCAAAAAACATTTGTTCTATTGAAAATTAGTTTGTTAATAATTTGTGAGTTTTAAAAAAAATAATAAATTTTGTCAATAAAACCAAATGGGGAGATTGAAGAACCTTTGGGATGATCTTTCCTAAAAACAATTTGTTTTTATTGATAACTAACATTTTTGTGAACAAATTTTCTTTGTTCCTCAAGATCAGACCTAGTCCATCAGAATGATTTTTTATAAGCATGAAGAATCTTGCTGAATGTTAGAGTCAGAACATAAAATGGGGAGAAACGTTTTTATACTCAATGAAGATGTTTTCTAGACATGGGGTTTTAGAGAGTGGTTTTATGATTGATCATTACTGGACACAGAAGGTGTATGAATCATAGATGTTGTATGTTCTATAGATTTATTGATTAGAGAGGCCATTAGACTCAAATTCATCAGCGTGATGATATATCAGACTTGATGTTTTTTTAAATTTGATTATGATAATGAAATTCAGAATTTTACTGAAGAGAATAAATGAATATAGTAATTCCAGATGTTATAAGGTTATTTAATTTTATAAAATTTTATCATAAAATTCTTTTATAATCTTGGAGTTCTCATAAAGCATGATAAAGTGAGATGATAAATATATTTGAATAAATGGAGGATATTTAAGGTGTTTAAAAAGTTTGTATCTGTACCCGAAACATTGATAGAGAAAATTGGATCCAGAAGTACCAAAATCAAAAAAAATAGAAATCTATATAAGTAATTAAGATAAAGTTTGAATATTTCCTGAGTGAAGTCACCATAAGATGCAGAACATTAGGGTAACCAGAACCTAATCCATCAGATAATGTCTTCATATTAATAAATCATTAGGTGCAATGGTTCAAGAAAACTGATTGGTTTGAGTAATAGTATGAAGAATGTTATCATACTGATAAGATCATTATGATGAGAAGACTATAATAATAAGGAAGTGTTTGAAAATATGTGAAGTGATTGATATTCTATAGGTATTTGATGTATTTTAATGTTTCAACCAGGTTTGTGGAGTATTCACTTTAGTTAGTTAATTAATTAAATGAAGAAAACATACTGATATTCCATCAGATATAGAAATTCCATTAGATATAGTATCAAAAAAATCAATCAAAATTAGTTGAGAATGTTTCATCATAAAGAGACATGGAAGTTCACCGTAATGATATTAGAAGGTTCCATTAAACTAAAAAAGTGTTATGAAGTATGAGAAGGATAGTTTTGGAGAATACATTAGATTATTCTATAATATGTGTGGAGATTTGAAGTGGTAAAAATTGGAATTAAAATATGCATACATCTCAGAGTTTGTGAATTTGATAAAGTGGGGAAGTTTTAAAAGAATCCAACCTTTTTTATTAAAAGATTATAATAAATAAAAGTACAGTACATTCATACATTTCAACATTTTCTAATGAGTAGAAATACTGAAGCATTGAAAAAATTGAGTGAGATTTCTTTTCAGATAGATATATCGTTATAATATAAGAGATCTTAATGTGTTCTTATCAGACTGAGGAATATCAAATATAGGATGTTCGGATAGATATTTTGAGTAGTTTCTGAGAAGATTGAGTATTTTATACACATGTAATAGAAATATTACTTTGGAACTGTTTGAGAAAGGGAACATCGTATTGAGTCAATCATACTTATCCAAATGAACTTGGTTCATTAGACAGAAGGTTGTCAAACTCATAGTCGTCGAACTCCAGAATGATTGTGGAGAAATTTGAACAAAGACTTTATTCATTTTTTTCAATTTTTTTGTAAGAAATATTTGTAAACTAATGGGGTTTAGTATAATCATTTCTATTGGGAGAAATAATGTGTCTAATGGGTGTAGGAAAAATTTATGTTAACTTTATCCTTATAGTGAGTTTCTATAGACCCACGAGACTGGATATGGAAAGAATTTAGTTTCTCACACTGAGGTTAAACCTTTTAAATATCACGTGGTTTACTTTCTCTAATAATTTTTCATGAATGATTATTTACTAAAATATGAAAAGGAAGTGATCTTTAATAGTTTTCAGGTGTTAAGTATTAAAATTATTTAAAATTTCAAAAATGGAACCACTAATCCACCCCCCATTCTAAGTTGTCATTTGATCCTTTGGAACTTAAATCCTAAACCAAAAATCCTAATCTCTATTCTATTTTTTCCTCTATTTGTCACCCTCCACACTAAACACCTCTTATATCCCCATCCCTTATCAGATTGATACACTATCTAATGCAGGACACTCTTCTCATAGAGGATATTGGGTGGCCTATGTTTCATTTTTCTTATTTTATTCTCTACATTGTTCATGAATAAATACATTTTCATAGAATATGTTTCAAATTTCATTAAGGATAGAGAATTGAAATTTATATTTGAAAACCATTATGGTGGACTGATAACCCTAACAAAATCAACATGTCCCAAACTCAATCATATAATAAATAAAATTTCTCGACTTCGGTATAATGGAGTCATGTCAAGAGAAAATATTTGAGGAGTTAGTACTTTTAATATCTATATTGGTGACCCCTTTAGTATATCAAAAACTTTTGAATATATATACATTCAACATGCATGTTTTTATATTATGGGTCTATGTTCATGAATTTATATTAAAGATATGGTTAGTTATAGAGTGTTTAATAGCCTTGTTCTAATCTTCCTAGAAGTGGATCACTAATTCCATGCATATTTTAGATATTTCCCATGTTTATGGTGTTTATTATTCCAAAGGGAAGGACCACTAGTTCTATTTGATCAACCATGAAGTATCCATTTGTGTAATAAATTTTTAATGTCATGGGATGGTACCTAGTGAGTGGGTTTATAAAATAACATATGTTTTTTCCATGGGTAATGATTCAGTTTACTTTCAAGACTTTGGTATTATAATGACAAGGCTATGTGAAAAGCCTTTAAAAAATAACTCTATTATAAATAAGAGTAAAATGATGGTAATTTAACAAGTAAACCAATATCACTCAAGAGTATTTAGGTATTGGTTGTTTTGAAGGTGTAAAGAGTTTAATAAATCATTGGGGTGTTCCTATTAGAACTCTGAAATGTTAATATGTCGTTGTGGGTTTTCTCGGGTATAATATTTATTTAAGAGAATAAATAGAATGTGATAGGCTTCGGTTTCTATTTTTAATCCTGATAAGTACGTTCACGTTTATATGAAATAACATTGATGGGTAAATCAATGAGTGTAATCCTTTACTCTCACTTATATTCTTAGTTCATATAAATTTATTGGAAAGAACCTTTGTTCCTCTTTAAGCACCTTAGTTTGTTTTCATGGATTATTTTAAATGAGAATATGTTAAGATAAATCATATCATACCTCATTAGTGATCTTTCTTCATGATATGGTCCTAGTAAATTGATATAGTTATGAATGAATAGTATGTCAGGAATGGTATTATGAAAATTTCATAAAGGATTGGGGATCATCATGGGTTATCATTCGAGATACAAATTATCTTTAACATATCCAAGTACAGAAATATGATTCTAGTAGGGTTTTTCTTCTATTATTCCTATGATATCATCTTATAGTTTTCTAATTATGGATGGGATACTAATTAGGTATATGAAATGGGATATTTCAACCTTTCATTATTAATCATATCCAAAACATGTTTATATAGTTTTGATGAGGTTTGGTATGGTGACCTAGGGATCACGGTGTGTTATTTCACCACTCTGGTGATCATTCTTTGTGAGTTATAAGAAAATATTGGTGAGTGAGATAATATAAGATAAATTAGCTATGTGAGTATAGTTAGGTGTTTAAACTTAGTTAGTTTAACTTCCTTTATGTCTCTATAACCATTTCAATGTAGTTTTGAGTAAGGGTATCATGAGGTTCTACGGATCTGAATGTGAAGTGTACCACCCAATTTATCATCATTATAAGTGGTAAGAGTATCTCAATAGAGTGATAGGATTATTTATTTCTCAATTAAATGGAATTTTCTAGGTGACATGAATTTCCCTAATTCATTCTCTATATGATTATATTAGGTCATATTGGTTGATAAAATTAAACCTTAACACTATTTGATACATCTTTAATTTGAAAAAAAAACATTAGTGGAATTGGTTGAAGAATGTTGGGTTAGGTTTAGGATAACATGATTAACATATAAAGAACTTGTGATAATTATAATATAATTTATATAATTATTTAATTAATTTAGTGTACATGCACACACTATATTGTTGGGTATATATTAGGAACCACATTAATGGTTCATTATTTAGTTTTTTTTATCAAACACTACATGAGAACCATGATTCATTTTCAAACATTTATATCTAAATTTCAAGTAACAGATTGTATAAAGGATATTTCTAGATTATCTAAATTATTTTTGGGAGATATGACTAAGGGGTACATGGTTTTTTGATTTTTTTTTCTCCACCAATATTTTTGATTTTTTTATTTTGTACTTTATTGAACAAGTGGTTGATCCTAGTTAGGTTTGTTTTGATTATTAAACATGGGTTTATTTTTTTACAGAAGTAAAAATGGTTACATATTATTGATTATTGGACTTTAGTTGTGAATCATTGGTCTTGTTCTAACATTAAATTATGTTTATATTATTTATTATTATTTAATATTTTGATATTAAGATTCTATTCTCCCAAAAATATTTAATAAACACTTTATTATAGTAAAAATCACTATATTAGGAGGAATTACTAAGGTCACATACTACCCCAGATCAGTCATGGTTCAGGAAGATCTTGGAAGAGGTGTCAAAAATAGTATATTATCCTTGTTTTGGTTGTATAACTATTTTAGAACATGGTATATGGATCTAGTAGTGGTTATAACATGTGGTTACATTGACCATATCTATCGTAAATACCCATATTATGGAATCCTAAGTTACTTGGGGTTTTAGATTACAGTTATTATTTTATTCTATTATGATTTGATAAGTTTATTCAAGTACTAATTTCATGATTTATATTGTTGTTTATTGTTTTAATCTTAGAAAAATGTGGTAATAATGAATGATTTTATGCAACATGCTTCTCATGTAGGTATTTTATAAACGTTCAATAAAGTTTTTGAATGAAAAATGATTCTATTATAAAGGTGAAATGGTTATCATAAGAGGAAACATTTTTGGGAAAAAATTTAGGAAATGGGTTAAAATTAATTAAAATAGAAATAATATGTAATTTTTAATTTTCATGAACAAACTTCTAGTTTAATATTAATTAGTTTAAATTACTTGGTGGTTTTCATATTCTAATACTTGAGGTTATTGTTTTATAGACACTCTCAAAATGTAATGAAATAATCCTATAGTGGGTAGGTTTGGTTATTAAGTTCCTCAGGTATGAAAATTATCAGCATCCTTTCTCTTGTGGAAAAGAGGACCTTGGGTGGGTATATATAGCTTTAAATATTTCCTTAGGTTTGATGTGAAATGATTTTTTATAAGTTTCAGCTAGTTTTTAAGATACTTAAGCAGTTGGACTGGTGTTTCTTGATAAATGGGGTAGATGGTTCAAAGTTATCATGGAGGTACGTGAGTGGGTGACAGTTTTGCACTAGGTGTATATAATTGTATAATTCACTCATTTTAAGAAACTCTAGTGGGTTAGTGTCTTATAGATGAAATTACCTAATGAAATAATGATGAAAGGGGATAAAATATTATATTGGAATAGTACATACCTGATTTTTTATTCATGTTTATCATTATAATTATTGGATTGAAAAGAATGTATTTTTAGTTTTCATTATGATATCACATGAACTTTTAAGATCAATATTCATTAATATATCATCATCAAGAGATAAAATATTTTTATTTTGTAGTTTTTGGTCAAGTGGTTTTGTATTTTTTAGTGAGTATGTTGACTATATTGGGTGTCTTTGATTAGGACTTTTAGAAGGAAAATGTGATGGATATACAAGACAAACATGAATTATAATTATAGAATTGACTAGTTTTTAGTAGTGGTTTGGGGTTGTGGGAAGCTAACATTTAGTCAAAAAATGATCTGTTCTAATTTTAAATTATTGAAACTATGAAGAATAATAAAGAAAAAAATGGTAGAACTTATAGTATTCAAATTCATAGGAGAATCATCCAAAAAGTGGAATGTCTAATATATTAAAATAAAGAATAATGAAATTTCATGGATCGAGTTTCACTCCGTATTTTATTATAATTTATTCCTAGATTTATAGCATCAGGGAATGGTTTGGAATTTACAGAGTATTAGTATCATGTAAAGTTAATGATGGGTAATGTTGCCAAATTTTCAAGGTATTCATATTTCATGTCATCTATTAAGGGGATTCTTTCATAAAGGTGTTTTATTTTGAGATGGTTCATAAGTAAAAATTGTGGGTCATAGTGAATTATTTCTTCTGTGAAACTAATACAATGATTTTAAAGTAAGATATATTGATCAAAATGGGAAAACACTTTACAAATGACATTGTAAAGAGTATAATAACAGTTGGGTACAAATAAAGGATGGATAGAGATCCTCAGGGAGAGGATTACAGAGATAGTAATTAGAATAGTATGTCACCTCCAAGTCTAAATAGGATGTTTGTTATGGTGTGATATAAGGGTGGTAGGTATAATGTCCCAAACATTTCACACATAAATAATTCATTTTATTATAAAATATTCATTACATGTCAATATGATACATGCCATCACCACAAAGGTTTAGTGGCTCAAAAATATTTGATACATAAAAAAACTAATTCCCAAATGATCTAAAACATTTATAATTAAGTTATCTACAGATATAACCCTTATTATACATAACATGCTTATAAATACACACCATAACCTAGGGAACAGAATGATAATAAAGGGTGAGATAAGATACTCAATAAGGGTAAAAATAATAGATATAAGTCAATGATCATAAGTGGTAATAAGATAAGAATAAGGGTTTGATAATTTGATCCTAGAATTATAAAATTATACCAATCAATTCACATATCATAATCATAAAACATGGCATACTGTTTTATTAATCAATAGAAATAAGACATTAGATTGTTGAATCACTAATAATAAATCATAAGTAATTTGAAATTATCATAAGAATAAGATATAATTTTGTGGGTTACAAATAATCATAGAATATCATTTCCATCATCAAGGTTCACTTACAAGACTATCATAGTGGAATGGTATCACTCCTTATTCCATTATTTCTATAGTTGATGGTCACTCCCAAGACTAAATTATTCGACAATTTCCCTTACTAAACTATGTTCACTCCCCATTCTAGCCCTTATTATCTCATCATATATCATTAATTACCAATGCATGTGAGGGATATATAATTTCAGGCCCAACCACTACATAATGAAAACTATATATATGGGTCTCACAAAATCATAAAACATTAATCACATCATAAAATTATAACCTATGGAAAGTATATAAGTTTCATAAAAATTTAATCATCATAATAATAAACCTTCTAGATAAAGAATAAAGATTATAGCATTGGATCATCTCTTTAATAAATCATAATAAATATAAAAGGATGATTTTATTGATAAAAATACCTTTAAAATATCACTAGAACATTTCATGATAAAAAACTATTTTTATTTTAAATCACTTATTTAGAATATTTTTTTTCAAATATTAAGTAAATTTTTTTCTTGGAAAATAAAAAAGGAAGAATAAAATTGACTACTTAAAGATAATATTATCGATGTCAGTAGGATCCATTAATGTTGTGTTTCGTAAAATAAAAATTTATTTCACATTTTCTGTAAAAATTCAAAAGTACCTCATTTGGAAAACAAAAAGTAGGTAACCATTAATCCTTTGTAAGGAAATAAAAATATATAAAAAATAATAATTTAAATATTTTTTTTAGAATATTAAATCCAACAATAAAAACATTTTAATGAAAATATTCACATGGAAAAAAATATTCCCTACCAAATAGAAAAATATTGTTGATTTACATTACAAAACATTCTTTCATCCTCTTAACCAATTAATTGGAGGAAAATTAAAGAAAAACATATAATCAAAAAAAATTAAATTAGGATAGGAAAATACATAATATTTTAGATAGATATATCATATAGTTTCTTCATTAGATATCTAAGAATAAATAATCCTAGTAAAAATGAAATTCTAACATAAAACTCTTACCTTAAGTGTGTCTTACATAATAATTTACCTAACCTTATGGATAAAAATTTTAAATTTGTTATTCTAAAAACCCATAACTATAATTAACTATATAATAAGATACATGGTTTACTTAATATCATATCACCCTTTCAATAAAAATTTTTCGTTATCATTATTATTTCATGTATTAACTACATCATTTTTCATGTGTGTTTTGGTTCAGATATTATAGTTCATTCACATTGATCATGATTCCTCCATATAAATAATTTCATTAATTATTTAAATATAATATTTATTTATTATATAGATAATCATTACCATTCATGATAATTATGGAAGGAAAATGTATTAAATCACTTTGGGAGAGTTTTTTTAAAATTTTGTTTTCTGAAAAAAATTAAAATGTGTAGCTTAAATTTTTTTTAAAAATGTTCTTCAAAGGAGGCTTCGCCACTGCTGCATTTTGGTTAATACCAAAGGAGGCAGAGACACTATTGTATTTCCCCTAAAATTAAATAAAATTATTTTAAATGTTATTTTTTATATATTAACATTTTTTATTTTTTATTTTTATTTTTCTGTTTATATATATATATATATATAAAACGAACAATTTAAGCAGAATTTATCCCTTATTCAAGTATGTTACTTTACTAGCCTATAAAAAACTATAATACCAATATAAATAAAAAATAAAACATGGATTAAACATATAAGAAATAGTCCAAAATAAAATTAATTTTGTAAAAAATGTTCATGAAAAATCATTTGTAAGATTTAAAATCCACTAACATGAAATATAAAAATGTTTCAAGTATATGATTTTTCAATCATATAAACCATAAAATATATTACCAATATAAATGAAAACTAAAACATGGATTAAAAATATAATAAATAGATGAAAATAATAAAAATCATAGAACATGTTGATGAAGCATAATTTATAAGCTTTCAAATCCACTAACTTGAAACATAAAAAAGTTTCAAGTACGAGAGTTTTCTAGAAAATAAAATATAAACTATAAGACCAACATAATATAAAATTTAAACACTGATTAAACATATAATAAATAGTCAAAAAATACAAATAATTCCTTAAAAATGTAGATTAAAAAATAATTTATAAGATTTAAAATCCACTAACATGAAACATAAAATGATTCAAGTATGTGACATTCAAGCCTATAAAATATAAACTAAAAGTCAAATATAAGTGAAAGGTAATACATGGATTAAAAATAAATGAAATAGTTGAAAATATGTATAATTTTGTAAAAAAATGTTGATGAAAAATAATTTATATGATTTCAAATCCACCAACTAGAAACTTTAAAAGGTTTCAAGTATGTGACTTTGCTAGCCTAAAAAATATACACTATATGACAAATATTAATGAAAATTAAAACATGGATTAAAAATATAATAAATAGTTGACAATAAATATATAATTTTCAAAAATATTGATGATAAATAATTTATAATCTTTCAAATGTGCCAACTAGAAACGTAAAAATGTTTCAAGTACGTGACATTGCTAGCCTATAAAATATAAAATATAAGACGAATAATATATTTTTGACTATTTTATATATGTTTAATCCATGTTTTAATTTTCATTCATATGGGTCTCATAATTTATATTTTATATGTTTTCAAATTCAAGTATGTGGGTTTGGATCCCCCGGGACATTCCTTATTTTCTCTCCAACATCTGAGTAACTTTACTTACAATACTTTAATTTTAAAATATTTAATTTATTTTGGAAACACTTTTTATTTTCAACAAATTTTTAGATGTTTAGGATATCTTTTAAAATTTATTTCCATTGTTTTTATCCTGTATATTTTATAAGATTTTAAAGTTAGCTACTTGAAATTTATTAATTCTTCCAATGATTTAGGTAGTCGACTTTGAAGGTTGTTAAAAATAAATTGTGGATAAAATATTAATGAAAACTGAAACACTGGATAAAAATCTATGAAGGGATAATATTGAAAATAGTATATTCATTTTAATAGACATAAAACATATAAATTAACATGTATAATCAATGTCTACTTCTATGGTAAGGAGATTTTGTCCCACATTGTGGTCTGCGAATAGGACACCCACTTTGGGTTTGCTGTGGAGTATGATGACCTAAAAAGGGATCATCCTAGGGAAATGAAATGTAAATTGTCCCATATTACACCTATGTTTTAGTGGGAGGAGTTTTCAACTTCATGTTATACTACACTCTTGATACTTCTCCCACATGGGTGGTAGAAGGGCCGACCATCATCACAGTGGGGAACCAAGCCTCCAATGGAGCTATACTCCAATGTTGTGATGGATCTATACCCCATGGTTGTGATGGATCTGGACCACAAGGCTAGGATGGAAATGGAACCGAAGATGGATATAACTGTGTATATTATTTCAAGAAATATGGGGCCCATGCCGCCTTGAGAAAACCCTCAATCGGATGAGGCTGGATTACCAGAGGGAAAACCTCTTCCTAAGGAATGGGTGAGGCCTCACGTGCAGCATGAAACTGTATACATCATCATCGTGGTGGATTCTATACACTAGAAGTTGCTACAAGATGTTCTTATGGGCCAGGAAACTCCTTTCTCTGGGTTGGACAATTGAATATGCTCTTTGATAGTGCACGATAAGATGACATCAGCTATAGTGCTTCAGGATGGATGGTTTCCCGGCTAAAGACCCCATTCTCCCCTTCATCATTCATGATAACAAGATACTCTGAGTTAATTCCCATTAAATACATTCAAAATGAATTATAAAATAGTTCAATAAACAAACTAATGGAGATTTATTGGCTTCCAATCTTATGAATCTCTCTATCATGTCAGGTAAGATACATTATAGACTTTGGTATATACCATGGCTCATCCTCATCCTTCTCCAAAAGAACGAATCAATTCGTAGGTACACCCTGAAAAAAAACATTAATCATCTATCTCAATAATCAAGAAACTCAGCATGAACTTGATGCTAGTTCTCAACCTGTCTCCCTCTAAGCTTTACGTCATGAAGCTTCTTTGTCTACTTCGGTGAAAATGGAATCGACTAAACACAGCAAAACTGGCACATGACTCTGTCAGGATGCTACCACTATATATTATGGAAGTGAATGAGGGGCACTACAGCCATAGAATCCAAAATACCGACAGTGTAGTACAGTTGAAACTAGTCCATTATTGTCCAGTTTGGAAGCTATGAAATTCAAAATGACATGTGACCTTTGTCAAAAATATCTCCTTCTTAAAACCAAAAATTGACTATATTGTTAAATTTTTTAGATAGTGATAGATTTTATATACATACCTAGTTAGGTAAGGAATGGTCCAACATGAACTGATATGCACCCAAAGGGTGTCTCAGATTGTTGTGGAAACTATATCTCTTACCCCACCTGTAAAATACATCATCGATGGTGAAAAATAATGAAAAATTATATTCAATTACTCTAATAGCATCAGAAACCAATAGATATGTGTGATCATACTAGTGTCTATGCATATGATCATGAAACACCTCTGTAGATATCGATGGACCAGAAAGATGACTGGAGAATGAAGGGATACACCCCCATGCCCACATTTGAGGAAGGATGATGCATCCCTCGAGATCTATGCAATCATTGAGGGATAGCATGCATAATTCTCTTTACGTGTATATCAAGTAGGTTGATCCATAGTTTTACATCCCAACCTAATAAAAGTACTCCAGTATGGGTAGATACATCATTTTCATGTGCATCCCTATGTGATCAGCACACATGGTCCCTCCAATGAGCCATAATATATATGCACGGGCATAACGCATGAGATTCTTCTCATCAGCATCATAGAGTAACAGTATAATCTTCTCCTCTAACCAAGGAAAAGATATTGATTCTCCATCTCTATCCCTACGGTTGAAAAAAATGCCAATGCAAAACAATCACTGAGAGTGGTTGATACAAGATGCAAAAGTGGGTCCAATAATAGTTTCCCCTTAAAACGGATGACCAAGAAGCACTACCACATCCTAGAGGGTGACGGTCATATCTCCCTCAGGTAGGTGCAATGTGTGTGTCTCTGTTCTCCACCCCTCTATGAGGGAAAAAATCGAGTGATGGTTGAAAAATGTGAAATCCAGTACAGTAATGGAATATAATCCATCACAGTAAAAGTGTGTTATAATAGAATGTAGAGGCTCCCTGTGGTGAACATTTTGTGCTTGATGCACCCTGGTCGATTGATCCTCACCACCAACTAACAAGACATAAGAAACATGGCTACACTGCTGAGTGATTAGTATGGTATCATCCATATATATATAAGTACATGAAATGATTTGTAAATGTAATGTTTAAATATAACATTATGGTTAGTAGAATGTTATGATATATAGAATACAATACATGTAATGCTTATGTAAACTATTTTATATAGTTTTATTTACCAAAAGAAAGGGGTATGTCTTCATGTTTTTCAAATCATATTACTAATGTGTTGTTATGATATGATTTTAACTAGAAAAATGTGTTTTGTAAGATATGGTTTTGTATATTTATATATATATAAACATTTTTTCTTAGTTATGTAAATATTTATTAGAAAATGTTGTGCTTTGTAATTTATGCATGACTATCAGTGTGATGGTATGTTTCATGATTATTTTCTCACGTGTATAGCTCATTTTGTAAAAGTAACAAGATTTCTTGAATGAATTTGTGGGAAATGAACCATGACACAAGAGGAACAGTGGAAAACACAACGTTGATGATGTAAACTAATTCCATCACTGCCTTTATTGTCATTATTCCTCCTATTTTATGGTTTATTTCCCTAAAATGATTTCTTGAAGTTTATTTAGTGTTACAGAATTATTTTTACTAACCATTTTTGTTGGTTGTGTACTATAATAAGCTCTATTCTCAGTTTTTATAACATCACCTAATTATTACACATAGGTAAAACTATACTCTATTTTTTATGGGGTATGAATTCTCTTGATCTTCAAATCAAGAGTCTTCTCATTTAAACAGGTAGACAAGATAACCAGAGGCATCTTAAATATTCATTTCAATCTCTAGTTGAAACTGTCTTACATACCTTAGCTCATGCTGAATTCCATTTGAGTATAGTTATTTTATATCAAAAAAGTACTTCACGCAATGATATAATGTATTGTAAACTAGGGTAGTTATAGGTAACTTGTGAATCCCCTTAAATACATCATTGAGGAACTCCAAAATGTTTGTGGTCATGTGTATGTACAGAGTCCCCTCATCATATACCAATGTCCATTTTTATTTCGTAATATGCTTCATATAATCATAAACATCTTGATTATCCTTGCAGATTTTTTTGAATTTTTTTTCAAACTTCCATTGACCTGACTCATATGCTACACAAAAAAAATGATATTTCAGATAATTTTATTTTATCATTACATTGAAATAGTAATAAATAACAAAGGAAATGCGTTCCAAGCCTCATGATTTCCTTCTTCACCGGTTTGTTGTGGAATTTTTTATACACGTTTCTAGAAATATGTCTAATGCAGTACTGATGATGTGAGTTTTCAGATCTCTATGTATTAGGGTCCACATTGATTACCTCGTTAATTTCCTGATGCTGATCAGATATCAAACAAACACCCCGAATGTTGGTGAAATTGTGGCTGATATATTCCAAAAAACAACTCCATGATTCAGCTTTTCCCTCTCAACAACGGAAAAGCACAGCGGATAAGGTGAATGGTTTCCATATTTGGTTTCTATAATCAACAATATGCCCTTGTATTTTCAATATAGAAATGTTCCATCAATCAGAATGAACAGTTTTCTAAAACATAATGTGGAGATACCAAGGAGGAATTCCCAGAACAAATGATGAAATTGAACAAGAGATAGATCAAGTCGTTTATCTTGAGACACATGTTCGATTGTATAAATGTGGAATACAATATGGTTATGGTGCCTCGGTATGGCTAGAAATTGTGTCACAACTAAATACGCGTCATCCAAATCACCGTAGACCTTCACAATTGCCATTGGTTTCATCATCTATGCATTATTATAAAAAATCTTATAACTAAATGTTTGAAATATCCTCTCTTTAACTAGGGGTATAAGAACATCTTGATATCACTAAATCATCTCAACGACAATGGATGACAAAAATTTGGCATCCAATGAGATATGATCTTTTTCGGGTTTGGCTAAATATAAGTATGAGTGGTCATAATCCTTGATATTCTCTAACCTCCAAATGCAATGTCCAGAATCACCCTCAAGAGGAATATAAAATCATCCAGATACATCTCACACTATATGATATATTTACTAAGGTTTGATTCCAAAACTATATATCTTCATTGTCTCTTAAAGTGAAATCTCTTTATTGTGCTTTGTAATACATATTTACTTGGTAAATTCCATGCATTATATAAGGTTTTGTCTAGCTCACTAAACATGTCTGTTAAAACTCTTGAAAACTCAGTTGTGGGAGTGAGAGCATTGTTGTTGAATTTAGGCACACATGTCATTACTTATGACCAAAATGCAAACATTGGTGGATGATTTATTGTGGTTGGAGGCTGTTATACAACTAATGAATGTCTACCAACTTCCTCCCCAACTTCAGTTGGCCCCTCCTCATCAACACTATTGTCACCATCTATTCCATCATTACGAAACTCCTCATCAGATGTTAGATTGAAAATTATATCGGGGAAATCATCTAGGTTGTCCTCTTATACATCATTTGGAATAGGCTCAATTTCATGGGGTAGAAAATCTTCAGCCACTCTTTAAATTCTATTTCTTCGTACAACAGTATGTTATTGTGGTAAAGTAGAAACATCAACATATAAATCTATCATGGTACCGTCTGACCAATTATAAAATAAATTTATTGCTTGGACCCATTGTGCATCATCAACCAATGGATATGCTAGATGCCACAGTGTTGTAGAGAATTTCAAATGTCTATAGCTCATATATTTGATCTCATGATCAGTTCCTATATATAATGAACCATGAATTTTGTCTTTAAGGTCACTTAGGGTTACAAAATCAACAGTACTAACCATAGTTATTGGTTTTGTATTGTAAGATGCTCTTTTCTCAATTTTAATAACCTCCCGGTAGTATTACACACAATAAAACAAGACTCTCTATGTCAAAAATGTTTTTTGATCAAGATTATGATAGTGACAATGATCTTTGACAATATAAAATTTATTATACTTCTATTTTAGAACATATTTTCAGACCTTAAATAGGATACTAAAGTTTATTAAAATATAAGCCACAAAATATTTTGGACATTGAGGTGAAAAAAAGATAAAACATCAAATTAGTTTAGTTCACAATGATGAAATTAAAATTATGATCCTATAATGTAAAATAGGCAATAAAAACACATTAAATGTCCAATTAGTGTTTTAGAACATACTACAAATACTATCATTTTCAACAGAACATGTGTTGGATGATAGGATCTTAACTTCAGAAGTGAGGTAAAACCCAACTGATTTTTATTTAATAGCTTAATAATATCTTCTAAAAATATGTACTTTACTTATTAAGTAAATAACTTTATATTATGTTATTAAGATACCATATAAAAATAAACTATATATTACCTTACTTATGAAGACACACTCATCTCATCCAAACCATGTGTAATTGAAAAATGTCAAGGTATTTCTTGTATGTTGTAAAACATTGAAGTTTAATTTAATATGTTAGTTATTCCCCATTTCATTTTATATAATCATAATTGTCATTTTATCAATTATAAGTATAATTAGATAATAATTACACGTTTTCATCTTTTAATCCTATGTTATTAATTAATTAATCTATAATTAATCATTACTAATAAAAGAAATTATTTCAAAACTATATAATATTTATGACACTGAAATTTAACAACTTCTTGATATATCCTAAACAATGATAAAAATGTTTCTTAGTATAGTTTTTAACTAATAATACATTCAGTAATCACTAGTTAATCATTATTAATTTATTATTTAAACATTCATTCTTTAATAATTAATCATATGATATTCATTAGATAATTATAATTAACTGATCATATGTGTTCATTTTTTATCCAAATTTATGTATTAATTATTCTGTACTTATTCCTTACTAATAATAACAACTATTTCTAAACTTTATAAAACTAATTAAACTACTTAATAAATAACATATTAAAAACTATCTAATAATAATTCAATTACACATAATAAATTTCATTCTTTAATGACCTTGTCCTCATCCATTTCATTTTAAATCATCAAAATTGTCATTTTGTCATTGATAAATATACTGATTTGATTTTTCATTTCATAGGAATTTTATTAGTTTATAAAGAAAATTTTAATAATCTAAATCTTATCCTTAGGGAATGTTAAAAAAGAAGTGTAGAAAGGAATGTTGTCATGAACCAGTTCCCATTCGAGTCTAGCTCAAAACGGTGTTTTTGTGTTTTACCCCAAGGTATATTTGTGCACGAGCCACATCCACATGTTTGTATCTAGACAGGGATTTGAATGTTTAGATAACCAAATAATCTTTATGCTACCAATATTTTTCAATATTTAATTCTAATTAATTTTATACATAATCTATACTTAATCTATACATAATCTATACTTAATTTATAATTAATCATTAAAAATTATAATTATTATTCCAGACTATATATAACTAATTGAAATAATTATTAAATAAAATATTTATAAATAACTAAACTACATAAAAATGAAATATTTTTAACTAAAAATAATTCAATTAAATAATAAAAAAACATTAAATTAAATAAAAAATACCTCTAAATGATGATTTTCAAAAAACTGAGCCATATTTTAGACCCCCGACTCTAACTAAAAAAAAGGGATTTTTTAGAGGGAGAAGCAACAGAATGAAGAGAGATTGGGGAAAATGTAAGTGAGGATAAGGGGTGGTACCTTTTTATAGCAGTTAAAGGGAAGTTGTCCCCAGTGATGCTGCCTTTCTCCATTCTATTAGAAAAAAGGTAGAACAGCTGATGCCGCCTTTCGCCTCACGCAAAGGCATAAGGAGACACCCCCCAACTGCCTTTTTCATATCGTCAATATGGTGTAAACATTGGTGGGGGGGATGTGGCATCGGCTATTCCTCTTTTAATGCATATTTTTTAAAAAAACTAATCCTAAATTTTTAAAAAAAATCATAAAACACATTAAAATAACTCCACTTTATAGAGATAGAAATCGGTGCACACATGAGTGATGTTTCCACTTTTTGATGGATAGAATAAAAGAAAGGTATATGATAATTAAACATTTGAAAATAATTATTCTATCATTTATTTTTATTAAATATATATTTTTCTCCATTCATTTAAATCATAAATGATTAAGAAATAACATCACTTCATGCAGGTAGTAGTCAACACGTACGCACGAGTGACATTATCATTTTAAATGGTTTATAAGTTAAGATGGATGATATAATATTATAATTAAATGGGAATAATTATGTCATAAATATCATATAAAAACATTAAACCCTTCATTATAACCATACGTGAAATATGTAAATGAAAAATCAATTGTATCACTATGAGGATGCAGTAGTCCACACGTACGCATATAGGATGTAGGTAGATATTCTTGGAAGGTTTTGGATTAGTTATTTTCTATGACATAAGGACCAAAAGGTTTTAAGAATGGAGGAAAATAGGTTCTTAATTATATGTGAGGGGTGGGACACACAGGAAATTTTGTAAAATATTTCAATGATATAAGGTAACTTTATGTGAAATTGACTCCAAATGGACGTGAATTCGAATGTAGGATAATTAAATGTTTAAATATATTCAAATAATAAGAATTATATAGGTTTTTTGGAAATAATACTATTATATCTTGGTCTAACACATTAGTAAACATATTTTCATCTTAATCTTGGAAACAAAATTTTAACGTTTTTATTATTCTATATGAAAAAAAAATTATTTGCGACATTATATTATATTAATTTTTAATATAGAAAATATTTAATCTTTTTTACCAGATTAAATTTCCATAAGTATAAGAATTATATTTTTAATAAGCGTGCAACCGGCAACAAAAACATGTTTGGAACATTAAATAAAAAATCCTAAAAAAAATTTACAAACATTTAATTCCTTGTAAAACCATAAAATTAGCGTTAAAATATACAATTGAATATATAATTCAAAAATTTAATTTAATTCTTTAATTAAAATAGATTAATTTAAATTATTATCAAAAACACATATTGCGTGCATAAAACTATTTTTTAGGAAAATGTGTTTTTAATCCCAAAACATAACTTTTATCAAAATCAAGAATAATATTGACTCATATGTAATTAATTATATTATTTAACATTAATTTATAATTATATTAATTTAAAATAAATTTAAAATAATAATGGTACTTTTACTTGAAAGTAAATTGCAAGTTCCACAAAAAATGAATTTTTCACTATTAATTGAAAAATACATATTTCTAGAAAATCATAAAAATTCACCCAAAGATAATATAGAAATTATGATTTAAAAAATGAAAAAAAAATAACTAGAATAAAATTTATAGAATTTTATAAATTAATTATAATATTAGTGGGAAAAAATGTGATAAAATTATTTTAAATAAAACACCTTTTTTAAAAATAAAATGAAATTACTAAAATTGGTTAATTAGTTATTATGAATTAATAAATACATTTAAATTATTTAAAATAATTATAAATATTTTTCATAAAGTTTTTATTAAAATTGAATCATTCAAATTTAATGGCTAGGTAATAATGATTTTCAATTTCAAGTATCACATAGACTCAGGGTAGCGAGTAAGGTAAGAAATAAAATAATTTATGATTTATTTCAAAGGAAATACATTTAAAATATCGTGGTGTCACATTTTAACCCCATATAAATAAATTTTCCTTTAAAATTTATTCACTCTGAATGAATAAATGAGGATATATTTTCTTCATCAAATCCTCGGGTTCCCATGTGTCTTACTCGAATTCTTGATTCCTATAAAGAACTTTAATGTGGCACGTATTATTTTTTCATAGAACATTATTTCTTTGATACAAGATTTGTAATGATTTTTACTCATTGGAAAGATTATTATCCAGAGGTGTAACCATTGAATTTAGTAATTATGAAGGATTATATATGTACTTCCTTAGTAGAGATACATGTAACACATCTTGAACTTGAGAGAGGTTTGGTGGGAGTTTCAAGAAATAAACAATCATTTTAATCTGTTCAATAATATTTATAGTACCAATATAAATAGCGATCATATCTCCATTATTTATGAATCTCATAACCAAATTTTATTGTTAAATTCATTGGAAAACTATCTCACTAACTTTTAATTCTATATCTCACTAATGATTTTCAGAATAACTCTTCTTTCTACTATGATCTTACTTGATGTGTGGATGAATGGATCTAACCATATCTATAATTTCTTCAAAAAGATCAGGTAAAAAAGATTTATTTCTATAAATTTATATTAGTATTTTTGATTTCTATACCTATTTCCATGTATCTATTTTTTATGATACATATAAATGATCGAGTAAAATATATTATTATAAAAAAATGTGACTAGATGAAGTTATTGATACCAAACACTATTGAAATTCATATATGGTTTGAATGGATCTATCTAACTAACCATTTATCTGAGGATTATGTGTAGTAATGAAATGAAACATTGTAATAACAGTTTTCTAAATAAGTCACCAAAACATCTATTTATAAAGCATATCTAGATCAGATAAAATAGAATGTTGTACTCCTTGTAGCCCTACCACTTCCTTAATATATATCTTGGAAGGACAATGAAGTGATAAATATTCTCTAATAATAATGAAGCGTTATGTATTTTTATGTTGAATGAATGAAACATTAAATATGTCCAGTATACATTTCAAGGTGTTCGATAACGAAATCCATGATGATGTTTTCAAATTTTAATTATGGTACTGGTAATGGTGGTTACACCCCTTTAGACATCAATATCTCAGCCTTAAACTGATAACATAACAAGCACTCAGAAATATACTATAAGGCCCCATTCTTAAAACATACATAATCTTGAGTTTTGATCATGAATTTACTTTCTTGAACAATAAGGATATTTTTAGGTTTAGAGTTTTAGAGAATTAGTCCAAAACTATTACATTACATCTCAAAAATTACAATGTTGACACTTATACTTTATCCAAAAAATATACAATAATAGAACTCCTTAAGTAAAACAAGAATTATTTTCTTTATTAAAATCTTCTTGAATTATTCTTTTCTATTATCCTTCCTTATACCCTATGAAAAACATGTAAAAACATGGGATGAGCATAAAAATCTGAGTAAGGATTATAAAATAAGGAATAAAATAGTTATTCCATGAATATTTTAATCTCATTGAAACTTTTTATCAAAATCATTCTTTTCACCCATAAAACACAAACTTCTTAGATTATAATATTTAATCATAATATTCATACAAAACATTATTAAAGTAATAAAACATAAAGGTAAATTGTGGCATCTATATCATACTTACATTATAGATTTCACAGCTACATTGGGAGTAACCTTCATAGTTATTTTTGGAATACCCATCAAGTAAATTACCTAAATATATTAGTAGAAACATTTTCTTTTTCCTCTGTCACATTACCTAATGCATTGGAGAGCTATCCCGGGCTCACCCACCCTCAATTTATCATGAAAACACCCGTATACATAAAAAATTTATAAGAACCATAAATTAATCATAACACATAAAACAAGAATAATTGAAATATTACATTTCCACCTTACAATGTCACGATATCTGTTCAAGATATTGACATAATCAATTCATTCTAAAAAACACATTGAAAACATTAAAAAATAATTTTTTTGAAAAAAAGTGTCTCATACAACTTTGAGACTATTAAATTAATATCATTTTAAAACATTATTGTACATATATATTAATCCTTAAAAACATTTTGAAAACATGGACATTAATGAGAATGATTTAGAAAAAAATATCAATAAAACTTTTAAGCGTTGTTTTAGTTAAAGAGTCTTGTAACACTTGAGAAATAATTGAATAAAAATAATTAAATAATAACATTAAAAACATTAAATATCATGAGAATAATAAAATTTATGATATAAAATGTCAAAGTGGTTTTATATACATAGTATAGAATAATAAAGGTTCACAATATCAATATATGCCTCAATGAAAAAAGATTGAAACATTGTCTCTTACAAATATCATATCAGTAGATTAAGGATAAATAGTTGACATAATTTTTTTGAAAAATAGAAATAAAACCAATATAAGAAGATATTAAGTGTAAAAAAATCAGAGGTCATTCACACATATTCTTGGAAAAACAAAACAAATGACATGGATGTTTAACTCAATGAAATTATATTGAGTTAATATTTCCATTACAACATTTGTATAATGACATAAGAATTTATAAATGTGGTTATAATGTGTAGAAACAATATATCCACAAAAATTGAAGTGGATATTACCACATAAATAAATAAATGATGATTCCAAACATAATATTGGCATAATATAATCAATGAAGTATGCGTAAAGCCCAATGAGTGGAAATTGTGTATAGAAATTGCATTACAAAGATAATTTTGTAAATAAAATAGATAGATTATGTGTATTCACTATAAGTACACATAAAGAAAATATAAATACAATATAGAAAATCAAAATTTATTTCTCATGTAATCATAGCATGACATAATCAGGAAGAAGAATATTAACCCAAAGAATGGAAATTTGGTTAAGAAGTTCCCTTACCTTGAGTCTGACTTGTCCCGTTCTTTATTTATATTCCTGAATAATAAACATAGGTTAATTTTTACTATCATGAAAACATTTTTCGTGTTTATTATTCATTTTTTATTAATTATCATCATTTTATAAAACTTACATAATTATTTGAGTTCATATTGGTCGGTTTGTCGAGAATCGGTACTTGGGTTGAAAATGAACTTGTTTGATGTAAATTGTCCATGTTGTCAAAATTACATCATATAAAAAATATTATTCATTATTTAAATATAATATATGTACATTATATATGTATTTATAATATCTATAATTTTTGGAGATATGAAATTAAATTCACCACTCATGGAGACGGTAGGTTGTACGTACGCATGAACGCTACTTTCATTTCATTGTCATATTAAAATAATAATAATAAAATGATATAAATATAAATTATAATAACAGTATTATATTTATTTTATTAATGTCTCATGGGTTTAATAACCCCATCATTTATATGTTCCATGTATTGCATTAACGAGTCACATCACTTAGAGGGGCGGTAGTCCACACTTCTTCGAATTAAATTATTGTATTTACACATCCTGGAAAGCATAAATCTATGTTGTAAATATAAACTAAAGAAGAATTTTGAAAATATAAATATAATATATATCATATATAATTATATTAAAATTATAATAGCCACCATGAGATGTGGTAAAAGAAAATTGAACAATCATCATTTCGTGAGGCAGTAGTTCATCGTACACAAAAATAGTGTGTTCATATCCATTAGATGGAGGTGTGTGTAAGTGTAGTTAGAATCCTTATAATAAAAATATCATAGTATATTTAGGATACTATTTTTTTTATTTAATAAGATAATAATAATATCAAAGAGAGTGGAGAATGAAAATAAACGAAAGGAACACGAGAGAATATGTTACCTCTAAATCGGGTAACATAATTTGATTTGAGCCAAAAGGCTTTCTTGAATATCCTTAATCCTAAGGTAAGGATTATATAAGGAAGTGAGGGATGTTAGGAGCATATTTTTTCATAATTTGGTTGAGAAAATGGGATTGATAGGTGTGAGTAAGTGAGTAGAGTCGGTGGCCTTTTATAAGGGGAAGGAAAGGCACTTTTAGAAAGTCTTGAAATATTAAGTTATTATAAATTCAATTTAGATTTATAATGGTCCAAAAATAATTTATATAAAACATAAGATTATTTTTTGTCTTATTACTATAATAAAAGTAAAATTAGAAATGTTTTGGACATTTTTAACCCTTATATTTTTTTATTAACCTTTGTTTTATCATTTTTAATCTTTCTATGATATTTTATTATTTAAACTTTGTGGGTTAATGTAATTACCATAACATATCAAACGACCAAAAAAAGTTCCAATTATGACATATTTGGACTTATAATATAATTTTTTTCCAATATTACAGTTTTGAGGAATTTTAGAGCATTTAATAAACTATTTTATATTTTAAGTTATGAATTATGTCAATTTTGACACTATTCATACACCTTTTTAAAAAATTCATAACAACTAGATTAATTTGAACCAAAGTCATTAACTCCTAAATAATATTTTAATGTAATCCATAAAAACAATTATGGCATAAAATGGTTGAAATTATATTTTTTAAATATTTAAAATAACATTTATTTGAATCTTTCATTAATAAGGTAATCATTGCATCATCATTGTGTCATAAATAAATTTATTTATTTAACATATAAAAACTATAAATAAAATACCATGATGTAGGAAATAGTTTTATATTTTTAATGAATTTTTATAGTCAAATATATAATTTATATAAACAAAAATAAAATCGTTTTAGTAAAAGATACAAGTTTATGTTATATTTCTCTTTACATTAAATTAATTCTTATAACACGTCATTATCACACCCATGTGGCTTCATGGGGTCCCAAAACAGACCCAACTATGACCATGGTCGATAATATCTCATCCAATGTGATTAAGACATGTGTTAGGTTAGTTTAATATTATTATAATATTATTTTCACCTTTATTTACCATATTTACCCTTTAACCATGGTAAATAAAAATAATTACTGATGATACTATCCATAAAGTCTAAAAACAAAAGGGACCTATTTATAAAACTTGGACCATATTATTACAAATATGGAATCCATTTTTCCAAATTCAAAACATATAATTTGAAGAAATTAATTTAATATTAATTCCCATTTTCAAAATGATAAAACGAGTTTTCAAAATGTAAAAACCTTCATAATATTGACATGCATTTATATATAATTTCAATGTGAAATTACTTTTAATGACCAATATTATATTATATTATAATTAATTAATCCAATTACACTTTAAAACCAATTACAAATATAATTAAACTATATAAATAAATTAGATGAAAAAGTTATTTTGAATAAAAATGCAGTATTTTCACTATTTATAAAAATATGGATTTTATTAGAATAATACCAAAATTTCAAAAAAAAGTAAATTTTAATGTCCCAATTCTATAGAAGAATTTTATTTTTTTCAAATATATTATATAAAAGTGAAAAAAAATATATTTAAGAAGGGTTATCCATCAAAAGATGGTATGAAATTGTTTTTATAAAAATCATTCTTTTATCCAAAAATATGAATTTGTTCTTATATCATATCTTGAAAAAAAATAAGATGACTTTTAGACAATAAATTGAATATATCACATATATTTATCATAAATAAAAATCCATAAATGCTGATATTATTTTATAAACCTAATTATTATCTTTTTAAATAGGTTCTTAAAAAAACACATCATTTATATTCAATTGGTTTTTGTTTCCTTTTCTAATAAATTTGTTAACCAGTGAATCATTATTTAAACATTTATAAACCATATTTTTCTAATTCAGTTGATAATATTTATTCCCTACATCCCAACAGCTAGGTTATAAAGGTAACATTTAGATAATAATATTTAGTTGTTCGATTATGCTTAATGTAGCCTATCATGTATGTTATTAAATATAGTGTTTCTTTATTAAAACATAGGATGTTACATCATTACACACTTGTGGAAGTTTATCCCTCAAAATTTTAAATTTTGGCTCTGTAACTTCATTTATAATTTTACATTGTAAAAAGAGTCAATAAAACAACCACTTTAAAAGAATGAATGAGAAGTACAATGGTCACCCGAAACAACACATATTAGGATTCCATGTAAGAAAACATGGATATGGAAGAAAAAATAACCATCTTGTTCTGATGGAGAGTGATAGAAAACATGGTCATGAGAATTTTAACATCTAGAAACCCAAAAACATGTGATGGGTTCAATAGTAATTGATTTCACAGTATGAAAAGTAAACAGAAAACATTTTTGTTTTATGATCATCATGATGAAGATGAGGAATTATTCTACTACTTATAATAAGGACACAATGAATTATACTTACTTGAAAAGTAGAGTTTCATCCTTTAATAAATTTCTCTACATTCTCATCTATTATCAAAATGATGAGTATTCAAGCTGACTTGGCCACACCGAACACACAAGAATCATCTTCTACAAAATCATTTAACCAAATAGATTTACTATCTATATATCATGTCTTGAAACATTAACTAAAACAAAAATGGTTAGAAAAATATCATATAATCCCCCCCCCAAATAATAATCCTTTATAATAATAAATACTACTTTAAATCTATAAGATTCAATAGTAATACCGAACTTTTACATAGATCATTCAACAAAAAAAAGTCCTTAAAATTCCTCAAAATAATCCAAACTAAGATTGAAACCCAAAATTCAGAAGGATTTGAAAACAATGTCTTCAACAATAAATCATTACATTTATGTCAAAATAACACCTACCACTCTTAATGTCTCATACTAAAAAGTAATTAAACTAATCAAATTTTCTCCATGACAGGTTAATCATTTCCACAAATAACCCAAATCTCCATTTGTCCACAACAAAAGTCTATATTCTTCCAAAATGAAATTTACTCCTCAAATAAAATCTCAAATTATTCTATTTTACTTATGCATATAATGTTCCCCAAATAGAGAACATCATCCAAAATAACATTTATCACTAAATCAACAAATCTTTTTCCTATAAAATGAATATACATTTGATAAAACACAAGTTCCCAAAATCCACTTTTACTTAATCCATAAAATAATTTAACTAAAGATAATAAGTCATACGAACCAGGGTTATCATGTAAGCAAGTGGTAGGTGATAAATCCCATTCACACTTTGGTTGTTGTTCAATTCCTGCCACTTTGACCGACGCGATGGGTTTTCACACGGTTTATGTGTTGATTTTTTTCAAAAACTATATAATTTTATAACATCACCAAAAAATGAGATAAAATCCTCAAAAATAACTGTTAAATATTCTAACTTAAATGGTTATCTCAAAACCCTCATTTTTCATCCCAAAAATAGATAACCTCTAATTTCTTCAAAGGAGAATGTATCCAACAAAATACCATTCGTCACATTAATATTTCTAATAATAAAGAATCAAAAGGGGTTTCTAGGACATTGAAATTAAGATATTTCTTGATATTATAAACCCATTATTATATCCCAAACTCTTAAATAAACATCCTAATCACCAATGTTATCTAAACCTTTCCTCTGATACAAACTATAAGGCCACATCCTTAAACCTTACATAATCGTGAGTTTTGATCAAGAATTTACTTTTATTCACTTTGAGGATTTTTTAGGTATATATTTCTAAATAATTAGGCTATAAATATTACATTACATCTAAAAAATTAAAAAGTAGAAACTTCTACTCTAACTGATTTTTTTGAAAATAAAAAAACTGCTTAAATTAAACAAGAATTATTTCCTTCATAAAAATATTCTTGAATTTTTCCTTTCTATTAACCTTCCTTAGACCCTATGAAAAACATTTCAGAAACATGGGATTAGAATAAAAATATCCACAAGGAATATTAAAAAAGGAATAAAACTATTAGTCCTTGAATAATTAAAACCCATGAAAACATTTTCACCAAATCATATTTTTCACCCATAAAACATAAACTACTGAGCTTACATCATGTAATCATGTGATTCATAAAAAACACCTTATAATATATAAAACATAATGGTAACTTATGGCATCCATATCATACTTGCATTGTATATTTCACAGCTACATAGAGTGTAACCTTCATAATTATGTTGGGAATACCCATCGTATTATATTCAAAAAATATATTAGGATAAACTTTATCTTTTACCTCTGCCGCATTACCCAATGAAATGGAGATCTATCTTAGGCTCACCCGCACTCGGTTTGTCACGGAACAACCATTATATATAAAAAATTCCCAAGAACCATAATGTAATCATAAAAAATAGAACATGCATAATGTAATGATAGCATTTCCACATTGCAATAACAAGACATCAATTCATTATATTGACATAATGAATTCATTACAAAAATACTTATTTAAAACATTTAAAAATAATATTTTGGAATCAAAGTGCCCCATACCACTTTGAAATATTTAAAAGAATATAATTTTAAAACTTTAATATCAATATTAATAAATCCTTAATACCATTTTTAAAACATAGACATTAATGATAAATATTTAGGAAAATAAAAACTTAAAACCATTAAAACTATGTTTTAGTTAAAGAGTCTCATAACACATGAGAAACACAAGAATAAACATAATTAAAAAATAACTTCAAAAAAATTAGATATCATTAGATTATATAAATTCAAGATATAAAATGTCAAAAAAGTTGTATATACTTCTTATAGGATAATAAAGGTGCACAATATCAAGATATGCCTCAATGAAAGAAGATTGAGACGTAGTCCCTTACAAAGATGGCATCATTAGATTAATGATAAATAAATCTCATAATTATGTGTGAAAAATAGAAATAAACCCCATATAAGTTAATATTATGTGTAAAACAATCATAGTTCATTCACACATATTCTTAAAAAAAACTTAACCAATGACATGGATATTTACCTCAATGAAATGAGATTGAGTTAAGATTTACCTTATAAAGTTCATATAAATGATATAAGAATTTATCCATGGGGTGATTATGTGTAGAAATAGTATATCCACACAAATGGAAGTTTATGTTACAACATAAATAAATAAATATTGATTCCACACATAATTTTGGCATAATATAATCAACAAAGTATGCGTGAAACCAAATGAGTGGAAATTGAGTTTAGAAATTCCCTTACAAAGATCATTTTGTAAATAAAGAATATATATTATGTGTATTCACTATATGTAAAAATAAATAAATTATAAATACAAAATAGTACATCAAAATATTTTTCGCCAATAATCAAGAATGACATGATCAAGAAGTAGAAGATTAACCCAATGAATGGAAATTGGGTTAAGAAGTTCCCTTACCTTGGGTCCAACTTATCTCATTCGTTCATTATATTCCTGAATATTAAACATAGGATAATTTCTACTTGATTCAGAACATTATTCATTTTTATTATTCATTTTATATTATTTATCATGATTTTATAAAAATTACATAATTATTTAATTCCATATCAATTGGTTTGTCGATATTCATTACTTTAGTCGAAAATGAACTTGTTTGATTGAAATTGTCCATGTGGTCAAAATTATATCATCTATAGAATATTATTAATGATTTAGATATCATATCTTTCTATTATATATGTATTTATAATATCTATAAAATTTTGAGATAAGAAATGAAATGCACTGTTCATAGAGACAGTAAGTCATACATAAGCATGAACGCTACATTCAATTCTTTGTCATGTTAAAAAAAATAAAATTATATAAATGTATACATTAATAATAGTATTATATTTATTTCATTTATGAATCATGTTTTTAATAAAAACATCCTTTATACATTCTATGTAGAGAGTCAAATGAGTCAAATCACTTTGAGGGGGCGGTCGTCCACACTCTCAAATTAAATTATCATATTTTCATATCATGGAAAGAATAAAGATATGTTGTAAATTAAAATTGAAATAGAATTTTGAAAATATAAATATAATATATATCATATATAAATAAAGTTCCATAATAATGTCCACCATGAGTGGTGGTAGGAGAAAATTGAATAATCCTCATTTCCTGAGGCTGTAGTTCTCCATACATAGAAAATGTATGTTTGTATCCATTAGATGGAGGTGTGTGTAAGTGTAGTTAGAATAATTATCTATAAAAAATACATGTATATTTATTATACTGTTGTTTTTTTAATCAAATAATAAGAATAGAATAGTTACTTGAGAAGGAAAATAAAGGAAAGGAATTTGAGAGAAGATGTTACCTATAAAACGGGTAACTTCTTTTGATTTGAGCCAAAAGGCTTTCTTGAATTTACTTCTCTCAAAATTAAGTCTTATATGAGTTTTTTACAGATTTTTTAAGATCTTTTGGGCATAATTTTTAAGATACAAGGGGATTTAGGGGTGTGAGTATGTGGGTAGAGGTTATGGCCTTTTATAAGGGGGAGGAGGGGCACTTCAGGAATGTCGTGAAATATTAATTTATTAAAAATTCTATTTCAATTTCTAGTGGTTCCAAAATCATTTATTTAAAATAAAATATGTTTTGGTCATATATTCATAATCCAAATAAAATTAGAAAAGTTTTGAATATTTTCTATCCCATATATTTTTTTAACCTTTATTTTACCCTTTTTAATCTTACCACGTTATTTTATTATTTACACTTTGTGGGTAAATTTAATTAACCTAACATATCAAAAGACCCAAAAAGGTAAAATTTATGACATATTTGGACATATAATAACAATTTTGTAGAATATTATATTTTTATGAATATTAAAACATTTAATAAACTATTTTGTATTTTAAGTTATGAATTATGACAATTTGGACACTATTTAGACTTGACTTTTTTTTAAAAATCATAACAACTTGATTACATTGAACCAAAGGAATTAAATCCTCAATAACATGTCAATTTAATCCATAAAATATTTTTATGGAATCATAGTGTTAAAATTATATATATTTTAATATTTATAATATCTTTTTTTTGAATTATTCATTAATAAGGTAATCACAACATCATCATTGTGAAATAAATAAATTTATTTATTTACTGTCTAAAAATTATAAACAAAATACCATGATTTGGTAAATATTTATATATTTCTAATAAATATTTATACTCAAATTGATAATTTATATAAACTGAAATTAATTTTTTTTAGTAAAAGATACGTGTTTGTGTAATATTTCTCTTTACTTTAAATAAATTATTATAACATGTCATTATCACACCCAAGTTGCTACATGGGGTTCCAAAATCAACCGAAGGAATCCCATGGTTGAAAATATCTCATCAAATAGTATTAAGACATGTGTTCGAGTATTTTTATATTATAATAATTTTAATTTTTTTCCTTATTTACCAGATTTACCCTTTAACCATGGTAAATAAAAATAATTACTACAATAACTATTCCTAATGACAAAAAATAAAAGGTACCTATTTAAAAAATTAGGAGCTCCTGATTACAAATGTTGAATCAATTTTTACAAATTTCAAAACATATAATTGGTAAAAACTAATTTTAAATTAATTCTCGTTGTCAAAATGACAAAACGGGTTTTCAAAATGCAATAACCACCAAAAGATTAACGTGTGTTTATATCTAATTTCAATTTGAAATTACATCCAATGACCAAAATTTTATTAAATTATTAATTATTAATCCAATAAAAATTTAAAACCTATTAAAAAGACAATATAAATATATAAATAAATTATATCAAAAGGCTTTTTTGAATTAAAATGTAGTATTTTTCACAAATTATAAAATTATGGATTTTATCAGAAAAATACCAAAATTTCCACCAAAGTAAATTTTAATGTCCCTATTATATATAAGAAGTTTCTTTGTTAAATATAACATATAAAAGTGACAAAAACTATATTTAAAAATTGTTCTCCATCAAAAGGTGGTAAAACTGCATTTTTAGAAAAATACTTCTTTATGAAAAAAACTGAATTTGTTCTTATATAACATATAGAAAACATATAATATGAATTTAAAACATTAAATTGAATATATAACATAAATTTTTCATTAAATTAAAATCTATAAAGGGTGATCAGATTGTATAAACACAATTATTCTCTTTTCAAATATGTTTTCATAAAAACACATCCTTTATATTCAATAGGTTTTTATTTCCATTTCTAATAAATTTGGTAACCAATGAATAATTATTTAAACATGTTTAAACCATATTTCCATATTCCAGTTGATACTCTTCATTCCTTCCATCTTTATGGCTAGGTTATAATGGTAACATTTTAATAATAATATTTAGTTGTTTGTTTAAGCTCGATGTAGCGTATCATGTATGCTATTGAACATATTGTTTCTTTCTTAAAACTTGGGATGTTACACATACTCCAAAATATATATCTTCACTTTTTCAAATAAAAAGAATCTTTTAGATCTTAATAAATCTAAATACTACTAGGATTACTGAAAAATTATGACTTATAAGGTTCTTCAAATATTCCATTATTCAGTTCTAGTATTCATAAGATAGATAATCGATTTCTAAACATTACCATTAAATTAAAACCATGGTTGATATCAGGGAAATATATCACCCTTTTTCATAGATCCACATCTTCCTTCTATTCCTCTTTAATCTTCACATTGATATATGGTTTAAAACATAGCAAAGAAATATAATATTTCTCCCCATCTTTCAATATTTCCTGGCCAATCCATTGAAAGTCCTTAAATATTTTATATTTTTTTATCCAAATCATTGATAAGCTAGAATGATTCTTTTGACTGAAAGCATCATCCAAATTTTTTTCTTTCCAATGGAGTTAATGTATCAAGCTATCATAATATTTAATCATCTCCATATTATTTGGAATATATTAAACTCTTTATGTGCAAATATATTCATTAAAATTTTATGATCGATATATATTTCTAATATTTTTTCGGATAAGAACCTAAAATATTTCATGTAAAAATTATAGTTGCTTACTCCAAAGAACATGTTTGGTAATTTTACACCCAAATCTTAAATTTTAATGAGGTATAAGAAATCAATGTATTATTATTCATGAGAACACATCCCACTAATTTCATTGATGTATCATATAAATCACTAGACCTTTTCCACTATAGGGTAGTGTTAGCATGGGTCCACTGAATAACATTCTCTTAAGTTCCTTAGAAATGTTATTCACATTAATCCATACAATATAACTTAACACCCTTATATGTTATCTTGGTGATTTGATTTTATAGATGTGAAAAATATTTGAAAATGCTTCCATAAAATTAATCAAATCCAAGAAAATTATATATCTCAATCATAGTGGTTCTCCTAGACTAATGTCTAAAAACATATAACATTTATGTACCCAAAACTGTATCCCTTATTGAGAGTATATTACACAAAAATAATCTATATATTTCTAAAATCAGCAACTGGTAAATTTATCATACATATTCTCATTCCTGAGGGTCAATAGTAAAATCCTAAAGTGGTCTTCATGATCTTCGTTTTTCTTGATATATATTACAGTATAAACTATATAAACTACCAAAAACTAGTCAATATATTCTCAAAAGACTCTATTCCATAAATACATTAATATTGTGTGGGAATTAGTATGGCCATAGGGCATGACTTGTAACAAACCAGCTAGAGATAATAAAAGAGGTCTCCCAAGATGGTCCAGCACAAGGAGAATTGTAATAGAATAAAAAAAGCCACAATTATAATTGAATAATATCAAAGAAAAACATGGTAAAAAGGGTGTGAATATCCATGATTCATATAATGTCAATAAAATTTTGAAAATTAAGAAAGATAAAACACGACAGGACTAAACAAGTCATAATGTGATAATCGGTTTCCACCAAACCATCTTTCAATTAAGATGATAAAAAAAGAGAAACTGGAATTATACATAATTCCCTTAAATTTACCTATGTCCTAAAAATAGAATTTACAACCACATAAATAAAAATATTGAATGTGTGAAGAAATAAAAGTAGGGTACCTATAAATAATATACACAAGTTATAATATCAAGAATGCAATAGCTCTATCTTAAAAGTAGATCTAGTTTAGAAATAATTTTCATAAAATAAAACCATTTAATAAAATATTACTTTGGCCTTCATAAAATCATACCATATTAACCAAATATATAAATATTAAGGGTAGAGACAATATAACACGAAATAATAATCACATAGACCATGAAAACACCATGTGATAAGTATATGAACAAGGAACTATGAAAATAACATCATTTGATAAACCGATAATAAATGATAAGGCGGGCTATTTTGGATTTAAACTATGGGAATATTTACTATAGATAAAGGAAAGTCCCCAATCCATTCATAATGTGAATCCAACCAATATAACCTATATTTTAATTGCATACACTAATGTGATGTAAAACCTCTTGTGGAATTACAATCACAAAGAGTGAAAAGTCTATTTCTAAATAAACCAAAGGATACCCAATGTGGTAAAATGGGAAAAAATCATTTTAAAACCATTTTTAAATTTAATAAAAAAATAACATCAATTATATTCCACATTTGGGATTGAAAACCAATTTTATAACAAAAATCACAATTCGAATCATTTAATCAAACACATGGTGTGTATAAATATGTTTTTAAATAAAAAATCATTTAAAAACATGTATAGTTTCCCAAAATACCATTAAACAGTCAAATAATAAATTTTTATTGGATAAAATAATGTAATTAAAAAGAACATATATCAATTTAATAAACAACCCCTTATATAGATACACCTACCTCAATAATGGGAGAAACCTAGTCACCTTCGACAATGGAGATTATAAAAAATAAAATAAGCCTCCAAAAGAGAGTGGATGTAGAAAAATATCAAAGGATTCATTGAAAACAGAAACTGGTCACAAATTGATCAAACAATATAGCCTACACGACTGTAGAGACCAATGGAAATGAAGAAGCAGAAAGATCACTTACTCGAGAGAAACTACAGTACTATAACAAATATCGAATGAAAAAAATAGTGATATATAATGATAAATAACATCCAAAATAATCCAAAAATACCTCAGGAGAGCCTAGGTTTTTGAGAATGAGTCATACATGAAGAATGGGAAAATAATCAGGTGTTCATTGTAATAAAAACCACTTGACTATATGGATTCAATTTGTTAATCTATTTCACATTATAAATTCCATGAGTTACATATACACTAAAAAATGATTCTCCTAAATATAAATTTCTTCCTAGAAAAATTTTCAGTAAGTGTAAAGGTTTCAAGACTTTTAATTTTTCACACTTTGAACTATTTTAAAAGCATATTCCCAACGATTGATAAATATTATGAATTTTTTCTCTAAGAAATATTCATCTGAGGTCCTATAGACTGTCCCCAAACTACCTTTGAATCCCTTCAAAACCATGAAACAAGATATTAACATTAAAAATGATTAAATTTTTATCTGTGATGCTAAAATTCTCCCAAAAGAAACAATATTTTTATTCCTATAAATTCCATGATATTCTAGACTCGAAAAAAGAAAAGGCTAATACAGCATCATCAATAATTCCTCCTCCTACATCTCATGGATTTCCATCTGCACTACCACAGTACAGAGTCCAAGGTAATTTTTTTACTATATAGTAATTTTTTAGTGATTCCTAATCTGATATGGTTTCTCATCCCTAATGGTTTTGGGATAATTATAAATATCCTCCCACTCAATCACTTTGGAAGGATCTATTGGATACCCCTTAACTAAGAAACATGAAATATGGGGAGCCAAGAAAACTTACCCTAATTACCTAACTAAACATGTTACAAGTGAGGTGAAACACTAAGATAAACCAAATCATGAACCTCAAACTCTAGAGGCTACCAACGATGGACTGTATTTGATATCTGAGGACTCTATGTCATAACCAATCTCTTCCATTTCAACTATAACTTTTCTTTAATTTATTAAATAAGAATAATCACAAACAAAAACCACCCTACCAACTCTACCCAATATAAGGTTGATCTACTTTTTCACCCATACAGTTCCTTAAAAGGGGACATCTTAATCCATGTGTGCTAACTATTGTTATCAGCAGACTGAACTAGTGGAAAATTATTTTCCCAATAACCACCAAAACCAAAATCACATGACTATATCATCTCTTAAAGGACCTATATCTCTCTTTATCTATACATCCATTTTCAGATGATATGACACGCTTAATATTAATTGGGAACCCCATATCTTTTAAAAATATTCCAAGAACCATGATGTGAAACATGGGTCCCTATAAGAAATAATCACAATGGAAATCCCATGAATGCTCACAATCTCTCAGATATACAAGTCACTGAGATATTCCACTTCAATTATCTCCTTAATAGGGAGGCAATATCATGATTTTAGGATCTAGTCAATGATATCCCAAATTGAATCATTCCCAATATAGTTTGGTGGGAAAAGAATGATGAAATCAATGGAAATTTCATCCCACTTCAATATTGAAATGGTTAATGGTTTAAACAATCCATTATATCTTAGAAGATCCACCTTAATTATCTGACAAGTGAGACCCCATGATACAAAATCTATAATTGATCATATAATCACAATCCATCTATAAGAACATCTCAAATAGTGATATATATCAGTTATCCCACTACGTATGGACCTCCAAGATGGATGCCCTCAATCCATCAATTTCTGTCTCCGAGAAAAAGGAACAACCAGCCTAGTTTGGAAGAAAAAAGTACCATCAGAAGACTGAGACCACTAACCAAAGATCTCCCCATAGTTTAGGATTTTATTAAATAATTGGAAATTAGTGGCAGACACTTTCTCATGTTTAACTCACTCATCAAATGATGAGTTATCCTTTATCAAAAGAAAATTACACTTTCCCACCAAATTATTACACTCTAAATATCATCCCAATAAACTCATCAGAGACCACTCTTCCATCAATTCCTTCATTGTTGGATTTGGTAATTTCCTACTAAATGCATCAGTGACCAGATTCCCTTTTCCTATAGTATAATAAATGTCATAATAAAATGTCTTATGTTACTCAACACAACATCTATATTGTATGTTCAGATCCATATGATAGAAAATATATCTAATAATCTTGTGATCAAAATATACCATGAATTGATCCATAAATAGACAGTGATTCCATGTTTTTCATGCATGCATGACCACATCCAAAAAAATATCATGGGTGGGGTAGTACTTTTCATTAGGGAATAACTGGTAATATCCATAGGCCACCACAAGTTTCCCTTTAATCAAGACAGACACCAACCCATACCAGAAGCATCGTAGAAAATATCATCACCCGAACGTGGTTATAGAATAATCAAAACGAGAGTTGAATTCGATCTCACCATTAGTTCCTCAAAATATCTCTTGTATTTTTCAATCCATTCAATCCTTGCACCCATAAATTTTAATGTTTTTTTCAAAGAAGCAAGCTTGGATAAATCAAAAATGAACCACCTATAGTAGCCTTCTAAAACCAATAAACTCCATATATTCCACACATTTCTATGATTCTCTCATGACATCATTTATTGCATCCTTTCATTATCTACTGAGAAAACCCTCTCAAAATAACAATACCATAAAATATTACTTCTTTTATCCATAATTCCCACTTGGAAATATTACCAAACATGGTATGTTCCCTTCAATTAATAACTATTTTATCCAAATGATCTAGGTGATCCTCCTCTAATTGGGACTAAACCAAAATATCATCCATGAAAATGACCATAAAATATTCGACGAATAGTTGAATGATTCATTTCATCAAAGACATAAATTTCGCAGGTGAATTAGGGAGACCTAATGGTATAACCAAAAACCAAAAATGTCAATATCGGATCATAATTATTGTATTAAGTATATCCTATTCTCAAAATATAAATCGACAGTACCCCAAATGATGTTTAATCCATGAAAACAATGGATACCCATTAGGATGATTAAAGAAATAAATAATCTTGGGAAAGAGATATTTGTTCAATAAAGTCACATGGGTTAATGTTCTATAGTACAATCAAATTTTGAGGCTCAGGAACTCCTTTTTAGAAAAGTGGACAGGTGAAGCCCATGGTGACATTCTAGGATGAATAAATCCCATAGAATTGAGATCTATAAGATGAAACTTTTGTCCATGCAACAAAATAGGTTTCAAATGATAAAATATAATAGTAATGAGAATCATACTAGAAAATAGGATAATGGTAAACTCAACCTCTCTATGATGGTAAACCATAGAAATCATCGGGAAATACCATAGGGATCACAGAAACCACTTCTATAAGTGTATTACTTGATAGGGATTTGACGACATCAATGAACATCTCTGACTACTGACCTGATATCACCCTAGCATACAATGAAAAAAGACCCACTCCCCCAAACCAAGATTCCAATACTCCTTGAATGACAGGATTCATTACATCAGGTTGATAAAAATCGAACTTGATGATGATAACAATCAATATATTCCTTAACACTAATCATCAAAACCATACCAATAATGAGGTCAATGATATCATGAGTAGGAACCAATATATCCCATACCAGTTCAAATTCGTCTATCATCACCCAATACACTTTACAATTAAAACCATTTTCAAACCACTTTCCCAAAGATGTGGAAATATCCCAAAAGAATAGCATAATCACCGAATAAAAACAAAACACATAAACCAACTTTTAAGATATAGAATAATTAGTAGCACATGTATCAATCAAATCTAGAATCATATAAGATAAATTAAACATCATACATCTCTTAATAGTTCACCATATTTTAGATTCCTATGGCACATACTTCACTTTATAAAGTCCAATGATATCAGCTTGTCCGTGAGCTTTCATAAACAAATAAACACCCCCTTGGATAGAGGATAACCCCCCCCCCCCCACCCTTGGAAACACTATAATGAACCTATAAAACCTTGGGTAAGTAGAATTTAGCCATATTTCCATGGGACATCCTTCCCCTAATATTCCTTATATGGAAATATTTTTTTCAGTGATGACAAGTATGTGGAGTCTCTATACCACTATGCATGGTATGAAATGGATTTCCACACTGATTTAAAATAACCTACTGATATCATGAATAAGACCCTAAATATGGACTAGAAGAAAACTAGCTACATTTAACCCTCCTTTTCTATCCATAATTAACTCCCTAGATAATATCTAAACCAACTGAATCTCCAACCAAACCTTTTTTCCCATTTATGTATACCTCTTCCATAGATACATTATCAACCCCCTAAACAAAATTAGGAAGGTTTATGGGAATATTCATCTTCCATATTGTATCCCTCATCCACATCTCAAATGAACGATATTTTAGGTAATCTTTGGTAATAGGATTTAGTTCCAAGTGAAACAAATCAAAAAAGGGGGTAGAATAATCTAAATGTATATTATCATCTTTCTATGAGGTCATAAACAACCAAGTATTTTCCACACATAACTTCTCATGATAAAATCATTGGTTGAATATTTTATTGAAGGAATTTCAGATAAGATCCTCATGAAATATAGCATTTAGAATTGATTCCCACCATATCCTTCTTGGTCCAACTATCATGTCAATGGAAAACCACATTAGATTCCTCAGGATTCTTTAGATTGTTAAATATCTTCTCAATCCACTCATGAAATTCATTAGATTCCTAGGGACTATTGTCTCCATGGATGATTGGTGGATTCATATTTGTAAATTATAAGACAAGATCAAAAACGCATCTCAGGTTCTTGATAACTACTTGTCCCCTAGTATAAATAGTGTAGATTTCAGTTTCCACCGAGGAAGGGTCTACTGGAGGATTTTTTGGAGGAAACTGTCCCAAATTTTATTTACATGGATTCATAAAATCACTTCTTACAAGAAATTTCTAATAAGAAAAAAACCAAATTAGTCATCAGTAATTACCAAATCATATGACTAACATCAAGTATCCATTTAAATTCATCTAGAAGGAAATAATTTAAAACAATTAGATATTTTTCCAACAACAATCAAAGTAAAAAAAGGACACTTCTATTCAAATAAACCACATATGTGGTTCTTTCAAATAAACTCAAAAACCATGTCTCATGCTTTGAAAATATCCTTGATCACCCATGGTAACTTGGATCAATCATAGATGTGAGATCAACATTCCCCTCCTCTATACATATTATCTGAATTATAACATTCTGAAATCTGGTCTTCCATGAAACCTAACTAAATACTGGCAGTGTCATGGTACATTAGGTTGGGTTGTCCATTTGATATGAATTTGTAACAAACCAGCCTATGTTAACTAGGTAAGTCACCCAAGATGGTATTACACAACGATTCACATAACATAATGAAACAAGCATCATTTATAACTAAATAACATCACATCACAATGTGGGAAAAAGGAAATACGTATCCATGAGATATAAAAATTCCATCAAAACTAGAGAAAACCATAAATATAAAATATGATAAGACAAAAAAAGACCTTGTGTGACCATATGTCACCACCAATCCATCATAAAATAATTATATTGAATGCATGAGAGACAAAAATGATACGTAAAGTACTTCCTTTACCTATGTGCAACAAAACAACATCTACAACTGCATAAAGAAGGAATTTGGGTGTGAGAACAAATCCTAGTAGGATACCAGCAAAGAATCCATTCAAGTTATAATATTAATAATACATTATCTCATGCCTTGAAATAAATCCATTTACAATAAATTCTCATAAAATAAGACCATTTTGTAGAAAATTCTTTTAATTTTCATAAAATCATACCATATTCACTAAATCTAGGTATAAGTCAAGTACAAACAATATAACACGAATTAATAATAAATCCAACCAAGGATACACCATATGATAAGCATGTGAGAAATTAACCATAAAAATTCCATCATGTGATAAACCAATCATAAATGAAAAAGAACACAATTTAGGCTTTATCCTATTGGAATGCATATTAGAAATGATTGAGAATCCCCAATATAGGAAAAATGTTTGATCCAACTTATATAACCTC
Organism: Viscum album; assembly: GCA_963277665.1. Classification (NCBI taxonomy): domain Eukaryota; kingdom Viridiplantae; phylum Streptophyta; class Magnoliopsida; order Santalales; family Viscaceae; genus Viscum; species Viscum album. The sequence continues at coordinate 792,522,934 of OY728121.1, forward strand.
TTATGGAATTACACACGTTAAAATGACATAAAACCTATTATAGAATAACACATAGCAATAGTGAAAATTCAATTTCATGACACACCTAAGGTAACCCAATGTGTTATTTTTTTTAAAATCAATTTCAAAACTATGATCACATTTAATAAAATATTTTCACAAAAAAATCATTTCCTCTTCAGGGTATAAAAATCCATTTTAGAACAAAAAACACCATTCAAAGCATTCAACTAAGAACATACTATAAAAAATACATTTTTAAATAAAACAACCTTTCAAAACATGTTACTCTTCTGAAAATTTCATTATAATATCATATAATTCATTTTCATTAGATAACCCGAATGAATTGGAAACAAAATTTAGCAATTTAATAATTAACCCCATGTATAGAGACACATACCTCAAGAATGGAGGAATCTAGGTTTCCTTCTACAATATAGATTAGGACCATGAAAATTTTCCTCTGAAAGTTATGGAACAAGGAAAACTACAAAGGATTGATAGTTAACACAACCTGATCACAATCAAATCCACAAACATAGCCAATGTTATTATTGTATCCAATTGAAATGAAGAACTTGAAAGGATTCTTAATAGAGAGTAGTTTCTGAATCATGTTAGAGATCAAATGTTGAATGGAGTGATATATGAAGATAGAGATCACAAAACATTACCCAAAATATCCTTGGAAAAGCCTAATAATTGAGGAAGAGGCCTATAAAAGGATTGGTAAAAGAATTAGTCATTCTATAAAATAAAAAATATAGGACCCATCATATTCATTTTGTGAATATGTTTCATGGAATGATTTCTCAAAATTATATATACACTAGAAAAGGTGTCGACATAGGTTGAATTAATCATGATTTATGTTTTCCTGATATTTAATGTCTTCATGGATATTAATTTTTCATGATTGAAACTTGTTTCATAGTATCTCTCCAATGATAATTTTTTTCATGAATTATATTCACATCATGAATTATATTCACTTCATGAATCATATTCATATTTTGAATATGTCATGTAGGTAGTGTCTTACCCATGTTTTTAAATAAAAGTACCAAATCCAATTTTAAATCCCTCCAAACCCAAGAAATATCCTCTTAAAATTAGAAAAAAAATATGTATCTTTTTTAAAAAGGATGCTACATGAATATAAATTCATAGTTTCCATACTATAATAGGAAGGTTATCAGGAATATATTTTCACTTTTTACCATCAATTGAATGTTTCCATATTGAAGATAAATCTTGGAAAAATATAAACTATCTATAATTGACCAAATATGTCATCAATTTGGAGAAGATGATACTTATTCTTGATCGTAATCTTGTTAGGTTACCAATAATAAATAGAGAGTTGAAATGATCTATCTTTTTTCTTAGAAAAAAGGACATGTTCCCCACATAGTGATTCAATTGGCTGAATCAATCCCTTATCTTGATTTTCCTAGAGGTGTTTATTCAATTATTGTTACTCAATAGGGTCCAATATATATATTATTTGAGATTAGGGTAGCACTGGGTCTGAGTTATATTGAAAACTAGTCTTCGTGATCTGGTGGAAGATAAAGAAATCCTTAAAAAATACATCAACAAACTCCCATACAATAGTAATATCTTTGATGTTGAGTTTCTATTTAACTGTCTAACACAAATACCCCCTTTTAAAACGAATTTATACCCATGAAATTGATGTAATTTTCAACATATGTACATATTTGTACTAACACCTATAGACAATCATATGTTGGTTTAAAATATAAAATATTAAATGGCTCCCTAGAAAACCAATATTTTATTTATATCAAGAAATAAATTCCATGAATGAAAGCACATCTAATTCAACTATAGGAAGAATAATAAGATTTTTATGGAATAAATTCCCACAAAAATAAATTTGGGAAGAATCTTATACCTGATATGGAATCATTGTACCAATATTATTTCATAATACATTTTCAACATCTAGTCATGGAGAATATGAATAAACATCCCGTGATATATTTCATGATAAACAAGAACTCATATAAAAAGGATCAAATAGGGTATGTCTATATTTTAACATACCAATTACCACATCAACATTTTTGTTCTATCTTTAATCCTTTTATAAATTAAAAATTTTAATCATGAATATAGGTAATAGTTAAATAGTGTAATCAATCATGAAAAATCATTAATATTATTTCTAAATATTCACACAATATTTTCAATCTTTGAAAACTCAGTTTCTTCCAAGGTTATCAATGTTCAATATCTATTCAAACTATTCATAAGAGTTCAAAAATAAAATCTATGTTAACCAAATAATATCCCTAGGGTTTGTTATACCAGGTGAACAAGAAAGAAAAATTCACAATGAACTAAAATGATGGTCGAGATATAATTGACAGAGTTTTTTTAGGTTATCACACCTAGATTCATCTATTCCAAAACCATATCTTCTTATATTATCTAGAAAGGGATGAATTTCTAGGAAAACCATACTCATTTGTTTGTAATAAATTAGTATTTTCTCTAGTACTAAGGCTAATCAAATAGTTTATCACTAATGTTTTCGCATCCTATATTAAAAAAATAAATTCATCTCTAATACTGATAATGGTTACCCAAACTCTTAATATATAAATACTAAATCCCATTAGCATAATATTCATTAAAAATTAATATGATCCAGGTTAGAGAAAAAAAGGTTTATTACCTCTTAAAACATAGTTAAATAAAAAATTGGAATGTAAATAATCTACATCATTTCACATTAATTTGTTTATAACTTTCACTGAATTTAGTCATAACATACTTAATACATTTCTCCATAACCTTGGCAATGAAAAAATAAGAAAGGGTGAGTTATGATTATCAATAAGCATAAAAATAAGAGTTATCAGTCAATGATTATAATTGATCATGGGATAAGAATTATGGTATTAGAACGTGATATTAACTTTATAAAATCATACCCATAAATTAATATATCATAATCATGAAATATGGTGTAATGTTTTATCAATCAAAATATAAAAGACATAGGAGTACTAATTCAGCCTTAATAATTAATAATCCTTGAAAACATATCATAATAAAAATAAATATGTTTTCACTATAAACATAATTATAGAAAACATTTATTATTCACGTTTTACTACAAAGTATATCATATTGGATTTGGTTAACTCCTCATTCCACAATTTCTTTTTTTGAGGTTCACTCCCAACACTATCTTATTGGGTAATGTACCTTAATGAACTGGGTTTTCTCCCCATTCTAGTCCCTGCTATCTCTAGACATATAATTCTTTATCCAATTAATTATAGGGAGATATTTTACTGATCCCACCCATGAGATATTGAAACCCATTTAAATATTTTCAATAAGATCAAAACACATTAATCATATCATCAAATCATAACCTATGGAAAGGATATGGGTTTCCTAAACATTTCATCATTATATTGATAAATCATCTGATGAAGTAGAAAATATGGTAAAATTTTATTATATCTCTATTAAATCATAATAAACAAAAAAGGATATTGTTATAGATAAAAATTCCTTCAAAAATTTTACTAGAACGATTCATTAGGAAAATAAATTTTTTCATCTGAAATCACGCATTTAGAATCTCAAAATTCAATAAAAGTCAATAAAAATATTTTATTTAAAATAAAAATGAAAGCTATAAATTAATATTTAGTAAAATAGTATTCATTATGGTGTGGGAATACATTAATCCAGTTCTTGTTAAAAAAAACATTTCACATTTTTAGGAAAATTTCTAAAAGTTTACATTCGAAAATGATAAGAAGGTTCTTTTTGATCCAAGGTATGTAAATTAAAATAGAGTGAAAAATTAATTGAAATAATATTTCTAAAATAGTAAAAACATTAATTAAAATATGAATGTGTAATAAAATATCCTTAACTAAAGAGAAGAGCATGGTTGTTTTTTCAAAAAAATATACATTCTGTATATTTTGTACTTGAAGGGAGGAAAATGAAAGTAAGAAATTTAATATCTATAAATATCAAGTTGAAAATAAAATATATAATATTTTTGATAGTTTGATCATATAGTTTCATCATTCGATATTTAATATTAAATCGTTCGAGTAAAAAAAATATTATAACATATAACCCTTACCTCGAGTCCATATTTCTTCATAAGAACTCTATAATCTAATATAATAAATTCTATTTTATTTTAAATATACACTAGAACCATAACCATGCCTATAATATCATTCACAGTTTTCTTTTAACATCTTATCAAAAATTCAACAACAATATTTTATTATCATCATCATTTCATATATTAATTGTTTCATTTTTCATGTATGTTTTGGTTCTGCAGTTATACTCCATCCACATTGGTCATAGTTCTTACATCTTCAGAGTTTTAATCATGATATATATATTATATATAATAATTATATACATATTTATAACCATTTATATTATGTGGTGATGAAAAAAAATTATTACATCACTTTGTGGAGATAATAATTTCTACAAACACATGATTGATGTTTCCACTTTTTGATGGATAGAAGAAAAGATAGATAAATACTAATTTACCTTTATAGAACCATTATTATATCATTAATATTATATTTTTCATTAAATATATCATTTTTACCATCCATGTAATATAGAGATGATAAAAAATCACATCACTTCATGGAGGTGGTAGTCCACATGTATGAATGATCGACGTTATCATTTACCAATAGATTAGAATTTAAAAAGGTATATATGGTATTATAATTACTATAACATAATTATTTCATAAGTATCATATAAAAATTAATACAAGTCATGATAATCATCCATTAAATATGGATATGAAAAAAATGTATCTCTATATGGAGGCGGTAGTCCACACGTACACACAAGAAATACTTTCATCTCCCCATTAATGGAGAAGATAAAGTAAATGATTTTCAAATCATCATAATAACATCCCATTATATTTATTATACTTGGTAAATCATGTTTTTATGTGTAAAATAATATTATATGTATTATAAATAGAAATAAAATTTAAAGAACATAGTTATGGTCTACATTTATTCTTCGAGAGATCACTATTAACTTACATCTTGAGCCTCGAAGGATGGGTGTTAGAAGAATGTAACAAACTATCATATAAAAAACTATTTGGTTCCTTGATCTAGTAAGTCACATGGCCTCAACTATGCCTCCCCATATGCCAAAGGTTGCCGACTAGCAGTGAGGGTCCAAGGAGGTACAGTGGTGAGACTATAACCTCGTAGTCATAGTAAAACAATGGTGAAATAATCGATAAATAGTTGATGAATAATATCAGCTAATAGCTGATAGTAAATAATTCAGATAAGATAATAACCATTAATCCATCAAAAAAAAGATCTAGTATAATAAACATAATTTTATAATTTTATGCTTCAATATAAAGGAATAAGCAACATAGTAGAAGGAAATCATATATACAAGTATTTAAAATGGTATAAAAATAGAAATCTCTAGATTTCATTATGAGACATAACTCAGTCCTATTCTCCCCTTATTCTATGCTATAAAAACTCATAAATAAAAAATTTGTCTATTTCCCTGGTCCTTACCTTCATCCATATAATCTTCCTGTGTACCATAGGCGTCCCGGGTAGCATATGAGATAAACATAGTAGGTTAAGACCAACGAAATTTATAAAATTTAAATATTTTTTATATAGACTATAAATATTCTAAGATATAATAGGTATTATATAAAATGAATAACATATATGAAATATGGAATCTGTATATAATATTTATTTGGTGCCAATAATAGGTAGTATCTTTCATGGCATACGCTGCTTGTGAATAAAGTATTAGACCCTCATGGGCTATGTCTCAAGGTAATAACCAAGGTAACCTATATCTAGATAACTATATATAAATAGGAGTCACATGTGGAATACCTTTATCCTTTTATATAGTTTCATAACGTAAAAATCATATATAGGGATGTAGGTTTCATACCTTCATACCATGAATGGTGTCGTAACATGATGTATTTGGTTCCATACCTTAACTATAGTTTTTTTCATACTATCAATTAATAGTTTTCATGAATTTAATAAATAGGTTCCACACCTTTAGTAAATAAGTTACATACCCTTAGTCAATAGGTTCCATTCCTTTTATTATCATAATTGTATGCCTTTAATATAATTGTGGTCATACTGTTAATTCACAGGGGCCATTCCTTTAATTAATATGTGTCATACATTCAAAAATAATAGGTCAGAACTATACTAATAAATAATAGCTGTCAAACCTTTATAATAGCTATCATTTATTCAGCAATTTAATTATTTTTAATAACATTTAAAATATTAGAAAATGAGTAATAAAACTCTCATGCAATCAATTTTAATATAAAAAGGGTCCCACTATAAAGATGATGATAACACTAACCCAAAGGGGTGGTTTTATCAATGGATGATATAATAACAATCCTCATAAGTGGTCCAAGTTGATGTTGACAACCTCCAACAATGAATAGGTTTTTAAATAAAATTCATAAAGGTATTATAAATTATTTTAGGGTTGATATATAATCTAGTAGAAATAAATAAAATTATAATACAACCCAAAAAATCTTGAGTGAAATTTATTGGCCACCTTTCTAATGCATTTAGTAGATGCCACATCAATTATCAAACCTTATCAAAGATTAGATCAGAATAAAATGGGAGAACAGATGAACACCCTGAAAATGGTGTATAAGAACCTACATCAAAACCACATCATCAACAAGAATAGATGCAGATAAAGGATCCTAAGTAGAAAATAACATGCTTATGGCTGTCCAATGCGATGAAAGGAATTCTAGTCAGATATAATATAGAGTGGTTCATTCAATCACTATAAGAATTTTGGAGGGGATCTCGAATGAAAGGAGAAAGGGTTACCCGTAGGCGGAAATAAGAAATAAACGAGTTTGGTTAACTAAAAATGAATTATAGAAAAAAGATCATTTATCCTCTAAAAACCAGGTTGCATGGTTTGTCTAAATAGTTGTCAAAACAATGCATAAACTTTTCACCATGAACTGTCCAAGGAGGGACCTCATATTGTTCAGGCACATGGCATGGGAAACAATATGAAAACTATGAAACATGGATCTATAAATAACTTAATAGACTATTCATGGGTATGAAACCAAGTTTAGAAGGTTATAGAAACCCATTTATGCCACTTATTCTCATTTAAAACCCTAACATAGTTAGGAGAGACCATGTGGATTGGGGGCATAAATTTGAAAAACATTGTTGAAAAGTTGTTTCTTCCACCATATTGGTTTTTAGGCTCCATAAAATCCCCAAAAAGCTTCATTTCCTCCACTAAAATTCTAGGCATTCACATTTGGTCAAAACCACGGAATTAAACTAATGATTAAAGGATATGTACCTCCTAAAAAACTAGACTCTTATAGTCTTTCCCCCATTAAGGAACTTATCCCCAATTTTCCCTTCTATGGGTGGTAAAACACTATCTAAGAACAACTGTGGTCACTGATAATATATGTCATCCTCCCACTCCTATGTCTCATCCTTTTCATGAAAATGATACCATATCACCCACATAAGAGGAACTGACCTACCTCAGAGAGCCTTCATGATTTGGTCTATTATATGAATGGGATGATTCTCAAAGGACTCATCTAACTCAAGATCTACCTCATCAAGCTGAAATATATTAGATGGTTCTAAATAGTACCAGTGAAGCTATGAAACAATTAAGTTATCATGTATAACTTGATGCCTCAAAGGTAACTACAACTAATCCTACCGGCCTAACTCTCTCCACAGCCACAAAAGGTCAAATGAACTGGGGTTGAAGATTCAACTTTCCATCTAAATTATCTTTTCCTAGTCCTTCTAATATATACATGAATAATTAATCCCCAACCTAAATATAGAGGGGTCATCAACAATTATAAACATAGTATTTCTATTGAGACTGAGTTGTGCCCATAAGCATCTGAATTATATGAACCTACTATAAAGTATCCGGAATGATTTCAGGTATAAGTAGTGAATACTTTTCTCCCTCTAGCCAGCACAGACGTGGTCATCATGGACGACCATTTAAGGTCTCATAGGGGGGGATCAAAATTATTTCATAAAAAGTGTTCTTATAATAAAAAATGTATAGTGAATGTTTTTCTCCAATAATCCTCCAAAATCAATGACACATGCATGAATAATGTCCTCTAAAACTTTTATCATCTTCTTGAAATTCATATATTATTGTGGATGGTTTGGTGTGCTTATAAGACCCTGTGTACCCAATGACCTCTATAATACCTTCCAGAAATAAGATTTAAAATCAGTTTGCCTTTCTAAAACAATAGTCCTCAGAAGTCCATGAATTCAGATAATCTCATTGAAATAGATCCAACCAAGATCATCTACTAAGATGGTATCTCTAATAAGTAAAAAAGAGAGATAATTTTATGATCCTATCAATGATGATCCAAATTAGATCACTACCATGAGGGTAAATCAATAAACGTATCATAACTTCCATGGTGACATCAACCCATTTCCACTTAGGAATGGGAAATGGTAGTAGAATCCATGTTGGTCGTTGGTGTTCTTACATCAGCTGATAATAGCGGAAATCCAGTAAAAAGACCAATAATCTCCATTATTATCCCTTTTCACCAGTATTATTGTTATATATCATGATATGTCATGGTAATATCAGGATGAACATACCAAGAAGAATCATCAGGAACTCGCATACATTCTGCCCATATTTCTATAGGATCCCAAACTCATCCAATGGATGTACAAGATTTCATCATCATCAATAGTCCATATCAGTGGAGGGTCCTTATAAAAAACACTCTCCCTTAGGACTAGACCATTAATATAAAATAATTGTATTATCCTTACACTCCCATGGAGAAAATAGGTCACTGAAAAATCTATACGATTCTGATATCCTTTTTTATCTAGTAACTCTATAATCATCTCATATAAAATAGACATCAGATGCCACTCACTATTGGCCTCCTTTTCATTCATCTAAACCCTATGGATTAAAGAATTAGAAAATAATGTTCCCTTTATAGGTCAATAATCAAGGTCAAATGTGAAGGAATATAGGTAATCAACCAACCTTCAATTATTTTGATTCAATTCAAACTTTATAAAAATATAACTGATTCACTTGTGGTCCAAAAATACAAAAAAATATTGATGTAAGTAAATAATCCAATAATGAAAGGTGTGAACCACTACTACTAACTCAAGATCATAAATCAATTAATTCAAATCATGATTCCTCCACTGCCGATACCTGTGTGAGATAACTCAGTCATCCTACAACAAAACTACTCCTAGATCGATAAATGATGCATCACAATAAATAATATAACTTCTTCCTAGCCCTAGAAAATTCATGATCACAACTAAAATCAGTCTCCCTTTCAGATTCTAAAAGGATATATTATACGATTCTCACCAAAAATATTATTTCTTTAATACTCATGCTAGTAAGAGGTTATTCTAGATGTAATTGTGTTAATTAAAGTGTTTTTAATATCCATTCATCCTCAAGGAGCTGCCTATGTCAAAAAGATTATTGGGTTGTTCCTAGGTTAACACCTTTCTCACCTTCTCTAGGTCAAATGGCAGTCCTTCCCATAATATGATGTGACCCAAAAAGTTGACTTTGAAAATCCAAAAGTGTCATTTATTGAGATTAGCATACAGATGGGGCGCCCTCAATGTATTCATAATGATCTCATGATGTTGCGAATATTCTTGTCATGTATAAGAATACACAAATATTTCTTCTAAAAATACTACCAATAATGAATCAATATATATATTGAATACTTGATTCATTAGTTCGATGAAATTGTTTTTCATGTTCATGAGACCAAAAAACATATGTAGATACTCATAAACACCATACATGCTCTGAAAAGCTTTATGATGTATGATTAAGTGTCTCACTCATATCTGAAGGTAACCATACCCCAAATAAATCTATGATAAAATCTTATCTCATTGTATCTGATCAAAGAGGTTATCCATATGATGTAACAGATGTTGGTTCTTCATAGCAATCTAATTCATATTCATAAAATCCAACGAAATCATGAGGGTTCCATCTTCCTTCTTGGTGAAAAGGATGGGTGAACTCCCAGGAGAAGTATCGGTCTATATAAAACCCTTATCTTCTAAGTCATCCAACTATCTCTTAAGCTCTTAAAAATCAATAATGGTGATCCTATAAGGAGTAATAGACACTAGTGTAGCTCCTATAACTAGCTAAATACTGAAATACACCTCTAACTGAGGAAGTAAACAAGGAAATTCATCCTATAAAACATCACTAATATAATATATTACCTGAGGGAATCAAGCATGATGTATTCCCTAGTCATCCATATAAAGGATTGGAATCTAGGCAGTCACTCTGCTCGACCCATGATTCTATATTTTTGGTCTACTAGCTTGGACATCTAATTAACCTTTGTGATGATAACAATCACAATCTCATGATGTAAATAAAACCCTGCAAGGTAGAATTGAACATAGGAATCATAGGGAACCAACCATTCCATTCCAAGAATGATTTCAATTCCTATCATCTTGAGAACGAAGAGGTCCCATAAGAAGTGATAATTACCTACCTCATGGGAGAATTCCTTACAATGTAATTCAATCTTTGAATGTATACCCAAAGGATTTTCAAGGGTCATCAACCCAAAAAAGTAATGAATATTACATCTAAGGCTCTCCACAGTAGTCCTAGAGATAAAAGAATGTGAAGACCATGTATCAAAAAGTTCAGATACAAAAGTAAAGTCTCTTAATATTTTACCTATAATGTTAGACAATTAAGGACACTTCTCTTTGGGTATGGGATTCATAGAATAAATCTATCTTGATCCATAGCCCAGTACTATAACTTGACTAAACAGAGTGGGTCTGTTTAACTGATGCTATGTTTCTTGATTCTTTCCTCCTTGATCATGTACACCTCCTCAACTTGTAAAACTAGTGAGGCTATAGCTTCCAGCCTAACATGGAACCACATATCCTACATTGGAAGGTAGATTAGGTACAAATCTTATCCCACATAGAACATATGGGTAGGTCTTATAGAGTCTCTAAATATGCTTCATCCTATCACAAGCTCGACACCTATCTAGGTCATGATCAAACTGAGGCTTCACATACCCCTACTTACCTCATTAATTATAGGCTTCAAAAATGTCAGTACCTTCACTATAACTCCTCATAAGATTCCTTGAATCAACATTTCCTACTACTAGATACTTCGATTTTGGGATGATGAGTTGATATATTCTAATTTGGGCCTCTATCTCCCCACACTATACATTTGTTACCAAGAGCCTGATTCACTATTTCTTACATGGTATTCAACTAAAAATAATTCACATAATATTTAATATGATTCATGATCTCATCCTCATAACATATCACATTGTATGGTTTGTCAGTGGTATAGATAAGAGAAAAGTGTTAACTCTCTATAAAATGACCCGAGTACTTCATAACGGACATAGAACCTTATTGTAGGTTCATGAACTCCATGGCATGATCATCCATCAGGATCTCAGTTAAAAAGTATTCCTATAATCTAGATTATGGATCCCTCCAAATCACTTCATTGTAAGAAACCTCTCAGTTCAAAATATAACATCAATGTTTTTCCAATCCTTGAAGAATATAAGTAGCGATATTCACTCTCCTCTCAGGGGGTGTCTCAATATGCTTGAAAGTGGATAATAAAATATCAACCCATAATTCTATATCTTTTGGGTAAACATACCATGAAAAAGTATGTAGATATTACCACTAAAACACCCATGTCAACTCCTTCCTTGAAATATTAGGTTAGAGATCTCCCATAAAAGTAAGTATAAGCCCCATAAATTCCCCTTGAAACTGGTAATCCCCACCCAAATCAGGAACATGTGTAGGTGCCTCAATTGGAACTACTTGAGGTAACAATGGTGGATCTGATTCCACCACCTTCAAATCATGGTCATCACCACCCTCCTAGCACAAGATATGAGGTCATCATGGTTTCATATCACTTCAAGTTCCAAACACATGCCTCAGATATAATTTAAACAATGAAAACTCATAGATATAATAATATAATAGGTAAAATTAATTCCCAAATAAGATTAATACCCTTCTTACATCTTCTAATATAAGGCCTGGGTAACAAGAACCATAATAAAATAACACAAGAGATGTTGTGTACTTCCCACTACTAATGTCAAGTCTAGGTTAAACACTCTATTTCACTATAATGGTATCAATATATTGATTTCCAATTGAATGTTATTAAGGAAATTACACAATAATTTTTAATTAGAATTCTTGATTTTATGTGAACATAATAGAATTTAATGTTTATCAATCCTTTTATTTATATAATGGACCAATTACCTTAAATACCATTCAAAATTTGTAAAATTACATGATTTATAAATTTCAACTGGTAATTCATAAAACTACATCCAAATATTTACATTCAATTTTTATATATAATAGATAATATTAGATGATTTGGCCATGTAAATCATCATTCCCAATATATAGAGTTATACATCATCATTATATTACAAATGACATTCATGTATTCCAAATCAACTGACGTTCCGGTCTTGTATCCTTAGTAACATAACTCAAACATTTGATAATTGGTTAATTGAGTTGACATCATCAATATATATGGGAAAACCCATTTATTTTAATTAATACACTTTAATAACCCATTATATAATAACATTTTCATGTTGAAACATTAGTTTCATAACATATATATCATTCATGAAACATAATACAAGTTTCATGAAGTCAGACAATGCGTCCTATATGTCATTGAATAAATCATGATGTATTCATCCCAAAATATTCATAAATGATGCATGATTAATGATTCCTTGCAACACTAGGCAAAGTATAAAATTAAATACAACATCACAATAATAATAATAAATCACATAACATGTGTATAACCCAAGGGTGGAATGAAACCAATTATAATGGGAATAAACCATAACATCAAGTCTCATCCCATGTAATTGGGATTTTTCTACATACATGGTTTAGATACTCCATTGCATAGGCTCATTACCAAATCTTGACTCATCCTGTTATCTTTCCAACCATCACTTGAGTAATGAAAGGAAAAAAAATACATTGATACTATTTTTTAAAGTCTCAACCCAATTTCCACAAACTGATTCCCAGAGCAAGTTGGTAAAATGGATTCAAGTGGAAATCGACATATTTCATAGGCTACTAAATATCATTGAGGTTCCTAGGTGGTACAATAGGGAGACTATACCCTTTTAATGATAGTAACACATCGACAAAATAATTGATAAATATCTAAAGAATGAAATCATCTAACAGATGAAAGAAAATCATCTATATAAGATACTAATAATTAATCCAACAAAAAATATCCATTAACATATACATAATGATGTAATTGCATGATTATATATAAAAAATGGACAATATGGAAGCTGAAAATCATACATACGGGTATATGAAAAGGAATAAAAAGTCCAAAATTAACGATATTCAGATAGCATCACAAGTCATAGATCTGTCCTGTGCTCCCCAGCTTAAATGCTTTAAAAATCAATAATTTCAAACTACGAACATTACCTTTTCCTTACCTTTATCAATAATATTTTCTTGGGTATCATTGGTAGCCAATATATGGTGTGGGATAAACTCAATAAGCCACCACTGATGGCATCAATAGGAAATACAGTATGTACATATAGACTATAACTATGTGCATATAGAACAGGTATGATATAAAATAAATAATAGATATGATAGATAATCAGCAATATATAACATCAATATGGTTCCAATAATAAGAAGTACCAGTCTTGGAATACACTACATGTGAATAAAGTATCATACCTACATGGACCAGGTCCCAAGGTAATAACCAGGGCGACCTATATCCAGAGAATTAAAATTATACAGGAGTCGCAGGTTCAATACCTTGATCCTCTTATATAGTGTCATTTCATGACAATAATATCTTGGAATGTAGGCTCCACAACTCATTATTATAAATGGTTACCTACCTTGATGTAACAGGTTCCATACCATTACTATAGTCGATGTCATACCATCAAAAAATAGGGTTCATACCTTTAATTATTAGCTTCCATACCTTTATTCAATATGTGCCATAACATTAGTCAATAGGTTCCATAAATTAGATTAACATAGGTTTCCAACCATTAAAATAATTGGTTTAATACCATTAATTCATAGGTTTCATACCATTAATCAATATGATTCATTTCTTTAATAACCATAGGTTGATGCCATACCGATATGTAATATGTGCCATAACAGTTTAATAATTATCAATTATTCAACCATTTAATCATTTTTAATAACATATAATATAAGGAATGAGCCTCTCCTATTATATCTTTTAATATAAAAAATGATCCTAGTACAAAGATGGGGGGATTGCACACCCAAATGGGTGGGTTTAGAAAGGGAATATATAAGAACAAGCCTCATGGGTGGTTCGAGTTGAGGTTTACAACATCTAAAAAACACTAGGTCCTATAAAGAAAACTCATTCAGGTGTCATAAATTAATTTAAGGCTTAACATTTAATATTGGAGAAAAAAATGAAACTTCTAGAGTGTTGAACAATGGATAATAATAAATAAATCATAAAACCTTTGTAAAATGGTATAGACCACCTACCATATTCCTATTTTAGATGCCTCATCTAGTATCGACCCTTTGCATGGAATGGATTGGAAGAAAATGTAATAATTAAAAAACAACCTTAAATGGGGAATATAATCCTACACCAAAATAACACGGTTGATGAGAAGAAATATGTTTAAATGGTCCAATAGAGAGATGATCTCAATGGTAGCTATCCAATGAGATGGATGAAAGATGAATAGGATATCAAATGAATAATTTCATTTATTCCTAAGGAGAATCTTGGAGGGGGCTCAAACGGGTTGAGAAAGGGATAGGTGTTGAGGGAAATAAGAAAGGAAGGCAACTTGTTTACCCTAAAATTATTTATTGTAAAATTGGTATTCTCCCCCTTTAAAACACAAGGTTCCCATGTTTTCCTACATAGTTGGCCAAACCATGCGCTAATCATACTTCATCCACTAACCAAAGAGGGACCTCACATGGTGAATGCACATGGTTTGTGAAATCATATGAAATACATACTATATGAATATATTAAAATATTATGATCCTCTTCATGGATGAGTGTTATGGGTCACACATTTAAGGAAAATCATCTTCCCCACATCTGCTCACCGGAACACCTCACACAGTAAGGGGAAACTAGGTGGATTGTGCATCACCATTTCTACAAACATTATGGGCGAGCAATTTATTCCATTGGGAAGGATCCTAATTTCTAAACAAGCCTCAAACGCCCTTTTTCATCTATATCCTTACTAGTCATTCACCTTAGGTCAAAAAGAAGTAGTTAAACTAAAAATTAATTTATTTGTATATCATAGTAAAACAAGGTTTTGATCGAGAAGTTCAGAAGCATATGATTAAAATAAGAATTATATGATGGATTTGGAGTAGGTTTTTTTGAGAGATATGGCTCAAAAGGATTAAATACGTGGAGAATAT
Organism: Viscum album; assembly: GCA_963277665.1. Lineage (NCBI taxonomy): Eukaryota > Viridiplantae > Streptophyta > Magnoliopsida > Santalales > Viscaceae > Viscum > Viscum album. The sequence continues at coordinate 792,538,644 of OY728121.1, forward strand.
GTTCGCTTTCATATGTGAAGGGAGGGAAAGCATAGAATTTCATAAAATATTTCAATGATATATGGTAATTTTCATAGGCAATTGGCTCTAATTGGAAATGGATTTGAAGGTAGGATAAGATTTTGTCTAAATATCATAAAAATTAATAATTTTATATTTTTATGTATTAATCTATCCCTTATATCTTGGATTAACTACTGCTAAAATTGTTTTAACCTTCACCATGGTAATAAAATTTTACTATTTTTACTATTCACTATGATAAAAAATTAAGTTGAACCTATTATATTATATAAATTATTATGATTAAAAATATAAAATTTATTTTACAATAATTAATTTCTATAAGTGGTGGAATTTAATTTTAAATAGGTGTGAAACCCTCAACAAAAACTCATTGTAGAAAAATGAATCTTTAAGCATAAAACATAATTTAATTATATTAATTTCCTTATAAAAATAATAAAATGAATGTTAAAATATATGATTGAATATATAATTTATAAATTTAATTAATCCCCTTCATAAATATATATTTATTAAATTTAATAAGATAAAAACACATTATAATCATTAAACAGTTTTTAGAAAAATGTGTATTTAAGAATAAAAATAAACATTTATCAAAATCTTATAGACAGATGATTATTATGTAACTAATTAGATTATTTATAATTAAAGTATAATTGTGTTAATTTAATATCAAATTCATAAAATAATGGTACTTTACTTTAATATTAAATAAATTTTTAAAAAAATGGTATTTTACGCAATTCGCTGAAAAAAAAATCTTTTTTAGAAAATAATAAAAAATTTAGAAATAGATAGTATAGATATAATAATTTCAAAAATGGTATTAATTTTATAAAATAAAATTTATAACAATAGTTGAAACTACTTATAGTGTTATGATGAGAAAATGTGATAGAAACCTTTTTTAAAGAGAATATATTTCAAAAATAAAAATTAACAATACTAAAAAGATGAATACATATATATTATTAATTAATCAACAAATTTTAACTCTTTAAACCCATTATATATATTTATTATAATGTATTTATTAATACTAAAACCACCAAATTTATTATTTGGGTTATAACTATTTATTATATCTATTTTCATATAGACGTGGGGTTTTATGTAAGTCAAGCTATCGAATACATCAAATTTTATTTCAAAAGAAATACATATAAAAATATTGGGGTGTCATAGATGGTAAGAACACATGTGTACATGGTGTCTGAATGAACCAAATAAATTACATGATTGTTATACCGAGAAAGTCCAGTAACTGGACAAAACCGGTCCTAAGAGAAATTTTTTAAGCATAAGAAAAAAAGAAAGATTCAGACAATAGAGGCATTATTATAGAGCCGAGAGTACATATCACCATGAATATCAACCTCCACCAGTGAGGAGCAATACCCAAGAGCCGTAAACGACCATGTCATATCCATCGCTAGAATTTCCTTCTTGGATAAAGCACATGCCACCTGATTGGCCACCCTATAGGCATGCGAGACAATCAAATTTATATGATTTTCCTGGTTGGAACATTCAACCAATTTTGAGAGTACCTGTCAGGGTACATTATACGTTCATGTTTGTAGAGATTGGACCACAAGTTGAGAGTCTGATTTAATCCATATCATGTTCCAATTATAATAGACAACATACCTGACTGCATGAACTATCGCCCATAACTTTTCTTCGATAGAAACACCAAAGATAGTGAATTGATAAAATCATCCTTTAACAAAACCACAGTATCTTCAGAAAAAACCACCACACCCAGAAGGGAATGGTGCACTAGAAGAAGCTCCATCCACATTGTATTTGATCCATGGACTGGTCGGGGGTATCCAGCGAATGTACCTGAGCATCTGCGGCTTCCACAGCTCCCCAGAAACACCAAGTAACCGCATAATCTGTAGGTCTGAGACATTGTTGTACATTGCAACTGATTGAACCTTCGATCCAGAAAAAAACTCGTAATGAATTTCCATCATTCCATCCCAAATATGCACTTTTTTGTTATCAAAGACAGCATCGTTTCGAGCAGCCCATATGGCTGCAATCGCAGCCGCTGCAGCCCCAATAAGAAAGCTTCGCACCTATTCATTGCAGCAAGATTTAGACAACCCTTCCAATAGTTCATGTAGTAGATTTTGGTGCAATTTCATCCCAAACAGAGTCCCAACATAGGCCCAACGCTACCTAGTATAGGCACAATCCACAAAAAGGTGCAAGACATCCTCTTCTACGGACATACATAGATGACAGGCTGATGCAAGATTAAACCTAGACCGCTTAAGTAGGTCATGAGTGGGATCCCTATTTTTCTAGATTCTATAGATTAGAGAGAAACAAAAGGGACGAATTAAGAAAGACCTATATTTAATGAGATAGGTAGATGAGTGGAATGAACCCCAACAATCCATTTGATAGTATTCCCTACTATTAAACTGGCCATTCCTGTTATGTTTCCATACCTACATATCAAAGGCCATAAAATGGTAAGATTTTATTTCCTACTCCACTGGATAGGGGAACATATTGTCAAAGAGATGCTTATGAGATAAAAACTCAGTAATGGAAAAGTGTCAAGCACCAGAATGAATGTTCGTGCTATCCTAAAGAGGTTTTTCAAGCCCTGTCGAGCTCCAACTATTAAGATTAGAGTCACGATAGACCAACCACTTTGTATCATTTGAGATATGCATGAAGGATCACTTAATAGATTCCCAAAAAGATGTTGTAAGATAGTATTTGTAACCATTAATGAGCCTTCCTTTGAACAGATTATCCAGAAAAACAGCAAAATTGTATTTGGAGATTAGACCCCAAGTAAACATCCCAATATTCCCATCATTAAATGTTATTAGATCCTTGACTTCAAGGCCCCCAAACTCAACTGGATTGACACATTCCTTCCAAGAAACAGTAAAAATCTTACACTCATGAATTGACCTCGTCCAAATGAAGTTTTGGAACAAACTTTGAAGCTCCTTGATTAGTCCCTGAGGCCACCAATAAATAGAAAATGAGTAAACAAATTTATATGTGATCACTGAGTTAACAAGGAACACCCTCCCATCCATGGACATCGCCTTCCCCTTCTAACTATCATGTTGATTAAGAATACAAGATTATATCCCCTCTGAGTATTGCCTCTTCACTTTTCACCAAAACAAGGGAACACCAAGGTATTGAAAGGGATTCATGATTGTTATGTGATGAGAAAAAAATAATAATTCTGTAAACAAGTTTGTATTTTAAGACCCTAAACTATAGTAGTTTTTTGGTGAAAAGTTATAGTAGATATCATTTGTTTCCATGATGTCATTTTTTCAGGGCATTTTTTTTGGATTGAAATTTAAATCAGTGGGAGTTCATGTCAATTTTTACAAAGGTGGTTCATAGGATAACTAAATAGTGAATTCATATTTATTTAAGTATGGGGAGATTTTATTTGGTCAAAAATTTTATTTGGAAGTCATTTGGTGCATATTTTGGATTAGATCAGTTGTTAATGATAAAAAAGCATATTGGTAATGTTTGGAATATAGGTAATTAGATCATAAATAATTTGGAATCAAAAATCTATAGTACCATATGATTTTAAGAGAAGAATTGAAGTATGTATTTTATTTATAAATGACTCTTTGGGATGTTAATCCCTATTTTTATTATTTTTAATACCATTTTTAATAGGACATTAAATTTTGATGAAATTTGAATTTTATTTAGTTTTTAGTAGGTGTATGTAATGATCCATGTTTTAGTAAAATGTTACTCCATTAATAAATACTATGTTAGATTGATTTCTACCCACAAAACAACGAAACCAAATAAATGTAAACCATTTTAAGATATTTGTATAATTTTCTGGTTCAAACAGTGGTAAAGAAATTATAAAATATATATAAATATTTTTACAAAAAAAAAACTAATGATCACTTTAAATATCGACTCAAGTAATGCAGCTAAGAAAAAAATAAATTATTTTTTCAAAAATTTACTTTTTTTTCAATTATAATTAATTTTTAATGAAAAATATATTAATAATTGTATTTTTATTAATTTATAAGAAATAAGAAAAATATTTGTTAATAACCTAATAGTCATTTTCTTATAAAAAATATCTCTTCGTTAAATCATAAATTTTTTGTTAAAAATAAAAATTATAAATTTTTGGATATTAATTTTAAAATCTAAACTTAATTTTTTTACTTATCATTTTATTATTATCTTATGATGTATTTTTTATATTTTTCTAAAAAAATTATTTTTTGGTGAATAGTGAAATATACTACTTTTGAAAATATTTTTCCTTTGATAGTATTATTAGATTATAAGAATTTTTTATGAATTTTTTAATCCTTTTTATAGAAAAAAAACTATTAATTTTATTTTTTATATTATAAATTTAAATATATTAATTTTAGTTAACAAAATAATATTTTATGTTTTATAACTATAATAATATTTTTCCCAAAAAAAATATTTTTAATAAATTATATATTTATTATTTTGAAATTATTTTTTATCACATTTAAAAATTGAATAAATTTAAATGAATTTAAAAATATGAATCTATAGGTCCAAATTATAATATTGAGAGCCTTTTTAGATCATAATTGATTAGTTACTTAGGAAAAAACTAGTTACTGTAGTAAAAGCTAAAATGGTAAAAGTAAAAATATAAGAGTAAAAGACCTTAAACAAGTGTAAAACAAGGTTTTAAATGTGTTTTTCAGGCCTTTATTAAACTTTTTAGTTATCCACTCTATTATTTTTCAATTTTTATAAATAGTAGTTGACAATGACATACATTTATTAAATAGTTATGGGTATTTAGAAAAATATCATCCCATTTCACTTATAAAAGGGGCTCTCCTCTCCCCACTTCCCCTAAAACCCCAAACCTATATTAATTTACCAAACTATATCCCAAACTATTTTAAAAACTCTGAGACACCTTATGTGGTACTGTTTTTTTTAAATACTATCCCTCAAAGTTTTAACCCCCTTAATTGAGGAGATAATCTAAGAAGGTGAGGTATAAATTTATAAGCACTCCTTTCTAATTTATATTTCATTATGTGCATGTATTATTCATAAAATTGAATTAATCCCTAATAAAATTATAACATCAGTATCACGAGTATACATAAGTGACATTATAATTATTTTACAATCAATAACCACCCTTCCATTCTATATTATGAAAATTGAAAATGTGAATCATGCAAATGTAATGACTATAGCCTCCGCAAATAGACACGTTTCATTCTCCATCACCACCATAAATGGATGGTATAAAATAGAAATTAAGAAATTAATAATTATATAAATGAAAATTTTAATATGATTAAATAAACCTCCATATTTCTCTTTTCTCTTATTCAATGAAAAATTTAATCAAAATCCATGTGTACTTGAAAACTATAAATTGTATAGAATATTGATTTCTATTTTTCTCTATCCTAATAAAAGAGGAATTTAGTTTATAATAAATGAATATATATGATATAAATGATTATCATATATCATTAATGTTACTATTTAAGGAAACAAAATATCTAAGGATCTTTAGAAATTAATCATTCTATACTGATAAATTTCCTAAAACTAGTTCGTCTGCAAATTCACTTAGAGGAAGTAAACAAAAACTCTCATATAAGGGAATTATAACATTATAAGACATCATAAAAATTTAATTATAGTACCTTTATCAGTTTTATTTTGATCAAAATTGGTAAAATAAGACACTTTGACACCTCTTTTACAAAATTATTAGAAACAACCATCACCCTTTCATAAGAATATTACACGAAGAGAATTATCTAAAAGTAAGGGTATAAACTAAAAAGTGTACAAATAAAGTTCTCAAATAGGAAATTTATATAGTTATATTTATGGTATAGTAGGTTTAATCACTAGTAAATAAATATTAATGAAATTGAAATTTGTTAACTAAAATATCTTTCTTTGAGTTATTTAGTTTCATTTAAACGTAGACTTTTAAAGTTCCCTATATTAAATTATCTCCTTTTACATTATATGTCATATTAAATATATAGGTAAAATGAGTTCTTAATTCAAATCCACTTCAATTAATGTTTTTATTTTCCCATAAAATTATATTGTATTTTGAATAATTCTCATCCTCTTAAGTGTTGAAATATATTAGATGCCTCTTTCTTTCAAGTCTATATTTTCACATGTCGCCAATTTTTGCAATTAATATTTTGAAATTGAAATATTTATCAATTCATGTGATCATAATACTTTTAATTTAAAAGATAATATTTTTTAATATCTTTTATAATTTATCTTTTATTTTCATCTTTATCTAAAAATTCATATATTTTCCTTGATGTTATATTTTTTAAATAACCATGTACGTGAATTTATTAATTTTCTAATTCATGTGATTTTGTTTCGTATCAACTAATATATTTTCTGTTGTTATTTTTTTGATACCTTTTCACATGTATTTTGAAACACCTTCATTTTACTAAGTTTTAATGATGTGATGATTTAATGTATTTTATGGCACATGTTTTTAGATTTAATCTTTATGTGATGGGTGGTACCAATATATCCCTCCTATAAATATGAAAAATCGTTAAATATGTTGATATAATAGTGAAATAAGTAGTGATTCTTAATCAAAAAATAGGATACATGTTGCGGTGTCTGATATACTCTATTAAAATGGTTGTGATTCCTGATCCTCTATGGGAAATAGGTTTTCGTGCCTGATCAGCGAAGGGAAATAGGTTGGGATATATGATCTACTATGGGTAAAATAAGTGATTTATGAAACATAATATTATTTTTCTATGCTTATGTAGGTTAAAAAGTCCTTTTAGGTAAACTTATTCTATGATACCTATGCCATGTGTAATGACCCAAATCTGGAGCCCTTCCACCGGTGCCCCATACCCGGTTCGCCACATGACCTCAGGCACATTTCCCAAAACGCCAGAGGCTGTCGACTAGCAGCGACGGCCTTGGTAAGTTATTGGGGAAACTATGCTCTCATTTGGTAAGGTATATAAGGCAAGAAAACAATAGTCAACAGCAGAAGCAGTAAACAACATACAAACACTGAAACTAAACAGCAGAAGCAATGAACATATAATGATAATGATAATGATAATGATGCAGCAGGTACAAGTATCTAACGGAAAGCAGGAAACACAACAATGTGCTGAAATACAACTGAAAACAGGGTACTAAAGTAAATAGAAACTCCAGCATCATCGCAAGCCTAAGCTCGGTCCTATGCTCTCCATCTCCAACCAGAAATCACGTACCCAAAGTAGAAGGGCCACAATCCTTATCCACACCTACAACCATATAACCTATTTGGGCCAAAAAGCAGGACCGAAATAGGGTGTGAGACTAATCCCAGTAAGAAATCACCACGAGATCCGTGCCCTAATGTCAGTGAGTAATATAGCAAAGTAAAGGAAATAAATGCACCAGAGAAGCAGAAGTACACTAAATAAAATAGTCCTACAAATCTCCATTCATATATATTTAGCAGTTCGGTACAGTCACTTAGCTATCAGCCAAGGAACATAGAAACAGCTCTATACTCCCAGGGAAAGAAAGTAATCACAACAGGTAACTCAGCAGTCTACCTAGAAAATAAAAAGTACAACCCCAAGATTGTTCTTTGGCTTGGTGGACTCGTCACAACCAACCAACCAACAAATAAAACACTGACTCTCTGGGTGGCTCCTACTAGCAACCCCCTCTAGTCAAGTAAACGTGCAAAGGCACAGACACTCTGGGAAGCTCTCATCGTTGATTCCCCTATGGTCTTGCAACGAAAGATATAGACTCTCTGAGGAAGCACTTACGTCTAATTCCCCCTATAGTCTCTCTATGTAACTAAGGACACTCTTAGGAAGCACAAAGTCCCATTCCCATAGGTCCTGCAATCGATACTAATTATAACAGACTCTATAGGGAAGCCCTAATCGTCAATTCCCCCTTTAGTCTACCACACCAGGTTCACTCTGCCCTGAGTAGTTTAATCGTGTGTAATCCACTGTTAGCAGCCTAAGTAAGTTTAGAAAATACTTGGATAATATCTTAAAATGCATCCACAATCATATAAATAGAAGTAAATACATGCAATCAAGTCAATAGGCATACTAACAATGTGCATAAAGGGTTTCCTCGTAAGAAAACCATGCCAAACGACACTCAACATCCAAAACAATGGAAACACCCTTGGGGTGATCTTCAAACATGCTAACAAGGAAATAATATTCCTCTAATAACCTCAATCATACAAGAAATCTATGTCAGATAACAAAACAGGATCAAAACCCTAACCCGAGATACCCGATACATGGGTATCCGACACTTTTCAACCAAAAACTCAAAGACAATCAACGTAGGGAAACAAACCACCTACCTCAATCCTAGGATATTGATATTCTTGAACCTCGGCATGTGAATAGGTCTAGAACAGAGTAAATCTTCCAAAACATCTAAAACGTTCAACCTCGGATAAATCTCACAAGAGGAGGAATCAGGAAACATGGCCAAAGTAGAACCGAGAGCTCACAGTTGTGATTCTATTTCACCCGACGGAATTCGATTTGGAAAACCGGTGAAGAATCGGTGGCTCGAAGAAGAATCGGCTCTCTAGGTCGTTCTGGACGTAATTAGGCGGAGAAGAAGATAAAAATGGGGATTAGGCACGACCCCGGTCTGATTAATGAAATAAAAAGAAAAGTACACGGTGTGTACTTCTTGAGTACATGGCGTGTAGACTCCATTTCCATATGCCGTATTAATTGGGCTCCACCTCATCGCTACACCCCGTGTGACTGGCCCGGACACGGCCAGCACACGGCCTCTAGCGGAAGAAAAGTACACGGTGTGTACTTACAAAATTTTCAGATTCTCCTATTTTTCTCAAAAACAGCCAGAAAAGGATAACATACCTGAAAAGAAGGTCCGGGTCCTTACAATATTCCCTCCTTAAAGAAATTTGTCCTATAATTTCCAATGAAAGGTGGTGAAAAAGAAACCTCAAACAACTTTGGCCACTGTGATCGCATATCGGCCTCCCTCTCCCAAGTCTCGTCTTGCACATGGCCGTGCTGCCATAGTACCCGTACCAGAGGAACAGACCAGCCATGTAGTACTTTTTTGCTACGATCAACAATCCTAATAGGATGCTCCTCGAACGATGCATCTTGCTTTATCTCAACCTCTTCGGGTCAAAAAACATGAGACGGGTCTGAGAAATAGCGTCGAAGCTGAGAAACATGGAAGACTTCGTGCATAGCCTGATATCTCTGAGGTGACTACAACCTATAAGCAACCAGCCCAACTCTCTCCAGAAACTCCAACGGCCCGACGTATCTCGGTGAAAGCTTACCATGTCTCCTGATCCTCTTGTGTCCTAACCTCTGGGTAACACATAGGAAAACCTGGTCTCCGACCCCAAACGGCAGAGGTTGCCTCCGCTGATCAACATAAGATTTATGACGAGACTATGCAGTAGACATCCTCTTCTGAATCAGCTCTATCTGCTCTGAAGTCTCCTGAACAAGATGAGGTCCCAGCAAAACTGCCTCTCCTGCCTCCAGCCAGCATAAAGGTGATCGGCATGGACTACCGTACAATGCCTCAAATGGAACCATTTGAATGGTCTCTTGGAAATTTTTGTTGTAGGAGAACTCCCCCAGAGGAATATGCTTCTCCCAAGAACCGCCAAAGTCTAGGATGCAAGCTCGGAGCATATCCTCAAGCACCTGTATCGTACCCTCGTACTATCCATCAGTCTGGGGATGGTATGCTATACTCAAAAGTACTTGTGTAACCAAGGCCTTCTGGAGTCCCTATGAGAACCGAGAGGTAAAGCGCACATCCCTGTCTGAAACAATGGAGTGTGGAACTCCATGCAGACGAATGATCTCCCGGATGTAAAGTTGTCCTAGATCATCAACACTGAAGGTCTCCTTGATTGGAATGAACTGAGAAACCTTTGTAAGCCTGTCGATGACGACCCACACCGCATCGTTTCCTCTCGACAATCTCAGCAAAATAGTCACGAAGTCCATCACGACGTCGTTCCACTTCCACTATTGAATTGGTAACAGCTGGAAAAGCCCCACTGGTCACTGATGCTCTTCTTTCACCTGCTGACAAGTAGAACATCTCATGACGAAACCAGCAACATCCTTCTTCATACCTGGCCACCAGTACTGGCGATAAAGATCCCGATACATCTTGGTGACACCAGGATGAACTGCCCAAACTGAGGAATGGAAGTCTCGCATCAACTCCTCGTGTATATCTGCTGGCACCCATACGCGTCCCTGGAAACGCAGTATCTCATCCTCACCAATGTTCCACCAGGGAAGGGGGTCCTCTCCTGACATGCTTTCCCGTAGGACTAGCCCTTCTGAATCTTCTAGCTACCTCATTCGAACTCGGTCCATAAGTACAGAGGTAACAACCATATAAGGTAGGAAAGTCTTCCCATGCCTGTCGTGCGCCGCCAAATGCATCTCCGAGAAAAAAGCCATCAGTTTCCACTCACTACTGGCCTCCTGAACTGCATGTATCTGAGTTCTCCTACTCAGAGCATCAGCCACTACATTGCCTTTCTTAGGCGTATAGGCCGGCTCGAAATCGAAGGACTAGAGATACTCAACCCACCTCCACTGTCTCAGATTCAGGTCACGCTGCGTGAAGATGTACTTGAGATTTTTTTGGTCAGTGTATACCAAAAAATGCTCTCCCAGAAGGTAATGTCTCCAGAAACGTAAATCATGAACAACCGCAGCCAACTCCAGGTCATGCGTAGGACAATTCCTCTCATGTGGCCTCAACTTCCGAGATCCATACGCAACCACTCGATCCTTCTGCATAATCACTACTCCAAGTTAGATGCCAGATGCATCACAGAAAACTGTATAGCTCTTGCCCGGATCCAGAAAAACTAGGATTGGTGCTGAAGTCAATCTGCCATTCAGCTCCTAGAAGGCTGAGTCACAGGCTTCTGACCAAACAAACTTCACCCCCTCCTTAGTCAAGCCCGTCAACGGTGCTTCTAGGCGTGAGAAGTCCTATATAAACCGCATGTAGTAACCAACCAGCCCCAAGAAGCTCCGTACCTCGAAGACATTCTTCGGTTGTTCCCAGGTAACTACTGCTCTCACCTTCTCTGGGTCTACTGATCTTCCTTTATCAGAGATGACATGACCCAGGAAGTGAATCTCATCCATCCAAAAGTGGAACTTTGAGAGTTTAGAATAAATCTGATTCTCCCTCAGTGTACTCAAAATGATCTCAAGATGGGTTGCATGGTCGTGTAGAGTGTGAGAGAACACCAAGATATCGTCCACGAAGACCATGACGAAGATATATAAGTAAGGATGGAACACTCGGTTCATAAGTGACATGAAAACTTCTGGCGCATTCGTAAGACCAAACGGCATAACCGTATACTCGTAGAGGCCATACCTGCTCCTGAAGGCTGTCATAGGTATATCTGAAGTTCTAACACGTAGCTGATGATAACCAACCTCAAATTGATCTTTGAGGACACCCGAGATCCTCTAAGCTGATCGAAGATATCATCAATCCTCGGCAAGGGATATCAGTTCTTGAACTTCAACTGGTTCAACATCCTATAATCTATGCAAATCCTAAGGGTATCGTATGCCTTCTTTATGAACAAGGTAGGAGAACCCCAAGGAGAAGTACTTGGTCGGATGAAACCCTTTGCCTACAACTCCTCCAACTACTTCTTTAGCTCCCGCAACTCAGGTGTAGCCATCCTATAAGGAGTAATGGACATCGGTGCTGCTCCTGGCACGAGATCAATCGAGAAGTCTACCTCACGCTCCGAAGGCAACCCTGAAAGGTTTTCTGGAAAGACATCTGGAAAGCGATCAACCACTGGAGGAAAATCTAATTGAGAAGTCCCCTGGTCATCCAAATAATGACTAGAAATCTGGGTCGTAACTCCTCCTACCCCATGATGCTCGAGTCCATCTCGACTCGCCTGAACATCCCACTCTCCTTTATGAAGGAAAGATTCACCCTCTGGTGATATGAAACTCACCCCATGGAGATAGCAATCAACGAATGCCTGGAAGGGAAAAAACCATCCCATACCAAGAATGACGTCATAACTCGTCATCTCCAGGACATAGAGGTCCCATAAGAAATGATACCCTGCAACCTCGAGAGGGAACCCCTTGCACTGACGTACGCTAGATGTCCTCGTTCCCAAGGGCGTGTCGAGAGTCAACATGTCAGTAGACAAAAAGACACAGAGCTCAAGACTTTCCACGACAGCAACAGAAATAAAGCTATGTAAAGCACTAGTATTGAAAGTGATGAAGATAAAACTGAGGCTACTAAGATCGTACCTCGAACTGTAGAGGGTCTGAGATCCTTCTCCTGAAGAATCTTCTCTACAGAAAAAGTCTGGCCTGTATTGCGGCCCTGTGTAGCAGCCTGAAATCCCTGAGCTGCTCCTCCCTGAGCCTAACCACTGCGTCCACGGCCTCTACCCTGACCTGAACGTCCTGCAGAACTCCAGCCCCCAGTTTTCTGCTAAGCAGGTAATCCTTCTCCTATACGCGGGGTCGAAACTGATCCTCCTTCACTAGCCGCTGGAAGGGGAACCTTGCAGAAACGCTGCAAATGACCCATCTTTCCACAGGATCGGCACTCCACTAGGTTCCTCGGGAACTGGGGCTTCTTATTCCTATTCCTCCCACACTGATAACACACCACTTTGGTTCTAGAAGGGATATCTCGTCTACCAGAAGGAATACCTCGCTTTCTCGGGTTGCCTCGGGTAGACTCTCGGTGGCGCTTCCTGCTGTCTATCTGGAGGGAATCAACCTTGGATGCTGAACCACCCTGGTCCACAGCTCCAGTATCCCTCAGGTTCCTCTCCGTGATGAGTTCCTGGTTGACTATCAGAGTAATATAAGTCAACTAAGAGACATTCACCTGCAATTTGATCTCCGGTCTGAGGCATTCCTCAAACTTCCTCGCTAGAAACAGCTCGTCATTCCCCAAGACGGGAGTGAATCACTGCAACTCAATGAAGCGGGGGGAATACTCCATAACTGAGAGAATACCCTGCTGCAGGCTCATGAACTCCCTGGATCTTTCAGCCCTCAGCATCGCTGGGTATAAGTAGTCGTAAAAAGTATGTTGAAACACATCCCAAGCCGTGGCCTACTGGCACCCCGTCTGAGATACTATGTCCCACCATCTCTTGGAGGAATCTCACAGCATATAGATGATGAGCATCACCCTCCTCTCTAGAGGTATCTCCAGATGCTCGAAGCTGGACAGCATGGCTTCCAGCCATGACTCTGCAGCCTGAGGTCCTCCATCCCCTTTGAAAGTGGGAGGATGGTGCTGCTAGAAGACCTGCGTCAGCTCTGCCATAGTCGGTTCAGGATGGTGAACACCCTGGAAGGTCTTTATGAATCTCATGAAACCCTCTCTGAACTGAGCATCGGCACCAGTGTCTGGAATCACTGCTGGTTCCATGTTCGGAACGATGGGAGGAACTACTGGCAGTCCCTTATCGGTCGTATCAGGCGTATGATCGCTGCCTGGTTCCTGGCGTGCAACAGAAGGACGTCTCGGTGTCATATCTCTGAAAGACCAATACACACCTTCATTAAAGACGAACACAGTTGCAAAATAAGAGAGTAAAATGGAATAGGAGGGAAAAATATTTAAATCTGGGAAAAACATGACTACACTGCGTGTAATACCGATACATGGCGTGTTTCCAGAAATCCTACCCTAGGCGTGTACCTTGTCCATACATGGTTGTGTAAACTACCCAGCTACACGGTGTGTTCTCAAACTACACGGCGTGTACAGACCCTTCTCTCCCTGCCCGGTTACTCCTACATGACTAAGTCACACGGACTGTCCTAGCTGAAGACTACATGGCGTGTTTAGGGAAGACACGACATGTACTAGACTTGCCTTACCTGGCCCGTGTTGCTAGCGACATAGCCTGACACACGGTCGACACTACACGGTGTGTTCCTAAGATACATGGTGTGCACTTGAAGGGAAACCTCATCCCATGTTATTCGTGACACGGTCGGGTACTCGGCTGATCCTTACACAGCGTGTTCCGAACAAACACGACGTGTATAGGAGAAGATAACACCAACTCGTGTTTTTCAAGACACGGTCGGGTACCTGGGAAAAGATACACGGCGTGTGCACATCAAACATGGCATGTAGTAAACATTCATTAACTGGACCGTGTTGTTAGTTACACGATTGGGCTCCTAGTTATCCTCTACACGGAGTGTGCCTACCGTACACAGCGTGTTCCCGAAAACCATTTACAGCTCCGTGTCCCTGTCCACATGGTCAGGGACACGGCCAAAAACTACACGGCATTTATATATAAAGTACACGCCGTGTATTCTGGGTTTTTTCGGACAGTAGCCTCATAACTGCACCAGAGCCCAGAAAACATAGAAAAAAACAAGGGTTAAGGTGCCAAATTCCGATCCGTGGGGGGGCATACTCCCCGCAAATCAAAGCTTGGCATCCTAACAACGCATATAACAAGAAAATAGTACAAGAACTAACGACCCACCAAATTCCGATCCTCTAGGGACCATAACACCTCTAATATCAATGTTTGGCGTCCGTGATAAGGAAGCTCCAAACAACGATACACTATCAACATAGAAGGTATTCTATCACAACAGCTATCACAAAAGCATGCATTGTCTATCACAAATCCTATCACAACAGAATGCAATCTCTAATGCAACCTTGATGGTATGGAAAGATGCATGGCATGTTATCTTCTAACATGATCCTATATTATGCATGAGATGGCATACCCTCATCTCATCAGGTTGCAACAAAATAGAACCACAATCATATAAACAGTAACATCACAAAACAAGTGCACCACCCAACGGTGAAATCAATTAAACTGTAACATTTGCAAAACTCAAAATTTGTAACATTCGAGGTAATCTGGCTTTTTCCCTATACACGGGTTCTAGAACGCCCGGGAACAGCTATTTACCATTAACCTATTCCGTCATATCCTTATCTAATGTCCCTAAATAGTAAGTCAATAGAAAAGGAAGGAACCCCTCTGATACCACTTTGTAACGACCCGAATCTGGATCCCTTCCACTGGTGCCCCGTACCCGGTTCGCCACATGACCTCAGGCGCATTTCCCCAAAAGCCAGAGGCTACCGACTAGCAGCGAGGGCCTTGATAAGTTTTTGGGGAAACTATGCCCTCATTTTGTAATGTATACAAGGCAAGAAAACAATCGTCAACAACAGAAGCAGTAAACAGCCAAAAAACACTGAAACTAAATAGAAGAAGCAATGAACATATAATGATAATGATAATGATAATGATGCAGTAGGTACAAGTATCTAAGGGAAATCATCAAACACAACAACGTGCTGAAATACAACTGAAAACAATGTACGAAATTAAACAGCAACTCCAACAGCATCGCAAGCCTAAGCACGGTCCTATGCTCTCCAGATCCAACCAGAAATCACGTACCCGAATTAGAAGGGCCACAATCCCTATCTGCACCTACAACCATATAACCTGTTTGTGCCGAAAAGAAGGACCCAAACAGGGTGTGAGACTAATCCCAGCAGGCAATCACCACGATATCTGTGCCCTACTTTCAGTGAGAAATATAGAAAATTAAATAAAATAAATGTTGCAGAGAAGAAGAAGTACACTAAAGCAAACAATCCATAAAAATCTCCATTCATATTTATTTAGTAGTTCGGTATAATCACTTAGCTATCAACCAAGGAACCTAGAAACAACTCTATACTCCTAGGGCAAGCAAGTAATCACAACAGGTAACTCAGTAGTCTACCTAAACAAAAAACAGTACAACCCAGATTGTTCTTTGGCTTGGTGGACTTGTCACAACCAACCAACCAACAAATAAAACAATGACTCTCTCGGTGGCTCCTACTAGCAAGCCCCTCTAGTCAAGTAAACGAACAAAGGCACAGACACTCTGGGAAGCTCTCACCGTCGATTCCCCTGTGGTCTTTCAACGAAAGATATAGACTCTCTGAGGAATCACTTACATCTAATTCCCCCTATAGTCTCACTACGTAACAAAGGACACTCTGTGGAAGCACAAAGTCCCATTCCCATAGGTCCTGTGATTGATACTAATTATAACAGACTCTCTAGGTAAGCCCTAATCATCAATTCCCCCCTTTAGTCTACCACACCAGGTTCACTCAGCCCTGAGCTGTTTAGTCGTGTGTAATCGACCGTTAGCAGCCTAAGTAAGTTCAGAAACTACTTGGATAATAGCTACAAATGCATCTACAAGCATATAAACAGCAGGCAATACATGAAATCAAGTCAACAAGCATACTAGCAATGTGCAAAAAGGGTTGCCTCGTAGGGAAACCATGCCAAATGACACTCAACAGCCAAAACAAGGGAAACACCGGTGGGGTGATCCTCAAACATGCTAACAAGAAATTATTAATCATATAATAACCTCAATCATACAGGCAATATAATGCAGATAACAAAATAGGATCAAAACCCTAACCTGAGGTACCCGATACATGGGTATCCGACACTTTTGCACCAAAAACTCAAAGACAATCAACGTAGGGAAACAAACCACCTAACTCAATCCAAGGAGATTGATATTCTTGAACCTCGGCCTGTGAATTGGCCTATAATGGAGTAAATCTGCAAAAACATCTAAAACTTTCCACCTCAGATAACTCTCACAAGAGGAGGAATCAAGAAACATGTCCAAAAAGAACCGAGATCTCACCGCTGCGATTCTATTTCACCCGACGGCATTTGATTCGGACAACCGGTGAAGAATCGGTGGCTCGGAGAAGAATCAGCTCTTTATGTCGCTCTGGATGTAATTAGGCGGAGAAGAAGATAAAAACGAGGATTAGGCACGACCCCGATCCGATTAATGAAATAAAAAGAAAAGTTTATGGTGTGTACTTCTTGAGTACACGATGTGTATTATACTTCTCTTTACGTTGTATTAATGGGGATCCACCTCATCGCTACACCCCGTGTAACTTGCCCGGACACAGCCAGCACATGGCCTCCAGCAGAAGAAAAGTACACGGTGTGTACTAGTAAAGTACACGGCGTGTACTTACAAAATTTCCATATTCTCCTCTTTTTATCCAAAATAGCCAGAAAAGGAAAACATACCTGAAAAGAAGGTCTAGGTTCTTACAAACATCCCTCCTTAATGAAATTTGACCCTGAATTTCCCTAGAAATGTGGAGAAGAAGAAACCTCGAACAACTCTGGCCACTATGATTGCATATCGGCCTCCCTCTCCCAAGTCTCGTCCTGAACACGGTCGTGTTTCCATTGCACCCGTACCAGAGGAACAAACCGGCCACAGAGTACCTTTGCGCTACGATCAACAATCCTGATAGGATGCACCTTGAAAGATTCATCCTGCTCCAGCTCAACCCCCTCGGGTCAAAAAACATGAGACAAGTCTGAGAAATTGTGTCGAAGATAAGAAACATGGAATACGTCATGCATAGCCTGATTTCTCTGAGGTAACTGCAACCTATAAGCAAACAGACCAACTCTCTATAGAACCTCGAATGGCCCGACGTATCTCGGTGAAAGCTTACCCTGTCTCCTGATCCTTTTGTGTACCTACCTCGGGGTAAACGTAGGAAAACCTTCCCGAACTACAGAGGTCACCTCCGCTGATCAGCATAAGATTTCTGACGAGACTGTGCAGTAGCCATACCCTTCTGAACCAGCTCTATCTGCTCTGAAGTCTCCTGAACAAGATGAGGTCCCAGCAAAGCTGCCTCTCCTACCTCCATCCAACATAAAGGTGATCAGCATGGCCTACCATACAAAGCCTCGAATGATGCCATTTCAATGGTCTCTTTGAAACTGTTGTTGTAGGCGAACTCCACCAGAGGAATATGCTTCTCCCAAGAACCACCAAATTCTAGGATGCAAGCTTCGAGCATATCCTCAAGCACCTGTATCGTGTGATCGGATTGGCCATCAGTCTGGGGATGATATGCTGTACTCAAAAGTACCTGTTTACCCAAGGCCTTCTGGAGACCCTGCCCGAACCGAGAGGTAAAGCGCACATCCCTGTCTGAAACAATGGAGTGTGGAACTCCATGTAGACGAAGGATCTCCCGGATGTAAAGTCGTCCCAGATCATCGACATTGAAGGTCTCCTTGATTGGAAAGAAGTTAGAAACCTTTGTAAGCCTGTCAATGACGACCCACACCGCATCGTTTCCTCTCGACGATCTCAGAAAACTAGTAACGAAGTTCATCGCGATGACGTTCCACTTCCACTCTGGAACGAGTAACTGCTGCAAAAGCCCCGCTGGTCGCTGATGCTCTGCTTTCACCTGCTGACAAGTAGAACATATCATGACGAAACCAGCAACATCCGTCTTTGTACATGTCCACCAGTACTGGCATGAAGATCCTGATACATCTTTGTGACGCCAGGATGAACTGCCCAAACTGAGTAATGGAAGTCTCACATCAGCTCCTCACGTATATCTACTGGCACCCATACACGTCCATGGAAATTCAAGATCTTATCCTCGCCAACAGTCCACCCGGGAAGGGGGTCCTCTCCGGACACGCTTTCCCGTAGGACTAGCCCTTCTGAATCTGCCATCTGCCTCATTCGAACTCGGTCCAGAAGTACATAGGTAACAACCATAGAAGGTAGGAAAGTCTACCCCTGCCTGTCGTGCACCTCCAAATGCATCTTCGAGAAAAGAGCCATCAGTTTCCACTCACTGTTGGCCTCCTGAACTGCCTATATCTGAGTTCTCCTGCTCAGTGCATCAACCACTGTGTTGTCTTTCCCAGGCGTATAGGCAAGCTCGAAATCGAAGGACTGGAGATACTCAACCCACCTCCGCTGTCTCAGATTTAGGTCACGCTACGTGAAGATGTACTTGAGACTTTTGTGGTCAGTGTATACCATAAAATTCTCTCCCAGAAGGTAATGTCTCTAGCAACGTAAAGCATGAACAACCGCAACCAACTCCAGGTCGTACGTAGGATAATTCCTCTCATGTGTTCTCAACTGCTGAGATCCATACGCAACCACTCCATCCTCCTGCATAAGCACTGCTCCAAGCCTGATGCTAGATTCATCACAGAAAACTGTATAGCTCTTGCCCAGCTCCGGAAAAACTAGGATCGGTGCTGAAGTCAATCTCCCCTTCAGCTCCTAGAAGGCTGAGTCACGGACTTATGACCAAACAAACTTCACCCCCTTCTTAGTAAATCCTGTCAACGGTGCTGCTAGGCATGAGAAGTCCAGTATAAACTACTTGTAGTAACCAACCAGCCCCAAGAAGCTCTGTACCTTGAAGACATTCTTCGGTTGCTCCTAGGTAACTACTACTCTCACCTTCTCTGGGTATACTGATCCTCCTGTATTAGATATGACATGACCCAAGAAGTGAATCTCATCCATCCAAAAGTGGCACTTCGAGATTTTATCATAAATCCAATACTCCCTCAGTGTACTCAAAACGATCTCAAGATGGGTTTCATGGCCGCATCGAGTGTGAGAGTACACCAAGATATCGTTCACAAAGACCACGACGAAGGAATCCAAGTAAGGATGGAACACTCGGTTAATCAGTTCCATGAAAACTGTTGGAGCGTTTGTAAGACCGAACGGCATAACCATATACTCGTAGAGGCCATACCTTCTCCTGAAGGCTGTCAGAGGTATATCTGAAGGTCTAATGCGCAGCTGATGATAACCGGACCTCAAATCGATCTTCAAGAACACCCGAGCTCCTCAAAGTTGATCAAAGAGAACATAAATCCTCAACAAGGGATATTGGTTGTTGACCTTCAACTGGTTCAACTTCTGATAATCCACGCAAAGCCTAAGGGTACCATCTGCCTTCTTCGCGAACAAGGCAGGCGAACCCCAAGGAGAAGTACTGGTTCAGATGAAACCCTTTTCCTGCAACTCCTCCAACTGCTTCTTGAGCTCCGGCAACTTAGGTGTATCCATCCTATAAGGAGGAATGGAAATCAGTGCCGCTCCTGGAACGAGCTCAATCGAGAAGTCTACCTCACACTCCGGAGGCAACCCTGAAACGTCTTCTGGAAAGACATCTGGAAAGCGATCAACCACTGGAGGAAAATCTAACTGAGAAGTCCCCTGGTCATCTAGATAAAGACAAGCAAGCTGGGCCGTAACTCCTCCTAGCCCATGATGCTCTAGTCCATCTCGACTCACCTGAACTTCCCACTCGCCTTTATGAAGGAAATATTCCCCCTCTGGTGATACGAAACTCACCCTACGATGATAGCAATCGACGACTGCCTAGAAGGGAACCAACCAGTAGATACCAAGAATGAATTCATAACCCGTCATCTCCAAGACATAGAGGTCCCATAAGAAACGATACCGTGAAACCTAGAGAGGTAACCCCTTGCACTGACGTACGATATATGTCCTCGTTCCCAAGGGAGTGTCGAGAGTCAACATGTCAGTAGACGAACAAACACAGAGCTCAAGACTTTCCACTATATCAATAGAAATAATGCTATGTGAATCACCAGTATCGAAAGGGATGAAGATAAAACTGAGGATACTAAGATCGTACCTCGAACTGTAGAGGGTCTGAGATCCTTCTTCGGAAGAATCTGCTCTACAAAAAAGGCTAGAATGTACCGTGGCCCTGTGTAGCAGCCTGAAAACCTTGAGATGCTCCTCCCTGAGCCTGACCACTGCATCCATGGCCTCTACCCTGACTTGAACGTCTTGTAGAAATCCAGCCCCCAGTCGGCTGTGGAGCGGGTAATCCTGCTCCTGTACACGGGATCGAAACTGATCCTCCTTCACTAGCCACTGGAAGGGGAACCTTGTAGAAACGCTGAAAATGACCCATCTTGCCATAGGATCGACACTCCACTGGGTCCCTCGGGCACTGGGGCTTCTTATTCCCATTCCTCCCACACTGATAACACACTAGTTGGGTTCCATAAGAGAGATCTCACCTACCAGAAGGAATACCTCACTTTCTCGGGTCGCCTCGGGTAGATTCTCGGTGGCGCTTCCTGCTGTCTGTCTGGAGGGAATCAACCTTGGATGCTAAATCGCCCTGGTCTACAGCTCCAGTCTCCATCAGGTTCCTCTCCATGATGAGTTCCTGGTTGACTATCAGAGTAATATAAGTCAACTGAAATTCATTCACCAGCGATCTGATCTCCGGTCTGATGCATTCCTCAAACTTCCTCGCTAGAAATAGATCGTCATTCCCCAGGACGGGAGTGAATCACTGCAACTCATTGAATCAGGAGGAATACTCCATAACTGAGAGAGTACCCTGCTGCAGTCTCATGAACTCCCTGGCTCTATCAGCCCTCAACGTCGCAGGGTTGAAGTAGTCGTAAAACGTACACTGAAACTCATCCCAATCCATATCCTGCTGGCACCCTGTCTGAGAGACTACATCCCACCGTCTCTTGGATGAATCTCACATCATATACGTCGTGAGCTTCACCCTCCTCTCTGGAGGCATCTCGAGATGCTCCAAGATGTACAGTATGGCTTCCAGCCATGACTCTGCAGCCTAAGGTCCTCTATCCCCTGTGAGAGTGGGAGGATGCTGCTGCTAGAAGACCCACGTCAGCTCTTCCATAGTCGGGGCGGGATTCTGAACTCCCTAGAATGTCTGTATGAATCTCATGAAACCCTCTCTAAAATGAGCGTCGGCACTAGTGTCTGGAATCACTGTAGGTTCCATGTACGGAACATTGAGCGGAACTACTGGCAGCCCCTGATCGGCCGTATCAGGCCTACGATCGCTGCCTGGTTCCTGGCGTGCAACAGGTGGAAGTCTCGATGCCATACCTCTGAAAGACCAAAACACACCTTCATTAAAGATAAACACAGTTGCAACATTGGATAGTAAAACGGAACAGGAGGGAAAAATCACTAAATCTGGGAAAAACATGACTACACGGCGTGTAATACCGATACACGGCGTGTTTCCAGAAATCCTACCCTGGGCATGTACCTTGGCCATACATGGCTTTGTAAACTACCCAGCTGCACGGCGTGTTATCAAAATACACGGCATGTACTGACCATTTTCTCCCTTCCCGATTACTCCTACATGACTAAGTCACACGGACTGTCCCAGCTAAAGACTACACGACGTGTTTAGGGAAGACACGACTTGTACTAGACTTGCCTTACCTGGCCCGTGTTGTTAGCGACATGGCCTGACACACGGTCGACACTACACGGCGTGTTCCTAAGAGACACGGTGTGCACTTCAAGGGAAACTTTTTCCTGTATTATCTGTGACACGGTCGGGTACTCAGCTGATCCTTACACAGCGTGTTCCGAACAAAGACGGCGTGTATAGAAGAAGATAACACCGACCCAGGTTTTTCAAGACACGGTCGGGTTCCTGGGAAAATATACACAGTGTGTGCACACCGAACATGGTGTGTACTGAACATGCATTTACTGGCCCGTGTTTTTAGTTACACGGCCAGGCTCCTAGTTAACCTCTATAGGACGTGTACCTACCGTACATGGCGTGTTCCGGAAAACCATTTACAGCTCCGTGTCCCTGTCCACATGGTCAGTGACACGACCAAAAACTACACGGCGTGTATATATAAAGTACACGCTGTGTATTCTGGGTTTTTTCGGACATTAGCCTCAGAACTGCACCGGAGCCCAGAATACACAGAAAAAAACAAGGGTTAAGGTGCCAAATTCCGATCTGTGGGGGCCCATACTTTCCACAAATCAAATCTTGGCATCCTAACAATGAATATAACAAGAAAACAGTATAAGAACTCACAACCCACCAAATTCCGATCCTCGAGGGTCCAAAACACCTCTAAGATCAATTTTTGGCGTCCGTGATAAGAAATCTCCAAACGACGATACCCTATCAACATAGCAAGTATTATATCACAATAGCTATCACAAAAGCATGTGTTGTCTATCCCAAATCCTATCACAACTACATGAAATCTCTAATGAAACCTAAATGGAATGGAAAGATGCATGGAATGTGATCTTCTAACATGTGCCTATATGATGCATGAGATGGCATACCCTCAACTCATTGAGTTACAAAAAAATAGAACTGCAATCATATAAACAGTAACAACACAAAACAAGTGCACCACCCAACGGTGAAATCAATTAAACTGTAACATTCAATAAACTCAAAATTTGTAACATTCGAGGTAATCTGGAGTTTTCCTTATACGCGGGTACTAGAACGCCCGGGCATAGCTATTTACCATTCACCTATTCCATCCTATCCCCATCTAATGTCGTTAAACAGTATGTCAATAGAAAAGGAAAGAACCCCTCTGATACCACTTTGTAATGACCCGAATCTGGAGCCCTTCCACAGGTGCCCCGTACCTGGTTCTCCACATGACCTCAGGCACATTTCCATAAATGCCAGAGGATGTCGACTAGCATCGAGGGCCTTGGTAAGTTATTGGGGAAACTATGCCCTCATATGGTAAGGTATACAAGGCAAGAAAACTACAGTCAATAGCGGAAGCAGTAAACAGCATACAAACCCTGAAACTAAACAGCAGAAGTAATGAACATATAATGATAATGATAATGATAATGATGCAGCAGGTACAAGTATCTAAGGGAAAGCAGCAAACACAACAACGTTCTGAAATATAACTAAAAACAAGGTATGAAAGTAAACAAAAACTCCAGCAGCATCTCAAGCCTAAGCTCGGTCCTATGCTCTCCAGATCCAACCAGCAATCATGTACCCGAAGTAGAAGGGCCACAATCCCTATCCACACCTGCAACCATATAACCTGTTTGGGCAGAAAAGCAGGACCCAAACAGGGTGTGAGACTAATTCCAGTAGGCAATCACCACGAGATCTGTGCCCTACTGTCAGTGAGAAATATAGAAAAGTAAAGAAAATAAATGCAGTAGAGAAGACTAAGTACACTAAAGAAAACAATCCTACAAATCTCCATTCATATTTATTTAGCAGTTCGGTACAGTCACTTAGCTATCAACCAAGGAACCTAGAAACAACTCTATACTCCCAGGGTAAGAAAGTAATCACAACAGCTAAATCAGTAGTCTACCTAAACAAAAAACAGTACAAACCCAAGCTTGTTCTTTGACTTGGTGGACTACTCACAACCAACCAACCAACAAATAAAACACTAACTCTCTGGGTGGCTCCTACTAGCAAACCCCTCTAGTCAAGTAAACGTACAAAGGCACAGACACTCTGGGAAGCTCTCGTCGTTGATTCCCCTGTGGTCTTGCAACGAAAGATATAGACTCTTTGAGGAAGAACTTACATCTAATTCCCCCTATAGTCTCACTACATAACTATGGACACTCTGAGGAAGCACAAATTCCCATTCCCATAGGTCCTGTGATCGATACTAATTATAACAGACTCTCTAGGGAAGCCATAATCGTCAATTCCCCCTTTAGTCTACCACACGAGGTTCACTCAGCCCTGAGTAGTTTAGTCATGCGTAATCGACTGTTAGCAGCTTATGTAAGTTCCGAAATTACTTGTCTAATAGCTACAAATGCATCCACAAGCATATAAACAGCAGCAAATACATGCAATCAAGTCAACAGGCATACTAGCAATGTGTAAAAAGGGTTGACGCGTAGGAAAACCATGCCAAATGGCACTCAACATCCAAAACATGGGAAACACCCGTGGGTTGATCCTCAAACATGCTAACAAGAAATTATTAATCATCTAATAACCTCAAGCATACAAGCAATATAAGGAAGATAACAAAACAGGATCAAAACCCTAACCCGAGATACCCGATACATGGGTATCCAATACTTTTTCACCAAAAACTCAAAGACAATCAATGTAGGGTAACAAACCACCTACCTCAATCCTATGAGATTGATATTCTCGAACCTCGGCCTATGAATTAGCCTAGAACAGAGTAAATCTGCAAAAACATCTAAAACGTTCAACCTTAGATAACTCTCACAAGAGGAGGAATCAGGAAACAAGGCCAAAGAAGACCTGAGAGCTCACTGTTGTAATTCTATTGCACCTGACGACATTCGATTCGTAAAACCAGTGAAGAATTGGTGGCTCAGAGAAGAATTGGCTCTCTAGGTTGCTCTGGACGTAATTAGGCAGAGAAGAAGATAAAAACGGGGATTAGGCATGACCCAAGTCCAATTAATGAAATAAAAAGAAAAGTACACGGTGTGTACTTCATGAGTACACAGTGTATAGTCTTCTTTTCCGTATGTCGTATCAATCGTGCTCCACCTCATCGGTAAAACCCGTGTGACTGGCCCGGACACGGCCAGCACACGGCGTGTATCCAGATTCTCCTCTTTTTCTCAAAAATAGCCAGAAAAGGAAAACATACCTGAAAAGAAGGTCCGAGTTCTTACACCATGATCTAATTTATGTATTATTTTTTTACCAATTTTTAAACCATGTTTTTTATTTGATCATATATGATTACCTATTCTCTTATCATGACATATCAACCAATTTTATGATTTTGTGTTCTTAAAATTAGATATTTCTCTCATACTTGTTTTTTTATCATATGATTCTAGGCCCATCCAAGGAAAGAATTTCTATGTTTATTTCTCCCTTATTGTTCATTTGAGCTCAACCCTTTATTGTGATTCTATTTCTAAGGGAATGAGTATGAATTCAATTGGTATATGTTTAGAAGAAGACCTAGGGTGATGAAATTATAGTGAAATATTCCCAATAATTTTCAAATAAGTTACTTATGTAGCTAATCTATATGGACACAAGACCTCTCGATTCTATGTATTTTTTTATTATGTATTATATTGTTTTAATAATGTAAATAATGTAGAGTAATGGAATGTTTAACTTGGTCAGCCTAAGGTTATTTTGATAATTTAGATGAATAATGAAATTAATGATTCCAAGTAATCTCTAATTTATTTTTTTACCTCATTTAGTGTGATTTAGTAAAATGTGGAAATAAAAATAAAATTTCGTAGGGGTGGTGACGTCTGTTTGAATAATGCAATAGAATACACTATGTACCAAGAATGATAGAGAAGATTTAAAGAACCCCCCAGGGGCCACCAAGTTCTTGATGGAATCCACTAGTATCCAGTGGAATTTTGGGATCATATCAAAATAATTAAATTAATTAATAATTTTTTTAACATAAAACAACCCCGCACCCCTATTTTGGAGTGGGTCAACCTAATACCCCTTGATCCTCTCTCTGCCTCACTCATTTTTTCATCTCCCTCTAAATCACCCTTCACTCCATTCTATTCAAACCCCTCATATATCACTATACCTTATCATATTGTTGTGATATATGAATCAATAATATCATCTTAAATAATTAAGGAAATCCCTTGGTTCCCTCTTTATGTTTTATACACCTCACCACAATTCAATTAAAAATCTCTTTTTAGGTCTAATGTGTATGATTTCTCAATTTTAGGTAAATATATCTTGATCAATGAATGTTATTATAAAAAATAACACTTGTAATATCTTGGGAGGTGTTACATTTTATATTTCACAATATCTGGAATTTATATATTTGACATTAATGCAAATAAATTTGGGATCTGGGTTCAGTACTTCTACATAGGATCCGAGTGAGTTTTGAGTTTTATAATAGGATAAGGAAAAAAACTACCTTGAAAAAGTGTATAAATTGCAAATTTTGTTTGGATATTTTAGATATTCACATTGGTTATGAATCCAAGGTATATGTCCTATATTTATACTCAATTAACCCAAAGGTGACCTCAGTTCATGTAGAAAATTATGAATGTCTTAGTATAAGACTTAATGAGTTAGTTAAAAGAATTATAATTCATTTTCTCTTCGTTAATAGTACTATTTAGTGTCAATCATTTATTCTTATAATGGAAAATATATATAATATATTTTAAGCCCTAAAAACCTGGAGAAATAGAAGTAGAATGACAGGAACGGGACTAGTAAATGATGTTCATCAATAAGGATTGTCCCATCTATGTATGTTGGATTTTTAGAGTGTGTCATGTGGGTAATCATTGTTAAGAATTATTTTGTTCTAATTTTTTCCTTACAACTATAATTATATAAGTAAAATATCTTTAATGATGAATCAAATGTGGATTGACCAATATTACGGGGCCTAATGGTCTAGAAAAGTGGAGATCAGAATACTGAAGGATGAGTTTCAAAAGAAAGGTTATGTTATCAGAAGGGACAAGGAATTAAATGAATAAATGGGTTATTGGAGGTTTCCTTAGTCAATGTAGTATTGTAGTGAAAATATAAAATGGTGGTTGAACTAAATAACATATATATACTCATATATAAATTTATGGGTGGTGGTCACTCAATAAAAAATTTGATTAACAATGTTTGATATGCTATTCACTTTCTATTTTTATTTATTATTGTTATAGTATTGGATTTCATTAACATTAATAGATTTATATTCTTATTATATTCTTAATAAAATGTTTATAGGTTTCCTTCAATGTAATAGGGAAAGTATTGGGATATATAAATAATTTTTATTTTCTATTGGTGTGATTTGTTTTATTCTATTCTTTTTAATTTCTATTCTGGAGGGTTTTATTGAGGAAAATATAAGATGATTTAATTTGATAATTTGTATCCGAGTTAATCTTTAATGATACAATAATTTTGAGTTTCATTAATTTAAATAAATAAAATCTTTTTTAAATAAGTTTATGTTCTATAGGGTGGGTTTCAAATTGAGTGTTTTGGCACAACAATCACTAAAAATTGGGTTTTCTAGTGGAAATAAAAGATGGTAAGGTGAAGATATGTGTTCTAAAAAGTATAAAAATCTATTTATGAAATTAATTAGAATTAAAAGGATATTGGATTCAATTATAAGTCCTCATAATTCTTTCTTAGTCTTTTGAATATAATTTTTAAGGGTATATCAATGGGTGGTACCATTTAGTCTCTCGTATTTACTTAATGAATGTGAAAGTGTAGGAAATGATCATTTTTATATTTAATAACCTAAAAGTGTTTTAATTAATTTACTATATGATTTAAAGATTATTAATATGGGATATCATGAGTTATCTTACGTTGTTATATGATTATAGAAAATCAAGATATCTGATTATGACTGGTGAGTCAGGAATGGTAAATTTATTATTTCCAAATGGATTTGGGATCATCATGGGTTATCATTTAAGTAGGATATTATGTTTGAGATATCTATGTATAGTTTAATGGATCAAGAAGGTTTTTCATTGGGTTACATATAAGATATATTATATTATGGTGCTTGGTATGTAAGGGCTTCTAATAGAGATCGAGGATATGGGTTTTTTCTACCATGGTTTGTTTGTTATATCATAACCATGTTTATACAAAAATGATGAGGATAAGGCCTAAGGATGATGGTTTCAAATTAAACTAAATATGGACTCATTATTCCATAGTTTCAGTAAAATCATAGAGAGTGATATGATCCTTAGTTTCTCAGTTTTGTGAGTCTGGATAAGTTTTATGCCTTACATGGATGCATTTCATATATTTTACGATGACCATGTTGATGTGGTTTTGAGTAGAGGTGGAATGGGGCCTTTGGTATTAGAGTATATACTAAAAACCCAATATCTTATCATAATGATTACATAATGTATTTATATAATTTTATAACACTTGCATATTTTAAAATAAGAACATTTTTTCTTTATATGACACACAACACTGACCTTAAAAGAACCATAAAATATTTTATATATATATGAGCATTATAACCAAGGGATCGGATTCGTGGGGAGGAATAAGATTAAATTAATTATTAAATAAATATAATATCCCTAATTAATTCAAAAATATTGTTAGTAATCATTATATTTTAAGAAAAATTCCATTTATTCTCCAAAAATACAATTTTTCAAAAAATATTTATCCTCCTCCTTATATGAAATTAATATAATTAATTTTTTCCCAATTTTAGAAACTTTATTTTAAATAATGAACTAAATTATTGAAATCATAATATCTAAATTATTTCAGGGTATTTTTTTCAATTTTCTAAAAATAGTGATTTTTCAATTGGTAGTGAAAATTTCATTTCTTGTAAAACTGTGATTTTTTTTTAGAAAAATAATTAATTCCAAAGTCACATTTTTCTTTAAATTTGATTTAAAATTTTAATAAGTACTATTAAGTTATATTTAATCTAATTAATTACCTTTTATTCATTTTTAATCTTGATTTTTGAATAAGTTAATTTTTAGGCTTAAAACACATTTATCTGAAAATTATTTTTAAGTACATAATGTTTCTCAATTTTAATTAAAATAATAATATTTAATTATTAATTATTTAACATAAATTTATAGATTAGGTATATAAATTAATGAATATAAATCCACACCAGGATGATTACTTTTCATATTATTATGTTCATATTATGCTTGAAAAAATCATTTCTTAAAAACTATTTTTCAATACAGTTTCTTAGATCAATTTCAAGATAAAATTTTCAACTTATAAGAATTTAATTTAGTAAATTGGATTCAATGTTTTTAATAAACATAATTAATACTAGTGAGTATTTTTAATATAATTTTTTTGTAATTATGAGTGAAAACAATAAAAAATTAATTACTGTTGTTAAGTTCAGAATTGATTTACCCAGGGTTAAATGAAAAGATAAGTGTATGTTTTCAAATTTAACTTGAAATAATCCTATAATAAGGACATATTTAAAAATTATAATATCTCAAATTATAATCTGAGGTCATTTTTATAATTAATATTGGGAATGTCATTATAATTTTTTATTCTTTTGGGAAATATCTAATTGTATTTCAAGGTCCCCTCCCCCCATACCAAAGGGCACCTCCTCCCCTCACATATTCACACCTCGAAATCCATTTTACTCAAGAAAATCATACCAAAATATCTCCAAAAAATCTTTATCCACATTATATATCTTCTTGTATTTCTAAAATAACAACCCTAGGGTCATTAATTGGATATCCAAGTTTGGTTTTTCTAAGAGAAGGTAATCGTCATCACCAAACTCTATATTTTTTTTTATTTTATAACCATAAATTATGTATTAAAAATTACAAAATAATACAACAAATATATATCATATAATAATATGTTTTTATTATGATGTAAAAATATTTATCCATCTTCATCTCCATCAAATGGGAAACAATTCCATTGTTCATTTGTACTGTAGACGAGCACCTCCTAAATTGATATTATTTGTTTTCTATCACCGACTCACTAATATAGTCATGAAGATTGAAATAATGAATATATATGAAAAAAATAAACTGAAATTTATTATATAAAATTAATATTAAATCCATTACCTTATCCTTTTACTCATTTAGGGAATGATATTGTCACTCATGTGTACATATGGCCCACCATCTCCACAAAGAGGTGTTATTTATTTTCCATGACCAAAATTTAAGGGTAGTTATAAAATTTTATATAACTAATTAAATTGATATTTATAACATTAAAATAATTATTTAGTTAATGTATCTACATATTATGCACAATGATTAGAGCTTCTATTACAAAATATGCATGAAAAAATTTAGCAATTCACACATAAACGTAACTAATAATAAAATATTTTCAATGAGCAGGTGAAAAAATGGTATAATTGGATAGTATATGATATTATAAACAAGAATATGGTTTTATTAAAAATTAATAATAAATTTAAAACCATTATACCTTAGTTTAAATCATTTTCAACAAAATAGAAGCATGGGGAATGGATTTTATATCAATTTACACCCCATTGAAACATAATAGTCATTATGCTCCTATTCACTTTTATGTGGTGTAGATACTACCCATTTAATATATTTCACATTAATAAATATTTATTCTTACTGACTAATGTTTCAATTTAAGTCATTTTTCATGGGGTAACAATTTCATGTTCACCAATGTTGTATGAATATTTTTAGAATTTCACTTTCTTTTGGGATTAATTTTACTAATTTTAAAGGAATCCTATAATTTATATTTAATAATATCTATTAATTATTTTTATCCTCTATATAGAAACCATGAACCTAGTATCATGTATCGTGTTTCTGCATTGTTATATTAGCATAATATATAAGTAATCCCAACCTAAATGACCTCATAGTTTAGTCATCTTGGTAAACTAGATACATATATGAAATTATTGTTATAATTGAAAAAATAAAATAAAAAAGTATTTTAATTTAGAATGTCTTTATTCAACTAATCTTATCCCTTTATATGAATCACAAAACGCTGTTTGGTATTTTAGGGAAAAGAAAACACAATAAAGGGCTTATCTTAGATGCCATGTTTTTGTAATCATATCATAGAAGCTATGAATAAATAATGTATAATCAATATTTAAATCTAAATAATTGAATCAAATTACATTTAATTACTAACTTGAGCATAACATGGAAATAATAATTGAAGATCAAGTAATTCCATATAAATAATCACATGGTCCTGAAAACATAAAAAAATATATTATATATAATAGATTAATTACATGGAATATTAATAACTGAATTCATAATGATATAATTCATTATTATATATATATAACATATTTTTGAGTCCCCATTACTTGAAATCTAATACTATCAAGGAATTTTTTTTAAGGCATCTATAAAAATAGGTAAGGCCTAAGCCAAAATCTAATGTACTTTATATCATGAGACCTAACAATGTATTGAGGTGATATAGTGGGACCCTATCATCATTTAATAAGGAAAATTATTTATTCTTTTGAATATGTTGAAACATAATAAATATAAACATTCATATTGAAAAAATGGCATATTAGATATGTAAAAAATTAACCCAATCAATAAACATATTTAGAAACCATTCAGATTAAAATGAATGGTATCAAACTGGTACATCTCCAGTAAAACTGATCATAATCCATCCAACCAAAGAATAAGGATGATCTAAATATATCATATCCCTAGTGGATCATAATTAAAATAAAGGGTTTATATTATTGGTGAATATAAATACTATAAAAAATAATTAAAAATATTTTTGATAAAAATGTCATTTATATTTTAAAAATAAGATTTTGTAACAGAAAGTTGAAAAAAATTGAAAATAATATTCATTGAAAATAAACTTGAAATCTTGGTAATATAATTATCAAAACATTTAGTACTATTTATGTTGGAAAATTCCATTCATGTTTTACATGTTAAATAAAATATTCTTTCAAATTTTTCTTAAAATCCAAATAGGCATTGTATTAGAAAATATATAATTATTATTTTAAAAAAAATTAAAAACTAAAAAATTTGGAAAAATAACTTTAATAAATCATAATTAAAATGTTAAAAAAAATTTCAAAAACATAGGCTGTGATGAAGAGGGATTTTCAACCAAATAGAGAAATAAAGTTGAATTTTATAAAAAACATTTTCTCAGTAATTTTAAGTACTAAAGAGGGTAATGTTGTATTATTGATTCAAAATATCATTAATAAATATATTAGAAGAAAATATATTTTCTTCAAAAAATAAATATCAATTAATTCCCCAAAGGGATAACTAAACATAAACAATCCTGAATATCGATAAGATTGTGAAATAAACCCTTACCGGATTGGTGACTTTTTAATTATTAGAACCATAAAAGAAATAAAATTAAATTACACTTTGAATACCATTAATATAAAATAATTCATGATGTATCATAAAAAAGGTTCATTATAGACACCATAAATATGAAATAAGTGGTGAATATGTCATGTGTGTCTTGGAAGTATAAGTGAGTTAAGAAATCCTTACCTTGAGTTTGACTCTTCACATTTGTTATTTATCTTATAAAATAATAAACTAATGTTAATTATTTAATTACATAATAAACTTTTTAATATTTATTATAAATTTTATTTCAATAAATCCTATGTTATATAAAATTACTTAATTAGTTAAGTTTACACAATTGTTTTGATGATATTTTTCTCATGTGTCAAATATGACTTTAGTATGTTTTCTACAGTGAAAGATGAATTTATTTACACATATCTATAAAAATAATAATTATCATATTTATCTTATTTATAAATCAATTATATATTAAAATCAAATAATTAAATTTTTTTAGGATAAATAAAATGTGTTACAATCATGGAGACGGTAGGTCGAACATACACATGAATAACATTTCCATTTTCAATTATCATTATAGAAAGAAGTTAAGTAATATTTTATCTTGCCATAATTATGGTAATATCATATATACCATATTATTTCTTAAAATATAGTTATATATATCATACATGTGGTTTTTGGATGAAAATATTTTGACATCACTTCGTAAAGGTGGTAGTCCACACATTCACAAACAACGTTATCATTTATCAATGTATGAAATAAAATGATAAATTATCTTTTCATGATGATAAATATTTCATTAATTTAAAAATTATCTCAGGTATATAACATATATTAATTAACATTATCTTTATCACCAACCATATAATGAGTTATTGAAAGACAAATGACATAGCTTCATGAGGCGGATGTCCGTTGTACACACGAGTGACGTTATCGTATCCCCTACGAAAAGTAAAGTAAAAAAATCTATATATGATATAATGGAAAAATATATATAATCATGTCAAAAATATATTATATATACTTTATATTTTTCAACATTCCCAATCATGATAGGTGGTAATGGAAATATGAATGACATTGGTTCATAATGTCATACTCTGCCGTACACACAAATGATCTTATCATAACCCACTTGATGAAAGTGGTGAACATTGTAGTTAATAAACATAAAATAAAAAAATATAGGAATATTTAATATAATAAGGTTATTATATAATATTTTTTTCATAAATAATTAATGTAGGTGGAGTAAGAAATAAAATAATAATACCCGTTGAAGAACGTTACCTCTTCCTATGGTATCCTTCCGAGGTTTGCACTAAAAGCCATCCCAGGATGGGTTTATAACCATAATATGAATTCTAGGATGATATGATGTAATTTTGGAAGTTATTTTTTAAGTAATTTCCAGAACCAAATGGTTTATAATTTCTCATGAAGATAGGATATGGGTGGCCTTTTATATGTGAGGTGAGTCACACACGTGTAGTTTTTGAAATGAAAAAGTGCACCCATTTTTTTGAAATTATACAAGGATAAAAGAGAGTATTATGTAACCTAATACATTATATGGTCTAAATAAGTCCAAAAATATATTTTCAAAAAATAAAATTAGATAATTTTAACCCTTACCATTTTAGATTAACCCCTTGTAAATCATTTTATACGTTTATCTTGGTAAATAATTTTAATCTTTTTACTATTAAATATAGTAAAAAATTAAGTTCCATTTATTATATAATATAAATTATTATTATTAAAAAAATTAATCCACATTTCCAAATTCCATTCACCTGATAGGTAATATGCAATTTAAAATTAATCTCACACACACAATTGGAAAGAGGGTTTTCAAAGAGAAAATGCTCAAAAAATTTCAAATGATTTATATAATTAAATAATTATAAAAAGGATTAAAATTCCACAAATATGATTAAAAGAGATATAATTTAACTAATGATACATTAGAACAAATTTAAAATATAATTTCTCTTTATAAATAATAAAAACATAATAACAGTTTTCAATTAAAATTCATTTTTTACAGTTTTCATCGAAAAATGAATGATTTCAAAAAAATATTAAAACATCACCCTAAACAAGTTTTTATATATTAATTTTAAAAATATAAATTTTTTTCTAATAAAACATAGAAAAGAGATCAAAATTATTTTAAAATTATGTATATAATGAATAACTAAGTTATCTTTAATAAAAACTACATTTTTTCATAAAAAATCTGATTTTATTTTAATTAATTCTTTCTTTTATATATAATAAATAGATTTAAATTTTATTTATTTTATAAATTTATAAACCAAATAATTTTCATAACATTTTTATTAATATGGATACCTTTTAATTTAATTTCTTGGTTATAACAGTATTGTTTAAATAATAATATTTTAATAGAGTATTATGTTTTGTTTAAACACAATATTGATTGCCTTTAAATCTATTAAAGACATTGAATTTATTTTAATAAATATAAATATATCATAATTTCTTAGGATTTTACATTTCCTTATATTATTTGTATTGTGTGTCATACATTTTATCAAATATTATGTTCATATATTAAGATCTTAGGGTGTTACATTCTAGCCCCTTAAATAAATTTCATCATTGAAAATTAAAATTGATCTCGGGAATCAAGGATTTAACATTTGAAAAAAAAATCCTTTTATTCAAATTATACATCGTTAGGCGGGATTATAAATTGTCTTATTTATAATGGAATGATATGTATGATGGTCATATAGAAAAAAATAAATGGGTTTCAAAGTATGATAAATTTGGTGGAAACTAAAGATATGGACATGGATAAAAAGGCATAATTAATTATAGAGAGATATATAGATAAAAGATAACAAGAAAGTGGATGATCAATGGAATGTTGAGGACTTAAAATCCAAAAAAAATTGATAATTTAAAAGGTTTTCAGTTAAACATATTTAAATGTACTAGGAAAAAAATTGTTTCAATATCCTTTTCCAAGAGTTGAGGAATTATTTTATTATCTATAAATATATATAAATATACTTACTTTATACATTTCTATTTCATAATCACAATTTCATCCTTTGGTTGTGATTTAATAAATTTTTTATTAATCATTTACTCCATGAACTGAATATCCAAAATTAAATTTTGTATATGAATCATGCACTAAAATTCAATTTTAACATATCATAAGATCCACAATAGAATGATAATTAGTTCCTTTGATCTATAGTTATTATTATAAAAAACTAGTTAGCACTAGTTTTCCAATATTCATAAATCCTTATAGGGTGAAATAATACATTATTCGCTAAAAACTCAACCAAATTTCAGCTTAAAACATTTCATAACAAGTTAAAATTTTGACCCTTCCAAATGATTAATTTCCAAAACATTGTAAAATAGGTCATTAAATTTTCAAAATGAACGTATGATTAATCCCCCAAACAACATTAAGTATTTATTATGTATAAAATAACAAGCATATGAATAAATTCAACATGTATTCTATCAAAACATGGAAATAAACTGAATTTCCATAAAATAATATTGAAAACATACAAGATTCCTTATTACATAAATAAAACATATATTATTAGATATATTCCTTAAATCCAAAAACACGATTAACTCTATCAATGATAGAATAAATGTAACACCCGAGACTTTTATGATAAATATTTTGTTTTTATGTTATATAAATCATCAAAGGAATCTTTTAATACACACAACACTAGCTTGTCTTTCTTTACACGCAACCGCGGCCTTCCTCGATAGCTTGCGTCGTACGCAATACCGAGTTTCACTAAACAACGATATGCTATTAAAATATTATTAAAACCAGCCGTTATGAATAGTAATAACCACTTTTTGAAATTTTATAATTTTTATTTTTCAAAATGGACTTCATTTTTGGATTCGGAATATCGAAATTAACCTAGGGTGAAATTTTGGCATTTTTCTGAAAACATTCAATTTTTTATGAATAGTGAAACCACTAGGAGGTAGTTAAAAAACTGAATTTTTCATAAAACTTAATTTTACCGCTTCTGTGAGTGGAATTTAAAATCCGAGAGACACTGTTAATATCAAGGACTAAAATGTGATTCAATGAGATGAAAATAATTTTTGGTGAATAGTAACTTTTTACTTTTATTTACCACGGTTAAAAGTAAATAGGGTAATTAAGGGTAAAAATGATATTATTATTACCCTAACACAAGTCCTAATTCTATTGGACAAGTGTAATTCGACCAAAAACAACCTTAGGAATAAAATATGACCATTTAGGCCCACTTGGATTAGATTAGGACATTTATTATTAATTTATTTAAAGAAGGGTTAAATAGATAAAATCAAAGTTTAATAAGTAAATAATTTTTAATATAGGGTTATACATAAGATAAATTCGATTATAAATATTCATTAGAAATATAAATATATTTCCTACATAATAGTATTTTAATTGTAATTTTTATACATTAAATAATTTAATTTACTTATGACACAACGATGATGTAGTAATTATCTTATTAATGAAATATTGACATAATTGATGTTATAAATACCCAAATAAATGTAATTAGAGACTTTTTATGAATTACAATAATTTTATAGGTTAATATTACATGTTAGTATTGATTTAATTAACCGGGTTCGATCTAATCATTCTGTTATGATTTTCACAAAAATCAATTACTAAATAGTGTCAAAATTGACATAAAATAGTTTTTAAAACAAATATTATATTATTAATTGTTATTTTATTCCTAAAAATCTACGGTTCGGAAAAATGTCTTAGATAAGGTTATATATATTAATAATAAACAACTTGGGGGTTCTTTTAGCTTGATATAGTATGTTTATTAACCTTATAGTATAAGAAAACAAGAAGACACGGTAAAAGTTAAATTATCTAACTTAAAGTTAAATCTAAATGATATGGTTAAAATTGATACCTAAACTTGTATAAATTCTATTGGATGAGACGATTTCGACACCTACCCACCTTATCTTCGAAATATATCAATTTAGAGCTATTAAAAACCGAATTTGACTTTATAATAAAATAATATTTTTAGTTATTCCAAAGGTGCCCCTCTCCTCCCTTATAAAAGGGCACCTCATCCCCCTCTTCCTCACACCACTTTGAGCCTTCAATCTTGGCCAAAACCTTCCAATTTAATCTCTCCACTTCCCTAGAAACATCCTAGAGGTTCTGGTCTTCTTCAAAGACCTATTTTAGTTACCTAAAAGGAGGTCTCAAAGAAGCACTTTAAAGAAGAGGTAATGTTCGTTACCGATTCTTTCATCTTTATTTCTTCTTCCACTTCTTCTTATTTAGTTGTTTCATTATGAATTAATTACATCAGTATCACTCACATACTGATATGTTATTATAAGTATGAAACAACCCTATTTCACCATCTATCCATCCTACGGAAAAAGAAATCACCGCACGTGCGTACGTACGGAATATCGTCTCCACGTCGTGGTGTAATCTATTTTCCACCACCACCTTACTTGGATGGGTATAATGGTGTAAATAATGACTATATATGACTATTATAAATTGATATTGATTCTTAAATAGTATACATACACTCCAATACAATTCCATGATCATAGGAACGATATCATCACTCGTGCGTACGTACGGAATACCGTCTCCATGATGTGATGCGACTCGTTCTACATGATCTTCATTTAATAATGATTTTATAAATTAATTGAATTAATGAATATGATATATATTACACTAATACCATTCGGTAAATGAGGTATCTATATCCTAAATAGAAGAATAAGAATTTATTCGACAAAACACGCATAAGAACAAAAAGTTATAAACACCCAAATAACAAGTGGCAATGAAATATTACTACTATGAAGCTAATAAGATGACCATATATGATATCATAACAATAATTATAATTCTTGAATAAGTCAATAACATTATTTAAATCATTACACAGGAGGTTCAGAGACTTTCGAAGCAAATCGTACCTAAGGTAAGGGAAATATCCCAATCTCATTTTTATCCGAGATTGTTTATACTTTGGTATTTACTGGGGTGTATTTTATCATCCACATCCATGTTTCCTCAATATGTAATATTATTTCCATCCACCTACAATTGTTTAAATCCATTTTTACCCTTTGGTGAGTTTATAGTAAAATATATGAAAGGAATCTTTTGTCGTTTTTCGTACGAGGTACTTTTTGACTTTTCCGACAAAAGTACGAGAAGAATGTTTTTTTAACTTATACGGCATGAATGGATTTTTAAAACATTATTTCCAAGAAGCTTCCTTTATATGTTTTCAAGTTTATTTTTAATCAACTTCTTTTAGTTTAAAATTTTATGACATGTTATGAAAGGAAAATGTTTTTTAAGTAGAAAGGATATTTTCCCCAAGAATAGAGTTCAAGTGTTTTATCAAAATTATTTTCCGTCTAAGATAATATAGGGTTCTGATTATATCCCTATTATTACATTTATTTGATTATGTTGTGATGGAATTATTTTTATGAATTCCTTTATCTTATATGAATTGTTTTATGATTCCATGTTGTTTAAGAATCCCATTTTTATTACATGGGTTATGCAATGATGTATGATTTATGATTTTGTGGCACACATAAGAATGGTATCATTATGAGATGGGTGGTACCTATATCTCCCTCCAATGCATTGGGTAAAGATTTTATATCTCATGAGATAGACATGGATGGAATGGTAGGTTATACTGGTTCAGTGAAACAGGACTGAAACGAGGAGTGAACTCGGTTCAGAAATGGACTTTGTCCACAAAGATAGTCTTGGCAATGAGTCTTGACTAATAATAAATGATTCTCTATGATTATATGTGTATGCCACAAAGTTTCATGTTTTAAGTTATGATTATTGGGATTCCATTTCACTAATATTATTTATCCCATGTTATAAAATTATGCTCTCTCTTGAAGGTTAAGATTTCTAAAAGTTATGTTCTTATGAATATGATGTGATTGATATTTCTTTTGTTTACCCTTACTAAGCATTTGAGCTCACCCTTTTTTATGTTTACTTTCCCCAGGTCAGGAAGAAGGTTATTAAGTTAGATATGCCGAAAGGGACTATAGATATGATGAAATAAATGGGAGACAGTGTAGACGCTTTATGAACCAGTTGTTTATGTTTCCCAGTTTCTAAAGACACTATACCTATACGGTCCTTTCGCGGTTTTGTTATATGTTGTAATAAGTATGCTTCAATTTTGAAGTATTAACAATTTATGTAAAGTATGGTTCGTTATAGTTGGTATCAGAGGAAAGGTATAGTCAACCTTTGGAAACTAGGATGTGAAAGCCTTAGTAAGAACCCTAAGGATAATTCTAAGCATAGAACACAATCTTAGTGTTTTAGAAATGGCCATGAATAACCTAGGATAAGACATTAAGTGTGAAATTTTATTCTTGATTATGTGGTTTTCCTATTATAATTAGTGTTCCTCACACTATTCTTCTTGGTTTTAGTCAATGGCTGGAACCCGAAGGAACCGTGTTAATGAGGAATGTGATGGGCAATGCAATGATTATCCCCCTGAGCAACCAAACATTATGGGAGCTGGAATGAAAAATCGTGTATCCATGCTCACACAACTTTCTCAAGCTATGAATCATGCAGGACTTCCAAAAGAGCAAAGGAAGGAGAAACATTCTGTTGAATCCTTCATGATACAGCGTCCTCCTTCATTCAGGGGGTCTACTGATCCATTAGTTGCTGAACAATGGATTAGTACTACTGAAAAGATATTTTCAGTTCTTCAATGTTCTGAGCATGATAAAGTCATCTTAGCAGTGTAACGTTTGGAAGGTGATTCTAATCAATGGTGGAATCTTATTAAGAATATGAGGCAAAGGGATGAAATTGAGTCCATGGAATGAGATGAGTTCAAGAACTTATTTTTCAATAAGTACTTCCCTTGTATTCTCTGAACAAATATGGAGAAAAAGTTTCTTGAACTGAAGCAAACGGATGATGAATCTGTTGGTACTTATGAAGCAAATTTTACAAGACTTGCAAGGTATGCTTCTGGTATTATTATCCAACCTGAGAGTAAGATCGATCGATTCATTAGGGGCTTAAAACCAAGTCTTCGAAGGGCCTTAGCCATAAGGGACTTCAATAGCTACGAGGAAATCGTTCGATGTGCTTTCAAAGTTGAGATGGTGATTGGAGTAACCCATCAGTCATATGAGTTTTATAAGAAGAGGAAAATGGAATTCAAAGGAAAATCTAAAGAGCACACTGAAAAGAAGATGAGCTTTCCCTTATGCTCATAGTGTGGAAAGAAACATGGAGGGAGTTGTCTTAAAGGGACAAGTAAATGTTTCAAATGTGGAAAGGAAGGTCATCAGGCATTTGAATGTTGTGATGATGGGAAGAAGATGTCTAATGATGCAAACAAAGGAAGGGATACATAGAATGAACCTAATACACTTCAATGTTTCAAGTGCAAGGATATGGGGAATTATGCCAATAAATGACCTAATCCAAGGGTTGATGATGATGGTCGATGTCAACAAACTCTTAAGGCTAAAGACAAAGGAAAGTCACATGCAATTTCTATCAGCGATGTGGAGTACGATAACGATGTGGTGAAAGGTACACTTACCATCCACTCTAAAGTAGAAAATGTTTTATTTGATTCTGGATCCACCCACTCTTTTATTTCTGAAGAATTTTCTAAGGGTATCACCGTATTACCTCAACAATTATATGTTGAGTTAGCTGTGACAACACCTAATGGCACAACAGTCGCATCAAAAGTTTATAATTCTTCTACGATCGAAGTTTGTGGGAAAGTGCTTCCTGCAAATCTAGTGATCCTTCCTACAGTGGAATTTGATGTGATTCTTGGCATGGATTGGCTTTCTTTATATGGAGCTCATATCAATTGCCAAAGAAGGGAAGTCACATTTCATATTCCAAATCAATCTATGATCGTCTATCAATGCAAGGATGAACATAACCTTCCAGTGGAAATTCCTTCTACCTTATGGGTCTTGATTCCACTAAATGAAGGTTATTTATCTCAAATGGTTGGTGAGAAACTCACAATTAAGAATATTCCCATTGTACGGGAGATTGATGATGTCTTTCTGGAGGAATTACCGGGTCTTCCACCAAATCGTGAAGTTGTGTTTTCAATAGAACTCATACCGGGTGCTTTGCCTATTTCAAAGACACCTTATAGAATGGCCTCAATTGAGTTGCAGGAATTGAAGAAGCAACTCTAAGAGAATATTGATAAGGGATTCATATGCCCTAGTGCGTCACCTTGGGGAGCACCTGTTCTATTTGTTAAGAAGAAAGATGGATCAATGAGACTCTACATTGATTATAGAGAACTTAACAAGATCACTGTCAAGAACAAATATCCTCTCCCACGCATTGATGACTTATTTGACCAACTAGGCGGAGCTCATTACTTTTCCAAGATTGATCTTCGTTCAGGTTATCATCAATTAAGGGTCAAAAGAGAGGATATACCAAAGACGGATTTCCGTACAAGGTATGGACACTATGAATTTATCATGATGCCATTGGGTCTTACTAATTCCCCTGCTATCTTCATGGATCTGATGAATAGAGTCTTTAGAGACTATCTTGATCAATTTGTGGTAGTCTTTATAGACGATATTCTTGTCTATTCAAAGAGCAAGGAAGAACATGAAGATCACTTGAGAATTATATTGAAGACCCTGAGAAAGGAGATGCTTTATGCCAAATTTACCAAGTGTGAATTTTGGCTTCAAAAAGTTTCATTTTTGGGTCACATCATCTCAAAAGAGGGGATATCTGTGGATCCAGCAAAAACAGAGGTTATCGAAAGATGGTCGAGACCAACAACAGTAACTGAGATCCGAAGTTTTCTTGGTTTGGCTGGATATTATCGACGTTTTGTGAAAGATTTTTCACGATTATCTAATCCACTCACCATGTTTACTCGGAAAGGAGTTAAGTTTGTCTGGATGGAGGAATGTGAAGAGAATTTCAAGGAGTTGAAAAAAAGGTTATCCAATGCACCTGTGCTCACACTGCCTTGTAGTGGAGAAAGTTTTGTGATCTATAGTGATGCATCCATGAAGGGATTGGGGTGTCTTCTTATGAAAAATGATATGGTGATAGCTTATGCCTCACGACAGTTGAAAATCCATGAGCAAAATTACCCAACACATGATTTGGAGTTAGCTGCGGTAATCTTTGCATTAAAGATTTGGAGGCATTATATTTATGGTGAAAGGTGTGATATTTATACTGATCATAAACGTTTAAAGTATATTTTCACACAAAAGTAGCTTAATATGCATCAAAGAAGATGGTTGGAGCTGATTAAGGATTATGACTGCTCAATCCATTATCACCCTAGGAAAGCAAACAAGGTGGCAGATGCATTAAGTCGACAAGACCGTGCCCGTTTATCCATGATGAGGATCACAAAAGATCTAATATTTATGGATTTACAAAGGATGGATCATGGAATTATAATGGAAGGAGAAAAATATTATCTTTCTCAAATGAATGTTCAACCATCTATACATTTGAAGATTAAAGAGGCACAAAAAGAAGATGTCGAGTTACAAAAGAAGGTGAGAAATGTTCCTGAATTCAAACTTGATTTTGATGGGATAATAAAGTTCAGGAATCGGGTTTGTGTTCCTCCCATCCCGGAATTAATGAAGGAGATGCTGGATGAGGCTCATAGTTCTTCATTCTCTATTCATCCTGGAAGCATGAAGATGTATAGGGACCTGAAAGAGTACTTTTGGTGGGATGGCATGAAAAGAGATGTTGCTGAATATGTCTCTCGATGCTTGGTTTGTCAGAAAGTTAAAGCTGAGATACAGAAGTCTAAGGGGATGTTACAACCATTACCCATACCTGAATAGAAATGGGAAAACATCACTATGTACTTTGTCACAGGACTTCCTAAAACATACAAAGGCAATAATGCTATCTGGGTCATATTTGATCATCTTACCAAGTCTGCACACTTCATTGCTATTAGAGAGGATTTCTCTCTGGATCAGCTTGCCAGGATATATGTAAAGGAAGTGGTAAGATTTAATGGAGTACCACTTTCTATTATATCTGATCGGGATCCGAGATTTACCTCGATGTTCTGGCGAATTCTTCAGCATACTCTGGATACAGAGTTGAGTTTCAGCACTACTTATCACCCTCAGACAGATGGTCAGTCTGAGAGAACAATTCAAACCCTAGAAGATATGTTGAGAGCTTGCTCTATGGATTTCAAAGGTGGTTGGGATCAACACCTACCTTTGGTGGAATTTTCTTATAATAATATCTTTCACTCCAGTATTCAGACGGCTCCTTATGAAGCTCTCTATGGAAAGAAATTTAGGACTCCAACTTGTTGGGATGAAGTTGGGAAAAGAAAGCTATTATGACCTGATCTTGTTGATGAAATGGTAGAAAATGTCAGATCTATTCAACAACACATAAGAGAAGCTCAGAGTCGACAGAAAAGTTATGCCGACAACTGAAGAAAATACCTAGAGTTTGAATTTGGTGATAAAGTGTTCTTATGAATATCTCCCTGGAAGAGAGTCATGAGATTTGGAAAGAAGGGGAAGTTAAGCCCTAGATATATCGATCGTTTTGAAATACTGGATCGTGTTGGGAAGGTAGCTTATCGATTGGCGCTTCCACCGAATCTCTCTCATGTTCACGATGTGTTCCATGTATCTCTCCTGATAAAGTACATTCCTGATCCTTCACATGTACTTAGCTCAGAAGTTGTACCGCTGGAGCAAGATCTTTCTTATGAAGAACAGCCGATAGAGATTCTAGATCATAGCGAAAAAGTACTACGAAGCAAGACCACTCGATTGGTGAAAGTT
Source organism: Viscum album (assembly GCA_963277665.1). Taxonomy (NCBI): domain Eukaryota; kingdom Viridiplantae; phylum Streptophyta; class Magnoliopsida; order Santalales; family Viscaceae; genus Viscum; species Viscum album. The sequence goes on from OY728121.1 coordinate 792,583,313, forward strand.
TTATGAAGTAACCACCAATTAGAATAAGCTACATGGCAGCTTGAGAATATGATGAGGGAGAGGTATCCTCATCTATTTGTGACAAAGGGACGAATTTTGAGGGCGAAATTCATTTTAAGGGGGGTAGAATGTAACGCCCGAGACTTTTATGAGAAATATTTTGTTTTTATGTTATATAAATCATCAAAGGAATCTTTTACTACACACAACACTAGCTTGGCTTTCTTTACACGCAACCGCGGCCTTCCTCGATAGCTTGCGTCGTACGCAATACCGAGTTTCACTAAACAATGATATGCTATTAAAATATTATTAAAACTAGCCGTTATGAATAGTAATAACCACTTTTTGAAATTTTATAATTTTTATTCTTCAAAATGGACTTCATTTTTGGATTTGTAATATCGAAATTAGCCTAGGGTGAAATTTTGGTATTTTTCTGAAAACTTTCAATTTTTGATGAATAGTGAAACCACTAAGTGGTAGTTAAAAAAAACTGAATTTTTCATAAAACTTAATTTTACCGCTTCTGTGAGTGGAATTTCAAAAATCCAAGAGACACGGTTAATATCAAGGACTAAAATGTGGTTCAATGAGATGAAAATAATTTTTGGTGAATAGTAACTTTTTACTTTTATTTACCACGGTTAAAAGTAAATAGGGTAGTTAAGGGTAAAAATGATATTATTATTACCCTAACACATGTCCTAATTCTATTGGACAAGTGTAATTCGACCAAAAACAACCTTAGGAATAAAATATGACCATTTAGGCCCACTTGGATTAGATTAGGACATTTATTATTAATTTATTTAAAGAAGGGTTAAATAGTTAAAATCAAAGTTTAATAAGTAAATCATTTTTAATATGGGGTTATAAATAAGATAAATTCGACTATAAATATTCATTAGAAAGGTAAAAATATTTCCTACATAATGGTATTTTATATGTAATTTTTATACATTAAATAATTTAATTTATTTATGACACAACGATGATGCAGTAATTATCTTATTAATGAAATATTGACATAATTGATGTTATAAATACCCAAATAAATGTAATTAGAGACTTTTTATGAATTAAACTAATTTTATAGGTTAATATGACATGTTAGTATTGATTTAATTAACTTTTTTCGAACTAATAATTCTGTTATGATTTTCACAAAAATCAATTACTAAATAGTGTCAAAATTGACATAAAATAGTTTTTAAAACCAATATTATATTATTAATTTTTAGTTTATTCCTAAAAATTTAAGGTTAGGCCAAATGACTTAGATAAGGTTATATATATTAATAATAATAAACTTGGGTTTCTTTTGTCTTTATATAGTAAGTTTATTAACCTTATAGTATAAGAAAACAAGAAGACACGGTAAAAGTTAAATTATCTAACTTAAAGTTAAATCTAAATGATAAGGTTAAAATTGATACCTAAACATGTAGAAATTCTATTGGATGAGAGGATTTATACCCCTAGACACCTTATATTAGAAATATATCAATTTGGAGCTATTAAAAACCGAATTTGACTTTATAATAAAATAATATTTTTACTTATTCCAAAGGTGCCCCTCTCCTCCCTCATAAAAGGGCACCTCCTCCCCCTCTTCCTCACACCACTTTGAGCCTTCAAGATCGGCAAACCCCTGCCAATTTCTTCTCTAAACTTCCCTAGAAACATCCTAGAGGTTCAGGTACTCTTCAAAGACCTATTTTAGTTCCCTAAAAGGAGGTCTCAAAGAAGCACTTCGAAGAAGAGGTAATGTCTGTTACCGATTCTTTCATCTTTATTTCTTCTTCCACTTCTTCTTCTTTAGTTGTTTCATTATGAAGTAATAACATCAGTATCACTCACATACTTATATGTTATTATAAGTATGAAACAACCCTATTTCACCATCTATCCATCCTACGGAAAAAGAAATCACCGCGCGTGCGTACGTACGGAATACCGTCTCCACGTCGTGGTGTAATCTATTTTCCACAACCACCTTACTTGGATGGGTATAATGGTGTAAATAATGACTATATATGACTATTATAAAGTGATATTGATTCTTAAATAGTATACATACACTCCAATACAATTCCACGATCATAGGAATGGTATCATCACTCGTGCGTACGTACAGAATACCATCTCCATGATGTGATGCGACTCGTTCTACATGATCTTCATTTCATAATGATTATATAAATGAATAGAATGAATTAATATGATATATATTACACTAATACCATTATGTAAATGATGTATCTATATCCTAAAGATAAGAATAATAATTTATTCGACAAAACACGCATAAGAACAAAAAGTTATAAACACCCGAATAACAAGTGGCAATGAAATATTACTACTAATAAGCTAAGAATATGACCATATATGATATCATAACAATAATTATGATTCTGGAATAAATCAATAACATTATTTAAATCATTATACAGGATGTTCGGACACTTTCGAAGCAAATCGGACCTAACGTAAGGGAAATACCACAATCTCATTTTTATCCGAGATTGTTTATACTTTGGTATTTACTGAGGTGTATTTTATCATCCACATCCATGTTTCCTCAATATGTAATATTATTTCCATCCACCTACAATTTTTTAAATCCATTTTTACCCTTTGGTGAGATTATATTAAAAGATATGAAAGGAATCTTTTGTCGTTTTTCGTACGAGGTACTTTTTGACTTTTCGACAAAAGTACGAGAAGAATGTTTTTTTAACTTATAAGGCATGAATGGATTTTTAAAACATTATTTCCAAGAAGCTTCCTTTACATGTTTTAAAGTTTATTTTTAATCAACTTCTTTTAGTTTAAAATTGTATGGCATGTTAAGAAAGGAAAATGTTTTTGAAGTAGAAAGGATATTTTCCTCAAGAATAGAGTTCAAGTGTTTTATCAAAATTATTTTCCATCTAGGATAATATAGGGTTCGGATTATATCCCTATTATTACATTGATTTGATTATCTTTTGATGGAATTATTTTTATGAATTCCTTGATCTTATATGAATTGTTTTATGATGCCATGTTGTTTAAGAATCCCATTTTTATTACATGGGTTATGCAATGATGTATGATTTATGATTTTGTGGCACACATAATAATGGTATCATTATGAGATGGGTGGGACCTATATCTACCTCCAATGCATTGGGTAAAGATTTTATATCTCATGATATAGACATGGCTGGAACGGTAGGTTATACCGGTTCAGTGAAACCGGAGAGAAACGAGGAGTGAACTCGGTTCAGAAATGGACTTTGTCCACTAAGATAGTCTTGGAAATGAGTCTTGACTAATAAGAAATGATTCTCTATGATTATGTGTGTATGCCAAAAAGTTTCATGTTTTATGTTATGATTATTGGGATTCCATTTCACTACTATGATTTATCCCATGTTATGAAATTATGCTCTCTCTTGTAGGTTAAGATTTCCCAAAGTTATGTTCTTATGAATATGATGTGATTGATATTTCTTTTGTTTACCCTTACTGAGCATTTGAGCTCACCCTTTTGTATGTTTTCTTTCCCCAGGTCAGGAAGAAGGTTATTAAGTATGATATGCCAAAAGGGACTATAGATATGATGAAATAAGTGCAAGACAGTGTAGACGCTTTATGAACCAGTTGTTTATGTTTCCCAGTTTCTAAAGACACTATACCTATACGGTACTTTCGTGGTTTTGTTATATGTTGTAATAAGTATGCTTCAATTTTGAAGTATTAACAATGTATGTAAAGTATGAGTCGTTATAATAAATCACTTTGAGAACAAATAATTAATCAGTTACAAGGTAGTTAATACTATCAATCATCTCTTCATCTAAAAATAATTATCACAAAAATTACAATATACTAAGGGCTATCCTTTATTCAACCATGTTGTTTGAAATGGATTTGTGGATAAGGAACATACCATGTGACAGGAACTAAATAGTCTGTTAAGAACTGGGTATTCTATCATTTTTATCATGGGGAAGAGATGCCGTAGTTTTATTATTTCCCATCTAAAGAACCAATTTTTTTACATGGAAAGATTTCGGTGTCCTAGATCCATTGTTTGATTGTGTGTGGGGGGGTCAATGTCTTTGAACAATCATTCATGTCTGGCTTAGCATTTTTTTATCCATAACAAAAACTTCCAATATCTACCACATCAATAACTAGTTACATACCTTCTTTCCAAATGAGGGTGTTCCTTTTAGGTTTTAGACCCAAAGACACTTAGGATATCACAATGGTCAAGATGATGGGAGGTTGGGATCATCACGCCCTTTTGTAAGGAAATTTTTCCTACTCTAGGATTCTCTTAAATATTTAATATATGTTAAATATTCACTTACTAATCGTGATACAGGAACACTTACCATAATAAAATGATCATAGCTTATGTCCTTTCATATGAAAAATGTAGAATCTTATTAGGGAATCCATCTGTATGTATATGAGGTTATTTATATATTTTTCATTAGTGGGAAACTTTTTAAATTTTAAAGTTGTGTAACCAAGGACTACAGAGTTTATTGTCATCCAGTGAGGTGGTTAATATTCTGAGGATGCGATTGATCCATTTTGAGGTTTCCAAAGTATCTTTTTTTATACCAACAATAAAAACCCATGTAGTTAGTTAAATCCATGTAGTATGAAATCATATATAAAGGACATATATTGGGGAACTTAGGAACTAGATATTTGATCTTGAACCATGAGGAGGCATACTTGATATCATGGATATGGAAGGAATCAGAGTTATTATAGTTCAATCACACACTTGGGACATTCCCCATTGTAGATACCATTGTATGAGATTGGTTATATCATACTATTAATCAGGTTATAGATACTATGTTTTCCCTGACTAGTGGGGATTCAGGATCAAAATGATGTGATCATCAAAACTCCCAAAACCCAAGTAAGCTATAACATGTGTGATAAATAAGGGATATATTGTAATTATTCTCACTCCATATAGATATAAGGATTACATTCTGAGATAGATAGTTGTATGCTTAATATGGATCTTTGGTCTTAGGAAGGTGTCTAACATATCTTGGTTATGAAAAGAATCAAATTACTCATAGTTTAATTGACTTTTCAATCAATTAGTGGATGGGAATGACAATCAACCCATGGGATATATTGGGTCTTAATGGTCACAATATTAGATATGTGCAATGTATTACACTAAGTTGGATATATTTTTGATCTTGGATCTTTAAGAAGGAATCCTATATATCCTAGTTAAGGAAGTTATCATAGTTATCGTAGTTTAGTTGATCGAGGCTTACACTTTGAGGATTCCCTTTTATATGAGACATATCATATTATGTCTCTGATTAGGGATTACACAATGATAATTACATATCTTGGTAAGGGATTATGATGTGAATTATATGATCATTACAACTCCCTAATCCCATGTGGTCTATGCTCGGTATGAGTAAAATGGGATAGCAAGCAATCAGTAACACTACTAAGGAATACACGACTTATGTGATGGGATCAAACTTTTGAATGATTAATATAGAGATTGAACCTTAATAAGGTTTCCTAAGTATCCCGATTATATTGGGAATTTCAAACATTGTAGTTCAATTTTATCTGGGATTATAGAATATGGACACCCTTATATTTTTTTAATATCATATTATGCCACTAATCAGGGCTTACACACTGAGGATTCCCTTGTATAATGGGCATATCATTTTATTCCACTAATCGGGGTTTACACACCGAGGTTTCCCTTGTATTGTGGTCATATAATATTATATTTCTGATCGAGGCTTACACACTAAGGATTCCATTGTATTTTCATAATATCATATTATGTCACTGATTAGGTATTACACATTGAAGATGCCCTGGTATTCCCAATGGGAATGTCTCTCATGTCGTGAGACATATTCTTGGAATTTCTTGGTTGTCCTCTAGACATATTTGGTTGTCTGCCTAATATATCTCATTTTATTCCTAACATGTCTTAATGATAATCACGTGATCCAGGTTAACATGTCTGAAGTATGTCTTAAGACCTAGATAATAATTTCTTGGGACAATCTCATGATCACAACTAACATATCCATAATACATCATGATACCTACCTGAATTTTCTAGGAGAACATCATATGACCTCAGATGACTTGTCCATAGGACACCACATGATCTTAGATGGATTTTCTGGAGTACATTGAATGATCTACATTATCATGTCTTGTGGTCACACTGAGATCTTAGTAGTGATCCTAGAGGACTTCTTATGACTTAGGTAGCATATCCTGAGGGAATAATGCAATATGGATGGAACGCTTGGAGGGTACCACAAGATAAGGATGGTTCTATGAGAAGGACACATGATACCTATATAACAAGCTATGATTTTGCCACATAATTTTTGTGAAATGTTTAGGGGATATTTCATGATCTGGATGTTGAGCCTCAAGGGATTCGTGAGACTTCGGTTACATGCTTGGAAGGCATCACATAACATTATTAACATTTCTGGAGCACATTGCATTATATAAATGGTTTTTCCAGGGGACATTGCATTACTTGAGTGACATTCCCTAGTGTTGTTGTATAATATAAATGATTCATGAAGATGTGTAGGAGGATCAGTGAATCTATCTCCCTGTAAGTCTCCATTTTTTAGTCATCATTCAATTTTTTATTTCATATGATTCGTAGATTAAATTATGGTAAGCTTTGTTTAGGCCTCGCATGATCTTATAGATATGTGGGTTGTTCTTCACATGAAATTCCCGATGTCCTTCATGTGATGTCAAGTGATCAAGAAAAATGACTATGCATGATTCTTGATCTCTTAGGTTATTCACTGAGTTTTACTTGGCGGGAAAGCATTCTAATCGCAATATTGGATACCTCGAACATTCCTCTCTAATTATTTAGTTCATCGGTGCAAGGATCTAAAGATGTATGGATGAAGCTTTTTTCATGATAGTGTGTTGGTTTTAAAGGCCTCACAACCCTGATTATACATCACTTTTTTCGGAACATGTTATGAAAATCTAGGCTAGAGTCCATATAGGGATCTAATGTTATAAACATTTCAAAATCCTAAAATGGTTATCTCATGATTTTCCACAACTGTGAAACCATCCCATAAATTCATCATTTATTAGATTTTGGCCTTTTAAATGGGTATTGACTAACCATGTGGACATGAAAAGGGCCTTTGACAATGTCAGGATGAAATTTCTAAGGACTTTCTCAGGATCATGATTCCTTTTAAAAGACCTTCCTCTAATTTTAGATGTTTTCCAGGACATTTTGCAAGACAAAGTTTGATTTTCAAGTATCTTTGTGTGATCCAAATGGCTTTTAAAGATATTACCTATGTGATCAAGAATGATTTTCTTGTTTATATGACCCCATTCAGGTAAGATGATCATATTTTCACCTAACAAGAAGGTCCTTTCATTTCCATTTTTATTCCCATGTTTATTTTTACATGGTCTAGGGGCCTTTTGAGTTTATAGGAGTTTTCTCGAAGTAAATAACTCTCTACATTGGTGATGCATATTATGAAAATTAAAAAGTCTTATGGTGATGCATGATCATTACCATTAACAAAATTTCTATTTGTATTTGAATCTAGAGGGGAGTGTAAGGCTTCTTGGACATGTCTGAGACCATTTGGGTGATGGCGGTGATATGTCAGTGGCACTTTCATGTGATGGAGGAAATTACATCAGTGATTCCAAGTTGTATTGAAAATCGTAGGGGTTCCACACAATATTGTTATTTCAACTAAAGACTCCCCTATTTTTTATGTTTTGTATTGTTATTGTTCAGGTATTTTTGGATGGATTTCCCTGCATCCATCAGTTAACATGTCATGTGATCCAGAGGATCTTATCTGCAATTCATCAGATGAAAAAATATTTTCCTCAGATGCCCTTGTAAGAATAAAGAGTCTTTGTAAATGGGGTTTCACAGGATCTTTTATTAGGTTATTTACTATGCATGACTGTTCACATGACCTTATTATTTTCATGTGATCGTGTTTCCTTTAGAAGATAACATGATCTGGGAGTCTTGCCTAAATTTTACATCATTTTCATTATTAGGAAAATCATAACTATAATCATATATTTCTTCCATTTTGGATTATCTAATTATTATTTGGTTGGCTTCAAAATATCCCCACCCTTAGGGGTGACTTCCACAGGGACAAGGGCTTGGTTCTAAGGAATTTAAATTCTCTCCTGAGACATTGGTGTGGTCACCAAAAATTGTCTTTGGAGACACTTGGTCTTCCAGATGAATTTTGGTATTCCAAAGGATTCCCTATAAATCGGGGATTGGAGGTTGGATAATTCATTGACTACCCAACTCTCAGAGATCTTGCACCCTACCATTATTTCATGATCGGTTCATAAGTCCTTCCCATAATAACTTATCATGAGATCCATTTGTGAGGCCTTTATGTGAGAACTGATTTTCAAGACCAAATTTTCCCATAACTTATTCAAACTAACCACGTATTAAATTTCAATAATTGGTTTTACCTTGTCTATATAGTTTCATAGTTTTATTTTAAGGTATCACAAGATCTACTAGCTTCATTGGAATGATTTCTTGACTATTATGTGAATCAAATGACTATGTCAACGTCACACAATCAGGAGTATCATGACTGTTTGAGTAGTTGGGATATTTCTTACAGGTTGATATAGACTGTGAGATACTAATGAACCAAGAGACTCATGAGGACTTCATGTGATAATGAATCCCATTAATGATTCATGAGAGTGCATGAGGATTCCATTATTTTGTTTCCATACCTTGAAAAAAATTTGTTTTCGAATATATAACATATTCCATATACTTTTTCTTAGATGGATTCCAAATATCATCAAAATTATTCATCTGTAGCTAAAAAATGGGATATGATTTCAAGGAATCGTAATGTTGAACTTCGGTAACTTGTGCACTCTAAAAATGAGGTTCTAAAATGGATTATCCCATAAAAGATGTATAATTATCCTTTAATACATTGTCTTCCACTATATGGTTTTTTATTAGTGGATGATGTTTCAATTCCCTCTTTGAACATAATCCTGCCATCTTAATAGGTATCAACTTCTCTTGACTGTATTCATGTGACAGTTGTGGAGGATGTCTAAATATTCATAGCTCTATCCAATGGGTTTTCTTATATGCTGTAAAACTATCCCCTGGGTCCAAAAGGTTGTGATTTCACTCACTATCCCATCTCTCAAATCTATCAGAGTATTTTTGTCTCTTATTTGAATAACTCTAGTGTATACTAGAGTTTGAAGTAGTATTTTCACCCTTGTTTACACTTTTCCAATGAATGTGCCTCAATATTCTTGTTTAGGAAAGTCTTCTCAGAGTTCTTTGACCAGTTATTTAATGCCCACGTCTACGAAGTGGTATGGGCTTCCAAACTCCTCATTCATTTTCAGTATGATCTTCTTTGAGAAGAGGTTAGTCATTAGTGTCCTAGAACCAAATAATTACATTAGTCCCATGGGGAGGTAGTAATCATTCCCCAGGATATCTATCAATGGGCTGGGATACATTCTTTTGTATTCTATTAATGAATGGATTTAATGACATTTATTTGTTTTATTCTATTTTTCTTTTATTCATGGTTTTCATGACATTTATCTAATATGATGATCTGTGAAACATCAATGATACCCAACAATTGTGTAATATCAAGTAATCATGAATTCACGGTGATAAATGTTTGAATTATAATATATTCTTCTTTGAGATATTCTCACGAATACCTACCAACATGAAATTCCTTATTGATATATCTATTATATATTTCTTGAGATCACCATATCCACATAATGATATTTTTGGTAGAATATATTTCCCAAAGGGAGAGTTCCCTATCTTTTTCCGATGTAGATTGTCCTAGAACTCTTAGTTGGATTTTTTTTCTATGGATGTAATGTGGACCTCACAAGATTTGAATCATTTTCTTTCTTTCTTACTAAATAACTTATTTCCATTATTTTAGGTTCTTTTACCTCAAACATTCTATTTTTATAGTATAGATACTTTTATCTCGGACCTTTAGTCACTGTAATTTAGGTTATTTATGCTCAGACCATCTATCACTTTAGTTTAGGGTCATTAATCTCAGACCTTATATCACTTTATTTTATGGTCTTTTAGCTTGGTCCTTCAATAAATGTATTTCAGGGTCTTTTATCTAGAATACTCTATCACTGTATTGTATTGTATTTTAGCTCAAACATTATATCACCGTAGTTTGTGGTCTTTTATCTCAGACCTTCTATTAATTTAGTTTATGGTATTTTATATTGGAACTTATATCATAGTATTTTTGTGTCTTTTAGCTAAGAACATCTATTTTTTAATATGGAATATGGGTAAGACATTCTAAGGATGACCTAAGATAGCACAACCAACTGATCCTAACCATGGTATTTCCAGGGTTCATGAGGATTGGCGTTCCTTTCTTATAAGGATAATATGCTACGGATTAGTAGTTCAAAGATATTATGCATTAATAACATGGTCAGAAAGTGGTATACCAACTCTTCCTAGAGGGACATGTAAGATTTTAGGGAGTGGAATTGATTAAGGGTGAATTACTAGGGATGTCATGTTAACCTAGATAGTCTTAATGTGGATTATTTAAGTCATAACCCAAATATTTGAGGTTGTAAGAATGGGATGGGGTAGGCCTGCCAGGAATGAACCATAAAACCTTGAAGTGTTGGTTTCTTCTCTAGTATTGTTAGGGACCACAAGTATGGTGGTTATTTTTCTATAAGGATTTGACAATCTAGTTTGTATGTTAACGCCCTTATGTGTCGATATGATGGTTATACATATATTTCCTCACAATTTTCCAAACTAAATGAAAGATTTTTGAAGAATCAATCCCCAGGTAGATGAAGTTGGGTATAAAGGTAATGCTTCCCAAGATGGGTTCTGGCACCCATGGGCAGTTGATCTATAAGGACCTAGCCTTAATCATTACATAAACAAGAAAATTATTTAAGTATTAAATTTCTTAATTTCTCAATGGTATTTTCGGTTAACAGTTTTAGAGAATTAGGAAAAAATTCATACATAACAACCAACATGAATAAAAGGTGGGTAATACTTAAACAATATCCATTTCATCCATAATTTTATATTTTTTAATAAAACATGAAATCTTTTCATGAAGAATATTCACAATATTTAGATTGGTTTCTTCATTTCTCTTACACATCATTAAACCCTATAATATTTTTAAAATCAATTGGGATGAGAAAAAAATCTTTTTAATTGAAATAATAAAAAGTAAAGAGTTAGTCCATGAATACTTATAAAAAATTGAAATCATTTTCACCAAAATATACTTCTCACCCATAAATTATCATATACATAACTTGTGAAAAAAATATCTTTCCATGGAAGATATAAAACATAAATAAAAAAATAACGAATATTAGGGAATTACTTAATTAAGATTATAACCCTCATCGATTCCATATGATTTGTAACACTTATAACTACCTTACAATGTAACCCTCGCAGATACCTTATGATGTATCCCTCACAGCTACCATATGGTCTAACCATCAGAGTTACACTTGGAATAACCCTTTCAGTCAACTTACAACATCAATATACCCAATGAATTAGAGGGAGATAAAGGTACTACTCCTAAATATAAAAAATACCCAATAACCAGAACATAACCATAAAACATGAATACATTCATCATAAAAACATTCATTTTGAATTTTTTATAAATAGAAATTTAAAAGAGTGTTGTTATAGAAAAAACCCTTACCTTGGGTTTGTCTTAATTAAAACATGTTCAAACCCCTTGTATATGGTTTAAAGAGTATTATAAATATTTTATTTAACCATATTCCTATTTATAAATCCTTATATGATCATTTATAACATCTTTTCACCCATTTATTAATAATATTTTGTTTCTTCATTGTTTTAGGTGAGTTTATTTCTTGGTTTACATGTTTGGTTCATCATTGATTTTCTTATAAAATTAAAGAAAAATTAAATATGTAGAATGAAAATGTATTAATATGTTTCCGTAATTTGAAATGATACCATATATAATTTTTTTATTAGGATGATTCATTAGATAAAACATTAATTAAAATTATTTAATTTATTTTGGCAGTTTTTAAAACCATTATGAAATTATATCATTTTGTTGAATAACATGTTTATATATTAGTTCCAAAAAATTATATAACTTATAATATTTATAATAAAATCTCATTTAACCATAATAATGGTTTTATGACCAGCCTTGAAGGCATTAAATGAAAATTAAAACATATTTTCCATGATGACTGTAAAATGACGCATCATGGACGATGTTTTAATTTCATAGAATAACAGGAGAGCGGAGTGGTTTAAAGATGTATATTACATTATCAGAAAAATACTATATTATAGATAATATAATGGAGTTATCATGTAAATTTTATGATAGTATGTGTTGAGATCATTAGAAAAAAAGAGATTTAAAAGAAAATAAAAGAGGATTTTACTTCTTGAATTATTCTACTTCGTAACCTTATTTAAGGTAAATAGTTTTTTCATTTTGTTGATACTAGTAGGTCTTGGACATGGGAAAGATTATTTATAAGGGAATTGGGTAGAAATTAATCAAGATACAAGGCATTGAGGTTTGAGGGGAAGAAGTGTTGAGGGGTGGTATTTATAGTGGAGGATAGGGGTGTTTTTTGATTATTTTATTCATTAGTTTATTATTTGGGCTCAAGACTATGAATAATTTGAGAATTATCACAAAATATAAAAATATTATAGAGTATAGTTCAATAGTATGGGTTTAAATCAGCCATACATCATCTATGACTCAGTAATTTTTGAATTTTTTATATATCGTAAATTCTCGTATTTCACTATTCTCAAAAACTCAACTATTTCAAAAAATTCCAAGAATTAACCCCCAAATTTTTTTTTCATGTATAATTCAAAAATAAACTCTATTTTATGAAAATAATTTAGTAAATCATAAAATTTTAATTTTTAATTAAAATCATCATTTATTCGAAAAATACCAATTTTAAAATTATAACTTATTTTATAACGCTTTGAAAATTTAATTATGCTCTCATAAAATTATCATATAAACATAATAAAACAAAATAATAATTTATGAATATATTTTATGAATATAAATTGTAATTTAAAAAATTATTTTAATTATAAAATTATAAATTAAAAGTTATGTGTCACAAAAATTCCAACACTTAAATTATCATTTTCAAAAAAAATTATTTAATTATTCCATGATGTAAATATATCATATTTTCACTTATAAGATGCATAAATTTTATTTATAATTTCATAGGTGGTTTTATTCTTTTATCTATATAAATTCTATAAATTTTTTAAAATACTAGTAATTTCAATATACAATTAAAATGAATTTGAATATTTAATTCCACAATGAAAAAAATATTTTATTAGTACCATATATGTTAAATTATCCCCTCCTTTAAATTTCATCTTTGATATTTTTATCCACTTATTAAACAAATGAGGATACCTTTTCCTCGTCACATTTTTAGATTCCCCTTTTGATTAATCAACCACGTGGTTTCTCCACAAAACCATAACCTGATAAATTTCCTTATTCCTAAATACATGATCTCTATGATCAAGAATCTGAATACGTTTCTCTTCATAAGAAATTTTATCATCTAGATGAACTAATTTTGGGATAAAAACATTGGATGAATCTGGCACATTCTTTCCTAACATCAAAAAATTAAAAACATTTTGTACCTTAGATAAAATTGTAGATAATTCAACTTGGTATAAAGATGGTCCAACATCCTATAGGATATCAAAAGGTCCAATGTACTGTGGAGTTATATTTCCTTTTGTGCCAAAATTCATAACACCTTTCCAATGAGAAATTTTAAGGAAATCATGGTCACCTACCTCAATAGAAAAGTATTTCTTCTAGTTATCTACATAAAATTTCTTCATGTTCTGAGCTATCCTCATATGTTGCTTAAAATTCCCTGACCCCAGAAGCTTAGAGATAGGGAATTATTTTATTACATTAGAATCATTATAATTTATAAAATCCAAAAGGACCTATTTTTCTAGCATTATTATAAGACTAGATTACATTATACATATCGATAACACATTGGGAAAAGTTAATAGAACATGATACAGTATAAAAGAAAATAAAATACATCCTTGAAAGTTCATTCAAGGTTTTATTCTTCATAAACTAGGGAAATGAAAACATTTGAAATAGGTGAGCTCAAATGATTAATAAGGGTAATTAATATAGTGGAATCACAAATAATAAGGCATGGTGAATAACTAAACAACATGTTCCATTAAAACATAATCATGAGAATAATATGGTAGGAATAAAAAATAATAATTCTATAATAAAACAAAACCATGGATATTATACTATTTTAAAAATCACATGGACTATCAGTTACAAGGTTCATAATGATATAATTCATAATGCGGGACACCTCAAACATACCATTAAGGCCTCAACCAAGACTTCTAAAAATACATGGCTAAGAAATTGAACAAAATCCAATTCTATTTTGTCTCATGAGACCTACTGATGCATCAAGGTCCTATAAAAGTCCCTTACCTTCACTTAGTAATTTTAATACATTCCCTATATGCAAAGGTTGAAAAATAAAAACATAAACATTCTTGTTGAAAAACTAGCATAACAAATGTAAATAATTCAACTATAACCAAGGAATGTTATCAAATTAGGACATCCATATTCAAAGTAAAAATAATCTCTTCTACAAAATATGATATATGGAATCATAATAGATACACCAAAATGGAGTACAAGATTAAAAAATGAATTTTGACATAGATGAAGATACTTTTAAAAGAGACCACTAAAAAATTCTTGAGGAAATAATATTTAAACATTCCCAAGTGTCTCATACCACATTAAAACATTGAAATAATAATTCCATATAATATCATGATAATAAGGAGACTGTTTATATGATATATCAAAGATAAGTACATACACCGCACATAGAAGAAATAGGTGGTGAACAAGGCATATATCTCAAAGAAGTAAAAGTAAGACGAGAAAATTCATTTTTTTTTACTTTCGAAAGAAGATTACTTTTTGAAAATAATTTATATTTTTCATATAATAAGATTGTAAAAATATATATCCTAGAAAATAAAATTTAAGGACATTAAAAATATATTTTAGTCATAATTTATGTGTCACTCAATTGAAATCGGGTAAAAGAGTTTTTAAGAAACTTTAGAAATAATACATTTTAGTGAATTTTAAGGAAAATATTAAAGAGATTTTATAGTGGAAATGTATGTTTGTTTTCATAAAACCAGAAACTAAATAAGATAGTTTTTAAGATAATTTTTTTTATTTTATAAAATTAATGATGGACTAAAACAGATTATATAGTACACTTGAAAATTTTTAAAATTCAAGAAGTTCCCTTGAATCGGACTTGTTTATTGGGAATAATTGAGAATGGAACCATTTTAAAACATTAATACCCTCATAAAAAGGATTTTATGATCTGGATATATTATTTTGAAACATACATAGGGAATATAAAATAAATATACAAAAATAAATAATCATTACATTATAAGTAAAGGTAGGGAAACAGTAACTTGAAGGAAAGATAGGGGTTCGCGTAGAATCCCTTTCAACTTTGTAATAAATCAAATCATATGCACCAAAATTAATAATAAGAAAATGATAAATTGAATACCATGAAAATAAATATATTAATGTTATGATATATAAATGGTTAGTATACATACACCATACATAATAAATAGTGGTGAAAAAAGAATATTTCAAAAAAATGGTAGTGAGATGAGAAAACCCCTACCTTATGAATGAATGTCTTATGCACTTGACCTTAATTTCATAGATAATAAAATAAAATCCATTAATTAATTAATTCATAACCCTTTATAAATTTATTATAATCATTATAGTTTTCTTATATTCATCTATGGCCTTATTGATGAGTTATAGTGTTTAATTTCATCGTTTTAGAGCATTCGTTTTCTTAGTTTTCATGATTGGTTCACTTTTTTATAAGTAATGGAGTTAATGTGGAATGGATATAATTTTTCTGAATTGATTATAGATTATATTAATGAAAATACATAAGATTACTTTTTTATATAATTAATTTTTTTATATGGTATTAGGATGAGTTATTAGATTAAACATTGGTGATAATCATTTAGATTCTTTTGGCAGTTTTTGATCATCACGAACTAGTTTTATTGTATGAATTAGTATTGTATATATATATATATATAATAGTTCCAGAACATTAAATATTTTGTAATACACATAATATAGTCTAGTTTAATAGTAATTTTTTTTATCATGAACATCCATAAACAATTTATTGAAGAATGAAAGTTCCTCTTCCACGAAGATTGTAAATCGGAACCTCTTAGACAATGATTTGGTTTCTAAAATAAAAGAGAAAGAGAGTAAGGATATTGATGCTGTTTATTCCATTAACATGCTATCATTCCATAAAATATATTATAAATGTGTTATCATGATCATGTGGACAGCGGAGGTGAGAATATTATAATAAAATAAAGAACATGAAAAGAAAATAAAAGGAAAAGCAACTGGATTTTACCTCTTAAATACTCCTCCTTGAGAATCTCTTCAAAGAATGGGTTTTTTGTCTTTTGGTAAGAAACATAGATCTTGGACACGGCAAGAGACTAGGGAAGATGATTTGGGTAGAACTTGGATAATATTCTAGGCTTATAGGAGGAGGAGAAGAGGGGTGAGGGGTGGTTTTTTAAAGGTGGAGAGGGGTAATTTCTCATTATTTAATTCATTATTGGATTATTTTTCTCCTGACAAGAAATAGTGTTGATTATTGTGACTACATATAGTAATTGTTTCATGTGATTTCATACTAATGGTTCTTGTTTCATCATTTCATCAATAATGACTAAAAAATTATGTATATAACATTTATCGTAAATTAACATATTTTAATGTTCAAAAAAATGATGTATTTTTGAAAAATCATGAAATTTCCCCCTAACCATTTTCCAACATATAAAATTAAAAAATGACCACCATTTTATGAAAAAAATCTAAATATGAGAGATTTTATTTTAAATTAAAAACTACATTTACTCAAAAAATACAGATTTTAAGTTTATAACAGATTTTATAAAACTCTAAAAAACAAACTAAGATCTCATAAAATTATCCTAAAATAAAAATAATAAAATATTTATTTATGATTAAATTTTATAAAAATTATTTTTATTTTAAATCATTTTATTAATTATAAAATTGTAATTAAATATTTATGACTCACAATAATACAAACACTTAATTATTAATTTTTAAAATTTTCATTTACTTTTACAATGATATAATTATATCATACGTTCCTTTACAAGATGCCAAAATTTTATTTATAGTTTCTTGGGTGAGGTTACTATTTATTTGGCTGGTTTACTATTTATAAGGGTTATATTACTATTCATAAGGTTAACATTAATATTCAAAAGTGTCAAGTTACTATTCAACAAAAAATTATGTTGATCATATCTGACTCTAAATATTTTACAAATTGAAACTTTGTATGTCCATTTTTCAAAATTCAAATCACATAAATGGTAAAATTATGTTTTATGTCTAGGTCATAAATATCTTTTTAAAAATAATTATTAAAACTAAGTGTTTTTTTGTATATACTATATGTTGGGTGCATTAGAATATAGATTAAATTAATTTTAAAATCCTTGTGGTGTTACATTCTCCCCTCATTCATTAAATTTCATCCTCACAATTTAAAGTTACACTTCTAATGTTAATACTTCATACTTGAAAATTCATTTTTAGGAAACCCACATCGAAAATAGGGTTAATAAAATATCCTCTTAATATGAGGTAAAGGTAAATGCATAGGTTACTACAAAGCTATGCATTAGAATATGATAAAATTAGTGTGAAGTGAAAATATGTACATTGAAGAGTAATTTAACCATCAAGTTCTTATGGGGAGTGATATAAGATTTGGTCAGTAGAATTTTAACCATCATAAAGTCGTAAATCATGTGATCGGTTAAAAGACCATTTATTTCTCAGAATGAAAACTACATGGATGAAATTTTTGTTAAAAAACCTTTTCCCAAGAATTGATAAATTCCTTTAATCTCTAGATATTAACTTGAAAATTTAAACATACTTGATTATTTTCCATGTTATAAGAATAATATCATCTTTTGGTTATGTTTTGATCTATTTCCACATCATTCCTTATACCTGTAAATGAACATTCAAGATATATTTTTCATGCCCAGATGATTTGAATAAACATAAATGGATCTCAGATCCCAAAAAAGTATAATTATCTATTCCTCTTATCTTTATATATTAACCAAATTCAACATGGTTATGATAATATAAGATAACTCCCCAAAAATAATAAACCTTTATACGATGGAAAACAACTTTAGTCACCAAAATAAAAATGTAAAATTGAAAGTTCAACATAGATCATTTTTCAAATTTCAATCATTCTACAAAAAAATATATTCTAGATTATGAACCCAAAATCAAAAGGATTTGTTCATATAGTCTTCCAAATGACATCGATAATTCTTTATGTCAAAAACCAAAAATTAAATTAACCCTATCACGTAATATTTATGTTATTCTATCAATTTCAATAAATAACCTAGATCACCATAAGTCCACAATAAAATCATATTTGACTCCAAAATAAAATTCAACAATTATTCCTCAAAATATTATATTTACTAAAATCATATAGGATTCCAAAATTCCAAATGTCTTCTGAAATAAAATTAATTACTTAATCACCAAATAATTTTCCAAACCCAAAGTTATCTATTTAATAAAAAATTTATCTAAAATGAAAATAACTTAAATCCATTATATTTTGTAACAAAAAAATCATGACAACTGGGACCTTATAAGGGATATTGGTAGGCATTTCACCCTTGTTTCCCTTCATTTGTGGGTTCAAATTCCACTTCCATGCCGAATGTGGCAGGTTGTCACCCAGAATGTAGGTTTTACATTTTCAAAAACCATATAACTTTCACAATAAATATTATACACATCCTTGAAAAATGTTCAATCACTAAACAACCTATTAACTAGTATTTTCAATAAAACTCAAAACATAAAGACATCATACATTTATTTCCACATAATAGGCACAATCCAACACCATTTTATGAAGATTTAGAAAATATAGAGGATTCCAGCAATTCAGGGGTGGATATACGAAGAAGAAGAGATGATGAAGATATTTAGAGAGGGATGAAAAATTAACATTCCATACTTTGATGGGAGTATGCGTTCAGATAAATTTTTGGACTGGATACGGTAAATTGAACGGTTCATTGAATTCAAGAATTGCTCTGATGAGAAAACGTGTAAGGTAGCCATTCTAAAATTTAAATATTATGCATCTCTTTGGTGGGAAAATATAAAGAAACAATATAAATGTGAAGGTAAAGACAAAATATTCTCATGGGAGATGTTGAAAAAGATTTTGAGGATAAGATTTCTGTATGAGAATTATATGCAACATCTTTACTTTTTAATGCATAGCCTGTGGCAATGAGATAAATATGTTGAAGAGTACATTCGGGAGTTTGATTATTTTTTTGATGTGGAGTGATGTTCAAGAATATAAAGATAAAATTATTGCATGGGTTTTGTGTGGAATAAATGAATATATTTCACAATCAGTGGAGTCACAACAATTCTACTCACTTGATGATATTTTCAAGCTGGCGATCAAGGTGGAAAAGGAAAAGCGATCCTCGAAGGCTCCAATGCTCAAAAACTACAATAGAGGTAAAAAAATTTATAATGGTTTTTCTTCTTATAAATCTTCTATTGGTGAGAAGGAATTAGGAAGGAATAAGATGCTAGATAAAGGGAAATAGATGGAAACAGAATAACCAAAATTGAAGTCCAAATCCTTTGAACGTGGGAATCAAAAGTGATTCAAATATCATGGATATGGTAATTTTTAGGCCAATTTCCCTAAAAATTGAATTATAACAATAAATGAAATTGAATATATTTAAGAGTAAGTCAAAGAGGATGGACATGGCGGTAAAGAATATGAAAATTAGGAACATGTTATGGAAGAAGATGATGTAGGAAACATGTGTGTGCTATAATGAGTTTTGCAAGCTCAAATCTACCCAGAAGAAAATCAAATAGAAACTTGTTACAAACTCATTACACCATTAATCGGTAGGTATTCACGGTGATTATTAATTATGGGATCTAAATAAATGTGGATTCAAAAACACTAGTGGAGAAATTGTATCTTTGAACTCAGAATCATCCTCACTCGTATAAATTTCAATGGTTGAACAACGGGAGCACACTCCAAGACAACAAACCGGTTTTGATTTCATTCTCCATTGGTAAGAAATAAATTTTTGAGGTATTGTGTGATGTTATTCACATGGATTCTTGTCACTTGTTTTTAGGAAGTCCTTGAAAGTTTTATTGGGAAGTGAAATATGATGGGAGTGAGGACAAATATTTTGTTCGATCTGTGGAAAATAATATCACATTTTCTCCATTGAAGCAGTCTAATCCCCTTCAAGAAAAATCTTTTCCAAAATTTCCAAAACATAGTCTCGTTATCAATAAATCCCAATTGGTGAAATATATAAATAAGAAAATAATTTTTTTTTGTTTTATTGATGATGGAAAATTCATACCATGAAGAGAAGAGTCGTCACCATCCATTAGCTCATTCTTGATTGGAGAATATCAATACATTTTTTCATAATGATATTCCAATAGTATTACCACCATTTTGTGGAATTAAACAACATATTGATCTCGTACTGGGTGTACAATTTCATAATAAACCAGAATATCTGTATAATCCTAGAGAATTGATGGAATTACCGAAGCTAGTGGACGAGTTGATGCATGGACGATTTATAATTCCAAGCATGATCCTGTGCTATGTTCCAGCATTATTGGTGTCAAAAAAAGATATTGTGTATCGCATGTGCATTGATAGTAGAACTATCAATAATATTATCATCAAATACAGGTATCCCATTCTATGACTTTATGATATGATTGATGAATTACATGTTTTATCGATCTTTTTGAATATTGATCTTCCTTGTGGATATCACCAAATTTGAATGAAGGAAGGGGATGAGTGGAAAATGTCCTTCAAAACTAATAGTAGACTTTTTGAGTGGTTGGTTATTTCATTCAGCCTCTGAAATGCTCCTATCACATTCATGCAACTCATAAATGATGTTCTAAAACAATTTATAAGTAATTTTATTGTTGTTTATTTGGTTGATATTTTGATTTATAGAAATGATGTGGAGAGCCATGTGGATCATCTTCTATGGGTATTTGATGTTCTATAAAAACAAAAGTTTTAAGGAAAGATGTCAAAAAGGCTAGTTCTTTTCAATAGAAGTGGAGTTTTAGGGATATATGGTGACCATAGAATGTGTCATGGTGGATGAATCAAAAGTGGAAGCAATAAATACTATCCACTACTATAATCTAACACCGATATAAGAATTTTCCATGGTTTGGAACCTTTTTATCATCACTTTTTTCCAATTTTAGAACAATCATGGCACCTATAACTAATTTCTTGAAAATAGTGAAATTTGAGTGGTAAAAGGCTGTAAATTAATCTGTTGAAATCATTAAGAAAATGTTGTGTAAAGCACCAGTTTTGGCGTCAGCTGACTTTAATCAAGTCTTTGAAGTTGAATGTGATGCAAGAGGAGTTGGGATTGGAGATGTTTTCATCCAAATAATGCATCGTATTGAATATTTTAGTGAGAAATGGAATGATTTATAGAGGAATTATAGCACATATTATAAGGAATTTTATAGAGTTTTGAGAGCGCTAGATTGTGGTTCTCATTATTTCAGACCAAAGCATTTATTTCTTCATTCTAACCATCTATAATTATGGTTTATCAATGGTCAACACAAGATAAGTGTGAGGTATTTAAATTCATTGGAATTATTAAAATCACACTCATTTGTTTTAAAATAAAAGAAGGGGAAATATAATCTGGTGGTAGATTCTTTATCTCAATGTTATATACAACCTACCATTCGAGATGCTCAAATTCTTGGATTTCAGAATATGAAAGAACATTATCAACATGATATAGAGTTTAATTCTATTTTAATCTAAAGTAAAAATGGATTTTTGGAGGATTATTCTATACATTATGGGTTTCTCTTTCATAAAAAAACTTTGTGTGTTCCAAAGGGTAATTACAGGGACTTTCTCATTCTAGGATGTTCTTTTATGAATATAGTTAATGTCTATCTTAGGGTTTTGTTTCTGAAAATTTATTTTCTAAATATAGTTCCCGAGGTTGATTCTAAACTTCCTCTTATACTAACTATAACACCCTAAGCCCAGAATCCTGGATCCATTTCATTATTTTTTTCATTGGAATTATTATAAGGAATCAAATCTTGAAGGAATGATTATTATAGCAATCTTAGAAGACCAAATTACATTATTGATATCAATAATATATTGAGAAAAGTAAATAAAACATGATACAATATAAAATGAAATAAACTGCATCCTTAGAAGATTAATCAAAATATTATTCTTCCTAACTTGTGGAAAGGTAACATAATAAAGGGGTGATCTCATATACTCTATAAGGGTAAGTAATAAATAGGAAGTATAAATAATAATTCATGGTGAATAACTGAAGAACATATTCCATTAAAAAACATTCTTGAGTATAATATGGTAGGAATAAAAGCAGAATAAATAATTAAAGAATAAAACATAAGAATGGGTATTCTACTATTATAATAACCACATAGACTATCAATTACTAATTTCATAATAGGAGAATTCATAATTTGGGACACCTAAAATGTATAGTTGATTCCTTTTCCAAGACGTTTGAAAATACTAGGGTAAGGCCTCAGCCACAACCCAATTTGTTTGGTCTCATGAGATCCATAGATGCATCTATCACCTATAGATGGTTGTTCCTACCACTTAATAACTCCAATACATTCCTCGATTGAAAATATTGAAAAATAAACAACATAAACATTCGTATTGAAAAACATTCATAAAAAATGTAAATACTTTAACTATAACCCATGAATGGTATCAAATTAGCACATCCACATTCAAACTTATCACAAAACCTTCAAAAATATATGGTAGATTGTATCATAATAGTTAAACCTCAATGAAGAAAAATATACAAAAAATTATGTTTACATGGATAAAGATACTTTTAAATGAGACCATTGAAAAATACTTGAGGAAATAATCTTTAAACATTCCAAAGTCTCCCATACCACATTGAAACATTAAAATAAAAATTCCATAGAATATCAGGAGAGTAAGGATACTCTTGATATCATATATTAATGTTAAGTACATACACCATGCACATAACGAATAAGTGGTGAACAATCCATATATCTCACAAAAGAAAATGTGAGATGAGGAAAATCCATTTTACTTTGGAAAGAATAGTTCTTTTTGAAAATTATTTATATTTGTCATAGTAGAATATTATAAAAATGTATACCCAATAAAATAAAATTAAATGATATTAAAAATATATTTTATGAATAAATGATTTCCCATTGAAGTGAAATCGTGTAAAAATAGTTCTTAAGAAACATTAGAAATAAAACATTTTAGTTCATTTTACGGAAAATATTAAATTGATTTAAAATTGGAAGGAAATGTTTGTTTCCATAAAAAAAATGAACCAAGATAGTTTTTCATGATAAAATTTTTGATTTTTGAAAAATAATTTTGGAATAAAATAGATTATATATTACAGTAGAAAATGGGTAAGAATTAGGGAAGTTCCCTCTTAACAAACTTATTTATCTGGACGAATTGAGAAAGTAACCATTTTAAACATGAGTATCCCCATAAACGACAGATGATATGATAAAGATATATAAATTTGGAATATATACATTAAATATAAAATAAATATATAAAAACAAGAAGCATTATATTTGAGTAATGGTAGAGAAAGAGTAACCCAATGGAAAGACGGGGGTTCAGGTAGAATCACTTACCACTTTGTAATCAATTTAATCATATGCCCCAAATTTAATAATCATCCAATGATAAATTTAATACCTTGTAAATATATATATATTAATTATATGATAAATCAATGGTATGGATATATAAATCATAAAAATTTAATAGTGGGGAAAATATAGTATCTTACAAAAATGGAAGTGAGATGAGAAAAGCCTTACCTTATGTCTGAAGGTCTTATGTACTTCACCTTAATGTCCTAGATAATTGAATTAAAACCATTAATTAGTTAATTAATAACCCTTTATACATTTATTATAATCTTTATAGTTTTTATAAGTTCATTTTTGGCCATATTAATGAGCTATAGTGTTCAATTTCATAATTCCTGAGCTTTCATTTTCTTGGTTTTCATGATCAGTTCACTTGTATATAAGTAATGGAGTTCTTGTGAAATGGATATAATTATCCAAAATTGATTTTATATGATACTTATGATCATGAATAAGATTAAATTTTCATATATATCATTTTTTATATGGTATGAGGAGGATTGTTTAGATAAAAAATTAATGATAATCATTTAGATTATTTTAGCAGTTTTTGATCATCCCGAACTATTGTAGTCATATGAATTATTATTATGTATATATAATGGTTCCAGAACATTAAATATGTTATTATACACATATTATGTACTTTTTTAAAAATAAAAAATTATATCATGACCATCATTTAATAATAAATTAAAAAACAAAAGTTTGTCGTCCATGAAGGTTGTAAATTGACACCTCCCAGACGATAATTTCATTTTTAAAATAAAAGAGAGAGAGTATGTAGATTGATGATGGGTATTAAATTAACATGATATCATTATAGTATATACATGATATTGGATTTATCATAATCATTTGGACATAATACTTGAGGATTGTATAATAAAAGAAATAAATTGGAATGAAAATAAAAGGAAAAGGAAGAGGATTTTACCTCTTGAATACTCATGCTTGAGAACCTCCTTAAGGAAAGGGGTTATGGTATTTTGGTATAACAAAGAGATCATGGATGTGGGAAGAGGATTGGAAATATTATTTTTTGAGAACTTTGAAATGATTCAAGGCTTATATAAGTGATTAGAAGAAGGGGTGAGGGGTGCTTTTTATAGTGGAGGAGAGGGGTGATTTCTCATTATTTAAATCATTATTTTGTTATTTTTCCCAAGAAAAGAAATAGTGTTAAATATTGTGCATAAATAAAATAAATTATGAATATTAGTTCTAACTAATGGTTCTTACCTTATAATTACATCAACAATGAATCCAAAATTTATTTATTTAATATTTATCATAATTTATCGTATTTTACTATTCACAGAAAAAATCATGTATTTTAGAAAAATTTATAAAATTCAACCTAACCAATTTTTTATATGTAGAACTAAAAAATAAACTCCATTATATGAAAATAATTTTATAAATATGATAATTTTAATTTTATATTAAAAACCTTATTTACTCAAAAAATACTGATTTTAAATTTATAGGTGATTTTATAACACTAAAAAATTAACTAATGTCACATAAAATTGTACCAAAATAATTTGAAAATAAAATATTTATTTATGAATAAATTTTATAAAAATTAATTTTCATTTAAATAATTTTATTAATTATAAAATTTTAATTAATTATTTATGACTCACAATAACACTGACACTTAAATTTAAATTTTTTAAATATTAATTTACATATACAATGATATAATTATTTCATACTTTCATTTAAAGGATGCAAAAATTTTATTTGTAATTTCATGGATGAGGTTACTATTCATAAGGGCTATATTACAATTTATAAGGGTAATGTTACTATTTGAAAGGGTCAAGTTATTATTCTTCAAAAAATGAAGTTGATCCTATCAAACTATAAATATATTACTGATCATAATCATGTATGTCTGTTTTTAGAAATTCAAATCACATAAGCATACAAATCATGTTTAATGGCTAGGTTATAACTATCTTTTTAAAATAATTATAATAATAAAGTTTTTTTCATAGACTCTATGTTGTTTGAATTACATTCTATAATAAATTTATTTGTAAATCCTTGGGGTGTCACATTTCTAGATCATGTTATCATTCTCAACTACTTCTTCTACTAATTTTGGTCACATCAACTTACTTTCCCCAACATCTTCCCAAAATGATGGAGTTTGACAATAATTTCCATATAATTCTTCAAAATGTGTCATCTATATACTGGAGTGAAAATTGTTATTATAAGAAAACTCAACTAAAGAAAGATGTTGATCCCAACCTCCCTGGTAATCCATTGAACAAGTACATAACATATATTCCAATGTCGGAATTGTTCACAAAGTCTATCCATCATATTAATGATGAAAATATGTGATGAAATTTAATTCAGTTCCCAATGACTTTTTATGTCCTTTCCAAAAGTTATAAGTGAACCTAGGATCACTATCAGATATAGTGGAGAGAGGAACTCTATATAACCTGACAATCTCTTTGTGGTACAGTTAAGAAATATGATCTAGAGACAGATTGCCTCTAATATAAAGGAAATGTACATATTTAGTCAGCTGATCAATAATAAATAATATCAAATTGTTACCTTGAAATATATTTGTTAGCCCCACCATGAAGTCCATGGATATATTTTCTCACTTACATTATGGTACTTATAAAGGAAGAAGCATCCCCTTTGGTATATACCTCTCTACATTAAGATGTTGACATGTCAAACATTTCATGGTAAAATTAGAAATTTTCCCTTTTAATCCAATCCCATTAGTAATACTCTTGAAGGTTTCAATACATCTTAGTTCTTCCATGATGAACTGAAAATGGGGAACTATGATCTTCACTTAAAAATTTTTTCTTTATAAGGGAATCACAAGGCACACATAAAATCTTTCTAAACATCAATACACAGTCTTTATCCACATTATATTCAGTAAATTTACCTTTATTAACTAATTCTACCTATTTCAATAACTCACAGTCTTTATTCTATTCTTGATTAATTATTTATGAGATATATTATTGCATTGACACCAGAAACAAAATAGACTAATTTCTTACAAAAATATCTTCCAAGTTAAAATTCTTCAAACCATTAATCAAGGTGTCATTTTCCAAACATAACATAGTTAATGTAGCATGATTTTTTTTGACATAATGAATATTCTACAATTTTCTTGTTTCATTGATTGTAATTGATCGTGTAATCATAATTATTCATTAGATCAAGCCATTTTCTTCTCCTCATATTCAATTACCTTTGATTAAATATATAATTATAACATTTATGATCAGTAAATATTTCACATTTGGTTCTATATAAAGGATGTCTCAAATAATTTTAAATTGAAAACCAAATATTCTAATTTCAAATCATGGGTGGGATAATTTAACTCATGAGGTTTCAGTTTTCATGATGCATAAGTAATTACATGATCATTATTCATATAAAAAGAACCAAGTACCTTAAATGAAGAAATATTATATATGAAGAAGTCCCCATTTTTGAAAGGTATGTCCAAAATTGGAGAACTCACCATTCTTCTTTTAAGTTACTAAAAAAATCCTCATAGCCTTTTTTCCAAATAATTTTAACACCTTTTCATGTTAACTTAGTTAGTTAGCTAGATAAACGTGTAATTTTTTAACAAACCACCAATAATAGCCTCCAAATAAAAAATCTATTAATCTTAGAAACATTTGTAGGTCTTGTCTATTCCTAAACTACTTCTATTTTGGTGGGATCAACTGTTATGCCATCTTTATTTACAACGTACCCTAGAAACGAAATATGTTGTAACCAAAAATCATATTTTCTAAATTTACCGTATAACATATTTTTTTTAGAGTTTGTTGGGAAATCCTTAATTGTTTTTATTATGTTCATAACTTGTTAAAAACAACAAAATTTCGTTAATAAAAACTTCAAAAAATATCAAAATATACATGGAATATTCTATTCATAAGATCCATAAATACATCCCAGGAATTTATTAAATGAAATGGAATAAAAACAAATTTTAATTCCCATATTTAGTTTGGAATATTGTTTTTTGTAATTTCATCCACCTTCACCATCAGCTGAAAGTACCCAGATCTCAAGTCAGTCTTGAAAAAATATTTAGGTCCCAAGAGATGATCAAACAAGTTATATATATGGGAAAATTGATACTTATTCTTAACAGTAATGTAATTAAATGATGTATAAAAATCCTCATTAATATATTTTTCTTCTAAACAAAAAAACAAACATGATCACCCCATGGTGAATTTCTAGGATGAATGAATCCTTTATCAAGCAACTCATGTAAACTACTTTTTAAATTTCTTAAGTTCCACTTGTGTCATTTCATAAGGGGTTTTGAAATTTTCCTAGCATTAAAAACTATGTCAATAGTCAATTCAACTTCTCAATTAGGAAATACACTTGTAAACTAATCAAGAAAAGTTCTCAGGTATTAATTTACCACTGTCACATTAGTAATCTGACTTTTTACCTTGTTTTCAACAATATGTGCAAGATAACATTATTTATATATTTTAAGGGTTTCTGTTCTTCATAATATTTTATCAGTGGTATGGATTCATTAATGTATAAAAATTGAAACTATTTCTAAAAAATGGTTTATCTATACAATAAATCTTAGCATTATAAAATTAGATTCATTACATACATAGAATAACATCAAACTATACTAACAGAAAATCAATAAGGTTTGTCGTTAATGTATTTCAAAAAACAACAACATAATGATTCTTATAATTCATTATTGCCTTAAAATTTCAAAGGGTTTTTTTACCATAAGTTCTGATTCCGTTTATAGAGGTTAAATATAAAATTTACCAAAAACATTCTCAAGAATAAAGAAATTAGTACACCACATATCAAACAAGGAATTAGAAAAATATGAGTAAAAAAGTACCTTATAGAACTTCATTGAATGGTCCAACATCTACTGAAGTAGTCCCAAATAATTTTAGTGCACCATTCTACTTATAATATAGCTTCTTTACATTATTTAGATCTTTCTTTGGGAATGTATTTTCATAATGCTTCATATAACCACATTTGAAACACTTTACTATTTGATTTTTAGAATTAATTATACCAAAAATATGATCTTTTTTATTGAAATATCTTGCCATATGTCCAAAATCAAAAAATCTAAAACACATCCTATATTTTTTACAGCATTACCTGGGGTGATATTTTCTACACTTCCCACAAAATGGAAACTGGACTTTCTTACATTAATATTTATTTGATTGATTCTTACCCATTGATTTAAATATGGGAATTTTCTTATGCATATTTCCAAATTACATGTTATCATCCTCTAAATCTATTTATACCCTCTTAGAACATAAAAAAAATCTTCTCATAACTTTGGAATTCATGAGAGACCAAATTACTTCGGTGTCTTGGCTTTAGTCATAAGTAAATGAGATTGATTTTACTACCAAGATATCAAATAATATTCAGAGCATGCCTTACCAATCAAGTGACGTTTTCTTCATACATTGACACTAAATATTCTTCCTTTTATTTCTATTCAATTAATGGCTTTTCCACCCTATGTCAAACAACACTTAGGAAAATATTTTTCAATAAAAATATTCTTAAATTTATCACATTCCAAGGAATCAATCTCCTCACTGTCCCTAATATTTTTAACCATTGACCACTTCTAGTCAACTTCACCATAAAAATTATAAATTTAAATTCTAACCTTTTTATCATCTAACCCCCCCCCCCCCCAAGGAATCAAAAATATTTTCATGGATTCCACCACCATTTATGGTATGCTTAAGCTGAGTCATTATGGTAGCTCTAGTTTTTCACATTCATGGATTCCACCACCATTTATGGTCTGCTTAAGCTGAGTAATTATAGTAAAATATTTCTCAGTTCCAATTCCCACCATTCCAGGTTGTATATTCCGAATGATATCATCATCTTGGTGCCTTCCTACTTCAGCATCCCTATTTCTTCTATGGAAAACCATTCTGAATAGTCATATCATTGATCAATAAACATGGTAATATTTAAATTATATTTTATTTCATCATATCCATAAGGTAAAAACCATTCATTATATTCTAATAACATCATCATAACCCCTAATGTTTTGTAAACCATGCCCTAATAACAACTATAATGACCCATCCTTAAACATTACACAAACTAGTAAATTATTTTATAATTCACTTTCTTACATTCCCAATGATCTTTTATATTTTGTGTTTTAAATAATTAGATAATTATTCATACATATCATTGCACATGAATAAAAAGTGGGTGATACTAAAATAATATCCATTTCATCCATAATACAATTTTTTTTAATAAGACATGAAATATCTTCACGAAAAATCTTTACAATATTTATCTTTGCTTATTCATTTCTCTTACCCATCCTTAAACCTCATGAAAAACATTTTAGAAACATGGGATGAACATAGAAATATCAGTATGTTAAATAACAGAATGTATATCATTAGTCGATTAATACTTATAAACAAAAAAATCATTTTCACAAAGACATACTCTTCACTCATAT
Organism: Viscum album; assembly: GCA_963277665.1. Taxonomy (NCBI): domain Eukaryota; kingdom Viridiplantae; phylum Streptophyta; class Magnoliopsida; order Santalales; family Viscaceae; genus Viscum; species Viscum album. The sequence goes on from OY728121.1 coordinate 792,614,078, forward strand.
GGTATCATATACTTTACGTGGGAAAATAAGATATTTCCATAAAACATAGAGAACATAAATAAAACCATATAGGAATACTGTGGAATTAATTACATAATATTTTAAACCTCCTAGATACCATATAATTTGTAACCATCATAGATACCTTACAATTTAACACTCATGGATACCTTTTGATGTAACACTCATAACTACCTTATGGTTTGACCATTGCAGTTACACAAGGAATAGCCAGTACGGTCAACTTCCAACATAAACATACACAATGCATTAGAGAGATATATATGTATCCCACCCATAATCATAATCAATTCCCATGAACTTTAACATAATCATAAAACATGAATACTTTCATAAAAAAACATTCCTTTTTAATTTTGTAAAAATAGAAATTTAAAAGTTGATTTTTAATGAAAAATCCCTTACCTCGGGTTCATTTAACATAAAACATGTTAAAACATACTGTATAATGGTTTAAATATTTTTATTAATATTTTATAGAAAAATTTTAATATTTAAAATTCCTTTTATTATATTATTATATCATATTTTCACCAATTTATTAATAATATTTTGTTATTTTCATTGTTTTGGTTGAGTTTATTTCATTGTTTCCATGGTAGGTTCATTATGGATAATCTTTGTGAATGGATAAATAACTACAGAAGTGGAATGAAATTGTATTAATATGTTTTCATACATTTAAATGATACCATATATAATTTTTTTATATGAGTATTATTCATTATATAAACCATTAATGAAAATGATTTAATTTATTTTTGGTGGGTTTTGAGACCATAATGAAATTATATCATTTTATTTAATATCATGTATATATATTAGTTCTATAACATTATATAACTTATAATATGTATAATAAAATATTATTAATCCATAGTAATGTTTTTATGAATATCCTTGAACATGGAAAAGCAAAATGAAAACACAATGTCCACGATGATGGTAAATCGACACACCACAGATGATGTTTTGATTTTTTTAGAATAAGAGGAAAAGTGGAGAGGTTTTATGATAGATATTACCTTAATACAATAATAATATTTTATTTTTATGATACTATATTTATCATCTCACTTTGATAGGGGAGTTGAGGATATATTACGAAAAGAAATGAAATTGTAATGAAAATAACGAAAAAGAAAGAGGATTTTACCTCTTGAATTCTTCTCCTTGAGAACCAAGTTCAATCACATAGTTTATAAATTTTTGGTGAGAAAATTAGGTCTTAAACATGAGAAAGAGGGTTGTTAAAGGAATTAAGTAAAAATTAAACAAGATAAAAGGCTTTGAGGTGTGACGATAATAGGTGGTGAGGGTAGTATTTTGAGTAGATGAGAGGGGTGTTTTTTATTATTTAATTTATTAGTTTATTATTTTGGATCAAGAATATGAATAGTTTGAGAATTTTAACTTGAAATAATTACATAATAAATGAATTTTTGATATTATGGTCTCATATCTACCATACATCATCTATGACTCAATAATTCATGTATATATCTTATATCATAAATTGTCGTATTTCACTACTCACAAAAATTCAACTATTTCATAAAAAAAACGAAAAACTCCCCCGACACATTTTTCAACATGTAAAATTAAAAAAGGAACTCCATTTTATGAAAATAATTTTATAAATTTGAGAAATTTAATTTTTAATTAAAATCATCATTTATTCAAAAAATGTAAATTTTAAAATAATAATTGATTTTAAAACACTTCGACAATTTAATTAATGTCTCATAAAATTATCTTATAATCATAAGAAAATAAAATATTAATTTATGAATCTATTTTATGATGATAAATTTCCTTTAAAATAATTTTATTAATTATAAAATAGTAAATAAAAATTTAGGTGTCCCAAATATACCAACACTTAATTTATCATTTAAAAAATATTTAATTATTCCATGATATAAATATATCATATTTTCACTTATAAGATACATAACTTTTATTTATAATTCAAAGGTTAAGTTATTATTATATTTTTATATATTAAATAATTTCTATAAAAACACTTATTTCATTATACATTTATAATGAATTTGAATATTTATTTCGAGAATAAAAAAAATTGTTTTATAAGTACATAGGTTGCTACATCATCACATAATTCTAATGCTCAAGAACTATGCCTTGTGGTTTCAAATCATATGGTGTGGAACATAAAAATTTTTGGGATTGGAGTGCCTCATCTTTGATTTGAGAAAGGGTACAAAATATGGTTCCATAATGTGAGGGATGTCAAATCTACTTCGATAGTCTAGTATGGGGATTATAAATCACAGAACAAAGTTCTTGGGTTATGAGGATGACATGAGAAAATTAGGTCAGGAATGGCCCATAACACATTGAGGTGCTAGGTTTTACCATGTTGATGTCATGAATCACAATGATTAGAAATCCCTTTTCTAGAGTGAAACATTAGGTTGATGACCATAGTCACATATGTAGGTGCCATAGGCATACATAAATAGTAAAACCAAGGGTCCCTTGAAGCTGGGTATCCTTTTCCAAGATCTTTGGAAGATTTATAGTGATATGAGGTGCTCAAATCATGAAGTTGAATTTAGGTAAAAAATAATAATATCCAATAAGGGTTTGATCACACTAAAATTTCTATCTTTGCAAAGAGAACATGTTCTTGTGGAGAGAAGATTTAAAAAATCATTACGCTAATATTTTCTTAGATTAAGTGATCAAAAAAGCATAGAATGGATTTTATAGGGATACAAATTATGACCTATGAGATTTATTCCTTTTTAATTTACACTATTTTTTTTAATCTAAGGAGATGAAGATTTTAGTGAGTGAAGACTTGACTTTTACTCAGGTATCCTTTTGAAGGTTTTCAACCTGAAAAGTTTTGTGTCTCTTTAGCTTGAATTTTAAGGTCTTATGATTTGGACCATCAAATTGTCAATTTTATGATCATGTGGATTGGACCAATCTATAGGTTTTTTAATGGCATGATTTACATGGACCTAATATGAGGGGACTATTACACAAGATCCAAATTAGCATACCTAGGGTCTAGAGTGCATTGAAATCCTTCTAAGAGTGATATGAGATTGTTTTAAATCATGGATTAAGGTTATCATGTAATTAGTAATGATATGGTACAATCATATTGTGGATGGAACAGAAAACCCTTAGGTTCTGATATCCACCATAGTGAAGTAGAGCACACAAGGATTAGAAATCCTTCCTTACATAGCCATGATTACTCTAGTTGGTGGGTTTGAGCCCTTATGAATCGATATCATTGTCAACAATAGCGATCTACTTTCATGTTCAAGTTATATGAAAGGTTTTTGAAAACCTATATCTCTCAAGACATGAAGTGTGATTTATTAATTGAGGTGCTTAAAATACGATGGAATCACTCTATACTCTGCTTTATCAAGGTAAGGATCATGTGTTCCTTTTATAAGAGATGATAATGGCTTTTGGCCTGCACATTTTATCATCATGTAGTAGGGATGTATTTTTTGGGAAGTTTTAATGTCGCACAACAAGAACATTTTCCTTTCATTTTAATGGATTATGGTAAGGTTTAATTGTATCCTTTCAGTGGAACTTCATGTGGTAAGGACATGTAAACTAACATGAAAAAGTATTCAATATATATTATGTGCACAATAAAGTTGTACACATTTATGACTCATACATAAGAAAAAATGAGCATTTATAACACAGCTCTTGTGCAGTTTGGGGTGAATATTTTCATTAGTAATTTTATCTAGACCCTGTATTGGAGATTTGAGTGTCATTATATATCCTGTGATTGACAGGAATCAAGCCACATATAGTTCATAAATGGGAAACTCTCTACATGGGCATGACCTGTACATAGAGTTCGGAATTGTTTCCATTGATTATTTTAGTTGGTCCTGAGATTGGGGATATGGGAATCACAAAAAATCCTATGATAATGGAAATTAATCCACCAATAGTTCTTAAGACACCATGTAGTTTAACATCATGCATAAATTACATAGGCCCGCTGATGTGAAAGTAGAATGTCATTGCTGGGCCCGTGAATGAATGTTTGGGCATCACTATGCATCCCATTATAATAAAAATCAAGCCACAGATAGTTCTTAAATGAGAGATCCCTGATCAATCCTAACCTATAAATATTTAGGGGGTATTTTATGTTTATTTTTTGTGACTATACCTTGGTTTAGAGATCCAAGCATCACTACATATCCTGTGATTATAGGAATCAAGTTACACAAAGTTCTTGAATGGAGTTATGGAAAGAGACCAGTATCAAAAATAGGTTTCATCTTTGGTGAGGTCTATAAGAATGTGTTGTTTTATGTTGTTCAAGTGACATCAATAGTGAATTTTAAACTCATACTGCAAGGACTAATGGTGTTCCTTTAATGTTCATGCATTCGAGACCACGATAAACCTATCATGAGATGATATGCCTTGTTTGTGCTAGGAATCCATTTCTAAAAAACCAAATATCTTGTAATCTATGATTATTGTGATGATAAAGGACGATAAAGGGTTCCTCTCACCATGAAGATGTGGTTATGTAGTATTATATGGCACATTTGTATCATATAGTGGTTGGACATTGACATTGGATCCAGGCATCCCTATATATCTCATTAGAATGAGAATAATGCCATATATAATACTTGAAACCTATAAATTTTAGTGTCTTATGGAATGGACATGAGCCATCAAGCTTAACATTATGAGTTAAGGACGTGGGTGACTTGATGTGAAAGAATAATAATGTGGCAGATGGGCCAAATAATTGAGATATGGGCATTTCTATGTATCCTGTGATGATATGATTCATGTCACATGTAGTTCTTACATAAAGAGATTACTTATGTGGATATGAATCTCATAAGTGGATGGGGTCCTTTCATCATTCTTTCACATATATCTATATCTTGTGTGGTTATTTTTGGGTAATATGGTCCTTCCCTTGCAGTTTAGCATCATGCAGTGAGTACATCTTATATGAAATTTAACATCATGTGGTAAGGACCTGAGATGATATGTATTTTAACATATTGTTTCAACTAAAAGGGTCAATATAATTTAATAAAGATGATTAACTAGGGGATCCTTGTATTTTAACGTCATGTAGTGAGGAAGTGATCTATTTAGTTTAACGTCATGTGGTAAGAATGTAAGAAGATGTAAATTTTATCATCTTGTTGTTAAGATGAGCTTCATACAGTTTAGTGTCATGTGTTTAGGATGAGTCTTATTAGTTTAATGTCTTGTGACTGGGACTTGAGATGTTGTGTATTTTAGAGTCTTGCATCATGGATATTTTCTATATAGTTTAATATCATGTGGTTAGGATGTGGGACATTTGGTAAAAGCTATAAAATATATTTCTTAAGAAATACTGCATTGGTGGGGTGTGTAAAGAAAACCATTCATTGTGGTAAATGATTAGGTTCCATTTAGTTATACCTTACATATGGTATTAGGCCCTTTCTAATTAGGTTCCAGATTTGGAGGTTTCTCTCGCAGTATCATCGGGGCTCTAAGATCCAACACAAGTTCTCCTTTGAAAAATTAATGGAGGTGGAACATTTTATTAAAGGACCATGCAATCTGATTCAGATAGACTTATAGGTTGTGTAATGTATACATCATGTTCTCATATATCCAATCAAATTCATCCAGCCACTTTTTTTATTTCCCTTAATCTAATATTTTTCCATAAATGGATACTCAAAGGAAGGGAAATTTGACTTCTATGGGCAATACATCTTCAGTATCATACACCAATTAATATGGTATTTCTTGAGTGGCATTATACATGATGATACGGTAGGCCCATAAATCATGGTATAGATTTTCCCTCTAGGGAATATTTTCATTATTGATCGTATTTGGGAAAATGTTTCACAAATTCTAATTTAAGGCCTCTATTTACCGATTTTTTAATGCATGATATTGGGATGAGAGATTAGAATCGATGATGTACTCCAGGTATAATTTCATGATCTCTATAGAATAGAGGTTGGTGTAATTGTCCTTTAATGTTGTGTGAGGGACCTTGAACCTAGTACTGATATGATACATTAAGAAGATTGTTATATTCTACATCCTGGATTCCTTGAGGGGTATTTCCTCAACCAATTTGTAGAAGAAGTCAAAATCAATAAAAATGTGCATAAACTAATTAGCTATAAAAAAGGTATATATCCCCAACAACATCCATTACCAATAAGGAAAATGTCTAGGAATACTCAAAAATATGTACAAATTATAGTTATTGATGGATGAAAAATTCTTGGATTTCGAATACATGAAATTTTCTAGTGAATTCCCCATAGTGTAGTATCATGGGTTCCAGTAGTAACTCAACATCCTAATTTAGTGGGAGAGACTAGTCCAAGAATGATGAGCATTGTAGGATCCCACATGAACTTATTCCACAATAGTTGAAATTATTCTTTCTGTTACGAATCCGATAAGGATTCCAATGAATCCTCACTTATATACAGATATTTTCTCATTTGGACCATCCTGAAGGGTAATTCCTTTCACTCGACCTTGAATTTATTCCCTTCCAGGTCAGTCTATTAGAAAATCCCATTTTAGAGATAACTGATTATGGGATCCATCCATCCAGTGGTGGATATCAGTTCATCACACTTTGAGGTGGTGTCTACCTAATTGATTTCCTGCATACAACATATGAAAATCGATAAGACGATTATTCGATGTATGATATGGAAGATTGATTCCTCCTGATCAGGGTCGACCAATACTAATGATACATTATCCAATGCAACAGTGTGAGCATTATGTGATTGGATAACATGATTTAATGTTGGAACAAAAGTAAATTATTCCATTATTCCCTTTATATAGCAAGGGATATGGTCTAATTCTCCCTTTTAGATGGAATATTCTCCATTTATCTTCCTTATCACTGGTTATGAATCCCCTTTAATATTTAGGTAAGATATCTATAGTTGTGGTTCCAGTTCAAACGTATTGATAAGGGATTGGTAATCTTCCTCATTATTCATTTACCCTTCGGATAGTAGGAAATAATAGGAAAAAATTTCTTTCTCTGGAGAAAAAAATACCATCCCTAATCTCAACCCAATTTAACATCAGATTTTCCATCCTTTTTTCTGATAAGACTTTGGATTTTACATCCTTTTTTAGATATTACATCACGAGGAACCATTAGAATACATATCACATGTATAGGGTGTTTCATGGTCATAAAAACCCTATACATTTGGATGTTCATTGTCTATTGTTGTACTTTTTGTGGTGATGTTCTGTGAGAAAATCATCCAGCAATTGCCCTTTCATCGCCTTATTTAACATGAACATGAGGGAATATTGTTTTGAAATGACATACCATAGGTCCAATAACCAAGTCATAATTATATTTCCAAATAATTAATTGACATTATAAACATGAGAGGATATATGGACTTCATGTTGCTGCATGTAATGCCTCCGCTTCTACACTACAAAGATGAGTGTGAGGTGGTTCTTCTTGAAAACTAAGTATCGGGTCCTAATGCTTATAATGTTTTTCCTATGGTAGTAGATATCCTTATCACTCCCCGCATCATTATTTAGATACAGTATTGATCCAATTGAGTATTCCATGGAGTCTACATATAAGATGAGGGTATTTCCCTCCACCAGTAGCATCAGGACCTATGGGTGAAGCCGATATTACTAGAGACTTTCAAAGGCTTCATAGTATTCCCCATACCATTAATAGGTGATTACATTATTCATTATCATAGTGAAAGGGAGGGAGTTTCCAGCCATTTTTTCTATGAAATAATGAATGTATGAAAATTTCATTTAGAACCCCCTGGGTTTATTGAGATTTGGGGGTGACATTGTTAAAATAGCAATAGTCTTTTCTGGGATTACATTGATGCCACGGTGGTATACCACAAAGCCAAGGAACATCCCTAATGTTAAACTAAATGTGATTTTCAGTATATTCAAATTCAGAATATGTTTTCATAGCTTGTTGAAGATGATTTGAAGATCTGTGAAGTGATTGCCTCACTATTGGGATTTGACCAGTAGGTCGTTGACATAACATTCAGTTATTCTTCCCAATAACGACATAAAGATATGATTCAGGGTTAATTTATAATGGATTCAACCATAATTTAAGAAAGAGGGTGTGACCTAATAGAAATAGATCCATTGGGTCGATCTGATGTTAGTGGTGTCTTCATCTTCAGGTCTATCTTTTTCTGATTATACCTTGAATACCGATCTATGAGGGAAAGGTCTTGGAAGATAAATGTTGCATCGATCAAGAGTTTTGTGATCAAAAATGGGAAATTTTCCTTCATCTAGTGTGAATTAATGTCTCTAAAAACTATATAGACCCAAATATTCCCACTTTTTTACTTGATATGGATTATATTGGTGATCCGTCTTGGTTATTTCATGTCTTGGACTATGTTGGATTTGATCATATTGTCAACTTCCACCTCTACATTGGTATCATGATAGGGTTTCATCCTCTTGGATACCTTCAATAAGCCTATATAACCATTGGGTATGAAAATATGGTGTGAAGCCACATCTAGATTCAATTTGGGAATTTATGTATAATTCCAAGAAAACACATATTGGTGTTTCTGTAGAAGTTTTACGTACATATCTTTATCTTTGAAGGTCAAGGTAGAACTAGTAAGTGTAGTCCATGGGTCTTATTTTATTCCAATATTTACTAGCCTAATATCATCATTGGTGGTTGAGACACCTTCCTTGAATACGGGGGGGGGGGGTCGTTACTAAGTTCATTATCTTCTTCATCGACCATTGAGTCTGTGGAAGAATTCTTAGATGAGGTCAGCAAGTTGAGGGAATCTCAAACACTATTGAGGAGAGAGAGTCCATGAAGAAAGACATTATCATCCCATGTTTTTAAATTCATTAAAGAGAGATTCCAAATCTAATTTTCTTTTACCCTATCCTGGAGGGTAGAAAGATCTTGGACATCTAGGACCATATATATTCCTTCAAATAGATTTTTCAGGAGAACAAAGTCATGATTGAGAATACCCCATGTATTTATAGAGGTGGACCCAAGCTATTGGGAGATGTAACTTTTATATCATAATCCACTATTGGTTGTTTTCCATCAATTTTGTAGAGACATGTTTCATAATATGTGAATTCATATGATTTTAAGGGGGAATTATAATCATATAGTATGTTGACCTTTCCATCGATGGGTATTTGAGAAACTGATGGAATTTTGAGGGTAACACCACGTGGATATGGGTCTAGGGTGTTTCGATAAGTACATTGTATGTATTTTCTTTCTTGATCACTATAAACTCAACATTAGGTGTGGGTTCTCAAAATATAACTTTGATCTTGATCTTACCAATCGGTCATTGATCACACATATCATACACATTAATGGTAATCTTTATGAGAGAAAAATACACTTCTCTATATCCCAAATATCAGAGGTTTTGAATTGGGATGATATTGATCCCAGAACCATTGTTAGTAACATCCCTTCATGTATCAACATTATCAAGTATTATCAAATCATATAGGGGTATTATGTGTCCCTAGATGATCCATTCCTAATCATAATCTATGAATGAGTTGGAGATACATAATTCTACTAAAATAGTCTCCACTTGATAGACCCCGGATATAGTGACTTATGACTCTAACTCCTATAGACCCTAGAGGGCTTCAACAAGTGAATCCTTGTGTTATTTTGAAAGATGTATTTCATCCATAATTGAGATCTTGGATAGGAAAACCACTAACTCTTACATAATGTCGTAATTTTTTCAGAGGTCGATGCTTTTTGAGATAGGGATACTCCTTATTATGAGGCTCAGGATATGAGTCATTCAAAGTGAATAGTATTGGTGCTTGTGCAGAGTATGAGGAAGAATTTACTTTATGTGGAATGGGTTGTGATGAAATTTTTCATGGCTTGGTGAGGTTTAGATAATCATGCCCCTTCAAAGTGGTCATGTAAAAAGACTTGATGAGAATGACCACCGTAGGGTTTTAAGACACCTCTATGTCTCTATTGGGCCAACCAGAGTTCTTTTTATTGGGTCTCAACTATATATATGTCCTCTATGGGGATGTGACCAAACTATTGTGTCTGAACATGCCTTTGATGTCCACTATATCCTTGGTTCGTGTGCTTCAGGACTCTTGTTCAACAATTTGGTGTGATAAACTCATACTCAGAGGAATATTAATCATCATAGAATGGTACTTATATGTGTATCAAATTAAAAAAACTAAATATGATCTCTTCATATGTGAGGTTTCATTTTGGTTTCATGCTTCCCATGCTTCAAATTTAATTGGAAGGAAATATACATGGTTGCCAACATGAATTCGTGTAGAATATGAAACTTCATATACTATTTCTTCTTTCATCTAATAGTCACATCCAACATCGAGGGACATTTCTAATGTCACCCCCTTGGTTGGAGAATCTATTGTGGGTATGTTGATCTGTGTTATCAGGATTTCTTGTACTCAATTAACTAAATTCCAAGTCATCTAGTCATTGAAATTTTGTCCACACCTAGCTAGAAATTTCTACCAATCCTCATCTTCTTTTGGTTGGGAAATGGTTATGTAGACCACCATCTTGGAGGTGTTATCTAACACAACCTATCCAGAATCAATCATGCATTTAAGGACATCTATGAAGACACATCAATCTTGGATATTATGACCCAACCTCTTATAGAAAGGCCAGTAATTTGGATGAATGGTGAGGTTGGCCTGATTTGGCTTCCTAGGTTGTGGTAGCTTGAGAAGGCTTTTTTCCATGGATGGAAGGACATAACAGGGGGAATTTCCTTTCAGAAGGACTAGAATTTATTCATTCATTCCCCAAATCTCAAGTGACCTTGATTTCTCCATGCTTCCAGCAGAGGTATATTTTGTGGTTGTTACTTCTCAGAAAGAGGTGTTGCGAGATTCGGGACCTACCTAGGTTCTTGAATGGGAAATACTATTGGTTTAAGGATAATATCGTCTGATTAAATCTTTTTTATCCTTTTCCCCTTTTATAAAGGCATGATCTCTGATTTATCTCATGTTATTTGAATGGTTTATTCCAAAAGTTGTTCCATTTCTATGAACACATAGAACCCCCCAAGATAATTCATTATGATCAGAGGTGTTTAGAGCTCATTACCAATATTTTTAGAAGATATTTCCTATAATTTTTTCTGTGAGAGAGGGATTCTACGTTAATATTTTAAAACATTCCATCATTCTATGAATTCAAAAACCCTATTATTTTTAAGTATCTTGTACGTTTTCATGTCACCAAATGTCATTTTCTTTACCATAGAGTTGAAATGAAAAAGGAATTAGGGATGAAGGTCTTCCCATATTGTAATTAATCTTTTTGGAAAGATATAGTAATAAATAAAGGCTGAACCTATCAGATTATGTAAAAAACACCATATATTGGTCAACTATTTCTAATATCTAGGGTCCATCATGGGACCACATTGGGGTACAATGTGAGGAGATTTTGTTCAAGGTCCCTCATGCCATCAAATGTAGATACAGTCAGATTGGGTAAATTGGGTCGGGGTAAAGTTTCATCCACCCATTTGGGTTATGGATTCTTCTCAGGTAGCATAGGTGTGCGCCTACCTTCCATGGATTCTATTCAAGTTTCTAGGTACACAATTATGTTGAGTAATTCTAGAGGTACTACTATTTAATCCACCACCCGTCTACCAGTTGTAGGCGAGTCCTGATGAGGTGGACCTATTTTCACCTCCCTATGATCCTCTATTCATGGAAGGACTGAATGATTTCCTTTTATAGGGATGGGTTTTCACTGTAATGGTGTTAAGTGGTGATCATTTATTGTTTACTTATTTCTGAAAATCGGCTACTTTAATATTGAACCAGTCTGACACCCGGATGCTGCTCTTGAATGTGGGTCATGTCTTTCCAGATTTATGGGTAGAGGGATATTCACCTCTATCTGAAGAAGATTCTCGATTGGAATATTTCCCTTATGTATCTCCTCATTGATTTGTTAGAGAGCTTGTTTCTCATTCTCATATTGTGAAAAATCATCCTTCATGTAAGGATTTTTTATTCTTTTAGGTGGTGATTGGGATGTAGACACACTATTCCCTTTACGTTTGGTGTTGTTTCACTTGATAGGTGTAAAATTTGTATTTTTAGGTTCTTGATTTTGGATCCTCCTTTGGATTTGGGTGTGTGCAGCCTCAGTTGGTGCATCTAAATCACCTTCCTCTTTGCGTAAATTTTTCTTGTTCTGTGCTTATGCATATATATCTTGATCGAAATTATCTGGTGTGTGGATGGTGATGACATTCCCAGAGCTATATCATAAAATATTAGTTGCCCCATTACATTCAACGCAGCATTATAATTCTTCACTACCCATATTAGGTTCGTTCCTCAACCCATTATCCATATTTGGACATTTTTTATTACGACTCTGATGGGGTCTGATTTCCTTTTCAATATGCTCCACTTATCTTGGCTTGTGGGTAATGACCTTGAGGATGTTTCTTGTTTTTATTTCTAAATGATCCCTGAATGGAAGATGTTTTTTGTATGGTTAGAGGATTTAGTTGGATGCCACCCATTGATATTTACCTTCCAACCTAGATAAGTTATATTTTCTCTATCGTGAAGATGATGATGAAAATGACCCTAGCCTTATTGTTTGGGACCAATCTAGGGCCATAGTTGGAATTGATTGATCTTGTTGTTGAGAATATGACGAATCCATTCAAGGATTTTATGAATCCTAGGATGAGAATTAAGATATAAATTCTCCTGGCCCTATGGGTTGGGGTTGATCTGGAACCAATGTTGATTTCTCCAAGACCCTCTTGGGGGATGATGAACCTAGTTATGAAAATTTAGATATAAATTCCCTCATCCTAGTGGTTTGGGGTATGTGTGCAGCTGCTACTTACATGTAATGAATCCTCTTAAGAATTAAAAATATGAGGGGTGGGGTGGGGGTTGATATTCTCCCAACTCAGTGGGCTGGGTTCGCTCATGGACAGATTCTATGGTAGCTCCTACAACAACCTTTTTGTTGTCGCACAATTGGGATCATGTAAGATCTGGGTGTAATGGAAGCTTGTAATGGGAGACATCTTCAATATGATGTTATTGGGTTGATTGAAATCTTGGATTCTTTTCTTGAAATTAATTCTAATTTCTTATTGGGGAATAGTTCAAAGTTATTCATCCTATACTTTTCCTCTATCCATGATGTCTTAGAACCACTAAAGTGGGGTTATTTTATTGAAGTGACCAACTGGATCACCCATGACCCAGTCCTATGATTTCTCCAGAAGCTATAACATTACACAAAATTGTACCTAAGTTATTCTTCTATTCTGGGAATATAGTGAAGTGAAATGATGCATATTTCACCAATCCTTTGAAATGTATGTCTGGAGATTCTCTAAGAAGAAATTGGAGGATATTTGTCCTGGTGAAGACAAAAATACGGTGTAAGATTTTACCATGATCCTTATTTCCTGGTTTTTTGGGATATAGAAAAGATAGCCATATTCATCTGAAAATAGAGTGTACTAATGATTTGAAGGTGATTCTCATATCTTGGGTAGGGGAGATGTCTAGCCTTTAATTATTGATGAGTATACTATATAGTCTAGCATAGATAAGTCAAGAACTTATATTATATTTCATATGGGATCTCATAATCCTAATTATAAAGGGGACAGAACATGGAGGTGACTAGGTCACTGAATAACTCTCTCCATATGTCAATGTCAGCTTCCTCTTTGTCAGAATTACATACATCCAGCTGATCAGACCATAGAAGGTGCCTCTTGGGGTCTTCTGTTGACAAGACTGGATCATTTCTTGAACTTTATAGGGAACTATATACGGTTGACCTCGATGTGTTGAGAACCTCTCTTTATGAAGGAGTTAGATTTTTTAACACCTACCTTTACTGAGATGTCTAGGAGAAGGGATAAGTTTCTTTTCCCTGGGACATATCACTAGGGGGAGGATGAACAAGACGGATGTTCGGAGTAGAGTCCCTATGATCCGTCTCCATAATGCCATGAGTATGAATATCTTGATCTTGGTCACCTTCTACTTCGGTTAAAGAGTTTAAAGACCCTTGGGATGTTGCTAATGTGTCTTGAACAACCTCAAGGACATTAGCATTGATAATATTAGAAATATGAGCCTCATTCTACATCATGGATAGAATATGCTAACATTCCATCTAGAATTGTGTATGAATATGAGCCTATTATATGCTACTTTTTAGACCTTGTGTATAACTATATGGTGCTTCTAGGGTATGTGCCCACAGTTGGGAGGTTACTAGAATATGTTAATGAGCTTACTCATTACTGACAAGAATATGAGCATGTCCCAAGGCATGTTCCTATCTCACTTGGTGATCCTGAGTCAGAATAGGGATCTGAGCTCGATCCTTTTCCTTTAGAGTATGTCACTAGACTTTTGTGATGGGAAAATGTGCTAGCACTGAGTTATGTTCCACTCTCACTTGGTGAGCCATGGTTGAAGTGGGAATATGATCCTAATCCGAAATATGAATTACAAATTTGAATATGATGATGGAATATTGGAATTGGATAGGGGATATGATCCTACTCTAGTATAGCCTCATAAGGATGCTGATGCAGTGGTTCATCAGTGTAAGTTGGGATATGAGCCTAGATTCCATGATCTACTAAAATATTACAAGTGGATTCACCGACATAAATATGTACCTTTCCAAAGTAATGTGCCATTCTCACTTAGTGATCCCCTACTAGAATTGGTATATGTTCTCAATCTTGTGCCTTTGGAGTATGCCACTGATCTTCATTGACAAGAATTTGAGAATTTCCCTCGGTATGTTCCACTCTCACTTGGTGATCCCCATACAGAATGGGATATAATTCTAATTAGGGGCATTTTAAATATGTTATTGGGATTTTTTAATAGGGATATAAACCTATCCTATGGAATATGTCACCCCCACATGGTTATTCATAGTAGGAACTAGAATATGAGACTAAACTGACACCTTGTCATTTATTGGAATATTATTATAATACTCCTGGATAGGAGAAAGAATATATGATTTCTATGGAGTAACAAATTATTAATAATTATTAAATTTTTGAGATACCCTAAATGTGTGTATAGGAATATGTTCTCGTCCCTATACAAGTATTAGTTCCAGAATATGTGGGTAGAGTTATTCAACTATTTCTAAGAAGTAATGGAATTTTATAAAAGTGTGTACATGAATGTAATCCTATAAATTATTTGTCCCCACTACCTATTGGGGGATATCATTGATTTAACAGGGGATATGCTACCACTTTATTCCTTCTTTTTCCATTATAATCTAATGAGGGACTTCATACATAGGTTAGAGATATGTGCCACCCCCATGATTGTTATAGGAATATGCTCGTAGACTTGTTCTGAATGAGTAAGGATATGAGATGTCTCACTGGTTATCACTGGAATATTCTATTGGACATCATTAGTGGGATTGGTTATCTGATCCCACTCTTGATTATCTAGAGACTTCCATGACCAATGTGTCTCCCCTGTTTCCCATGCATGGGGATCAGAGGTGGTAATGTGTCTGGTGGTACCCTCCACAGGTGATAGAAGGGATCTTGTGTGATGGTATTGGAGATGGTGGTTAATATGAGTCCTCCTCTCCCCATGAATGGAAATGGATTTGTAGTTTTCTCCTTGGTCTACCTTCATTAAATACTAAAATATTTGATTGTCTTGCTCCAGGGATAAGATTTTAATGTGGTTGGTTATGGAAATGGGGGCCAGTGGCTTTGCTACAGATTTCCTTGGATGATTCAAACTCATGGATTTTAGATTTGGGAGACACTTCTGTTTAGAATCAAGGGTCAGGATTGTACCATGTCGATGTTATTGCTAGACCATTGCATCCTACACCTAATGTTGAATATTTCAGGAATGTTATGTTGTTCTATGACACACTGGGTTTTCTTCCATATTTATTTTTCAAAAATGGTTGCTGGATGAAGACATATCAGATTAGAGTGTTGGTTGAAAGAGTTTTTTATACATACATGAAGATAATATAGAACAATTTCACCGATTAGTTCATCATTGCATGCATGATATGTGCTCAATAAAATATTCATGGGTAAAAAAATTGTCCTTTTATTCCAGATTTTTCCATTATTCTTTCGTGGAATTATAAAAATAAGGATGGACATATTTCATGAGAACCCCGACTATAGAGGATCATCCATAAGATTGATTTTAGGTTCAACAACATTTTTTAATTTGAGAGTTTCATGTTGGGTTCAACATTTTTGTTTCATGTGATATTGAGGAAAAGTAATCACCAACATGATAGGAAGTAAATTGTCTGATGAGAACTGTGTAGTCTATCATTTTTATCATGCGAAGGAGATGATATAGTTAAATTATTTCCTATCACGTTCGACACTTTTGTTTCATCATATAGATATTTTTGTCCTGTCATAACTATTTGATTGTGGGTTGTTCAATTTCATTTTACAATCATTCAAGTAAGGATTACCCTTTTTTATCCCTAATTGAAACTCCCAATGGATCCCACATCCATAACTTTGTATGGACCTACTATCCAAAGGTATGTGGTCCTTTGGGGTTTCAGACCCAACAGCACTTAGGAGCACACATTGGTTGATAGAATGGGATTTTGGGATCATCACACCCTCTTTGGGGGAATTATTTCATAATTTGGGACGCTCTTATTAATTTAAGACATGTATTCCAAATATAGTACTGGTTACCCAAACAAATTGATCATTAATTAAGTCCTTTTATATAAAAAGGGGGATCTTATTGCTCAATCCATTTGTATGTATCATAGGTTATTCATCCATTTCCCATTGGAGGGTAGCTACTTATAGATTGAATCCGTATAACTAGGAACTCTAGAATTTTTTTTTCATCTAGGGATAAAATTAAGGTTATAAGGATACGATTGATCCATTATGATGAATCCTATATATTTTGTTATATAATAAGAATAAAATCCCACATAGTTAATTAATCCTATGCTGTTAAAAATCATATGGAAAGAAAATATATGGGGGAATTTCATAATTATATATTTGAGAATGTACCTCAAGGAGTAATTCTAAGTATCTTGGTTATGGTAGGAATCAATGTTAGAATAGTTCAGTCACACCCTAAGGACTTTCCCCAAAGTAGATACCCTTATATGGGAGATTTTATATAATACTATTGATTGGGGCTCACATAATAAGTTTTCCATAGTTGGTGGGGATTCATGATTAAAATTATGTGATAATCACAACTACCTAAGACCACATGATCAATACTTAGTGTGAAAAAACAAGGGATATAAAATAATCAGCCTCATAGCATATAGATTTGGGGATTACATGCTGATACATCTTGTTAGATTATTAATATAGACTTGGATCCTTAATAATTCATCCAATGTATCCTGGTTATGGAAGTAACTAGAGTCATCGTAGTTTAGTTGACTTATCAATCCACTGATGGATGAGGAAGGATGATCAACCAATGGGAGATATTGCATCTCCATTATTGGAATATCAAATACATAGAAGGAATTACACTGAGGTGGATGCCTATTTGAGGTTGAGCCTTTAGCAAGGTGTACTATGTATAATAGTTATGGTATGAATCAACGTTTGTGGGAACCAAGGTTGTTCATTACTAGAAATAAGGTTTGGTTAGTTTTTTTTCAATCCTCACATGGAAGCCTAATTGATGATAAGGTATATTTCAAGGAAAAGGAGCATACAATTCAGGATAAAACTAGTATTAAAGGCATGAGTTTTGAATATATTGGATTCTTGATTTGTGTTTCACAAGGGATTAATGAATTGAGGTAGTGTGCTCTAGGATTATGAGAATATGAGCTTTGATATTCACAACAACTATTCTTCTAGATTAAATATTTTATAAATATGGTAAATGCATGGATTTCGCAAAGACTAGCTTCAGGATTTAGATGATAGGAAGCATTTTGATTTGAGACGGTGTTGCTTTGCAATTACGAGAAATAGGGCATTACGGGTGAACATCGTGGTAGCACAAATGATTTTGGAAGAAGGCTCAAGGACTACGATGTGATTTCGGAACCACGGATTTTAGTGGAGCATTGTGAAGTGTTAGATTCTTCACAAAGACATTTTGTACTGATCTTGAAATCACACTAGAAGAATCGGAGCACCGCATTCGACCGCACCTATAAATACAAGGACACCCCTCTTTATTCCACATGAACATAAGAGATAAAATCTAAAAAATCTCTGATTTCATGATGTAAGGGGTGCTCCATAAATAAAGGATTCCAAGACAGATTGAGCAATAAAAAAAGACTATTATAGTCCTGAACAATGTCAATGCATCTTTGTATTGAGTGCTTCGCGAATATGGGATGTTCTGTGTTGGATGAGTGAGTTTCACAAAGGAAGGTATTTCCACGAAGGGTGTTTTCTTCATGAAGGAACGTTAATCTATAAAGGCAGTGTGATTCGTGAGGGTAGGTTGATCCATAAAGTTGATGTATCTATTATATGTGGTTAGTATTATGAAGGAGTGATCTCTATAAAGGAGTGATCTCTATAAATGGGTGATCTTCATGAAGGATATTTTCCAAGAAACATTGTGATATGTAGTTTTTGAGGATTAGTTTTTATGTGAATAGGGTTTTCAGTGTGCATAAACTCAGTTATGTGATGCAATAATTTTATCATGCTATGTTTGGGACAAAGTCTTTAATTCAAAATCATTTAAGAGACCTTCATGTCAATAAATTGAGATTGGATTCTCTCAGAGCAGTATTCTGGGGGAGTCAGTGGAAGAGTTTTGAGGGACATTATGAGTGATCAATGAATTATTATAAAGGTTGTGATCATAGAACATAATGAATGTGACCAAACCTTTGTAATCCAAAACTATTGTATATTATTAGACTTCAGTACATCTAACACACTGTCAACATCTTCTCCTTGTACATAGCCCTTTGTGGTGAACCAAGTAAAATTATTGTTTCCTCTATTTGCATGCATTTTTCTGATAGTTTTAACAATTTCATACAGACATGGGAACAAGATCCATCAGTTTAAAAAGAAAAGGTTGACACCCTAATTCACCCCACCCCTTTTAAGGTGTTCTGGGGTCCGTCAAGTGGTATCAGAGGGTAAAGGTTGATGGTGTAAAATATGTCCTTTGTTGTCATGCAGAATTCATTCAATGATAGGGGAGTCCCACTTTTCAATGGAATTAACTTTCATATTTGTAAAATAATGATGATATGTCATATAATGTCTCTTGTAATGGAAGTGGTTTTAACTACAGCACAAGGAATACAAATTACTACTCCGAAGGGGCTTTCTATGACTGATATAGACTGGAAATTGCTTGATAAAGACGATAAAGCATATAATTCAATCATTGTATCACTTTATGATCAACTCTATCTAAAGGTAATGAGTTTCACATCTACTAGGTAAATGTGGGAGAAACTAGAAAGTTTATATTAAGGATACAACTGGGTGAATGAGGCCAAACATCAAGTCCTTCACAATAGGTTTGTCGATCTGAGGATGCATCCTGATGAGAATGCAGATTCCTTCATCAATAGAATTTCAGAAGTTGTAGGAGCAATTAGAGGTCTTAGAAAATAAACCAAAGGCATTGATATTGTAAAGAAAATATTGAGAATACTTCCACCCCCTTACAAAGAAATGATTTCAACTCTTGAAAAAAATGATCTTTCCCCACATTCTCTGGATGATCTATTGAGCAGTCTGGTGGCATATGAGATGAAAGTCAAACCAGAAGATTCTATGACTCATGTAAGAAGAAAATTGAATACAAAGCCATGGAAAACTGAAAATTTTAAGACATAGTTGTGGTTAAGATTATGATGAAAAAGAAACTATTTCTCTCATTTCCAAGAAGCTCAAGAAGGGAAAAGATAAATTTAAAGTTATGTTACCTCTGGCTTGTTTTCATTGTGGAAAATTGGGGCACATTTTCTCTCAGTGCTCAAGAAAGTATGATGAAGAAGAGGGAAAATCTATAATCATCAAGAAACCTCAAAAAAGGTTTTACAAAAAGGGTGAATTTTAAATCCAAAAATAAAGTAAAAAAAAGAGTTTTTTCTGTCAAGATAAATATGAAGATAATGAATTATGCGAAGAAGAAGAGCCGGAATTTAAAACTGGAAACCGTGGATCCATGATGGATACCACTGAAAACTCAAAACCATCAAATGATAAAGTTGTAAACAATCAGTTGAGAACTAATGGTGATCCCATGTGGAAACATAAAGATGATTTTGGTAATCTTGAGAATAAATGTAAGAGATGAAACAAGTGGAATTAAATTGGGGAAGAATCATTTGAATATGTTGATCAACTTGAGGCTAAAATTGAGTGAATGGAAGAACTTTTAAAAGTTCAGTAATCAATACTTGAAATCACATATGATGTAGTGGAACTAATTATCAGAATTGAAGAACGGGATAAGGTCATGAATGACCTTAACTCGACACTGGAAGAGAAGTACAAACCCATTTAGGGACTCAATAAATATGTTGTTACTATTGTGAGTAAACTAAAAAGTGAATCAAATTAAAAATAAGTAGAAAAGAAGATAAAATTTGGAAGGTTATCATATTCTGAGCTTGGGGAGAGAGCCAAACATGGTTCTGATGGAGTTGAAAAGATTTTATGTGATCAAAGACATGCATGCTTGAGAAAAAGTGATATTGGTTTTGATGTAGAAATGTCAAATGCTACAAATAATGTGGACCAGAATAAAGGAAAGAGGAAAGTTGATCATGTTGAAAATCCACAATAATTTCTAAAAAATATACCCTTAAATAAAACTGAAATGAGAACTCATGCTTATGCTTGAGCTCCCAAAAACAATAGGTATTCAAAATATTTTCTCTAGTGGTATGGAATGAGGAGATATTGAAGTCAGAAGACATTTCCTCTCATGAAGTGTATGTTCTGTGGGTATTTGCTCCATACCATGTCATATTTCAAAGAGGCAAGTATCTATTTGAATGGGGAAGATCTAGGAAGTCAACATAAGAGACCAATTTCATATCCTACATCTTATAGAAGAAATAGTTTCTATGGATACTATTTTCACTATTCTAACTTTTCCCATAAATCTATGTATTGTAGGAAAATGTTTGAAAGGATAAATTCATACAATGCTCAAAGACAGGTCAATACTCACCAACAAGATGGTGTTTCTATCTCAAACCAATTTTTTCCTTTGGATGAAGAGTAAGAATATGAAGAACCTGTGTATATGAAAGAGATAATTGAAAGGAAATTAGTTTCTTACACTCAATCCAATATCTCATGGAAAAAAAAGAATAAAATTGAGAAATCCCACCTTGAAGAAGTATCCATCAAAGCTATAAAGAGAAACATCACTTTGATTTTTGATAGTGTATGTTATTCCCACATGATGGGTAATGATGACTTATTAAAAAATGTTAAGAAAAGGGTTGATGGGATAGTATGGTTCAATAATGATGTTGCATTGAAGATAAAAGGTAGTGGAAGCACTGAACTAGACAATAGAGAGCTAAGAAAGAGTGAAATTATTTATATTAAAGGTTTACATTAAAATCTATTCAGTGTGAATCAACTCTGTGACTCAGGACTTATTGGGACATTCAATCCGAAGAAGAGTAATATAATAGAAAAGATAGGGAATTATATCATGAAAGGATGTAGAACAGAAGGCAGCTTGTGTTAGGTTGATTGTAATGATAACATTTGATACATGACAGTGGATGAAGAAAACAACTTGTGGCCTCAGAGATTGGGTAAAATCAATCATAAAGTCTTGGAAAAGATATATGATCTAAATATAATCAGGGATATCCACAACCTGAAGTCTGAATGGGAAAAGACTTGTGATTCTTGGATATGGGTAAAGCTGGTCAGCAGTTCTTATCAGCCAAAAAAGAAAAGGGCATCACATCTTCTTGATCTCATCTGTATAGATTTATGTGGCTTTATAGACATTGACATAACTCATGGAGAGAGGTACTTAGTGTTTTTAATTCATGATTATAGTATAATGGCTTGTGTGATGGTTAACATATGAAGTAGAAAGGTCTTTATTGAATGAAAACATATCACTGGGTTTCCAACATTGATACTGTACAGAAAATCAAAGTTCTATGATCTAAAAATGGAGTGGAATACAAGTCCATTGAATTTGAAAATTACCTAAAAAAGCATGGAATTCAAAATGAGGTGGGTACAGTGATAACCCTATAGAAAAATAGAGTTGTTAAATGAAGTAATTGATAGGAGAAAACTATGGATTGAACTATGCAGATTGAGATTCATATCCATAGACACTACTGAAAAGAGTTTGTTCAAGCTGCAGTGTACATTCAAAATTGAACATGACTATATATGTTAGAAACCAAGACACTGTATGAGTTGTTTCATGGAAGGAATCCCTCTTTGAAGTATTTATGTGTTTTTAGAAGTAATTTTTTTATCAGAAACAAAGTATATCAAGGGAAGTATGGTGATGTGACATATGAAAGAATATTCATCAGATAATAAATAAAAATAAAATCCTACAAGTGTTTCAATAAGCACCTTGGAAAAATTATAGAATGAAGTTATGTGAAGATAATTGAAGATAAAACCACTAATGCCTGAATAAATTCATATACTAATGTGATAGAAAATGAGGAAGAATGTGAACATGGGGTAGATCCAAATACAGAAGTATTTGAAGGCGTAAAAAACTCTCAAGAGTCATAACATGTTGTTGACTCTGAAGAAGAGCCAGAAGTGGAAACCATGGATAGAGATAATTTAGTTGAACCTCAATAAAGAAATTGATTATCATAGATTGATCAATACAATATCATCAGGGATTGGAATGCACCCACACAAACAAGGATAATGGGGAAAAATTCTCAATGTATATTCCGACCAGTTTTGGAACCATCCTCATTTGAAGAAGCTGCAATGAATGTATCATGGGATGAAGTCAGGAATGAAGAGTTGGATCTAATTGAAATGAATGAAACATGGGATCTAGTTAAGAGACTAAAAAATCACAATCTAATTGGAACAAAGTTTATTTTCAAGAATAAATTTGATGAACAAGGAAATGTGATCAGAAACAAGGTGTGACTTGTGTGTAAAGGATATTCACATATTGAAGGCATCAATGTTGAGGAAAAATTTTCTCTGGTCACCAGACTGGAGTCAATATGGCTATTTATAGCCCTAGAATTCCAAATTGGAAATAAATTGTTTCAAATGGAAGTCCAGATAGCTTTCCTAAATGGTGTTTTTGAGGAAGAAGTTTACATTGAACAATGAGTGGGTTTCCTGCTTGGAAATGATGAAATGAAGGTGTAAAAATTAATGAAAGAACTCTATGGTCTGATGCAGGAACCATGATCATGGTTCTCTCAAATAGATTCATATTTGAGAAAGCATTAATATAGAAGAGGAGGAGTGGATCACAATATCTATGTGAAGAACTCTTAGAAGGATCAGTTCATGGTGTTGGTGTATGTTGATGATATTATTTTTCTGTGGAATTAGGTAGTGATCAGTTGAAGAATTTTCCAATCACATGAAATCAATATTTGAAATGTCCAGGATTAGTGAACTCAGATATTTCATAGGGCTATAAGTGATTCAGAAGAACAATTATAATTTTATTTCTTAAGAAAATTAAACATGAGAGCTACTGAAGATAATTTAATATGCATGACTCCAATCCAATGTCTACTTTGATTGCAGTTGGAACAAAACATGGAATGCATGAGGAATGGACATCTGTAGATCCCAAAATTTATAGGTGGATCATTGGGATCCAATTATAACTAACAACAACATTTCCATAAATTTATTTTGCAACATGTTTAGTAGCCCACTTTTTGAGTAATTTTGAGGAAGAACATATGGCAGTAGTGAAAATAATACTAAGGTGTATTCAATGTTCTCAAAATTATGTCTTATAATTTTCTGGAGGTAGTGATAGTAAACTATTATCATTTTCTGATGCTGAGAGGGCTATATATATAGTGGAACGAAATTCCACCAGTTCTAGAGAGTTCAATATTAGAAATAATTGTGTGGGTTGGATAAACAATAAATAGGAAAGTACTTCACTTAGTACTACTAAAGAACAATGTATACCAGATACAAAGTCATGCACTCAGTTAATTTGGATGAAGAAACCACTCAATGACATTGGTGATAAGGTGAAGTAGCCAATGGTGATTTACTGTGATAATAAGAGCATAATTTATCTTACAAAGAATCTTATTTAGAATACTCATAAGATTCATATTGAAATTAGATATCACTTCGTTGAGGAAAAAGCTGAACAAGGCATGATTAAAATGGACCATGTGGGAACTGATTATCATGTTACGGACATTATGACCAATCCACTAGTAGCGGTTAAGTTTGATAAATATTGGCTAAAACTCGGTGTTCAGTCGCCTCCCAGTGCATTAAGTGGTTACGAGTGTTCCCATATCCCCAGTTGTGTTAACTATTCTAATCTTTTTGTGGAAGGGATGCAGGTTAATGTGGGAGATAAAATCTAGGGGGAGTTTTTTCAATGATCTACAATGATCTAATATAGGTTTTTGGGTTTTTATCCAATTGAGGAAAAATGGATAAATTCAATACGGAAATTTGTAAATGTGAATCGAAACATCTAAAATGGGGGAGAATGGAGAAAATAGAAATTAAATGTGTTTCAAAGGGGATAATGTGAATAGAGAAAACAATCTAGTGTTATGAGGAAATAGTCAAAGATTTTATTCAAACACATGAGAAAACAATTCATGTCTTCTCTCTTGTTTTTTACACTGATCATTAATCACATAGACTTGGAGTGTTAGCTCAGTTGATTCTTACATATCAGGTTTAGATTGTAGCTAGTGCTCCAATGAATTTATCTGCATATTACTAATGAACCTAAAGGGGGATATTGTTGTAACCAATGTTATTATTTTTTTGAATTGGGGTTTGATTTGTGTTTTTATCAATCATCACATTGAATTATAATGGATTACAAGGGAGATTACAAGGAAAGGGATCATACAGTTAAGGCTGAAAGTAGTATTGAAGGTGGTGTTGTTTCCCAATGTTTTTCAATTTTTTGGCTTCAAAATTTTAGAGAATAGAAAGCATTTCAAAAAGTTGTTTTTCAGTAATTTCTTATAAAAATATGGCAAAGGCATGAGTTTAGTAGAGAAGGGAATTTTTATTTATATATCGTAAAGTATTAATGAATTGTGGGGGTGTTCTTTGTGATTAAGAGAATTTGATCTTTGTGCTTTGCAAAAAGTATTCTTATTGAATCAAAATTTCATAAATATGGAAATGAAATTGATTTTGAAAATAATGGCTTGAGGATTTTGAATATAGGATTGATTTCTATTTTATATGGTGTTGCTTTGAGATTATGAGAAAAAGAGCATTGAGAGTGAACATTGTAGTGGCACAAAATATTTTGACGGAAGGCTCTGCGACTATGACGTGCTTCATGAACCATGGATTTCAGTGGGGAATTACAATTTAATACATGTTCCACAAAGACATTTTTTATCAATCCAAAAATAATTCTAGAAGAAACGAAGATCCATGTTCAACAGGGCCTATAAATAAGATGCAACCCCTCTTGATTACGAATGAACATAGGAGAGAAAATCCGAAAACACTCTGATTTCGCAATGCAAAGAGTGCTCTACAAAGAACGTTTTCAAATATATCTTGATCTTGGAAAAATACTATTCTATTATTGAACAAATTCAATGTTTCTATGTGTTGAGTGCTTCAAGAAGATGGGATGTTCTACATTGGCTCTGTGAGATTTGTAAAGGAAGTTTATTCCATGAATACAGGTTGTTTTTCAAAAGTAGGTTGATCTATGAAGGTAGTGTGCTTCACGATGGTAGGTTGTTCTAGAGAGGTGAAGGAGCTTTTAGAAGTGGTAATAATTGCAATGGAATAATCACTTTTAAGCAGTGACCTCTACGATAGGGTGAGATTCATGAAGAGGATTTCTGATATGAAGTTTTTGGGTATCATTTTTTATGTGAATAGGGTTTTCAGTGTGCACCACCTCAGGTCTGTGATGCAAGCAGTGTCTCGTGCTAAGTCGGGGAAAAAGACTTTAATTCCAAATCATTGATGCGACCTTCATGTTAATAAAATGAGATTGAATTATCTTAGATCAGTGTGCTAAGGGGAGTTAGTGGAACTGTTTCGAGGGACGTTGTGAGAAATAACTAGATTCATATAAAGGTAGTGATTTTGGCATAGGGTGACTATGACTGAACCATTTTAATCTACAACTAGAGAAGATTAGAGTACATTGTTATATCCAATAGACTGTTGACATATGTTCCTTGGAAATATCCTTTTGTGTTGAACCAAGTAAAATTATTGTTCCCTCTCTTTGAATGATTTTTTCTGATAGGTTTAACAAGTTCCTACCAATGTGGTAACAAGTTCAATCAATTAAAAAAGAAATAATTGACACCTAGATTCACCCCTCCCCTCTCAAGGTGTTATGGGGTCCTTCAAGTGGTATCATAGGGTAAAGGTTGCTAGTGTTTAATCTTTCCTTTACTATCATATAGAATTCAATCAATGTTTGGGGAGTACCCCTATTAGATGGAAGTGACTTTTGGATTTTGAAAAGAATGATAACATCACATATAATATCTCTTGAAATGGAAGTGTTTTTCACTACTTCACATGGAATACAAATTACTGCTCTGATAGGGTTGTCTATGACTAATACAGACTGGAAATTGCTTGATTCGGATGCTAAAGCATAGAATTATCACACTACAACTCTTTCTGATCAGATCAATCTAAAGGTAATGAGTTTCACGTCCACCAATTCAATGAGGGAGAAAGATGAAAACATATATGAAGGAGACAAAATATGGATGAGGTAAAGCTTCAAGTACTGCACAATAGGTTTGAAAATCTTAGGTTGAATCCTAATAAGAATGAAGATTCCTTCTTTAATTGAATTACTAAAGTTAAAGGAGAAATTTTATTTTTTGGAAAAAAAATCAAAGACATTGATATTGTAAAGAAAATCTTGAGAAGACTTCCACCCCAATAAAATGTGAAGGATTCATCTCTTGAAGAATAGGATCTTTCTAAACATTCTATCGATAATCTGTTGAGAAATTTTGTGGCATATGAGATGAGAGTCTAACTAAAAGATGCTATGAATTGTGTAACCAAGGAAATGGTATTCAAAACCATTAAAAAATAGGATATTTTAGTGGTGAAAATGATGAGTAAAAAGATATTAATTCTCTTATTTCCATGAATCTCAAGAAGGTAAAAGTGAAATTTAAAGGTAATTTACCTCTATCTTGTATTCATTGTGATATTGTTCAGAACATTGCCTCTCAGTGCTCATGAATGTTTGATGATTAAGAGAGCGAAGATGAAAACATCTTGATGGTTCAAAAAAGGTTTTTCAAAAAGGGAGACATCAAATCCAGAAATAAATAATAGAAGAAGAGTTTTCTCTATGATGAAAAAGATGATGATGATGGATTTTGTGAAGAAGAAGAACCAAAATTAAAAATAGGAAACCATGTTTTCAAGATGGCTACCATTGAAAAGTCAGAACCATCAAATGATAAACCTAGAGACAATTAGTTGAAAACTAATTTCGATCCCAAGTTTGAACTTGAGGATGCATTTGGTAATCTTGAGAATAAATGTAAGATATGAAATGAGTGGAAACCAATTGTTGATGAATTATTAGAATACATTGATCAACATGAGTTTGAACTTTAACAAGTAGAAGAACTAGTAAAAGTTCGATCATCAATCCTTGAAAGCATAGAGGATGTAGTGGAACTAAATCTCAGAAATGAAGAACAAGATAAGGTCATCAATTACCTTACCTAAAGACTGTAAGAGAAGTCCAAAACCATTGAATGTCTCAAAGAATAAGTTTTTACTCTTATGATTAAATTCAAAATTGAATCAAATTAAAAATAAGCAAAGAAGAAAATACAATTTCGAATGTTCTTGGATTTCAAGCTAATAGAGAGAGCCAAATGTGGTTCTAATGTAGTTGAAATTTTTTATGTGATCAAATACATTCATGCAGGGGAAGTAGTGGAATTGGTTGTGATGCTAAAACCTCAAATTATACAAAAGAATTGGACCAGAATAAATGCATGATGAAAGATGATAATGCTTCAAATCCACTAGAATTGATGAAAAATAAACTCTTAAATTAAACTGAATGGTGAAATAAAGCTTATCCTCGATCTCATGGAAATGAAAGGCAGTCAAAAAAGTTTCCCGAGGAATAAGTAATATGGATAAATAGATGTGAGAAGACATTTGATCTCATGAAGTGTTGGTTTTGTGGCTATCTAGGTCACACCATGTCATATTACAAAGAGGTAAGGATCTAGTTGAATGGGGATGATCTAAGAAGTCAACAAAGGAGAACGATTTCAAATCCTATATCTTATAGAAGAAATAGTTTTTATGGATACTATTTTCACTGTTATAGCATTATATGTAAAGTTGTGTATTGTAGGCAGTGGTTTCAAAGAATAAATTCATACAATTCTCAGAGACAGGTCAATACTCACCAACCATATGGTATTTCTATATGAAACCAATTTTCTCCTTTTGAAGAAGAGTATAAATATGAAGAAACTATATACAAGAAAGAGATTATTGAGAGTACATCAGTGTCCTATACTAAATACAATATGTCAGGGAATTAAATGAATAAAATTGAGAAATCTAACCATGTAGAAGTATCCCTCAAAGCTACAAAGAGAAATATCCCTTGGATTCATGATAGGGAATATTCTCCTCACATGACAGGTAATGATGACTTATTATCCAATGTTATGAAAAGGGTTGATGGGATATTATGGTTTAAAAATTATAATTCTTTAAAGATATAATGTAGTGGAATCACTAAACTAGATAATAGAGAGATGGAGAAGACTAATTTTCTTTATGTGTATGTTTTACATCATAATCTCCTTAGTGTGAGTCAACTCTTCGACTCAGGACTTATTGTGACATTAAATCAAAAGGGTAGTGCTGTAAGATAAAATATAAGGAATTATATCGTAAAAGGATAATGAATAGAAGACAATGTGTTTCAGGTTGACAGTAAATAAAAAATTTGTTACATGATTGTGGAAGAATAAAACAACTTGTGGAATCCTAGATTGTGGCACATCAATCTAAAGGTCATGGAAAAGATATCTGATTTGAAGATAGTCCTGGATATCCCGAACTTGAAGCATGAATGGGAAAAGACTTGTGATGCATGAATATGGGGAATGTTGGTCTGTAGTTCTAATTGGCCAAAGAAGAAAAGGGCATCTCATCTTCTTGATCTCATCCATATAGATATATGTGGCCTAATGAAAATTACCAGAAATCATGGAGAGAGGTACATTTTCCTTTTCATTAATGGTTATAGTAGAATGTCTTGTGTGATGGTTGTAAATAGGAAGTGTAAAATGCTTTATTTCATGAAAAATTATCACCGAATTTCCACGAAGGATAATGGATGGACAATCAAAGCTCTGTGACCTGAAAAGGGAGGGGAATACATTTCCATTGAATTTTAAATTTTCTTGGAAAATAAAATAATAAAACATGAGGTGGATGTTGTGAGAACCCCACATCAAAATGGATTTTTTGAACAAAGGAATCGACAGGTGAACAGTATGCCTAAAACTTTTCTAATTGAGATTCATATCCCTATACACTCTTGGAAAGAATATATTCAAGCTACATTGTACATTTAAAACCAAATAGGGATATATATGGGTGGAACCAAGACACCTTATGGGTTGTGGAATAGAAGGATGCACTTTTTGAAGTATTTTCATCTTTTCAGAAGTAAATTTTTTATTAGAAACAATAAAGGAAATAAATATAAGTATGGTGATGTGACAGATAAAGGAATATTCCTCAAATATTAAATGAAAAACAAAGCCTACAAGTGTTTTAACAAGAATCTTGGAAAAATTGTAGTAAGTATTGATGTAAAGATCATTGAATGTAAAACCACAAATTCCTCAAGGAATTCATATACTGATTTGATAGAATCTGTTGATTAATATGAACATAGAGTATATCCAAATACAGAAGTAGAGGAAGATATAAAAACACTCAAGAGTCACAACATGATGTTTACACTGAAGAAGAGTCAGAAGAGGAAACGATGGCTGGAGAGAATTCAGTTGAACCAATAAAGAGAAGTCAAAGTGTAGAGATTGGTCAATTCAACATCCTCAAGGATTGGACTGCACCCACACAAACAAGGATAATTAGGTATAATTTTCAATATACATTCATGTCAGTTTGTGTAACCATCGTTGTTTAATGAAGTTTCAAAGGATGAATCATGGTTTAAAGGTATGAATGAAGAGTTTGATACATGAATGAAAAATGTGATCTAGTTAAGATACCTGAAAATCAAAATGTGATTGGTAAAAAGTGTATTTTCATGAATAAATTAGTTGAACATGGAAATGTGATCTGAAATAAGGAATGGCTGGTGTGTAAAGAATATTCACATATTAAAGGCATCGATATTGAAGAAACATTTCCTCTAGTGTCCATACTGCAGTTAATCAAGTTATTTATTTACATGGAAATCCAAATAGGATATAAAGTGTATCAAACAGATGTCAGGACAGCTTTACTAAATAGTATTCATTATTAATAATTATACATGGAACAACTAATAGGTTTCCTACTTGGAAATGATGAAACAAAGGTTTGAAAATTAAAGAAATCACTTTTTGGTCTAAAGTATGCACCACAAGAATGGTACTCTCGACTGGATTTGTGTTTGAGAAATCTTGAATTCAAAATAGGATAAGTGGATCACAATATCTATGTGACAAACTCTCAAAAGGATCATTTTATGGTATTGGTGTATGTTGAAGATATTATTTTCTGTGGAATCAGACAACGTTCTATTAGAGAATTTACCAATCACATGAAATCATAATTTAAAATTTCCATGATTGGTGAACTCATATATTTATTTGGGATGTAAGTCATTAAAAAGAATAGTTATACATTCATTTCTCATGAAATTTATTCAAGAGAGCTTGTGAATAAATTTAATGAGCGTGACTCCATGTCAATGTTGACTCTGATTGTAGTTGGATCAAAATTGGAAAGCATGAGGATGGGAAATTTTTAGATCCCACAATGTACAGGAGGATCATTATTATACAATTATATATGATAGAAACAAACCAATCATTGTCTATGAAACAAGTTTAGTGGCTCGATTTTAGGGTAATATGAATGAAGAACATGTGGCGGCAGTGAAATGAATCTTGAGTTATATTCAATGTACTCAAAATTTTGGATTATAATTTTATACAGGTAGTGATAGTGAACTATCATCATTTTTAGATATTTACTAGACTAGAGATGTAGTGGATAGAAAGTACACTAGTGGTGGAGAATTCTATATTGGAAAGAAATGTGTGCTTTGGTTATGAAAGAAATAGGAAAGTACATCACTTATTACTGTTGAAGCTGAATATATATCGTCCACAAAGTCGTACACTCAGTTACCTTGGATGAAGAAGCTACTCACGAACATTGGTGATGAGGTGAATCTTCCAATAGTGATTTACCATGATAAAAAGAGCGTAATTCATCTTACAAAGAATCTCACTCAACATTCTAGTAATGATACATATTGAAATCTGATATCACTTCATCAAGGAAAAAAGTTGAACAAGTTGTGATTAAAATGGATCATGTGGGAACTCATGAACAAGTGCATGACATTATGATCAAGCCTCTCGCAGTGTCTGTGTTTGAGAAATATTATTTGAACCATAGTGTTCAACCACCTCCCATTGCATGAAGAGGTTACAAGTGTTCCCCTCTCCCAGTTTTGTTAACAGTTCTTATCTATTTGTGGAAGTGATGATGGTTTATGGGGGACATATAATCTAGGGAGAGTCTATTCTATTCTATAAAATGTTATAATATAGATTTTGGGATTTATTTACATTGGGGTAGAAATGGATTAATTCAATTAATAAATGTGTAAATTTGATTCAAAACTTCTACAATGGGGGACAAAGGATAAAAGAGAAATTTCATTAGTTTTAAATGGGAGAATGTGAATGGAGAAAGAAATACAGTGTATTGAAGATATAGTCAAATAATTCATTCGAACACATGAGAACAAAATTCATGTTTTCTCTCTTGTTGTACACATAGAATTTGTCAAGTAGACTTAGAGTGTTTTCTGGGATGATTCTTACGTATCAGGTTTTGATTGTAGCTAGTGATCTATTGAATTTACCTACAGATTGCCAACAAAACCAAAGGGGGACCTCATTGTAACCATGTTTGTTCCTTGTGGGAAATTGGGTTTGGTTTGAGTTTTTTATCAATCCTCACTAGAAATTCTAATGGATGATCAATGAGATTTCAAGGAAGGGGGTCATATATTTCAGACCGAATGTAGCATTAATGGTGGAATCGTTTCCTAATGTGTGCCAAATATTTGGGGTCTAAAATGCTGAGAATGGAAAAGAATTTTGAAAAGTGTTTTTTCATGTAGGCCTTTTGAAAATATGTAAAATTCATGAGTTTGTAGAGAAGGGATTCTTGATTTCTGTTTCACAAAGGATTAATGAATTGAGGTGGTGTGCCCAGCGATTATGCGAATTAGAGACTTGAGGTGCATGAAATGTATTCTTTTAGAATCAAAATTTCATAAATATGATAAAGGAATGGATTTCACAAATACTGTCTTGAGGATTTAGATGATATGAATCATTTATATTTTAGATGGTGTTGCTTTACAATTACGATAAATGGATCATTGCGAGTGACATCATAGTGGAAAAAATGATTTTGACAGAAGGCTCATGACTATGATGTGATTCGTGAACCATGGATTTCAGTGGAGAAATATGAAGTGGGAGACTCCCCATGATAAAGTTTTTGACCGATCTGGAAATTATTATAGAAGAAGTAGAGATCCACGTTTGACTGTGCCTATAAATAAGAGGCCACCCCTTTTCATTCTTCTTGAACATAAGAGAGAAAATCTGAAAATGCTCTGATTTTATGAAGTAGAGGGTACTCTGTGAAGCAAGGTTTCAAAGATATCTTGAGAGTTATGAAAAAAACCATTCTAGTATTCAATGAAGTCAATTATTCTATGTATTTATTACTTCATGAAGATGTTATGTTTCATGTTGGCTCAGTGAGCTTCATGATGGAAGGTTGTTCCGTGATGGCTATTTTCTTCAGGAAGGAAAGTAGATCCATTAATGTAGTGTGATTAACGACTGTATGTTGTTCAAAAAAGGTGATGCAGCTTTGCGGAGTGGTGAGCATTACAAAAGAGTGAAATTGATGAAGTATCTTTTCAAAGTAGAGATCATTGCGAAGGAGTGAGCTCTGTGAATGAGTGATCTCTGTATAGGGTTGAGCTTCCAAAAGGATCTTCACAAAGATGATTTTGGATGGGTAGTTTTGTAGTAAAGTTTTAATGTGAATAGTGTTTTCATTGTTCATCAACTCAGGTCTGTAGTGAATGCAGTGTATCGTGCTATTTCAAGGACAAAGTCTTTAATCAAAAATCATTGAAAGGACCTTCATGTCGATAAATTGAGTTTGGATTCTCTCAAAGTAGTGTTCTAGGGGATTCTATGGAAGTGTTCTGAGGGAAATTGTAAGTGATCCATAAATTTTTGTAAAGGTAGTGAGATGGGCAGAGAGTGACTGTAACTGAACCTTTGTAATCCATAACTTGTAAATATTAGTGTACTTTGGTATAAGTGATACACTATCAGCATATGCTGCTTGCTTGTAGCCCTTTGTGGTGAACCAAGTAAAATTGATGGGTCTTCTCTTTTCATTCATTTTTCTGACAGTTTTATGAAGTTACTACTAATTTGGTAACAAGATCCATCTGTTTAAAAAAGAAAAGGTTAACACCCTATTTTAACCCTCCCCTCTCAAGGGGTTCTGGGGTCCTTCCAAGTTCTCATAGTTCAGTTGATTGGGGCTTACACTCCGAGGATTCCCTTGTATGCAGTATATATCATATTATTCCACTGATTGAGAATTAGACAATGATGATTCCCAATCATGGTAGAGGCTTATAACGTGAATGATATTATCATTGTAACACAGTAATACCACATGAGCTATGATCGGTGTGAGAAAAAAGGGATATCAAGTAATCATTCTCACTACTTATGAATATGATACTTATGTGTTGAAATATCCCTTCTGAGATTTTTAATTTGGAGTTCAAACTATAATAAGGGATTCTACATATCCTTGTTATATCAGGAATAAAATTCATTATAGTTCAATTTTTTTGTGATTACACAGTGAGGTTGCCCTTATATTGTGGAAATATTGTATCATGCCACTGATATGGGATTACACACTAAGGTTTCCCATGTATTATGGAAATATCATATTATGCCACTGATTGGGGCTTACACTTTGAGGTTGACCTTGTATTATGGGAATATCATATTATACTATTGGTCGAGGACTACACACAGAAGCTTAACTTGTGTTGTGGGAATATCGTATTATTTAATTGATCAGGTATTACACCCAAAGGGTTCCCTTATATGTCCACTAGATAAGAATATTATTTCTCAAGACATCTTCTTCACATGGCCTTTTTGTCTTCCTGAAATCTCTTATATTCTACCTAAGATTATTGTTTTTCTACCTAACTTGTCCAAGTGATAGTTGCATGATCTAGGTTGACATTTCTGGACTACGTCACAAGACCTAACTGAGGATGTTTGGGGACAATAACATGACAATAGATGACATGTTAGGAGGACATCATGAGACCTGGCTGAATTATCCTCGATTCCATTGCATGACCCTGGCTGACTTGCCTATAGGACACCGTATGATCTTGGTTGTCTTTTTCTAGAGGACATTTCATGATACAAATAGTATGTCTAGGGGGAGTTTCATGACTTGAGTGACATAAAATTTTGTTGTAGAATGATCTAAATGAGAATCGTGATGTGCATGATGATCCAAAAATCTATCTTCACTTATATCTCTTGTATTTTTTCTTCATTCAATTTTTTATTTCATATGTTCCTTATATTATTTCAGGGTTATCTTTCTTTAGGTCTTCGTGATATAGAGGATATGTGGTATGTTCTTCTTAGAACCTTTCATAGGTCAATTGTGTGATATAATGTGATCACAGGAAAGTATCGTGAATAATATGTGATCACTTAGGTTATTCATTGGATATTACATGGAGGAAATCCTTTGCAATAGTGCGATTGGACACTATGAAAAGTTTTCTCTGATGCTTGGGTGCTCTAGTGAAAGGATCTAATTAAACACCCAATTTATTGTATTTTTTCTAATTAAAGGGGTCTTTCCTAATCATTTGGACATGGAAAGGGGATTTCTTGATGTCAAGACAACATGTATATAGAATTTCATGAGATTTAGATTCCAATTGAGAGGCCTCCACGTGATTTGAGATATTTGTCCAGGATATTCTGTGATACAAAGGTGGATTTATATGGGTCGTTGTGTGATCAAGTTGGATATTTAAGGGAGGCATCACATGATCAATAAATATTGACTGGGACATATGACCCTATTATCATAAGATCATTATATATTCCCCTCATAAGATTCACCCATCATTTCACTTTTTATTTCCTTTTTTATTTTATGGGTGTTCGAGACCTCACAAATTTGGAAAAGTTTTGTCGAAGACAATTACTCTCTCCATTAGTGATTTATCACATGACCAATAATGGTTTTGAACATGATGTAGGAGTATTATCATGGACAAACCATATGTTTTTTTTTAGAGTTAGAGGGGTATTGCAAGGATTCCTAGACATGTATAAGGCCCTTCGCATGATGGGGTAGCACGTTAGTGGGCTCTTGCACAAGCATACTAACATTTCACTAAGGCCTTCATGGTACCTCGTGAACTATATGGGTGTATTTAAAGATATGTATGACCACAAGAGGCTCATATATTTTGGATATTTTTTCTCCTTATTTTCCAAAGATTTTTGGACGGATTAGAAGGAGTTTTTCAATTTAAAAGTTCATGTGATTCGGAGGAACTTATCCGGAAGTCATCACATGTTCAACGATTGTCTTCAGATTCCCTCATAAGAACTAGGATACTTTTTAAAGTGGATTCATGGGAACTTTCACCAGTCTATAAGCTATGCATGACCATTCACATGACCTTCTGATGGTCATGCGATCGTATTTCTTTTCGAGGATTACGTGACCTACAAGTTTTGGTAACCTCCTTCCTCCCTTAATTTGTGGGGAAAATAATATCCATATTTAGGTATTTATTTCATTCTGGATTTTTTTGTTCTCATTTGTATGGTGTCACCAAATGTGTTTTCCAAGAAGATCAACATTCCACGGAATAATTTTTATTGTTCATCGGTACTATCAAACATGTTCTTTCAAATCCTTAATAAAAAATTAATTTACTACAATACATATACATTTTATAGTTATTATACCCGGGATAACATTGATAAAATAATAAAATGATATAATTATTTAATCAAGTCATAAGAACATTAATTGTTACACTTTATCTATGGTAATAGAAAAATCTTGACCTTGATCTATTAGTTACTTTTGAGTAATGATCCTCTGAAACATGGGGAATCATTTGTGTAGTTCCCCATATACATAAAGTTGAATAATTGAACATTGGAAACCTTTTTTCCCTTTAAATCATGAGTACAATATCCATTATCTCTATAGTTATATCAAAATATAATTCCATTTAACAATGTATGGGGATATTTCATTCCCCAATTATCACATGTGGGAAATTCATTCTTTCCATTCTTCCCTTAATCTTTCTTCTTCTCTATCATCCACTTATTCTATATTGTCCCTTAAAATCCATAGTAATTATATAATTCCTTATTTGTATTTCTATAACATGATATTATGTCCTTATATGATGAAAATTTTTGTGATAATAATTCCATTCGAAATATTATCTTAATCCTATCATTGAAATAGTCATTCTAACCCTTTTGATTATTTACATTGATGTGGTTCCCATTATGTTGGCTAACCACCATTTCTAGATGATAGAATACATTATACTATATTATATAATTCTGAATTATTATGTATAATCCCAAAACTAGTGAAATACATTACATAAATTGAAAATTTTATGTATAGCTAATCCCATAATCATATACACAGTCTCTTTAGGGATATCATTACTTTAAAATCCTTAATAATGGTCTATAATGAAAATGTGAATTATCCTAATCATATTAATTAAGAGTATCAACCAAGTGCATTCTAAGGAATCTTTTATTACACCAGAAGATGATCGGGTCAAGCCTAATGTGCCCTTTTGAGATATATACCCCATGGTACATCTATGTCAAAACCACTTCCACATTTATTATCTAGAAGGGGATCCATTTATAGGAATACCCATGTAATTTCTTTATCAACCAAACATTTGGATGTCATAATATACTTATCCTAAAATTAAATCATTGATTTATGTTACCTAATATATGTTTTCCTAATAAAATATATTTATTTAAAGATATAAATATGAAATAATTCTTCCAAGGGAGACATTAACATAAACAATCTTGAATAATGATGAGATTGTTTAATAATCCCTTACCAATTTGGTAAATTTTTAATTATATGACCCATGAAAGAAATAATTGTGAAGGAATATTTAAATTACATGAAGATAATATAGTTCATTATATAACATACACAATTTGTAGTACATACACCACGAAAAATAAATATATGGTGAATATGGAATATGTCTCATAGAAGTACAAGTGATATGAGAAACCCTTACCTTGATTCTAAATCGACACGTATGTTATTTATCATCGAAAAACATAAAATTATGTTATTTATTTAATTAAATAAGGAAAAAAATTGTTTATTATTCTTTTTATTTCACTTATTTCTATTTTATATATTGTTAATTAATCCATTAAGTTTACATCAGACGTTTTGATGATATTTTTCTTATGTGTCATAAATGATTTTGGTAGGTTGAATATGGTAAATGTGGAATTTATTTAAACATATAATGAATATTAATAATCCCTTTCTTAAAATATTTATACATTAGTTATATTTTTAAAACCAATAATTAAATATAGATATGATAAATTAATTATGTTACAATCATGGAGACGGTAGGTTGTGTGTACTCATGAGTAACATTTCCATATTTTAATGATCATTATGGAAAAAAGAAATGTAATATTTTATCATTAAAAAATGATCATAGTATAATATATACCATGTTATTTATTTAAATATATGTATGTATATATATCATCCATGTGGTGTGGTGATGAAAGGAGATACACATCACTATCTGATGATGGCAGTCCACACATACACAAACAATAATATGATATTTCAGTGTAAGAAATACAACGATATAATATATTTCCACAATGATAAATATTTCATTAATATCATAATTATTTAATTTATAACATATTATTTAATTAAATTTATCTTAATATAATTCCATTTATAGAGTTAGTGAAAGAGGAAGTACATCGCCTCATGAGACGGTTGTGTGCCATGCACATGAATGACGTTATCGTATTACATACAAAATGGGAATTAAAAAAATATATATGATATAATGACTCAATAAGTATATTTATGTTCTAAAAGCATATATATACTTTATATACATCATCATACCCAACCTTTATAGGTGGTAATGAAAAAATAAATGACATCAGTTCGCGAGGTTGTTATCTGTCATAAACACAGATGATGCTTTCATAACCCATTTGATCAAAGTGGATATGGTTATAGGTCATTAACATAATGTAAAAATTTAATTATATTTGATATAATTATGTTATTATATAATCATTTGTTAATAATAATTTAATGAGTTTGAGGAATAAATAAAATAGAATTACTTATTGAATAACATTACCTCTTCTTTGGGTTCCATTCTTATATTTTCACCAAAAGACTTACTAGGTCATTTTTCTGACCAAAATGAGGAATATAGGATAATATGATGGAATTTTGTAACTTATTATATTAGGTATTTTCAGAACTAAATGGTTTTTAATGTATGAATAAAGGAATAGAGAGGTTGT
Organism: Viscum album; assembly: GCA_963277665.1. Classification (NCBI taxonomy): domain Eukaryota; kingdom Viridiplantae; phylum Streptophyta; class Magnoliopsida; order Santalales; family Viscaceae; genus Viscum; species Viscum album. The sequence continues at coordinate 792,653,415 of OY728121.1, forward strand.
CCTTTTATAAGTGAGGTGAGTGACACACATGAAATTTTGAAAAGAAAATGGTGTACCCACATTTTTCAAATTCCAAAAGGGTAAAAAATAGATTTTTATAGATAAATATACATTATAAGGTATAAATATTTCCATAATAAATATTTTTAACTATTTTTTAGGTCATTTTAATGGTTATATTTTTTGTTTAACCCCTCGGAAAATAAGTTTTTATCTTAACTAAAGTGAATAATTTTTACAATTTTACTATTCATTATGCTAAAAAATTAAGATGAAATTATTATATAATATGAATTATTTTGATCCCAAATATGTAATATATTTTTCCAATTTCCATTTATATAAGTGGAAAATTTTAATTTAAAATTAATCTTGTAGACATGATGAGAATGTGAGTTTTCAAATAGAAATTGTTCAAAAGTTTACAAGGATTATAGATCAAAATTAAATATAAGAATGATAAAAATTAAATAAATTTTATTCATATATATATAATTAAATAAATTTTACATTAAAATCAATTTAAAATAAAATTAAACAATTTATATAATTTAATCAAAAAGGTGGTTTTCAATTAAAATGTAGTGTTTTCAATATTCTTTGAAAAATGAAACATTTCAGAAAAATCAAAAAAATCATCCTAAGATAATGTTGATATGATGATTTCTAAAATAAAATTTATTTTTCCTAATAAATCTTCTAAAATTAGTAAAACATAATTTTAAATTATTCAAAAAATGCATAACTAAATCTCCTTTTAGAAAAAAATACAGTTTTTCAGAAAATATTTCTTTTTTCATTTAATTAATTTTAATTTTTTTCTTTAATAAATATATGTAAATTTTGTATTATATATTTTTTTAAACCATAAAATTTTTATAATTCAGTTATTACTATTCATACTCGCCAAATTTTCAGCTAATTTATACTAGTAATGTTTAAATAATAATATTTAAAAAGAGTATCACATTTCATTAAAACCTTATGTTGTATACATTAAATTATATCAAATACAATGAAAATTTTAATATATATATATATCCTAATTTATTAAGATGTTATATTCTCTTATATACGTGTTATTGCGTGAAATACACACTATCAAATATGATGTTTATATTTTGAATTACTGAGGTGTACCAAACTTTATATTTAAGTATTTTACATATTTTATTCAAACTTATCCTCTATTTGGGACTTGAATTTGGAAAAGAAATTTTTAAAAGAAAAAAATATCTTATTTCAATTTAAATTGGATATATTCTTCAACAATGAAAATATTTCCCAAAATTATTTTCAAAAAATCCTTTTATTTACTCAATTGCTTTATTAAAGAATTTTTATGTTATCCTTAGTTTCTATAAAGGTATTGAAAGTAATATTTCTACAATTTGTTTATGGGGATTTTTTTACTTTCATTATAGAAATTCAAGGGGAATTATTTAATAAACTTATACGGTGATAAGAAACTTCCCCATTGCCATAATAATTTTATGAAATTAAAATTTTTATACAATATTTAATGGTTTTAAAAATAAAAAACCTTTATAAAATATTATTTTAAAATTTAACTTCTATTCCATTTATTCATCCAAAGTATATTATTTTATTGGAAAAACTATATTCCCGATGAACTAATGGCCACCTCTCATCTCTTGACTAATTTTTTGATTGTTAACTTTCTCTTTCGAAAATCACTTTCTTGTGATCATTTTTCATTTGAAATTACTCTGATCTTAAATATTTTTATTGTGTGTATCACTAATATGATTATTTCTGAAAATTTATACTATTTTTTCATATGGTGTTTATATTAATTGTTATTTTATTAACATGGGAAATATTTATAAATATGTATTCTTTTCTCAATACTGGTATTTTTTTAAGGAATATTATTAGGGAATTAAATTGATTATTTGATATATGAGGAATGATGTGGAAATTTAGTGATGGGTGGGGCCTATAATTTTGTAGCCCCTCATTTCATCAAAATATATTATGATATAAATAAATTTTACAAATTAAATGGGGTTTTGACCATAGTTTTAAATTATCACAGTGTAGATACTTAATGGTATATATATCATGATTTTTTAGATCATGATCTCCAATATTAATCATTTACTTTATTTGAGAAATTATTTATTATTATTTCTGAGATTATTTGATTGATATTATACACAGATTTATTTTTTTCTAATTTTATTGATTAAATGGAATATTTTTTAGTTATTTACCTTTCTATACTAATTATACCTTATCAAATCATGATAATAAAATTATTTATTAAATGTAATGTGTATTTGGTTATTTACATTTCTATATTGATTATGTAATATCTATTAATGATATATTATATTTTATGTAAACCTTACCAAGAATTTGAGATCACCCTTATTTTCTTCATTCCTATAGATTTGATGAATATTTCGTTGAATGAGTTCAAGGATGATGAAATTTTTCTATTACTATGATTTATATTTTATCCCCAATATAAAATGGTAATCATGTACATATTTGGATATTTATGACTACTAAATTGATCAGTCCTTTTTTATTAGAACCCTTGAATCTATGTCAATGTAATAAAGTAGGCAACGAATATGGGTTACTGGAGTCTGGGTTGTTACAGTTGATATAAGTGAAAGTTTAGTAGAAACCTTGATAAATAGAATTATAAAAACATAGATTTGAGAATATAACCCTATGAATTATGTTGATGAGAAGTCTATGTATTGGATAAAATACTAATATTTTCATAAGGTAGAGATTATGTAGATTTCCGAGAAATACATCTCGATCAATATACCTTAAGTGGACATGGTTCTAGTACAGTTTTACCTAGGGTTAATAACTCCAAAAAGGGTGTATTATTATTTAAATTGAACAAAAACTAATGAATAAAAACAATCTTTAATTCATACCCGGATTAACACACTAGGGGATATCCTTAAGTTAATTCACATTTTCTTTATGAATAATCAAGAAGGATTTTAATAGATGATGAAAATGAATGACCTAGGTTAAAAATAAGTTGTCATAGTTTTAAAATTATTTTTCATGATTTAGATATCCTATAAATGATTATATGATTTTATAGTATGATTATTTTTTCTCACAATATACTTAATCATTTCAATTAATATCTGAAACTTGAAGGAACTGTGTTAAAATGTAACAAGATAGAGAATTTAGTTATTATAAGAAACCAAATGGGATGACGAATGGATTCATATATATATTGATTATGGATAATTATTTATCCTGATATATGATTTATAACTTAAACCTTAACCAACTCATAAAATCACTAAATAAGATATGGATGGATTCCGCTAAGAGCTTTAGTGGTGGAGACCATGGAGGAAAGAATTCTCAATTTTATTCTCATAAAAAATGTTGAAATAGACACCCAAGATAACATCTTATTGGAATAAGTAAAATCTTATATGTGGAAAATAAGGGTATAGAGCAACAAATTTATATGTAAATGTGAGGAGTTTAATGTATGGAAATAAATATCAACCTACAGATCCATTAATTGGTTTTTGTCTTAGATGTGGGAAACCTAGGAATTATTCGAGTAAATTACCTCTTTTAAAGGATAACTCCATTGGTCATGGAAGGACTTATGATATACTAATATTCATAGTAAAGGGGTGTGTGTATTTATAAATTGGGATACAAGAACTATATTTTAGAATAATTTTTACCAATTGAATTTTGGTTATAATTATAATGGAACATCTAATGATTGTGTTACCTTTAGAATCATACATTTCTTAATGTAAGATTAACATAATTGTTATGGATACCGAGAAGGTTTTTTTTATTTTATGGTTTATTGTAGGTTCAATGTCTTAAACACCCTTTTTAGTTCTATATTTAGGTATTTTATCAAATTTAGGGTTATTTTGGGAGATATTTATGGTAATAAAACATATTGGTCTACTATGAGTTTTAGTGAAAAAGTTATTTATTTAAGAATGCCTTGAATTTTTATAGATATAAGATTAAATATTTTGGTAACATTTTTGGTTTATATTATATGTGATATTGTGGAAATTGTGGTTTACTAAATTTTTGGAACATTATGTGAACTATATTAATCTAGTTTTAGAAAAAGGATAACCTGCATGCTCAGTGACAACCCAACTTATCTGGTAAGGTCATGAGGCTTGAACCCAAAACTGAGAGGGGAAAAGGGTGAAAAATCTTACATTATCCTTTGTAATGTTATTGTTATTATGATATTGTTTTTATTTAAATAATTATGTTTACCATTAGGTTATACTATTGATATTTATAAATTAATGTAATAAATTGGATAACTTTTTCTAACCATTTTCGTTTTCAAAAAAAATTAATGACAGAAGAAAATTCTTATTGCTCTTTCATGGATCTTATGATCCATTAAAAGTTAATTTTAGTGCCTCGGGAATAAAAAATTAATCATTTGAATTAATTTCATAGAGTGATAAATGAAGTGTAAATTGATTAAATTACTAATAAAGGATTAAATATTTCTTAAAAAAATGATAACAAGTATATATATTTTCGGGTGTTCAATATCTCAATATAAAATTAATATCTCAAATCTAAAAAATTTAACTTGAAACATAAATTTTATAGTATTAAGTTAATTTCCAATAAAATAATCATCTTTTAACCCATCAAAGATTTATGGTTTTATGTTCATTAACTTTCTTCTAATCGTTTATTTTATTGTGATCAATGATCAATATCACTCTCTATAATTGTTTACTATTTTCAACCATCAAATATTTTCACTTGCCACCAATGTTATTTGACTTGGTAACCAAGTTATGTGTTATTCTAGATGACCTTTTAATTTTTTCCTCTTCTAATCAGATTATTTTTAACACTTTTTATGATGTGGGTTTTTTATAATATAACACCATGGGATTTAAAAATAATAACATTATATTTGATAGCATATACAACGTGCAACAACAATCCCAAACAACCCGTGAACTTTATTATTTATATATGACCATTATAACATAGATGTTGAATTGGAAGGAATAAGTAGGATTAAATGAATTATAATATATATTTTTTCTAATAAATAATAGTTTATTCGTAACAATGAATCATTTTTTTGTAAATTCAATTTTTCCTTCCAGAAATAAATTCTCATCAAAAATGATTTTTACTTCTCTTTATGATAAAATATTATATTTAATTTTTCTAATTTTAAAAAATTTATTTTGAAAAATGAAATAAATTTTTAAAACCATAATTTCAAAATTATCTTAGGGAAAATATTTTTGGATTTTATTGAAAATGATGATTTTTTAGTGAATAGTCATCTTTTTGTAAAATTATCATCTATTTTTAAAAAAAATATGTAATTTAAATGTTTCAATATTTTTTGAATTTGATTAAAAATATTTATAAAAAATATTTAATAATATTAAATATCATTATTTATATTTAAATAATTTTTATACAAAATTGTTGGTATAAGATAATTTTTAGGATTAAAAACACATTTTTTGGATAATTGTTTTTTAAATCATAAAGTTTATCTTTTTTAATTAATTAAAATATTATTTTGAGATGAATGAATAAATTTAAATTTTAAAAAATAAATATTCAATTTTATGAATTTAAATCCATCTCATGATGAATATGTAATAACTCGAATCTTCATTTCAGATATGGATCTTGATCTCGGGATGTTTTTGAATAAAAATGAAGAATTAAAAAAATTTCAAAATTACATGTCATGTACTTATGAGTACACGTCGTGTACCCAGTTTCCACATACAACAACGTACTAGCCTTTTAAAGGTTGAGTACACGGCTATGTGATGACCTGGAAGACCGCTTTTGTCAGGGGCCGATAGAGGAAAATACACAGCGTGTACTGTTAATGAACACACAATGTACTTTTCTTTTTATTTGATATATTAGAGTGGGGTCGAGTCTTACGCATGTATGTTTCTTCTTCTCCCCTTGGTTCATATATGAGATCGATAAAACATTTGACAAACTTTGAACCCCTACTGATTATCCATCTGAGCTCCAATTGAGACAAAGTCGGGTGCATTGGAATCCAACTGGTGAGTTCGGAAAACACCTAGAGCATTTCTTTATAGTTCTTCCTCTATCATGAGTTATTAAAGGTTGGTAGTTTTTCACCTTTTTGTTGATCTACATCTATCTAGTCCGATTCAAGGGACTACGTTCATGTATATCAATCACGTGATATCGTGGTAGGTGGTTTGTGCCTTTTGTTTCTCATCTTTGGATTATACATGTTAAAAGTTATGAATACCCATGTTTGGTGTATTTTGTGTTTTGAAATTAACAATTTTTATTAAATGTTATGGTATAATTGATTGATAAAGTGTAGTTGCATATGCGTAAGGTTAATTATCTTGTTTATGGGAAACCTCGTGGGTGTGTTTCCCTAGTTTGATTGTTTATAGTTATTTGGTCTTGGATTCCTTTGAGGTGTACCCTGTTTTCCATGCCCTCAATTGCTTAGGATGAAGTTTGATTGATTATATAAAATTCTTATGATATTCATTTTTAATGTCAGCCTTGTTGTAGTTATTTATTACATGAGATGCTTTTATATGTTATGTTTGATATGTTTCCAATAGACTGTGAGACCATTAGACCAAGAAAATTGTGGGGGATTCAATGTTTATTTACACAGGACCGTGATATCCATGGTGTAGATAATTTACCCAGGGGTATTGACTATAAGATCAACCCAGCAGGTCATTTATAATTACATTATGCTATGTAGACCCAAGGGTATTGACTATGAGAGCTTCTAATCAGGTCGTTTATAATTTATTGACTTTATGTTAACCCAAGGGTATTGACCACATGAGCTACATGGGAGGTTGTTTATAATTTATTGATTCCATGTTGACACAGGGGTATTTACCGTGAGAGCTAATCAGGTGCTCATTTGAAAATAATTAGTTCTATGTTAAAAAAAGTTATTAAACCATTAGGGATTTCACAGAGGGTTGTTTATGAATTATTGAATGATTGTGACGAGTCTTTCAATCCAAAAAACAATATTAGACTCAGTCTTGCTTGATTTTTTAGATGGTCTTCTAAGACATCAGTTTTGTTACTATTACACAGTGGTATATATATCTTAGGATATATCCTGAGATTACATGATTCAAATGATTAAAAATAAATGAAAATTAATGTAATTGAAAAGTTTATTATTGTTTACTTTTTATTACATCATAGTTTATTATTTCATTTCTACATATTACCTATTATATATATATATATACTCACTAATAGTTAGGCACAAATCCTTTGGTGTTTTCCTACTAGGATTCATCTCATGCCCCATTAGGGTCCTTTTTTAGACTGAAGAAGATAATATGATTAGAGGTATGGATAAAGAAAAACAACCTTCTTTACAAGGTACATGATTGTTGTTAGAGCTGGTGATCATGGGACCAAGCTAAGGATTTCGATGCTACTGGAGTTACTGTTTCTTTGGTACCTTTTTTATGAATTTCTTTCAATAATTTTAACTTGTATTTATGTTTTCATAGATACATATGTTATGAATTATATATATATACATTGTGGATTCTGTTGGATTTACTTTCAATCATCTGATGTTTACTTCTATTTGGTATTACTGCTTCTCCTACTGTTTTCTATTTGTTTTCTGCTATGTATACTCTACTAAGGAGGAAAGTGTCTCCCCATTATCAGACATTTTCCCTCAATGGTAGTCAAAAGCCTCTGGCATTTGGGGAAATGCACTGGATATCATGTGACCAACTGGGTATGGGGAACCTTTGGGTGGCAGCTGGATTCGGGACATTACAAAGTGGTATCAAATAATATTTTCCTTTTTAGATTTTCTTTTCTATTTGGAGCCTATAGATTGGGATAGAAAAGAATATGTTTTGGTAATAATATGTGTTCAGGAGTATCTAACCAGTGTATAGGGAAGATCCAAGTGACCTCTAATATTGCAATTTTATGGGTTTTTCAATTGTTAGAGTTGATTTGATTTCATCGTTGGTTGATTCACTTTTTTGTGCTATTATTATTGATATCATTGTGGTTGTATTTTTGTTGAAACTCAATGAGATGAGGGTATTCCATCCCATTCATCATATAGTAACCTTCTAGAGATCACATTTCAATGCTTTCTTTTCATTCCATTTGGGGTGCATTACTGATTTCATGTTGTTGTGATAGATGTGGTGAAAGATATGTATGATTTTGTTATAGATTTCGTGATATAAATACCTTCTATTTTGATAGGTTATTGGTATATGTATAGTTTCATTTGTATGGATTCCAATATTTGGTCCCTGAGGTGTTATGGGCCCTCTTGGATTTAAATTTGGTGGATCATGGTTGAACATTAATTGAATTCTGTTATGTTATGATGTCAAAAAGGGTGAAAAACGTTTATTATTGGGGAGTATGGGCTCTCATGAGGTAGAATTGTTCATTCCTTTGGAAAATTTTATGATTCAAAGGGTTCCAGGGATGTTTCAGAGGCTTACTATCTAGAAACCCATATAGTACGGTGTGTGATGTAAGGAACGCACGCCATTTGTTCCTCTATTTTGGAAGAAATGACTTTCTAAAGTTCAAGACATATACCATTTCTACACTCTGTATAGTTGTTGACCGTGTGACTGACTATGTGAGTAGAGACACAGGGTTGATAAATTTTTGGTTGAACACATTGTTTACTGGGAGTACATTTCATCCTATAAAAGGCCATATATCCATTCATGTAACTAATGACAAGTGTGGATGAAACTTGGTTTGTACATGGCATTCCATTCTTATAAATGGTTTATAGTAATCGACTATGTATTCAGTTGTGTGACTAATGACACAGGTGGAGGGAACCTACGTGGTACACTCTGTGTCTACAGTGTGCATGCCATGTAGTGCTACACTAGGAGAGAATCATGCAGTTCTATCTGTGTAGAAGAATTTTGGAAGGAGGTAATATTCAATTACATGTCGTGACTTAGGAGGAACACGCCATGTGTATGGGATGTTACTAGATCAGGGTGGAAAAGGTATATTCCCATGTTAAAGATTAAGGGAAGATGTTTTGTAGTGTTTCTATATGCTGTGTAACCCACTTTTGTAAAACATGAAGACTTTCCTTCTCAAGTTTCGTTCTAGCACCTTTAAGTTGTTTTCATTGATAATCTGGAACTGAGGTGTCTATTTCACCTTGCAGAGTCATGCCACCAAGGCTTTATCCAATTATATGCCAGCTACAGGGCGATGATCAAACACCAGAAATGGTAGATCAGGGACTACCAACAGATCCTCCCATCATGCCTATCTTGAAACCTGCTATTATTCTAGATGCAGGTGCTGGGGAACAGTTCCAGGAAGGATTTTTAGGATGATGTAGACTTTTCATGGATCACCTCATTCTGCCCTGACTATGGAAGAGTTAACATGTTTGTTCCAATAGCAGCAATAGTCCACATTTTCATGAGATAGAGGATCATAGGCTGCAGAGTCATGGTTGGAGGCCATGATTTCTATCTTTGATCATTTGAAGACACCTCCTGAGAGGATGGAGATTCTTGCAACATATATGTTATGTGATTCCTCCAAGACATGGTGAATTGTTATCTCATAGGCGGGACTTCATCGGGATATGGCTTGGGAAGAGTTTCAGAAGAACTCCTTTGATTACTTATACCCCGAGACATTGAGGGCTGACTGGGCCTGGGAGTTCATGAATTTGGAGTAGGGAACTATTTCATTGATGGATTATTCTTCTCTCTTTATAGAGCACCAGTTCTTCACTCCTCTTCTGGTGGTGATGTGTTATCACTAGATAGGTGAATTGAGGATGGTCTTAGGTAAGACATCTGATCATAGGTGAATGTTTTTAGGTTTACTTCAGTGACTACTATAGTAAGCAAGACGCTGATTACCGAATGCAATATGAGGGAGTTGGGAGCTATGAGCTAGGGTGGTTCAGTATTTAGGGCTGGTACTCCTTTGACCGATATTAGGAAGCACCATAGGGATTTTACATGTGATGGTTCTTCTAATAGCGGGGATGTTTCTTTAGGTAACCAAGTGGTGTGCTACTAGTGTAGGTGGAGTGGGAACATGAGACTGTATTTCCTGAGAGACCTATTTTAGTGTTGATCTTATGGAAAGATAGTTCATCTTCAGCATTTTTTCAGGGTGTTCTCCCTAGAAAATAGTGAGATGGGATCTGTTATGACTCCACATTCAGCATCAAGGCCACTAGTTTCTCATCGGTCTAGGAAATGGAGCTTGTCATGTCGTTCAGGTTTAGGTGGTGGTTGTGGTTGTAGTAGCCAGACGATAGGTTTTTAGTATTAGTAGGGTGGATCAACTCATGGTAGCTAGGTAGGGTCACAGGCCCATGGTACAAGCCAGATTTTTTGATGGAACAAATCAAGCAGGAGAAGGATCATGTACCCTCTACGGTTAGAGTTATGATTTTGGTTGCATTAGTTTTATCTTCTTCTCTTTTTGATATAGTGTCTTCCCATATTTTTATATATGTTGTCATTTTGAAGATACTTTGGCTCTGTATATTTACATCTAATGATGTTATGATGCTAGACACCCCACTGGGGATTAGGAACGCTAGTGTATATCAGTGAAAGGAGTTCTCTCTTGAGGTTGGTGGGTGTCACTTCTTATGGGACCTCTATGTCTTAGAGATGAAAGGTTTAAATTTCATTATTGGAATGGACTGGTTGGTCTCCTTTTAGTCCTTTTTTGACTGCTATTATCACGGGGTGAGTTTCATGTCACCATAGCGTGGGTATTTTCTACATAAGGGAGAATGAGATGTCCAGGTAATCAAAACTGGACTCAAGCATCATGGGTTTATAGGAATAATTTCCCAAATTTCTAGTTTATATCTGGATGACTAGGGGAATTCACTGATGGACTTTCCTCTAGTGGTGGATCATTTCATGGATGTCTTTTCAGATGAATTTTTAGGATTATCTCTAGAGGAATAGGTGGATTTCTCTATTGATATTGTCCCATGAGAGACACTAGTGTCCATTCCTCTATATAGGATGGCTACATTAGGGTTACAGAAGCTCAATAAGAAGTTAGAGGAGTTGTAGGAAAAGGATTTCATCTGACCCAGTACTTCTCCTGGGGTTTCTCCTTTCTTTTTTACGAAGAAGGCAGATTGTACCCTCATACTTTGAGTAGATTATTAGAACATGAACCAGTTGACAGTCAAGAACTGATATCCCTTACTGAGAATTGATGACCTCTTTGATATACTTTGAGGATCCCAGGTGTTCTTGAAGATTGACTTGAGATCCATTTATCATTAGTTGCATGTTAGACCGTTAGATATACTTCTTATAGCCTTTTGGAGGAGGTATGGTCTATACAAGTATTTGGTTATGACATTCGATCTCACGATTGCACCAGAAGTTTTCATGGAACTGATGAACCGATTCTTACATACATAATTAGATTATTTTGTGGTAGTCTTTGTGGACGATATCTTGTTTTACTCTCAAATTTGACATGACCATTGCATATATCTTGAGATTGTATTGATTACACTGATAGAACATCAGTTATATGATATGATCTCAAAATACCACTTTTAGATGGACAATATTCATTTGTTTGGTCATATTTTTTCAGAGATAGGAGTATCAACAGACCTAGAGAAAGTGAGAGTGGTAATTTTCTTGAAGAAACTGAATAATGGCTTTGAGGTAATTAGTTTTATGGCCTGGCTGGTTAATAGAGATTATTTATTCGGAACTTTTCATGATTATATGCACCACTGAGGGTCCTGGATAAGAAGGGTGTGAAGTACTTATGGATAGATTCCGGTGATTCATCCTTTCAAGAGCTGAAAGGGAGATTGACTTCAGTATCGATACTGATTTTGCTAGAATCGGGAAAGAGTTACACCATTTACTGTGATTCATCATGTATTAGGATGGAATTAGTGCTTTTTCTGGGGGGGAAGGAGTCGTTTTTATGGGTCTATGAAGTTTTGGAAACATGAGAGGAATTACCCGACACATAATCTAGAGTGGGCTATAGTTCTGCATGCTTTGTGTTATTGGACACATTATCTTTTGGGATAATGTTTTGTGGTATACACTGACCAAAAAAGCCTCAGGTATATCTTTACTCAGTGAGATATGAATTTGAGATGGTGAAGGTGGGTTGATTACCTTCAGTCTTTTGACTTTGAGCTTGATAAACGCCTGGGAAAGGGAATGTTGTTGATAATTTGTTGAAAAAGAGAACTCTGATAAAAGCAGTTCAAGAGGCCAGTATTGAGTGGTAGCTTATGGTGATGTTCTCTAATATGAATTTTGAGGTGCATGACAGATAGGGGTAGAAGTTTATTTCTTCTATGTTTATTACCTCTACTCTTATGGATCGAGTTTAAAAGAGGTAATTATCATATCTCAAGGGCCTATTTATATGGGAGAGTGTGTCAAGCGAGGACCCTACTTATGGAAGAACCATAGTTGAGGATGAGGTTTTCCATTTTTATGGACACATTTGGGTGTCAATAGACATGTTCAATGAGCTCTTGAAATATTTTCATGCCACTGTATGGGTAGTACATCATGGTGTCACCAAGATTTATCGATATCTACATCGTTAGTATTGGTGTCTAGGAATAAAGAGGTATGTTTCTAGTTTTTATTGAGATGTTCCACCTATCAGTAGGTGAAGGTGGGGCATCAGCAATTGGAAGGATTATTGTAGTAGTTAATCATTCCGGAGTCGAAGTGGAATGATGTCGTGATGGATTTTTTGGTGGGTTTACCAAGGTCGCCCAGAGGAAATGATGCTTTATGGGTTGTTTTTTATAGACTCACGAAGTTTTCACATTTCCTTTCGATCAAGGAAACCTTCCGTGTTAATGATCATGTAAATTTGAACATCTAAGAGGTAGTATGCTTTTATAGAGTTCCACACTCTATCGTTTCGGATAGGGATGCACATTTTAATTCTTGTGTTTGGTAGGGACTACATAGGTATTTGGGTACACAATTACTTCTGAGTATAGCTTACCATACCCAGATAGATGGCCAGTCCAAGTGAACGATTTAGGTTTTGGAGGAAATTATTTGAGCATGGTTCCTAGATTTAAGGGGTTCTTGGGAGAGACACATATTACTATTTGAGTTTTCCTATAATAATTTTTTATAGGAAATAATTCAGATGGAACCTTATAAGGCTTTGTACAGTCATCCATGTTGATCACCCTTATGTTATCTAGAGGAAGGAGCGACAGCTACGTTGGGACCTCTTCTTGTTATGGAAACCACAGAGAAGGTAGAGTTGATTCGAAAGAGTATTCCTACTACACAATCATTCCAGAAATATTATATTGATCGATGGACACAACCTCTTGAGTTCGAGGTTGGAGATTAGGTTTTTCTGCATGTCACACCGAGGTTGGGAGATAGAAATATTAGGAGATTGGAAAAGCATTCACTGAGATACGTTGGGCCATTTGAGGTTTTGGAGACAGTTGGGTCGATTTCCTATCAGTTACAATTACCTCAGAGGTACTGGGCTATGCACGACATCTTTCATGTTTGTCAGCTATGACATTACTTTCCAGACCAATCTCTTGTTTTTCAACCCAAGGAGGTTGAATTGGAGGTGGATGCATCCTTCGAGGAGCACCCTATTTATATTGTAGATCGCAACATGAAGTTTCTCTATGGCCGGTTTGTTCCATTGGTAGAAGTGTTTTGGCAGAACAGGAAATTACAGTATGAGACTTGGAAGAGGGAGGCTGATGTACTATCACAGTGGCTAGAATTGGTCACAGATTATTATTCATCACCCATGGAAGGGAAATTCATGGATGAATTACTTTAAGGGGGAATTTTGTAAGAACTCAGATCTTCATTTCATGTATGGATCTTGATCTCAGGTTGTTTTTGAGGAAAATGAAGAATTGGGAAATTTTCAAAGTGCATGTTGTGTACTTCTGAGTACATGCCATGTATGTAGTTTCCTTGTTCAGCAATGTACTAGTCATGTAATGGCTGATTACATGGCCATGTGATGACCTGGTAGACCACATAAGTCAGGGGCCGATTAAGGATAATACAAGACATGTACTGTTAATAAACATGTTTTGAGCTTTTCTTTTTATTTGATATATCGGAGCGGGGTCGTGTCTTAGTTATGTATGTGTCTTCATCTTGCCTTTATTCAAAAAGGAGAGCGACAGAATGACCAACTAACATTAAACCCCTCTCGGTTCTTCATCTGAGCTCCGATTGAGATGTCATCATGTGCGTTGGAATCCCACCAGTGAGTTCTCATAACTACTAGAGTATTTCTTCCAGATTCTTCCTCTCTTGTGAGTTATTCATGGTTGGGAATTTTTCACCTTTTTTTATGTCTTCTATGACCTAGGATAATTTAAGGGTTGACGTTCAAGTATATCAATCATGCGACATTGAGGTAGGTGTTTTGTTCATTTCATTGATCATATTTGGATTATATATGATAAAAGTGTTGGATAACCACATTTAGGGTATTTAATGTTTTTTGAAATTAACACTGATTATTATATGTTATGGTCTGATTTATTGATAAAGGGTAGTTTAATATGCATAAGGTTAAATACCTAGTTTATGGGACACCACATGTGTGGGTTTCCCTTGTTTGAATATTTATGGCTATTTGGTCTAGGATACCTATAAGGAATACCCTGTTTTCCATACCTTGAATTTCTTGGGATGCAGTTTGATAGTTTATGTGAAATGCCTTTGATATGCATTGTGAATGTTAGCCATGTAGTAGTTATATATTACATGAGTTGTTTTCAAATGTTATGCATTGATACCTTGTTTTTTCACATGAGCCTCAACCCAGTTGGTGAGGTATCCTTAAGTGCATCCATGAGACCCAGGTTTGAAACCAGGTGGAGGAATATTTCCAGTATTATAGCAGTACTATAGAAGGCACTATGTAGGCACTGTGCGGGGCTGTAGCAGTTACTATAGCAGGTACTGTTCGGTACTGTATTAGTCCGTAACTATTCACCTTGGGAAAATAGTTTGGACTTGGAGTCCTTAAGGCCTTCAGGACACCCAGGTCTTCAGGTCAGTATGGATTTCAGGCCACCTCAAGGACTTTGGGCCACATTCAGATTCCCCAGACAACTCTACAAAAAAGGAGCAACCCCATAGGAGGATTCAGAGTAGGCGCACTCACCATAGCAAAACTAAATGGAATGGGAAAGAATGAGAGGGTATGTCTAGGACATCGGGACCCGCCTGTTCTTGCATGGGATGCTTATCCAGACGACCATGTGAAGGTGGAGAGCTACCAACATGATGCAGATGCTGGGAAGGGGTAGTTCATTGTAGTTATAGTCTTGTTGAATTCCCTAAGACCTTCGGGTCATGTAATGCCTCTCAATCATACTTTCAATGTAATCACCTAAGCCTACGGGCCTTGTAAGGGTTCCCCCTCATCCCTTGAAATGGGGGTTATCAAAATTCAATAAAAACATAGGCCTTCAGGCCATTCGGGCCATGAGAGGCTTGGACCAAGAAAAATATGGGGGTGTCCAGGTTTATTTACATAGGATTGTGAGACCCTTGGTGTAGATAATTGACCTAGGGGAATTGACTATGAGAGATACCGAGGAGGCCATTTATAATTACCTTATGCTATGTATACCCAGGGGTATTGATTGTGAGAGCTACTCAAGAGGTCATTTATAATTTATTGACATTACATTGACCCAGGGGTACTGACTGTGAGAGCTACCCAAGAGGTAGGTTAAAAATTATTGATTTTATGTTGACCTAGGGGTATTGACCATGAGAGCTACCCAAGAGGTTGTTTATTATTTATTGATTCCATGTTGACCAAGGGGTATTGATCATGAGAGCTTCCTAGGTGGTTGTTTGTAAATAATTATTGTATGTTAAACACAAGGGGTTCGACCAGGAGAGCTTCCCCATAGGGTTTTTTCTGATTGATTGTTTTATTGTAACAAGTGTTCCAAGAAAAATCATAAGATTGGACTCAATCTTACTTGACTGTTTAGATGGTCTTTTGAGAAATCTGTTTTCTTACTATTACACAGGGGGATATAGAGCTTACACTAGATCCTGAGATTACATGACTTGAAGGATGAATAATGAATGTAAATGAATGTAATTAAAAACTGTAGGATTGTTTAATTTTGAGTAATTCCTTGTTTATTGCTACATATTTTCATATTACCAAATATATATATTCACTAACATTTTGGCACAGATCTTTTGGTGGTTACCTACTGGGATTCATCTCACACCCTATTTGGGTCATTTTTTGAACCCAAGAAGATTATATGATTGCAGCTATAGAAAAGATAAAATTCCCTTCTTCATCAGCTAATTTATTGTTGTTAGAGCTGGAGAGCATGAGACCAAGATGAGGTTTGCGATGCGGAAAGAGTTACTATTTCTTGTTTACCTTGGATTCTGTATTTATTTCCAGCATTGTGACTTTATTTGGGTTTTTTCTTAGATATACATTCCATGCATAATATATATATACATTGTGGCTTCGGTTGGATTTAATTTCAATATTCTTATATTTATTTCTATTTGTTATTACTGCTCCCACTACTGTTTACTATTTTTTTCTACTCTGTATACTCCTCCAATGAGGGCATCGTTTCCCCTTTATCTGACCATGTCCCTTACTACTAGTCGGAAACCTCTGACATTTCAGGAAATGCGCTTGAGTTCATGTGAACAACCCAATATGGGGCACCTCTGGGTGGTAGCTGGATCTGAGATGATATATATTACTATCCATATAGTTATTATAAGATCATCTTTCTCCTAGAAAATGCATTTCTTTAAAAATTGTTTTTTAATACGATCTATGGGTTAATCATTAAATTAAAATTTTCTAATTCTATAAATTAAATGTGGTAAAATAGATTTCATATTTGGAAACAAATAATAAATATTAGTTAATAAGTTCAAATTTATTTTTGGTCATAATGAATTTTGAAATATTAAAAAATTACTTATCACGGTTAAGGTTGAAATGGATTTTTTGGGGGTTAAGAAAAAATATGTGGGTAATTTTTAAAATTAAAATTGTCAAAATCCTATTTTATAGAAATATTTAATCCTTATATTTTCTCAAATTATAATATATGGTCATTTGGGATTATTTTTCTTGGGAATAAATTTATCATTTTGTATTCTTTTTCGAAATTACCAAGTGGTTTCCAAGAAGGTCCCCTACCCACTTTTAAAATAGCACATCCTCCCCTCACTACTAAACATCTATAAATCCATTTATCTCAAAAAATCATTCCAAAATATCTCTCCAAAAAACTTATACACATTCTATAGCTTCTGGTCTTTCCAAAATACTAACCCTAGTCTCCTTAATAAGAGATCCATATGAGGTTTTTCTTAGCGAAGGTAATCATCTTCAAGAAGCTCTTTCTTTTTCATTTATTATTTCTCCACATTAAATTATGTATTAAAATAGTATATATAAAAAACCATTATAACCCATAAAATTATATTTTATTATGTTTATGTAATTATATTTATCCATCTCCTTACCTATAAAATGGGTAACAAATCCATCACTTGTCTATACAACATAACATCGTCTTATGAACTAATCTAATTTTCCTCTATTAGTGAATCACATGGATATTAATAATTCTGAAAATAATGGATATATATGATTAATATTAAATGATATTAATTATATAATATTAATATAAAATCCACTTTCTTACTATTTTCTCATTAAGGGAATGATGTCATCATTCATGCGTACGTACGGATTATCATCTCTACGAAGCGATGTGATTCATTTTCTATGTAAAAATTTCAAGAATATATTTAAAAATGTATATAATGAATAATATTTATATGTATAACATTAATATAATTTTATCTGATGGATATATATTCTATTCACAAGAATTGCATCATCTATGACAAAACATGCATGTGAAAATAGGGAAATTAACACCCAAAAAATAGCAATAATAAAATATTGTAAAAAACTGGTGATAAAAAGTTATAATAATATCATATATGATATTATAAATATGAATATGGCTCTATTATAAATTAATAACATGTGTAAGACCATTATAAATTAATTTAAAACATGTTCAACTAAAGAGAATCATGTGGTAAGGGATTTCTTCTCAATTTACACTCCATTGATATGTAATTGTTACTATAAACCTATTAACTTTTATGTGGTGTGTGTACTGCCACTGTGATGTATTTAACATGAATAACTATTTATTAATGATTATTAATGTTTCAATTCTTGTCAATTCTTTCTTGGGTTTTTAATTTAAAATTTACCAAAGAGATAAGATCTATTTTACACTCTAACTTTCTTTTGTGGTGGAATTTATTTTCATTAATGGAATATTATCATTTATCCTTCATAAGATCCATTTATTTTATTATACTCTAGATATTTTAGGATTTTACACATTTTAATTCAACTTTTCCACCATTTAGTACTTTAATCATGAAAATAAATTCTTAATGGAAAACTTGATTTTATTTTACATTAAATTGGACATATTTTTATTCTATGACCATGTTCTTCAAAGTTATTTTAAAAAATTACATTTATTTACTCGATCAATTTATTAAGAAAATTTTAAGTTTTCCCTGACTTTTAAAAATGGTTGGAAATAAATATATCTACATATTTTCAAAAGTTACCTTTTCAACTTTCATTGAAAAAAGTCAGATGGTATTTTTCTAACATATATAGCGATAATGGAATTCACCACCGTCAGAACCATTTTATGCAATTTATCTTCTTCCTCACAATTTCAATGGTTGTATAAAGAAAAATATTTTATGAAATCGTATTTTAAATTTCACTTCTATTTTATTTATTCTTATGAAGGAAATGAATTTATTAGAAAAATCTATATTCTCAATGATCTGATAGTCACCTCTCATCTATTTAATAATTTTGTGGTGGTTAAATTTATTGTGATACAATAACATTATTTTGATCATTTTTAATTAGAAATTAAATCTATATTAAATATTTATATTCTTTGTATCATGGATATTATTATTCCTTAATAATTATAAAAATTTTACTTATGTTATTTATATTGAATGTTATTTGATTAATTGGGGAAATATTGATAGATCTGAATCCTTTACTCGATATGGATATTATTTGCTAAGGAATGTTACTCATGAATTAAATACATCATTTGATATATGAGAAATGATTTGGATATGAAATTAAAGGTGGTTCCTAGAATTAAATTTCCACATGATGCATCGATATGTCTCTTGAGAAAAAATAGTTTGGCCAATTAAATAGGATTTTACCAATAGTTTTAAACTATCTTGGTGAAATATCTTGAAAGTATAAATATAATGATTCATGAGATCATGAATTCCAATATTAAGAATTTCCATCATTAAGAATTAATTTATTATTATCCATAAGATTATTCGATTGATATTATCCACATATGCATTTTGTGCCCAATATATTCATTAAATGGCTTGTTTTTTATGTTATTTACCTTTCTATGTTGATTGTACCATATATAATAATGAAAACCATGTTATTGATTAAATGGAATGTTTTTTAAATTATTTACCTTTACATATACATTATACCAGGTATACTCATGATATATTTCTCTATATGTAACACTAATAAGAATTTAAGCTCACTATTATTTTTTCTTCTCTCTGAGATATTAAGAAGACTTCTTCAAATGAGTTCAAGGATTTCAAATGTTTTCTATTAAAATGATTTATAATTTATCTATAATGTAAAATGTGTATCATTGTTTATATTACTCTCCAAAACTACTAAACTAATCATTCCCTTAGGGTTAAAACTCTTCAATCTATGATAATGTAAGCCATGGGTTACTAGAGTCAGTGTTGTTATATATTCTAGGTTTCTCAATTATATGGAATTGGATAAATGTTAAAACTTTCCTTGATTGGTTTTTTATATCATGGTTATATATCCAATTGGATACTACTGGTTTCATTACTTCTCTTCTACATGTCTATAGTGTGATGACCAATCTATTATTGTAATTACCTAACACATGTGCGGTTAGTATCATGGTGACTTGTATAGCACAAAATTATATGGAATAATTTATAAAATGTTTTTCGTTACAATTTTATTAGTTTTTCTTAATTAAAGACAGTATATTTTGTGAAATATAATAATAAACTCATTGGTATATACATATATATTTTTATTCTCACACCCAATTGGGAACCTTGGGGTGTATGTGTAGACCTTTATGATATTATTTCATGTAATAGTTTTTATATGGGATATGATAATTATATCTAGATGCGTTTTGGGAGATAAAACTCATGAGAGGAATAATTTATATGATCATGTATCCACTAGTATCTTATACTTTGTTTTATTTTATACATGACGGGACTAATAGGTGATCAATCTTACATGTATAGGTTAGTTTTATGTATGTTTATTTATTTATATAATTAATTATAGTGGAATATTATTTTTTGGACCCTAACTAATAATCCTTTTATTTAATATAATATTACATGATATTTTTTCTATTTATTCATTATCATATATTATGCTACCATTATTAGTCTCCACATCATTCCTAATATACTCTCATAATTGGTCAACATCATTTAACATCCTAGAATGCATGGCTAGGTTAACATAATTTCCCCAAATCGATGATGGTTTTGGTAGTCCCCCACTAGGGAAATATATGTGGGAATTACAAATCATATTCATAAGTCCTTTCTTACCACCATGATATAAAATTACCTCGTAGAGAAAAGGATAGAGGTAAATGAGAGGTAGAAATTATCCTAAAAATAGTTATACCACCATGGGATATCATTCTTTAAACCCATTGAATATGCTTTTAAATTTGTCAATTAATAAATGAATGAGGGTGTAAATAAAAAATATTAAATTTTAAGAGGAGTAAATTAATTTAATTAAAAATTTATTATTGTATTGTTAAACTACATATAAATGTGAAAATAATTAACAATTTTATAAATACATTATGAAATAATTTTAAATACATCATCAAATAATTTTATGGAAAAATTAACTAATATATTACATAGAAGTGGGAAAAAAATGAGTATATATGTGTAATATTATATCTCTAACACACACCATTCATAATTGTGTTTATAAAATGATGTAATATATCCCATATCACACCATGATATGTGGGATTTAGTACATATATTCTATTATGTTTAACTATGTGAATGAGAATATATTTTTAAAAATAAATATTTCAAATAATAAGAAAGATTATATGATAGATAATTTAAAGGTATCTGGAGTTTTATATAATAAGGTATTTTATATATGGTTTCATATATTGTAATACATGAGGTAATTTAATATGAATTATGTTTTAATTCAATTTTCCTTTATAGAATTTACAGTGACTAATGCTTAATATAAAAGGACATTACATCATATTAGATGAATATTCACCACATTTCAAAAATATATCCCTATTGATCATAATAGTTTTGTGTCTTTCAAAACATTGAACATATTCTTCTAGTTTGGTAAGAGATATTCAACATCTCCATTAAAGATCTTCCCCTTTATTACTCCTACATAAAACCATTCTTCAAAACCCGAGGAATGGAAACATAAGAAAAGGGTGAGCTCAAATTCTCAGAAATGGTAAATAAAGAAAAATTGTAAGCACAAAATGAACATAAGGGTCTAAAAACAAGATCATAACATTTGAAGATAATACCCTTTATAAAAAGATCATAATAATGAGACATGGCATAAATATTGGCAGTTCATAAGACATGAATCACAAGATAATAAATAACAAGAACCATTTGAGAATATTAATGCAGAAAACATATAATTTTTGGCACACACATATATATGTAACAAAATTCCCTCTACGTCAAGGATTGGTGCCAAAAACATATCAAGGAACTTAATAGGGACTAACCCTAATGGGTGGGATACACCATCATCCCTAGTCTTAGTCATTTCCTTATAAGGGATTGTGTTTCCCCATATTCCCATAGTTGACCGGGTTTCCCCATCTTCCTATAGTGTATAGTCTTTCCACATCTTCTCATAGTGGATATAGTTTCCCCATATTTCCATTGTGGATAATGTTTCCCCATATTTCCATTGAGGATTGGAATTTCCCATCTTCTCATAGTGGATCACGACACACCAGTTTCCAATATTGGATCAATACCATAAACTTATTTCCCATCATAATTTGACGAGATATTAATATTTACCCAATTCATTAGAGGGATATATATGCCCCACATTTCATATAATAAAATCATACATACATGTTCCACAAGACAGTAAAACTTACTTATTATCATGACCAATAAAAATATATGGGTTTCATAAACATCATATAACAATATATGAAATTAAATGGGTATAATAAACATTTAATCATGTCATTAACTATAGAAAATATATAGGTTTCATAATTATTTCATCAAATCATAACCCATGAAAAGAAACATGTTTCAGAATCATATAACACGTGGAAGAGAAACAGGTGTCCTAAACAATATTATTTTAAAACATAAACCTTTAAAGAAATAATATGAATTTTATTCTTGGATAATATCTCTAGTAAAGAATAAACTATAATAAATAATGGAATATTATATAGATATAGATTTTTTATGATCACATTGAACATTTCAAAAGTTAAATAGATATTATTTAAAAATCCTTATCATAAAATAATTTTAAATATAATTTTCTTATAAATCAATCATTACCATTTCATTTGAAAAACTTCTTGAGGAAAATATCATTTCTTATTTAAAAAAAAAATTAAAACATAAAACCTTTGAAAATAAACAAAAAAACATATAAAGGAATAAAGAAAACATTTTGAATATATTTTCCATTAAAAACTATTAGGGATATATTGAAAACATTAAAAACACTTTTTAAATTCAAAACATAATTTAAATCATTTTTTTTTAACAATATCCTTGAAACATTTAAAGGAATCTTAGAAAAACCTTTAAAACGCTTCTTGAATCATAAAAAATGAAAACCTTTATATTTGAAAAAAACATTAAAAAAATGAATTTCAGGAATATTGGGAAAATAAATTTTATAAAAATATATCTATTAAACATGAAAATATTTCTTTAAATGAAATATAGTTTTGAAAATAGATAAATATGTACATGTGAACATTCCTTTTGCGCCATAAAAGCTTAGAAAAGTTCCTCGATCGGAAAAAGACAATAAGATTCATTTTTGAAATAGTTTATTATGGTAAAACGTGGGTAAATATGTCCTTTAAACATAATAGGATAATAATAATATATTTCTGAAAACATTTTAAGAAAACATGGTTTTGAAAGAACACATATTTCAGGCTGAAAAGGATAAATAAAGTAAAGTTTTCATAAAGACATTTTCTTAACTATATTATGTACCAAAGAGTGGGAAATCTTAAAATTACATTTATATAGCATGAATAACCATATAAGGAGAATAATCATGTTTTTATTGAGATATTGGTTATTTTATTTCATTAATGGAACCATAATCATAAAAAATCCCAATGAACGATGAGATTATAGCAGTAAACTTTAACCACTTTGGTAACTTTGGATCATAATCCCCATGAAATAATAACTTTAAATGAAGAATAAAATATCATGAAAAGAAGGATATTAATGATATAAAATTTCAATGGGTATTATATACACCCCATAGAAAAATATAGGTTCGTAACAAGGAATGTATATCTAAGAAATAAAATTGAGACAAAATTAATTTACCAATTTGTTAACATTTGAACCATAGTACCCATGAAATAAATATCATCATATAGTTATATAAAAACCCATAAATTTAATTATAATAATCATATAATACATTCATTTCCATCATATATAAAACACAAAATAAATGATTGGTGAATAAGGCATAAGTCTCACACAAATAAAAGTGAGATGAGAAAACACTTGCTACTTGAGTAACTTTAGAACCATGATCCCCATGAAAGAATATCATAAAATAAAGCATTTAATATCATTAAATGAATTAAATTAATGATATAAAATTTCATAGGGTATTATATAAACCACAAAAAAATTGATTAATATAGCATGTACCTCACAGAAATAAAAAGTGAGATGAAATTCCCTTACCTTAAGTCTTGAATTTATTCAGAAAGTAAAAAACCTCATTTATAATAAATTTATTATTATTATACATCTACCAAATAATATTTTTATTAGATATAATACCATATATTATTTTTTATTACTTTATATTACCTTATTATTAACAACTCCATGTTAATGTTACGTTTCGAATAATATCAGCTTTGCTTTTCGTACATGTTTTGTATTATTCTCCATCATCATCATAAATAGATCCTAATCTACATATTTTCAGAATTTAAAGAATTAAATAAATATCATATATTTTCACTATATATGTATTTTTAATAATACATAAAATAATGATTTATGAAATGGAATACACTATTCACGGAGACGGTAGGTCATACATAAGCACGAACGTTGTTTCCATTTTATTATTATATTGAAGGAAAGAAATTAAATTACATATATATATATAGTATAATATTAGTAGCATTAATTGTTCACATATATCATATAATTTCACTAAACACATTCTTAATACATTCTATGTAGAGTGTGAACGAATCAAATCACTTTGAAGAAGTAGTAGTCCATATGTCCACAAATGAAGCTATTGTATCTACACAAAAATGGAATGAATCTAGGTATGCATTATATAATAATTAAATAAGAATAAAGACACCATAAATATCATATATATACTATAAATACATATTTTTCATAATAATTTAAAACCATGAGATGTTGTAAAGTAAAAAATAATAACTACATTTTGTGAGGTGGTAGTTCATCATACACAAGAATGGTAAGCTTATTACCCATTAGATGGAAGTGTGTGTAATTATAGGTATAAACCATACAATAATAACATATCCATATATTTATGACACTAAGTATATTATATAATCCTGGAATAATAATATTTTATGAGGTGTGGAATAGAATTAAAATAAAGGATCCTGAGGAAGGATGTTTCCTCTTATTTGGGTAACTCCTCTTAGTTTGCAACAAAGGCATTCCTTGGTTGGATTTCTAGAAATTAGGAGGATTATAAGATGAATTGAGATATTTTTTGTGCTTATTTAATAGATTTTAAGTGATCCAAATGCCCTGATATGTGTGAATATGTGGGAGTGGTAATTACCTTTTTATAGTGGAAGAGGAGTGGCATTCTTGTAAATTTTTGAAAAGGGAATTCCACCCATATTTTCCCACTTCATGTTTCTCCAAAAATGATCAAAATTCAAAAA
This sequence comes from Viscum album, assembly GCA_963277665.1. NCBI lineage: Eukaryota > Viridiplantae > Streptophyta > Magnoliopsida > Santalales > Viscaceae > Viscum > Viscum album. The sequence goes on from OY728121.1 coordinate 792,678,868, forward strand.
AATTGTTATATAGTTGAAATATTTACATAAAATGGCTTTTTTAAATGTTTCTAGGTCCTTTTGGCCCTTAAATTTAATGTTAAGTCCTTTGTTAAGCTAATTTTTCTCTTAATCGCTGTAATTAATTTTAATCAATTTCACTAATATTTTCTATTAAAAACTAAGTTAACCTTATTAGAAAATAGAAGTTATGATGATTAAAAATATGGGATCTATTTTTATAAATTATTATCACATAATCGATATAAATTAATTTAAATTTAATCTCTTGGATGGGATGACAAAACGTTTTTTTGAAATAAATTTGTTCAAAAGTCTGAAATGTTTTTATATCGAATTTTAATTTTAAATTGATTAAAATTAGCTAAATTGTATTAATTTTTGTAAAATTTATATATATAATCTTTAAAAACAAAATAAAATATAATTTAACTATGTAAATAGATTATATGAAAAAAAATATGTGTTGAATTAATATTTAGTGGTTTTCATTGTTCATCAAAAAATTGAAACTTCCCAAAAAAATACCAAAAATTCAAGAAATTTTTTTATATTACACATAAAAAATTGTATTTTTCAAATGAAAATTTTAAAATTTTCCAAAATCATATTTAAAATTTTTTCTCTCTTAAAAGGCGTTAAAATTACATTTTAAAAAATACTTCTTTTTATTCATAAAATTGGATTTATTTTTATCTTATACATATAAAAACTATTGAATAAATATCAAAAATATTTATTAAATATATAATATATAAATTCTGTTGAAAATAATAATCAAAATTTTTTTGTTTACTTAATTGAGATAAAGTTTTGTTTCACTCTGAAAAATAGTTTTCTTAGAAAAGAAAATTCTTTATTTTTAAATAGTTCATACAGTCCCTTATACTCATTATTAACCAAAGTATTTATTTTATATATATGTGTAAATTATATTTTCATAATTTATTTAATCACATTTATAACTTCCACTCCAATGTGTAGGTAGTATCTTTAATAATAATATGAATTGTATATTGTAGTTTGGTAATACTCAACTTTATATGTAACACAAGCTATCGAAGGGACACAATATTATAAGGCCCCAGCCTTAAACCTTACTTAATCTTGAGTTATTACAAGATTTCACATTGAGGATCTTTTCAGGTTTAGAGTTTTAGAGAATTAGATCATAAAACTTGCATTACATTCCACATATAAACAAAGTGGTTACATAAAGATAGTATTCTTCATTCCCATCAATGGAAACACATTTAAAATAAAACATGGATTATTTCTTGACACATCCTTGACTCTATCATCTTATCATGTACCTTTCCCTTGACCTGTGAAAAACATTTCAAAAACTTGGGATGAGCATAAAAACTCAGTATGGGTAATAAAAAAAACATGGAAAGGAAACATGAGTTCATATATACATAAGAACGAAATCATACTTTACCCATAAAACATAGGAACTTTAACATACCTCATAAAATCATGAATAAATCATAGAAATCATAAGACATAAAGGTAACTTGAGGCATTCATAACATTCTTACGTAGGGAGTAACCCTCTTGGTTACGTTTGGAATACCCATCACAGTATATTCCCTAAAATATCTTCGGAGAAACCTTAACGTTTCACTCCTTCACGTTACCCAATGCATTGGAGAGCTATAACGGGCTCACCCGCCCTTAGTTTATCACGGAACCACCCGTCTTCATAATAATTCCCAAGAACCATAACATAATCATATCACATAAAACATGCATAAAGGAAACATAAAATTTTCACATTTCAATCACGAGATATCAATACAACACATTGATATAAAAAAATTATGAAAACCATTTTCAATACTAAAATAAAATAAAAGTAAAACATGGTATTTATTTTTCTTTTTAAAAAAGAAGGTATGGCTTGTAGAGGAAGCCGAAACTCAAATAACGGTCACGACGGCGGAGAAGTCGTTGTCGCCGCATACGTACGACAAAAACATTCCCTTTTGTCATTTATTAAACGCTTCTTATAAAAAAGATTCCTTTTGAATAAACGTAAAAGTCAAAGGGGTTTATACACCGTATAAAAGAAAGTTGTGTATAAAATAAAATATGCCTCAATGAAAGGAGATTGAGACGAGGTCCCATACCTCGTATCCGACTTGACCCGACCGTTATTTAATCTCCTGAATAATAAACTTGAGTTAATCTATACTTGCTTAAGAACCTTTTCAAGTTCATTATTCCTTTTATACCATGTTATGAACATCATGTAATCTGTTAAGTTAACAATGTTCATTTTGTCGGTATTTGGTTCTTAAGTCAAAAATAGACTTCTTACACTTACATGTTGTTAATTTGGTCAAAGGTTCATTATATCCAGAATGGTATTCATGATTTAGATATCATATATGTCATATATATCCAATACATACATGCATTTATAATATTACATCACATTTAGAGGTAAGAAATGAAATGCACCGTTCATGGAGACGGTAAGCCGTACGTACGCATGAACGCTACTTCCATTTCTATTTCATATTTTCTGGAATGGAATCATAATGATATAAGATTATATTATAATTCCAGTATAATAACATATATAATATCATTAACTTTATCCTTTACACATCCCACATATGGTATTAACGAATCAAATCACTTTTAGGGGGCGGTAGTCCGCACTTCCTAAAATGAAGATATCGTGTTTTACCCATAATGGAAACCATAAAGGCATGCCCAAAATAAAAAAAACAGAAGCTTAAGGGAAACATAAACATATTATATATCATATATAAAAATATTGACATCATAATGGCCACCTTTGAAGGTGTTAAATGAGTGTTGAACAATCATCGTTTCGGGAGGCAGAATTTCGCCATCCACGGAAAATGTATGTTATTTAACCATTTGATGTAGTTGTGTGAGAGTGTAGCTCAAATAAATCTTATAACAACATCCTAGTATATTTATGATACTGGTGTTGTTACAAAAGAAGTAAATAAAAAGAGTTTAGGGGGTTGGAGAAGAAAAATAAAACGAATGAACATGAGAGAATGAATTACCTTTAAAAGTGTAACTCTTTTTGAGTTGAGCCTAAAGGCTTCCTTTGAAAGGATTATGCCCAAATGGAATCCTCTAGGATGAGGAGAGGGATGTGGAGAGAGCAAATGGGCAGGGGTTGTTCGAGCCAAAGGCTTGAAGAGTGTGTGAAATGAGGTAGAGGTGGGGGCCTTTTATAAGAGGAGAGGAGGGGCACTTTTGGAAAGTAAAGAAATATTACATTATTTGAAAATGTGTTTAGGTTTTAAAAGGTCCCAAATTGATAGAATTCGTGGATAATGTGATAAGGGTTCGAAATCCACTCATCCAATTGGTTTTGGACATGTGTAGTTCATAGATTTTACATTATCTTTCTATTTTATTTAAATCGTCAAATAATGATGTTATCGTTGCATCATTATTATGTCATAAATAATTAACTTTATTTAATGTCTAATAATTATAAAAAAAATACTATGATATAGGAAATCTTTTTATCCTTCCAATGAATATTTATAATCAAATTTTTGACTTGTATAACCCCACTTAAAATTTTTTTTCGTAAAACATATTATGTTTGTGTCATTTTCACTTTTACATTAAATAAAAAGTAATTTATGTCATTTCCCAACAAAAGTGGATCCATGGGGTCCCCAAGTTGACCCATGGAATTTCATGGTTGGCCATTACACAACCAATGAGGTTGGGACATGTGTCTAGGTCATTTAATTTTATTAAAGTATTATTTATACCTTAAACTACCCTAATTACCACTAATCGTGATTAAGAACTTAATAAGTTACTATTCACCAAAAAATTATTATAATCTCATTGAACCACATTTTACTTCTTAATGACAAACATTTATGTCGGATTTTCAAAATTCAATACACATTAGTGGTAAACTTTCATTTAACTGAAAAATCAGTTTGCTTGATTATCACTTAGTGGTTTCACTATTCATCAAAAATTGAAGTTTTTCAGAAAATTACCAAAAATTCACCCTAAGATATATTTGATATTCCGAATTCAAAAATGAAGTCTATTTTACAAAATTCAAAAAAAATAGGTCACATTAATTAATTTAATAATTAATTCCCGCTGCCAGAGCAAATAGCGTGTTTTTACAAAACAATAAGTATCAAAAGATTGACACGAGTTTAAGTCTAATTTCAAAGTGAAATTGATTCCAATGACCACCATTGGATAAAATGGTAAAAATATATTCTAATTTAACTTCAAAACCAATTCAAAACATAATCTAATCATATAAATAAATTAGATTAAAAAGTATTTTTGATGTAAAATGCAGTATTTTTCACTATTCATTAAAAAATGAACATTGTCAGAAAAATACCAAAAATTCACACAAGGTAAATTTTGATGTCCCAATCATAAAGAATAAGTTTATTTTGACAAACATAGTTTATAAAATTGTCAAAATATAGATTCAAAAATGGTTTGCCATCAAAAGGTAGTAAAACAATCTTTTAAGAATATTAGTGTATTCCATGCATAAGATTGTATTTATTTTCATTTTAAGCTGCTATAACACTATCTTAATCATTAATAGACATAGATAAAAATATATATTATTCATTACTTACTTGGGATGTTACATCCTTCCCCCCTTTAGAAAATTGCGTCCCCGCAATTTATTTACTTCTCGAATAAATGGGGGTACTTATCCCTCATTGCATTTTCAGATTCCCATGTTGCCTCTTCAATCATGTGGTTTTTCCACAAAACATTTACCTGATGAATCACCTTATTCCGTAACACTTGCTCCCTGTGGTCAAGAATCTGGACTGGTTGTTCCTCATAAGATAGGTTCTCTTCCAGCTGAACTACCTCTGGGCTCAAAACATGAGATGGATCTGGCATATACTTTCTCAACATCGAAATGTGAAAAACATTGTGTACCTGAGATAAACTTGGAGGTAAAGCTACTCGGTATGCAACTGATCCAACTCTCTCCAGAATTTCGTATGGTCCAACAAACCTTGGACTCAACTTTCCTTTCTTACCAAATCTCATCACGCTTTTCCAAGGAGAAACCTTGAGAAAAAGATGATCACCTACCTCGAAAGATAGATCCTTCCTCCGGTTATCTGCATAACTCTTCTGCCTGCTCTGAGCTGTTCTCATGTGTTTCTGAATCAGATGAACTTTTTCTGCCATCTCTTCTACCAATTCTGGTCCCATCAACTTCCTTTCACCCACTTCATCCTAGAAAGCTGGAGTTCGACACCGCTTCCCATATAATGCCTGAAATGGTGCCATCTGTATACTAGAATGGAAACTGTTATTATATTAAAATTCAACCAAAGAAAGATGTTGGTCCCAACTTCCCTGATAATCCATAGAACAAGATCGTAGCATATCCTACAATGTCTGAATTGTTCGTTCTGACTGCCCATCTGATTGAGGATGGAAAGCTGTACTAAAATTTAATTCAGTACCCAACGACTTCTGAAGGCCTTTCCAAAAGTTAGAAGTAAACCTTGGATCACGATCCGATACAATGGAGAGAGGAACTCCATGTAACCTGACTATCTCTTTAAGATACAAACGAGAAAGATGATCAAGAGAGAAAGTATCTCGTATATCAAGGAAATGAGCAGATTTGGTCAAGCGATCAACAATAACCCAGATTGCATTATTACCTCGAGATGTCTTTGGTAATCCAACAACAAAGTCCATGGATATATTCTCCCATTTCCACTCTGGCACTGGTAAAGGCTGAAGCATCCCTTTCGGTAGCTGCCGCTCTGCTTTAACCTACTGACAAGTCAAACACTTCACAGTAAAATCAGCAATGTCTCTTTTCATTCCATCCCACCAGTAATACTCCCGCAGATCTCTATACATATTAGTACTGCCCGGATGAACTGAAAACGGAGAACTATGAGCTTCACATAACAGCTCTCTCTTCAACTGTGAATCACAAGGCACACACAATCTCTTCCCAAATCTCAAAACACAATCACTATCAATGTTGAATTCAGGCAACTTACCTTTCTGAACCAGCTCTACCTTTTTCTGCAACTCACTATCTTGCTTCTGTGCTTGCTCGATTCTATCTGATAGAGAATATCTCACTGATACCTGAAACAAAACAGACGGACTTCCTGCACCAACAACTTCTATGCCAAAGTTCATCAAATCATTAACCAAAGGATCACGTTCCAAACGCAACATTGTTAATGAAGCATTACTTTTTCGACTCAAAGCATCAGCCACTTTATTTGCTTTTCTCGGATGGTAATGAATTGTACAATCATAATCCTTGATTAATTACAGCCATCTCCTTTGTCTCATGTTTAACTCTTTCTGAGTGAATATATACTTTAAACTTTTGTGATCGGTATATATTTCACACTTTACTCTATACAAATGATGCCTCCAAATTTTTAAAGCAAAAACAATAGCAGCTAGTTCCAAATCATGTGTAGGGTAATTTACCTCATGAGTTTTCAACTATCGTGAAGCATAAGCAATTACCTGATCATTCTGCATTAGGACGCAACCAAGTCCTTTAAATGAAGCATCACTGTATATAACAAACTCACCATTCCTGGAAGGTAGTGTCAAAACTGGATCATTCACCAATCTTCTTTTCAATTCCTGAAAACAATCATCACATTCTTTTGTCCAGATAAACTTAACACCCTTACGAGTTAGCTTAGTCATTGGACTAGATAACCATGAAAAATTTCTAACAAACCTTCGGTAATAGCCCGCCAAACCAAGGAAGCTACGAATCTCGGTTACATTTGTGGGTCTTGGCCATTCTTCTACAACTTTTGTTTTTGCAGGATCAACAGTTATTCCATCTTTAGAAACAATGTGACCAAGGAAAGAAATTTGTTGTAACCAAAACTCACACTTGCTGAATTTCCCATACAGTTTCTTTTCTTTTAAGGTTTTCAAGATAACCCTTAAATGTTTTTCATGCTCCTCTTTACTTTTAGAAAACACCAAAATATCATCAATGAAAACCACCACAAACTTATCCAAGAACTCATGGAAAATTCTATTCATTAAGTCCATGAATACAGTAGGTGCATTGGTTAGCCCAAAAGGAATTACTACAAATTCATAATGGCCATATCTCGTACGGAACGCGGTCTTCATAATATCTGTCTCCTTAACCTTCAGCTGATGGTACCCCGATCTCAAGTCAATCTTTGAAAAAAACTGAGCTCCCTGGAGCTGATCAAACAAATCATCGATATGAGGCAAAGGATATTTGTTCTTAACAGTGATATTATTCAAGGCTCTATAATCAATGCAAAGTCTCATAGAACCATCTTTCTTTTTAACAAATAAAACAGGAGCACTCCATGGTGATGTGCTAGGTCTAATGAAACCTTTCTCTAATAAATCTTGAAATTGCTCCTTCAACTCTAAAAGTTCAATTTGTGCCATTCGATAAGGGGGTTTTGAAATTGGCTTAGCATCAGGAACTAAGTCAACAGTAAACTCAACTTCCCGATCTGGTATTATTCCAGGCAACTCATCAGGAAAAACATCAGGATACTCATTTACCACTGGCACATCATTAATCTGAACAGTTCCTTTATTTTCAACGACGTGTGCAAGGTAACATTCATTTCCATCTTTTACAAGTTTCTCGGCCTCTTGATATGTTATCAAAAGTAAGGGTTCATTCTTGTAAACAAACTGAAAGTCTTTCTGAAAAGAAACTTCTTTAGCTCTACAGTCAATCTTAGCATGGTAAATAGAGAGCCAATCTATACCCAGGATAACATCAAACTCTACTAGAGGTAGAACAATAAGGTTTTCAAGTAGGTTCTTTCCAAAGATACGGATAGGAAGATTCTTATAAATTCTTTTTGCCTCGACACTTCCCCCAGGTGTTTTTACCAAAAGTTCAGGAGTCATTTCTTGAGATGGTATTCCCATTTTACTAGAAAAGGTTTCAGAGATGAAAGAATGTGTAGACCCCGAATCAAACAACACACTGGCATAATCTGAAAAAACAAACAAAGTACCTGATACAACTTCATTTGATGGCCCGACATCTGCTGAAGTAGTTGCAAAGTATTTCACCACCCCTTTCTGCTTGTAGTCTAACTGCTTCCCATCACTGAAGCTCCTTGTCGGACACTCGTTTGCATAGTGACCCATCTCATTGCACTTATAACACTTCACTAACTGTAAATCAAATTTGTTCTTACCTTCAGCTTGATCCTTTTCAGTGAAATCACGAGCCTTATGTCCCATCTTACCACATAGGTAGCACTTTCCAGAATTCAGAAGACATTCCCCAGCATGCCTTTTTCCACATTTATCACAAACTGGAAACTTAGTTTTCTTACCATCAGACTTTTTTGAAGAATTCTTACCTTTCTCCTGCCACCTCGGTCTCTTCTTCTGCTGGTTGTTATAGAAAACTTGGTCATCGGCAAACTCCATTTCCACCTTCTCAGCACATCGAACAAGCTTTTCATAACTTTTAAACTCACGAGAAGCTAATGCCCTTCGATATTTTGGCTTTAATCCTGAGTAAAAACGATTTATTTTACTATCAAGGTCCCGGATAAAATTTGGAGCATACCTTGCCAATCGAGTGAACCTTTCTTCATAGGCAGCCACTCAGTCTTCCTCTTGCCTCAATTCCAAGAATTGCTTTTCCATCCTATGTCGAACAGCCTTAGGAAAATACTTCTCAAGAAACATACCTTTGAATTCATCCCAGTCAAGAGCATCAATCTCATCGGCGTCCCTGATATTTTTAACCATAGACCACCACTGATCTGCTTCTCCCTCCAAACGGTAAATAGCAAGACTAACCTTTTGATTGTCTGAACACCCCATGACATCAAAAATCTTATCCAGTGCTTTAATCCACCCTTCAGCTAGCACAGGGTCAGATGATCCTCTGAATGATGGTGGATGTTGCCTCATGAAATGTTCCACCACTGACATGTTCCTCTGCGGTTGATCTGGCTGATCTCGTGCATGGATACCACCGCCATTTATCGCTTGAGTCAACTGCGCCATTACTACAACAAACTGTTCAGTTCCAATTCCGACCATTTCTGGATGCTGATTTGAAAGGTTATTTCCTTTTGTATGCCTTCCTAGCACTGCTTCCCTGTTTCCTCTGCGGAAAACCATTCTGAGCAAACATGTCTTAGATGAAGCAACATAGTAATCTTTAAATGCTATATCATTTCGAAAAAAAAATATTTTTGGATAATCATTTAATAGAATTCTAACTCCTAAAGTTATCTAAACCGACCTCTGATACCAACTATAAGGCCCCAGCCTTAAACCTTACTTAATCTTGAGTTATTACTTTCACATTGAGGATCTTTTCAGGTTTAGAGGTTTAGAGAATTAGATCATAAAACTTGCATTACATTCCACATATAAACAAAGTGGTTACATAAAGATAGTATTCTTCATTCCCATCAATGGAAACACATTTAAAATAAAACATGGATTATTTCTTGACACATACTTGACTCTATCATCTTATCATGTACCTTTCCCTTGACCTGTGAAAAACATTTCAAAAACTTGGGATGAGCATAAAAACTCAGTATGGGTTATAAAAAAAACATGGAAAGGAAACATGAGTTCATATATACATAAGAATGAAATCATACTTTACCCATAAAACATAGGCACTTTAACATACCTCATAAAATCATGAATAAATCATAGAAAATCATAAGACATAAAGGTAACTTGAGGCATTCATAACATTCTTACGTAGGGAGTAACCCTCTTGGTTACGTTTGGAATACCCATCACAGTATATTCCCTAAAATATCTTCGGAGAAACCTTAACATTTCACTCATTCGCGTTACCCAATGAATTGGAGAGCTATAACGGGCTCACCCGCCCTTAGTTTATCACGGAACAACCCGTCTTCATAATAATTCCCAAGAACCATAACATAATCATATCACATAAAACATGCATAAAGGAAACATAAAATTTCCACATTTCAATCACGAGATATCAATACAACACATTGATATAAAAACATTATGAAAACCATTTTCAATACTAAAATAAAAGAAAAGTAAAACATGGTATTTATTTTTCTTTTTAAAAAAGAAGGTATGGCTTGTAGAGGAAGCCGAAACTCAAATAACGGTCACGACGGCGGAGAAGTCGTTGTCGCCGCATACGTACGACAAAAACATTCCCTTTTGTCATTTAGTAAACGCTTCGTATAAAAAATATTCCTTTTGAATAAACGTAAAAGTCAAAGGGGTTTATACACCGTATAAAAGAAATTAGTGTATAAAATAAAATATGCCTCAATGAAAGGAGATTGAGACGAGGTCCCATACCTCGTATCCGACTTGACCCGACCGTTCTTTAATCTCCTGAATAATAAACTTGAGTTAATCTCTACTTTCTTAAGAACCTTTTTCAAGTTCATTATTCCTTTTATACCATGTTATGAACATCATGTAATCTGTTAAGTTAACAATGTTCATTTTGTCGGTATTTGGTTCTTAAGTCAAAAATAGACTTCTTACACTTACATGTTGTTAATTTGGTCAAAGGTTCATTATATCCAGAATGGTATTCATGATGTTGATATCATATATGTCATATATATTCAGTACATACATGCATTTATAATATTACATCACATTTAGAGGTAAGAAATGAAATGCACCGTTCATGGAGACGGTAAGCCGTACGTACGCATGAACGCTACTTCCATTTCTATTTCATATTTTCTGGAATGGAATCATAATGATATAAGAGTATATTATAATTCCAGTATAATAACATATATAATATCATTAACTTTATCCTTTACACATCCCACATATGGTATTAACGAATCAAATCACTTTTAGGGGCGGTAGTCCGCACTTCCTAAAATGAAGATATCGTGTTTTACCCATAATGGAAACCATAAAGGCATGCCCAAAATAAAAAAAACAGAAGCTTAAGGGAAACATAAACATATTATATATCATATATAAAAATAGTGACATCATAATGGTCACCTTTGAAGGTGTTAAATGAGTGTTGAACAATCATCGTTTCGGGAGGCAGAATTTCACCATCCACGGAAACCGTATGTTCTTTAACCATTTGATGTAGTTGTGTGAGAGTGTAGCTCAAATAAATCTTATAACAACATCCTAGTATATTGATGATACTGGTGTTGTTACAAAAGAAGTAAATAAAAAGAGTTTAGGGGGTTGGAGAAGCAAAATAATACAAATGAACATGAGATAATGAATTACCTTTAAAAGTGTAACTCCTTTTGAGTTGAGCCTAAAGGCTTCCTTTGAAAGGATTCTGCCCAAAGGGAATCCTCTAGGATGAGGAGAGGGATGTGGAGAGAGAAAATGGGCAGGGTTTGGCCGAGCCAAAGGCTTGAAGAGTGTGTGAAATGAGGTAGAGGTGGGGTCCTTTTATAAGAGGAGAGGAGGGGCACTTTTGGAAAGTAATGAAATATTACATTATTTGAAAATGTGTTTCGGTTTTAAAAGTTCCCACATTGATAGAATTCGTGGATAAGGTGATAAGGGTTATAAATACACTCATACAATTGGTTTTGGACATGTGTAGTTCATAGATTTTACATTATCTTTCTATTTTATTTAAATCGTCAAATAATGATGTCATCGCTGCATCATTATTATGTCATAAATAATTAAATTTATTTAATGTCTAAAAATTATAAAAAAACTACTATGATATAGGAAATCTTTTTAGATTTCCAATGACTATTTATAATCAAATTTTGGACTTGTATAACCCCACTTAAAAATTGTTTTCGTAAAACATATTATGTTTGTGTCATTTTCACTTTAACATTAAATAAAAAGTAATTTTATGTCATTTCCCAAAAAAAGTGGATCCATGGGGTCCCCAAGTTGACCCATGGCATTTCATGGTCGGCCATGACACAACCAATGAGGTTGGGACATGTGTCTAGGTCATTTCATTTTATTAAAGTATTATTTATTCCTTAAACTACCCTAATTACCACTAATCGTGATTAAGAACTTAATAAGTTACTATTCACCAAAAAATTATTATAATCTCATTGAACCACATTTTACTTCTTAATGACAACCATGTATGTCTGATTTTAAAAATTCAATACACATTAGTGGTAAACTTTCATTTAACTGAAAAATCAGTTTGCTTGATTATCACTTAGTGGTTTCACTATTCATCAAAAATTGAAGTTTTTCAAAAAATTACCAAAAATTCACCCTAAGCTATATTTGATATTCCGAATTCAAAAATGAAGTCTATTTCAAAAAATTCAGAACATATAGGTCACATTAATTAATTTTATAATTAATTCCCGCTGCCAGAGCAAATAGCGTGTTTTTACAAAACAATAAGTATCAAAAGATTGACACTAGTTTAAGTCTAATTTCAAAGTGAAATTGATTCCAATGACCACCATTAGATAAAATGGTAAAAATATATTCTAATTTCACTTCAAAACGAATTCAAAACATAATCTAACCATATAAATAAATTAGATTAAAAAGTAGTTTTGATGTAAAATGCAGTATTTTTCACTATTCATTAAAAAATGAACATTGTCAGAAAAATACCAAAAATTCACACAAGGTAAATTTTGATGTCCCAATCATAAAGAATAAGTTTATTTTGACAAAAATAGTTTATAAAATTGTCAAAATATAGATTCAAAAAATGGTTTGCCATCAAAAGGCAGTAAAACAATCTTTTAAGAATATTAGTGTATTCCATGCATAAGATTGTATTTATTTTCATTTTAAGCCGCTATAACACTATCTTAATCATTAATAGACATAGATAAAAATATATATTATTCATTACTTACTTGGGATGTTACAAATATTGTGTGTAAGAAAAGTAAAACATAGTGTTGTGTGAACCAAAAGATAATTTATGTATTTTCTGTAGTGTAATATTGAACTGGTTTTGGGTATAATTTAATCAACACATAGTGATTTAGTATAAAATAAGTTATATTTAGTGTTGAATGAAATGAAAAATATCAAAACAATTAAATTAATTCAAAAAAATAATTCACAAAATCTTATTGTGATACATTCTACCCACCTTAAAATTAATGTATCATGTGAACGTCATATGGGTTATTAAAATTTTGATACTTCAAAGTTTCTTTCTTATAACCCTACATAATAAAAATGATTAATAATCCTTCCCTTAAAAATGGAATGTTGGAAACATGATAGTTACCCAAAGTGACTCATTACTAGGATTCTAAAAAGGAACACAAAGGTGGGAAGTAAAAACATGGACATATAAGAGAAATATAACTCTAATTTTCTGATGTAAAATGATTGATAACATAGTTTGGATAAAGCTAATGATCAAAAATCCATAACCCAATGAGGCTTGAAAAATATCATTGATATCATAAAAAATGATGATAATAGGGCAACATTTTAATTCATGATCCTTTTACCTAGCATCGAATAATTTTCTTATGAAGATATACATACATGATTTTAGTACATCCTCTTCCCTTGTTGTGTATTTACCAATTTCCACTCCATCTTTTATTCCTTGAAATGAAGGTGAATTTTTCATTCCTGAAGCATTAATTGATCTTGAGATTCATAAAAATAATGAAAGGTCATCCCATAATTCCTTAGTTAACATCATAGAAAAATGGTTTCCACAAGTTATCCAATATTCAAAAATACTCATATGGTGAGATAATAACTTAATTTATAAAACCTAATATGAATTTTACCACAAACAATTCTATAAATGGTCAACCTTGTATCCCTTCCAAAAGTTGAAAATTCAAAAATTTAGAAAGAAGTTAATTAAGTCAGCTTAACATTGAACATTTATCCACCATATATCATAAGGTATCTCTTGGTTTTCACATACCAAACATGTCAATACCTTCACCATGTATTCTCTTGAAGCATGGTAATAACCTGAATTACCAAAAATTATTTTTGAAAACATACATGTTTCCTTATTCCAATGTTTATTGGATATATTCCATAAATCCAAAAAATGTCATAAACTTCATCAATGATAGTATAAACCACATGTCAAAAAATCATTAATAATTTCCCAGGATATATGTAAATTCTAATTTTCATATTCATATCCAACATATCTTTATCGAAATATAATTATCTTAATATACGGAACATGTTAAGTGTTATCTTCCATTAGTAAAAATGTCACCTTTCCAAAAAAATAAATTTTTTAGTCCATCAGAACCATTCAACATATTATTGTAAATACCTAGTAAAAAACCTCAAATAAACAATCCTTATATATTTTATAATTCATAATTCATGAATCCAAAATGATAAACACATCAATTATTCTACATAAAATCTAATCCATAAACAGGGATACCTCATCTCATTACTTAATAACTCTTTCCTTTTAAATTTCATATGTATTCTCTTCATCATTTGTAATATAACTATCAATCGTATCACCTTAGTGATTCCCATAGATATCCTTCCACTTCGGACATTGATTTTCATAATGCCCATTCATTCCACATTTAATGAATTCAACTGTTGGTAATACCTTAGAGTGGCTGATATTTTCATTTATTCCATTAATTTAACTTTTTATTTTCAATTGTAGTTACTTTCTTTGTGTCCTTATTTTCCACAATCAAAACATCTCCTTGTTCCTTTGAGAAATTTACATTGGTTTTTCTTCCCATATTCTTTTCATTTACACTGTGTTTGGTGAGATTTTAGAAAAATAATATAAATTATTTTTATATTTTATAAAAGAAAAATAAGAAACAAAATGATTGTAAGTTCTCTCCTTGTATTTGGATCAACAACTTAGTAAAAAAATAATTGATTTGGATTTTTCTCTATCTTATTTGGTAAATATTTTTAAAGGAAAATAAAAAGAATTCTTTTGTTATCCATGTTTAAAATAGGGATAAAATTATAATTTTAAAATATTAACAACCCTCCACCATCATTTATTTCCAAATCATCACAATTTTGGGGGGATTTAAAAACAATACCAGGAGAGAAATCTATTTCTCTACATTTATTCCCTAATAATTTCTCTCCCCTTTAAATCACTTCTCCAAACATCAAACACCAATTTTTCCCCTCAATAAAATTTCTTTTATCTTGGTATCACCCCTACAAAACTAGCCCTTAGTAAAACAAATCTTGTTTCCTCAAGGGTCCCCATTACAAAAATGATCAGAAAACTCTTTCATTCTCTTCCTTAGTGAGTTGTAGAGTTTATTAAAGTACATGATGGTAATCATGTTCTGTGAAAACATATACGTCGTGATCATAACATCATTTTCTTCAATTATCATCCCATTTGACCGCTTATCAGAATATTTTTCATCACATTCAATGTTAATCATGTTCCTTCTGGTTCCCACCATTATCGAAAAACAAAAATCAATGTTTGAGAAACATTTATCAAATTCGAAGACTGCATAATCTCGAAAAATCACTTATAGTATGTCTAAATCCTTACACTTACATCTTTAATCTATCACAGCTTAGCTTTATCCTAGGTTATTTATTGTCATATTTTATTTAAATCTATCGTGATGGTTCATAAATATCTTTTGAATTCCTAAAGAATATCCCCTTGGAGTTTCAAAATAGGTGTGTAGTAAGGCCCATTTTCATACACCAGTTCCTGATCTTGTTTAGATAAATATAGTTTTTTTTAAAAGTTAATGCTTTGGTCAAATACCAAAGCATAATTTATTGATAAGAAAAAAAGGATTACAAAATGCGAAAGGAAGGGATTTTTTTACAATCTCTATCAAAAATATACAATAAGTCAGAAGGAATAGCATCCAGACAAGTCATGCTTTGATGGACTCCTTTGTTGGATAGAGCATCAGAAACGACATTTGCTTCACGGTAGGCATGAGTAGCTATATAGTCAATCCCATGTAGCAAATTAAGTCAGTTCATCCAACGAGCGGTGAGAGACCACGCTAGGTGGATGTTGCCATTCCAGATGTCATGTATAATAGTGTTTGAATCACTTTCAATCCATAGCTTTCTCCAACATCTTTGAAGAGCAAAGTCAACAACATGAATGACGCCGAGTATTTCAGCCTCCAGAGATGAAGAGTGACCACATCCAACAAAGAAACATCCCTGACATTGACCAGCTGAGTCTCTGAATATAGCACCACAACTGGAAGGACCAGGGTTGCCTTTGGAAGCGCCATCAACATTCACTTTGATCCATCCTGGAATTGGAGATTTCCATAACACTTCAAAGGAGTGTTTAGGATTTGGGAAAATGCCAGGTACATGAAGATAACGAAGGATCATAAAATCACCAACTGAGTTGTTGCAACAGTACTTTTGAATTGAGGATGCTTCATGAATCGCAAGAAGAATTCGGGACTTCCCTGCATTAAGATTGAGAGAGTGATTATTGTGAATGAGATAATTTCTAACATACCAGAGTTCATGCAGGAGTTCCGACACTGCCATAAGAAACATATTTTTGACCTGCAGGGAAGCATCATGTCTAGTGTAATTAATTAGAAACAAAGGAATTGAATCATTAATGGGATTTCTGTAATTAAAAAGATCAAAGATGTAATTCCAAAGAGCAGAGGTCGTCGCAAAAGATAGAAAAAAGATGATTGGCATCTTCCCTATGCTGGTTAGACAAACGACATTTAGAACAAAGAGAAATGCCAAATATTTGTAGACTAGTTTCCAAAGGTAATATATTGTGTGAAATGCGCCAAATAAGGGTATGCCTGGAAGGTTTAATCTAGGATTTGTTAAATTGATTCACCCAAGAAAAATTAGGTTCATGGTCAGAGAAATTATGTTTATAATAGCTTTTAGAATATAGAATTCCATTAGAAGAAGGTTCCCAAAAAAGGAAATCACCAACAGAAGAAAAATTCTAATTCTCAATAGCTTGCATAATAAAATCAGGAAGATCACAATCAGGAGATTTCAAGACCTCTTTTATAGACTGATTAGTGTCTTCAGGAAGATTACTAGGGGTAACAAAGAAATAAAAGGACTACCACACCATTTTCCACACCAAAAATTAATGGAAGAATCAGCACTGACAATCCACCTAGAATTTTGCATGATTTTTTGATAAGAGTCTCGAATGGAAGGCCAGATGGAAGAGTTAATGAAATTCAGATTACCTTTTGAAGGCTTATAGAAAAACCTATGTTTTAGAAAATCAGTATCTTTAGAAGAGGAGTTAATGATTCGCCAGGTAAGGCAATCCTGAAGAGCATCATTGAACATCTTTAAATTTTTAATGCCAATTCCACCATTAGCAATGGGTTTAGAAAAAGAATTCCAAATAATTGTGACAAGATTCATTTCAAAAATTCTTCCATACCAAATGAAGTTTTTAATATAAGTATTAATTTTTCTAAAAATACCAACGGGCCATTTATAGACCCTAAGGGAATATACAATTTTAGAATCAATGGTCGATTTAACCAAACAGATTCTCCCAGCCATGGAGAGAGACTTCCCTTTCCAATTAGCTAGTTGATTTGTGATATGAGAAATGATATTAGAAAAATAGGTAGCTTTGGGATGCCCCCAAAATAGAGGAACACCCAAATAAGTGAAAGGTAAAAATCCCTCTTTAATACCCAGGTAATTTATAATACCAGATTTCCTTCTTGCAGGAAAATTCGTGCCAAAATAGATATAAGATTTGTTCCCGGAAAATGCATGACCAGAGACATCCTCATAGTGAGATGTAGTTTTCTTGAGAGCATGTAGATTTCTCGGATCCCCTTTTATGAATAAGATAATATCATCAGCATATAAAATATGGGTGGGGGCATTTAATTTCCTGTCCACCTGAATAGGTTTAATCAAATTTTGTTCAACCTGGTGGTTTATGAGTCTGCTAAGGTAATCTTCAGAAATAACAAATAGGATGGCATAAAGAGGGTCTCATTGCCTGACACCTTTATTTCATTTAAAGAAACCATGAGGGGTACCATTAATCAGGATAGAGATGAGAGCTGAGTGAAAGAGAGTCTTGATTCTACCAATGAAGGAATCATTAAAACCATAGTTTCTAAGAACTTTGTAAATAAAATTCCAATCAATGGTGTCAAAAGCCTTTCTAATATCCAGTTTGATAGCCA
Source organism: Viscum album (assembly GCA_963277665.1). Lineage (NCBI taxonomy): Eukaryota > Viridiplantae > Streptophyta > Magnoliopsida > Santalales > Viscaceae > Viscum > Viscum album. The sequence goes on from OY728121.1 coordinate 792,697,026, forward strand.
CACAACCACCTCTAGATTTTTTGTTTAAAGTATTCGTACATTCAGAAGCAAGGAAAATGCAGTCCTGAATGGATCTTCCTTTGATAAAACCAAATTCGTTCCAAGAGACAATTCTATTTCAGATAGGTGCAAGTCTATTTGCAATAATTTTTGTGATGATTTTATAGATAGTGTTAATCAAAGCTATAGGTATGAATTGATGTATCTCAGCAGCATTCTCAACTTTAGGAATTAATGTTAGAAATTGAGCATTGATTCCATGAGAAAGAGATCCATGAGTGAAGAAGATCTTAACAAGGTTACAAACATCATTTTTTATAATATCCCAATGATTTTGGAAAAAAACCATTATTGAAACCATCCGGACTAGGAGCACTGTCTGGGTTTAATCCAAAAAAATGTCTTTAATTTCATGATCGAGAGGAGTACTTAAAAGGGACTTATTATCTCCTTCATCAACCAACAAAGGAATGATGCCAGGTTTAAGATCAACATTTCTGTCCGTGCCATTTAAAATGTTATAAAAATGAAGGGTAACATGATCCGTAATGGCTTCTTCAGAATCAATGGCCAAGTCATTATGAATGAGTATAGAAAGAGGACGACTGGCCTTTCTAATTCTTTGAAGACAATTATAAAATTTAGTATTGCGATCACCATCAGTAAGCCATTTAGTTCTAAACATCTGCTTACAAATATTTTCCTTAAAAGTAATTAAGGAATTAAGTTTAGAAGAGATATTAAATTCCAACTGAGGATCCAAAAAAAATCAGAATTAGTGTTCTAAGTTTGGAAGCGATTGAATTCATCTTCAAGGTAGGAGATGTCAAGATCTATTTGTGAGTTTGAATTTTTACACCAACATTTGAGATCTTTCTTAAGAACTTTTAATTTATGTAAACAAGCAAAAGAATATTTATGATGCTTCATAGAGTTCCAAGTGTTAATCAGTTCCAGAGACACATCCACTCATAGTATTCAGATGGGGATTTATTTCTAAGAATATAATCCCTCTATCCTTTACCAAAATTCCAAGACATTTTCCAAACCATTAAATCATCCTTATAATCATCCTAATATAAATCCTTATACATATCCTTAGAAATATCCCTATGGATATCACTAAATATTTCTCATTCTAGTTTCCAAAGGCTGACTAAACCTATCCTTTGATACCAACTATAGTGACCCAGTCTTAACATACATAGATATTACATCATTTTAGATAAATATTTATCCAATTAAAAACATAAATCCATAACTACCATAATAGTTTACTATCATTGGAAACTTTGAACAAATTATTATTTTTTTGTGAAAGAACTTAAACATATCATTTCTGTATATTCCCCTTTAGTACTCCTAATTGAAACATTTATTTATAACCTAAGGAAAGGAAACATAATAAAGGGGTGATATCAAATTCTTAGTGAGGGTAAATAAAGGAAATATGTAAGAATAACCTGAATATAAGGGTATGAGAAAATGAAAATAACATTTAATGATAATACCCTGAATAAAAAGATCAAAATCATGAGACAAGGAATAAATATGGGGAGTTCATAAGAAATGAACCATATAATAATAAATAACCTTAACCATATGAGAATATCAACGAATGGGACATTGGATTTTTTTAGACCCATAAACATGTAACATCATTACTTATAAGTCAAGGCTAGTTTCAAAAAACTTATCAGGGAACATTATGAGGACTAATCTTACCGGGTGAGACACACCACTATCCCCAGTCATAGTCCTTTAGTTATAAGGGATCTTGTTTCCCCATATTTCTATGGTGGATCAGATTTACCCATCTTCCCATAGTGAATCAAGTTTTCTCATCTTCCCACAGTGGATCAGGTTTAACTATCTACCATAGTGGATCGGGTTTCCCCGTATTCTCATAGTGTATTAGGAAAAATCTTTTCCCATTTTGGATCAAGCCCTTCATCTTATTTCCCATAATAATCTCATGATATATAAATCTTTACCTAACACATTGGAGGGAGATATATGTCCCACCCATTAGATAATAAAATCATACATACATGTGCCATGAGATAATAAAAATTGCATCAAATCATGGGCCACAAAAAGACATGGGTTTTATAAACATCATATCATGACCTATGAAATTAAATTATTTTGAGAAATAGTTCATCATATAATTATCTATAGAAAGGAGATATTTTTCATAATCATTTCATCTAAGCATAACCCGTGAAAATAAATGTGTTTCAGAAGCATATAACCCATGCAAGGTAAATGGGCATCATAAAAATAATTACATCAAAACGAAAACCATTCATGAAATAATATGAATGGAATTCTTGGATCATATACCCAGTAAACCATAAACCATATCACAGTATTTCATCTTATATGGATAAATATTTTGAATGATCACATAAAACATTTCTTAAGTAAAATATCTTCTCTTTGAAAATAATTTTCCTAAAACCATTAAAAAATCATTTTCTTATAAGGAAGGATTTAATATTTCACATAAAACGTTTCTTGATAAATTATCCTTTCTTGTTTGAAAAAAAATTCTTTTTAAAACATTAACCTTGGTAAAAAAACATGAAAACTTATAAGGAAAGATAGAAAACATTTTCAAAACCTTTTTCATCGAAAACAAATAAAGTACATTTGAATACATTTAATAAATAAATAAATTCAGAACATCTTTGAAAAAAGTTTATTTCAAAAATATCTTTTAAAACATTTAAAGGAAGCTTTGAAAAATCATTTAAAAACATTATTGAATCACAATACATTTTTGAAAACCATTTTACTTAAAACCCACTATAAAAATAATGAATATTCATAAGATTATGTAAATAATTTTTCATAGAAAGAAATATTTTAAACCTACAATGGAAGGAATGATGGTCATCATGGGGGAAAAATCTGTATTTTTCGAACATTGCTTTTACGCAATAAAAGTTTAGAAAAGTTTCTCGATCAGAAAATGGAAAGAAGATTCATTTTTAAAATCATTTTTTTAAAAGTAAAAACATAGGTAAATATTTCCTTTAAACAACATAGGATAATAGTAAAACATTTTAATTTTTTTTAAAAAAAAATACTATTTTGAAAGAACACATATTTCTGACCTAAAGGAGAGATAAAGTTGGATTTTCATTAAAAAAATTATTAATTATCTTATGTACCAGAGAGTGAAAAATGGTACCATTGCTTGTATATAACATGAATAGCCTGAGTAGGATAAAATTAATGGTTTTTTGAGATATGGGTCATATTATATCATCAATGAAAGCATAATCATAATCAATCATGATAAACAATGACATTATAGCGAATTACTTTTACCACTTTAGTAACTTTGAATCATAATATCCATGAAATAATAAAATTAAATTAGGATTAAAATATCATTAAAGAAGAATTATATTTATTATATAACATTTTAATGATCATTATATAAACACTTTCAAAAAAATATTGGTGCACAACATGGTATGTATCTCAAAAAAAGGAAATTGAGACAAAATTAATTTATGATTTGGTAGCTTTTGAACTGTAAACCCCATAAAATAAATATAAAAATATATATGTAAATATGAATAAATTTAAGCATAAAAATAATATAATACATTCATGAGAATTATATTCACAACACAAAATAAATTAGTACTGAATAATTCCTAAGTCTCATAGAAATAAAAGTGGTATGACAAAATCCTTACTTCTTGAGTAACATTAGAATCATGATCCCCGTGCAATAATAACATAAATAAAATATTTTAATACCATTAAATTAAGGAAATTAATTATATAAAATTTTATAGGTAAGTATATACCCCATAGAAAAGAATCTAGTGGTGAATATATCATATATCTCACAAAAATAAAATGTAAGATGAATGTCTCTTACCTTAAGTCTTGACTTTCTTCAAATATTTTCAAAACTACTGTAAAATAAATAATTTTTTTATAAAAATACCACCAAAATATTTTATTATTTCTAATACCATGTATTATTTTTTTATAAATTTATATTACCCATTTATTAACAACTTCATGTTAATGTTATGTTTCAGGTAATATTTTCTTTGTTTTTCGTACAAGTTTTGGCGTGTTATTCTTGATCCTCTTACTTATATCATGATTTACTTATTTATATAATGTAAATGATTATATAAATATCATATAAATTAATTATATATGTATTTATAATAATATATATAATTATTAAATGTGAAATGTAATACACCATTCATGAAGATAGTAGGTCGTAAGTACGCTTGAACATTGTTTCTGTTTTATTATCGTATTGATATAATGAAAGTAAATGACATATATGTATATATATAATATAATTAATATACCATTTTAATTTCATAAATATCATATATGTTCACTAAAACCATTATTAATTCATTACTTGTAGATTGTGAACGAATCATATTACTTTGAGGAGGTGGTAGTCCACACACCCACAAACGAAGTAATCATATTTACAGAAAATGGAAACCATTAAGGTATGTTTCATATAATAATTAAATAATAAAAATAAATTATAAATATAATATATATCGTATAAATAAATATTTTCCATCATAATTCCAAACCATGAGAGGTGGTAAATGAAAAACGAACAACATTGTTTCGTGAGGCAGTAGTTCACCAGACACAATAACAGAAAGTTCTTTACCCATTAGATGGAAGTGTGTGTAAATGTATTTAAAACAATTATATTAAAAAAATATAATTATATTTATTATAATTAGGATATTATATAATCATGGAATAATAATATTTTAGGGGTGGGCAATGGGAATAAAAAAAAGGATATTGGGGAAGGATGTTACTTTTTCTTTAGGCAACTCTTCTTGGTTACCACCAAATGGATTAATTGGTTGGATTTATGCCCAAAGGGAGGATTATATAATTAATTAGGTATTTATGGATCTTATTTTATCATATTATGTTTGGTCCCAAGGGAATTAGAGGTGTTAATAAGTGGTAGGGGTGAGTACATTTTTATAGTGGATGAGAAGTGGCATTCTTGTAAATTTTTTAAAAGGGAATTCTACCCATGTTTTCCCATGAAAAGTGCTTCTAATAATGGTACACATAATAGAAAATGGAATATTGGGTATAAATAGTTCCATAAAATGGATTTCTGACAAGTTTATAGGTTATTTGTTCCCTTAATATTAAGGTTTAGTACTTTGTGAAACTAATTTTTCTCTTAAACAATATATTTAATTCTTATCAATTTCATTAATATTTTTGGTCAAAAACTAAGTTGAAATTATTAGAAATTATAAATTATTTTTATTCCAAATATTTAATACATCTTTTTAAATTATAATCCTAGAATTGGAATAAGGTAATTTAAATTTAATCATGCATATAGGATGCCAAAGAATGTTTTTAAAGTAAAAATATTCAAAAGTCTGAAACGGGTTTATATCCAATTTCAATGGTAAATTGATTAAAAAGGGATAAATTGGATTAATATATGTAAAATTGATCTAATTAAACATTAAAACAAAATTGAAAGTTAATTTTTCTATATAAATAAATTCGATGAAAATAAGTTTTGAATTATAATTCAGTGTTTTCCATTATACAACAAAAAATAAAACTTCTCAGAAAAATACCAAAAAATAACCCAAAGTAAATTTTTATATTATAATTTAAAAAATGAATTTTATTTTTCGAAATCAAAATTATCAAATTTCAAAAAAAATCATTTTTAAAATGGGTTTGACATTAAAAGGAAGTAAAGTTACCTTTTAGAAAAATACATTTTTTATTCATAAAATTGGATTTATTCTTCCCTTATACTTATAAAATCTATTGAATGAGTATCAAAAATATTGATTGAATATATAATATTTATGTTTTATTTAAAAAATTAATCAAAATTATTATTTTTTATTTATTGAAGAAAAATCATGTTTTTACATAAAAAAAGTTCTTTTAGAAAAGCAATTTCTTTATTTTAAAATATTTTTTACCTTAAAATATAATTATTGACAACCAAAGGATTAATTATATATATATATAATATTTTTACATTTTATTTAATCTTATTCATAATTTCCATTACAATGGCTAGGTGTTAGATTTAATAATAATATTAATATTATCTTGTAGTTCAGTAAAATTTGATCTTGTGTGTAACACTGGATATCAAAGGGACACAGTATTGTGTGTAATACAAGCCAAACATGGATTTGTTTGTACTGTAAGATAATTTAATTGTTGCATGTAGCGTAAGCTAGAATTTTTGTTGCGTATAATGTAAGAAAATTTTAGAGCTTTCATATAAAAATAATCTATATTCATTATTATGTGAAACGAAAAATATAAAAAGATTAAATGGGTTCAAAAATAATAATTCACAAAAGCATAGGGTGTCATGAAATGTACAAGATTGAAGGATATATTCCCTAAATAATATATATCATATTTTACTATATACATAAGTCGTATATAATTAATTGTATTCCTTCGTTACAGAAAATAGAATATCATATTACATCCTTGAACTAGATTCTTAGTTTACATGTAAGTTGTCATATTATATCCTAATAGGCATTTACTATAAAGAAAGTATGAATATTATACATTTAGTCTATATTTTTTGAGATCATATAAGGGTTTTTGTATTTTATTTCCTTGGCCTATCATATGGTATAATTTGGGATATATTATATCGCATGAATAATAATATATGATTTACATAACATCTTATGATTAATGAGGTAGCAAAAAATTATGTGTTGAAAATTGAGTAATTATGCATGTAAGATGGGCCTTCATTAATCTTAACATTTTAAAAGATGAAATTCATGGATGATTTATTTTGGATTTAAATAGTTATGATTTTTTGCCTTTAATCAAATTTTTTATAAAAAATGATTAAATTAATGGACACTTGAGGATTGTCTATGAAGTATATATAAGGATGAAATATCCATTGAAATAACATGTTCAATATTTCCTAAGACTTTATCTAATCTTCCTACTTATTTCTTCATCCTTATTAATTTTTATCATTAGATACAAGCATATCATGGATGTCAGGTAGATCATGCCCTATTGTTGGTTGATTCAATTATCCTATGGTTACAACTTGGTTGGGGAACTCCATTTTCTGCCTCTATGGGATATTCATCGAGAATATGATAGAAAACATTTGGATCATCTCTTCAGGGAAAGGTATAAAGGGTTCTTCCTTTTCGTAAACATTTTTTTTATTTTTTCATAGCATAGTAATCATAGGAATTTGATTTTGTATTGTGTCTAAAATTATGACATGAGATATCATTACTAATGAAAACATCGCTCCATATGATATTTGATACTCTTTTGTTTTAAAATGTCATAATGTACTACATAAGGTAATAAAATCATATGATGGCCCCATTTTATTCTTGTGCAACTAACTAAAATAAATAATGATACCAAAAATATGATAGAGGGTATATTATAATGTATGACCCTGAAATAGATGAAGGTTTTATTACATATCCTATTTATCTACTATAAAATATAATAGATAAAAGGGGACGTTGTAGATTATGATAAAGATATCATATAAAACTCTATATAATAAAATTTTATTTTTTTTAAATTAAATTTTGAATTGAATTATATAATTTATAAACATTTTATAGATTATAGAAACAAATACTTTAGGTTGTTTATTTAATTTATAAAATGTTTATAAATTAGTTAATTATAAATTTCTTATATGGAATTAACTAAATGTTAATGAAGCAGTTATTAAATATATATGTAATATTAAATATATATATTGATTACCTTTTGAAATTATATGGAATGAATTATAATTTGGATATGAAATGTTTATATATAAATTATAAGAGTGATTTATTGTGACTATAAATTAGAAAATAAGTGGAAAATATATAGGAGTTTATATTTAAATCATGAATTGTTCCTAATGATTAATTTTAATTATTTAGAATAAAATTCATTATTTTAGAAATTATTTAAACCGTACTAAAAGGAATTTTTATAATTGATATGATTAAGGTTTAATAAATATTAAATAGTTCATATTTGGATTATGAAAATTGTTCACATAATATAATCCGAATAATAAAGGTTTATATTTCATTTAATATCATTTATTTGAGTGTAATTTCACATAAAAGGATAATATTGAGGAGATCATATTAGAGATAAATATGAAGTGTTTTTATTTATTTTAATTATTGATTATCCATAATTTATGGATAAATTAAAAAATATTTCAAAGGTATTTATTTATGAATTTTTCATAAATAGTTTCTCTCATTTTTAAATATATGAATTTTTCTTTTATTTACTTTATTCCATATTTTATTCATAGTTATAAATTTTATATTTTTAATATGTGTATTATACATTTTAAAGAGTTAAACTAATTTTTTAAATTGATGTGTATGCATATATGTAGTTACTTGGTAGGTATTCTTATTGAGATACTTTTCATTTACCTTGAATATGGATGTATTAGGTTATGAGATTGAATTTAAATATTGATTATATTTATTACATATAAGTGTTAGATTTATTGTTGAATTTATATCTCTATCAAGTAAAGTGTCCATGGATATAGGGGATTTAGGTCAGCTTTATCACTACCCTAGAGCTTATTCCTTATATTGAAACTAAGATATGGATATATATTTCTCTCAGATTAGTCTTGTTTGGATTGTTAATTTGATATGATTTTAAAATTTTAAAACAAAGGGATTAATGTTTCTTTTTATTGGGATTCATTTTGATATTTATAAATCTAGTTTTCATTTAATTTGGGTTATTAACACAAGATATAAGTATTTAACAGTTTTTCACAACAAGACTTTTGGTTATTATCCAATAATTATAATTATACCATAGACTTATCACTTGGGATTTAACTAAATTTATCTTATCCTAATACCTAGAAAAGTAAATGTATCATCAAAAATAACTAAACCAACATTTGTTTCTAACTATAAATCCCAAAATATGCAACTGTCTCAATTACATCACTTTAAAGAAAGTATTTCCTTATGATAAATTCACATGATCTTTAGGTTTAATGTTTTATAGAATTAAGAAAAAAATTAACTAAAAAAACCCAGGACTTTTTCATAAAACATTCAATTTTTCAACTATATAAGCTACTGAATAATCCATAATATTTCTTCAACAACTCCCAAAAATTCACTATACAAGATACTCTTCTATAAAAAACATGCATATTATTTTTCATTATAATATAGGGAAACATAAACATAAGGAATTGGTGAAAAAATATTTCATGAACACCACCTCCCAAAGGTACCCTTCATGGGTTAGAAATGAGAGAATAGTGATAATGAAGCCCAAATCTAGCCTTAAAGGGGCCATTGGTTGGTTACTATCACTGAGGGTATAAAATACACATATATGGGAGGAATAACCCTATAATATTTGAAAAATTATATATAATATGAGAAAACCCACACAAAAAAACTCTAATTTGTAACAAAATAAGATTAAATTATAATACATGGTATGAATGAAATTATATAGAACTAAAAAAATAAAAAAATATATAAAATAGATCATCAGTAATGACCATAATGCTCCAAAAGCACTTGAACAAATACTTGAACTTGAAAGATAAACAATGATCACAAACCCACTCCTACAGTCTATAAAATAGTTTATATATATATATATAACGGGAACATAATATGCATACTCAGTAGTATCCTCCCTATAACCTCTTATAAAAAATTGAAAGAAGCATACTAAGTCCCAATAATTAAACAAATTAATCTAACTCCTCCCTTAAATAGGTTTCTTATTATTTTCCCATCCTTACCATAGATATCTCCCGCTAAATATTGCATACGATAGATCATATAATATAATAAAAAAATAGGTTACTCCAATACCACTTCCCCAGTGTTTTTTATATCTACCCCATCATCGCATGTCTTGAGACATCTCTCTCTAAAATCTAGCATGAAGAAACCTGGAATAAAGTAATATATCATGAAACTAAAACATTAAAACATCTCATCATCCCAACAAATTATCAATATAGTAACTAAGGGAGCCACCATATCTTGTATTCCAAATATTATACCTCAAACCATCCCAACACACACACAACATACCTATAATAACTCTTAGGATATGTCTAGAGATGTGTGTGTTTGTGAAATTACCACAAGCCATTATAGTCCTCTACACACATATAAGAGGAAATATAACCACCATGCATATAATAAAATAATACTACCAAGCAAAGATAATAGGGAAAGAGGGGTTATTCAGTCATTCATTCCTCGCCAACAAATATGTTGAGGAAAACAACCTCCGAGTGTCCATTAGAAGTTAGTCACCCAAATGACATGGGTTGGGTAGCACATGAAATTAAAAAAAACAAGATATAAATTTCTCACTATCACACTAATGGTAAACACATACCATTAGAATCATATATTGATAACATTACACAAGACTCCAAATTACCACTTTTATCTCCTATAAATCAATACAATATAAGAATAAAGATCAATATTAATTAATTTATTATCAATTAATTAATATTATTACAATTTATTTTCAATATTTACATTTTAATATTTTCTTCCAAGTGTAAATAAAATAATTAATTCTTTTATTATATTATAAAGTATAAAATAATCATAAATAAAGCATTTTGAACTAACCATGATCATTGATTTATTTATTCATCATTTCATGAACATTAGGGTACTCTATGACTCATTCTAAGATACCACATATAATATTCACTCACAGTTCATAGAATCAAACTGCTTCCCATAGTTTGAAACAAAAATAAAAATATCAACTGATCATTGGTATTTAAATAATAAAATTCATTATACAAAAATTATCCCATATTTAGGCAAAAAAATAATGAGAAATCCCAAAATGAACCTATTATCTCAATCCTGATTCCATCCCTAACACCACTACATAAAATAACACATACGGAATACCATTACAACAACATCATCATAACTGATACCCCATGACATCATCACAACCTCTAACATCCTCTCCTATACCATCACTAAAATTGACACCCTATGCCACCATCAATACTTAGCAAATCGCCTCCCATCATCGTTATCAAAACTGGCACCATGTGGCACCGTCATATCATCTAGCATTCCTATCCATTATTCCAGCCATTAAAGGTTATCATTCAATCGTATAAAGGCTATAAATAAATCAAAATTAAATAAATATTTGAATGTATTATTCTATTCATAATTTCAAAGGAAATTATTGTCAAATCAAATAGTGCATTTGATCCTTAATCAAACAAAATCAAGATTGACCAACACTAAATTAATCATTTAATAAATCACTAAATTATCATTACCATTTTCAATTATTCTAATTATAATAATAAATCTATTCAACTATAGACTAATAAATTTTCCAAGTCTAAATATTATTAATTTCATAATGCATTCCACCTTATTCTTCATTTTCATATAGAAATAAACTAAATGATATTTATTATAACATGCCTATTTTTTATAATAAATAATTTCTAGATTAATTTTTTTATTTTATAACCTATTATTTCATCTATTATTAACAAATATAATAAAATATGGCACACAATATTATAAATCTAATGGGAAAAAAATATAATTCTAAATAATGAAATCACTCGTCCAAAATATTTCAAAACATAGATATAAATATTCCCAAAAGAAATAATATTTTCACATCATGAATTTATTACAAAAATGTAATTATCATCTATAATCATTAATAATGTTTGAATCATGAAATAATATTCTTTAGAAGAAAATTAAAATAATTATACATGAGATAATATACCTTTAAATTTTCTAATAAACAGAATTATCGTACAATTCTAATCAATGTTATCCAAGTACATTAACACTTTTTAATGTTACATATCTTATTTAATCAAATATTAATTTTAAAAATACATTATATTATCCATTTCAATCACTAATATAATTTCAAAAATAATTATCTTAAATATGAGCCCTGAAAATACTTATTTCCTATTTCTTTTGGTAATATAATAGATTATAATACATTTTTCTCTACTACATGTAATAAATCAGTAATTAATATTGTTGAAATTATTATTCATAATATTTTTTTAGGATGAAATTTCTAGATTATAAGATAAATTTATTTATCCTTAGAATGAAATATTTTTTCTAATTCAATTTTGGAAATTTAATAATAAAGGTTTAAATATTTTTTACAAGTAGAAAACTTATATTTCATCGCTTTAAATCATATTAACATATTAAATACAATGAATGAAATTCCTATATTATTTATATAAAACATAATACAACATAAATTAATATTCCATTTAAAATCATATATTTAATAATACTTCATAACCATTAACAAACTAACAAAACATTTATTTCATCCTCCTATTTTATAATTTCCATATCCACATACATTCATTATTTATGCGATTATCTTATACCATATTATTATCTAATTATGGTTACTCGGATATTTCTAAATAGAGGATTATAGAGCATTATAATTTCTTAGTTTAAAATAATAAAAAAAAGGAGAAGTCACAAATCCCTTACCACATGGAATCCTCTCACACCGCAATGTCAAAATATAGTTTAGAGGAAGAGGGTAAGTACACAGATTTAAAGAAAGAGGAGGCTTAGAAAAATTTACAGACAACTTTACCAAATTTGAACATTGGGGTTTGGTTGACCAGAACTCTAGATAAATAACGATAAACATAGATGAGAGAAAGAAACTAATTTGTAACATTTAGAGATTTCCCTCCTCGTATACACCATCAAATTTTCATTTAATTCATATTTAACTCAAAACAACATTGGGAATCATTTAAAACGTTTTAAAATAATGGATATAATTATAAATGAGTAAAAATAATTTAATTACATGATTTTAGGTTTTAAAAATCAGAATTAAGGTGTTCATGTGGTTTTTATTTCAAAAATAGAAAGAAAATATGAAAACTAGGTAAAAATAGAAACCTGAATGCAGCAGATATACACTATATAAGGGTAACATGGTTTTACCCAAATACGGATTGTTTACCATTAAATTATCTTCAAAAAATATATGGTACTCTCATGTGAGATTTAGGATTTATGTGTTACTGTTACATTAATGAGGATCTACCTTTACATGAGTTTCAAGGAGCTCGTATGACCAATACACATGTTGTGGAGTTCCATTACATGATCTTCATGAACACTTCAAGACCTTCATACAACTCCACCTTCACATGAACCGATACCCTTACCCTAGCCATTAGTTACCCATATTTGAGGTTCAAAATCACATGGTTACCGTTAAAAAAACCCCCCCTCATGTGTATTCCATTATTAGATGTTAATAATTTTGTTTGAACCTTTACACAACACTTGGGGGATCCTAGTTACAATTACATAACCAATATAAAACAATTTTTACCCCCACGCTTAATATACAAAATAGAATGTACCCTTATTCACCCCTTTAAAAACTTGTGTTACAATTAGATATAAGTATTTTCATGATTAAGGTTAATAATAATCATAAAAATATTGAATTTAAAATTATAAAAATTTGTAAATAATTATGATAAGGCTTTCTAATAACCTTCAAAATTCCAAATAATAGTTCAATGTTATTATAATCCCTTTAAAAAAACCAATTAAACTATAAATATACTTTTAAAAATATTAAATCAATTTCATAATTTGAAAATAATTTCAATACTTATTTATAATTTAAAAATTCATTTAAAAACAACTTATAAATTTTTTAAAACTAATCCTCAAACACCATATATTCTAAAATGACAATAGAAGAGCTCGGGAATATCTAGACCCTTATATTAGATACCACTCAAACTTTTCTCTACCTTAGGAATTAAAACAAAAAAATAATATAGAGAAATTAAATGTCAGATAATTTTACCACCCCATGATATATCTCTCAACATTATCACTTTATTTTGCACACAACAACCAGTAGAGAAAAAAGTGTATAGCTACACAAAACTTTTGAGAAATATCCCAGTGGAGATTCCGATTATATTTGATAAAGTCCATAAATTATAAATTTAATCAATAGGATAATCAATCTCATGAGAGAAAATAATTTGTCTCAATAAAAACAAGAATTAAACAACATTGTAAATTTGAGTACACTTCTTTGAATTTCATTCCCAAGAAAGTTCACATAATCACAATAAAGGCCAAAAATATAATCATAACAAAACTAGAAATCCATGAATATCTAATGGAAAAAATATATTAAAATTTATAAAATATTCTATTCTTTCTAGGCATGTATCTAAACATTTTACATTAAAAATCATTAAATTTCAAAACATGTTAATAAAAAAATTCAATCGAGTCTATTGTGTTTATAATTCGGTAAGATAAGAAATTATAAATTGAAAACCCTTCTTAATTATTCTTCTTATAAAGGTGTTTATCAAACCATTATTTGATAAAACACATTAAATATATTATTTTAATATCTTTGAAAATAAATTCAAGTTTCATGGAATAATTTAAATTACTTTGTTTGGAAAACTTTTTGTCACAAACTAAATCTTTATACGAGTGTATCATTGAATATTATTATAAATCATGAAGAAAAATCCCAGTTATAAAATAATAACATTAAATTCTAATTTTCCAAAAAAACATTTTATATTTAACATGAGTTCTATTATAACTCACCTAGATAGGCAAGTTACATGCTTTTGTCAAATTATTCTTATTCAAACAACACTCCTCAACTATGATCTTTGTCAAGTTAATATTAATATTAATATATGTAACTTCCAGTTTAACATAATACATGAATCATAAACAAAAAATGATGTGGTAACAACCCATTTTATCCAACATTAAAACGTTTTCTATGTTTGCTAACAAACATATTTACTAGTATCACACTCATTTAAAAGCTACAGTTGATATTATGTCTCACATTACATTTACCAATTACTAAATGTGTATTAAATTACTATAAAGATTTATAAATAAATTGAAAATAAAATTTATCAATCATAATAAGAATTTATATCATCATAAAATTGCTTCCAAAATAATGAAAATCAAAGAAATCCTTCAACCATACCATGATATTATTCAATTTTGGCAGCACTAACTCACCTGCATGGTATTAAATATATTGTAATATAACATGTTGTCCTATGTGAAGTGTCCCCTATATTCATATTCTCAATTCCATTACCTAAAAATTAATAGTATGAGAGAAATACCTTTAGGGGTTGTAATCACACCACACCATAATCACAACATTAGAAAATCAATATACATATCCCAAATCATACAAGAATTTTAATTCACAAAAAAGTGTGTAATTAATAATAATATTATTTAAAATTAATTAAATACAACTTATAATATACTCTTTTCCTGAACCAGAGCTCATATCACCTATAATGAGTGAAGTGTATATTGATTAAAATAATGGATCCCAAAAAAATCACCTTCCCCTGGACCAAATCACCACCATAATAGAAAAAAGATTATAGGATGTACCAAAAGATAGAAACCCCACAACCGAA
Organism: Viscum album; assembly: GCA_963277665.1. Classification (NCBI taxonomy): domain Eukaryota; kingdom Viridiplantae; phylum Streptophyta; class Magnoliopsida; order Santalales; family Viscaceae; genus Viscum; species Viscum album. The sequence continues at coordinate 792,712,627 of OY728121.1, forward strand.
TAAGGTCATGATGATATAGTAATAGAATTATATGAACATGGTTAGAGAAACCCTTTGGCCATATCAAATCTATATCTCAACACCAAGCCCAATGAATGATTTTTACTTATAGTATCTGAAGTAAATTAATTGTGGGATAGAAACTAAAGGGGTTTAAATAATAAAATTATCTTGGATAAAGGATTTACTTGGTGGGTTTTAATCAAATGAACAAGTATGTTATCTTAAGCTCATTCTAAAGGAATAGAAATTGAATAATTACTATAATATTAGTATTTCAATTCAAAGAGAATATAATCAAATGGTTTTAGGAATAATAAGTTAATTTAGATGTCTCACCACACATCAAGAACAAATATCAAAAATACCATAACATAGGAAAACAATTATCGACCAAGAATCGACACCCTTACAGTCAAATAAATAAACTCATCCAAAAAAACTAATCTTAGAACATACCACAAAAAAATATCCAACTATCCACAAACCTTGATAAATAAGAACCACCACTAATGAGCTGATGAAAAAAAACATTGTTACAACCTAGAAATATCGTTACTCCCAAGAAGAAATATTCAAACCAGAAGTTATCACAACCTCATTAAACTAAACCTCTATGCCACTATCCAAAATGGAGTCCTCAAACTTAAATATACTCTCATGCTAGAAGACTCAAATATTACTCCTATAAAAATTGTCATTTTCAACCTCCACTTTATGGAGTTTTACTGAAACTTCTTTTTGAATGTATTTTGCATGAACATGATATGGACATTGACCTAAATCCACTCATATAAAAGAATAATTGTTAAGGACTCTAAACCTACATAATTTTTTATTTAAGGTTAATTAGATAATTTATTTTTAACCATTTCTTATTTTACACCTAATTCAGCCACAGGATCATATATGTATGATTCATGATCCTTATCTAGGTCTCTACACCATAATAAGTGTCACATCCCATAAAATATCAATTAAACATGAATATGCTTTCATCGAATCATCGGGGAACCTAGAATCCTAGGAACTAGTCGATCTCCCTTTCTTACAACATGTACTTACCCTAGATGATATTGTTCCCCTACCACAGACAAGACCCATTCCCCCAAAAGGTATACCTTATGGGGTGTAAATTTAGAGAAGAGTGATAATTATTCCTAAATCCCACTTCCAATAGTCCATGGTTTGTATATTTTCACTGAGGGTATAACATACACACGGATGGGAAGTATTACCCTATAAGACTTGAAAAAAAGCGATAAGATGAGAAAAACAACCAACAACAAGTTTTCATACCAAAAGAAGAAGAAAACCTAATACCTGATATGAATGTAATGAAATAAAAATGAAACAAAAGAAAAAAACTAAAACTGATCATTTGATGATACTATAAATCTCCAACAACTCTTGAATAACTACTTGAACTAGGAAAGTCCATATTTATCACCAAACATCTCCTGCAGACCTGGAAGACAATTTATATACATGTTGGGTGAACATAACATGTATTATCTATATAATTTTCCCTAAAATGTCTCATGAAAAAATTTATAGAAGCATACTAAAACCAAAGGAGTAAATAAATGAAACTAACTCATCACCTAACCAAGTGTATTATTCTTTTCCCATATCAATCATAGATATCTATCACTAAGTATCATGTATAAGAGATCATATAATTTAATAAGAAATGTTTTTATACCACTACCACATCCCCATTGGTTTTACACTCTCCCCCATCATCTCATGGCTTAATCCATCTCTCTCCAAAATCAATCCCAAATACACTTAGGCTAAATTAATATATCATGCACCTCATGTATCACATCATCTCATTATCCAACCAACATCTCCCTATAGTAACCTAGTAGTTTACAAGATCCACAAAATCTCATACATCTTATATTATACCTTGATACATCACATCCCTTACACAACATAACTAAAACAACCATTATGATACTATATACAGATATTTATTTGTCTAAAATAACCATAAACCAATACTTCCCTATATACATATATATATAGAAATATAACCACCATGCATACTAACACATAATTTCTTGTTGGACTTCACAACATGGGAGGAGGTGAATGGAGTTTAAAATAAAACTTTTTTAAAAAATAAAATTAAAAATAAATCCCACAATTTATAAAAAAACCCAGCTTACTAAAGAATTAGAGATATATGATTTTATATTTTCAAAGAACTACTTTTATGTTTGATCATAACCCTTTTGAATAAGGTTTTAAAACACTTTTAAATTTTGAAAAATATTTACTAGTATCAAACACGACATATAAAACATAAATTAATGTTAAATATCAAAAGAATTTTTTCTCTATATATTAGAAAAAAGATTTCGATTTATATAAAAAACATAGTAAAATAAAAATAAAAAATAAACAACAGGATTAACAAGTGGTTTTATCTCAAGCTGAGACCTAGTCCACTCCACTTGTAAACTAACCACTACTAATTATTTGTTTATAAATAAATAAATCCAAAACCTGGATTGGGTTTTACATATAAATTTTCTCATATAGTGTAGGAAACACAGGTAATCTTCCACATTTCTATATGTGAGAAATAAATGTTAACAACTGCACAAATGAATTCTTACATACACTACCTATTCCATAGTTCTATGTGGGATAAATAAACAAATAAATAATCAATATTTCATGTATATCACTCTCTAATTCCACAAACTATCTTGTTAAAAAATATTAATATCATATAGTACACATACAACTCAAAAATAATAAAAAATATTAAGAGAAATGAAAGAATTCGGTGTAGTAGTGTGTGCAGTTATGTTTCTGCATATAAGATTATTCCCTTATTTTCGGATTAATTTTGTTTAGAATTTATGGATGAATACATTCAGATATTATATTGAAATTTCATTGAATATTATATGATAATTTATTCACATATTTTTAGAGAGTATAGTAATTTTTTCCCATTTTATTCTTCAAAAATTACAGTGTCATGTGTTATGTTCTTCTATCTGACCCTTATTTTTTTCTGTCTTCGATCATATTTAAAAAAAAATTAATATCTAGAAATATCCATTAAAATTTATTATTTAATATCATGTAAATTAGAAGGAAATATGTGATCAATTAATGCTTCTGAATGGAATTTTATTCTACACAAAAAAATTAATAGGATTAATATTTTGAAAAATATAATAATATAATACTTACCTTTAGAAAAAATCATTTTAAATCATTCATGTCATCATCCATGGGAACTTATATACTTATTTGGATTCTTTTATATGTTTTTTGTTCAATCACTTCTACTTATGGTTAATAATTTTTCCTAATGTTTGATCACCTTATACATTGGGAGTTCACCTTATACTTACAGTTAGAAAATTCTCACGTGAGTTCACTCGCTATGTACTATCAATTTGTATAATACTTTATCAAATTAATTAATACAAACAATATTCTATTCACTTGTTTGTCTGGTTGATTCTTTACTTTATTGAAATTACACATTTTGTATAAGGATTTTTCATTTGGTCTTACAATCACATGATTTCCCTTGTAGTACAAAAAGCTGGTCTTGTAGTTGATCGGTTAAGAATTTGTTTGATCAATTCCCTTTTAAAAAATCTAGACCCAAATTTTTTTGGTGTAACATTCTGGACCCATTTTGTAATATCCCAATTTTGGTACCATACACCGGTGCCCCGAACTGATTAGTCACATGACCTCAAGTATGCCTCCTCATATGCCAGAGGTTGTCTACTAGAAGTGAGGGTATGATAAATCAATCATGGGAAGACTATACCATATTTTATTAGATTAAACACCATCATAAATAATAAATAATAGAATAATAATATTTAACAATAACAAATACCAATATCTCAAGGTAAACCATGTTGTAAATAAAATATCCAACTAAAGCAGAAAACATGTCATGATAAGGTATGTGTCAAGATTCTAAAAAATGAAAATGGAAAACATGGACACTGATGACTCTCAAGCATGTCCTGAATCACATCTGATTCCCTCATCCAAACTTTATCCCAACTCATCCATATAACATGGGTTATTTTCCCTTTACTCATCATGCAATAATAATGTCTATTCGGATACCGACTAGGCAGCCCGAATAGTGTGTGAGTACAGCTCATTAGTCTACCACCAATAGTGTCTAAAATAAATTCAGTCAATAATTGTACATATGTATATATAAAAAAATATACATAATTCATAAATAAATTGTTATAAAATTATATAATTAGTATTTATTTAACTACATAAACTCTATGGTTCCCTAGGACACTCGTACCTCAACGTCAACTTCGACTCAAGCCAGTGCCTGAAGTGTTTCAAGGTAACATCATATCTTAACACCTACTTCATCTCATTCCATAGATAAAAGTATTCTAAGGTGATATATAGCCTAAATACCTTATTCATCTCATGCTGGAGCCTGAATAATTCTCTAGTGAGGTCTTATCTTAGAGTACCTTTGATACCATTATTCAATTCATACTTAATCTCCCATGTTACCCATATTAAATTCATAAGTAAGATGAAAATTTTAACATTATTACTTCTCAATATAATGTTCATGTTCTCTTTCCTTTACTCACAAGTACTATGATCATGTTACCATTTATACATCTCAATTGAATGACCATATTATAATTAATTTACTCACAAGTACATTGACCACGTTTCCAGTTATACTTCTCAATTTAATGACCATGTTTCCATTAATTTACTCAAAAGTATAATGACCATGTTACTATTTATACTTATTATTTTAGAATGACTATGTTACCATTCCTTTACTGATAATTAGTTTTTCAATTAATTATTCAACGTTAATTTCATCACTAATTTAACAATCATCTTATCTCATAAAAACCCTTAATGAAATCTCCAATTAAATTACTACATTAAATCCATTAATTAATTCATCTATCTATTATGGCAACTCATGATATATATATCTCATAATTAATCTATCATTAATTATCTCAAATTATATATCTCAATGTCTCGTAATTAATCCCTTTGATTAATTATCTAAATCACAAATCTCTAAATTTCATAACTAGCCCTCCAATTAATTATTTGAATTTAAATCCCCTAAACCTCGTAATTAATTCCTTAATTAATTATATAAAGTACATCCTCTGAGCCTCATAATTAACTCCCAAATTAATCATTAATTTATATAATAAATCTAATGAATCAATTAGCCACATTAACTAAATCAATTTAGGAATTTGAATTACTTAATAATTTTGTCAATCGTAAATCATGAAAACGCATCAAAATCATGACTATTGGAATTAAATATTAGAACACTTCACACAATTCATTTACAAATGATTGTCCAATGGAAATCCCGAAAAATTGAGTGGCACAATGACGTAGATGTAGATCTGAATATCAAAACCATAAATCAAGACAAAAAAACAAGATAAATTTATTTCTAAATCAAGATCCGAAAACCTATATATATATATTAAACAAATCTAGATATATATATAGTAAAAAATAAGTTTACTTCCCACCAAAATAATGACAGAAGGAAAGAGTATGAAGGGTAAGAAATGGGATAGGATCTACTTATTGAGAGAGAAGAAGGTCACTGATCTATGTTTTAAATAATAAAGAAAGGATGTCTTACGACACTGTAATCTTTTTAAAAATCTAAAAAACCATCCAAAATAATATGTTTTTATATTAAGGTTGAAATGTGTTAGTTTCGGGGATTCATGGGTTTGTGGGATTTAAAAACTAATTTTTGGGCCACTTTATAAATATTACACCATTGTTTTGGCAAGGGGAACGGTTTTCCCTAACCATGTGCCAACTATATGCCCATAACTTTTGGGATGCATGGCTTTTCCTTTTTGGGTGCACTTTTTGAAAAAACTTTCACCAGCCATGTGAACCACCATTATCCATGGTTTCATGGTTTTTTGGGATGGGGTGCACAGTTTTCTCTAACTATGTTCCAATTGTGCACAACCCTATTTCCTTCAATTTTTACCATAATTCACCCAAAAAACCCCCAAGTTACAACCCAAACACTCAATAAGGAAAAAATAATACTATAAAACAAGCCTGATTCAACTCAATAAAAGGTATGGATCTTACAATCACCCCCACATTATAACAGTTTGTCCCCAAGTTTCACTCCCAAGTATCTCTATGATTTTGGGGCAAAAGGATATGGCCATTGATCCTGCATATCCACTTCCCTTTCCCATGTATCCTTCTACACATTCCCATGTTTGCATAACACATGTACTATCGACATGGTCTTTCCTCACAATGCATTATCACTGTGATTCAACAAACATTTTGGATGCTCCTCAAAGGATGCATCTATTTCAAGATCAATTTCATCCACATCGATCACATGATAAGGGTCTAGGAGATAATTATGTAGCTATGAAACATTAAAAAAATCATTCATACCACTATATTTTTATGGTAGAGCCAATTGGTATTCCACCTGCCCAATTCTTTCCAATGCCTCGAATGGTCCAACAAACCTGGGTGCCAATATTCTCTTTTTCCATATCCTACGGTGACCCAACCGAGGTGACACCAGAAGGAATACATGATCACCCTATGTAAACTCTAGGAGTTCATCTCTATATTTCATCATACGAATTGTGCCTACTCTAAGCAATTTCCATGAATTTTTGAATTATTTGATCCTACTCTCACATCTCCTACATGAAATTTATCCCCAAGAAAAATGACTCACCAATATCCATCCAATATAGTGGTTATCTGTATGGATTTTTATAAATAATCTCATATGTATCCATCTTCATAGTTTCCTAATAACTATTATTAAATAAAAAACCACTAAATCCAAGTGTCTTTCCCAATACCCACTTAATTCAATAACACATGGTCCTATCATATCCTCAATCACTTTTATAGTATGATATAACTTTCTATATATATGTGGGTATAAATTCATACTTGATAATACCTGTATACGAAGCTCTTTCTACAATCCCTACTACAAGCATTAATTGAAATGTGAGTCACAATCTAAGACTGTAATCTGTGGAAACCCATGCAGCCAGGCTATCTCCCAAACATACAAATGTCTCATCTCCTCCACTGAGAAAGTATCTCATATAGGAAATAAATATGAAACTTTTTCATTTGATCCACAATAACCCAAATAGATTCATTATTACTTGGTGTATTAGGGATACCCACCAAAACATTCATGGTCACGTCATCCCACTTCCTTTCTAGAATGGCCAATGGTTGTAGAAAACTACCAGGTCATTGAGGCTCTACCCTCACCTGTTAACAGGTGAACTGTCATGTCACAAACCCTTCTATCTCCATTTTCACGCCTCACCACCAAAACTATCATTGATGGGAATAGTACATTTTTGTCATGCCTAGACATAATTCCACTTAAAGGCATGAAATTCCTATATTAGCACCTTTCACATTCTTGTAGGCACAACAACTCTATTTATGAATTAGATTATCTCATCCTCATCTATCAACCAATATAAAGGTGAATCCCCACCTTCAAAGATTTCTGTCAAGTTCAAACACATAGAATCCTCATACTACATGTCTCTAATCCAACTAAAAATTGTAGACTCCACTAAAAATGATTCGAGAGTCATCTATTCCTGATTCTCCTGAACCAAAAAATGCATCTCATCCATCAAGGTCATTATCTTATACTTAGTGCTATACTCTTCAACTGCCTGTGTCTGGGTCTTCCTGTTCAAAGAATTGGCAAGATTGTTTCCTTTCTTAGGCGTATATTCTTCCTCAAAATCAAATGATTGAATATACTCAACCCATCTCTACTTCTAAATATTCAAATCTTGTTGTTAGAAGATATACTATATGCTCATGTGGTCTGTATACATAATGAACGTCTCACCAACAGATTGTTCTTCCAACACTTAATATCATAAACCACTGTTGCTAGCTCGAGGTCATGCATATGGTAGTTCTATTCATGTGGCCTCAGCTTCTGAGACCTGTATGCCATTACTCGATCTTCTTCCATCAATACAACTCTACATCTTATTCTATAAGAGTCACAATACACTATTTACTCTTCACCTAGCTCAGGTAAGATTAAAATTGGTGCCAATTTCAAATTCGTATTCAAATCTTGGAAGTAATTCTCATAAGCCTCAAACCATTAAAATTTTATCCCTTTCTTGGTTAATCCTAGAAGAGGTGCTAACAAATGAAAATAATTCATTGATGAATCTACGATAATTTCCTACTAACCCTATAAAGCTATGAATATCAAATACATTATTGGGCCACTCCAAAGATTCCACTACCTAAACATTCTCTAGATCTAATGACACACCTTCCTCTGAGATGATTTGTCCCAATAATTGTACCTAATAAATCCAAAAATTATACTTAGATATCTTGGAGTATAGTTGATTCTCTCTCCATGTACTCAAGATGATGTCAATATTTTCGGCATGATCAGCAAGAGTCTTGGAGTACACCAAGATGTCATCCCCAAACACCACTAAAAACAGATACAGGCACAGTTTGGGGATTCTATTCATCATGTCTATAAATACTATTGGTGTCATTGTCAACCCAAATGACATTACGACGAACTCATAAAGGTCATACCTACTTCTAAATGAAATCCTTGGTATATCAGAAGTATGAACTCTCAGCTGATGATACCCTGATCTCATGTAGATCTTTAAGTAAACACAAGCTTCTCTGAAATAGTCAGATAGATCATTGATATCTAGAAGAGTATATAGTTCTACATAGTCATTTACTTCAACTTCTACTAATAAACACAAAATCATAAACTTCATTCATCTGTCCTTGAAAACAACATAGGTGATCCCTAAGGTTATGTACATATGTGGATAAATACCTTATCCAAAAAATACTCCAGCCGATTCCTGAGCTCTTGACGCACTATCAATGCCATTATATATGGTGGTATAGATAATGAATTATCCCCTGAAATGATCATGATAGTGAATTTTACATATCTCTTAGGTGGAAACCCTAATAAATATTCTATAAACACATCCATAAAAAGCTCTACTAATGGTGAAAAAAATAAGGTTTTGTGCCTCATTCATCATGAAAAACACTAGAAACTTGGGTAGTGATCCCTCATAGTTGTATAGTGTTTGGCCCTACTCAGCCAACATAGATATCCCACTCCCCAATGTGAATATAGTTTTCACACTTAATATATGTAAATATCACTCTCATATAGTATCAATCAATGTGGGATCTATATGCGACTAGCCAATCCATACCCATAATTAGGTTATAGACTAACATGTCAAGGATATAGAGATCACACAGATAATCCCTAATCATGAGAGAACATAATCTTCACAAATATATGTCTCTAGACCATACTCTTAAATGTGTATCTATCACCATTGTTCCTCTCACAAACTCCACCACTCGGCGCGAACCATTAAAAATATTTGTAGATATAATGGAATGAGAGGCACAAGTATCAAATAATGCATTGGATAATATATAATCTACAAGAGTAGTACATCACACTTTTTATGGTCCAGCCTCACTATATACAAGTGTATCCTACCCTACATGTAGTTGTCATACCCTTATTCCTTGGGATGTAGTACGACTCCCCTAACATTCACAACTCTACTGATATGGGATTTCTTTCCTTGAAACACCATGTCCAATGGCTCTACCACCTCAGCTAGAAAAACTCCAGGTACCATACTAATATTGTTTAGGAGATCCCCTTCCCTCAAAATGGTTCTTTCTAGATCCTTCCTCAATGACCATCTATCGCTATATCCTAGATAACTTCTATAGATTCCCCATCAATCCAAAAGACTAGCGGTCCACTGGTGGTCGGGGTGGTTTTTATGATAGTGGCTTGACCTACCTCAGTGATAGCAGATCACTCACACGAGGTACTATGAAACTGATCCCTATATCAATTTACCCATATTCTTACTGACCTTGATAAAGTTATCATAATGGAACTTCCAACTCTCAAAAGATACACTTCCTGATCATCTAGTAACAACTATATATTAGGAACTGGAAGCCTTCTTCAGGTTCACCTCAGCAATAAGAGCCTAGTCCACCAACTCAGAAAACATATTTAACCAAAAAGATTAACTTGGAAGTTAATCTCGCACATAATTCCATCCTGAAAGTGTCTCACCGTAGCTATCCCATCTCTTATCAAAACTAGATCAAAGAACTATAGATCTATAAAGCATACAATATAATCCAGCATCGACATGATCCCCTACGATAGTCACATGAACAGTGATTCTCTCTCCTTCCTCAGCGTCTTTTGATATAAGTACTCCAATAACCTATCCAATAATTACATCCATAATATACCATCAGTCTATCCATTTCTCACCTAAATATCCCATCAACACTTCCTTGATCCTTGTATCATATAAGTATCCAACATGACCCTACTCTCAATATAAGTCTCTAAATGGTCTAGTATCATCTCGATTGACTCAACCCAGAAATTATCTACCTTAGTTACACCCTCCCTAGAAAAGTTAAGAGGGTATTACAACTAAAACTCCCTTGATAGGTCATAAAATCTCTTCTCAACCATCCCTAGGTATCTTACCATGAATTTCATGATGCAATAAAAGTTCTCTCAAAACATCTCCCCTTCTTACTAACCCGACACGATTGGTGCCTTTGGTTCCATCACTAGAGGATCATTTCTTATCATGCCCCCCATTAGTCCTCTCAACGAACTTCACCATGGATGAACATTCTTTAAAATTCCAAATATATGTCTTAGGAATCATAACAAAAATTATCAAATTTACATAAGAGTAAGGATCATAATAATATAAAACAATTCTTTTACCAAATCTCACCATGCGGCCAAAACTGAGGCACTAACACTACCCATAATCATCCTACACCAAGGTCTTGGTTATTTATGGTCATTCTCATTCTCATTATTTGCATTCCATTAAACACGCATTTATTCAAAAAAAATCATCATTTTACCATTTTCAATTCAATTTCACAAGTAATGAAAAATATATTAATTTCGACAACTTACCCAAACCCATTTTCCCATATGTGCCAAAAATGATGCATGTCATAAAATAATCATGGCTACCCAGAATGATTCATGCATACCTAACTCTCAGGAAATAATGGTCCATGATTCTATACTCAACAATATTCTGAAATAGTAATCACACCACACAAAAAGTTCTTCACCCAATGTGAAATAATATTCCAATATAACAACAAATAGTAATAACAACAATCCCACCCTTAATACTTGGGTTTTCCCCCATTCATTGGTTTGCAACTCCCATGAACAAGACTTATCCTAGCCCCAACTCTTCCTTGTATCCTTTCTACAATTACCCTAAGAGTAATTAAAGAATAAAAATAAAATAAAACTCCTCTAATAACACTTTATAATGTCTTGTATTGGGTATAATGCACTAGTGACGTGAGTGAGTCATTCCCATGACCTTTTGTGAGTCTCCCGATAAGCCAAAGGTTTCTGAATAGCTATGAGGGTCTGGAAAGTCAATTATAGGGAGACTATACCCTCTTTTATTAGAGTAAATACGAGCATAAATAATAAAAAATAGTGGGATCATATATGACCATAAATAATACCAATATCTCAAGGTAAACAATGCATGAAATTGAATATCCAACTAAAGTAGAAAACATGTCATGCTAATGTATGTGTCAATTTTAAAAAAAAATAGAACAAAAATAGAGAGGTAGACCACACTAAAATGGGCCCCGATTCACATCTAGATCCTTCATCCAAACTCCATCCCAACTCAGAAATCTTATAGAGGTTCTTTTCCATTAACTTGTCCTCTAATAATAATGTCTATTCGGTTACTGATTGGGAATCCCGAGAAGGGAGTGAGTACGACTCAGTAGGCCACCAAAAATGGTTTCTAAAACAAATCTAGTAAATAATAGTGTATGAAGTTATATAAATAAATAAACCTAATGGATAAATAAATAGTTATCACATTATACAATTAATATTAATTTAACCACATAAACTCCAGGGTTCTTAAGGATACCTATACCTCGTAATCTACTTCATCTCGTTCCAACGCCTAAAGTGTTTCTAGGTAATATTGTATCTTAATACCTAATTTGTCTCATGATAGTGACTAAAGTATTCAAAGGTGATTTCATTTCTCAATACCTCCTCCATCTAATGCCAGAGCCTAAATAATTCTATAGTGAGTTCATATCTCTAAGTACCTAGGGTACCATTCTTTAATTCATATTTGAATGCACATTTGACCCATATTAAATTCACAAGTAAGATGATCATCTTACCATTATTAATTCTTAATAGAATTACCACGTTCCCATTACTTTATTCACCAGTTAAATGAGCATGTAACCAATTATACTTCTAAATTTAATGACCATGTTACCAATACTTTACTCACAAGTAAAATGACCATGCTAATTTTTAAACATCTTAATTGAATAACCAGGTTCCCATTCCTTTAATCATAAGTAAAATGACCATATTATCATTTACACTTCTCAATTTAGAATGACCATGTTCCCATTCCTTTACACATTATTTGTTATTTAATTAATTATTAAACATCGATTTCTTTACTAATTCATCATCTAACTTATCACATAATTACCCTTAATTAATTACCCAATTAATTAAGTATGTCATATCCGTTAATTAATTAATTATCTCAACTCATGACATCAATAACTCATAATTAATCTACCATTAATTATCTCAAATCATATATATTAATATCTCATAATTAATCCTCTGATTAATTATCTAAATCATTAATCATTGAACCTCATAATTAATCCTCCAATTAATTATCTAAATGGAGACCCATATACATTATAATTAATTCCAAATTAATTATCTAATGTTATATCCCCTATGTCTCATAACTAACTCCCAAATTAATCTTCAATTTCTATAATAAGTCCAATTAATCAATTGTCCCTATTAAATAAATCAATTTAGGAATTATAATTTGTAATGAATTATTGAAATAATAAAGCATTCATACAAATATAAAAATTAAAACAATGGGAATTGAATATTATACCAAAAACATAAATTCATTGGTGAATGGTAACCTAATGAAAATCCCCAAAAATTGACCAGTCCAACAATTTAGATCTATATCTGAATCTCAAAACCCTAAGTTAAGATCAGAAAAACAGTATACCATTAATTCTAAATCTATATCCACAAGACTAGATCTGGATTCCCCAAATCAAGATCTAGATCTAGAAAAAAAGAAGAAGATTAGTCCCACCAAAATAATTAGAGTGGGAAATAGGATGAACAATAAAGCAATAGGATATGATCCACTTACTGAGAGAGGAGAAGATATTTTATTTGGGGTTTGAATTATGATGAATGGAGTTCTTCCAGCCTTGGAATACATCCAAAAATCTCTAAACACACCCAAAATCATAAGGGTCGGAATTTGGGTTGAAATGGATGAGTTTTAGGGGTTTAGGGATAATAAAAAACAATTTTCAGGAAATTTAAAAAACATGAATCTTTTCCTGGGAAGGGGTGTACAGTTTTCTCTAAAAGTAAACCAATTGTGCACCTAGTATTTCAGGGGTTCATGGTTTTTCATTTTTGGTGCACATTTTGACAAATCGTGCACAATCCATAAGAACCCCAACTATCTAGTGTTTCGTAGTTTGATGAGTTGGGGTGCACTATTTTCTCTAACCAAGCATCAACCATTCGAAGTCCTCTTTCCTTCAATTTTTATCAAAATTATCCAAAACACACCCTAAGTTACAACCCAAAACAAATTACCCAAATAAGGACAAATGAGTACCCAAAATCAAGCCTGATACAACTCTAGAAAAAGGTCGGGAGCTTACAAATTTATTATTAAGTAACAGAATTCCATTGGTAACAAGGCCTTAAGCATGCCTCCAAACACACCAAATGTTGTTCAATAAAGAGAGGAATCATAGCGGTATAGTGGGGAGACTATACCCCCATTATTTGAGTATAAAGAAGTTTATTTAATGAATAAATAGTGGAATCATAATAATAAAAGAAAGAGAAATGAATGTAAATTATCCATATAGTAATAATTTATCAAGCCAAAAGCTTCAACATATACAAAATGATGAGTATTTCATGGAACTATAAAAAATATACACATACATACCTACATGTATATCCAAAATAATAAAATACTAAGAATTCTATCTCCAATACCATAATGGGTCAGCTCTGGGTATCATGCTCCTAAGATCCCATGTTATAATTATAACACCCCGAAATTTAAAAATATGAATATCATATTTGATAGCATGTATGACATGAAACACCAAGAGTAAAATCTAACATAACATCCCAATTAAATTATAAAATAATTATTATTTTAAAAAAATAAATATATTCTATAGCATTAAATGCACGCATTACAGATTTTAGTTTTCATTACGCTCAACAATGACTTGGATGGCTTGTGTTACACGCAAGATTGAGTTTTACCAAATATTATTAATATCATTACTTAAAATGAAAAATATCTCCTTGCCCTTAAATTGGTGGTTATGAATAGGATTAATTAACTTTTGAAAATATATGTTTCAATTCATTGGTTACCAATTAATAATAAATAAATATAAGAACCGATTGAATATAGAGGAAATGTTTTTATAAGAAACCATTTTTATGCACCAAAGGCATTTTATCCTAATAAATTAAATTAATTTCTAATATTGGATGATATTAATAAAATTTATATATTTTATATATAATAAAAAATTATATTTATCCAATATAATTTATAACCATATGATAAGAACATATCCAATTTTACGCATAAAAAGAAGTATTTTTCTAAAGCTATTTTTAACGCCTTTTAATGGAACACTTGTTTTAAAACTAAATTTTAAAAAATTTATACAATTTATTTGACAAAAAACATTATTTCGAAAAATTTAATTCTAAAATTATCTTCATTTAATTTTTTTTATTTCTATCAGATGTTTTATTTTTTATAAATTTTGATAAGTACTCTATTTTAATTTAAAACAAACTTTTTATCTAGATAATTTATAAAATTAAATTATTTTTTAAATTATTTTTAAAGTAAAATTAGGAATATTATAGGTATATTTATCCAATTTAGGTCATTATAACCAATTTAATATAGAATTTAGACATAAATACTTTAATTTTTTTTTTAATATTTTCACTTAAAAAATATACATTCTCGATAGGTCTGTGGGATTAATTTTAATTCAATTTTTTCTACCTCTATGAATTTAATTTTTAAAAATGTAATAAATATTTGGAATCAGTTTAATTTATAATTTTTAATAGTTTCGAATTATTTTTCTACCATAATGAATAGTGAATATAGTTAAAATTTATTACAATGATTATGGTAAAATGAGTTTACTTATTAGTTAGACCTAGATTATGTGTTATAAAAATGACCCTACACTTGTCCAATAACCATTTTATGGACATATTTAGACCATTTAACCTATATTAGAGAGATTTTTGTATTAAGGGGGCCTCTTGTTAGGTAAAAACGTGGGTACACCTAACTTTTTTTTCAAAAATGCCAAGTGTGTCCTCTCCCCCACATATAAAAGGCCACCATATCTTCCCCTTCTTCGCACATCTCAAAACCTGGTGGTTTAGCTAATACCTATCCAAATAACTCCCCAAATTACCTTTCCTAATCCTATAATCCTTATTCTGGTAATAAATAAATCCTTATTAGTTTTAGTGAGATCCCAAGGAGCATACCTGAAGAATAGATAATGTTTTTTCTAAAATAATTTTATTTTTATTTCCTTCTCCACATCCTTCAATTATAATTATATAATTATTATATAATAAACTCACTATGTTAAATATATTGATAAATTTTTATTCTATGTTTACAATCATAAACATCACACACTTCCACAAAATGGGTTTCCAAATCATCATTTTTTTGTAAAATGGAATATCACCTCTCAAACCAATGTCATTCATTTTTACATTATAACCTTTAATGGTTTAGAATAATTATGGAAGTTCAATTTATATATTATATTTAGGATATTTAGGATTTATATATTCTTATAGTACTTTTATATAACACATACCTTAATGCTTTCCATTTTTTTGGAATAGGATAACGTTGTCCATGTTTACGGAGGACTACCTCCACGCGAAGCGATATGATTCGTTCATGACTTACATGGAATTTATTAAGGATGGTTTTAATAAAAATATGTGATATATATTGAATAAATATGATATTTTAATGATTATATATATAAATATATATATATTTATTTATTTATTTATTTATTTATTTCAATAGGATAAAAAATGGAAATAGCATTCATGCATACGTACGACTTGTCGTCTCCATTAATGGTGTATTTCATTTCCTATAAATAAATTTTATTGACTAATATAGTTACATATTTATTTAATATATATGATATTTACATCATATTTTAAATTCTGGGTATTATGAAATAATGATTAAAATAATATGAAAAAAAACAATCCCAAATATACTCGAAAAACAAGGAAATTTACACATGTAACATTGAAATAATGAAATATTATTAATAAACAGAAGATAATATATTATAAAATATTCATATATTATATTATAGATATTAATATGGTTCTTTTTTATGTTAATAAATTTCTTTAAATCAATATATATGAGCTTAAAAAAAGTATGACCAAAAGGAAAGTGTGAGGTAAGGGATTTTGTCTCAATTTACATTCCACTGAGACTTATTTGTTATTATGCACCAATTCACTTTTTTTTGGAGTATATAATACTATATTGACATGTAATATCAATAATACATCATTAATCATAGTATTTTGAGTTTAAATTTAAATTATTTTATCCAATGGGATTTTATTTGAAAATTACTACGTGATCAAAGTGATTGTGAAATATCACTTATTTTCTGATCGGTGACTTTCTCCTAAATCAGTCACTTTGTTGTAATTATTTTTCATTAGACATTAAATTTATATTAAATATACATATTATTAGGGGATGGATATTATTATTTAATAAAATATATATCATTTTAATATGTTGTGTTACCTTTGAATATTATTTGACTAACTCAAGAAATATTGACAAATATATATCTTTCACTTAATATGAATATTTGATAAGGAATATTGTTCATGAATTAAATAAATTATTTGATATATGAGTAATTGTTTGGATTGGCAGGGATGGGTGGGACTTAAACTCTATATATCCCCCTGATGCATCGACAGGTCACCTGTGATAAATATGTTGTCCAAATTAAATTGGTTTCAACCTGTTGTTTTAAACCATTCTTATGAAATTTCTTGACGATATAGGTTTTAATATTTCTTAGACATAACATCAAATATTTAAGTATTTCCTTAATTATGTATTCAATTATTATTATTATTATCCATGAGATTATCACTATGATAGAATCTAATAAATCATTTCATTCTCATTTTATTGATATAATGGCATGTTTTCTCAATTATTGACATTCCCATGTTGATTATGCATTATCTACTTGTTCAAAAGATATGTGTTTTTAGTTATTCACAATTGCATGTGGATTATACCGATTGATTCAATATTTCTTCTACTTTATGTAACCCTTACTGATCATTTTTTCTCACCATTATTTTTTTCTGTTACCCATCATTCTATAAAGTGTACTAATAAAGATATGAAAGGATATTATATATTGAATAAAGTTATTATTCTAAAAAAATATTGAAATTTTTGTATTTATTTTGAATAAAATAATCATGTATGTATATATTTTACCAAGACTACAAAACTGATTGGTCATTTGGGATCGAAATATTATATCTTTTTTAATGAGATGGTAGTAGGCATCAGCCTAGGGATACTGGGGTTGGGGTCCTTATAGTTGTTATTAAATTAAATTTAGTGGGAACCTTGGAAACTATATTTGGGAAAACTAAATTTGGGAAAATAACCCTAAGATATACTTTGGGGATAATTATACATGAAGAACCTAAATTTGTGGTAAGATGTAGATTGTGTTGTTTTTTTTATAATACATACATGTTTGGATACTAAAAATGGATGTGTTTCCATCATCGATGTACCTAAGGGTAATAACTCTGAAAAGGAAACATCAGAATCAACTTGAGCGTAACATGGTAAATGAAAACTAGCCTTACTACCCACTAGGTTTGACACTCTCAATAGATATTCTTAGGATAATTCATATTTTTTTCACAAACCATTATTTAGGATTTGAATAGGTAATGATAACTAATAACCTTGGTTAAACCTTATACAAAGGAAGGAACAATGTTAAATTAAAATAAATGAAGTATTTATTGAAATTCAAGAATTATATTGTATAACTATTTTTACCAATGGTATTTTGGTTATAACAATCATGAAACTTATAAGGATTGTGTTAAATTTAATATTCACATGTGTATTCGTTAGATTAAGAGTTTTTAATACCATCATAGGTTTATGAGACTTAGTATGATCATAAGCTTAAAGTCATAAATTCCACTTTTTATGTGTTATATGATTAGATCCAACCGAGATTATAGACATTTTTAAAAAATTTATTTCAAGAATAATTTTTACTAGAATTTTTTTCCGGAATAATGCATTTTCATTTTATAAACATAATTTTAAAGTTATTTATGGAATTTAGGGTTAATATAATCATTACAGTCATATGATAATTATTTCAATTTTTGGATAGAGAAAATATTACATTAAAAACCCTAGAAAAAATGTAATTTAATGATTAATTTTAATTCATGGATGTCCATCGTATTTTTTTGGGGGAAAATAAAGGAATTATATTTATATAGTTTGTAAAAAGAAAAACCTACATAAAAGGGACAAACCATTGCATCCAAGAAGAAAGTGGGGATTGAACCCATGACTGATGGATGATAAAGGTTTCGTGCTTACCACTTTCCTACGTGTTTTCTAGGTTAATATGTTATTGTTTTTAGTAAAATAATTCATGAATAAATATTAATGATAAACTAGTAGTGTTACTTTTGAGGTCAATAAAATAATGTATTAATTATATTAGTTTTGGAAAATATTTAGAGACATATATAAAGACATTTCACTCTTTTATAAATATTATGATATGCTAAAAGTAAATTTTAATGTTTTAGACCTAAGAAAATCATTTTTGGGTGTTCATTTCTTAGTATAAAGGGGAAAATTGTAAATTGATTGAAGAAGAACCAAAGTACGATATTGTTTTTATGAAATAGAAACATAAAAAAGAAATTAAATTTACTTATGTTATTAGATAGTAAAATAATTTCTTTACTTTAGAAAAAGGATCTTAAAATAAAATTCTATCCTATTACCATTATTTATAATGATATCAATGACCTTTTCATGCCTACAAGATTTATGGTTTTGAGGCCTTCAACATTCCATTGATCATTCACATTTTTTTTATCAATGACCACAATAACACCCTATAAATATTTACTCTTTTACTCAATTTCCATATCATCAATTTACACTAATGTTCGCCTACTTGGGAACCTAGTTATGTGTTTCTCCATATGACCTTCATACTTACAATTCTCTTTTTTTAAGAGGATGTTTTACCAACCATTATATTGATTTTGGTTTATCTAGAAATGGTATTTCTAAATGTATAACCCTTCATTTATGATATAAATTATAAATTATAAGGTCAAAATTTATTTAAGTTGAGGAGAATATCACAACTTTGAATGTTAAAATATGAATATCATATTCGATATCATGTATGATGTGAAACATAAAAAATTGAAAAGAATGTAAAATACTGAGACTTTATGATATATTTAATATTTTAAAAAAATTAAATACATTATATATATTTCAAAGAATGCAACCAAAATTTTAGATATTATTACACACAACAATGACTTTCTTCATTGGATTGAGTTACACGAAAGACCAGTTTTTACCAAATAAAGTTATTATTATTATTTAAAATGAAAATTAACTTCTAGATATTAAATATAAGGTTATAAATATTTTTAAATAACTTATGAAAATATATTTTTTAATTCAATGTTTAATATGTAATTATAAATGAAAATAAAAACCAATTGAAAATAAAGTAAATGTTTCTATAAAAACCATTTTTTTCACCAAAGGTGTTATATCCTAATAAACCAAATTAATTAATAGTATTAGAATATATTAATGAAATATATATATATATATATATATTATTTACTCAATAATTTTTTTTGAGATTCATCAAAAATATTTTAATGTAATAATATAACAAAAAATCAATTTTATGCAAAAAAAAGTTGTATTTCTCTAAAGGCAGTTTTTTCAGCTTTTAGTGGATAACATATCTTAAAACTAAATAATAACACTTTTAAAAATTTACCTTTTAGAACAAACATAGTTTTTTAAATATTAATGTTAAAATTATCTTAGGGTTAATTTTTTGTATTTTTGTGGAATGTTTTATTTTTTTGATGAATAGTGATTTATACGAAATTTTAATTGAAAAAATACTTTTAATATAAATAATTTATAATGTTAAATTATAATTCAAATTGGTTATAAAGAAAATTAGATCAAATATAAATCTATTAATCAAATTTAGTTCATTATAATTAATTTCATTTTTAATTTATATATAAAAACTTTTTCAACATTTGAATATTTCCACTTTCAAAACATACTTTCTTGATACGTCTGTGAGTTTAATTTTAGATCAATATTTTCACTTATATAAATTGAGTTTAGAAAAATGTATTCCATATTTGTAATAATATTAATTTATAATGTATAATAATTTTAACATATTTTTTATCTTAATTATTAGTGAATGCAGTTAAAATTAATTACCGTGATTAAGGTAAAAATGAGTTTACTTTGAGATTAAACTTAGTGTATAAGGTGTAAAAATGTTACTAAACATTACTAATACCCATTTTATGGAAAAATTTTAGAAATTAAACCTCTTTTATCTAGTTTTCTATTATTTAATCCTTATTTTTCATAAAAATGTTTTATCACCTAATATCTTTTCAAAAATGTCAAGTGTGTCCACTCCCCTACTTATAAAAGCCCCCCTCCCTCTTATTCACACTTATAAAACCATATAAGTTCGTAATAGACCATAAATTCAATCCCAACATTATCTATACTGAAACTATAGTCCATATTGTGGGAATAAATAAATCCATATAATGTTTTAGTGAAAACCCAAGGAGGATACCTGAAGAAGAGGTAATGTTTTTCAATATGAGATTTTATTTAATTTCTTTCTCCACTTCCTTCAATTGTTCTTATATCATGTTTTTGTAATAACCTATTTATCTGAAATACACTTATATATTTATATTTTATTGTTACAACCTATAAATTCACACACTTCTATCAAATGGGTAAAGAAATCAATTTTTGTGTGTATAGTAGACTATCGCCTCACGAAATCATATTGTTCGTTCTTTCATTACCACATTTCAAATTTGGGAATTATAATTCACATGATGTTTATATTTTATATTTATTATATATATTATGTATTTATTTGTCTATAATTATTATAAAACATATACCTTCACACTTTCCAATTGTTGGGAATATGATAACAGCATTCATGTGCACGACGGACTACCGCCTCGCAAAGGGATGTGGTTCATTCACCCTTTACATGGAATGTATTAATGATGGATTTCATAAATATTTGTGATATATATAAAACAAATATTATATTTTAACGATAATATATATATATATGATTTACTTTTATTTCATTCAATAATAAAATAAATTGGAAACAACGTTTATTTGAACATACGACCTACCGTCTCTATGAATAGTGTATTTGATTTCCTATCACTAAATTTGATGCACAACAATAAATAAATATTTAATGAATATTATTTATATTTACATCATTTTATTCATTCTATAGATGATTAAATCATTATCTATTTAATTGGAACAAAAAAATAACTAGTCAAAACATACTGGAAAAACAAGGTAATTAACACCTGAAATAATGAGAATAATGAAATATTGTTAACAAATTGTAGAAAAGATGTGATAAAAGATCCACATATGATATTATAAATATTAATATAGCTCTTTAATAAGTTAATAACATTCATAAAACCATTATATTGGAATTTAAATCAAGAATGGCCAAAAGTAAAGTGTGAGGTAACGGATTTCATCTCAATTTATATTCCATAGAGACTTATTTTTTATTATGCACCAATTCACTTTTATGTGGTGTATATAATAATATTTTAAAATGCAATATAATTAATACTTAATTATTCGTGGTTTTATAAGTTTCAATTTTAATTATTTTATCTAATTGGATTTATTTTTAAAATTACCAGGTGATAAGAGTTATTGTAAAATATCACTTATTTTGTGATTGTTAACTTTATCTTGAAACAATAATTTTATTATAATAATTTTCATTAGAAATTAAATCTACCATAAGTATATATATTATAGGGCGGTGAATATGATTATTTCCTAAACATTTCTTCATTATTATATATAGTTTTTACTTTGAAAGTTATTTTATTAACTAGATAAATACTGATAAATATGTATAATTTACAAAATACAGATATTTGATAAGTCATATTGTTCGGGAATTAAATATTTTATTCAATATATGATGAATGAGTTGGAATATAAGTGATGTGTGGGGACTGGACTTTAGATATCCCCTCTGTAGATTTATATGTCTCATGAGACAAATTAGTTGGCCAAATTAAATTAGACTCTACCAATAGTTTTAAACCATATTTTCAAAGGTCTTTATGGTATAGTTTATCATGTGCCTAAAAAATAAAATCCAATATTTAATCATTTACATCATTTAGAATTCATTTTTTATTATTACCCATCATATTTTCACTTTGAAAAATTCAAAATATTCATTTTATTCTCAACTAATTTATTAAAGGGAATGTGTTGTTCGTTATTTACCTTTCTATATTTATTATATCTTATCCAGTTGTTTAAATAGAATTTTTGTTCACTTATTTACCATGACATATTGATTATACTCATTGATTCGTCATTTCATCCATTGTACTTAACCCTTGCAGAGTATTTGAGCTAACCATTATTTTTTTTTACCTTCCTCTGTATTCCGTTAAGTGTACTAAGAAAGATACGGAAGGATATTCTATATAAAATAAACTTATTATTCTCCCAAAAAATATGTTTTAATTTGTGTATTCATTTATAAAAAAAAGAATCATGTATGTATCTAGTTTTCCAAGACTACTAAACAAATCAGTTTTTTGGGGTCTAGATCTATTATTTATGAAAATATAATGTTAATAAGCATCAACACTGGTCTTCTAGGATCAGGGTTACAACAATAATCAATCAATCATCCAAAACATGCCTCTTACCTTTGTCACTACCTGTATCTATGAAGTTTTTTGGGTAATAGACAGAGGCCTTTACAAGGTGTGAGATATACATGGTAGAACACCACCAAAGGTGTCTTTTGAAATCTAGTAAATGAATATAAAATAAATAATGTACAGATATAGATATAAGCATTAGAATATCTTATTTTCAATAATAATCACATAATGATCAAACTCCTCATAGGATTCCCAGCCAACCATACCAACTTCATCTCATGTCGGTAATGTATGAACAAGGAACCTACATGAGTTAGGGTCTGGCATGATATAAACACGGTATCCCAGTACAGGAAACATGTATAAATTGGGTCCTAGTGTGTAGCCAAGGCATCTAAGTAGTGATGATATGGTTAGAGGGCCCACGGTGAAACTAAGGGATCTGTGTCATTATAATAGTGTGTAGGATCTAAGAGGAATCCATGCATCCTTAATTGTATAAGTTCTATACAATTCATGGTACATAAACCATGAATCCTATCTATAAGGGTCTAATTTTAATCCAAGGGGTACACTCAAGGCATTCCATAGGAAAAATATCTAATCAGGTCCAAGGAGAATATCTATAATAAACCCTAGGCTAAGCATGATTGGGGATCGAGGGGGGAATCCAAGGTGCCTCCTATCCAAATACATTAGGAGAATACAAGGATTTTATCCATCTAATTCTAATATCTAGAAATTGTTCAAGTTAATCATCAATACTACACCAATATATTCAAATATAATCAGACATTGACCAAGTTCCAAGGAGGGTATCTCTCTTGGAAATCGACCCAATGAATCAGGGTTTCGTCCTCTGAGTGATCAAGTAATTCCATTAGTAATCTGACGCTAGATTATGTTTCACCACACTTGTAACATGAAAAAGGTCCATAACAACAATAGGCATCTTATGTTTAATGAATTAACCAAGGTAGTGTAAAAACCATTTCAATTCATACTTTTTATATAATTCAATTCCATACATTTTCAGTCAACTATGGCAAAGGCTATATTAGGCATCATAAAATTAATCATTTTATTCTAGTTTAATAATATCTAAGATAAATAGGCCTCCGATTTACAAAGTGTTAATTCATCAACTTAAATTAATTAAATCATTGAGTAAGTCGGGCCAAACACACCAACAGGTGTTATGGTTTTTAATATGAAAAGGTGAACATAGGAATAAGATTGGAACACTCAAGGGGTGGATCATGTTTATGTACTAGACCTCTAACTATAAAAAAAGGCCCGTAGGTCTTTTAAATTAAAATTTAAACAAATAAATTAATAAAAATTTATTTTAAATGAAATTCAAGTTTGAAACTGGTTCACAGCACAATGAAGAAATTACAAATCAAGGATACTTGAGGGAAAACTAATAGACCGCTTACCTAATTGTGTTAGAGAAACAGTCATCTAGTACCGGCCCTTGTAAGGGTCTGAATTGGAATAAAATAGAATAATAGATAAATACCATGAAATAAGGAATATTTTCCCTAGCCAAAAAATCACTGAAGATGGTGAGATAAACCAAGAATATAACAAAGATGACTAAAGATCTCACTGATCTAAATCCTAAGTGATAGTTATATCATGATTCAAACATTGGATGAGGATTAAATATCAAATCCTTTTCTGTAAGCATGGGAGATCTCATGTGGGATAAGGGGGTGCTGCACATAAGGAGGAGAAAATGGGGTTAAAACATATAGGGGTAAGGGAAGATTTTCTTTCCTCCCTATCTTAAGAGGTCGCACAATTTGGTTGAATAGTTGGACAAACTGTTCAACAAGAATGTAACATTCACATCCTTGGGAACCCCTTGCATAGTTATACTACATGACTTGGAAAAACCATTCCCCAACTATATGGGGTAACTACCTAAGTTTCACTAATGGTGTGGTCTAAGGGCCTAGTTTTACAAAACATGTGCATCCCATATAGATACCCTTTGCAACAGGTCTAAACTTTTTAACATTTATAGGTGTCCTTCCTCTCATGTTCTTTCAACCTAGTCTCCCTTATATACAGTCCACATAATTACTACTAACTGTGCGCCTCATTCATCTTTTCTAAAATGTGTAGATATGGGCTCCAAACAATCCTCATAAGATCTAGAAACACTTTCCTTAAACTTTTAGGCACTTTTTTATGTATAAAAATAAATATTAAAAATGAAAATTAAGAGTTTGGATCCTTAGAGGTAAAACTGGGGGGTTATAGCCTCCCCCACTTAAGACGACATGTTCTTGAGTTTACTTTATAGGAATCATAAATAACAATTGACTAAAATATTAGGCCACCATGCACGTATGGAAACCTCTACCTCCTAGATCTTTTCATTTACATGGTCATGTTTCCATAGAACCTATACTAAAAAACTGAACTTCCTCATAAAACCATCATGCTGCAGTACATGAATCATATAGGATTCTCCTCAACGAATGCATACAAATCTGACTCTTCCTCATTAAGATGAAATATGTGAGATGGTTCTAAATATTAGGGATGTAACTGAGAAACATGAAACACATAATGCATAGCTCAGAATATCTCAAGGAGTTATATCCAATAAAAAACTGGTCAAACCCTCTCCAAAACCACCAAAGGACCCACAAAACGAGATGATAACTTACCTTGCTACCTAAACCATCAATTCCCTTTTCTAGTCGATACCCAGAAAGAAGAATTCATCCTTGGCCTCAAACTCCATTATTCATCAATGATGAGTAGGATTGGACTTCTATCTAGAATGAGATATATTCATTCACTTCCTAATAAATTAAACCTACTCTAAATTCTCTTGGATGAGATGAGGTCCAAGTAGTGTTTCCTCCCCTGCTCCAAACCAGAACATAGGTTATTAGCATAAACTAAAATATATGGCCTCATAAAGATCCATCTGTATCGTCATCTAAAATATGTTATTGTAATAAAAATATACTAGGTGTATATATTTATTTTAATAACCTTTCAAATAGAGTACACATGCTCAATACATGTCCTCTAGCACATTCATCTTCCTCTTGGACTTCCTGTCGGTCTGAGGGTGGTATACTATACTCAAAAGTACATGTGTACCTAATTCCCTCTACAAACCTTTCCAAAATAAAGATGTAAAATAGGAATCTCTACCTGATACAATAGTTAATGGAACCTCATGATTTTATATAATCTTCTTGACATAGATACATCATATCTTATCCATTTAAAAGGTCTCTCTGATAGGTAGAAAGTGAGAGACCTTCGCGAGCCATTATATGACCACCCATAAAACATCATTTTCTTGAGAAGATCCTGGTGATCCAATCACAAAGTCCATGGTGATTTCATCCCACTTCTACTCAAGAATGTCAAATGACTATAGAAGTTCTATTGGTCACTATTGTTCCTCATTCACCTTCTGACATGTGGAACACCTAGTAACACATCTGGATATCTCCATTTTCATACCTGGACAATAGTATTGGCAATATAAATCACAATATATCTTTTTTGTACTAGGATATATCATCCAATTAAAATCATGAGACTCACATAAATTCCTCTAAGATATTTATAGGAACCTAGATACACCCTTGGATACACAAGACCTCATCCTCATCTATGATCAAACATGGTGGCCGGTCCAAACCTAAAATACTATTCCTTAGTACTAGTCCCTTGGGATATAATAACTAAATCATATTTACTCTCTTTAAAAGTGAAGAGTTCACTGCTAAATCAGTAAGTATAGTCTTCCATTTATGGTCCCAAACCTCTAAGGGAATTTTTGAAAATAGGTCCATCAACTTCCACTCACTGCTAGAATATTGAGGTTCATTTAAAAGAGTTTTTAGACACAAATCATCTGCTACATCATTTCCCTTCAAAGGCATATAGGAAAGATGAAAATTGATGGATTTTAGGAATTCAACCCACCTACTCTATCTAATATTTAAGTCACACTATGTAAATATATAAATTCATATTTTATGGTTTGTAAACACCCAAAAATGATCTATAATAAAATAATTCCTCCGAAAATTCATGGCATGAACTACTGTTTCCATGTCGAGATCCTGTGTCGGGTAATTCCATGCATGTGGCCTCAACCGATGGGATATGTATTCCATTACTTGATATTATAGAATAAAAACATATCATGTCATAATATCATATGCAAAAAAATTAACTCTATAGATTCTTGCCTACTCTGGAAGAATCAGGATCGGTTTTGAAGATAGTCTCCCTTTTATATCATGAAAGTGTGTCACAGATGCTTCAAACTATATAAATTTTAAATCATTTTTAGTAATGCCTTTGATAGGTGATTTAAAACATCAATTGTCCTAAATAAAGCACCTATAAAATCTATTCATCCCCAAGAAACTCTTTATGCCAATAATATTCCTTGGATGCTCCCATGTAACTATATCTATAACCTTCTCTAGGTTGACATTTACTCTTCCTCTAAAATAAATTGACCATGGAAGAGTGCCTTATCAATCAAAAGGTGTCATTTGTGGATCTTAGAAAATAGTTGGTGCTCTATCAGTGTATTCATAATGATCTCTAGATGTTTGGAATGGTCGGGTTGATAACTTGAATAGACCAAGATATCAACCATGAAGACTACCACATATGAATCCAAATGTGGGTGGAAACCACAATTCACCGGTGCCATTAAAATGGTGGGTTCATTCATCAAACCAAATAGTATAAGTAGATACTCATAAATACCATACCTATTATGAAATACATTATGAGTTAGGTATGAATGAATAACTAATACTTGATGGAATTATAACTTCAAATAAATCTTAAATAAAACCATCACTCCTCAGAGCTCGTCAAATAGGTCATATATGTGAGGAAGTCTATAACAGTTCTTCACCATAAGAAGATTCAGTTGATAGTAATCCATGAAAATAGGGAGGGTATTGTCATCTTTATGATAAAAAGGACATATGAACCCCAAGGTGAAGTATTGTGTCACATAAAACCCTTTTTTATAAGTTTTCTAGATACCTCTTGAGCTCCTACAACTTACTAGTCTCCATCTGGTAAGGAGGAATGGATACTGATGCTACTCCTGGTAATATTTTGATAAATAACTCCACCTCTCTCTCAAGATGTAATATGGATAAGTTTTTAGGGAATATATCCCTAAAATGATCTAATATAGGAGGTAAATCAGCATGACATGTTCCCCGATTATCCATATACAAGCTAGAGATTTGGTCTATCACATAGTCTAGCCCACAATACTCTATTCCAACCCTACTTTCATGGACATACCATTTACCCTTGTGAAGATAACTATCACCCTTGGGTGATGTAAATGATACCCTGAATAAATTTCCATATAAGTGTGATAAGGTACCGACTAGTAAATTTATAGGAATATATAAAAACCAGTCATCTTGAAGTTGAAGATCCCTATAAGAAATGATAGCTTCCCATCTAAAGGGGGGATTCCTTTCACTTTCATAAACTCTTCGATCAAATTCCAAATGGAGTATCATGTTTCATCACGCCACATAAGTAATGAATCTCAAGACCAAAGCTTTTCATGATAAACATAGAGACAAAAGAGTTTGAAGATCATGTGTCAACTAAATAAGATAATAAATAGAATATACCAAAGTTAGACCCCATATATTAGACATCCTAACAACCTTCTTCTTAGTTATAGGTTTTACTGTATATATCTAGCCGAATCCACAAACCTATGTTAAAACCTAACTACCCAGAGTGTGTCCGCTCATCTAGAACTATGTATCTTAAGTCTTTACTCCATGACCACATCCACCTCCTCAGCTTGTTAGGCCAATGGTATTCTATCTTCCATCCTTACATGAAGCTATTGATCTTACTCTGAAATGTGGACCAGGTGGAGATCCTCTCCCACTAGGAGAAAATGGGAAGGTCCAAAAAAACTTCTTAAGATGCCCCATTATTTTGTAGGATCAACACTCAACTGGGACTTGGTCACACTAGGGATTTATGTGACCATATATCCCATACTAATGTTATATTATAGAACTACCAGTGTGGATACACTTTCTTCCACTGTTCTATTGAGAACCCTCCAGATGACCTTTCTTACCACTCATCGAACTACTACCATATCTCGGCACTAAACTATTATACCCCATACTTTCATCTTCCCTTGCATTTTTTGTAGTGTTGAGGGACTGATTGAAAATTCCTAATATATTATTTGAATGGAAAAAATTTACCTAATATTGGATGAAATACTTATGAAAATTGTCATAGAATCCCACTCTAAAAATATCATCAGAGGAGAAGGAAGGTGAAAAATGTTGAATCTTAAAAAAGTGTGACAAATAATCCATAGTTTATAGGGATCATTACACTAAATGTTGGAACTACCTATCTCTATCAGCTCTCATCCACTCTAAAAATTAATATAAGTAGAATGAATCCTAAAAATATCTCGAGCCCATATCCCGATGTTGGTCTTCTTGAGTAATAATGTTCCAAAAACTCTTGGTAGAACCCTAAAAAATATGTGTTAACATTGATCCTCCTCTTTGGAGGCAACCACACACTCTCAATGATAGAAAACATGGAATCTAGCTATGTTTCAATAGGATTTGGAGTGTTATACCCCTAAAACATGAGCAAATGTTTCTAATGAAACTCTTGTGTCAGCTCTTCTATAGTAGGGGTAGGTTGTGAAGCTCCTTGAATAGTCTGTATAAACAATATCAAACCATCTCTAAATTATGAATCAGAACACAATTTAGGTATAAATAGAGTTTCCACATGTGGAACTACTAGAAGGTTATATTCCACAAATTTAGGAACATGATTATTGACACCTTCCTGCCACCCAACATAAAATCTCACAGTTTCATAGCTCTAAAAATTCAATATACACACCTCAGATAATATATCACAATGAATTTTTTTGAAAAAGTGATAATAATATAGGTATAAGACTTCTTATATAAGAGTCACCCCCACCACCCCTCTTGCTCATAATGCCTGTTCTAGGCATCGTATATGGTCATGATGAGTCACTAGAGATCATGCCTAATTCCTACTGCTAAGGTTGGGTCTAGGTAAGGTTATCTATTTTAGATTAGGGTTCACGGTATACAGTGTGTCAGTTGAGTGTTTTATAGAAAAACACCCTTCAAGCTTCAATTGGAATCATTATTTAACATGTAATATTTCCATTTAAATTTTGTAATAAAAAATTCTAAAATATTTCATAATGCAGATCCATATATATATATATATATATATATATATATATATATCAAGGTCAATTTAGATGTGTCAATATTTCCCAATAGATAATGTACTACACATTATAAATTGAAAATGGGGATACATATAACTATAACCATGTTTTTATTATGGTTCAGCTAAATGGATCATCATTCCCAATTTATAGAGGCACGCACACTCTTCAAATTTCAATTGGAATGTATTTAATTCTAGCTATCTAATTTTTCAATTCATGTGACTAATCGTCAAAAACTCAAACATACATTAATTTTTTAATTAAGGTCTCATCATCAAGATATATGAGAAAATTCCATTTAGGCTGATGCAAAAACATTAATATTTCCAATTATTTTATCCCTACAATAAATATTAACACATACACAAATATATCTATCAAGTACTAAGAAACATGCCATAGAAAAGGCATGAAACAAGTAAACGTGGAATGAAAAAATGCATGACATATAAATTCTCATGTTATTATAAGGATGCATGAGACACTACATTCTTTCCATATCAGGCCAAGTATTAAGGTAATTCAATAATAATAATAATAATAATAATAATAATAATAATAGCTATAATACATGTGAGTCGCCCACTAGTGAAGTCAATATTACCTTAATAGGAAAAATCCAGATCATCAATTCCTATCATAGGTAATTTGAAATTTCCCCCATACGTGGATTAACTATTATCTGGAATAGGATCATTATCAAAGTCATGCATATCCTTGTCTCTTTTCTAATATCCAAAATTTTCATAAATAAGGAAAATGAAACTTTGATACTATTTTATAATTTCTCATACCCAGTTCACTCTTAAGTAATCAAACCAAATTATTCACAAGGCCTCAAGTGTGTAATAACTAGGCCTCACAGATATCATAGACACCCCACCTTATCATGACCATTGGGTCCTCCAAGAAACATTATCACATTCTAAAAAATAAATATCAAGGCATAAGGAACATGCAATAGAAAATTCATGTTGTAAGTAAACATGGAATGTCATAATACATGACATATAAATCATTCCATTCCTATAATGATACATGATACACTAACTCTTTTCCATACTGAGACAAGAAATAAAATAAATCAACAATAATAATAATAGCCACATTCCATTTGTGTCACCTAGTGGTGAAATTAGTACAACTGTAACAAGCATAATCCATATCATCAATTCCCATCGTAGGTAACTTTCCTTTTTCCCATATGTAGGTTAGATACTCCCGAGCATAGGCTCATTACCAAATTTTGACACATCCTAGTTTCCTATATAATAAACCAAATAGTAATAAATAAGGAAAAAGAAACTATGATACCCATTTGTAATGTCCAAGACCCAGTTCACTCTTAATTAACTGAACCCTGTTGGTCATAAGGCCTCATCTGGGTAATAACTTGGATATATTGACATCATAGACACCCCACCTTAAAATGGTTATTGAGTCCTGGCCCTCTATGTGCCACAAATTTCCTCATTGACATGTGGTCTCTTCACTAGGGCCCACCCACATGTTTGAAAAGTTCATCAGACAACCCACATGTATTAATGGGTCATCAAACTAATGAATGTCACCACAGGCTAACACATTTTCTTTCTAGTGTTCATTTTACACCACCCGCACAAACTCTAGGAACCTTCCCAAAGGTTCACCCATCATGATCACCAATCCAAGCCAAGAACACATAACTGTGGAGTTATAATTAGGTAGGATCTTGAAAAGAAAAGAGCACCTTGTTAACATGACTCATATCATTTAGTTATTTTACCCTTAATCATTTTGGGGTGTTACATTAAACCCATATTTAGATCAAAACAACCTCATTGTGGACCCTATATCTTAACCTAGGTAGTGCCACTAAGCATAAGGATGGGTTCCTACTCTGATATCTATGAAAAAATTGGGTCCTAAAGACATCAAAAATACCCCACCTTAACATGGACATCGAGTGCTGGCTTGCTAAGTACCATAGGTTTCCCCACAAACACGTGTTCCCCTCCCCACAGCCCACCCACATGAATTAATGGGTCATATCATTTGGTAATTTTACCCTTTATAATTATGGGGTGTTACATTCAACCCCTATTTAGAGCACAAAATCCTCATTATACACCCTACATCTTAACCCGAGTTGTGCCACCATAGTTAATTCTAAGATCCTCTTATGATATCAATGTAACAAATGGGTCTTGCAATCATCACAAACACCCCCCCCCCCCCCTTAACATGGTTATCGGGTCATGGCCCTCTAAGTACCAACAATTTCCACACAAACACATGGTCCCCTCCTTAGGGCCAACCCATGTGACCAAATAGATCATCAAACTAATCACTATCCCCACATATCAAAACATGTTCTTTCTATTGGTTTTTACCCTGACTCACTCACACCCCAATGAACTTCCAAGAGGGTCACCCATATTGATCACTACTCCAAGCCAATCATGCTTAACTATGGAGTTATAATTAAATAAGATCCCAAAAATAAATGTTCACCTTATTGAAATGATTGATATCATTTCGTTATTTGACCCTTTATCATTCTGGGGTGTTATAATGTGCACCTCCTCATACACCATCATCTTCTGACTAGTTGTTATTATCCATGGTAGTATGGCGGGGGATATACCCTTATAATCAGAGTAACACATCAGTGAGGTAGCGAATAAATAGAAGAAACATAATCCTAAAAAATAGATCAATGAATTTAAATCATTCAGATATTAATAATATGTCAAGAAAAAACTAGAACTATATAAAAAATGTTGACTATGTCATGGAGCTATAAAAAATGCAATCACGTATACACACATGTATATATAAGAGGAGAAAAATATCAAAAATATTATCTCCAATAAAAAAATAATCTAAGTATTGGTCCCATGCTCCCAATATACCATGATATAATGAATCAAGCATCCAATAATATGTGATTTCCTTTGTTCCTACATACATTCATGAATTATATCCTTGCACCAAACAGTGGACTAAATATGTTGTGAGATATAATAAATAGACCAACACCAATAGTATCTATAAAAATCCAATAAATTAATATAAAATCATAATTTTACAAATATAAAGATAAGTAGTGGATTAAAATTCATGAAATAATAATAACATCGAGCTCAGACTCTTCATGGGATTCCTGACTGACCATACCAACATTGGCTCTTATCGATAATGTTTTAACAAGGGACCTTCAATAAGTTAGGTTCTATCATGATATAACCATAGTATCCAAGTATATTATACAAGTATGAAGTGGTACCTAAGTTGTATAAAAGATTTACAAGAAGTAATTATATGGTAAGAGGACCCATGGTGAAACAACGGTGTCCAAGTCATAATAATATTAGTGCAGGATCATAGAGAAATCAAGGCATCTTTGGCCTTAGAAGTTCAAGCCAGCTCTTATTAAATAAACCATGTATCCTAGCTATAAGGATCTTAGTGTAATATAGGGGGTACACCTAAGGAATTACTTTGTAATAATGTCTAACTGAGTCCATGGAACAAGTCCATACTAAATCCTTGGCAAAGAAAGACTGGGGCCCAAGGGGAGAATCCAACCTTTTAGGGTCACTGCCTATGTGGCCCAAAGGATGTGAGATAGGTGCATGGTTATTTAAATTATGTATAGCTAGAATAGATTCTTTCTACAAAAAATTCCACAGTTTTTCACATGTCTATACAAACTTACTCACACATTTTTTCAAATCATTCTCTCTTGTATATGGGCCATATAGTTGATCTTTAGAGTTACTAATAATCATGTTCCAAATGTGATCCATATATAACATTTCCAAAACTCATAGATCTAGGTTCAGAACAAGAATTTGATTCTCCCAAACCTTTCCATAAACCCTTTGGCACATTTATATGAATAAAAATAAAGATTAAAACAAACAAATAACATGTTCTATACTCTAAAGAAAAACCAAAGTATTAAATGAGATCGATCAAGTTTCAATGTGTTTTCAATCTAATTATCTTATAGTCATTTGGATCCACTTTCATATACTTTCCTTCTTTTATTAGATACTCATATAGTTGATCCATATGTCATGTGAATGAATACATGTGTTACGCTGTCAATTTTATGCATAGAAAAATTCTTTTCTTTTCCAAAAAATTAGTTAACTATCATAATACATAAAATGGATTATAAATAAAATAATAATGATTATGATAATTAAAATAAGCAATTGTTAGATAGATACAACAATATCCCCTTTTTTATGATCATAAAACGTTGCATGAATAATTTTACAAATAATTAAATATTAAGCATTAAATAATATAATCTATTATAGTTTACTCATATCAAATAAATTATTCATTATTATATATTTATACCATATATTTTACTCCACTTATGGAATATGAAAAATAATTCATAAAGGTTGAAAGAATCAAGACTAAAATAAATAGAAAGAAACCATATATAAAAAATAACAAACCTAAAAATAAGAATAAACTAAAATTTTATTAATTGTTCAAAAAGTCTACTTTAGCCCTATTAGAGTCTAGTCTAAATATGAGTCCTCAAGATCTGAATAGGTAAAAATATCAAAGGGATCCTTAACTTTTCCAAAATTTTGAGTAGGAGTATGAGTTATAAGAGGATCAAGAACTTCAAAAATAGTTATTCTTTTGGAAGTTGGTCAGATCTGTCCAAGGGATTGAGAAACTAAGAGAACAAAAGGTTATGTAAGATGTATGGGTCAGATATAGTTTAGAAGATATGAAGTGGAATTTGAAGGACTATTTAGGATAGGTAAATATTTGAGGTAAAGGAATAATGGGAGGGGTTAGAATAAGAGTATTAGAAACATACATTTAAGGCTCTATGATCCTTTTGATATCATCCATATCTCTTATCTCAAGTTCCATAACCTGAAGGGACTCATAATTCTCTGAAATTAACTGATTGAGTATATGATTTATCACAAATAAATTCCCAATAGTTTCATTGAATGTATCAGTTAGAGGTGGAATCTTTACATCTTAGGCCAGTGATGGCAACTAGGTCTTAAGATATTCTTAAGTGTAAATCCATATAATATTATACATTATCATTCCCAATATTACACCTTTATCCATTGAAGTATTAATAGATTAAAATTTAATCAAATAACCTTGGGAAGAAATATCAATTTTCACTTGGTTTCCAAAATCCTTCACACTGTCCAAGATATACTGAGTCTTTTCTTGAATCAACCTTAGAATCAAATCCTAATCAATATAAACTAATTCTAGAGGAGAAGTATATGCAGAAGTTGAAGGTCTATATGGAATGGTCATTATTGAGAGATATCTTTCATCCAATATAGATAAAATGTCTAGTATATAATCTTGTAGGGCTCCAATGTGGCTTCTAAAACATTCCATTTCACTTATTAGAGATTGAACATTATGGTGTATGTTGTCTATTTTTAGAAATACCATGTGTTGGATGTGTGAAACAACACATTGAATAGTGTATGTAGTATCCTTATCACTTTTGTGATTATTAGACCAACTAATAGTCAAAAAAAATTAATTTAAGACTTCAAAAATTATATTTTTGAAGTTACATATTTCTGTCTAGGTTATTATATATGGTGAGTTGAAGAGCACCTAGATTCTTGAGATCGAACCGCTTGAGCTTTTTTAGTAGTAGATTTAATAATAAAATCATCATCCAAATAAAAATAATGATAAATAAGTGGAAATTTTAATCTCCAATATTCTCATTTAGGATAGAAAATACCAAGATGTTTATCAACTTCATTTATAGGGGCATCATATTCTTCTTAAAAATATTTCATAGCCACAAATTTTCTTCTCGGAGAAAATTCATAAATTGAATCTTCTTAATAAAGATTTTCAGTACCATATTTGGGATAAGGTGGAGTATCCAACAGATTCTACATATCCATATAGGATTTAAGCCTTATTTGTGCCTCTGAAATGTGAGAAGAAATATTTGGAACACCAAATTCTTCTGTTTCCCTTAAAACCATAGCAATCATGGGTCATTTAGGATTTGGAGTATCATAATCATCATCATTTTCTTCCTCAACAACATTATCTTAGTTTTCAGCTTATTTATCATCCTTCCCATCCTTCTTATCTTCTTTAACATCCTCTATATACTAATTACAATTAACATCACTAGGATCATATACAACCATATCAAAGAAAGGGTGATCAATAGAGGATTCTTTAATATAATGAGAGAAATAAAAGATTTTATATCTCCTATATAAAACATAGGTGGAATCTATAATATAAAATGATTCATATCCATATCATATCCTGAATTGGTAAGATCTGGTCCAAACAACAAAGACATAGAAGTTCTCTCCCAATCAAGAGGTATAACATATCTTACTAAATCAAGCATCCAAGGTAATTCATGTTATTTAGCTTCATTAACTGAACTTTTTGGAATACTTTAAACATTATGAGAAAGAGGTGGATCATCCCTTATAGTTACTCCATTATCTGAGTCATTATGAATAAGATTTCCACCATAAATCTCTTAAAAATCACTCATGGATTCCTCCTCTAAATCTGAAGGACCTTGAGATTCATCATCATTAGAGGATTAATCATTAATAACAATTTCATATAGTTATAAACCTGGATCAATTATATCTCTTTTCATATATAGATATGAGATAGGATTGAATCTTTCAAAAAACGTATCCTCGTCATCAATTCATATCCTTTTACAAGGATTAACTATAATTTACATCCTTATAAAAGTAGTCTAATTCATACAGACACTATTTGGAAACACTTCCCTTTAAATTCCTATTGGTACCAAATTTCTTAATTCGAGGAAAACAGAAATAACCATTGGACATAGAGGAGTGTTAAATATTGAATATAGTTTGGTTAACTCCTTCATATGTATCATCAAAAAATGAGGTAAGAAAATATGAATTTTATATACCATTACATATGGAAATAAAAAATATTGTTATCAAACATGGCTAAATTCTACCTTCGTTGGGAAAATCATGTGATGAATGAACTTCAAAAAAAGTCTTCATTCTTCACTTATCTCATTTTAAATTTTCCTTCAGTTGGTTATGTAATCCTTTAATTCCTCCAAATCATTCCCAACCTCAAAATGGGGATGGTTCATAGGGTTCTTGCTCTGATCGAACTAATATTTTCTAATTTATGAGAATCTTAGACAATCATCCCAAATGGTAGAGGCGAATTCAAACTCTTGACCGCTAATAACTATTCAAATATTACCTTTTAATTCTATGGCCTCATGAACTATATTGAGATAAAATAATTAAAAAAATAATGGAAAGAAGTGTTGGGTTTTATATCAACCCTACTTTTCTTACATTACTTTTACATCATTTTAATGATAAATAACATAAAATCATTACAAAAAGAGGATCCAAAGGTTTACTTTCTGGGTAAAACTAGGACAAAAAATAACTTTTAAAACAAAAAAACATTTATTTAATTACTTTCTATCTAAATTATTATTAGCCCTTGAATTCTCCTTAGTACAGGTAGTCACCTGAGGATATACATCAAAAGGGGGTGAGCTAAAATCCTTATAAGAGGATAGGTAATGACCTGAAACAATAAAACATGGCATGGTCATAATCATTATCATCATAACATATTCATATGATCATAATCATGAGGGAAAACATTAAAAAATACTTGGAATATGGAAATGCATAAAAATGAAACATCATGTCTTAGTGATCAACTACCACTCATATTTGTGAACAAATCTAGCATCATGTTCACACATACTTCACTTTAATCATGAGGTTCTTCATATTACCCAATGTATTGTATTACTATATAATTTGGGGTACACCCGTCGCATCATAATATTTTCATTATCATGTATGAAACATAGAAGATATATCAATATTGAACATAGAAAACCCCATGTAAAGTAATGGTTTCCACTTTATAAATCATACATTCTTAAACTTTAGGTTCCCAAATGAATGAGGGAATAACTTATCTGATATAAGAACCATCAACCTTGAGTGAGAAGTCAAAGGTTTGTTATTGAAAGAAGAGTTCTTTTAGAAAACATTGTGTTTTTTATAAACTCAAGTAGAAAACATATATATCCCATAAAAGATAAGATAATTATGAATCAATTATTTTTAAGGAATAAACATACTAAAAATGTGGTGAAAGAGGGAGAACCCGAAGACAGAAAGTTGGGTTTGAAAATTCCCCTTATGTTGTATCCCAAAACATTATTCACTTTAATGACATGTATAATGACATTATATTAGTTAATTGGAAATTATAGAACCTTTTATACATTTATAAGGTAAATTATGGTTTCATTAAGTTCTTTTATGGTTATTTTGATGAGTTGTAGAGTTTAAATTCATTGTTTTGGAGTGTTCTTTTTCTTAGTTTTCATGAATGGTTCACCTGTACACATAAATGGAAGTTTTTGTAGAACATGGATAAACATACAGAACTGATATTACATGTTATTAATGATATTAAAGTATTTTAAATGGTATTTTAATGAATTTTTTTATAAACAATGTGGATTAATCATTAGTTAAAATTTAATGATGGTCATTTTAGGTAAATTTGTGTGGTTTTTGGTTCACCACAAACATTTTTGTTTTTATCATTTAACATTATATATAAAATTTGTTTATAGAACCTAAAAGGGGTCAGAAGTATATATTAAAATATTTTTAAACCATTTAATGGTTTTATTCATATCCTTTAAGGAGTTTAATGGAAGTGAATCACACATAATGTAGGTAAATTAACACATCACGGGAAATAATTTCATTTTTATAAAAAAAATAGAGATAGGGAGTACTATAATGAAAAATAATCCATTAACATGATATAATACCATTATATCAATCATAATATATTTATGATGACATTTGTTAAAGATAATTTTAGGATAAGATAAGAAAGAAATGAAATTTGAAAGGAATTTGAAAGAAAATATAGAGTGAAATTACCTCTTGAATTATCTTCTTGAGATCATCCATAGGGAACCTAGTAATGGTATTTGGATGATACCAAGAGATACTAAACATGGGGGAGGGTATAAGTTATATATTTTGGAAGAATTTGGAAAAGTATTAAAGCTTTAGAGGTGTGAGTAAAATAGGCTGTGAAGGTTGGTATTTATAGTGGAGGGGATAGAGGTTTTCTCAATATTATATTCATTAATTTATTATTCTCCACAAGAAAAGAAATGGTGAGGATTGTATAGACTAAAAATAGTAATAAGTGCATGTGAGTTCAAACCAATGTCCATTAACATCATCCATGACTCAAGCGTGATGTATAAATTCATTCATTTAGCATATTTTATAACTTATCGAATTTCATTATACACCAAAAATTAAATTATTTTAGAAAAATCCCAAAAATTCACCCTAACCATTTTTCTACATGTAGAATTCAAAAATGAACTCCATTTTAAGAAAATAATTTTCTAAATGTGATTAATTTAATTTTTTTATTAAAATCATAATTTACTAGAAAAGTATAAATTTTAAAAATTGATTTTCTAACACTTTGAAAGATTAATTAAGTTCTCATAAAATTATCATATAATCATAAGTCATATAAATACTAGTTTATGAACACATTTTATGAAAATAAATATTATTTTAAATTAGTAAATTAATCATTAAATATTCATGACTTACACAAATACCTACACTATAATATAATTATATCATATTGTCATTTATAGGATGGATAAATATTATTTATACTTTCATTGGCAAGGTTCCTATTCACTTGGCCAATTTACTATTCATAAGTGTCATATTACTATTCATAAGGGTAACATTACTATTCATAAGTGTATGCTACTATTCACTAAAAATTATGTTTGTCCTATCAGACTCCAAACATCTTAATCATCACAAATGTGTGTGTCCGATTTTCGAAATTCAAATCATAAAAGTGGAAAATTTATGTTTAAAGGTCACATAGTAGATTATTTAAGCATGATTTGGCATTGTATTTCCTAATGTGATTTTATGCTATTATGACATCACTAAAATAAGGGATAAATTGCATTGATAAAATCTTGATCCATTACAAGTTTTGTTTAAAAACCATATTTTCTTGTTCAATCCAACAAGGAGTGACTGGTTCTAAATCACTCAACATCAACTTCTCTCATATACATGACTTTTCGATAAAGTCTCTATATATTTGAAATCATAAAAGAATTTATCAAGCTATAATTTTCTCTCTGGGACAATTCAGGGAAATCATATCCAAAAACAACTCTTCATCTTGACTAAGAAGACTATGAATCACGATTAGATATTTGATGAATAATTTAACAAAGATTGTTTGAAAAGAGGTTTTGGTTCGAGTTAGAAGAGGTTCCAGGATTAAGCTATGATTTCAAATTTCAATAATTTTGGGATTTACTCATGTAGTAAAATGTTGAAAAAAATAATAATAATTTTAAATATTATTAAACCCATATGATATTTTTTAAAATGAAATAACTTATGAAAACACTTGATAAAAGACAAAATTGTGTATAAATCTATAAAAATAGGTATAAATCTATAAAAATTATGAAAATAATATTAAAATAATATTAAAACAATAAAAAAAATTAAACAAAATTAATCATACCTAATTTATGTTCGATAAAATTCATTCTATAATAATTCATAGGCATTATAATGATGTCAGTAAGTTGATGCTCAATGCCAATTAATTAAATAGTTTTGTCACCCTTTTGAAAATGATATCTAAAAAAGGGATGTAATATATTAATATGTTTGGTTCTTAAGAGTGAAATTGGATATTTAGAAGTTTTTATCAAACTATTATTTTCACAACTTGTAGGGACATGTCCTAATTGATATACAGTTTCAAACAAAGTGTGTTTCATCCCCATAATTTATGTGAAAATACTACCTACAACTATTTACTCAACTTTTGTAGTAGATAATGTGATTGAATTCTATTTCTTACCACACCATGAAACTAAATACATTATAGAAAGATGACATGTTCTAGAGGAAATATTTCTATCTAACTTACAACCAAAAAATCTGCATCAGAAAAACTAACTAATTAAAATGCATATCCTTTAGGGTAAAATTGTCCAAAATCTGTTGTATTCTTGATGTATTTAAAAAACCTTTTAACATCATTTAAAGGATATTTTTTACGGTTCGTTTTAAAATTTTCACACATGGACACACTAAATATAAATATTTGATCATATTGTTGTTAAGTACAATAAAAATACAACAATACCATAAGAATGGATTTTATCTATTTAATTTATAGTTTCATCAAGATCTAACTTATGACTTGTACCCATGGAAGTATCACTAATTTTGGGACTATCCAAGAAAAAATGTTTTAAAATATAATTTATGTGTTATCTTCTATTTAAAATAATTTCTTTATAGTTTTGAAACATTTGAATTCCAAGAATGTATGTTAACTCACCCATTAAACTCATTTCAAATTAATTTTTCATCATTTTTAAAAATTAAATACAAAAAGAGTTTTTTGATGATCCAAATATAATATCATCAATGTATATTTGTAAAACTAAAACATAATTTGAAATTTATTTTAGAAATAAATTAGGGTCAGTAACACATTTTGTAAAACCATTAGAAATATGAAAATTGTCTAGCCTATTATAACAAGGTCTGGGAGCTTGTTTTAAGCATTATAATTCTTTTTTTTAATTTAGAAACATGACTTGGAAAATGTGGGAACTAAAATATAGGATTTTTTTATAAAATCATGTCCTCGACAATATATTCATATTGGAATTCAATATTGATATCCATTTGATATTTTTTGAAATTAACATGTGCAGGATATGAAAGTATAATTTTAATGGCTCCAAGTCCAGCTACTAGTATAATGTTTTCCTTGTATTAAATACATTATTATTCAATATATAATGGTGAAACTAAACTATATTTTTTCAAATTATTAATCCAAATTCATTATCCTGGTTTATATAACCCCACTTAGTGCCAATAGTTAGGTAGTTTTTAGGTATATCAACTAATTCCTAAACTTTATTCCTTTCAAACTAGTTTAATTATTTTTTCATTTCTATTACCCAAAATTCATCATTTATTTCTTCATTGATGTTATTAGGTTCAAGTTGGTATAATAAGGTTTTATGTTTAACCTAGTTTCTTTGTGAGGATTTAGTTTTAGTTCTTATGTTATGATTTCCAACTATATCATCTAAAGGGTGGACTTTAAGAGTTATAATTATTCTTGGGAAAGTGGAACCTGATTATTTATCTTATTCTTTAGGTCCATTATGATATTTATGATCTATTATAGATTATTTATTAGGTAAATCAATATAATTATCATAATATTTAGAGGTATTATTGATATTCATATTTTAAATATCATCCACAAGGATTTTTAAGGTAGGTTTTGGTTTATGTGGGTATATCTCATCAAAAGTTACATGAATGATTTATTCAAAAAAATTATATTTATTATTAAAGACCATATAATCTTCTCTGCTATTTGAATAACCAAGGACAGTTCATTCATATATTTTTTGGTTAAAACTTTGTTTGATTCTCTTATCTGTTAAAATATATAATTTACAGCAAAAAACTCTAAACTTATTAACTATTGTTTTTCTACAATTCGATATTTCAAATGGATTATTTTTCAAGGTAGTTCTTGTAATAATTCTATATATTTCATAGTAAGTTGAGTAAAAAACAACAGATCATAAATATATAGGATTGTCATGTTTACATAACAATATTCTAGTGATTTATTGAAGAGTTCTATTGTCACGACCCGTCCTCGGGGCCCGTGCCGTGACTACCCCAAGCCCGCCTTCCATAGGCCAGGGGCTGGCGACTAGCACCAAGGCGTAAAATCCCAGTAAACAGGGAAGGCATTGCCTTTATAAGTAACAACCACACAGAGTCAGCAAGCAGAAAGTAAAGTGCAGAAAGTAAAGGGGGCCGGAAATACAAGCCCAACTGTAAAGTACAACTGAAAAGAAAAACAGCAACTGAAGAAAAGACGGCGGCCTCGTGTCGTCCACTGGAAATCCCACCTGAAGGGTGGGTACAGATAGCCTCCAGGCTCCTCGGGTCCCACGTCCGCTCCGAGTACGTCCCGACCAGTGGTCCACCTCCAGGTACCGTCCTGCTCCACGCCCCAACCGTGATCAGCGATGTCCGTCGTCTGCAACCAACACAACAAGGTGCGGGCATAGCCCGTGCAGGGGTGAGTACAACTACTCAGTAAGGACCCCGAGACCCCCGAAGGTCTCCCGAAATCCACAAAGGATATATCACAAAAGAAAGATGCAATCACGAAGTAACATCTGACCCGACTTAGGTATATGCCCATACATATACCTAAGTCCCCACTTCTAGCTCTGCTCACGAGCTCAAGAACAACTCAATCCACAAAGGAAAGCAAGACTCAAATCCACAAGGAGAGTAAACAGTAAATCCACAAAGGATAGTTCAACACAATCCACAAAGGAGAGTAAATAGTAAAATTCAGCTCAACCAGGTATACTTTTTCAGATGACGTCAAAGATGATCACTGATCCATCTAAGTCGTCGGACCCACGAAGGATCGATAGGTACTAACCCCCGCAGAAGACCCACACAGGATCGGGCTCACACAGAACCTGTAGGCAGTGGTTCACACAGAACCGGTAGGCAGTGGCTCACACAGAACCGGTAGTAGGACCCACAAAGGATCGGGCACTGATCCGCGTAGGATCGCTGAGTGCAGTAGTCGACGCAGTCCACTGAGGATCTCTGCACAGTCGTCGCCGCAGTCCACGAAGGATCTCTGCTCTGCCGTCGTCGCAGTCCACGGAGGATCTCTGCTCTGCCGTCGTCGCAGTCCACGGAGGATCTCTGCTCT
This sequence comes from Viscum album, assembly GCA_963277665.1. Lineage (NCBI taxonomy): Eukaryota > Viridiplantae > Streptophyta > Magnoliopsida > Santalales > Viscaceae > Viscum > Viscum album. The sequence continues at coordinate 792,757,284 of OY728121.1, forward strand.
GCCGTCGTCGCAGTCCACGGAGGATCTCTGCTCTGTCGTCGAGGTCACAGTCAGCGCTAGGATTCCCGCACGTAGCGAGCTCGTTTAGGAGGGTCCGCTCCACGAGCCGAGGGGCTGATACATCAACTGACACGTAGTCCGAAGTTGATGTATCCAAAAGTTCCGTATCGACAACAGGATCTCAACGCGACAGACGGCGCGTCAATCGGACGCCCGGTCTGAGAGTTATTGGCATTTTCGTCCCAGGGGCCCGGTTGGTTTTTTAGGGCAAAACCAACCCGACCGTACTCCGCCTGTATCCGATCCTCGGGCGGAGTATGCCAAAAGTTCCGTCTCACTTAGAGGAAACTACCACAGCTGACGGTACGTCGTTCGGACGTCCGTAGCTCAAGTTATGAGCGTTTCCGCTCCGAGGGCCCGGTTGGTTTCGTGTACGAACCAACCCGGCCGAACCCAAAGTCTTCCGAAACCTTGAGTATAATATACCGAAACGACCGTCTCGATCCAAGGATCGCGTAGCCACTGACGGTTCGTCAATCGGAGGTCCCAGGCCCAAGATATGGGCGAAAGACCGTAGAGGGCCCGAAACGGGGGGTACTGGGCCCGGGGCGACCCGGCCCGAACCCCCCCCCCCCCCCGGGGTCGGCCGCACCGGGTCGGCCCGAACCGGGTCGGCCCGACCCGGCCCGAACCGGCTCGGCCGGGTCCGGTCCGGCCTGGGCGCGGCCCGGCCGACCGGACCGGCCGGCTCGGTCTTCGGCCGAGCGGCCGAAGAGCCGCCGCCGCGGGGTTGAACCCGCGGCTTGAGAGAAACCGCGGCCCCGCGGGGGGCCGCCTGTCACGCGGACGCGGCCGGGCCGCCGCGTCCGTCCCGGTTCCGCGCGGCCGCGGAACCGGCTGCCGCCGCCGCCGCGGCTTCAGCCGCGGCGGAAGGTTTCCACGGCGGCGCGCCTGGCGCCGCCGCCTCCGGTCGCCGGCGCCGCCGCGCCGGCGACCCGCGCCGCCGCCTCCTTCCGCGGGCCGCCGGAGATGCTCCGGTGGCCCGATTTCTTTCCCGTCTGCGCCGATGCTCCTCCCGGGGGACGATCTTCACTGCGGAGCCAACAAATTGCCCTTGCCGCACGGTTTGTCGACGTCCGCCAAATCCGCACAACCAAAATAGATCGGCGGAGGGTTGCCGGGTCTTGTTCGTTAGACCCGCACCCTCCGCGTTAGTCATAATCCACGGGAGGAACAATAAAACAATCAACAACAATTTTAAATGTTAAAATTGTTCGAAGATCATGCTTCTTTACTTTAAAAGAAATAAATCACGGGAAGGAAAATATTCCAATCAACCCTTACCTTATCGTCGTCGTCGGATGAGGGGTCGTCGCGGAATTGCTCGTCGCGGAAGATGGAGATCGCCGCGTCGTCGCGGAATCGCTCGTCGCGTCGCCAATCTCCGGATCAAGATCAACGGATTTAATTAGTTTAAATCCGTTGATATTGAAATTAAAAAGGGAGAAGAAAAGATCTGATTCTCACCTTTGTTGCCGAACGAGGGTCGGCCGCGGAAGAAGAGGCGTCGCCGAAGAACGTCGCGGGTAGATCTCGTCGACGTCGCAGATCTTGGTGTGCGTCGTCGAATTCCGGTCGCCGGCGTTCTTCGCGTTCTTCGCGTTCTTCGCGTTCTTCGCGTTCTTCGCGTTCTTCGCGGAGAGGGTGGAGGAACGAAGATTCTTTCAAATCCTTTCCAAGGATTTTTAGGTTGGTCTTATTTTATAAACATGCCAACACGAAACCGGTTAAGAAACGATCCATCAATTCGTTGAATTAATTCAACGAAAGAAACGACCCATTTAATTCACGAAGAAAGAGTCCATTTAATTCACGAAATAAACCGCCCAATTAAATGGTCTGTTAAGAATTAAAGAAAACGCGTCGGTTGACTTTTCAGTTACTTTGACGGGTTTTCGCGGGTGCGTTACTTAGCGAAAGAAACGGCGGGGCTCGTGCGGGCCCCACCGCACAAATATCCTACCAAGGGGGTAGGATATTTCTGGATATCATTCTATCCAGTTCAACCCAGTTCAAGCCGTCTTAAAGTGACTTCGAGTGGCTTCCAAGCAGCTTAAGTGAAATAAAATAAAGTTGTCGCACAAACTTTATTTTATTTCTGACTTAAAGCCGCAAAATCTAAAAACCACGTCTGAGCAAACGCAACTCCGGAAGAGGCGTTTCTAAGCAAATACCGGCGCTGCGATTTCATCGGTGCCCTCAGAATTCGATTCCGGGCACCGGTTCAAAAGATAGAAAAACCCGCTCGTCCGTTCACTGAACGTACCCGAGCCAAACTTCGGAAATTGATTCCGGGCACACCGGGCCTCGGAATCAGGTGCCGTCTGAAGCTGCGCTCTTGTAAAATTCCAAAGAAAATTAAGAAAAAAATTTCCTTGAAATTTGCGGGTCTTTACATTACTCCCACCTCAGGGCTTTACGTCCCCGTAAAGATACATCAAAAACTAGGGAAACAAATGGGGGTACTGAGCACGCATCTGAGCCTCCCGCTCCCAAGTGCTCTCCTGGAGGTTCCCGTGCTGCCATCTGATGCGCACAAGAGGAATCGACCGCCCACGTAGGACCCGCTCCTGTCGATCCTCGATCTCCACTGGGACCTCCGCAAAAGTCGCCCCATCGTCCACATCCAGCTCCCCAAAGTCGATGATGTGCGTCGGGTCGTGCACGTATCTCCTCAGCTGAGACACGTGGAAGACGTCGTGCACCCGGTGCAACTGAGGTGGTAGAGCCAGGCGATAAGCCACCTCTCCTATCCTGCTGAGGACCTGGAAAGGCCCGATGAAGCGTGGAGACAACTTGCCGCCTCGGCCAAATCTCCGTAAACCACGTCGAGGTGAGACACGCAAAAAGACGTGGTCGCCATCCTCGAACTCCAGTGGCCTCCGCCTCCTGTCAGCATATGACTTCTGCCGGCTCTGAGCTGTCCTCATCCTCTCCTGGATGATCTGGACCTTCTCTGTCGTGGCTCGGACCATCTCTGGTCCCACGAGTGCTGACTCCCCAGGGTCTGTCCAGCACAACGGTGATCTGCAGGGTCTGCCGTACAACGCCTCGTATGGTGCCATCCCGATGGTGGAGTGGTAGCTGTTGTTGTACGCGAACTCCACCAAGGGTAGGTGGTCCTCCCAGCTGCGACCAAAGTCGAGAACACATGCACGGAGCATGTCCTCAAGTGTCTGTATGGTCCTCTCCGTCTGTCCATCCGTCTGAGGGTGGAAGGCTGTGCTCAGATGGAGCCGCGTCCCGAACGCCTCCTGCAACCCCTTCCAAAGCCTGGAAGTGAAACGAGCATCTCGATCGGAGACGATAGACGATGGCACACCGTGAAGCCGTACGATCTCCTGGACGTAAAGACGTCCCAAGCCCTCTACTGAGCCCTGCTCTCTGATGGGTAAGAAGTGTGCCGACTTGGTGAGTCGGTCGACAATCACCCAAATGGAGTCGTGACCTCTGGAAGTGCGTGGAAGTCCAGTCACGAAGTCCATAGATATGCTATCCCACTTCCACTCCGGGACCTCCAAGGGTTGTACCAAGCCTGCTGGTACCTGGTGCTCTGCCTTCACCTGCTGGCAGGTGAGGCATCGTGAAACGAACTCTGCCACAACTTTCTTCATGCCCGGCCACCAGTGCTGTCGCCTGAGATCCTGGTACATCTTCGCCACTCCGGGATGTACCGCCAAGGGAGAAGTGTGAAACTCTCTCAGCACCTCCTCTCGTAAAGCAACTGGTACGAAGGTACGCCCTCTGAAAAGGATGTCGTGCTCTGCTCCAAGGGAGAAACCATCAGGCGCCTGACCTGAGGATATCAGTGCACGCCGGGTCTCACAGTCAGCGTCCTCACGCTGAGCCTCTCTGACCCGCTGCAGAAGTGGAGGAGAGACTGTGAGAGACTGAAGAAAGGCTGCTCCGTCTCTATCCACGAAGGACATCTGCAAGGAGGCTAGCTGCTCCGTCGCCTCCTCAAGTAGCTGAATGCCCGTCCTCCTGCTGAGGGCATCGGCCACCACGTTCCCCTTCCCAGGAGTATAGACTATCTCAAAGTCATAGTCCTGGAGGAACTCAAGCCATCTCCGCTGTCTCAGGTTCAGGTCCTTCTGAGAGAAGATATACCTGAGACTCTGGTGGTCAGAAAAGACTGTGAAGCGCTCGCCCATCAGATAGTGCCGCCACGTCTTCAGAGCGAAGACCACTGCTGCTAACTCCAGGTCATGAGTGGCGTAGTTCTGCTCATGCGGCCTCAACTGACGTGATCCGTAGGCGATCACGGCCCGCTCCTGCATCAGGACGCACCCGAGTCCAGTCCCTGATGCATCGCAGTAAACTACGTACCCAACTCCCTCCTCAGGCAACCTCAAGATAGGTGCGCTGGTCAATCTCTGTCTCAGCTCCTGGAAGCTCTGCTGACATCTGTCTGACCACACGAAGGGTTTCCCCTTCTTCGTCAAGGCTGAGAGTGGTACTGCAACTCTGGAGAAGTCTGGCACGAATCTCCGATAGTATCCCGCTAGGCCCAAGAAGCTCCGCACCTCTGTCACGCTCCTGGGTGGCTCCCAAGCTAGCACTGCCTCGATCTTCGTGGGATCCACTGCAACTCCCGCCTCAGAAATGACGTGCCCCAAGAAATGGACCTCACGCAACCAGAACTGGCATTTTGAGAGCTTGCCATAAAGCTGGTGCTCTCGGAGTGTGTCTAGCACAACTCGCAGGTGGTAGGCATGCTCCTCCTCAGTCGTCGAGTATACCAAAATGTCGTCAATGAAGACAACGACAAATCGGTCGAGGTATGGCTGGAAGATCCTGTTCATGAGGCTCATGAACACTGCTGGAGCATTGGTTACGCCGAACGGCATAACCAAGAACTCATAATGGCCATACCGACACCTGAAGGCCGTCTTCTGCACGTCCTCGTCTCGAACTCTGAGCTGATGATAGCCTGACCGGAGGTCTATCTTCGAGAACCACCGCGCTCCCTTGAGCTGATCGAAGAGGTCATCAATCCGTGGCAGCGGATACTTGTTCCTCACTGTCACCTGGTTCAGGCGACGATAGTCGACACATAGTCGCAAGCTCCCGTCCGCCTTCTTGGCGAACAAAATCGGGGAAGCCCAGGGTGAAACACTGGGTCGGATAAACCCCTTGCTCTGCAAGTCCTCCAACTGTGCCTGCAGCTCTCGAAGCTCGGCGGGGGCCATCCGATATGCTGGAGTAGATATCGGGGCTGTCCCGGGGTACAAGTCGATGTAAAAGTCTACCTCTCTACGAGGAGGTAGCCCTGGAACGTCGTCGGGAAAGACGTCCACGTACTGGTCCACCACTGCAGGAAAAGCCGGACTCCGCACGTCCACTGCTCCTAGGATGAGGCTAGCCAACTGATGTGAGATGGGCTGCACTCTCCTCCGCGGAAGTCCATCCTGTGCTGCAAAGGTTCCCTTCTCGCCGGTGAAGGTAAACCTGCTCCCGTCGGTACGAACACATCGCACCTTGCGCCTAAAACAGTCGATCTGGGCATGAACCGTGGATAGCCAATCCATGCCCAAGATGACGTCGTAAGGCCTCGACGCCGCTACAAGGAGATCCCAGCCGAAGCTCTCGCCTCCTAGAGTAAGCTCACACTGCCGGCACCAGTGTGTAATCGTCGAGTCCGCTCCCGTAGGAGTCTCTAGCCGTAAGGATCGAGCCAACGGCTCAGTCGGAATCTCTGAGCTCCGAACAAGGGCAGAGGCTATGAAAGAGTGACTCGCTCCTGTGTCTATAAGTACTGCAGCAAGGGTGGAATAGACACAGATCGTACCTCGAATCATCTCTGGCATGTCGGGGTCGTAGGCCTCCACTGCCTGGAGCTGGGCCTGTCTCTGCCCGCCAGCTCCCTGTGGTCGAGGTGGCCCTCCTGGTGGTGGTGGGGGTAGAGCCTGGAAGCGTCGCCCACCACCCGCTGCTCGGCCAGCTCCTCTGCCTCGTCCGCCTCCTCCCTGCGGACCGCCACGGTCGACCCTCTGCCTCTGCCTGGGTGGCCCCTCCACCGTCTGCTGCTCCTCTGGTCGGCGAGTCGGGCAGTCACGAGCCATGTGACCCTGCCCGCCGCAAGAGTAGCACAGCCTGCCTCTCGAAAGGCTGGCACTCCGCTGTGTGCCCTGCACCGCTGAGCCGGTGTCCTGAGGCCGTCTGCGAGGGGGTCTGGTCTGCCTGGACCCGTGAGTCATCCGTCGGCTACCAGCTGCCGATGACTCAGCTACCTGCCGCCCTGCGCTAGGTCTCGCCGCTGAAGAAGGCTCTGCCAGGAAGCTCTCGATCAGGAGGGCTCGCTCCAGCACTCCCGCCTGGGTCGGCATGCTGAGGGAGATCAGCGACGCACGAATCTCCTGTCGCAAGCCCTGCTCGAAGGTCCGGGCCCGGAAGAAGGGGTCCCGTACCATGTCGGTCGAGTAGCGAGATAGGTCCGTGAACCTCGCCGCGTACTGAGCGACCGTCATGCTGCCCTGGCGCAGCTGGAGAAGCTCCTGGATGCGCACCGCTCGGAGGGTGGCTGGGACGAACTCAGAGCGGAAGAGGCTCTCGAAGTCCGTCCAGAGCAGGGATGCCTCATCGTGAACCTGGAGCATCAGGCTCCACCATCGTCCTGCCGCCGCCTGCAGGAGGCTCGCTGCGAGGATCACCATGAGATCCGCTGGTGTCCTCACTAGCCTGAAGATCCGTACCACCGCCTCTAGCCAGTCCTCGGCGGCCTGGGGGTCCGCCTCACCGCGAAACCTGGGCGGTCGCTGGCTCTGGAACTCGTGCAGTGCCCTGAGGCGACGTGCATCGTCGGCGTCTGGTACTGGAAGCATCGGTGGCTCGGCGGGTAAGGCTACCGCCGGTGCCACTGCTGGCAAAGGGCCCTGCACCGAGGCCTCGTCGCTCGGTGGGCTGCCGTCGCGCCCTACACTCGGAACCCTAGCTGGCAGTCGTCGCGGGGCCATCCTGAAAAGGAGAACAAGAGCACCACAGTCAGAACAGTATACCTGGTGAGCTGGCACAAGTAATCACAAGGAAAACTTGAGACTTTCATAAAGCAGATCAGTATACCCGGTGAGCTGACATAAGTAATCACAAAGAAAACTTGAAACGTACACGCAATCAATGTTTTCATGCATTAAGTCGGAAATCAGGAGTCAGGGTCCTGGTGTATGGATACGTCGGCCGCCGCACCAACACTGGGCTCCCTGAACTGATAACCACACTCAATACACTAAACACTATTGCTTCACATAGAAAGAAAGGACGATCAGAGTCTGCGGTAGAACCGACCGCCTCTGATACCAATTTGTCACGACCCGTCCTCGGGGCCCGTGCCGTGACTACCCCAAGCCCGCCTTCCATAGGCCAGGGGCTGGCGACTAGCACCAAGGCGTAAAATCCCAGTAAACAGGGAAGGCATTGCCTTTATAAGTAACAACCACACAGAGTCAGCAAGCGGAAAGTAAAGTGCAGAAAGTAAAGGGGGCCGGAAATACAAGCCCAACTGTAAAGTACAACTGAAAAGAAAAACAGCAACTGAAGAAAAGACGGCGGCCTCGTGTCGTCCACTGGCAATCCCACCTGAAGGGTGGGTACAGATAGCCTCCAGGCTCCTCGGGTCCCACGTCCGCTCCGAGCACGTCCCGACCAGTGGTCCACCTCCAGGTACCGTCCTGCTCCACGCCCCAACCGTGATCAGCGTTGTCCGTCGTCTGCAACCAACACAACAAGGTGCGGGCATAGCCCGTGCAGGGGTGAGTACAACTACTCAGTAAGGACCCCGAGACCCCCGAAGGTCTCCCGAAATCCACAAAGGATATAGCACAAAAGAAAGATGCAATCACGAAGTAACATCTGACCCGACTTAGGTATATGCCCATACATATACCTAAGTCCCCACTTCTAGCTCTGCTCACGAGCTCAAGAACAACTCAATCCACAAAGGAAAGCAAGACTCAAATCCACAAGGAGAGTAAACAGTAAATCCACAAAGGATAGTTCAACACAATCCACAAAGGAGAGTAAATAGTAAAATTCAGCTCAACCAGGTATACTTTTTCAGATGACGTCAAAGATGATCACTGATCCATCTAAGTCGTCGGACCCACGAAGGATCGATAGGTACTAACCCCCGCAGAAGACCCACACAGGATCGGGCTCACACAGAACCTGTAGGCAGTGGTTCACACAGAACCGGTAGGCAGTGGCTCACACAGAACCGGTAGTAGGACCCACAAAGGATCGGGCACTGATCCGCGTAGGATCGCTGAGTGCAGTAGTCGACGCAGTCCACTGAGGATCTCTGCACAGTCGTCGCCGCAGTCCACGAAGGATCTCTGCTCTGCCGTCGTCGCAGTCCACGGAGGATCTCTGCTCTGCCGTCGTCGCAGTCCACGGAGGATCTCTGCTCTGCCGTCGTCGCAGTCCACGGAGGATCTCTGCTCTGTCGTCGAGGTCACAGCCAGCGCTAGGATTCCCGCACGTAGCGAGCTCGTTTAGGAGGGTCCGCTCCACGAGCCGAGGGGCTGATACATCAACTGACACGTAGTCCGAAGTTGATGTATCCAAAAGTTCCGTATCGACAACAGGATCTCAACGCGACAGACGGCGCGTCAATCGGACGCCCGGTCTGAGAGTTATTGGCATTTTCGTCCCAGGGGCCCGGTTGGTTTTTTAGGGCAAAACCAACCCGACCGTACTCCGCCTGTATCCGATCCTCGGGCGGAGTATGCCAAAAGTTCCATCTCACTTAGAGGAAACTACCACAGCTGACGGTACGTCGTTCGGACGTCCGTAGCTCAAGTTATGAGCGTTTCCGCTCCGAGGGCCCGGTTGGTTTCGTGTACGAACCAACCCGGCCGAACCCAAAGTCTTCCGAAACCTTGAGTATAATATACCGAAACGACCGTCTCGATCCAAGGATCGCGTAGCCGCTGACGGTTCGTCAATCGGAGGTCCCAGGCCCAAGATATGGGCGAAAGACCGTAGAGGGCCCGAAACGGGGGGTACTGGGCCCGGGGCGACCCGGCCCGAACCCCCCCCCCCCCCCCGGGGTCGGCCGAACCGGGTCGGCCCGAACCGGGTCGGCCCGACCCGGCCCGAACCGGCTCGGCCGGGTCCGGTCCGGCCTGGGTGCGGCCCGGCCGACCGGACTGGCCGGCTCGGTCTTCGGCCGAGCGGCCGAAGAGCCGCCGCCGCGGGGTTGAACCCGCGGCTTGAGAGAAACCGCGGCCCCGCGGGGGGCCGCCTGTCACGCGGACGCGGCCGGGCCGCCGCGTCCGTCCCGGTTCCGCGCGGCCGCGGAACCGGCTGCCGCCGCCGCCGCGGCTTCAGCCGCGGCGGAAGGTTTCCACGGCGGTGCGCCTGGCGCCGCCTCCTCCGGTCGCCGGCGCCGCCGCGCCGGCGACCCGCGCCGCCGCCTCCTTCCGCGGGCCGCCGGAGATGCTCCGGTGGCCCGATTTCTTTCCCGTCTGCGCCGATGCTCCTCCCGGGGGACGATCTTCACTGCGGAGCCAACAAATTGCCCTTGCCGCACGGTTTGTCGACGTCCGCCAAATCCGCACAACCAAAATAGATCGGCGGAGGGTTGCCGGGTCTTGTTCGTTAGACCCGCACCCTCCGCGTTAGTCATAATCCACGGGAGGAACAATAAAACAATCAACAACAATTTTAAATGTTAAAATTGTTCGAAGATCATGCTTCTTTACTTTAAAAGAAATAAATCACGGGAAGGAAAATATTCCAATCAACCCTTACCTTATCGTCGTCGTCGGATGAGGGGTCGTCGCGGAATTGCTCGTCGCGGAAGATGGAGATCGCCGCGTCGTCGCGGAATCGCTCGTCGCGTCGCCAATCTCCGGATCAAGATCAACGGATTTAATTAGTTTAAATCCGTTGATATTGAAATTAAAAAGGGAGAAGAAAAGATCTGATTCTCACCTTTGTTGCCGAACGAGGGTCGGCCGCGGAAGAAGAGGCGTCGCCGAAGAACGTCGCGGGTAGATCTCGTCGACGTCGCAGATCTTGGTGTGCGTCGTCGAATTCCGCTCGCCGGCGTTCTTCGCGTTCTTCGCGTTCTTCGCGTTCTTCGCGTTCTTCGCGTTCTTCGCGGAGAGGGTGGAGGAACGAAGATTCTTTGAAATCCTTTCCAAGGATTTTTAGGTTGGTCTTATTTTATAAACATGCCAACACGAAACCGGTTAAGAAACAATCCATCAATTCGTTGAATTAATTCAACGAAAGAAACGACCCATTTAATTCACGAAGAAACAGTCCATTTAATTCACGAAATAAACCGCCCAATTAAATGGTCTGTTAAGAATTAAAGAAAACGCGTCGGTTGACTTTTCAGTTACTTTGACGGGTTTTCGCGGGTGCGTTACTTAGCGAAAGAAACGGCGGGGCTCGTGCGGGCCCCACCGCACAAATATCCTACCAAGGGGGTAGGATATTTCTGGATATCATCCTATCCAGTTCAACTCAGTTCAAGCCGTCTTAAAGTGACTTCGAGTGGCTTCCAAGCAGCTTAAGTGAAATAAAATAAAGTTGTCGCACAAACTTTATTTTATTTCTGACTTAAAGCCGCAAAATCTAAAAACCACGTCTGAGCAAACGCAACTCCGGAAGAGGCGTTTCTAAGCAAATACCGGCGCTGCGATTTCATCGGTGCCCTCAGAATTCGATTCCGGGCACCGGTTCAAAAGATAGAAAAACCCGCTCGTCCGTTCACTGAACGTACCCGAGCCAAACTTCGGAAATTGATTCCGGGCACACCGGGCCTCGGAATCAGGTGCCGTCTGAAGCTGCGCTCTTGTAAAATTCCAAAGAAAATTAAGAAAAAAATTTCCTTGAAATTTGCGGGTCTTTACATCTATTTCTACTTTCAACAAAACTATTTTTTCAAGGTGTTTAAGGTGAATATAAATTGCGTGTATAGCCATTTTGTGAGTATAAAGATTAAAATTATTGATTATAAAGCTCTTATAAATGATCACATCTCAAGGAATTTACGGTAAGTCTTGTAAATTTTTTTATATATTTAACATACTTTAGAAATGTAGTAAGGAGATTCAGTTTTATGAGAAAGGAAAAATACTCAATTATATATTGAATAATAATAAACTATAATTTGAAAATAATTATTTATAGTTAAAATAGAAACTCTAGATGGTTGATATAAAATAGTTTTTTTTGTCTGGGTTCACAACAAAAACAAGCTCTTGGTTTAGGTACACCCTAACTACCCATAATTTTTTTTCAGATTTCTATTCATTTAGAAAAACCATTAATATCCACTTCTAATTATTCATTTAATATTTTCAAATCAGTATTCTATTTTAACATATTAGAATTCATTTATTTTTAAATGATAAGAGCATATTTTCCTACAGTATAAAACACATGATGAATTTTTATATTTTTATATTTTTATTTTAACTCATTCATATTATATTCAAGAATATAACTTTATTCTTCTAATTATTTATTTTTCATTTTAGAATACTCATAAATATTTAAGGAAATATGAGGTATCTCAGAGGCAGTATCCATAAATCTGAGATTAAAGTTTTCAATCTTATCATCTTTGACAGAATCTATGTCTCTCGAGATATCCTCGTATGCACTCGAAGTATATTTCATTTTATATTTTTGGAATATTTTCCTTAACATTATATTTCTATTTTTTATTTGAGCTTTGGGAAGAAATCCTTTATGTTCCTTTTTCTTTTTCATTGGTAAAAGGTGACCCCATTAGATGAATTGTCTTTTTTTCTAATATTTCTTCCAAATTCCAATCTTATCATATTTTACTTTATATTTATACTTTCTAAAAAAATCCTTTTTTGTAAGTTGTAAAACCTTCTAGATAGATGATATAGTTCTTTATCACTTTCATAATCACCTTTACTTACACGCATACTATTAGATTTAACAACTTATTCTTCCTTTTACTATGACATTTTAAATTCAAAAGATTCTCATTTAGGTTCATCATCCTCATTTGTCACCTCTATATCTTCTTCGTACATCATTATATTCCCAAAAATCTTATTAACTGGTAGTTTTATGATGTCACATTACTCTAAAATAGATATTTTAGTGCCTCGCCCCCAATATGGTAGACATCTCAGGAATATCATTACTTGATATTTTTCAGTCATTGTTTTTCAAGTACAATCCTAGTTTTTCTGATTTCATTGAACCTAAGATATATATAAATAATAGATTCATAAAATTTCATTTTGAATGTATCACACATAATAGTATATGTATTCAAGAACATTTCATTCACATTAGAGGTTCCTTCATGAGATAAAGAGAGAGAATCCAAAATAAGATAATATGTATCACATCAAGATATTCTATCAAATTCATAGTTACCTAAATCATAGAATAAAGAGTTCCTAGATTTAAAATTTTAATCATAAATACCTTTAATAGTATCATCAAATTATTTTAAACTAGATTTTAGTTTATCATATTTATCTCAATAAAACACCAATTATCAAAACCCATACTCTCTAGATGTATTTTAATTTTTGATTTTACACTAAGAATATTTTTTTCCATTTAAATATGGAGGTTTATTAGTCACATAACCTTCATACATACCTTCCATTATAGAATATTAGAAAATATAAATTAAATATATCTCACTAAAACAATTTGATTGAAAATAAATAGCTAGTAAAGAAAAATAAAATACTATAATACCAAATTTTAGTTGGAGTGTACAACTCCAGAGGGGGTGATCTGATATTATTATTAAAATTTATATTTAAAACAATTTAAAAACAAAATCCACCTCTTATAAAAAAATTAATAGTTAACTAAAATATGAGAGATATATAATTTTATCTTTTCAAAATGATTCATTGAATTTAGATCACAACTCAGTTAATATAGGTTTAAAAACTCTTTTAACCTTTGAAATAGATTTAATTGAATCAAACATAGTACATAAGACACAAATAAATTTGAATATAAAAGTAATTTTTTGATATATTTTTTAGAAAATATATAATATTTTGTTTTAAATGTAATGTAAAAAATAGATAAAAAACAAAGAAAAATAAATAAAAGTTTTGGTATAAAGTCATGACCTAGTCCTCTCCACTATGAAATCACTCACTACTAAAAATTTCATTACAAATAAACTATTCCAAAACCTCTATGAGTTTTTGGTAACAAATTTACTCAGAAATTATACACTATATAAAACTTCTTCTATAGTTATACATGGGATAAATAAAAGATAAAAATTGAATATAGGTAATCTAGGATATATAACATCTTTCATAGATCTATATGGGATAAATAAATAAATAAATAAGTGATTGTGTTTCATACACTCTAAATTTATGTGAAAGAGATGTTTATTAAATATAAATAGAATAAAATACACACATAACTAAAAAATAATAAAAATAGAGTAAGAGAAAGGGAAGAATTTGGTGAAATAAAGTATGTAGTTATGTTGTTTAATAGGACATTATTATCTTCTAATTTTTTTATTTTGATTTGGAATTTATGTGAAAATATATTTATATATACTCTTGATATGTCATTTAAGATTAAGTGAAAACATAATCACAAGCGTTCATATAATAGAGTATTGTTTCTTCTTTCTAATTGTTGATAATTTCCTTATTTTACTAGTTATATTCGTCTATATATCTCTTATATTTTTTGTGTTCAGCCTCATTTAAAAAAAAGAACACTCCTGAAATAATTTTTTAAAAATCATCATTTAAGATCCCCATAAATTTTAGATTCTTTGATATGTTGTACGATCGATCACCTGTACATAGGGACGATCATTTTTTATAGTTGATCTGTAACACCCCGAGATTTTATGAGAAGTATTCTTTTTAAGTTATTTTATGTCTTCTATTGTATGATACACCAAGATTATCTTTCTATATACGCAACATCATATTAGCTTGTAGTATACCTAACACTATTCTTGGATCGTGTTACACAAAATTTCAAGTTTTTTTGATAGAAGTTATTCTACGCAACAATGAGTGTATATATATATATTCAACGTATAAATGAAATATGGTTGGATTCTATTATATAGAACAACAAATAAATCTTTCACTACATGCAACCCTAACTTGGATTTCTTTACATGCAATCGTGACCTTCCATGATAGCGTGTGTTGTACGCAATACCGAGTTTCACTAAACAACGATATGTTACTAAAATATTATATAAACTAGCCGTTATGAATATTAATACCCAATTTTTGAAATTTTATAAATTTTATCTGTCAAAATGGACTTCATTTTTGGATTCGGAATATTGAAATTTTCCTAGGGTGAAATTTTGGTATTTTTTCTAAAAAACATTCAATTTTTGATGAATAGTGAAAACACTGAGTTATTAGTTAAAAATGACTTTTAATTTAAATAATAATATATTTTATTTAAATTTATTTTAGGTCAAAATAAATAAATAATACTTATATAAGTTCAATGTAATTAATTGGTGTCATTTTATAATAATTTTAGATATATAAAAATTTTATGGAACTTTTCACCGTCTTTTACCCACCTCCTAGGAGCATTTGAAATTGTACATAAAACATAATTTTATCGCTTTTGTGAGTTGAATTTATAAAATATAAGAGACACGGTTAATATTAATGAGTAAAATGAGGTTCAGTAAGATAAAAATAATTTTTTGTGAATAGTAACTTTTTACTTTTATTTACCACGGTTAAAAGTAAATAGGGTAATTAAAGGTAAAAATGATATTATTTTTACCCTGAAACATGTCCTAATTCTATTGGATAAGTATAATTTGGCCAAAAACAACTTTAGGAATAAAATATGACCATTTAGGTCCACATGGATTAGATTAGGACATTTATTATTATTTAACTCAAAAAAGAGTTAAAAGAGTTAAAATCAAAGTTTAATAAGTAAAACGTTTTTAATATAGGGTTATACATAAGATAAATTCGACTATAATATTAATCAGAAAGATAAGAATATTTCCTAAATAATTGTATTTTATTTATAATTTTTATATATTAAATAATTTAATTTATTTATGACACAATGATGATGTTGTAATTACGTTATTAATGAAAGATTAACATAATTGATGTTATAAATACCCAAATAAATGTAATTTCATACTTTTTATGAATTACACTAATTTTATAGGTTAATATGACATTTTATTATTTATTTAATTAATTTTTTTTGAACTAATCATGCAGTTATGATTTTCACAAAAATCAATTACCAAATAGTGTCAAAATTGACATAAAATAGTTTTTAAAACAAATATTATATTATTAATTGTTATTCTATTCTTAAACATCTATTGTTCTGAGAAATTACTTATATAAGGTTATATATATTAATAATTTACCACTTGGGGTTTTTTTGTCTTGTTATAGTAATTTTATTAACCATATAGTGTAAGAAAATAAGAAGACATGGTAAAAGTTAAATTATTTAACTTAGAGTTAAATATAAATGATAAGGATAAAATAGTAACCTAAACTTGTCTAAAACATATTGGTTGAAAGTCTTTAGACCCATACCCACTTTTTCTTCGAAATAAATCAATTTGGAGCTATTATAAACCGAATATGACTTTATTATAAAATAATATTTTCAGTTTTTCCTAAGGTGCCCCTCTCCTCCCTTATAAAAGGGCACCTCCTCCCTCTTCTCTTTACACAAGTTTTATCTTTCAAGATCGGCCAAACCCTACCCATTTCTCTTATAAACATCCCTAGAAACATTATAGAGGTTCAGGTCTCCTCAAATTACCAACTCTAGTGCCTTAAGAGGAAGCTTAAAAGAGGTGCGTCGAAGAAGAGATAATCTCTTCTACCGATTCTTTCAAGTTTTCTTGCTTCTTCAACATCTTCTTCTTTAATTTTTTCATTATAAAGTAATAACATCAGTATAAATAATATATTTATATGTTATTATAAATATGAAACAACCCCATTTCACCTTCTATAAATCCTATGGAAAACAAAATCATTGCATGTGTGTACGTACGGAATACCGTCTCCACACCGTGGTGTAATCTGTTTTTCCACCACCGCCTTACTTGGATGGGTATAATGGTGTAAAGAATAACTATATATAGTTATAGTAAAATCATAATTATTCTGAGATATTATATCATCCACTCCAATTCAATTCAATAATTGTGCGAATGATATCATCAGTCGTGCGTACGTACAGATTACCGTCTCCATGACGCGATGAGATTCATTCTCCGTGTTAACCATTCAACAATGATTATAAAGTATATATAATGAATAATAATTAAATATATGACTTGATAAAGCTACTATATTTATGTATATATATATAAGTGTCATGTACTTACTTCCATTCAAGTTAATAAGGAAAGGAAAACAGCGTTCATGCGTACGTACGGCATGTTGTCTCCAAGAACGATGTATTTCATTTCATTTATCTATCTATTATATATATATATACTGAATATATATGTTATATAAATCATTATTTAAATTCTAGAAGTAATTAAATCATAATATAATTAATAATAATATCAAGAACAACAAGTCCAAACACGTATGATAAATAAAACGATTTTTCCCAAAAAGCTGGTTTAACATGGAATTTACAAAAGAACGGGTAATATAAAGTCATAAGTGAACCATATATGATATAATAACAATTAATATGATTCTTTAATAAGTCAATTAAATTATTTAAATCATTATACAGGAGGTTCGGATACGTACGAAGCATATTTGACATAAGATAAGGGATAACTATTCCAATCTTGTTCTTATCCGAGATTGTTTATTTGTAAGTATTTACTGGGGTTATATTTTTCATCCATGTCCATAAAAAATGTTTTTAATAATGTTTTTAATATTCATCCATGTATATTTAAAGTAATTTTTACCGCTCTTTGACTTTTACTTTCTGTTATGAAATGAATCTTTCTTTTGTTTACCATATGTGGTACTTTTTGACTTTTCAGTTAAAAGTACGAGGAGAATGTTTTTTTAACTTATACAGAATGAACAGATTTTTACGGTTTCATAATGCCTTATTTTCATGAATTTGACTCTACAAGATTTCATGGTTATTTTCAATAAAATCCTTTACTTTTAAAATTGCGTGGCATTTTTTGAAAAGAAAATGATTTTTAAGAAGAAAGGATATTTTCCTCAAGAATTATTTTCAAGTGTTTTATCAAATCCATTTTCCATATAAGATGAAATTATTTCATATGTGTATGTTTCAAGTATAATATCTCTATGATTTACATGTTTTCACTTTCCATAGGATGAAATGATATCCATTTGTTTTATATGGATTATTTTATGATGGGATGATTTTTATGAAACCCATTTTTATTCTTTTGGTTATGATGAATGATTTAAGTTTATGTTGTGGCACAAGTAAGAATGATTTCATTATGATATGGGTGGGACCTATATCTCCCTCAAATGCATCGGGTAAATATTTATATCTCATGAGATAGACATGGCTAGAACGGTAAGTTAATCGGGTTCAGTGATACAGGACTGGAACGAGGAGTGAACTCGATTCAGAAAGGGACTTTATCCACTAAGATGGTCTTGGAAGCAATGCCTTGGCTACTATGTAAATAATATCATGTTCCTAATGGTTTTCCAAAATTAAATTTTTTATTACCATGAAATTTTATCATGATGGATTTTCCTTTATGACCTATTACTTACGTACTGCCAAGATTTATTTCACAACTCAAGATTTTGATGTGTAGACTTTATGTTCATGTTTGGAAGTTCAAATGTATACAGTTTGTTTAATTTTCTCCATGCTTACTCTTACTAAGAATTTTAGATCACCCTTTATATGTTTTCATTTCCCCAGGATATAAAGAAAGGTTTTAGGTAAGAAAAAAAGGGAACATCTTTATGGGAGATGTTGAAGATCTTTCACCAAGATTAGAAGATTATATTCCAAGTTTCAAAAGACACTAAACTATTACGGTCCTTTGGTGTCTATTTTTGTTATGTATTAGGTATTCCGCAAAAGTAATGTAATGTCCATGTATGACAAGATTGGGTCTCTACAGTTGGTATCAGAGGAAAGTTTTAGTTAACCTATGGAAACTAGGTTGCGAAAACTTTAGTGATATCCCAAGATATATTTCTAAGGTATGTATAGGTATGTCCCTAAGGTTAAGTATAAGTATAGGTTATAGTCCTAGAATTACTGTCACGATATTAGAATTAAACCTAAGATGGTTGATATTGAAGTTACTTCCCCTTTATTATGTTGTTTTCGTATCATGATTTTGTCTCTCACACTATTCTTTTTGGGTTTTATATGATGGTTGGAACCCGAAGGAACCATGTTGATCAATGTAATGGGTGATGCGATGATTTTCCTCCTAAACAAATTAACATTATGGGAGATGGAGTGCAAAATCTTATTGTTATACTTACAAAAGCTATGAATCATTCTGGACTTCCAAATGAGAAGAGAAGGGAACAATATTCTATTGAGTCCTTCATAAGGAAACATCCACCTTCTTTCAATGGGTATTCGGATCCACTTGTTGCTGAACAATGGATCAGTACCATTGAAAATATATTTTACATACTTCGTTGTTCAGAACATGAAAAAGTCATTTTGGCTATTTACCGGTTAGAAGGTGAACAAGACCAGTGGTGGACTCTAATTAAGAATACAAGGCCCCGAGATGAAATTGAATCCATGAAATGGGATGAGTTCAAGAACTTATTTTTCAATAAGTAATTCCCTCATATTCTTCGAACAAAGATGGAAAAGGAGTTCCCTGAGCTTAAAAAAAGGAGGATGAATTTTTCGGTATATACGAAGTGAATTTTACAAGCCCTGTAACACCCGAGACTTTTATAAGGTATTTTTTTTATATATATATAAATCATCAATAGAATCTTTCACTACACACAACACACGCTTCGCTTTCTTTACACGCAATCACGACCTTCCTTGATAGCTTGCATCGTACGCAATTCCGAGTTTCACTAAACAACGATATGCTATTAAAATATTATTAAAACTAGCCATTATGAATAGTAATAACCACTTTTTTAAATTTTGTAAATTTTATTTTTCAAAATGGACTTCATTTTTGGATTTGGAATATCAAAATTAGCCTAGGGTGAAATTTTGGTATTTTTCTGGAAACTTTCAATTTTTGATGAATAGTGAAAACACTGGGTTACTATTTAAAAACCGACTTTTTATTTAAATAATTATTTATTTTATTTAAATTTATTTTCGGTCAAAATTGATACATAATACCTATATAAGTTCAATGTAATTCATTGGATTAATTTTATAATAATTTTTGTTATATAAAAATTTTATTGAACTTTTCACCGTCTTTTACCCACCTCCTAGGAGAATTTGCAAATTTACATAAAACTTAATTTTACCACTTATGTGAGTGGAATTTCAAAAATATAAGATACATAGTTTATGTCAGTAAGTAAAATGTGGTTCAATGAGATGAAAATAATTTTTGGTGAATAGTAACTTTTTACTTTTATTTACCACGGTTAAAAGTTAATAGGGTAATTAAGGGTAAAATTGATATTATTATTACCCTAACACATGTCCTAATTATATTGGATAAGTGAAATTCGACCAAAAACAACCTTAGGAATAAAATATGACCATTTAGGCCCACTTGGATTACATTAGGACATTTATTATTAATTTATTTAAAGAAGGGTTAAAATAGTTAAAATCAATGTTTAATAAGTAAATAATTTTTAATATAGGGTTATACATGAGACACATTCGACTATAAATATTCATTAGAAATCTAAAAATATTTAATACATAATGGTATTTTATTTGTAATTTTTATACATTAAATAATTTAATTTATTTATGACACAAAGATGATGCAGTAATTATATTATTAATGAAATATTGACATAATTAATGTTATAAATACCCAAATAAATGTAATTTGAGACTTTTTATGAATTCCACTAATTTTATAGGTTAATATGACATGTTATTATTGATTTAATTGACTTTTTTCGAACTAATAATTCTTTTATAAGTTTCACAAAAATCAATTACCAAATAGTGTCAAAATTGACATAAAATAGTTTTTCAAACAAATATTATATTATTAATTGTTATTTTATTCCTAAAAATCTAAGGTTCGTCCAAATGACTTAGATAAGGTTATATATATTAATAATAAACAACTTTGGGTTCTTTTGGCTTGTTATAGTATGTTTATTGACCTTATAGTGTAAGAACACAAGAAGACAAGGTAAAAGTAAAATTAATTAACTTAAAGTTAAATCTAAATGATAAGGTTAAAATAGGAACCTAAACTTGTATAAATTATATTTTATGATAGGATTTAGACCCATCCCCACCTTATATTCTAAATAAATCAATTTTGAGCTATTTAAAACCGAATATGACTTTATAATAAAATAATATTTTTGGTTTTTCCAAAGGTGCCCCTCTCCTCCCTTATAAAAGAGAACATCATCCCTCTCTTCCTCGCACCACTTTGAGCATTACATCTCGGCCAACCCCTGTCAATTTCTCCTCTCCACTTCCCTAGAAACATCCTAGAGTTACTGGTATTCTTCAAAGACCAATTTTAGTGCCCTAAAAGGAGGTCTCAAAGAAGCACTTCAAAGAAGAGGTAATGTTCGTTACCGATTCTTTCAACTTTATTTCTTCTTCCACCTCTTCTTATTTAGTTGTTTCATTTTGAATTAATAACATAAGTATCACTCATATACTGATATGTTATTATAATTATGAAACACCCCTATTTCACCGTCTATCCATCCTACGGAAAATGAAATCACCACGCGTGCGTACGTACGGAATACCGTCTCCACGCTGTGGTGTAATCTATTTTCCACCACCACCTTACTTGGATGGGTATAATGGTGTAAATAATAAATATATATGATTATTGTAAATTGATATTGATTCTGAAATAGTATACATACACTCCAATACAATTCCACGATCATGGGAACGATATCATCGCTTGTGCGTACGTACGGCCTACCGTCTCCACGATGTGATGCGACTCGTTCTACATGATCTTCATTGAATAATGATTATATAATTTAATTTAATGAATTAATATGATATATATTACACTAATAACATTCTTTAAATGAGTTATCTATAACCTAAAAAGAAGAATAATAATTTATTCGACAAAACACGCATAAGAACAAAAAGTAATAAACACCCAAATAACTTGTAGCAATGAAATATTACTAATAATAAGCTAAGAATATGACCATATATGATATAATAACAATGAGTATGATTCTATAATAAGTCAATGACATTATTTAAATCATTATATAGGAAGTTCGGACACTTACGAAGCAAATCGGACCTAAGGTAAGGGAAAATCTCGCAATCTCAATTTTTATCCGAGATTGTTTATACTTCAGAATTTACTGGGGTATATATATCATCCACATCCATGTTTACTCAATATGTAATATTTATATCCTTCTAAAATATTTTATATCCAATTTTTCCCTTTGGTGAGTTTTTAGTAAAATATATGAAAGGAATCTTTTGTCGTTTTTCGTACGAGGTACTTTTTGACTTTTCCGACAAAAGTACGAGAAGAATGTTTTTTTAACTTATACGAAATGAATGGATTTTTAAAACATTATTTCCAAGAAGCTTCCTTTACAAGTTTTCAAGTTTATTTTTAATCAACTTCTTTTATTTTAAAATTTCATGAAATGTTAAGAAAGGAAAAATGTTTTTGAAGTAGAAAGGATATTTTCCTCAAGAATGGAGTTCAAGTGTTTTATCAAAATTATTTTCCATATAAGATAATATAGGGTTCTGTTTGTATCCCTATTTTTACATTGATTTGATTATGTTATGATGGAATTATTTTTATGATGTCCATTTATCTTATGTGGATTATATTATGATGGCATGATGTTTAAGATTTCCATTTTTATTACATGGGTTATGCAATGATGTATGATTTTTGATTTTGTGGCACACATAAGAATGGAATCATTATGAGATGGGTGGGACATATATCTCCCTCCAATGCATTGGGTAAAGATTTTATATCTCATGAGATATACATGGATAGAATGGCAGGTTAAACTGGTTCAGTGAAACAGGACTGAAACGAGGAATGAACTCGGTTCAGAAATGGACTTTGTCCACTAAGATGGTCTTGGAAATGAGACTTGACTAATAATAAATGATTCTCTATGATTATGTGTGTATTACACAAAGCTTCATGTTTTTTGTTATGATTATTGTGATTAAATTTCACTACCATTATTTATCCCATGTTATAAAATTATGATCTCTTTTGCAGGGTAAGATTTCCAAATTTTTATGTTCTTAGGAATATGATGTGATTGATTTTTCTTTTGTTTACCCTTACTGAGCATTTTAGTTCACCCTTTTGTATGTTTTCTTTCCCCCAGGTCAGGAAGAAGGTTATTAAGTAGGATATGCCAAAAGGGACTCTAGATATGATGAAATAAATGGGAGACAATGTAGACGCTTTATGAACCAGTTGTTTATGTTTCCCGGTTTCTAAAGACACTATACCTATACGGTCCTTTCATGGTTTTGTTATATGTTGTAATAAGTGTGCTTCAATTTTGAAGTATTAAAAATGTATGTAAAGTATGGGTCGTTATAAGGCTTGAAAGGTATGCATCTGGATTTATCATCCAACCTAAAAGTAAGGTTGATCGATTCTCCAGTGGCTTAAAACCAAGTCTTCGAAGGGAATTAGCGATAAAAGACATCAGTAGCTATGAAGAAATTGTGTGTTGTGCTATCAATGTAGAACTGGAAGTTGGTGTTACATATCCATCTCATGGTTTTGATAAGAAACGAAATATGGAGTTCAAGGAGAAATCTCATAACAATATTGAAAAGAAGATGAATGTTTCTTTATGTTCAATGTATGGAAAGAAGCATGGTGGAGATTGTCTAAAAGGTACTAGAATATGTTTTAAGTGTGGAAAAGAAGGCCATCGAGCAATTGAGTGTCGAAGTAATGGGAAAAAGGTAGCTAATGATTTGAATAGAGAAAATATTACAGAGAACACTCCACCAACACTTCAGTGCTACAATTGCAAAGAAAAGGGTCATTATGCTAACCAATGACCTAATCCAAGGGTTAATGATGATCGACATCAACAACCTCTTACGGAAAAGGACAAAGGGAAGTCACATGCGATCACTATTAGCAATGTTGAGTATGAAAAAGATGTGGTGGAATGATTATGTGTTTATGTAAAGGGATTCCAAAATAATGTTTTGGAATCTCATTTATAGTATTGTGGAACATTGGAATATCTATGTAATGGTTTATTGTGGTTTTAGATAATTATATAGTACAGGTAACCATGAAAAGTGATTGAAATATATTTGGAAAGTATATGATATGTGAATAATGAATGGATAAAGAGAAAATAATATGTTTGATAGTATTCAAGAGCTCATGAATGATATAAGGACAGTGTGATATCATTGTTTGAGTATATATAAATTTTGGGATTTTGGTATGTGAGAGAGTTAACTTTGGACAGAATTCATGTTATCACTAAGGTTCTATGGTAATTTATGTTTCAAGAGAATACATGATTAAGGTATTCAGATATTTGGAATGATATCAACAAGATATATCTTATGATATATGGGGTATAAATGATGGTATTCACATGCTTGTTATGTGACCTTTCCAGTAATCATTTTCTTTATGATATTGGTACATGTATTTTGGATAAGTCTAAAGATTAGAAAGGATTATGTCACACATCAGATAGTATTTTTTAAGGATATAACTTTTTTTGATATTATTTATGTAATTTTATAATAGTGTAGTTTTAGAAAAAAGGACAACCGGCAGGATGGGCGAAAACCCGTCGCATCGGACAAGGTTGCAAGAATAGAACCCACAACTGAATTGTGACAGGACATTATCGCCTACCATTGGCCTACAGGAAGTCCCTGGTTTGTAGAAACCAGTTTTATTTTATTAAGAGGTATGGTAGATGAAGTATAAGTCCATTTTTAGAACCATATACGATTAATCTCACCATAAGATGGACATATGTATATAACTTTTTCTAACCTTATGTTTGAGATAGATGGAATGACCTATCATTATATCTCATGATCTGTTAACACTTCACGGAAGACAAATTCAACTTAATTTCATTAAGAGATGAAGTGGAAATTGTTCAAGGCACAAACAACAGTGAGATTGTATGAAAATAAAGTAATTATTTCTTCTAATACATCAACATTAGGGAAATGATCTTTAACACCAAAAATGTTGTCTTAGTTCCCTCATATCTGATGAATCAGATGGTACCTTTGATCATCACAAATTTATGGCTTTGTGATTTTTGGCTTGTTCATATCCATGTTCTCTACCACTCTCCATCAGAACTTGATGGTTAGATTTCTCATCCATATCCTTATTTTCACCTATGTTCTCCTATGTGGAAACCCAATGATGAGTTAATTTGGGTAACCATTACATTTCATACTTCACTTTTTAAAATTATTTTTTAGTATTCCTTTTTAATATGTGGCTTTCTATTAAAGAAACTTTCAAGTAGTAAACCATTTATAACCCCGATGAATTTTAAGGGTGAAATTCATTTTAAGGGGGGTAGAATGTAACACCCCCGGGATTTTATGAGAAGTATTCTTTTTAATTTATTTGATGTCTTGTGTTGTATGATACACTAAGATTATATTGCACTATACGCAACACCTTATTGGCTTGCAATATACACAACACTATTCTTGGATCGTGTTATACAAAATTTCAAGTTCATTTGATAGAAGTTATTCTATGCAGCATTGAGTGTATATATATATATATTCAATGTATAAATGAAATATGGTTGGATACTATTATACAAAACAATAAAGGAATCTTTCACTACATGCAACCCTGACTTGGCTTGCTTTACACGCAATCGTGACCTTCCACGATAGCGTGTGGTTTACACAATACCGAGTTTCAGAAAACAATGATATGTTATTAAAATATTATATAAACTAGCCGATATGAATAGTAATACCCACTTTTTAAAATTTTATAAATTTTATCTTTCAAAATGGACTTCATTTTTGGATTCAGAATATCAAAATTATCCTAGGGTGAAATTTTGGTATTTTTCTGAAAACATTCAATTTTTGATGAATAGTGAAAACACCGACTTATTGGTTAAAACATACTTTTTATTTAAATAATAATATATTTTATTTAAATTTATTTTAGTTTAAAATAGATACATAATACTTATATAAGTTCAATGTAATTCATTGGAGTCATTTTATAATAATTTTAGATATATAAAAATTTTATTGAACTTTTCACCGTCTTTTACCCACCTACTAGGAGCATTTGCAATTGTACGTAAAACTTAATTTTACCACTTCTGTGAGTATAATTTCAAAAATACGAGAGACACGGTTAATATCAAGGAGTAAAATGTGGTTTAATAAGATAAAAATAATTTTTGGTGAATAGTGACTTTTTACTTTCATTTACCACGGTTAAAAGTAAATAGGGTAATTAAAGGTAAAAATGATTTCATTTTTACCCTAAAACAAGTCCTAATTCTATTTTATATGTATAATTCAATAAAAAACAACCTTAGGAATAAAATATGACCATTTAGGTCCACGTGGATTCGATTAGGACATTTATTATTATTTAATACAAAGAAGAGTTAAAAGAGTTGAAAATCAAAGTTTAATAAGTAAATAAAATTTAATATAGGGTTATACATAAGATAAATTATACTATAAATATTCATCATAAGGATAAAAAGATATCATAAATAATGGTATTTTATTTATAATTTTTATACATTAAATAATTTAATTTATTTATGACACAATGATGATGAAGTAATTACCTTATTAATGAAATATTAACATAATAGATGTTATAAATACCCAAATAAATATAATTTGATACTTTCTATGAATTAAACTAATTTTATAGGTTAATATGACATGTTAGTATTTATTTAATTAATTTTTTTCAAACTAATCAGGCTGTTATGATTTTCACAAAAATCAATTACCAAATAGTGTCAAAATTGACAGAAAATAGGTTTTAAAACCAATATTATATTATTAATTGTTATTATATTCATAAAAATCTAAGTTTTAGCCAAATGACGTAGATAAAGCTATATATTTTAATAATTAACCACTTGGGGTTCGTTTGTCTTGTTATAGTATGTTTATTAACCATATAGTGTAAGAAAACAAGAAGACACGGTAAAAGTTAAATTATTTAACTTAGAGTTAAATATAAACGATAAGGATAAAATAGTACCTAAAATTGTATACAACCTATTTGTTGAAAGTATTTAGACCCATCCCCAATTTATCTCTGAAATAAATCAATTTGGAGCTATTATAAACTGAATAAAACTTTATTATAAAATAATATTTTAAGTCTTTCCTAAGGTGCCCCTCTCCTCCCTTATAAAAGGGCACCTCCTCCCTCTTCCCTTTACACAATTTTTACCTTTCAAGATCTTCCAAACCCTGACCATTTCCCTTATCAAATTACCTAGAAACATTATAGAGGTTCTGTTCTCTTCAAAAGACCAACTCTAGTGCCTTAAGAGTAAGCTTAAAAGAGGTGCGTCGAAGAAGAGGTAATCTCTTCTACCGATTCTTTCAAGTTTTCTTTCTTCTTCAACATATTCTTATTTAGTTGTTTCATTATAAAGTAACAACATAAGTATCACTAATATATTGATATGTTATTATAAATACGAAACAACCTCATTTCACCTTCTATCCATCCTACAGAAAATGAAATCACCGCGTGTGCGTACGTACGGAATATCGTCTCCACACCGTGGTGTAATCTGTTTTTCCACCACCACCTTACATGGATATGTATAATGGTGTAAATAATAACTATATATAGTTATTATAACATCATACTGATTATGAGAAATTATATCATCCACTCCAATTCCATTCAATAATTATGGGAACGATATCATCGCTCGTGCGTACGTACGGATTACTGTCTCCACGTCACGATGAGATTCATTATGCATGTTAACCATTCAAGAATGATTATAATGTATATATAATGAATAATGATGAAATATATGACATGATAAAGCTACTGGATTTATGTATATATATATATATGTCATCTACTTACTTCCATTCAAGTCAATAAGGAAAGGAAAACAGCGTTCATGCGTACGTACGGCCTATCGTCTCCATAAACGGTGTATTTCATTTAATTTATCTATCTATTATATATATATATACTTAATATATATGATATATAAATAATTATTTACATTATAAAATTAAATAAATCATAATATAAGTAATAATAATATCTAGAACAACAAGTCCAAACACGTACGATAAATAAAACGATTTCACCCAAAACATTGCTTTAACCTGGAATATACAAAAGAACGGGTAATATAAAGTCATAAGTGAACCATATATGATACCATAACAATGAATATGATTATGTAATACTTCAATGACATTATTTAAATCATTATACAGTAGGTTCGTATACGTACGAAGCATATTGGACAAAAGGTAAGGGATAACTATTCCAATCTCGTTCTTATCCGTGATTGTTTATTCGTAAGTATTTACAGGGGTTATATTTTTCATCCATGTCCATAAAAAAATGTTTTTCATAAAGTGTTTAATATTCATCCATGTATATTTAAAGTCATGTTTACCCCTATTTGACTTTTACTTTGTGTTATGGAAGGAATCTTTCTTTTGTTTACCATATGTGGTACTTTTTGACTCTTCCGTTAAAAGTACGAGGAGAATGTTTTTTTAAATTATATTGCTTGAACGGATTTTTACGGTTTGATAACGCCTTATTTTAATGATGTTTACTCTATAAGATTTCATGGTTATTTTCAACAAAATCCTTTTCTTTTAAAATTGCTTTGCATTTTGTGAAAAGAAAATGATTTTTAAGAAGAAAGGATATTTTCCTCAAGAATTCCTTTCAAGTGTTTTATCAAAACCATTTTCCATCTAAGATGACATTATTTCATATGTGTATGTTTCAAGTATAATAACTCTATGATTTAAATGTTTTAACTTTTATTAGGATGAAATGATATACATCTGTTTTATATGGATTATGTTATAATGGGATGATGTTTATGAAACCCATTTTTATTCTTTGGGTTATGATGAATGATTTATGTTTATGTTGTGGCACAAGTAAGAATGATTTCATAATGATATGGGTGGGACCTATATCTACCTAAAATTCATTGGATAAAGATTTATATCTCATGAGATAGACATGTGGAATAGTAAGTTAATCCAGTTCAGTGATACAGGACTAGAATGAGGAGTGAACTCGATTCAGAAAGGGACTTTGTCCACTAAGAAGGTCTTGGAAGAAATGCCTTGGCTACTATGGAAATAATATCATGTTATAAATGGTTTTCCAAAATTAAATGTTTTGTTCCCATGCTATTTTATCATGATTTATTTTCCTTTATGACCTATTCCTTACGTACTGCCAAGATTTATTTCACAACTCAAAATTTTGATGTGTAGCCTTTATGTTCATGTTTTGAAGTTCAAATGTATATGGATTGTTTTATTTTCTCCATGCTTACCCTTACTAAGAATTTTTTCTCACCCTTTATATTTTTTCAATTCCCCAGTATATAAAGAAAGGTTTTAGGTAAGAAAAAATGGGAAGATCTTTATGGGAGATGTTGAAGATCTTTCACCAAGATTAGAAGATTATATTTCGAGTTTCCAAAGACACTAAACTATTACGGTCCTTTGGTGTCTGTTTTTGTTATGTATTTGGTATTCCAAAAAAGTAATGTAATGACCATGTATGTCAAGATTGGGTCTCTACAGTTGGTATCAGAGGAAAGGTTTAGTTAACCTATGGAAACTAGGATGCGAAAACTTTAGTGAGATCCCTATATATATTTCTAAGGTATGTATAGGGATGTCCCTAAGTTTAAGTATAAGTATAGGTTATAGTCCTAGAATTACGGTAATGGTATTATAATTAAACCTAAGATGTTAGATATTGAAGGTACTCCCCCTTTATTATTTTTTTTTCCTATCATGATTTTGCATCTCACACTATTCTTTTTGGGTTTTAGATGATGGATGGAACCTGAAGGAACAATGTTGATCAATGTAATGGGCGATGCGATGATTTTCCTCCTGAACAAATTAACATTATGGGAGATGGAGTGAAAAATCTTATTGATATACTTACACAATCTATGAATCATTCTGGACTTCCAAATGAAAAAGAGAAGGGAACAATATTCTATTGAGTCCTTCATGAGGAAATGTCCACCTTCTTTCAATGAGTCTTCGGATCCACTTGTTGCTGAACAATGGATCAGTACCACTGAACAGATATTTTCCATACTTTGTTGTTCCGAACATGAAAAATTCATTTTGGTTGTTTATCGGTTAGAAGGTGAAGCAGACCAGTGGTGGACTCTAATTAAGAATATAAGGCCCCAAGATGAAATTGAATCCATGGAATGTGATGAGTTCAAGAACTTATTTTTTAATAAGTACTTCCCTCATATTCTTCGAACAAAGATGGAATAGGAGTTCCTTGAGCTTAAGAAAAAGTATGATGAATCTATTGGTATATACAAAGTGAATTTTACAAGGCTTGAATAGTATGCATCTGGATTTATCATCCAACCTGAAAGTAAAGTTGATCGATTCTTCAGTGGTTTAAAACCAAGTCTTCAAAGGGCATTAGTGATAAGGGAATTCAGTAGCTATGAAGAAATTGTGTGTTGTGATATCAAGGTAGAACTTGAAGTCGGTGTTACATATCCATCTCACAGTTTTGATAAGAAATGAAAGATGAATTTCAAAGAGAAATCTCAGAAAAATGGTGAAATGAAGATGAATGTTTCTTTATGATCAATGTGTGGAAAGAAGCATAGTGGAGATTGTCTAAAAGGTACTAGAAAATGTTTTTTCAGTGTGGAAAAGAAGGTCATCGAGCAATTCAGTATCGAAGTAATGGTAAAAAGGTAGATAATTATTTGAATAGAAAAAAGATTACGGAGAATGCTCCGCCAACACATCAATTCTACAATTGCAAGGAAATGGGGCATTATTCTAACCAATGCCCTAATCCAAGGGTTAATGATGATCGACATCAACAACATCTTAAGGAAAAGGACAAAGGGAAGTCACATGCGATCACTATTAACAATGTTGAGTATGACAACGATGTGGGGGAATGATTATGTGTTTATGTAAAGGGATTCCAAAATAATGTTGTGGAATATCATTTATAGTATTGTGGAACATTGGAATATCTATTTAATGGTTTATTGTGGTTTTCGATAATTATATGGTACAGGTAACCATGAAAAGTGATTGAAATATTTTTGGAAAGTATATGATATGAACATAATGAATGGATAATAAGAAAATAATATGTTTGATAGTATTCAAGAGATCATGACTGATATAAGGACAATGTGATATCATGGTTTGAGTATATATAAATTTTGGGATTTTGGTATCTGAAAGAGTTAACTTTTGACAGAATTCATGTTATCACTAAGGTTCTATGGTAATTTATGTTTCAAGAGAATACATGATTAAGGTATTCAGATTTTTGGAATGCGATCAACAAGATATATCTTATGATATATGGGGTATAAATGATGGTATTCACGTGATTGTTATGTGACCTTTCCAGTAATAATTTTCTTTATGAGATTGGACAGATGTATTTTGGATAAGTATAAAGATTGGAAAGGATTATGTCGGACATCAGATAGTATTATTTAAGGCTAGAACTTTTTTTTGATATTATTTCTATAATGTTATAATAGTGTAGTTTTAGAAAAAAGGACAACATACAGGATGTGCGACAACCCGTCGCATCAGACAAGGTTGCAAGAATCGAACCCACAACTGAAGTGTGACAGGACTTTATCGCCTACCATTGGCCTATAGGATGTCTCTGGTTAGTAGAAACCAGTTTTATTTTATTAATAGGTATGACATATGAAGTATAAGTCCATTTTTAGAACCATATACGATTAATATCACCATAAGATGGATATATGTATATAAATTTTTCTAACCTTTTGTTTGAGACAGATGGAATGACCTATCATTCTATCGCATGATCTGCTAAAACTTCACAGAAGACAAATTCAACTTCATTTCTTTAAGAGATGAAGTGGAATTTGTTCAAGGCACAAACAATAGTGATATTGTATGAAATTCAAGTAAGTATTTCTTTTAATACTTTAACATTAGGGAAATGATCTTTAAAACCAAAAATGTTGTCCTAGTGCCCTCATATCTAATGAATCAGATGGTACCTTTGATCATCACAAATTTATGGCTTTATTATTGTTGGCTTGTTCATAGCCATGTTCTCTACCGCTCTCCATCAGAACATGATGGTTATATTTCTCATCCATATCCTTATTTTCACCTATGTTCTCCTATGTGGAAACCCAGTGATGAGTTAATTTGGGTAACCGTTACATTTCATACTTCACTTTTTAAAATTATTTTTTAGTATTCCTTTTTACGAGGTGGGTTTCTATTAAAGAAGCTTTCAAGTAGTAAACCATTTATAACCCTGAAAAATTTCGAGGGTGAAATTCATTTTAATGGGAGTAGAATATAACACCCTGGGATTTTATGAGAAGTATTATTTTTAATTTATTTGATGTCTTGTGTTGTATGCTACACCAAGATTATCTTGCGCTATACGCAACACCATATTAGCTTGCAATATACGGAACACTATTCTTGGATCGTGTTACCCAAAATTTCAAGTTCGTTTGATAGAAGTTATTCTACGCAACATTGAGTGTATATATATATATATTCAGTGTATAAATGAAATATGGTTGGATTCTATTATACACAACAACAAAGGAATCTTGGACTACATGCAACCCTGACTTGGATTTCTTTACATGCAATCGTGACCTTCCACGATAGCGTGTGGTTTTCACAATACTAAGTTTCACTAAACAATGATATGTTATTTAAATATTATATAAAATAGCCATTACGAATAGTAATACCCACTTTTTAAAATTTTATAAACTTTATCGTTCAAAATGGACTTCATTTTTGGATTCGGAATGTCAAAATTCACTTAGGGTGAAATTTTGGTATTTTTCTGAAAACTTTCAATTTTTGATGAATAGTGAAAAGACTAAGTTATTAGTTAAAACCGACTTTTTATTTAAATTTATTTTAGGTCAAAATAGATACATAATACTTATATAAGTTCAATGTAATTCATTGGATTCATTTTATAATAATTTTAGATATATAAAAATTTTATTGAACTTTTCACCGTCTTTTACCCACCTCTTAGGAGCATTTGTAATTGTACATAAACCTTAATTTTACCACTTCTGTGAGTTGAATTTAGAAAATCCAATATAAATGGTTAATATTAAGGAGTAAAATGTGGTTCAATAAGATAAAAATCATTTTTGGTGAATAGTGACTTTTTACTTTCATTTACCACGGTTAAAAGTAAATAGGGTAATTAAAGGTAAAAATGATATTATTTTAACCCTAAAACATGTCATAATTATATTGTATAAGTATAATTCAACAAAAAACAACTTTAGGAGTAATATATGACCATTTAGGTCCACTTTTATTAGATTAGGACATTTATTATTATTTAATTCAAAGAAGGGTTAAAAGAGTTAAAATCAAAGTTTAATAAGTAAAACATTTTTAATATAGTGTTACACATAAGATAAATTTGACTATAAATATTCATTATAAGGATAAAAATATTTCATACATAATGGTACTTTATTTTCAATTTTTATACATTAAATAATTTAATTTATTTATGACACAACGATGATGAAGTAATTACCATATTAATGAAATATTAAAATAATTGATGTTATAAATACCCAAATAAATATAATTTGATACTTTTTATGAATTACAATAATTTTATATGTTATTATGAAATGTTATTATTTATTTAATTAATTATTTTTTAACTAATCAGGCTGTTATGATTTTCACAAAAATCAATTACCAAATAGTGTCAAAATTGGCATAAAATAGTTTTTAAAACAAATATTATATTATTAATTGTTATTATATTTTTAAAAATATAAGGTTCAAAAAAATAACTTATATAAGGTTATATATATTAATAATGAACCATTTTGGGTTCATTTGGAATTTTATAGTACGTTTAATAACCATATAGTGTAAGAAAACAAGAAGACACGGTAAAAGTTAAATTATTTAACTTACAGTTAAATCTAAATGATAAGGGTAAAATAGTACCTAAACTTGTCTAAAACCTATTGTTTGAAAGGATTTAGACCCATCCCAACATTATCTCTGAAATAAATCAATTTTGATCTATTATAAACTAAATATAACTTTATTATAAAATAATATATTAAGTTTTTCCTAAGGTTCCCCTCTCCTCCCTTATAAAAGGGAACCTCCTCCCTCTACCCTTTACACAATTTTTATCTTTCAAGTTCGGCCAAACCCTGACCATTTACCTTATAAACTTCACTAGAAACATTATAGAGGTTCTGGTCTCTTCAAAAGACCAACTCTAGTGCCTTAAGAGGAAGCTTAAAAGAGGTGCGTCGAAGAAGAGGTAATCTCTTCTACCGATTCTTTCAAGTTTTATTTCTTCTTCAACATCTTATTATTTAGTTGTTTCATTATAAATTAATAACATAATTATCAATAATATACTGATGTGTTATTATAAATATTAAACAACCCCATTTCACCTTCTATCCATCCTACATAGAACGAAATCACCACGTGTGCGTACATACGGAATATCGTCTCCACTCCGTGGTGTAATCTGTTTTTCCACCACCACATTACTTGGACGGGTATAATGGTGTAAATAATAACTATATATAGTTATTATAACATAATAATTTTTATGAGATATTATATCATCCACTCCAATTCAATTCAATAATTATGGGAACGATATCATCGCTCGTGCGTACGTACGGATAACTGTGTCCACGACGCGATGAGATTCATTCTCCATGTTAACCATTCAAGAATGATTATAAAGTATATATAATTAATAATGAATAAATATATGACATGATAAATATATTTTATTTATGTATATATATATTTCATCTACTTATTCCATTCAAGTCAATAAGGAAAGGAAACCAGCGTTCATGCGTACATACGGCCTACCCTCTCCATGAACGGTGTATTTCATTTAATTTATCTATCTATTATATATATATATATATACTGAATATATATGATATTTAAATCATGATTTACATTATATAAGTAATTAAATCATAATATAAGTATTAATAATATCTATAACAACAAGTACAAACACATACGATAAATAAAACGATTTCACCCAAAACGCTGCTTTAACATGGAATTTACAAAAGAATGGGTAATATAAAGTCATAAGTGAACCATATATGATACCATAACAATGAATATGATTATTTAAAAAGTCAATGACATTATTTAAATCATTATACAGGAGTTTCGGATACGTACGAAGCATATTGGACAAATGGTAAGGGAGAACTATTCCAATCTCGTTCTTATCCGAGATTGTTTATTCGTAAGTATTTACTGGGGTTATATTTTTCATCCATGCCCATAAAAAATGTTTTTCAAAAAGTTTTCAATATTTATCCATGTATTTTTAAATTCATGTTTTCCCCTCTTTGACTTTTACTTTGTGTTATGGAATGAATCTTTCTTTTGTTTACCATATGTGGTACTTTTTGACTTTTCCGTTAAAAGTATAAGGAGAATTTTTTTTAACTTATACAGCATTAACGGATTTTTATGGTTTAATAACACCTTATTTTCATGATGTTTACTCTACAATATTTCATGGTTATTTTCAATAAAATGCTTTTTTTTAAATTACGTGGCATTTTGTAAAAAGAAAAATGATTTTTAAGAAGAAAGGATATTTTCCTCAAGAATTCTTTTCAAGTGTTTTATCAAAACCAATTTCCATCTAAGATGAAATTATATCATATGTCTATGTTTCAAGTATAATATATCTATGATTTACATGGTTTCACTTTTATTAGGATGAAATGATATACATTTGTTTTATATAGATTATGTTATGATGGGATGATGTTTATGAAACCCATTTTTATTCTTTGGGTTATGAAGAATGTTTTATGTTTATGTTGTGGCACAAGTAAGAAAGATTTCATTTTGAGATGGGTGGGACATATATCTCCCTCAAATGAATTAGGTAAATATTTATATCTCATGAGATATAAATGGATGGAATAGTAAGTTAATCTGGTTCAGTGATACAGGACTGGAACGAGGAGTGAACTCGATTCAGAAAGGGACTTTGTCCACTAAGATTCTCTTTGCAGCAATGCCTTCGCTACTATAGAAATCATATCATGTGCTTAATGGTTTTCAACAATTAAATTTTTTATTACCATTCTATTTTATCATGATTAATTTTCCTTTATGACCTATTATTTACGTACTACCACGATTTATTTCACAACTTAGGATTTTGATGTGTAGATGTTATGTTCATGTTTTGAAGTTTAAATGTATATGGTTTGTTTTATTTTCTTCATGCTTACCCTTACTGAGCATTTGAGATCACCCTTTATTTGTTATCTTTTCCCCATGATATAAATAAAGGTTTTAAGTAAGAAAAAAAGGGAAGATCTTTATGGGAGATGTTGAAGATCTTTCACCAAGATTAGAAGATTATATTCTGAGTTTCCAAAGACACTAAACTATTACGGTCCTTTGGTGTCTGTTTTTTTTATGTATTAGGTATTCCGAAAAAGTAGTGTAATGTCCATGTATTTCATGATTGGGTCTCTACAAGATCAACTTATATTTATGGTTGATCACGTTATACATTTGGCCAACCAGTTTTCACTTTTGTTTATTCACTTTATACTTTTGGTCGATCCAATACTTTATCAAATTTGAGACTGTTGACCTTGATCACTTCACTTAGTCATGTGGCTGATTCTTTAATTTTATTAACTTCTACATTTTATATATGATAACATTAATTTGTTCATGTGATTGAAAGGTTTATCATGTAATCGTACCAACTGGCCTTCATTTGATCTGTTGGGTATGTGTTCAAACCATGCCTTTGCAAAAAAAAATATTGATCACGGTTTGTCTTGTGGTCACTTGAGTTACAATGTGTGGTCGACCTATTTGACTTACTTCCATGTGGATCATTTTTAATATACTTTATGTAGTTGATCGGAAAGACATGTGTTCTATGCATATTCCATGAGGTCGATTACATGTGTCATGTTGTCGATTACAAACTTAGTGAAAAATACATTCATTTCCATAATATGAGTGATCATTCATAAGACATAAAATTAATTTTAAATAATATAAACGTGGTTTTTGAATATTAAAATAATTAATAGATGGAATAAGATAAAAATAATACAACCATGAGAAGAGAGTAGGGAAAAGAGGGGGTAGTCAATAATCTATTCCATGCCAACATGGATGTTAGGGAAAACAACCTCCCATAGTCTACTGGGTATCAGTCTCTCTATTCACATGGGAAGGGTAGAATTTGAAATAAAAAAAACATAATATATACAACTCTCATACCACACTAAGGGAAATTTCTTAGAAATAGGCTCGTCCACTACTAATGTGGCATGGGGCTCCTGATAGCCACTGCTAAAGCCTAGGTATCAAAAGTATACAAGCATTAATACAAATATTAATAAATTAATTATATGTTAATTAATATTATTCCACTTTTTTTCAATATTATCATTTTAATATTAAAATTCAAGTTCCAAAAAAACTGTTAATTCCTTTCTTGTATGTATGTCATCCTAACAAAGCAAGCATCAAGAACCAACTTCCTTCTTTTAGTAATTCATTTATCATTTAATAAAATTTCAGGTGCTCTATGACTGAGTCAAAGATACCAGGTAAAATTTTTAATTACATTGTATAGCATCAAACTTATTCCCACAGTTGTAAATTGAAAATATAAATATCAAATGATCATTAACCATTAAACACTATGCCAGAATTTTTATTTTGCAGTGGTTTTTTTATTTAGCGGTGGATTAAACTACCGTTAAATCTTTCTTCATTGGTTTTGAAAAATCGTCGTTAAATCATGTGTTGAGAAATAATTAGCGGTGGTTTTTTAAAACTGTCGTAGAATAATTTAGTGGTGGTTTGAATAGTCTCTAAATAATTTTTATTTTTTTATTTTTTTATTTTTTTATTTTTTTATTTTTTTATTTTTTTATTTTTTTTATTTTTTTATTATTACCATTCTCATTCCCATCTCCACGCAGAAGTCCATGTCCATGCATATGCCCATGCCATATATAGGAATTTTATGTTAAGTGATATTTGAACCCCTTACCTCTTACTTATTCTCCAAAGACTTTACCACTCTGGTAGGCTCTTCCTGTGGTCAATAAATCAAATTCAATATACTTATATATATATATATTAATTGGAAGAACAAATAATACATAATAAATAAATACATATTAAATAATTACTAATCAATAATTCTTAATCAATAATTAACAATCAATAATCAATAATTCAAAATTAAATATTAATAATTAATAAGTAATTATTAATATTTAATAATTTATAATTACAAAATAAAAATTAATAAATATAATATAAATGAATAATAAATAAAGAAATATATAATATAGAAATATATGGTAAATAAAAAATATTAAATAATAAATAGTAACTAGTAAATAGTAACTTTTAAATAATAAATACTAAATACTAAATACTAAATAATATGTAAAATGTAATAAATAATATCTAATATCTAATATCTAATATCTAATATCTAATATCTAATATCTAATATCTAATATCTAATATCAAGTATCTAATATCTAATATATAATATATAATACATAACATATAATACATAATATATAATACATAATATATAATATATAATATATAATATATAATTTATAATTTATAATTTATAATTTATAATTTATAATTTATAATTTATAATTTATAATTTATAATTTATAATTTATAATATATAATACATAATATATAATATATAATATCGAATAGATAAAATATAAAATATAATATATAATATATAACATATAATATATAAAAAATGTATAAATAATAAATTAATTAAAAAATAAATCAACATATGATAAATAAATAATAAATAAATAATAAATCAATAAAGAATAGAAAAATAATTAATTAAAAAAATAATTAATAAATACTAAATAATGAATAACAAATAATAAATAGTAAATAGTAAATAGTAAATAATTAATAATAACTAATAATTAATAATTGATCATTAAGATTTAAGAATTAAGAATTAATATTTAATGTATAAATAATTAAGAAATTATTAAGAAATTTTTCATAAATAAATAATTAATAAATAATAATTAATAAATATTTAATAAGTAAATAAATAATAAATAAATAAATAATGAATAAATAATAAACTAATAATAAATTGATATTTAGTAAATTAAAAATAAGTTAATAAATAACATATAATAAATAATAAATAATAAATAACAAATAATTTAGAATATAGAATAAGTAATAAATACATAAATAAATAATTAGATAAATGAAAACATAATTAAATTATAATTAATAATTAATAATTAATAATTAATAATTAATAATAACTAATAATTGATATTTTATAATTGATAATTAATAATTAAAAATATTAATTAATATTTAATATTTAATATTTAATATTTAACATTAAATATATAAAATTTAATAAATAATTAAGCAAGCATCCAGGCTTTCATCATAAGAATTGGAAATCCTAGCTTCAACCCATTTTCTCAATCATATATAACACCACTGCACATAACAACACATCTAGAATTCAATTCCAACATCATTATCATAACCCAAACCCCATTCCAACAACACATTCTTGGGAATCCCCATCCATATCATCTCTATAATTGAAACTTCATGCCACAATCATAGCCCTCAAAATCCCCACCCATCATCATCATAATCGACACTCTGTACCACCATCACAGCCTCTGGAATTTTATCCCATTATTCATACCATTAAAGGTTATCCTTAAATCACATCAAGACTATTAATACATAGAACATATATACAAATATAAATGTTTTATACCACACATAATTTCAAAGGGAACTATATCTAAGTAAAACCAAGTATTCTAGACCTAATAACAAAGTATCGAGCTCTCTCGATCCTAAAGTAATGAGCTAATCAATCATTGAATTCCCATTACCATATTTAATTATCTAATTTAAAATGATAAATCTCAGAAACTAGAGACTTATAAATTTTCCAAGGACAAATATTATTTATTTCATATAATGTTCCACATTATGATACCTTTTCATATATAAACAAACTCATTGATAATTTTTCTAACATGAATCTTTTTTATAAAAAATTAATACATGCTGGAATTTT
The DNA here is from genome assembly GCA_963277665.1 of Viscum album. Classification (NCBI taxonomy): domain Eukaryota; kingdom Viridiplantae; phylum Streptophyta; class Magnoliopsida; order Santalales; family Viscaceae; genus Viscum; species Viscum album. Next base: position 792,796,903 of record OY728121.1, read on the forward strand.
TTATTTAATATCCATGAATATCATCCATTATTAATAAATTTAACAATATATACCACAATATCTAGTAAATCATAAATGAAATAAAATATATATGAAAATCATGTGACACAATATCCCAAAGATTTCAAAACATCAATATAAATATTCCAGCATGAGATAATATTTCTACTTCAAGAGTTTTTTTCAAAACTATGATAATAATCTCTGTGAATGAATAAATTTACATAGATACAATAATATTCTTTAGGGAAATAATAAAAATTAGTATACATGCAATAATATCCCATTCAATCTTCTAATAAACAAAAATATTGAATAATTATCATCAATGTTATTTAAGTAGTTCAACACACAATAATTCTATCATTTTGATTTAATCAAATATTAATTTGAATAAGGAATTATATTATATAGTTCTTTCTCTTGGATAATTCCTCGAACTATTATATTTAATTTATAACAATTAAATACTTATTTCTTATTTCTTATGGTAATATTATAGATTATCAACTATTTTTATCTACTGCAGGAAAACAATCATTAATCACCATTATTGAAATTATTATAAAAAATATTAATTTCAAGAAATAATTTCCAATTTCTAAGATAACTTTATTTATACATGTGATAAAATATTATTTCTAATTCAATTCTATAAATTAAACAACAATACGTTAACCATTTTCTATAAGTAGTAAAATTTAATTTCATTTTTGGAAATAATATTAACAAATTAAATATAAAGCATGAATTTCTAGTACTATGAGAATAAATCATTCGAATACATAAATTAGTCTTCCATTAAAAATTCTTGAATTAATAATATTTCATTATCATTATCATATTTTCAGAGTAAGCATGTCATCATCCTATTTTATAATTTCAAGATTATCAAAAATTCACTATTCTTGTGATTATATTTTTCAAAATTATTATATGATTATTGATAACAAAATTAATCTAAAAAGAGGATTCTAAAGAATTATAATTCCACAATTGTATAGTACACAAATAAGGATAAGTTATAAATCCCATACCTATTTGAATCATCTCAAGTTACATCATCAAAATAGAGGATATGGGATGAGGGGATGCACATTGATTAGAAGTAAGAGGAGCTTCATACAATTTTCAAAAGACTTTAAAAAACTCGAATACTATGGTTTTGTGTCACCGGAACATAAGATAAACAAATTTGGTACACAAACAAGTAAATGGAACTTGTTTTTAACATTAAAAGATATACATTTTTATATACTACATCAAATTTCCATTTAATTCATATTTTACTTAAAGAGTGATTCTAAAGCCTTTAAAACCCTTGGAAATGTTAGGTATTGTTAGGACCAATAGAGGCCTATATACCCTGAGATGGGGGGTGAATCAGGGTATGGATATTCTTTTTCAAAGTTCTTCCTGCCCCGCTGGATCTTGACCTCTTTGTTACAAGGGTCACTTTGTTTGCACTTGTGTGTATGTTATGATCTCTTACTTTCTCCTTTATCTGATGATGATGCTTTAAATGCAATGCAGGAAAATTAGTAGGAAGACGCAGAGATTTTTACTTGGTTCACCCTCACTGGGCTACATCCAAGGAGAATACGCCGACAGGTTGCCGGTCATACCAAATTCCACTAATCTTCACTAGATGTGGATACAATGTTCGGGCTAGATCACTTCTATGTCTAGGCTCACTGCCTTTACAATGTTTAGGGTTAGCTCACTGCTTTCCCAAGGGTCACTCCCTGTTTCTCTCTCTATGGCTCACTGTCGGTGGAGAGGATCACCTTCTTTCTCTTCCTAAGCTCACTGCTCTGGAAGGAAATCCACTCACAGTTTATAGACCTGTAGGTCTCTTAATTTTCATGAAAGCACGCATCCTCAACTATAGATAGATTCTCTGTTGAAGTCAAACTTTCATCCACTGATGAATACCACTTTTCCTCTTAACCACTAGGCAATTCACTTTTGAAACACCATCGCAAAGCACCCTACTTCACTAGGCTTCCAATTTCGTGAAGCTCAAACAAGCCTTCGCGAAGCTCCTGCCTTTTCGCAAATCTCTATCGCGAAGCACTCTCGCGATGCACAGACCTTCGCAATACTTAGGCCGTCGCGGAGATCCTGCCTCTACGCGAATCTCACTGAGCCAACGTGGGGCACACGCCTTTCACGGAGCTAGAATAGCCGCCGCGAAGCTCCCCTTTCGTGAAGCACACTGCCTTCGCGAACTACCTCTTAGAACCGAGAGATAAGGATTTTCTCTGAAAATTCTCTCTACTTCTCTCGAGGGGGTCGGCCTCTATTTGTAGGTGATTCCACCGACCCTCCAACTTTCCGCACGAAGTCAACACCACGTCATCGCCAATCGCGAAGCTCCGAACTTTCCTCCAGAATTCTGTCCAAATCGCGAAGCACCATGGCAATTTTCCATCCGTGGAGCTCGTCGTAATCGCGAAGGATCACCGTCAACATTCCTTCGCGCCTTCGCCACGAAGCTCCCTCGCAAATCCCTTCACTGCCACGATGCGCTTCAACTCTGCTATTCACGAAGCTTTGACGTAATCGTGAAGCATCACTGCCTCCATTTTTCTGGTCTTCGTGAAATCCAATCCATGCATCCCATCTTCGCGAAATTCATGCCACTGCCATATTAAATTATGAACTTCATGGAAATCCTATTTTCGCGATGCTCACCAAACTCCAAATTTTGGACCCCAAAAATTTGGCAAACACTGGGAAACAGTGCCACCTTGTACTGTTCTTTTGTACCACCTCCAGATCGTCCTTTCCTTTGTCATCGTTATTTGTCAACATGGATTGTCAACAAATTCTTGGGAACTCGACAATTCTCCATGGAAACCTGCTTTGTCAATAAACACAATCAACCCAAAAATACTGCAATGTTACCTTGAGGGATTTTTTCCCAATAGGTATAATCTCAAATGAGTCAAAATAATTGGATTATATGATTTTAGGATTTAAAAATCATTAAAAATGAGTTCATGTGGTTTTCATGTTGAAAGGATGAAGAAAATATAAAAACTCGGTAAAAATAAATATTCATAGACATAACATATAGAATGCATAAAGGTAATAAGGTATCACTCATATGTGGGTTGGTTACCATTATGTAGGTTTTATAAAATATTGGGTACCCATACATGAGCATTAAGATTTACGAATGACCCTAGCACAGCTGAGGATATACCTTTACGTGAGATTGATGGAGATAGGATGACCTTTATACATCTAGGGGAGCACCCTAACATGAGCTTCAGAAACATTTAAATACCCTTATAACCCCCCCCCCCTAATGTGAGCCAATACCCTTATGCAAGTCATGTGATAACCTTATATGACATTCCGAATTTTCGGTTACCCTTATGCAACTCCACCATCACATGAATACCCTAACAAAACATTAAGTATTTTAGTGAAACCTTTATGTATCTCTTGGGATATCTTGGTTACCTTATGAAACATATAATAAAATGAATTTACCCCTATAAAACAAATATAATATAGTTTCTACCCTTACACACCCATTTAAAAAAAGGTGTTACCCTTATGTAGAATCATGTTCATTTTTAAGGGTAAGAATAACCTTAAAATAATAAATTTTTACTTATAAAAACATGTAAGTTATTAGGATAAGGATTTATTATCAACCCCCAAATTCTCAAAAACACTTCTAAAATAATATAATTGCATTAAAATCGTCAAAATTAAATTCCAAAGAAACATTTAAAACCTTTAATTCACTTCCGTAATTTTTTAACCATTTTAAAACATCTTTATAATTTAAAAAATAAATTAAAAACAAATTCTAAAATTTATGAAACTACTATTGAACCACCAGACATCATAGAATTATAGAGTAAGGGCTCAGGAAAATAGGGACCCTTAAATCAGAACCTCATTAAGGGTAAACATAATTGATAACAATTAAATATCATAAGTGAGCATTCTCATGGTTTCCTATAATGATTATTGTGTCGTATCTCCAAAAAAAATTCCAGGTTTTTACATAATTCTATAATTCTTTTCTTTTAAGGATATGTTACATTCCATGTTTATACCTCTTTATATTAGTTCATAAAAATGTGATCAAACTAATTATACACACATATATAGGAACAAACTCATTATGTACATGCTTTACTATCACATGATATGTCAACTTAAACAAATTCATTGATGGGTGATATAGAACCCTACCTGTCATCATCATTATATATGTGTTCCATATGAAAATAAAAATTCATCATAAAGAACTCATGGAAATAAAATGGATTTCATATCCCTTTTAAAAATAACCATATAAGAAAAACATTCATAATTCCATCAATATAAATGATATTCCAAATGAATATAAATTCTTACCAATGACACTAAATAAAATTCTAGGTTAATACCATTCTATGAAGTATACGGGTTTTACAACATACCGATAAAGGGTGTATAGTTTAGTCAATACTTTCCCCAATAAATCGATGAATGAAATCTAGGTGAACACCATTCAATCAAAGTAATGAAATATAGAGTGTTCACAAAGGAAAGGAATTAGAAGAAAAATAATTCCTATTGATTATGGATAGTTTGGAAAGAAAAAGGTAGTGATTTATCATTTTTATGATAGAAAAGAATATTTCATAAACCACCCTAACCATTAAGGTGGATATTATTTTATTTATTAATATCATTGAACAATAATAAAGTAAATCAATGGATGTTGTGTTAATTAGATAACATTTTTAAGATCATTAGGAAATTCAATTTTGAAATAAGAAAAATTATTGAATATTTTTAAAAAAAATATTTAAGAAGAAATATTTTATGAAAAAAATAGAATGCAATTTACTTTATAAAACATGAAAACATAGAATGGAAGATTCCTTTAAAAATATTAATATATTTCAAACATGTGTACACGTTGAAAACATTAAAAATTTATATTTTCAAACTTTGATGAAAACAAACCATAAATAAAGTACTAAAAAAATTTAAAAATTTTAAATAATCTCAATTCATGAAAAATTACCGTGATAAATTATTGAGCCATATATAAGTAAATTTCCAAAATCATCTAATTAATCCATGCACGGAGGAGAAGGATTCCCGACTAAAAAGAAGATGTAGTGTTTACTTCTATACAATGGGTAAAAATAGTCCATGATGGAAAATAAAATAGGTATAAGATAATTAAAACCCATGAAAAAACATAGGAATATAAAATTATAGTGGCTTTAGTCAGAAAATTATACAAATTCCATAGACGTATTATGTTTCAAAAGAAATCACTATTTGATATTGAGATTGGTCAAAAAAATCTCATTATAATAGAAATGTAAGAATCAAAGGATACAAACAAGAATATCATGAAATTAATATTAAAATATCATAAAATTAAAGGTATTTTCATATATAAAAGAAATATTTCATTTAATACACCATATAAATGAAATAATGGTGTGAAATATCAAACATGTATTATGAGGATGAAAATAACACAATGAGACCCTTACCATGTTTCCCTATTTATTATAATTCAATGTAAGATATTTTATAATAAAGATAAATATATTAATATTATATTTTAGTAACTTATTTATATACATTACATTTTATATAATTCATTTATGATCATTTATTATGAATATATTAGTTAGTTATAACTTATTAGTTTAACTATCAGGTGTCAGTAACATTATTGGTTTCTCACATAATTTTTAATTTTGATTTCTATAACCATTATATGATAACAAGTTCATAAATACTAAAAAATTTAATTTATTATAACATATAACTTAAAATTATTTATAAATATATTATCTCATTCCATTAGTTTTTTAGTTGTTTTGTGTGAGAATTGAATCGGTGTTGATTTATTTTGGTGATTTTATCGACTTAAGATTATAATAAATTAATAAGTTGAATACATAATATAACCATTCCATAACCTTAAATCGATTAATATTTTCTAGTTATCTTATAGTAATATTATTATTTAATTCATCCATGATATATTTTTATGTCATTGTTCATGTAGGTGGTTAGATCAATCCAAACATGAACGTGTTGTGATTTGATGGGTGAGTATGGTTAAGAAATTTTTATTTTTACATAATATCATTATAAAAGAAAAATAATGATAATATTTATATTTTTTAAGGTTTTTAATCATAATTTAAATTTTTTTAGAAAAATGATGAAAATATAGATGAAAAATAAAAAAAATGTCACTTTTTGGAGGTGGTAGTTCGCACAACACACGATTAACATTTTCATTTCCCAATGAATAAGAGTGGATGAAGGTGGATTATAATTTTACTCCATATAATCATAATTATATTATATATTTCAAATATAATCTTAAATTCCATCCTTATAACCAGTGATGAGAGGTGGTGGTGAAAATGGAAGACATCATTTCTTGGCGGTGGTAGTCCTCAAAAACACACGATCAATATTCTTTTATTTATCTAGCTGGATGGAAAGGAATAGATAAAGGTTGATCCATTAATATAATAAAACCTCATTTTAATAATGATACTTAGTTCATTTTATTACTATTTATATAGTTTTTCTAAGATAAATGTTTAGCATAAAGGATAAAGATTAAATTATACTTATTTTGGGATCATGAACTTTGTCTTGAAAGACTCCTTGGAAATGAAGGGAATATGATAGCTTATGGTGATCAGGGTATTTAGGTAATGAAATGTAATTATAGGAGATTAAAATTTTGAATTACTTAAAGTAAAATTATAAGGTTATGTGTAACATTGGGAGGGTGAAATTTATTCACTTTTATAAGTAAAGAAAATGGCACTTTTGTGAATACCCGTTATTTTTCAATAATAGAATGACACTATTCCTGGTTCAATGGTTCCAAAAGTGATAAATAATGCTTTTTTGGTGATATAATGTGGATAAATCCTATACTGCTATTTTTCACATATTTTAAACATGTTTCATTACTTTTATAACTTTTATTTTTACATTTTACCATTTTTGTTTTTAACTTGGTAACTAGTTTTTACCCACGTAATTTAAATTTTATTAAAAATATGACGTAAATCCTATTACCAAATTTGGTTGTTATGAACCCAAATATCCTCCCCATTTAATCTCATTGAATTTTTAATTAATATAAAATAACTTTTAAACAAAAACATTTAATATATAGAAAACTACTTTTTAGAAACAAATGGTTTATCAACATTAAGTGTTCTCAATCTAATTTAGTGTTGATTACCAATGGAATGAGTGCTAATATATTTATATATAGGTTTAAAAATTATTATAATTTAATTTTTAATGAATTAATTTATTTATTTTATTAGATAAAAATTTGACAATATTAATAAAATAATTATTTAAAAATAACAGCTTTACCATTATTGAGGTTATTAACTTTAATTTTAGTAATCATAATTTATACTCAAAAATGAAATTGACCTTATTTAAAAATAATTTAATTTTAATTTAAAATATGAAATTAAATTTTATATATTTAATTTCTATATGTGATGAAAACTATTTTTTAATATAAGAAAGTAGAAACTACTTTTAGAGTAAACTATTACTTATGTTTCCAAGATGTTGCACATGTGTTTAATTTATTCAACATAGTTATTTAAAAAAATTATTTTACTTTATAAATATATATGTATATATAAGGTTTTAAAATATATTAATTTGTTATTTTAATATGATAATTTCATAAATATGACGGTAATAGCGAAGTTGATATCTTTTCACTATTCATTTAAAATTAATTATTTTAGAAAAATTCAAAAAAAATCGCTTTGGATAGTTTTGATATGTGTAATTAAAAAATGAATTTAATTTTTTAAAATCAAAATTATTAAATTATAAATTTATATTTTAAATAAAAATTCAATATATATATATAACCCTTTTATTGAAAAATACCTTTTAAAAACATTAAGTGTTCTTAATCATATTTTGTATAAATTTTTTAATTTATTGAAATTTTTTTATTTACTTGAGGTTTAAATATTATTAAATTTTATTAATAATAAATATGTTGTGGCACATTTTAGATTGATATTGTGTGTGATGAAATATCTCAATGATCATATTAGTTTAGAAAAATATATTCCAAATTTTCATGGTATTACAAAAATAAATTGTATGTCATGTGTGATGAGTTGTGTGGGAATTTTATAACTCATATATGAGTTAATTGTATCTCACATATTATTAAATAAAATCACTTGTTCCTTCCATATTTTTAGAACTATATGAAGAATTGTTTATCATCATATATAATTGAATTATTTATCATTTTCTATGACATATATTCTAGGTAACAATATTCAACATTAAAATGGTTCAATTTTCGAAGGTAGATGTTTTATGTGATTACAGGGATTATTCAAAGTGATTAAATATTGATTATTATGGCAATATTTAATGATATTTTGAATAGTTATTTTTATGGAAAAGATGAGAATTATTAATAAGATTCTACAATGGATTAATGTTCATGATAATATTTATTTATTTGTATTATTATTCTAATAATTATATTTTTACAGTTCATTGACATTATTATGGAATACACATGTGAAGTTATCATTATTTGTTAAGAAGTAAGATCCCAAAGTCAGTAATTGGATTTTTTCTATAAAATCAAGGTTGAATCTACAAGGTTGGATTCTAGTGTGATGATCCATATATGATACTAAAGTGATACAAATTTTAAAAAAATTAATTCTTTACAAAATGAGTTACTTGATTTCCTAGAGATATATCCCTCGTCTACATCATTGAGGATCCAAATATCATTTTTTATACATCATAATATCATCTATAAATTCCAATGGTTTCATTATTTTATGTTTTCATTGTGCAGTAATTTTTATAGTTGTAACATCATTCACAAACATGGTTATACAACATTTAAAATATATTATTTGTTTTTTATAACTACCTAAAATGTATTATCATAATTTTTAAATGTACCTGTCAAAAGGAACTAGGTTAGGGATACTTCTTATAAAGTAGGGGTTTGGTCTATTCTCATGTAAAAGGTTGGGTCGGTTCTATACCCATGTAAAATACTATATCATAGTGTATATTCATACTATTTAACTGAGAGTTTGAAAAGTAGATATAGTGTAATTTAGATTCAAACTAATATAAATATTTCATAATTTCTTTTTTACTCTACTTATTTCACACTTCACACATACACTTCTTCATTTATTTATGAAAAAAATATTTAATCCTTTATTCTATTGAATTCTACATTGTTGTTTGAATTACTTTGATTAATTTAAGTATTATAATCCCCACTAATATAAATTTCCTTATCTATAGTGGGACCTTATGATTATTGTCAATGTGGTCACTCCTTCTAGGATATATCATCGCTACATTATAATAAAAAAGATAACATATAAGGTTAGTTGTTAATTTTTTTGTAGATTTCATATAAATAATCTATATCTTAGGTACTATTAAATTAGATCACTCATGACTATCATATTATCATAACTATATGGATAATTGCTTGTCCTCTATTATGATTGGATTATTTATCAATTGATGTGACTTATTTTATAGGTTATGTAATTTTAAATCCAAATATTTCGATTCACTAAGGAATCTATTTTGAATGATTATCACGATTAGTCGAATTGATTAAATGTTGATTATTATAGAAGGGTTTAATGATATTTTGAATGATGATTTTTATAGAGAAGTGGAGAATAAATATCGGGGGTCTATGACAGATTAATGATGATGATATTATTTTTTTATTTATATTCTTATTATAATGGTTATATTTTTATAGTTTATTGAGATTATTAGGGAAACCCCATGTCAAGTTATCATTGATTATTAAAAATGAAGATCATGGAGTTAGACATTGGGGATTTTCCATAAAATGAAGTTTGAATCCATAGGTAAGGATTGGAGTTTGGGGATCCAAATATGTAATGGGCATAGTTTTCCTCTGGTCCTTCAGTTCATGTAATTGGCCTTCGTGTCATGTTGGTCCTTGTGCCTTAGGCATATGGGTCATGTAAGGGTTCCCCTTCAACCCTTAAAAGGGGGATTATCCATAATAAAATAAAAAAGAAATAATTTTTTTCATTCGAGTGCATCATTAAATAACATTTATTAAGGTTCTAAGTTCACTAACTATACACTAGCATCACATATAAAACATTAAATGGTTTCATTGTTTTATTATTACATTGTATTGGAATTTTTTCAATATAAATTTATTCACATGCATGTATATACCACCATTAAAAGGTATTATTTGGTTCTTATACCTAAAAAAATAAATTTCATAAGTTGTTACAAAACCTATTAAAATGATCTAGGTTATGGATCTTCCTTATAATGTTTGGATTTCATCTGCACCCATTTAAAAGGATAGGTTTTCTCTCAACCTGTATAAAATAGTATATCCTAGTGGATATCCATATTACCCGGTTGAGAGTTTTATGAGTATATAAATGGTCATTTAGAGCTAAAATACAATAAATATCTTTTGTTCTCTTGTTTACATTACTTTTTTAACTCTTTACCCTTTCACTTATTCATTTCCTTATCAGTAATTTTTTTAATCCTTTATTCCATCAAATTGTTTATTATTGTTAGAATTAATCTAATTATTTTAATGGTTACAATTTACACCCCCCAATTATCTCTTTCCAAATACATTTTGAGACCAAACAAAAGGGAGTATAATAATGTTTTCTAATAGGTTCTTCCTAAAAATATTAATTGGGAAAGAGTTGTTTAATTGTGATGTAATTATGTCACCACTTATTTTTTTCGACCATAAGTATACATATATGTCTTGAGGTGGTGTCTGAAATTTTTTACTAAACATTCATGATATGAATGAATGTATAAAACCATAATCAAATAATAAATTATATATTATTTAAGTAAAAATAAGTATACATATCATAAAATTATTTTCACTCTCCACATTAGTATTGATTATGTCATAATTTCATCCTTTATCCCTTATCCTTAGAGGTTATTATCATCGATTATCCTTGATGAACCTTGCCTTAGTGAACTGACTTACATAGTGTACATGTTCCCTGTAGTTTAAACATTAAAACATGGGTGGAGGATTGATTGGAACCTTCCTTAGTTATAACACATTTTTCAAAAAATTTATCTAACAAAAATATTAATTAACTAGATACCCTTATTTTCAATATATTATGAATTTTCTTGTTCTTTTAGGTAGTTTCCCATATAATTCTTATCACACATATGACATGTTTATAGTTTGATATTATTCACTATGTGATATTTATCCATTAGTTATATAAAATTAAATTTTATTCTACTCGTTTTATTTTTTCCCCATTCTCAACATAAGGGGAGCATCTGACTGTTTCCTCAAATCAATCAATTTATATAGATTTATAAACATTTTTAAATACTCAAATTTAGTACACTGAATATGAATTCAACCTTACATGTAGGGTAAATGAAAATTCTAGAGGATTTTTTGTCAGAGATAATAGAAAGATGGGATTGAATTTCCCTTTTAATTTTTTAAGGAAAAATTTAAATATAAATTCAAATATAAATCAGATTTAATTGATAATGTGTGAAATATAAAGCATGATAGTTAATAAAATAGATCCGAGTTTATAAAAATAATATCAAATTAATTTAATCATTGAAATGATCAAACAATATTTATTTAGTTATTTTAGTTGATTTATAAATGATACAATCTAGAAAATCAAATTGAGGATAAACATAATTGATAAGGATTTTGGATAAATCTTTATGTGTTTCCCTGGGTCTCCACCTCTCAATTCGAGAGGTATATTATATAAGTATCTTGATCTAAAGGGTGATCAAGAAACACATCCCTCACTATTGTGTCTTGTGATAAACCTCTTGAGCTTCATTGGTATTCAAGTAACTTATCTCATACTTTAATAAAGTGTGAACTGTTGTAGATTATAGATTGAAGAGAGGGAGGTTTTCCTTATGATAACTAGTTAAAATACACTCAAAAACTCTCTGTATAGATTAATTTTAAGGGATAATGAGATATTTTAGATGATATTGGATAGAATTTAAATAAATTGATAACTTTAAAAGATGGTTGAGAATATTAGGGATAATATAAATTCACTGAGGAATTGATATTTTACAGCACATCATTTGGAGAAAGGATGCCAAAAATAAAAATCCAAGTATACAAAATAGTCCTTTTATATACTCTAAAGGGGTCGAGAAAGAACTGAAATTTTCTAGGATTCATGAGGATGAAGAAGGATAAATTTATTGTATTTTTACCATAAAAATGCATCCATGAAAGATCCTTCTCAATTCTACCATATAGCCAGTGGATTACCTAGAATCTAGTGATCTTGGAAGAACTCAACTGTCCAGACACTACTTTCTAGTGGATGGCTGATGGACATCGAATAGAATTCACCTTCACTAGATGATAAATCGACTAGATAGTTCCCCGTTATTGGTTCGATAGTGATCCAACTACACATCTTGGCTACTTCCATCCTCGAATCTTTTAGCATGTACCCTAAATCGGCTATCTTTTCATGTATGCACTCTTTCAATGACAATAGTGGCTGCCTAAACCTCATTTTATAACCTTTTGGGTCTTTTAAGATATTACCAAGGTATTAAGGGATAGAGATATATCTATTAAATACTTTTTCATGAGCTCAAAAAATATTTAAGAATTCATTGGATTCCAAAAATTTATATTCAATGTAAACCCTAAAATTCACAAAAAATGAAAATATTAGAAACATATGTGAGTGTTTTTTATTGTGAAAATAATATTAGGGAGAGTGGTATAATAATCTCTCCAATTTCAATGATCAAAAACACTTAACATAATAATTTAAATTAATAATAAATAGATAATGAAGAAATTAAATAATTAAATAAGATATTTTATGAGCTTAAGAGTAATTATATCATGAATTCTATAAAAAATAAAAAAATAATTAATTTATAAATATCCAAATTTGTAAAAAATAGTTAATAACTGGATACAAGTGAATATTATTAAGATAATTTTAAGAACTACTCTCCCTTTTTGAAAAGAAAATGAGGACATTTCTATGACATTTTGATTATCAAATATGTTGAATAGAATTAAAAAGAATAATATAATAATAGGAAAGAGAAATATAAGAAATATTTTGAATAAAAAATCAAAAGAGATTTGAAATTATAGATAGACCATTGAGACAATATTTTTTAAATAGAAATTCATTTTTAAAAGAAGTAAAATATTTTGAAAATAAAAAAAAAATTAAATCATCATTTAATTTAAAAAATATCAAAATAATATCATTATTAGAGATGGGTATGGAGATATTAATGTAAAGGAGAAGAGAAAAAAACAAAAAACAGATAAATTTGAAAATAAAACTCTTAAAATTCTAACTATCCCAAAAAATATAATCATTATAGAGAGATATTGACATGTTAAAGATAATAGAAGAGGAAATGGGTATTAAAGTAAAGAGATAAGAAAAGTAAAATAAGAATAAATAACGATATGCAATAATAGAAAGAAGGAAATAAAATAGGTAAATACCTTTTTCATGAAATAATTTTCCTAAAGGATTGTTTTAACCACCATTGATTGAAATTTTAATTTAAAGAGCTTGAGGAAGTTCCTTTATATGGAAACCAAATATTGAAATAATTCTATAATTTCTATTTTTTTCAAATCTAACATAATAGGAATGTAAAAGTAATAATAATATGTGATAAATATTTTACTCATCATTAATATTCCGTAATAGAGATGAAAAAAACTTTTTTGTTTCAAAGGGAGTACAAACATAAATACTTTTAAGAGATTTGAAAAAAATGAATGAGATTTGAAAAATCAAATGAATCAAAGGTAGTTTTAAAATAAAATATTAATATAATTAAAAGTAATTATTTTGGAAGTTTTTTTAAAAAAATTTAAGAGGTGGTAATATTTTGGAAATAAATAATTAATTAAATGTTAAAAAAATTTATCTCTCATAATGAAAATTTCTTAATTAAAAATATAAACTAAGAGATATGGGTCCCCATAAAATTATATCATAGGTGAGATAAAGGGATCATTGCTAGGATAAAATATAATAAATTACAATAAAAATAATATTTTAAAAATACTTATATTTTAAAAATAATACTAATGATAGACAACAACCAAATGAAAATTTTTACAAGTGAAACATTGCATATTCAATATTAATTAATTTGAAATAATCAAGGGGGTAGAGGTTTAGTGAAAATATGAGTGATTTTATATTATGTTGGGAGAAAATACTATATGATATCACCTTTAACTTTTCGAAATTGATCTCCTGAGAAATTGTGATGGTGGAAAATGTTTTTTTTGTGATAGTGATCGACATGATTTTTAGAAAAATTGGTGGAACTATTATTGTCTCACTTGATATGGATATGGTCAAATACCAACCAAAAATCCATGAGAGTGTGTTAAATACATATAATTTGGTTAAAATAACTCCTGGAGGATATGTATTCTACTCTAGAATTATAAAGGGAAATAGAATTGTGATTCTTACTAATATATGAGATAAGATATTTTCTTAGTAGATTAAAAGTTCCACTAGTACATTTACTATCTTGTTTCTATCCTCTAAAATTAGTATTGTAAAAAGAAGATAATTCAAAATAGTTTCCTTTCAGATAAAAAAATTATGGTTCCTTTTAAATAATTAAAAATATATTGAACATATTTGAAATGATATTATTTTGGATTTTATTGAAGATGTGAATATATATAAAAAACATTATATCAAAAAAATGTTTCATTATGGTTATGTAGACTAAAAATGATACTTATATAAAGCTTTCTATTGACCAGTGTACCAGCTTCCTCCAATTTAATCTTACACATTTTACTCGTGGGACTATTAATTTACTTATCATGATCCATTATGAAAAATTTTACAAGTTCATTGTTATATTTTCCTTTCTTTAAAAGGATATAATCATTTCCTTGAGACATTTGAAAACCAAGAAAGAATTTGAGTTCCCCCTTAAAGGTCATCTCAAACTCCTTTTTCAATAAATCATAAAATTCAAAACATTGTTCTCCATTCCTAGAGATACAAATCACATCATCAACGTATATTTAAATGAGTGAAATGTCATTTACGATGTATCTTAAAAAGTGAGTTCAATCAGATTTTCCCATTTTGAAACCATTTTAATAAAGATAATTTGAAATGTGTTTATACCATACTAGAGAGTATTTTTTGAAAACATAAAAATTTATGGTAAGTTTGAAATATGAATTTGGAAAATGATGATTTTAATAACTAGTTTATTGTTCCTTTAAACTAATTTTATAAATAAAACTATTTTTAAAAGTACTTTAGACAACTATTTGAAAAATATTGAATTTAATATGAGAGGTGAATTCTAACAAGATTATAATGTATTATAGCTGAGAAACAGGTAAAAAGGTTTTATCATAGTCGATTTAATATTATTTTTTATAACTATTAGTAACTAAATGATATTTTTTTCAAGTAATATTACCAAATTTGTTTAGTTTATTTCTAAAAATCCATTTAGATCCTATAACAGAATGATTATTAGTTATTTACATGAGATTCCATACATTATTTTGAGTGAATTGATTAAGTTAATGTTGAATATAAAGAAAAAAATTCATCATTAAGGGAATAATTAAGGTATTGGGGTCAATGAGAGAGATAAAGGATAGGTGTTCAACCTCATTTAAAATTTATTTATGATTGTGATTCAACAATTGTAAATCTTTAATGGAATTTTCATGGGGATGGAATTTTGATTTAATAAAAGATTTTTTAATATATTTTTATGTAGATTCTTATTTTTATTCAACTTCTTTAGATTGGAAAGTTTAATATAAAATAACATTTTTTTAATACATTCTATGAAATAGATTTTGGAAGACTATATTAAAAAACATGGATTGATTATTCCACCATTTTAGTTCATTTTTAAATGACATGATATGATTTTATTAAGTTAGATTATCCAAGAATGATAACATCATATGACATCGAATCAAATTTTAAATGAATCTCTTCATCATTTTAAATAAATCATTTTCATATAGAACCCATTAAAAATATAACATTAGGAATTTAATTAAACCAAAATTCATAAAGGTTTTTCTTTAGTAAATTCATAATGAGAACACACTCAATGGTATAGCAAGTAGTACTCATGGCCTCGACTGAAAAATATTTTAGTATAGAAAATTAATTCAAAAGTATATGGGAAATTTATTGGATTGCACGATTTCACCACTCTACTAACCTATTTTGTTATGATTTTAGGGAGTATAAATAGAATGATTATGTCCATCAGAAGAAAAAAATAATTAAATTAATTTTTATTGATTTCTTCACCATTATAACTACTAATTGAAATAATTTTAAAACCATTTTTATTTTCAGTATTTTTTTTAAAACTATATGAAGTCTTTTCAATATTAACTTGTAGAAGTTAAGGAATAATCCCCAGTGAACCTTGTAAATTCATCAAACATTACGAGAGTACAATATTTTTCCTCTTATAAATTCAATTATAGAATGAAAAATAAATTAAATATGAATTAATTCAAGATATTTTGAAGATAATATCCATTTTTTATATTTAAAATATGATTTGTGTTTCTTACTTATTGGCGTGACCTATAAAAATGTCATATTTGAAATATCTCATACTAGTTGATAATGGTTGAGTTTTACAAGATAATGTGAGATATAATGAATGATTCATATATGCCAAACCCTTGACTTGTTTACATATTAATTCACACATTTAATATTTTGGAGATTAATATATTTTAATTTGATTGTATAAACATTTTAAAATCATTAAATTGTAAAAAAAGTTTTTATTTTTGTATAAAAAACATTGAAAAAAATAATTTTCAAAATAAATTAAAAAACATCCATTACCCAATTGACTAATACTTAGAAAATTTAGTTTCAATGCTTTAATGAATAAAACATTTTTTTTATAAGACTTGAGTAAGAGAAACTAATGATACCATCACTAATTAACATGCCCCTAGAGTTAACACCAAAGGTGATGTAACATCATTTGACTTTATTGATTTGATTGAATTCAGAGTGGTCTCCACAAATGTGTCTTAAAAAACCACTATCAAGGTACTAGAAATCCTCTTGGGTTTTTCTCTGAGGACTCTTTTCCTAGAAGATTAAAAAAGTGATGATTATGTTATATAAACAAACTTGGGTCATCATAGGGTTTCTAATAAATATATAAAAAATATATTTTCTTAGTAGGTTTCCTTTTGTAAAAAATTGATGAAATATAGATTAACTTTAATCTTATATATAACACATTTTCTTGAACACATTCATATATTAAATAATATATTTTTTAAAATAATCATAAAAAATTTCTTCAGAAACATGTTTAACAAAATTAAATTTCGTTGTATTTTTAGAGGTTATCTCATTATTTTAGAAACCAAAGTCGATCCAAATTTTCCATGATTTTTCAAACAAACAGTTTTATTTACGTTTTTTCACTTTCATGTAACTTTTTAACGATATTTTTTGAGATATTTAATGATATATTCAGGATTATTATCATTTGGTTCAGTTTTTTTTAATTTCAAGATGATATCTTCTTTTTCTTTGAATAGAAGATATTTTTATTTTTGGGATATTTTCATTTTATAAAATAAATTACTTTTATTTATTTTCAAGATCAAGATATAAAGATTCTAGTTAATGATATCTATTTTATTTTAACTTTAATATCAATTTTACCTTTTTATTTTCTTTTAGATTATTCTTTTAAATGGGATGCTATGGATGGATGTGACCTTTCTTTTTTACATTCCCATCTTGTCACTTCTGGTTCCACCTTTTGATTTGATTTTATGGATCTCTTGTGGAGGTTTTTTCAGTAGTTCATCATGTTCCGGGTATCAAGAGAATGGTCTAGATCCTCACCTCTTTATTTTTCATTACTGCTGTCTTTGAAGGTGTTGTTTTTATTTGACTTCATTAGAATCCTTCTCTACTTGAAGTTTCATCGAGGGTTCCTCGATCTCCATTTTATTCATGTATATGGATTCTTGAATGGTCATGAGTTTAGTATCCCATTATTTAGTTTAAACCAAAAGGATTTTCATTGAGAGAATTATTTCAAATAACTCATCTATGAGGGAATTTTAATCATTACAGATGTCAGTAAATCACTTTAACATTCTAGTAATAGACTCATTAGGATGTGTCAAAAAATATTCAAATTTCATAACAACTTTTTTCAAGTGTAAACACAATTAAACTCATTATGATCATGTTAACAAATTATGTCACTCATAACATTGTTATTTAGATAAAAATTATTAATATATTCAAGGGTCTATTTTTATTCATATTCATTAGTTGTAAAATAATCATGTGTCGCCATTTTTTAAATAAGATAATAAAAACAACCAAGAAAATTTTACATCTAATTCATATAAAAGGATTAATTGTCATTGTAATAAATAAGAGCATGAAAATTAGAATTAGATTCTACATTAAAATATATCTTTGGAATTATTTAGTATTCAAAAAATAATTAAAAGTCAATTTTGAAAATAGGAAATTTTTTATAAAAACAAAAATACCTCTTTGACATATATTTTTGGTCGTAGATTATGGAAAGTGGGAGGATGAATTTATAATTAAAAATTTTAAATCCAACATTAAAGATAAATACAAATATAATTGAGACTGGATTGATAAAGTGAGAATTCAAAATAATTATAGTTGATAAATTTTATTGGAATTCATAAAGATAACATAAAATTAATTCAATCATGGAAATTATTTAATAGAATTTAGGAATATATGTGAGTTGAAATTTAAATAATGCAATGTATAAAAGTAAATATAGGACAAACACAATTAATAATGATTTTAGCTAAAGCATGATGTGATCTCATACATATATACTTGTTTCATAAATAGTTATATAGTATAAATACCTAAATATAAAAAGTGATCTAGAAAATAATCCCTAACGGTTGTGATTTTTTAGAACCCTCTTTAGATTCATTGATAGTGAAGTAACATGTCCCAAACTTTTATGAACTATGAACCATTGGATAATGGAGGTTGAGGAGAGAGAGGTTTTATCATAAAAACCTAGTAAAACCACTCAAAAATTTCTTTGTATGGATGAAGTAAAATAGAAAAGGAGATATTTTAGAGGATGGTTAAGATCATTTGAAGAAATTGATAACTTCATCAGGATATTCCAATAATTAATAATTCTATTGCTTTATCGTTGAATTGTTCTTTGAGATCACATAACTGGGAGAAAGGATTTTAAAATTACAATTCCAAGGAGAAAAGGGAGTAGTTTTATATCCCCTAAAACGATTGATAAGGATAAAAAATTATCTTAAATTCATGAAGCTAAATAATATTTCATTTATGTTGTTTTTTACCATAATAAATTCTTCCTCATTGAAACCTACTCAACACCACTAGGTACCCAGTCTCCTCTACCATGTAGCTAGTGGGAATCCTAGAAATGGGTTTTTCTAGTATAAATCCATTATCTTCTACTATATAATAGCTACATAGTGGCATTAAATTAGAATACACCTTAACTAGATGATACAATAGTTGGACGGTGCACTGCACTGGCCACCCAGTCATGTCTTCACTCTTTCAACCTCAAGATTGGTCACCTATACTTCCTTTTAAGACCTTATTTTAATATTATAAGATATCACCAAGGACTTTAAGGGTAGAGAGTGATTTTTTCAATATTTATAAAGACTCCATACCATATTTAATAATTTATTTAATTCCACTAATTAATATTAAAAGTAAGCGCTAAAATTATGTTAAAATGAGAATTTTTGTAACATGGGTGAGTCTTTGTGATAATGAAAAACCCATAGTAGGGGGAGACAGTTAAAAAGGGAATTAATTTCAATCCTTGTTAATTTTTCCTCATAAGACCCAATTTATTTTTCCTCCCTTTTTATGAGTCTAAGAAACATTTTCTCTATTTTAATATATATTTTGTAAAGAAAATATTTGTTGAATAATGTTTTTTTAGTATTAAACTCTATTGATTCAATATCTCAATCATGATTTTTATTCATCATAAATGTAAAAAAAATTATTTTATTATCCTTCTATTTGTTAAAAGATAAATATAACATTATCTTTATCCAAGCATTGGAGGATATAGAATATCTTCTCAATAGAATTAATCTGTTGTTCTATGATTAATGAATTAAAAGTTCCACCAATTGAGGGAGGTATTTTTCACATAAATGAATCAACTATAATAATTTCTCTCACGGGATATGGTGTGTGTTACAAATGTTTTAAGTTATTATTAATAACATTATTCTTTTGAGAAAATACCACCATATGGTTCTCGAAATTTGTTCCCATAATATTATTCATCTCATTTGAGTAATCATTATATTTCCCATCACATTAATATTTGAAAAACATCATAATATTTTCTTATATTTAATAAAATAAATTAATGATTGGGTTGATATTACTCAAATTAAAAATCAAATAGAAGGAAAAATATGAGCTTAAAATAAATAACAAAAAAATGAATTGAATATCCTAACAAATGTCTTTATAAATTTAATTCAAAGTTATGCATGGTGAATTTTCTATCAGTAAAATAATATAAATAGAAATTTATTTGATACCAAATATAATTATTCATACCTCATAAACATAATATTAAATCAATTTTTACTCCAATAATCCTAAACAACCCTTAAAACTGTAAGTCTGGTGCCTAAGGGGGATTAGATACATAGTCTTAAAATTATACTATATTTCATTTATTTTGATCTCCATAATTTTATTTTAACTACCATTGAAATTTTATTATTTTAAAGGATACCCTACATAAATATATAAAATAAAAGAGTGTGCTATAAATCTCAGAAAGGGAATAATCAACGTAAAGAGTGAGGATGAAGCAATACACACAGGCTGAGAGGCATATCATGGTATCATAAAAGAGTAAGATAATTAGAATAAAAAATAGAATAAATTAAATAATATCATTTTATCATTTTATCATAAATATGTGGAAACAATTAAAACATGACATCATTATCACAAGACAAGGCTTACTACCAATATAATATATCACAGCGTGATACGGTTGTTTTCTGTAGACTATAAATGATGTCTCATGAGATAAAAAATTACCCAATACATTAGAGGGTTTTATAATTTTAATTAAACTCATCACATCATAATATGTACATGTTTATCTTCTTCACTTAATGTAATTATACATAATTAATAAGCTAAAGAAAACTCATACGGATGATAGGGGTTACATAATCATGTCTTAAAGCATAACCAAAAGATATATCAAAATGATTTTAAATAAAATAATAGATGAAGGAATTTTATACATTAATAATTGAATTAATATGTATGGTTCAGGATGAAAGATAATAAGTGAAGGAATAATCATGAAAATTTAACGAAGTGTCAGGTGTGGTAATGAACCCTTAAAATGATGTTTTAGGAATCGAGTAAAGATATTTTAAATGAGTAAAGTTTATAGGTTTTTACTTAAAAAATAAATAAAAGAGAATATTTTTCCTAAAATATTGAGTATTTTTAGAAATAAAAGAATATTAAAACATTAAAAATAGTATTACATGAAATGAAATAAGAAATATAAAAGTTCCCTTTTGAATGGTTTTTTAAAAAAAAAGTGATTGAGAAAGGAACTTGAATTTGAAGCTCATTTAACCACTAGAATATATCAGTTATATAATTTGTTGTAATTTCAAAAACAAATATTAATTTTTATATCATAAATTGATATATACTTATTATTTTATTACAATTATTACTAATTTTTTATTACTAGTGTCAACCACATGGAGTTATTCAGTCAACTTCTCCAAAACACTTTTGGTATGTGGGTATTGGTCAAAGGTGTGGTTAAAAAGTTATATAATATATAGAGGTATAGAGGTATATGTTATATTTAATCACAATATAATAAATGTTACATAGTTTAATAGATAGTCCAAAAAATTCCAAGTTATGATAAGTTCCTTCATACATGTGTTTTAGGTACTTAAAATAGACATTATTATTTATTATTGATATCATGGATATAATTAAAAAAATTCATTCTAAAGTATTTATTTATTCATAAATTTGATATTTACTTATTAAATATATTTTCAAAACCATTCACATAAGGTAGTTGTAGATGGTTTATAACAATAATCATAGAGGTGGTTAAAACTGACAAAGATGGGTTGATTTTATAAAAAACTATAAAAATGGATTTCATGAGTTATATGATGACATGATTCATATTAAAATAGAATTATATTATTAATTATATGATAGATGTATTTTGTTTTAATTATAAATATGAGGTGGAAATAATAAGTAAAATAATTGAAATTTGAAATAAATGTAAGATTTACATCCCCTTTTTGGAAAAGCGCCTTTAGAATTCACTACAAGAAATACTAGATTAGCCTTTGGTTAGACCAGATATTCCAAAACCTTTATATGAGATTTGGGGATTGATTTTATTATAGATTAATTAAGGTATGACATTTTTATTGATGAGAGAAATGGTTGGACAATCATGGTGCTTATAAGAATATGATAGGTGTCTTTGAAAAAAAATATTCAATAATTTATTATTAGTTATTAATAATAAACATTTTTATTATTCATGTTATTATATATTGTAATTAATGTATTTGAGGATGATTTAATTATTTATTAAATC
Organism: Viscum album; assembly: GCA_963277665.1. Classification (NCBI taxonomy): domain Eukaryota; kingdom Viridiplantae; phylum Streptophyta; class Magnoliopsida; order Santalales; family Viscaceae; genus Viscum; species Viscum album. The sequence goes on from OY728121.1 coordinate 792,819,745, forward strand.
ATTTATGATGGTCACTTGGACTTTTTGATGGTTATTATTTGTTATCAATCTATGATTGAGAATAATAAAAGGTTGTTGACATGGTATTTAAGGTTGTAAAAAATGTTTTTGATATGTTTAGAGATGACCTATGAATATTTCATAAGTATTTGTGAGTGTTTAAAGGGAATCTAAAATCATTATACTAGATTTCAAATTTATATCTAAATAAATTCTAGTTTGGGGCCAGCTTGTTGGATAATTTAGCTACAAATATATCTTATGTGATTTTTGAGTTAGTCATATTTGACAAAGTGATTCCAACCTAATTATGTAAAATCATCTAAAAAATGAGAATCCAACTCATGTATAATGATTCATCTATGAAAATGATAATATGTGTCACACCCTGACCATTAATTTCAATATTATCTTGATTATTTAGTTTTATTTAAATTTTTTATTTAATTTTAGGTTGATCTGGATTATAATTTTGAAATTTTGGAATGTTGGTAATGGTGAAGGTTAGCCTGTGGTTACTATAAACCATATGAAAACCATTAAAATGGGTATATCCCTTAATAAGGCTAAAATTCATGATATGGCATATAGTTTTTTACTATGAACCCACCGATGAATGGTTTATCGACCCTCCAAATGGTGGTGCATGGTTGGTGCATGATTTATCCAACTATGTGCAGTGTCTAAATCATTAAAAAATTGAGTTTTACCACAATTACATCCTCTCATTTTAATTATTTTCTCCTTCTCCCCCTACCATTTTGGCTCACGCTACCCACTACTATCATCTCCACTCTCCCTCACATATCCCCCCCCCATCTCCCTATTTGTAATTTTATTTCCACATACATTCTTCCAAATCAAGAGTTGATTTTTTGAAGTAAGATACTTCCCACATCCTCCTACTTATCCTTCCTCTACTTATCTTGTTTATTAAATTTTCCCTATTGTGGAATCCAACTTGGTCGAACTATAATATGTAGTGGGTGTTTCCATTGGATGATTTTTAGTTCAAAGGGCATGTGTGGATTGATTTGAGAATCGTTTAAGAAATATTCAAAAAAGATGATGACTTTTAAACCCTAAATGACTTGATTCTATCTCTTTAAGGTCGGTTTCACCTTTTATTTATAATCAAATTTAGGAAACTTACCTACTTGTCATTTTAATCTCCCTTTTTTGTATAAATTTATAATATTAGACATCTATAAGGATGTTTAAAAGGAAAATCATGGTACGTTTTATTTTCCTTTCAATTTAAAATTTTTACCCCAATTGGAAGTTTGTTAAAAATATATTTTAAATAGATCTCACATTCCTTGTTTTGATAAAATATCAAATAGACATTATAAAATATTTATGTGGGATATTTAAAATTTTTTTTGATTTTTAAATTGTGATTTTAATTATCCTTTTTGTTGTACTTTAAATTTAAAGTAATAATTCAAATGTTAAGTATTGATGGATTAATTCAATGTTGTCTTATAAATATCTTTTGACACGTTGTATAGTTATACCCATATACATAGGTATATATATAAGTTTTTGTATAAATATATATATGGGAATATTTTAATTTTTTAATGGATATCATATGTATATATATAAGTGTGTATGGGTCTAACCATTAAAAAAGTATTTTTCCAATTGTAAAAAGGGTGAATTTGTGGATCTAAAAGTGATACTCAAGAATATTCTTAAATTCACATTTAAGTGTATCATCAATATAAATTGTAAATCCTGATTAACACATTTATAATGAATTTTTAAATCCCTTATTTAATTTGACTGTGATCCCTTGGATTTTATTTGGTAATCACATTATTAAAGGTAATGATGTGTGGTTTTAAATCTTCTTGTGGGTTTTATTGATCTTTTATGGTTATTGTAAACTTTGGAAGTTCCTAGTAATGTTACGGTATATAATTATGTGAATATGACTGGTTAAAATAATATGAGAACATAGGTATATAGGTGGTATGACTAGGAAAATTCTACTAGCTAGAGGTAGCAGGGATCTGTACTGCCCTCCCTTGTAAGATAACATTATAACACTGACTAATCTAAATTGTGATGTGATATGGAAAATGTATCTGTCTTGGAAATAGTTATAGACATATTTTTTTTATCACCAAGATTTTGATTATCCTAAGTCCTTGACCATAGTGACCTAGGGAATCACATTATTCTTGATCTCTATATTTACCTTTGCTTATTTCTTTTCAAATAGATAAATTATTACATTTTTTTTATGTGAAGTGTCTCCTCCAATCTAATGTTTTCTTTATTTAATGTTTGAAATGAGTTTTTATTAAAAATATCATTTCCCTCCACTTTAAAAAGTTATTACTTCTTTAAAATAATGAACATAGTTATTTAGTTTCTATTTAAAAACTAATAACAGAGCAACTTTTATAAATTTATTTCAAACTAGCATGTGATGAATATTTTAGTAAAAGATTGTGTGGTTTATGTTTATCATTCCTACTAGGCTTTAAATATCTTCCCTATATAATATTTTGGGTTCTAATTTAGTTCTATCTACTCATGGAGCTTCTTTGTTTTAGGTTGGATGGTGAATTATAAATTCACTTCAAGGTAAGTTATATGTTTTATTTAATTTATTTTTCCTTTATTTCTTAGGCCATAAAGAATTTTATTTCTTTCAATAGATGAAGGGTAAAGATATATTTGGGAGAGTTCAGTAGGTCCCTATATATATCTATCGTTATTTTATAGAAGATGTATTTAGGGGAAGTGGAAGATTGTTTTTTTATTTGGTTTATTGCTTCTACTTTCTATTAGTTGTTTATTTATTCCTATATATTTTATTTGGAATGTGTATCTGGCACATAGACTGGTATTAATGAAATTTTATTTATTTTATTCAACTTTTTATATTAATTATTTATTGGATGAAATCCTCCCACATTTTTCACTGTGATTCCTGACACTAGTTTACTTCATCTGGGTATTGGGAACTACTCTCAGGACTTATCACTGACTATTTTGGGAATCCTTTGGAGGGATGAACTTGGTTGGTTTGTTAATCTATGTGGTAATATTGTAGTATAATTTATATATGGATGAGAATTCATACTATGTATAATGATTTAAAAAAGTAAATTATCCTAAGGGGACACAGTGTAGGATAATTGAGCTGCATGATGAGAATTTGTTAGCACATAGGTCATTTTGAAAATCAGAAAAGTAAATTTAGTTTCACAATTCCATGGAAGTAAATTGTGTTACGAACTGAATTTCATATAAGTAAATTGTCATATAAAATTTACCACATAAGAAGTATAATATAGGGTACTTCAAATAGTTAGTTTAGTAGATACGGTTATTTAAGGAATATTCACCAAAGTCTTTATAAAGGCTATATTTTTTTAGAAGTTGTGTTTGTTTCTCTCATTTTTCTCTAACTAGCTCAAATTTAAGGTTCTTATATCTATTAAAAAAGAAAATTTCATGCCAACGAGCATGTACCTGAGTCTTAATGGCTCCTGCTTGGCATCCAAGAGACCCAGGTTCAAAACTGGGTGGAGGTGAATTTCTGGGGGTACTGTAGCAGTACTGTAGCATGTACTATTCAGTACGGTAGCAGCCAGAACTATTCACCCAATTTTGGCCTTCGGGCCACCGGTTTGGGCCTACGGGTCTCCAGGTCCTTCGGGTTATCAAAGGTATTCAGGCCTCAGGGCCTTCAGGCTACAAAGACTATGGAGTAGCCCAGTTCACACAGAGCAGACCCCAAAAGAGGATTAAAGCAACAAGATTAGAAGTCACTAAAAGAAGAGCTACCGAATTGGAAGAATGAGGGGGTATGGAAACCGCCATCAGGATCAGGCACTGTGTAGCTTTGTATGGGGCAATGTTATCCACTCAGTAATGTAAGGTGGGTAGCTAGGTGATCAATTATACAGAAGCTAGGGGAGGGGCAGTTCCTGTGGGTTGGGCCTACTGGTCATGTATTGGGCATAGTATGCCTCTGGGGCTTCGGGTTATGTATTTCGAGTCATGTTGGGCCTTTTGACTTGGGCCTACGGGTCATGTGTGGGTTCCCCCTTCATCCCTTAAAATGGGGATTATCTATAATAAAATAGAAAAGAAGGCCTTAAAGCCATTCGGGTAAAAGAAAATTTCATCCAAAGGAAGACATTATTCACATCTGGTGCAACATATTATTAAATGAACATGTTGTGATATAGTGTTATATATGGGAGTAGTGCATGTGATGAAAATCATGTTATTCAGATAATAATGGACTTAACCAACTGAATTGATAACAAGATAATAGTGAAAAATATATAGAAAGGGATAAAAACCAGATGCAGTAAGGATTAGGCTCTCACATTCAGTTTGAAGATCACAGATATTTCTATGTGCCTCATTGTTCATATATTTCATATTATCTATGTAAGGATAATTTAATATACTTGAGCAGTTCAAGTCCAAATTGACCAAAAAGGTATCTTTAAATAAAATTCTAAAATGAAGGGTATACTGATTCACCCCTCCCCTGTCAATGTATCAAGTTGAATTACTGGGGATTTCAAGAGGTATTAGAGTGAAGGATTCCTCTATTTGACATTATTTGTGAAGGATGAAAAATATCAACTCTATTAATAGTTTGGTTTTTCCTATATCTAATGGAAATAATTTATAGGGTTAGAAAATAAGATACTACCATTTGTGTTGTATTTGGGTCTTAAAATTCTTGATGTATCTATAGTATGGTTTACACAAATTAAAATTGGTGAGTAAACTATATTTACATGTAAATATCTAGAATTTCCATCTAATTTTTTTTAATATATGGGAATTTTACGAGTCTGTGAAAACAGACAGCGCATGATTATGAGGCCCGGTGTGCCCTGAATGAATTTCTGAACTTTTTTTTATGTAGGTTCAGTTAACGTACGAATGGGTTTTTGTAACTTTTTAACTGGTGCTTGGAATTGAAATCAGAGGACACCTTTGAACTCATAGCACTGTTATTCTCTTAAAGAGACCTTCTCCTCGACCGTAGTAGGTCAAGGGTGAAAGTTAGTTTTTGGGGTTTTTTGTGGGAATTAAAAATTAAATAAAATAAACTTTTATTTTATTTTTAATAAACCTCCCATGTGAAGGATATGGAACTGGGGACCACGAGGTGTTAAAACCTCCCAACTTCAATGCTCGGTCTTGGGGACCACGCGAGCTAGAAAAACCCCCAATTCAAAGCTTGGTGGTGGGGACCACCTGAACCCCTCATTATGGGAGAAAAACCTCTCAACTCCCTACTTTAATAATGCCAACTGTCCTTTAATTAATTATGCCAACCCTCCTTTAATTAATTAAGACAACCTATTTTTTCCAATATTAAATTACACAACATATTCTATTATGTTGGCTACTTTTCATTTTTGTGGAATTGGGAGAGGAGAACCTTTGGGAGAATTACTCTCCCTCAAATGAATAATGTCGACACACGACTTCAACAACTTCCTCGAGACATCCTCCAACAATGGAAATCTTCAACAACAAAGAACCACCTCCATCGAAGATAATTTTTCTGACGAATGAGCTTGGATCGGAGGCATGTGGCAGGCGCGATGAACGTTGATATCTTCGAATTCTTTCTCGCGCCAACATCAATGAACATTCGAGGTAGGGTGGTTGTTTGAATTTCTTCCACTTACCCATTCTCAACGATTCATCATAAATCAAGAAGATATTATTTCCACTTTCTACCACTCCAACACAGAGGGTGCAAGCTAAAGAAAGATGGCCTGAACTCTCTGCAATTCTCGTGATAAATTATTGTGTTATTCACGATGGAGGAGGACGGCAACCAACCTTGGTGGGGCACGAGAACGGCGGCTAAAACCACCGATGACTACGAAGAAGGAAAAAAACGGAGGGCGGATGGTCAAGCAGGCCGCCAGTGAAGGTACAGTGTTTGACTGTGCCACACGGCCCGCAACGGCGGACCGCCGCCCTACGGCCTCGACATGTCGCCCCACGGGCTCACCGCCTGCAGCCCTCGTGGCCTCAGCACCCGCGGCCACGGCCACCGCTACCCATGGATTCGCCGTGATGCCCTACGGCCTCCATCTACTGCGGCCCCACACCTCCGTGGACTCATCCTCCCACAGCCTCCACCTCCCTGTGGCCCCACGCTGCCGGCGGCCTCCCCCACCCAACACCACCCGAGGCCTCCGCCACCCCGTGGCCATGCACCGCTTGTGGCCTCGCGGCCCCCGCAGCCCCACGGCCTTTCACGGCCCCACGGCCTTCGCTGAACTCATGGAATTTTGCCACTCCGCGACCCCCGTGGGCCGCTGCCCAGGCTGGACCACCGGGCATGGGCTGAGCCAGGTCGACCCGAATTGGATCGTCAGAGGCCGGGCCGGGTCGGATTGGACCCAGACTAGTTTTAACCCATACGCTCTTTTGGCCATAAAATTGGCATCGAGAGACTCTTTGAAGAACTGTCTATGGCTCTATAAACCTTGTAGTGTGATAGTCCCTTTGGTATATCCCACTTGAGATTTGGATAATGATGGGATATGGTCAGTTTAGATTGAGCACAAAACCAACAGGGCCCTCGGGACTAAAAGGCTAATAACTTACAGACCGAGAGTCTGATTGATGCACCATCTATTGCATTGATACCCCAATGACTTGTAGGTCCTTTGGATTACGTTTTAATGGGAATTTGTGGGAGTTGGAGTATCGACCAGTGGCTTGAGGAGCAGACCCTCTCAAAGACGAGCAGGCTTAGTACGGGAACACAGTAGCAGGATGTGACGTGAAGAATGAATAGCAATCCTTTGTGGGTCAGCACTGAGCGATCCTGTGTGGTTCAACACCGAGGGATCCTATGTGGTTCATCGCTTAGCGATCCTATGTGGGTCTACACCTAGCGATCTTATGTGGGTCAGCACTGAGCGATCCTATGCAAGTCAGCACCGAGCGATCATGTGTGGGTCAACACCGAGCGATCCTGTGTGGGTCATCACCATGTGATCCTCTATGGTTCAGCACCTAGAGATCCTATGTGAGTCTGATGATGATTAGTGATCCTTCCTAGGTCCGTCTCTTAACAAAGTAAGATGATTTAGTAGTTACATCTAATCATCTCTACTACTGTTCCTAAGTTATACCTGGTGTAAGCTGAGTCCGTACCTATGTGGTACTTTCCTCTATAGTAATAACTTGGTGGTATTATTTTGTGTGGCGTACCTATGTGGGACTTGCCTCTATGGTATTCCTTCCTTAGTGGAACAATTGATATTTGGGCTTTGATTTGGACTCTGTGTTTTCCTCATTATTGAGATGGGTATACTTGATAACTTAGGTATATGTATGGTCATATACCTACGTAATATTTTTAGTTGATTTCATGCTATGTGGTTTATCCTTGGTAGATTTTGTGAGACCTTGAGGGTCTCGGGGTCCCTACAGAGTATCATTATTCTCACCCCAGCACGGTCTATGCCCGCACCATATTGTGTTTGGTGCAGATGATGGATAGCGCTGACTAAGGATGAGAGTACCAGGACTGGAGGTGGCTCAGAGGTGGATGTTAAACGAGGCAGACCGCAGAGATGGGCGTTCATGAGAGGTACCTACCCTTCAGGTAGGATTCGTGGTGGACGATCCAATAGCTATTTTTCACCTATCAGTCATCTTGTACATTCCATTTTTCCTTGTACTTTCTAGTTGGGATTTTATTCTTTCCCCTTTTACTTACTATACTCACTCTATTTACTATTTAGTTTACTTGAGTTTGTATCTTTTTGTGTGCTTGGTTGGGTGTGTTACAGGTTATAAAGGTAATTCGCATCCAGTTTTAGGGAATACACCTTCGGTTCTATTCGCCAGCTCTTGTCCTAGGGAATGCGGGCTTGTGGTAGTCACGACACGGGCCCCGAGGGACGGGTCGTGAAAATTGGTATCAGAGGAGTTGGTTATACCGTAGAACATATGACTCGTATCTTTCTTTTTAAAAGTTATAGTGTTAAGTGTAGTGAGTGTTGTTATCAGTTTAGGGAATCCAGTGTTGGTGCGGCAGTCGACGTATCCATAGACCATGACCCTGAATTCTGATTTTCAACTCAGTGCACGAAGACCCTGATTGCTTGTGTGTTTTGAAGAGTTTATTTTCTGATCTCTTTGAGTTAGCACTCCAGGTATAACTTTTTGACCATGGAACACCTGTTTCAATTTAGGATTCCTCTATGCAGACAGCCAGCTAAGGTTCCGGATATAGTATGCACTGATATCCCACCGAGCGGCGAGGTCTCGGTGCAAGGCCCTTTTCTAGTAGAGTCACTAGCAGACGCACCAGTGGTACCATTACCCGTTGGGCCACTGATTCCACCAACCCCAGCAGCAGAGGGTGCACGCCGCTTGAACACATCGCATGAGTTTCAGTGCTAGAGGCCACCCAGGTTCAAGGGAGAGACGGACCCACGGGCGACTGAGGATTGGCTGGAGGTCATGGTGAGAGTCTTCTGACTAGTAGGGACACCAGCCGATCTCATGGTGATCCTTGCCGACAGCCTTCTACAGGAAGAAGCAGGAAAATGGTGGAGCATGATGATCCCAATTCACAACGAGGTGATTCTTCTCTAGGTAGACTTCAAGAGCCTATTTCAGGCAGAGTTTGTTTCAGTGACTCTTTGCACAGTGTGCATTCAGGAGCTACTTCATCTGCAGTAGGGTAGCATGACTGTGGCTCAGTACTCAGTGAGGTTCAATGACATCTTATGCTACTCCACATATATGGTGTGTGACCCATTATTCAGGGCCTGGACCTTCGACCAGGGACTCAGGTGGGAGATCAGGGCTTCGATGATCCCACTTAGCATCTCAATGCAGGCAGGGGTGTTAGAGAGAGCCCTCCTAGTGGAGAGTTTCCTTGCTGAGCAGTCACCATCAGCGAGACCCCCTACCAGTTATTAGATAGTGAAGTATTCTGCATCAGGCAGCAGACAGATGACACAGAGGTCCAGGAGGATCAGACCTACAGGTGGACGACCAAAGGATTTAGGTTCGGTTGTGCGAGGCACCCAAGGCAGATCCAGTCATGCCTAGATCGGGTAGTGTTACATATGTGGAGGGCAGGGTCACATGGCTTGTGAATGTCCGACCCTCCATACAGATGATCAGTATACGGTCGAGGGACCGCCTAGGCTGAGACATAGGTTCGACCAAGGAGGTCCATAGGGAGCAGGCAGACATGGTAGAGGAGCTGGCCATGCAGCTGGCAGTGGACGATGATTCTAGATGTTGCTTCCACCGCCACCAGGAGGTCCCCCCCGACCATAGGGAGAAAGAGGACAGTGGAAAGCTCATCTCTAAGCAGCTGAGGCTTATGATCACGGTGCTTCGGAGATGATACGAGGTATGATCTGTGTCTAGTCCACCTTAGTCGCAGTACTTATAGACACAGGTTCCAGTCATTCATTTATTTCCACTGCCCACATTCAGAGCTCAAAGATTCTGATAGAGCCGTTGGCTCGATCATTATGGCTAGAGACTCCCAGGGGAGCATATTCAATGATTACGCACCGGTGCCGGCAGTGTGAGCTTACTCTAGGAGGCGATAGCTTCAGCTAGGATCTTCTAGTAGTAGCATCGAGGCCTTACGACGTCATCTTGGGTATGGACTAGTTATCTAAAGTACACGCTCGGATTGACTGTATTAGGCACAAAGTGCAGTTTGTCCACACGGAATTGGACCAGGTTTACCTTAACCAGCGAGAAGGGATCCTTTTCAGCAAAGGATGGACTTACCCATAGGAGAGTTCGGCCAATCACTCATCAGTTGGCTAGCCTTACCCTCGAAGTGGTTGATGTGGAGAGTCCGAGTTATCCTGTTGTGGTGGACCAGTATGCAGATGTCTTCCCTGATGATGTTTTGGGTCTACCTCCACACTGAGAGGGGGACTTTTACATTGACTTGTACCTCGATATGGCACTGATATCTACACCAGTGTATCAGATGGCTCCTACGGGGCTTCGTGAGCTGCGAGTACATCTAGAGGACTTGTAGGGGAAGGGATTCATTCGTCCTAGTTTATCTCCTTGGGCAGCCCCGATTTTGTTCACCAAGAAGTAGGATGGGATCTTGAGACTTTGTGTTGACTATCGGTGCCTGAATCAGGTGACCGTGAAAAAAACAAGTACCCACTTCTGAGGATTAACTACCTCTTTGATCCACTAAAGGGATCACAGTGGTTCTCGAAGATAGGCCTCATATTAGGTTATCCCCGACTCAGAGTACGAGATTAGGATGTGTAGAAGATGGATTTCAGATGTCGGTACGGCCACTAAGAGTTCTTGGTTATTCCATTCAGCGTGACCAATGCTCCAGCAGTGTTCATGGGACTCATGAACCGGATCTTTAATCCATACCTTGATCACTTTTTAGTAGTCTTCATCGACAACATTGTGATCTACTTGACTAATAAGGAGGATCATGCCTATCATTTGCAGGTAGTACTGGACACACTCCGAGAGCACCAGATTTATGGTAGGCTCTCGAAGTTCCTGTTTTGCATCCGAGAGGTTAAATTTTTGGGACACGTCGTATCATAGGTTGTAGTTGCAGTAAATCTAGAGAAGATTTTGGTGGTACATTCTTGGGAGCCACCTAGGATTGTGACGGAGATACGGAGTTTCCTGGGTTTGTCCAGAAACTACCGGAGATTTTATCCATATTTATCCAGAGTTTGAAGCACCTTTATCAACATTGACAAATAAGGGGAAACCCTATGTGTGGTCGGAGAGATTATAGCAGAGTTTTCAGGAGCTGGGGTAGAGGCTAACTAGTGCCCCCATCATGAGACTTCCAGAGGTGGGTGTAGGGTACGTAGTCTACTACGACACATCAAGGACAAGAACCAGATGTGTCCTGATGCAGGAGTGAGCAGTGATTTCATATGGTTCTTGACAGATGAGATAGCATGAGCAGAACTATGCTACCCATGACCTAGAGTTAGCAGTAGTGGTCTTCATCTTGAAGATACGGTGACATTACTTGATGGGCTAATGTTTTATAGTGTACTCTGACCACAAGAGTCTTAGTTATATCTTCTCTCAGAAGGACCTGAACCTAAGATAGTGACATTGGCATGAGTTCCTCTAGGACTATGACTTCGAGATAGTCTATAATCCTGGGAAGGGGAACATTGTATCAGATACAATCAGCAGGAGATCTGGTATACAGCTGCTAAGTGAGGCGATGGAGGAGCTAGACGCTTTACAGAAATCCTTTGTGGATCGAGATGGAGAAGCTTTCCGTCAGTCTCTAATAGTTAGTCCCCCACTTCTTCAGCGAGTCAGGGAGGCGCAACATGGAGACACTGACTGTGAGTCTCGATGTGCTCAGATATCCACAAGGTAGGTACCTGATGGATTTTTTGAATGTGGGGAGCAGGTCATCCACTTCAAAGGACGTACCACGGTACAAGTTTCACTTCGAGAGGAAGTGTTGAGGGAGTTCCACACATCCCCTCTAGCAGTACATCCATGAGTGGCGAAGATGTACCAGGATATCCGACGACAGCACTGGTGACCAGGAATAAGGAAAGCAGTTGAGAGTTTTTCTCTCGATGACTCACTTATCAGCAAGTGAAGGTGGAGAATCAGGTACCAACAGGATTGGTTAAGACTTTGGAGGTCCAATAGTGGAAGTGGGATGGGATATCCATGGACTTCATGATAGTACTTCCACGTACATTCAAGGGACATGAATCCATTTGAGTGATTTTCGACCGACTCACCATGTCAGCCCACATCCAACTGATCAGAGAGCAGGGTTCAGTAGAGAGATTGGGACGCCTATATGTGTAGGATATTGTGCGGCTACATGGAGTACCCTTGATGATGGACTCTGATCATGATACACGTTTCACTTCCTGACTATAGAAGGGGTTGTAAGAGGCTTTCATGACGTAGCTTCGTTTGAGCACTGTCTTCTATCCTCATACGGATGGCCAGACTGAGTGGACCATTCAGACCCTCAAGGACATATTGCGTGCTTGCATCCTTGATTTCAGTTGCTGCTGTGAGGATCACATACATTTGATGGAGTTTTCATAAACAACAGATATCACTCCACCATTGAGATGGAACCTTTTGAGGAATTATATGGGAGACCTTGCAGATCACCTTTGTGTTTGATTGACCCTGGGGAGTCTACACTACTGAGACCAGAGATGGTATGAGATACCACAGAGAAAGTGAAAATCATCTAGGAGCAGATGAAGATTGCACAGAGTAGGAAGAAGTCTTATGTCGATATGAGATGGAGACCTCTAGAGTTTTTGGATGGAGACCACGTCTTTCTATGGGTCTCACCTCGATAAGGTTTGTGGATATTTGGCTGAGGTGGAAAGTTATCTCTGAGGTTCATCGGACCTTTTCAGGTCCTCGGGAGAGTTCGCAAGGTGGCTTACCACTTAGATCTTCCACATCAGTTGCACCGGGTGCATGATGTCATCCATGTATCCCAACTGAGGAGATACATGCACGACCCTTCTCACATCATCAACCACAGCAAGCTAGACATCGATGATCGGGTGACGTTTACGAAGGTTCCAGTGGAGATTGAGGATCGATAGAAGTGGTTCCTTCGTGGAAGGTCGATGCCTCTAGTGCATGTATGTTGGTAGCATGGAAACCTCTAGGAGATCACATGTGAGTGGGAGGCTCAGATACATGCTCAGTACCCCCACTTATTCCCTTAGTTTGAGTTGTGGCTTATAGATACATAAAGATCTGAGGTGGAGAGAATGTAAAGACCAGTAATTTCCATGTAAGTTTTTATAATATATGGGAATTTTACAAGTCCTCAAAAACTAACGGTGCGTGATTCCGAGGCCCGGTGTGCCCGGAATGAATTTCTAAACTTTTTTCGGGTATGTTCACTTAATGTATGAGAAGGTTTTTGTAACTTTTGAACTGGTGTTCTGAATTTAAATCTGAGGACACCATTTAACTCGTAGTGTCGGTATTCTCTTAAAGAGACCATCACCTCGACTATAGTAGGTCGAGGGTGAAAGATTGTTTTGGGGGGTTTTCGTGGGAATGAAAAATAAAATAAAATAAACTTTTATTTTATTTTTAATAAACCTCACATGTGAAGGCTATGGAGTTGGGGAGCAAGAGGATTTAAAACCTCCCAACTTGAATGCTCGGTGGTGGGGATCACTCGAGCAAGCAAAACCCCCACTTCAATGCTTGGTGGTGGGGACCACCCGAACCCCTCATTATGGGAGAAAAACCTCTCAACTCCCTAATTTAATTAGGCTAACTCTCCTCTAACTAATTATGCCAACTCTCCTTGAATTAATTAAGCCAACCTATTTTGTGCAAATATTAAATTACACAACATATTCTATTATGTTGGATACTTTTCATTTTGGTGGAATTGGGAGAGGAGAACCTTTCAGAGAATTACTCTCTCTCCAACGAAGAATGTCGATGCACGACATTGACTTCTTCCTCGGGACATCCTCCAACGATGGGCATCTTCAAAAAATAAGAAAAAACTCCATCAAAGATCGTTTTTCCGACGAACGATCTCGGGTCGGAGGCGTGTGGCGGGCACGACGATCGTCGACATCTTCTAAGTATTTCATGCGCCAACATCAATGAAACTTAGAGGTAGGGTGGTTGTTTGAATTTATTCCCATTACCCATTCTCGGAAATTCATCAAAAATTAGGAAGAGATTATAGTTGCTTGCTACCAGTCTAACGTGGAGGGTGCAGGCCAAATAATCATGGCCCGACCTCTCCGCAATTCTCGTGAAAAAATGTTGTGTTATTTACGATGGAGGAGGACGGTAGCCAACCTTAGTGGGGCATGAGAATGGTGGCCCACACCACCGCCAGCCATGACGAATGAGAAAAACGGAGGGTAGACGGTCACGCCAGCCACCAGAAATGGTACAATATGCGACCGCGCCGCATGGCAGGCCACAGCGGACCGCCGATCTGCGGCCTCGCCGCACCACCCCACAGTCGTCGTTGCCCGTGGCCACCGCCGCCCCGTGGCCTCCGCCGCCCACGGCCCCACACCGCCCCATGACCCCATGTTGCCGGCATCCTCACAGACCCCGTGGCTTCACCACCTCGTGGCCCTCCATGGTCCCACAGCCTCCGCCTTCACCCAGCCTCGCGGCCTCCATAGCCTCACGGCCTCCGCGGCCCTTCATGGCCTTCGCGGCCTTCGCCGCCCTCGTGGCCTCGCGTCGCTCAGTGGGCTACTACCCAGGACGGGCCACCCAGCGCGCCGGGCCTCCCAGCGCAGGCCGATCCGGGTCGACCCGAACTGGGTCGGCCCAGGCTGGGTCGAGCTGGGTCGGTCCGACCGGGACGGATCGGACTCGTACCAGTTTCGACCTATACGCTCTTTTGGCCATAACATTGGCACCGAGAAACTGTTTGATGAACCCTCTACGGTGTTGTAAACCTTGGAGCGAGACAGTCCCTTTGGTATACCCCACTTGGGATTTGGATAAAGTTGGGATATGGTTGGGTTGGATTGAGCATGAATTCAACCGGGCCCTCGGGACTAAAAGGATAATAACTTATAGACTGGACGTCTGATTGATGTACCGTCTATTGCGTTGATAACCCTATGACATGGCGGTCCTTTGGGTTACTTTTTCATGGTACTTTTTGAAAGTTGGAGTATCGACTAGTGTCTTCAGGTGAGGACCCTCCCGGAGACGAGTGAGCTTACTTCGAGAACCCAGTAGCTGGCTGTGATGTGAAGAATGAATAGCGATCCTGTGTGGGTCAGTACCGAGTGATCCTGTGTGGGTCAACACTGAAAGATCTTGTGTGGTTCAGCACTTAGAGATCCTGTGTGGGTCAGAACCTAGCGATCTTGTGTGGGATAGCTTCGAGCGATCTTGTGTGGGTCAGCACCGACTGATCCTGTGTGGTTCATCACCGAGCGATCCTGTGTGGGTCAGCACCTAGAGATCCTATGTGGGTCTGATGATGATTAGCGATCCTTCGTGGGTCTACCTCTTAACAGAGTAAGATGATTCAGTAGTTACATCTATCCATCTCTACTATTGTACCTAAGTTATACCTGGTGTGAGCTGATTCCATACATATGTGGTACTTTCATTTGTGGTGATACCTTGGTGGTATTCTTCTATGTGGAGTACATGTGTGGTACTTGCCTCTGTGGTATTCCTTACTTAGTGGAACAGTTGATCTTTGATCTTTTAGTTGGACTCTATGTTTTCCTCATGATTGAGATGGATATACTTGATAAATTAGGTATATGTATGGGCATATACCTAAGTAGGATTTTCAGTTGATTTCATGTTGTGTGTTTTATCCTTGATGAATTTTGTGAGACCTTGAGGGTCTTGAGGTCCCTACTGAGTATCATTATAATCACCCCTACACGAGTTATGCCCACACCCTATTGTTTTTTGTGCAGATTACGGAAAACGCTAACTGAGGATGAGAGTACCAGGACTGGAGGTGTCTCAGAGGTGGACGTTTGATGAGGTGAACTGTAGAGACGTCCATTCATGAGTTGTACCTACCCTTCAGGTAGGATTGGTGGTGGATGATCTTGGCGCTACTTTTCAACTATTAGTAGCCTTGTACTTTCCTTGTACTTTCTTGTTGGGCTTGTATTCTGGACCCTTTTACTTATTGTACTCACTCTGTTTACTATTCAGTTTACTTGAGTTCGTATCTTGATTTGTTCTTGGTTGGGTGTGTTATAGGTTATAAAGGCAATGTGTTCCCAGTTTTTGGGAATATGCTTTCAGTGCTAGTTTCTAGCCCCTGGCCTATAGAATGCGGGCTTAGGGTAGTCACGGAACGGGCCCCGGGGGATGGGTCATGACATTACTGAAAAAATAATTCTTGATGTTTATGTAATGGATAAAAATTATATACTTATGTACCTTACTGAAGGTGTATTCATAAAATATATGGGATTGAAAAAGTCTAATGAAATATGGAATAAACATAAAAGAATATGTAAAGGAAATTTTAAATTGAAATAAGCAAACTTAAGAAAACTATAGAAGTAAGTTAGAAGATATAAATATCAATGGGGATTAAACAATTGATTATTATATCACTAGAGTGGATTAGATAGTTGGTATCATTCTTGGATTTTGAGAAAAGTGGGAGAGCTCCATTATTATAAAGAAACTCATAAAGAATTTTTTTTTGATTTATTAGATCCAAAAGTTGATTCTCTTGATGATATGGAAGATCTATCATTAGGTGAGTACGTAATATCCTAAAATCCTATTAAATGATAAATAAACATATATTTAACAATAAAGTCAATGATAAAATTGATTTTGAAGCTATAAGAAAGTTAAAGCTATAAGAAGTGGAAGAACTTGAACAATCTGGTGAGTTTAATGATGATGATGATGATGATATGGATATTGAAAATAATAGAATCATTTGTATTTTCTATATAAATTTAAAAAAAATTGGAAGCTATACAGGGAATATTACCTTAGAATACTACATGTTTGGAGGCATTGGATACTTTTCAGTCAGCTATTCAAAGAAGAATAACCTTGAGTTTAATGTTGAAAAACAAGAAGAGAAACCAAAAAATAAAAATTGGGATAAAATATATAAATAAATGAACAATAAAAGTGGTAATAATAATATTTCTATAGGAAATGGGATAAGTGTTATTGGAAAATAATTTGACTAAGACTCTTCCTCTAGTATCCAATATAAAGATGAATATCCTAAAAAATCTACAAACTTTACTGCAGCTGTGAAAGACTAAGAAAAATCATTAAGTGGGGATAAGTATGGTTGTGAAGAGACATACATCAATCATATTCTTATAACTGAGTTAAAGTATTATCTCAACCAAAATACCAAGGTGAAGAACAAATTTATAACCCTAAATAAATTTCATAGGAAGAAAGTGGAAGAAAATAATGAATATCTAAAAAGAGAGGCTGGAATCATTGAATAGATAAAAAAAATCAAGATTATGGTTAATGAGAATGAAAAGTTCAAGATATATCTTTAAGAAAAAATTATATTAAAAAATATCATATAGGAAATATTAAATCAAAATATCATTCTTTTTGTGAAACCCTGAGTTTTTTAAAAGGAAAACATTCCTAATAAAATATGTGACACACAACATCAAACCAACAAAACTATGATTATTTGTAACTGTTATAACCTAGATACTAAATTGGTTCATGTTAGTAGTATTAAATAATTTATGAAATATATATAAAGTTTCAAATTGAAATAAATGTTTTTATAATTTCTTAGAAAAAAATCACTCAATTTTTTAATAAATACATTTTATTCTTCAAAAATATGTTTCCTTCAAAAATGATTCTTATTTATTTCTATGATAAAATATTATAATAAATTATGAAAAATTTATAAATTTTATTTTATAAAATTAATTTTTTTTTAAAAATTAGTGCATCAATACTGACTTTGGGTGAAATTTTGATATTTTATGAAAATATTGATTTTTTAGTGAATAGTTAAAATTATCGATTTTTCAAATACTGCCATTTCTTTTCAATAAATAAAGTGATTTAAAAGTATAAATATATTTTAAATTTTTTATTAAACATTAATATGAGTCATTTTATTGTGAATACTATTAATAATTTTATTTTAATTGATAATTTTAATGATTTTGGTAAAAGATTATTTTTTTCTTAAAAATGTAGTTTTCTACTAACTATTTTAAAGTGCATAAAGTTTATCAATTTTAAATAATTAAAATAACCCCTATTAATGGAATATTTAAAATAAAATTATATACTATATTTCTATTTATATTAATTTAAATTAATATATTTGAGATTACTAGTCATATAGTTAATTTAATATCATCTTATGCTTTAAAAATACATTTCTTATAAAACCGTTTTTTCAATAGGTTTTGTGAATTTAATAATAAATTAAATTTTACCACATATGATAATTTGATATGATAAAATTTATTCCATGTTTTTAATTAGAATAATTAACATTATGTAATATGTTCGACTTAGTTTTTGGATATAATTAATAGTAAAAAACTGTAAAAAAAGTTTAACATGGTTAATCTTAAAACTGGGTTATCGAGTGTTGATCTAAATAGGTAAAGGGAAGAACAAGTTAAAAATGTTTATTTTTTAATTATAGATGTTTTAATCCACCATATAATCCCTCTTCTCTATTATTTATCTATTTTATAGGCACATTTCCTAAGAGTTTCTTTCCATTATTGAATAGTTTGGGGTATTTACAAAAGTGTCACTGCCCCTCAATTATAAAAGGAAACCACCTATCCTCTTATCTTCATACTTAATGAGCCTTTGGTTTAGGTTAATCACTGTAAAAATAAATTCCTTAACTTAGTGCACACTTCCTAGAATTATTCTATTGATTATATAACCTACTAAGGAAGGGTTTTGGTGAAAACCTAAAGAGGTTTTCCAAAGAAGAGGTATAATTCTCAACTGAGAATTTTGTTTTATTTATTCTTCCACCTCATTACAATATTATTCAACCATGATGATAAAATAACACCATTATATACCATATAATTATATTTTATTAAGTTAATATAATAACCTATGTCAATTTCCTCTTCTATTAAATGGGAAATGAAATCATCAATCATTTGTAGATATGACTATTGCCTCGCAAACCGATGTAATTTATTTTCCATAATCATCTATAATTGTTATTCATAATTATGGGTTTAATGTTTATATATGATATTAATGGCATCTTATTCATTCTATAAAATTAATATATCATATTCCTTCTTACCTTACCAACAATTTAATAATGATAACATCATTTATGTATATGATGGACTACATCCATGCAAAGTGATGTGATTTGTTTTTATTACCACATAACATGCTTAGTGTATATAATTTTATATAAATAAATAATACTGTATTTAAAATATATTTATAATTATATAAATATTAATTAAAACTTACCTAATTTTTATCAAGATCTTTTAAAAATGGAAAATTTATTCATGTTCACGTACGACCAACCATCTCTGTGATTATAACATGGATCATTTTTAATAACCATATTTAATGGTTGAATTTAAATGTATAATTGATTTATAAAATGATAATTATTTCATGATTATTATTATTATATATATTATTAAAATATAATCTCTTTGACGTTATTTACCTTTCCAAATTGATTTTGTACATATGAGTTGAACATCATTAAATTGTCCAATATGAAATTAATTGACTAAGTGATTAAATTTGAAATGGAAAAAAATAAAATAAATAGAATAATATACTTGAAAAAGGTTCTTAATAAATTAAATAATTTTCAAAATTTTATTGTTCAGGAAGATAAGGAACACACGTGATGATTCGGGCACAGGGTAAGGGATCTATCTAAACCACCATTTTCATTGGGTTATGACCATTCTCTCTCTAACACACTTTCTCTATAATTAATTTTATATAATGTATATAAATTTTATATATATTTATCTCACAAATATACCAATCTTATTCTATCTTATTTTAATGGGGTAACATAAGCCTTGAGTTCATTTATCAAATACATTCATTATGAAATTTACTTTGATTATGATATGAGGAAAGATTATGAAACCCATTAGAATTACAAGGGTAATTATTTTATGATGTCTTATGATTGATTTAATATGTGTATAAAACATAAATCATGAAACTTTTATGATGGGTTCTCCAAGATATATCCCTAATTCATTGTTTAAATATTTTTTCTTATAAGAAGTTATGTATGGAATAAGGGAGTAAACCATATCCATTATGGGAAATTATCCACCACATGAGAATGTCTCATCCGTTATCCTTTAGTAATTTTTATGTCATTTTTTGTGTTTCTACCACATTTACTATGTTACCATGACCTTATAATATCATTTTATTTATGTTATTCCTCCATGTGATTACTCATGAGGCTTCTATTTTAGGATACCATGTTATAAATTCAACTCACATATTATGTTTCCTTGTCATGTTTATTCCATCACTGATATTTTTAGCTCACCCATTTCGTTTCTTTATTCCCTAGTATTTATTGTGAAATTTTAGGATATAAAATAAGTTTATTAGATCATTCTAGAAAACAAATTAAATATGTCATTGTTTAGTACCCTTTTTATGTATTATGAACCTAGTCTTTAAAGGAAACTTCATTTTTTTATCCTTGTTTGTATTAATGGATATTTATGTTAAAACTTTTGAAATAATATGTGTATAAAGTATTAGTTCACTAAATTAGGTAACATATGGAAGATTTATAAATCCTTTTTAAAATAGGATGATAAAAAGTTAGTAAGAACTCTGAGAATAATTCTAAGGACAAGTCTATGTATTATCTTGGATTTTTGGTGTAGGATAGAGCAAGTGGTTTCTGAGAAATTACATCCTTTTCTAGATAATAAAATTGAATGTTAAACTTGAACACTTTTATCTCTGGTTAATAACTCTAAAAATGGGGAATTGAGCTAGACTCATTCATCACCTGGTGCTTGGAAATATCCCTTTATGAAAATTAGGTTTGATACACTTGGGGGATATGCTTTCAAAATTCATGAAATCCTTATGAACCATTATGAAGGAGTTAAAGAAATTTTTAGGATAGAAAACCTGATGGGAAATATTAACATGAATAACCTATATTAAAATCTATATAATCATAAATTAGGATATATATATCATTTATAAGTTATTAATTTTAAATTTATTTGTTCCCCTTTTGTTTTTTAATGTATTCTCATCTAGTTTTTCTTATAATTAATGGCTAGAAATTGGAGAAAATATTCCAGCAACTAACTTGATAATTAATGTGAGTAATTCTCCAATGATATTCTGAACCATATTGGTGTGGGATCAGATAACTTCATTATAGTACTAGATCAACTATATTAAGTTATGAATAATAACTTGAAACATGTGGCACGTACTCATCCTCCTAAGAAAGATAAATTTGTAGTTGAATATTTTATGTGACAAAGGACTCCTGCCTTTAGTTGATATTTGGATCTCCTCATCATAGAATAATGTATTAAATCCATTTAGAAGATTTTATATTTCCTCCATTTCTTATAGAAAGATAATGTTGTGATGTCCCTTTATCACACTGAGGGAGAATCTCATCAGTGGTGGACACTAATCAAAAATGCAAACTCCAAAGATGATATTATTTCCATGGATTGGGAAGAATTCAAGAAAATAATTCTTAGAAAATATTTTCCCCAAACTCTCTATCTCAAAATGGATAGGGAGTTCCATGGTTTGAAGAAAAATGAAGAAAATTCTATCAGTGTGTATGATAAAAACATGAAAAGGATTGTATGGTTCACCTCATACTTTTTCATAAACATTGAAAGTAATGTGGAATACATCTCTAATGGGTTAAATCCAAGTCTAAAAAATATTTAGTGATTCTAGTATTTTATAGTTATGAAGATATTGTATTCTTTTCATCAATATTGTGATTGAGATAGGCTACTCTGAATGGTCTCATGGGACTCAAAAAAAGTAAAATAGAGTTTTATTTGAGAGTTCCAATAGATAAATCCAATGGAGGAAAGAAAACCAAATATACCATTTTTAAAAATTGTGGGAATAATCATCTTCTAAATTGTTTTATGTGAACTAAGAGTTGTTCCAAATGTGGAAAAGAGGGGAATCAGTATAATGAGTGTTAATGGTGAATGAAGGAGCTCAATAATAAGGAATAAGAAAAAAATGATTTCATCAATACTCAGTCTATGGTTTATTATTTCAACTATAAGTAACAAAGGCATTATGCAATCCAATACCCTATGCCAAGGGTTGTGGGGTAATATCAATGACAATAACCTCTAATACATAGAGAAAAAAGAAGGTAATATGTTTTCACTACTACTGAGTTGGATCCTAAAAATGATGTGGTGATATGTAAGTTGTTTATTCATTCAAGAATAGTAAACATACTTTTTAATTCTATTTATATGAATTCATTCATATCATGTAGGTCTAGAATAACTATTAAAACACAACCTCAAAACATTGGGATTTTGCAATCTATGATAATAAAAACAGGATAAATGTTTGTATACAAAGTATATAACTCCTCCCAAGTCAATTTTTTTGAATAAATATTCCATAAATCTTTGTATAACTTACTTTAGTGGAGTTTTATGCCTATGTATTGGTTTTCCTTATACAATGCATCAACTATTGAGAGACTTAGATCACTCTTCATGTCCCAAGTCAACATCTGATTTTATACAAGTGTAATAAAGATGATTAATCTCCCTAGAATATTCTATTCAATAATTAATATTGTTTCCCTATGAGAAAAAATATCAATCCCAAATGATTAAGAAAAAGTATAGAATCATACTTTAGTGCATTCCCATTTTGAGGGATTACACTAATGTATTACCTGAAGAGTTTCCTATACTTCCTCCTCGATGAGAGGATGAGTTTACAATCAAACTTATACCCAGATATCTTCACATATCAAATAATCCTTATATAATATCAATTGTTGAGTTGTAGGAATTGAAAAATAAATTATATGTGAATCTAGAAAAGGGTTTTATACACCCGAGTGCTTCAACATGGGGTGTTTTGACCTTCTTCATCAAGAAAAAGGATGGTTCAATGCACCGTTGTATTGATTATCATGAACTCAACAAAAAAATATGATAAAGAACATGTATCCCCTACCATGGATAGATGACTTGTTCAATCTACTAAATGGAGATCAGTATTTATCTAAGGTTGACCTTCGTTTGGGATATCACTAATTAAGGGGGTGAAGAAGGAATATATTCCCAAAAATATCTTCCAAGAAATGTATGGGAATTATGTTTTATAAGTGATTCCTTTCTAATTCGCTGATTCTCTAGTAATATTTTTAGACGTAATTAACAGAATATTTAAACATTATAGTGGAAAACATTTTGTAGTCTTTATAGATGCTATTTTGATATACTCCAAAAGTAAGGAGGAGCAAGGGGAGTATTTTAATATTATAAGAAAGTCTTTAAGAAATGATAAGTAATATGAAATGTATATAAAATGTGAGTTTTAGTTGAAGGAATTTTCATTCATGGGGGATATTATCACTAATAAATGGATATATATAGACCCTTAAAAGATAAATGAAATTGAGGACTAGCCTAGAACAACATCTGTAATGTAGATCCTTGGTTTCTTTAAACTAGTTGGGTATTACATATGATTTCTGAGAAACATCTCATGATTATAAAACCCACTAACAATACTAACTTGGAAGTGATTAATTATTTCAGCATAAGTGAATGTGAATAGAGTTTTAAAGAGTTGAAAATAGTCTTACAACTACACCATAAATTACACTAACCATTAGTGGGGAACCTTTTTTGTATACAGTGATGCTTTAAAGATGGTCTTGGGATATGTACTGATATAAAGTGGAAAATTGATAGACTACACCTCAAGTTAGTTGAAATTTCATGAGTATAACTATAAAATATATTATTTGGAGTTAGAAGTAGTGATCTTTGGATCGAATATCTGACATCATTATCTCTATGGGAGAAGTGTGAAAGATATACGGATTATAAGAACCTCATATATATATTCCCATATAAATAGATTAATATGTGCTAGTGAAGATGGTTAGAGATAATCAAGGATTGTGAATACTCAATACACTACCATCTTGGGAAATATAACAAAGGGGAAGATTCTATAAGTATAAAGGATTTAGAGATTTTATCAATTATGATAATTAATAAGGATCCAATCTTCTTATAATTTAAAAAGATGAACATGGGAATCATGAAATAAGGAACTTCATAATTCCTTTATAAAATGATTTCTCAACCATCCCTTCAGAAGATGATAAAGGATAGTCAAATAAATGATGTAGAAATTTATGATAATATAAAGGCTTTAAGAAAATGGAAATTATCACAGTTCAAAATTAAGGAAGAAGGATTTTTAATGTTTGGGTCATGACTATGTGTACCATCAAATAATGAGATGAAGAAATATTTTTGGAATGGTGCACTTATATTGACCTTCTCCATCCATATAGATAACAATAATATGTATTGAGATGTCTGATATAACTATTGGTGGGAAAATATTAAGAAGTATATAGCTAAATATATATCAAATTTTTTGGTATGTCAACAAGTGAAGGTTAAAATGAAAAAATATAAGGGTATGATACAACCATTACCCATAACTACATGGAAATGATAAAACATCATTATATACATTTTCACTGGTCTTATAAAGACATTGGGAAGAAAATATTCCATGTGGGTTATGGAAGATCATCATACAAAGATTAGTCTCTTAATTACAATGTGAGGGTACTATTCACTTGATCAACTTGTGAAGATATACATCAGAGAGTTGGTGAGTCTTCATAAAACATAACTATCAATTTTATCTAGATGAGATCCAAGATTTACATACAAGTTATAAAAGAGCCTCCTACATGAACTAAATACTATGTTGAACTTCATTATGAATTATCACCCCCAAAATGATGGCCAACATATGAGTACTGTTCAAAAAATGGAAGACATGTTGAGAGAAATTTCTTTGTACCTTAAATGAGGATTTGATCAACATCTTTCTCTAAGAAAGTCCTCGTAAAATAATAGTTTCCACTCAAGAATCCAAATGGATCCTTATGAATCCCTTTATTGGAAGAGATTTATAACACCTGTGTGTTGGGATGAAGTTAGTGAATGCAAGATGTTGGGAACTAAAATGGTTGAGGAGATGGTATGAAAGGTTAAGAATATTTAGAAACGCATTAGGACTGTCAAGAGTCGATAGAAGATCTATTCTAAAAATCATAAATGATGTCTGGTGTGTGAGGTTTAGGATAAATTTTTTAACTAAATATATTAATGGAAAGGATTTATGATATTTTGGAACAATTGAAATCCAATCCCTAGGTTCACCATCCCCATTCGTATTCTCGATCACATTAAAGTTGTGACTTATTGGCTATTACTCCCACCAACCATTTCTCACCTACACGGTGTATTCCATATATCCCTCTTGAGGAAGTATATATCATATCCCACACATGAACTGAATTCATAGTTTGTACAACTGTAAAATGAACTCTCTTATGTGGAGTATCCAGTGAAGATCTTGAACTATAGAGATGATGTTCTACATATAAATATAACTAACTTGGTCAAACTGTAATAGTGGAACCATAAATATTAAGATGCAAGCTGGTAATCATAGAAATCCATAAAGTATAGTTACCCTCGACTATTTTCACCTTAGTTTATAATAAGAAATTTTTAGGTTGAAATTTCTTATATGGTGAAGAATGTAACACCTTGACTTTTTAAAAACAAAAACTTTTCTTGATAGTGTATGCCAAACACAACACCAATGCTGAATGAACCATAATTATTTATGATCGTTATAACCTAGCTATTAAATTGGTCTGTATGAATATTAATAACTTCATTATGAAATATATATAAATTTCATAATTTATATAAATGTATTGATAAATTCTTAGGTAATTAGCACTCACTTTTTTAGTAGACATTTTATTCTTCAAAAATATGTTTCCTTAAAAAAATTAATTTTATTTTGTGAACAAATATTATAATTAATTTATCAAAATTTATAAAAAATTTATTTTAAAAAAGTAACATAATTTTATAAATCAATATATCAAAATTTCTTTAAGGTGAAATTTTGGGATTTTTCTAAAAATATTGATTTTTTAGTGTATAGTTTAAATTGACAATTTTTGGAATATTTTCATTTCTATTAATTAAATAATGTATTTTAAAATTATCAATATATTTTTATTTGGTCATAAATTGAAATATTAATAATTTTATTTATAATAATCTTGTTAATTTCATTTTTTCATCAATTGTCATGATTTTTGTAAAAGATTATTTTTATACTTAAAAACAAAGTTTTTTAAAGATTTTTTTAAGTGCATAATGCTTTATTATTTATTTTATTAAAATAAATACCATTAAAAAGATATTTATATAAAAAATATAAATTATATATCTATTTTTATGAATTTAATTCATATAATTATAATTACTAGTCATATAGTTAATGTAATATCTTCTTATACTTCCAAAAAATAAATTTCATGACAAACTTATTTTTCAACACGTTTTTATTGATTAATTTAAAATTAAGTATTTTGAATTATATGAATTTAATTTTATAAAATTTAATCCATATTATTAATAAACTTGATTAATATTATATTAGAATTTCAACTTATTTTTTTAATAATGAATAGTAAAAATAGTAAAAATCTATTACCATAATTAATGGTAAAACCAATTTACTAGCGGTTAAAATAAAGGGGTTAAGGGAGTAACATATTTAAAAAAAATTTATTTTTAAAATTTAGGAGGTTTTTCTTGAAAATATCACCCATACACTCAATTATTTATCATTTTTTGTATGAATAATTCTAGAGAGTAACTTCCCATTATTGAATAGTTTTTTGGTATTTACAAAAATGTCACTCCTTAATTATAAATTGTAAATTATTCACTTATTCTAGTCATAATTAAAAATCCATTTGGTTTTGAAAATACCTTAAAAAATCCCTTCCTTATCTCCCTCCCTGATTCTTAGAATCCTTTTTTGATTAGAAAAACCTCCAACAAAGTATTTTGGTGGAAATGTAAATATGTTTTCCAAATAAGTGGTATCATTCTGAACCAAATGTTTTGTTTTATTTCTTCTTGTACCTACTAAAAATATTATTCAACCATTCTGATATAATAACATCATTATCTCCCATATAATTATATTTTTTTATATTAATGTAATATCCTACATCCATATCCTCTTTCATAAAATGGGAAATGAAACCATCGATCTTGTACACGGTGGACTACCACGTCACAAACCAATGTAATTCATTTTTCATCACCACCTCTCAAATATTTTAATAATGTTATATTTAATGTTTATATATGATATTCCTGATAAATTATTCATTATTAAAAATTAATATATCATATAACTTTTTACCTTACCTTCCATTGAAAAATGATAATGTCATTCATATGTACAGTGGACTACCCACACACAAATCAATGTGATTTATTTTTATTACCGCACCACATGGATGGTATATATAATTATATTCAAAAAAATAATATGATATTTATGATATAATTATAACTATATAATGATAAAATAACACTTACTATCTTTCCATCATGATCATTGAAAAATGGAAACATTACTCATACATATGTATGGCCTACCATCTCTATGATTGTAACATGGTTCATTTTCCATAACCATATTTCATGGTTAATTTTAAATGTATAATTGATTTATAAAAATGATAATTATTTAAGGATTATTTTTCTGTATGTGATTAAATAATAATCTCTTTAACCTTATTTGACTTTACAAACTGATTTTGGACATATGATTCAAACATCATCTAAATGTCAGACATGAACTTAATTGACTAAGTAATTAAATTTGACAAAGTAATAAATAAAATAAAAGTAAAAATAATTTTGAAAAATTTTATTAAGAAATTAAATATTTTTAATATGTTTTTTATTCATCAATATAAAGAACTCATGGGATGACTTGCGCTCGATGTAAGGGATCTCTCTAAACCACCCTTTTCTTCATGTTATGACCATTCTCTCTCTAACTCACTTTATCACTCTTTAATTTTATGGAATGATTATAAATTATGTATATATATCTCTTAAATATATACATTTATTATTATACCTTCCATTTATGTGGTAATACATTCCTTAATTTCATTTCTAAAGTGCCTTCATTATGAAATTTCCTCCGATTATGATATGAGGCAAGATTATGTAGCCCATTTTCTTTCCCTGGGTAATTCTTATGTTATTCCTTATGATTGATTTCATTTTTTTATCACACAAAAATAAGAAACATGTTATGATGGGTTAAAATATATATCACTCCAATTAATTGGGTAAAGCTTTAGTCTCATGAGACATCATATATGGGATTAGGGAGAAAACCTAATCCATTATTGGACTTTGTCCACCATGTGAAATTTTCTAGGTAGTTAGTGTTAATTCAAATTTTTTCAATATTGTTTTAATAAAACATTTCCTATAATACCAAAATCTAAAGATACCATTATCTTTATATTATTATACCACTTGAATACTCATGAGCCTTCTCTTTTATGATATCATGTTATATGTTTGATTCACTTGTTATATTTCCTTATCGTGTTTATTGCATTATGGGGATTCTTATATCACCCACTTATTTTATGTTTTCTATGGGTTATACTATATAGTTTTAGTATTTAAAAGGTATTTAGTATCTCATTATGGAGAATAAAATAATGATGTCATTTTTTAGTTCCCTTTTAATGTATTATAAACCTACTCTTCCAAATACACTAAGACATTATGAACCTTATTTGTATTAATAGGTACTTATGTTAAAAATCATAAAACAATATTTTAAAAAATTATTGGGTCATAATAATTTTGAAATTCAGTTAAAATATTTTAAATAAGGCTTCAAAAATATATTAAATCCAATTATCAACCACTCTCAACAACCGAGATTTCTATAGCATCAACTGAGGTGAAATTTGTACTTAAAACTTCTCAAATATTTGAATCTTTTCTTCCTAACAATGAAGGCCCTACTAAAAATTCTATAAAATTATGAGATAAAAAATAAGATAATATAAATTCTTATAAATGAATTTAATAATTAAAAGTGTAATAAAAAACAACCTCCTTTAAGAACAAACAAAATCATAGTAGATTTGGATAGAAAAGTAATGAAAATAGGATACTGTATGATTAACATAATTATAGAATTAATTTAAGATTTAGATTTTGTGATTATATTTTGTGATGTTTTATTTTTGACCATGATTCTTACACATTCTAGTACAAATTTACCTTTCCAATAAGAACACATGAATCAAGGGGGAAGCTCTGAAGTGTAAAATAATGAGTTTCTAAAGAAGAAGGTTGTGAATAAACTCTTTGTAAGACTACCTACTCAGAAGTGGTTTTAATATTTCAATAAATTATATAGAATATGCGGGAGACCATGGAATTTTTTTGGTAAGTGAATAAAAAATTTCCTTATATAGTTATCCAATAAATTAAAGGGAAAATAATTTTATAAGAAGATTCAATATGAGAAATCATTCAAAGTGGAACTCGCACTAAAAGAAAGAAATGCAGAAAGGCCATTGATCCTTCACAGTAGGTGATCTTCACACATTTCTAGAGAAACAAGAATATTTAAATTAATTGAACATGAAGTTATATTTGTTTCATTTGGTAATTAATTTTCATTAAGTATTAAAGGCATTGCAAATGTGGATTCTGAGTTTAAAGGACTCAAATGAAAAGACATCATTTTTGTAGTAGGGCTGAAGAATAACTTTATATGTCTTACTAACTTTGAAATTAGGGGAATTAATTAAATATTAATAACTATTATATCATCAAAAAATCATAATATGTAAGTTTCATCATAAGAGTTGAAAAAAAGTGGGAATTTGGTTAAAATTTGTTACCAATACATTTAATTCTTTATGAGCATCATGTATAGAAAATATTTGGGGAAAAGAATAATTGGACATATTCTCCAAAAAATGAGGAATATTTCTATAAATGAGTTTTTAAGAGACCTTCACAATCTAAAAAAAGAGAGAGAATCATTTTGTGACACATTCCTAAAAGGTAAGTTGACTTAAGGGACACCAAAGAAAGTGGATATCCAATCCATTACTCTATTAGAATCTGTATTTTCATATATGTTTGGTCCCATGAGGAACAATCCATCCAAGGTAGATATCTATTTCATTGATTTCATTTATGAATATAAATTTATGAATCATGTTCGCTTTATAAATCAAAAATCATAGGAACTTCATATGTTTATAATTTTTAAAAGGCATGTTGAGAAGGAAATTAGTTTCAATGTCAAGAAGGTGAGGTGGGATAATGTAAAGGAGTATAAGTAAAATTAAATTTAGATATGTCAAGTAAAAACTATAATAAATCATTAATAACGAAAAATTATTCACTCCAAAAAATGTCTTGGTTGAAATAAAGAATAATATCATTAGGGACATGGGGAGATTTATGCATGCGAAACACAAGATTTCATATTTTTTTGGGAGGGAACTTGTATACACCACGATATAGATTAAAAATAGATGTTTTCTGTGAATAAATACACACAATACTCCATATGAAATTTGTTACTAAAATAATACAACTTTAAAATACATCAAGGGGTGTTTAATCCATTGTTATGTGAATATAAAAAATATATGCATAAGTTTTAAGAAAGGGTTGAAGAAGGAACGTTTTTTGATATATTTACAATGTTATAGGGTGTAAGTGCTATTGAAAAAAACATAATCGGTTGGTAGAGTATCTAGATGTCAACATTATGGAAAAACAACACACAATAGATGAATTTATTAAGGATAAATCTGAATCATATGAATCCAGAATCATGTATATTCTAGAAAGAAAGGTTGTAGAACATGATAGATATGATTTGTTTTTGGTTGATATTAACTCAAATATGAACAGTGATGAAGAAGATGTTTTGGATAAAGGGAAGAAGAATTAATGTTAGAAGAAAAAATTTCATTCTAAGAAAACTATTGGCCAACAGGATGCAACTGTTGAAACTAGAATAATGGTAAGACTTGAGAACCAAACTACATTAATTTATCAATTTGAACCTAGAATTTTCATTGAGGTTACTGATAATAAATAATAGATAATTTCTATTAAGGATTAACATTATCAAATAGAGACAAAATCTACTTGGGATCTGGTTCCAAGACCTAAGAACAGAAACATAATTAGTTCCAAGTGGGACATTAAAAATAAAATAAATGAAAAAGGTGAGGTAATAAAGAATTTAGAAAGGTTTCTTTTTAAGAGTTGTTCACATATATAAGGATTTTAATTTTTAGAAACCTTTATATTAGTTTCAATATATAAGACCATAATAATATTATTAGTAGTGGTAGTTCACAAACATTATAAGATTTATTAAATGGATGTAAAATATGCCTTCTTAAATGGTGATCTTGAAGAATAATAAGTTTTAATTGATCAACCTAAAGGTTTTCTTCTTGAAATGAATGGGATGTTGTTATGAATATTAAAGAAAACAATATATGGAGGGAAATAGGATCTGAGATCCTAGTATTCCAAGATAGATGGATGTTTGGGTGGTATGTATTTTTCTAAAGGAAACTTTGATAGTAATATATATGTGAAGTAGTTTTCTATGAGGACTCTTATTGTCATAGTATATTTGGGTAACATAATTTTTTATCAGTGATAAAAAAAATCATTGTGAGTATTTTTCTATGGAAATAAAGAGACATTTTGATAATTCAATATTTATAGAGATATCTAATTTTTGGGGGTTACAAGTCATTAGTGGATATAATTATACTTTATTATCTTGATGAAATACATTATGGACTTAATAATGAGGTTTGGAATGGAGGATTTTAAGGTTTTTTTTAATCCATTAGAAAGTGTAACAAAGTTGGTCAAAGATGGTTTAGAACTAGTGTGAACTATAGTGATTATAGGAAACTGATAAGTAGCCTTATCCACCTAACAGCTTCCAGTACAAACATTTCTTTTTATGTGACATTGTGTGTTTAATTTAGACATTATACAATGGAATATCACATGTTTGAAGTCTAAGTGATTCAAAGGTACATCAATAATACAACAAACTATGATTTTTTATATAGTTCGTGTTTAGATTTTACCTTGCAAGGTATTCCAGATACTAATTCACACAGATATTGCGTTGATGGGTATTCAAATTCAGGTGGGGAATTCATTCTATGTGAGAATTTGATAGAACAAAATATTAAGAGTCCAATTTCAGTATCATTTAGCATTTCTGATTCTAAATATAAATAATCCACACATTCTTTCAATCAAATGATATGTATTCAATTCTAACTAGATAACTTGAGAGTTTAGTTTAAGAATCCACTATGCATTGCCTATGAAAGTCAAAGTGTTATAGAACTCTCCACAAATCGAGTTTAATACTCTAGATCTAGTAAATTTGATCTTATATACAATTTTATTAAATAGAATGTGGTAGAAGTTGATGTGAAACATGAGTTTATTAACAAAAAGTGAAAAGTTACATATATTTTCACTATATAGTTTCTATAGGATATGTTATCTAAGATAAGGCTAAAACATCATGTTTATACGTACCCTCTCAACTAAATTTTTATTGAAAAAAATACCCCATAGGGATTTGGACTTTGATGACATAAGGTGGAATTATAACACAACTCTTTATCAAATAAAGTGGGATTTCTTACTAAAGTGGTGTGTTCGTTACCTTTTCATCTGAATCTATGAATATTGTTATATGGAGGAGATATATTGAATTGAGAAAAGGTATATGAATTATAGGGGAGTTAATTTTTCTTAATTTTTCAAAACATTATTGACAATGAGGGATAAAATTATCTCTAAAACACTACATTTTCTGGTAGTATTTTGTAATATACTCCTCATATGAGAAACACTATGACTTAATGATTATCATTTTTTTAATGCATTCTGAAACAAATTAGATTTAATCTAGGAGATTTGAATGATATTTCCAACAAAGGAAACATATATATGTTTTGTATATAAAGAAAACATATATATTTATATGTTATATATATAAACATATACATAACAAATTTGTTCTCTTTAAATACATACAACATAAGGATGACATGTTTTTATGTAGAACATATATAAATTTTATATATGAATTGAACTTATATATTTTCCAAAATATATGTTTAGTATATATATAAATTTTTTTTAATAAATATATATATATATTTGATATGCATTTTCTATATGAATTTTATGAATATTTCTGTAATTGTTCTATATGATCCGTACACACAGAGAGACGTGTCTCCTCGTTTTATTCTTAAAAAAAAAATTGATTTTTATAACTCTATTTTTAAGTTATACTCTATAAGTATTTTCAAAAATTGTGAAATGTTCTTTTTTAACCAAATAATTTCCTATGACTTCTATGTATTATATTTACAATAAATTTAATATTATAACTTAAATATACTTAATTATATTAATTTCCACATTCATATTTCTATTTTTGAGGGAAATTCTTGGGGGAAAGGTTTTCCAGGGGAAAAATTAGAAGAGGCCTAGATAAGTTTAGAATGTATTTGAAAATACTTTTGAAATAATTATTCCATGCTTTTGGAATTATTTTATTTCATTTTTTATCCTTCACTTTCTATTTTATTTCATTTATACTCTCTATTTATTCTTAATTTTAACTAATGTTCTCATTTAGTACCAAAATTTATCAAAATGGTTAGTGATGGGTAAAACATTTGGATTGTAATATTAAATTGTGCTTACATATCAATGGTGATATTTTGAGAGGAAAACTAATGTTACTGGGGCCTTCACTGTATACGGTTTTCTTATCACATAGCACTATAGTTTATTCATTCTTAATGTAAGAAAAATATTCATCTTATAGAGGATACAATTAATGGAATGTATTTGATTGTCCACGGAAACAAGAAAACTAGTTTTCAATATAACATTAAGGGTCTTCGCAATGGTTATAAATGGAATGTTGTCATTACCAAGGATCTTGTGATGAGGCCAATGTGTTATTTATCGATGATAATTCATTTCATTTTAATAGTTAATAGTTTCCTTTATTTTTAAGTTTAAATTTTATTTATTTACTCAAGGGTATTTTGGTTTTGATATTTCATATGTATCTTACTTCATTAATTAATACAACATTGTATATGAATTTTTATCCAATTGTTCATATTCTATTTTTATTTAAAAGCCTAAAATTAGTATGTTTACTTTTCTCATTGGTGAACCAAGAGGTATTGTAATTATTTAATTGATTTGATTTATTTTTTCATGTAAATCATATTTGGAAATTGTATTGGAAATATTTTGGCAATGTGACTTAAAATAGGTTTTGGAAGGGGGGTTGATGAAATTGGAAGTGGTTTGATCATTTTTAATTTTAAAATTTATGTATTATAATTTTTCTATCATTTTAATTAAAATGATAAATATTAAATTATTTTAATTTATTATTTCCTTTTTTCAATTCCTTTACAATTTATTTTATTTCTAAAATATATAATTTTTAGGTTTAATTTTTAAAATTATTCATTTATAAAGATTATTTTTCATTTTCATTAAAATTTTCATTTTTACTTCACTTTTTTTGTAAATTTATATTTTTATATTCAGTATTTTTATATATTAATTTTTAGATTATCATTTTATCAGAAAATTAGGATAGCCGCTTGGTTTCACATAGGCATTGTACTAGTTTTCAGTAAATCATTTATATAGGAGAGGTTATCTGAGTTATGTCTGAAAATTCATATCTATCCTTCCCATCTCATGTAAATTTGTACTAAAACTACTCCTCCATAGGGCTTTAGACGTTGATGACATAGGTCGAATTGTAATACAACTCTTTATCAAATAGAGATATATTTATTGATAAAGATGTGTGTTCATTAGTTGTTCATCCAAAGATGGGGATATTGTTATATGTTGGAGATATATGGAGGTGAGAAAAGAATGTATGAATTACAGGGTAGAAAATATTAGTCAATTTCACAAAAAATGATTAATGTGGAGGGATTTAATTATCTCTAAAACATTAAATTTTCTCGTAGTGTGTTTTAATACACTCCTCATATGAGAAATTTTGTGGCTTAATGATTCTCAGGTGTTTTTATTAATTTTGAATCTAATCTAAGTTAATCTAGGAGAGTTAAATAGTACATCCAAGAAACTCAAAAGGGGGAGATTAATGTTCCATTAGACGTGTAGAAGATTTACATTTGTTATAAATTTGAGAATATTAATTGTTGGAGTTTATTGAGAAGTTGTTTAAGGTTGTGAAGAATATTTTTTAGATGATTTTAGATATCCTGTAATGTCACAAATGAACCTAGGATGTCATATGAACTAGCGCACAACCCAATCTGTGGAATGACCTGAAGGGTGTTCCGTATCCCCATGGGGTTGAAAAAAATCCTTGGGTACCAAAAATACAACATGGTAATTATTTCACCAAATTTCATAAACATAAACAACCAATGAAAGAAATAAACTAAAACTAGAAATATACAACCAAAAATGGCATACCACCTTTTTTGTTTTAATGATTACAACTTAGAACAAAACCCCAAAAATACTACAATAAAAAGGGGACTAAAATTCCATCACATACCTTCATGTGATGAAAGGAGAAACATCCTCAAGCTACCGCCACCAAAATCCATCAGAGAACACCACTAGAAATCCCAACATCCATCACCAAACACATTTCCTTCACCTGAGTCATACAGAGGGAAGCCTACATGCTCCCAAATATATATGTAGTGTGTGATCCAAAGCCTGGTAAGATTCTACGAAAAAAATATTCCATACCATAACATCAAAATAAAATTTAACATTCTCAGTTTTGTAAAATCCATTGAAATATTTCCAATAATAAATTTTAATGAAAGGCCATTTTCAAGGGAACACATTAAAAGAAAATCATTCCTTCAAAGTAATAATTTTTGCATGACACATATAGAGGTAACATTTGAAAATAAAACATTTAATAAGATAAACATGCATTAAAATGAAATATATTCGTGGTCTACCATATGTCAACAGATATAAACACATTACATAAGTCTCAATAGATCACCATGGGTAAATCCCTAGGGTTAATCTAGCGTGAGTGGGACACTAGAACCTTGTACCTTGATGTAGGGTGGTATAGAAAGAAAAATAAGAGCTTTTTCATGAAAGATCCACCAGGAGGGGAAACCCCATGTGCCTAGTGGTCTCCAATCAACATTATAGTTTAGTTGTTGTTGTAAGCATCAATCCAACACAGTGAAATCGAGACTTTTCTACTTAAAAATCACTAGCTTACTAGAACTATTCAGCCCACCAAGATAACTGGGATTCCCTTGGGCTCAATACCATTTCACAAATCACACAAATTTCCACATTCATAATAATTTCCAAGAATCCAACACTTTTTCACAAACGAAACACCTTTCATTTCACACACAAAAAATAGCATTAAAATACATTTTCCATCACTTACAAAATTCATAAATACCCATTTGAAAAAACACAAGAAAAGAATACAATTTACTAGAAAATTCCATAATCTAAGATCATTTTTAAATCCACCCATAAACTAAGATCATTTTAAAAACATGATTTTCATCATTTAAACAATTTACAATTCATATTTAAGGGTTCACGACAAAATACAACATGCCCAAGTAATACATATTCTATTGGAAACCCATTTTGAACACGTTCACACCATAAGTGCCTTTAAAAAACCATTTTGAATCTTCCCCACAATGCATAACTCTCCTTTTTATAAAAATCACAATAAAAAATTCACAAACAAAACATTACTACTTTAAAAATCCACTTTCAACATGATTGCATGCCAAAACACACCAAAAATATATTTTTCACCACAAAATTAATTTATATAATAATAATATAAACACAAAAAAGAATACTAAACATATATAAAAATGTTAAGGCACAGAACCACCGACATCATGAGAAGAAAATTCTAGAAAATGATGTGAAACCCCATCTGCACCACCACAAGATCCTCGTAAGGCATGATCTAACCATAAA
Organism: Viscum album; assembly: GCA_963277665.1. Lineage (NCBI taxonomy): Eukaryota > Viridiplantae > Streptophyta > Magnoliopsida > Santalales > Viscaceae > Viscum > Viscum album. The sequence continues at coordinate 792,856,539 of OY728121.1, forward strand.
CATCATGTTTGAACTCTATTAAGCAAGAAAAAACCATAAATTGACCAACATACCTACTAGAAAAATTAAAAGCCAAAGTCTAATGAGAGAAACCCTAGAATGGAGAAATAAATCAAGAGAGTAGAGACTTACATGAGTATTTATTGAAGAATCGTGGCCAAAAACACCCAAGGATTAAAGTCCAAGGAGAGGAGGAGAAGGGGGATGTGTGTCTAGTGCTGGGAGGCCATATGGGTTTAAAAAATGGGGGAAATGTGGTTAAAATTAGAAAGATAGAAAAGGGAAAAATAAATTTTAATGACCTGGATAGGACGCAAGGTCAGTTTTCATGGTTTGTCAAACATTGTGGTGACTGTGTGCCATCCTCTACCCAAGAAGGAACCTAACACATGGTTAGTCAGCATGAAATAAATTACCATGCAGAAGCTCTATGAAATATTCAATCTGAGACCCCCAACTTACCATATGGTTACCTCGGTTGAGGCGCATGATCTGACTTAGCATATTGTGGTCATGTGCTAGATATTGCCTCAACCAACCACCAACCGCACATTTACCTAGGAAGGGAACAATATTTCTATTAATCATGTTCCAACCATGTGCCACACACTGACCACCAAAAAAAATTATATTTGTTTTGAAAATTCAAGGGGAAGATTCTATAAAAGCACTAGAATAAGAATAATTGAAGGAAAGACCCCAAAAATTAAAATGCATCACACCCAATTCCTAAGAAAATAACTGAGAATCAAATAAAAACAAGAAAAATTTGTGAAAATAAGAAACCTGGGTGTGAGAATTATCCCCACCAAAATTCTTTCCAAACCCAGAATGCCACAAGAAGGCCTGAACCTAAAACAAAAATCAACACTCTTTCATAGCTCAAAGTTATTCCTAATAAAATTCCAATGAGAGGAATGAAAAAATACTACAGGTAGGAAAAGAGGTCTACAAGCAATACCTGGGGGGCATAATTAAATAATAAACTCCCATCTATGTGCCACCTTCCCCCAAAAGCTAAAAAACCTCAAGTTGATCAATCAAAGGATATGTAACTCTCACAATGAACAATCCAACCTCTTAATCCAAAACACACCTAACATTACCAAATGAAACTCATGCCAATTACCTGAGACAAGTAAATGAACCCAAACCACATTTTATTGAACACATCCACAACCCTACCTCAAAGAAACCAATGGGAATGCTCCAATCCCAATATTCACTCAATAAATTAGCTTTGGATTATATAGCTCTGAATGATACTATCTACTACCAGGTCAACACCAAGAACTCAACTGGATTCATAGCATTGGGAGGCCCCAACATACTCTATTCCATGAGGAAAAGAATAACAATGATTTACTCTAGAGTTATTTGAATGAGACCCATGGTGGGTCTCCCCACCATAAGAAACAACCCACATATACTGAAGTGGGAAATACAACACATACCAAACCCCCACCCCAAGGGGTCCGATGAGAGAAACTCTTAACCAAATAGAAAACACTACATGGTTCACTACTCCCACGGGACAATATCATCCTTAGATAACCCCAATCAAAATCTGAGATTGATTTATAAGGAAGGTCATACAAGGACCGTCAAATGGAGACTCACATCCTATGAAGCATAACCTTAAATATTTAAAAAAAGAGATGACCACACCTCCTTATAATTGAGTATGAACTCTTCCACCCACTCAAGTCACAACATGGAGATGAGGTCCCCATGTCTTTTTCCACCAAACAGGACAGACCAAAATGAAACAGCTAATAGGGGGATTAAAATATCCCTGTATCCCATACCAAATTAGGATGCTAGACTAAGGTCATGTACATCCATTGGGGTACCTAACTACGCACCACTAGCTTCACTCTGAGGCGTGTGGATGGAGCTCTACTATTTGAAGAATCATCAAGTCCTGAGTAGCACATGATTTCTTTAATATTTACATAACATCCTCTCACGAATAGATTTTATGCATTGGTAGGAAAGCAATTACCATTTCATAGATGAAACTGATGAAATACCTAAAGACCTTTTAAGATAGTGGCCAGCACTGACAACTTTAGACCACTTTTAACTTCCCTCACTAGAATTCCCTTCACCAATTCCAAACTAGACCTTCAGGCTTAAAGGCGTCAAACATAACCTTTAGCGACTCAAGAAACTCATGAAACTAAAATTTCTTTTAATTCCTTTAACATATACTCGTACACTATGATACAATCCACTTAACCGAAGAATAGGTGGATTAAATTATCGAAACTCAAGGAGAAACCCCTTACGTGGATCAACTAGAGGGTCTTTCCATAGTGTATCACCCATGGCCGCACATCAAATGTGCATTAATTATTTATGGGGCATACACTATCCAATAAGTAAAATCAGGGACCCAAAAAAATTGGTCCATTGACCAAAATGTACCAAAAACAATCACTGATAACATAGAGGTAATCAACTCATGGGTTTTATAACCCATCATAAAGAACAAACTAACCATTTTCTCAAAACCTACTCATTGAAAATAACTCATCTTGAAACACCAATCAACCAAAAAGTGTTTTATAGCTCAAAAGACCTCACAACAACATTCTCGAAATAAAAAAAAAGACACATTGCACAATCATCATTTATAATGACACTAAATTTTCATTTAAAACCATATTTTATAAGAAAATAAGCTTGGTGGGTTGAATATTAATCAATGGCATCTCATGGGACTCACATATGCATGTTCTTGTGCCACATCAGGAAGCCACCTCATGTAAATCTAGGCACTCATCCACTTGTTCCATTGACCATCTACATTTCCATACATACCCATGCTTATGATTACTCATGATAATACTGAATATAAAATAAAGACCGAATATACTTTGTATCTGGTTCCAAGACCTGAGAACAACAACATAATTAGTACCAAGTGGGACTTTAAAAATAAATTGAATGAGATAGGTGAGGTAATAAGAAATTTATAAAGGTTTTTTTTTCAAGATTTATTCACATATAGAATGATTTGAATCTGAAAAAACCTTTATATTAGTTGAAATATATGAGACCCTCATAATATTATTAGTAGTGGTAGTTCACAAACACTATAAGATTTATTAAATGGATGTGAAATATTCCTACTTAAATGGTGATCTTGAAGAATAAGAAGTTTTAATTGATCAACCTATTGGTTTTTTTCTTGAAAGGAATGGGACAATGTTATGAAGATTCAAGAAAATATTATATGGAGGGAAATAAGATCCTAGATCATGGTATTCCAAGATAGATGGATGTTTGGGTGTTATATATTTTTCTAAAGGAAAATTTGATAGTAATATTTATTTTAAGTAATTTTCTATTAGGACTCTTATTTTCATAGTATATTTAGATAAAATTATTTTTTATCAGTGATAAAAAGAATCACTGTGATGATTTTTCTAAGGAAATAAAGAGACATTTTCATATGTCAATATTTGGAGAGATATCAAATTTTTGGGGGACACATGTCATTCGTGGATATAATTATAGTTTCTTATCTTGATAAAAATAGATTGGGGACTTATTTATGAGGTTTGGAATAGAGGAATTCAAGGGGTTTCCTACTCATTTATCTATTGTAACTAAATTGGTCAAATATGGTTTAGAACTAGTGTGAACTAAAGTCATTATAAGAAATTGATAGGTAGCCTTATCCACCTAATATCTTCCTGTACAAACAGTTTTTTATGTGACATTGTGTGTTCAATTTAAATATGATCCAATGGAATATCACATGTTTGAATACCAGGTGATTCAAATGTACATCAATAATACACGAAACTATTGTTTGTTATATAGTTATAGTACATATTTTTCCTTATAAGGTATTCCAAATACTGATTCAGATGGATATTGTGTTGATGGGAATTCAAATTCAGGTGGGGAATTCATTCTAGGTGAAAATTATGTAGAACAAAATAGTAGGAGTCCAATTTCAGTATCATTTAGCATTACTAAGGATAAATATAAATAATCCACACATTCTTTTAATAAAATGATATGGATGCAAGTCCAACTGGATAACTTGAGGGTATAGTTTAATAATCCACTATGCATTGCCTAAGAATTTTATAATGTTATAGTACTCTCCATGAATCGAGTTCAATACTCTAAATCAAATAAATTTGATCTTATATACAATTTTACTAAATAGAATGTGGAAGAAGTTGATGTGAAACTTGATTTTATTAACACAAAGGGAAAAGTTAAAAATATTTTTACTAAATAGTTTCTATAGGATATGTTATCTAAGATAAGGCGAAAAAATAATTTTTATCCTTCCCCTATCACCTAAATTTTTAATAAAAAAAATCCCCCATAGGAATTTTAACTTTGACGACATAGGGGGAATTATAACACAACTCTTTATCAAATTAAGAAAGATTTCTTACAAAAGTGGTGTGTTAATTACCTTTTCATTTGAATCTTTGGATATTGTTATATGAGGGATATATATAAAAGTGATAAAATGTATATGAATTATAGGGGAGTTAATTTTTGTCAATTTCCCAAAAATTGATTGACAATGAGGATGAAATTATCTCAAACACACAACCTTTTCTGGTAATATTTTGTAAGACACTCCTTATATGAGAACCACTATAACTTAATGATTATAATGTGTTTTAAATCATTCTAAAACTAATTAGAGTTAACCTAGGAGAGTTTAATGAGATTTCCAAAAAAGTAAATAAATATGTTTTGTATTTAAAAAAACATATATATTTATATGTTCTATATATAAACATATACATAACAAATTTATGCTCTTTAAATAAATACAACATATGTATGCCATGTCTTTATATAGAACATATATACATTTTATATATGAATTGAACTAATGTATTTTCCATATATATCTTTAGTGTATATATAATGTTTTTTAATATATATATATATATATATATATATATCATTGATATGAATTGAATATATGAATTTTATGAATATTTCTGTAATTGTTCTATATGATTTGTACACACAAATACACACATCTCCTTGTTTTATACTTCATATTACTTTGTGATTTTTATAACTATTTATTTTCAAGATATACTCTATAAGTATTTTCATAAATTGTGAAATGTTCTTTTTTTAACCAAATTATTTCTTATGACTTCTATGTAATATATTTACAATAAATTTGATATTATTATTTAAATATCCTTAATTATATTAATTTCCACCTTCATATTACTGTTATTGAGGGTAATTATTGGGGGAATTTTTTTTCAGGCGAAAAATTAGGAGACGCCTAGATAAGTTGTTAATGGATTTCAAAATACTAGTGAAATAATTATTTCATGCTTTTAGATTTTTTGTATTTCATTTAGTATCCTTCACTTTCTATTTTATTTCATTTATACTCTATAATTCTTCTTAATTTTCACTAATGTTCTCATTTAGTACCAAAATTTATCAAAACTTTTAGTGATGGGTAAAACATTGGGATTGTAATATGAAATTGTGCTTACATATAAACTGTTATATTTTGAGAGGAAAACTAATGTTACTGGGGCCTTCAATGTGTAGGGTTTTCTTATCACATTTCACTATAGTTTATTCATTATTTGTGTAAGAAAAATATTCATCTTATAGAGGATACAATTAATGGAATTTATTTGATTGTCCATTGAAACAAGAAAATTAGTCTTCACTATAACATGAATGGTCTTAACAATGGTTATAGATGGCATGTTGGCATTACCGAGGATCTTGTGATTATGCCAATGTGTTATTTATAGACGATCCTTCATTTCATCTTAATAGTTAATATTTTCCTTTATTTTTAATTTTAAGTCTTATTTATTTACTCAAGGGTATTTAATTTTTTGATATTTCATACGTTTCTTAATTCATTTATTAATACAAAATTGTATATGAATATTTATCTAATTGTTCATATTCTATTTTTATTTAAAATCATAAAATTAGTGTGTTTACTTTTCTCATCAATGAACTAATTGGTATTCTAATCATTTAATTAATTTGATTTATTTTTTCATGTCAATCATCTTTTGAAATAGTATTGGAAATATTTTGGCAATGTGACTTAAAAAAGGTTTTGGAAGGGGGGCTTGATGAAATGGGAAGTGGTTTGATCATTTTTAATTTTTTAATTTTTATATATTATAATTTTTTCTATCATTGTCATTAAAATGATAAATATTCAGTTATATTCATTTATTATTTCCTTTTTTCAATTCCTTTATAATTTATTTTATTTCTAAAATCTATAATTTATAGGTTTAATTTCTAAAATTATTCATTTATAAATATTATTTTCCATTTACCTTAAAATTTTCTAATTTAAATATCTCTTATTTTTTTGGTAAATTTAAATTTTAATATTCAATAATTTTTTATATTAATTTTTAGAATATAATTTTATTAAAAACAATTTAGAATATACTCTTACTTTTACACAGGCATAATACTAGTTTTCAATTAATCATTTCCATAGGATAGGTTATCTAAGTTATGTCTGAAAATTCGGGTCTATCCTTCCCATATCATGTAAATTTGTACTAAAACTACTCCCCCACAGGGCTTTGGACTTTGATGACATAGGGGTAAATTTAATACAAATATTTATCAAAAAGAGATATATTTATTTCTAAAGATGTGTGTTCATTAGTAGTTCATCATAAGATGTGGATATTGTTATATGGGGGAGATATATGGAGGTGAGAAAAGAATGTATGAATTATAAGGTATATAATGTTAGTCAATTTCACAAAAAAATGATTAATATGGAGGGATTTAATTCTCACTAAAACATTACCTTTTTTGGTAGTGTGTTTTAATACACTCTTAATATGAGAAATTTTGTGGATTAATGATTCTCATGTGTTTATATTCATTTTGAAACTAATAAGAGTTTATCTAAGAGAGTTGAATGGGACTTCCAAGAAACCCAAAAGTGGGAGATTAAAGTTACTTTAGACATGTATATGATTTACATTTGTTATAAATATAAGTATTAGAATTGTTGGAGGTTACTTAGAATTTATTAAAAGTTGTGGAGAATAATTTTTAGATGATTTTAGATAGCCAGTAATGTCACGAATGAAGCCAGGATGTCATCTGAACCAGCACACAACCCAATATGTGGCATGGCCCGAAGGGTGTTCTCTATCACCACTGGGTTGCAAAAACTCCTCGGGTACCAAGAATACAAAATGGGAATTATTTCACATAATTTCATAAATATAAACAACCAATAAAATAAAGATACTAAAACTAGAAATATACAACCAAAAAAGGCATAGCACATTTCCAAATTTAATAATTACAACTTAAAACAAAACCTAAAAAATACTACAACAAAAAAGGGACTAAAATTCCATACCAAACCATCATGTTATGAAAGTATAAACATCCTCAAGCTTCCTCCACCATGATCCAAAAGATAAGATCATTAGAAACCCTGACTTCCATCACAAAACACCTTTCTTTTACCTGATTCATACACAGTGAATCCAACATACAACCAAATGTGTATGTAGGGTGTGATCCAAAGCCCATTAGGATTCTACCCAAAAAAATATTCCATGCCACAACATCAAAATAAAATTTAACATGCTCATTTATGTAAAATCCTTTGAAATATTTCCAAGATTAAATTTTAAATAAATACCATTTACAAGGGAATGCATTAAAAGAAAATCACTCCTTCAAAGTAATAATTTCTACAAGGCACATATATAGGTAACATTTGAAAAGAAAACTTTTAATAAGATAAATTTGCATTAAAATGAAATAAACTCATGGTCTACCATATATCGACGGATAGCACCACATTACATAAGTCTCAAGAGATCACTATGGGTAAATCTTTAGGGTTAATATAGCTCGAGTCGAACACTTGGACTTCATACCTTGATATAGGTTGGAATAGAAACAAAAATAATAGTTTTATCATGTAATATCCACTTGGATGGGAAACTCCATGTGCCCAGTGGTCTCCAATCATCATCATAGTTTAGTTAGTGTTGTAATCATCAATCTAGCAAAGTGAAAACAGAAATTTTCTACATCCAAATCACTAGATTTCTAGAACTAGTCATCCCACCTAGATAACTGGGATTCTATTGGGCTCAATCCCATTTCACATATCACACAAATTACCACATTCACAATCATTTCCAATTATCCAACCCTTTTTCAAAAAAAACACCTTCCATTTCACACACACAAAAACCTGCTTTCAAATACATTTACCATCACTTACAAAAATCATAAATCCCCATTTGAAAAACACAAGAAAAGCACACAATTGACCAAACAATTCCATATTATATGCTCATTTTTAAATACACCCATAAACCTCAATAATTTTTAAAACATTATTTTCATCATTTAAACAATTTACAATTCATATTTAGGGGTTCACGACAAAATACAAAATGCCAAAGTAATACATATTCCATTGGAAACCCATTTTGAACACGTTCACACCATAAGTTCGTTTAAAAACATATTTTGAACCTTCACCACAAGGCATAAACCCCCTTTTTAGAAAAATAACAATAAAAAATTCACAAACATAACTTTACTACTTTCAAAATCAACATTCAACATGATCACATGCCAAAACAATCCGAAAATATACTTTTCACCACAAAATTAATTTATAGAACAAGAATATATACAAAAAAAGCATACTAAACACATCAAATATTGTTAAGGCATAGAACCACCTTCCTCATGAGAAGAAAATTCTAGAAAATGTTGTGAATCCCCATCTACACCACTACAAGACCCTAGAAAGGCAAGATCTGACCATCATGGTCAAGGTTCAACGCTATTAATAAAGAAAAAACCCCAAATCAACCACCATACCAGCTAGAAAAATGAAACGCCAAAGGGTAATGAGTGAAAACCTATAATGGTGGTAGAAATCCATATAGGAGAGACTTACCTGAGGATTTCTTGAAGAATCATGGCCAAAAACCCCCCAAATATTAAATCCCAATGAGAGGAGGAGAATGGGGATGTGTTCCTAGGGTTGGGGAGGCTGTATGGGTTGAGGAAAAGTGGTAAATGTGGTTAAAATTATGGATAGAGAAAAGGGAAAAAATTAATGACCTGGATAGGCCAAAAGTATAGTTTTCATGGTTGTTCAAACAGTGTGGCGAATGTGCGTCCTCCTCTACCCAAGCAGGAACCTATAGCATAGTTATTTCACACGAAATGAATTACCATGCTGAAGTTGTGCGGAAGATTCTAGCTGAGACCTCCAACTTACCATATGGTTACCTAGGTTGAGGTGCACGGTATGACTTACCATACGATGTTCGTGTGGTATCTATTGCCACAACCAGCCACCTACCACACAGTTACCTGGGAAGGGAACATTATTTCTACTAATCATGTGCCAACCATGTTCCACACACTGACCACCCAAAAACTTTTTTTCTGAAAATTCAAGTGGAAACTTTTGGACAATCACTAGAATAAGAATAACTGAAGTAGAGACCCCAAAAATTCAAAATCATCACACTCAATTACTTTGAAAATAACTGATAATGAAACAAGAACCAGAAAAATTGGTGAAATAAAAAACCCATGTGTGAGAATTCTCCCCACCATAATGCTTTCCAAACCTTGAAACCCATAAGAAGACTAGATCCTATAATAAAAATCGATACTCTTTCATAGCTCAAAGAGATTCCCAATGAAATTCAAAAGAGAATAATGAAAAATATTACCGTTAGGAAAAGAGTTCAACAAGCTGAACTCGGGAGTCATAATTAAATAATAGAGTCCCATCTATTTGGCACCTTCCTCCAAAAGATAAAACATCTCTAGTTTATCAATCAAAGGATAAGTCACTCTAACAATGCATAATCCAACCACTTAAGCCAAAACACCCATGACATTACCAAATGAAACTCATGCCACTTACCTAAGAATAGTAAATGAAACCAAACCACATTTCATTGAACACATCCACAACCCTGGCTCAAAGAAACCAATGGGCATGCTCCAATCCCAATGTTCACTCAAGAAGGGAGATTTGGATTAGATAGCCTTGAATGATACTGTTTACTGTCAGGCCAAAACCAGGAACTCAACTGGATTCATAGAATTGGGAGGCCCAAACATACTTCATCCCATAAGGAAAATGCTAATAATGATTTAATCTATAGTAATTTGAATGAGGACCATGGTGGGTCTCCCCACCATAAGAAACAACCCACATAGACTAAAGTGGGAAATATAACACAGAACAGACCCCCACCCCAAGGGTTCTGATGAAAGAAACTCTTAACCAAACGGAAAACACTACATGGTTCACTACTCCCACAGGACACTATCATCCTTAGATAACTCCAAGACAAATCCAAGATCGATTCATAAGGCTAGCTATACAAGGACCATCCAGTGGAGACTCACATCTTATGATGCATACCCTTCAATATTTAAAAAAAGAGATGACCACACCTCCTTATAATCAAGTTTGTACTCTTCCACCCACTCAGGTCACAACATGAAGATGAGGTCCCCGGGTCTTTTTCCACAAAATAGGACAACCCAAAACGAAACAACTACACATGAGGATTAAACTATCTATGTATCCCATACCAAAAAGGGATTCTAGACTAAGGTCCTATACACCCCTGGGGGTACCAAACTACGCACCACCATCTTCACTCTGAGGCGTATGGATGGAGCTATACTATTTAAATAATCTTTGAATCCTAAGTGGCACATGATTTCTTTAATCATCCATAACCTCCTATCACGAATAGATTTTACACACCGGTAGGCTAGCATAAACCTTCTCCTAGATGAAACTGATGATAAATCTAAAAGCCTTTTAAGATAGTGGCTAGCACCAACAACTTCAGAACACTTTTCACTTCCCTCACTAGAATTCACTTCACTACTTACACACTAGACCTTCAGGCTTAAAGGTTTCAAACTTAGCCATTAGCGACTCAAGAAACTCAAGAAACTAACATTTCATTCAATTCCTTTTAAATCTACTCTTCCACTATGATATGATCCGCTTAACCAAAGAAGAGGTGGATTCAATTATCGAAACTTAAGAACAAATCCCTTATGTTGATCAATTGGAGGGTATTCTAATAGTGAATCACCCATAGAAACACTTCAAATGTGCATTAATTCTTTATGGGGCATACACTATCTAATAAGAAAAATCAAGGACCCAAAAAAACTGGTCTATTAGCCAAAATTTACCAAAAACAAGCACCGATCACATAGATGGAATCAAATCAAGGGTTTTCTAACCCATCATAAAGAACAAACTAGCCATTTTCTCAAATCCAACTCATTGAAAATAACTCATCTTGAAAAACCAATCAACCAAAAAGTGTTTTCAAGCTCAAAACATCCCACAACAACATTACCAAAATACAAAAAGAAACATTGCACAATCACCACTTATCATGACACCACATTTTCATTTAAAATCATTTTTTAAAATAAAATAAGCTTGGTGGGTTTCATAATCACCAAGGGAATCTCATGGGACTCACACATGCATGTTCTCGTACCACATCAGGCAGCCACCTCATGTAAATATGGGCACTCATCCACTTGTTCCATTGACCATCCACATTTCCATACATACCCATGCTTATGATTACTCATGGGAATACAAAATTTAAAAAAAAATACTTTCCACTTTCCAAAAAAACATTAAACCCACGCATTCAACTCCTCAATTTAATTACCATTTCAAAAATTCACAAATATTCTCAAAATTCACTAACCCCCAAATAAAAAATCATTTCAAATAATCCTAATTTCCAAATTCTACACAACAATTCCAAAACATTTTACCCATTTCAAAACACTTTCTATATTACAACAAAACTCACCTCATCCACAAATATTTAATTATAAATCATCTCTTATCATTTAAAATAAGTTTCCAAAACCCTTTTAAGAATAAAATTACATTTCCCAAATAACCAATTTTTGATAAAACACATGTTTTTATTATGAAAATAAAATCATGATATTCTCATCCCAATTTACTCAAAAATAATTATAATAAAATCTACCTTTTCAAAGATTTATTCAAAATGACCCTGAAAACCTTTTTTACCTTTTAAAAATAAAACATTTCTTCTTTCAAATCTATTTTTCCTCAATTTTCAATCAACGGTCTTCAAAATAATTTTCTAAACCCAAAGAGACACAAGACACTTCTCAAAGGGGGAAACTAGTGTTGATTGGTGACTCAGACATATGGTTGGTAGCCATATGCCTATCACACCATTATTATGGAGAGTCTTTTAGGACTATGTTCCCACCTCCATATAGATTTTTAGTCCCTACGAGCTCATTAAGACCACTAAACCAACTTTCATTTCATTTCCCAAGCACAATGAAATCCATAAAACCCAAATAACCCAAATAAAACCTGATTTCCCCCCATTAACTTGACTCTTGCCTTGAGGTGTTCTTACTAGAATCCTTACCCGTAACTAAGAAATCATGTCCTGCCAATAATATCCATGGTCTACCCAAACTCTTCCCAATATAACATGACCTAAAAGAGCATGTCTGGCTCTGATACCATTTTAGACGGCCAATTCTATCTGACAATCAAGATATTTTCCACTTTGGGCCTAGCCCACATGGTTTTTATTTCCTTGGGAGAGGTATCCACACCAAATTATAAAGGGGTGCATCGTGATCCTCCTAATTTGATGTGGGATTACTATAATACACCCCCTAAAAGGGCCCAGTGACCTCACTGACACATTAAATGGACACTATCTCTGATACCATTTTTTTCTAACCAAGCTAGGATGTCATCTGAATCAGTGCTCGACCTAGTCGGTGCCATGGCCCGAAGGGAGTTCTCAATCCCCACAGGCTGGAAACAAGTGCCTGGGTACCAATAATACAACATGGGAATGATTTCACCTGTTACATAAACATAAACAACCAATAAAATAGATAAACTAAAACTGGAAATATATAATGAAACATGACATAACACCTTTCCAGATTTAATGTTTATAACTTTGAACAAAACCCCAAAATACTACAACAAAAATGGGACTAAAACTCTATCCCAAACCTCCATGTGATGAGAGGAGAAACATCCTCAAGCCACTTCCACCAAGATCCACATGATAAGACCACTAGAATCCCCAACCACAATCACAAAACACATTACCTTTACTTGAGTCATACAAAGTGATGTCTACATACACCCAAAGGTGTATATAGGGTGTGAGACAAATCCCAGTAGGGTGCCACCCAAATAAATTATTCCATGCTATAAAATCAAAATAACATTTAATATGCTCATTTATGTAAAATCATATGAAACATTTCCAATAATACATTTTAAGGAAATACTATTTTCAAGCAAACACTTTTGAAGAAAACCATTTCTTCAAAGTAATAATTTTATTACAACACATTTAATGGTAGAATTTCAAAACAAAACTTTTACTTAGAGAAACTTTGTTTAAAAGGAAATACACTCATGGTATACTGTATGCCGACAGATGACACCACATTACATAAGTCTCAAGAGGGAACCATGTTAATTCTCTAGGTTTAATCAAGTTCGAGTGGGGAATTAGTACCTTATACCTCGGAGTAGGGTGGTATAGAAACCACAATCATATATTTTTTTATCAACAATCCACTAAGAGGGGAAACCCCATGGGCCTAGTGGTCTCCAATCATCATCATAGTTTATTAGGTGTTGTAAGCATCAATCCAGCTAAGCGAAACTGAGACTTTTCTAATTCTGAATAAAAGGTGAACTATTCATCCCACCTAGATACTGCAAATTCCCTTGTGCTCAATCCCATTTAAAATATCACAAAATTTACAACATTCATAATCATTTCCAATAATCCCACCAATTTCGCAAACAAAGCACCTTCCATTTCATGCACACTCAAACCTTCTTTCGAATACATTTACCATCACTTACACATATCATAAATAAACATTTGAAAAAATACAAGAAAATCACATAATTGACCAACCAATTCCATGGGCTAAGCCCCTTTTTAAATCCTCCCATAACCCAAGATCAATTTTAATACATGATTTTGATCATTTAAAGAATTTATTATTCATATTTAAGGGTGAACGACAAAACACAACATGCCAATGCAATCCATTTTCCATTGTAAACCCATTTTGAACACATTACAACCATAAGTTACTTTAAAACCCCATTTTTCACCTTCCACAGAAGAAATAAAACCCATTTTTTAGAAAAATCACAATAAAAAATCACAAACATAACCTTACCCTTTGAAAATCCACTTTTAATAAGATCTCATGCCAAAAAACTCCAAAAAATATACTTCCTACCACACAATTAATTTATAGAGAAAAAATAAATACACAAACCAGCATCCTAAAAACATATAAAAAGGTTATGTCATGGAACCACCTACCTTATGGGAAGAAACATCTAGAAAGGGATGTGAAACCCAATTTTCCCCACCACAAGACCCTATCAAGGCAATATCCAACCAAAAACATCAATATCGAACCCTATTAAGTAATAATAAACCCTAAATCGACCACCGTACCCACCGGAAAAACTAACCCCCAAAGAGAAAGGATATAAACCCTTGAATGGAAGAAGAAATCAAGAGAGGATAGACTTACACAAAGATTTATTAAATAATCATGGCCAAAAAACACCCAAATATTGAAGCCCAAGGAAAGGAGGATAAGGGGGGATGTCATATGGGTCAATAAAAAGGTAGAGAGAAAATGATAAATCTCTTTTAATGACATGGACATGTCACGTGGTTAGTCTGTATGGTTTTTTAAACCGTGATATGACCATGCATCCTTCTCTATTCAAGAAAAAACATACAGCAAGGTCAGTTCTCATGGCATGACCTACCGTATGGAAACCATGAAATAGCTTCTGGTTGAGACCCCAAACTTACTCCATAGTTATCTCGGCAGAGGTGCATGGTCTAACTTATCGTGAACTGGTTGTGCAGTAGCTACTACCTCAACCATCCACCTATAACACGGTTACTTGGCCAAGGCGCATGGTTTCTACTAACCATGTTCCAATTATGTGCGTCACATAGGCCACACAAAAAACTTATATTTTTCTTAAAAAGTCATGGGAAAACTCATAAAAAATCACTATAATAAGAATAACTAAAGGAAAGGCCCCAAAAATTCAAACCCTTCACACCTAATTCTTGAGAAAATAACCGAAAACTAAACCCAAACTGGAAGAAAGGGTGAAATCGAAAAACTGGGTGTGACAATTTTCCCCACTATAATTATTTATGTCTTTAGAAATCCAAAAAATGGCTGATCTGAAAACAAAAAATGATACTTTTTCATTACTCAAAGAGATTCCCAATGAAAGTAAAATGATAAGAATGAAAGAACGATATGGAAATGAAAAGAGTTCTACAATATGAACTCTTGAGGAACAATTAATGAATATAGTACCCTATACGTGCACCTTCCCCAAAAATCTAAAACACCACCAGTTTATCAATCAGAGGAAAGGAACTCTCACAACACACTATCCAACCTCTTAAACCAAAACCCCCTAGATATTACCAAATGAAACTCATGCCACATACATGTGATGAGAAAACAAACCCAAACCACATTTAAATTAACACATCCACAAACCTACCTCAACAAAATTGTTGGGCATTCTCCAATTCCAATATTCACTCAAGAAAGGATCTTAGGATTAGATATCTCCAAACAAGACTACATACTATCAGGAAAACACAAAAAACTCAACCGGATTCCCAGAATGGGGAGGCCTAAATGGAATCCCCACTATAAGTAATAGGATAACAATGATTTACTCCAGAGGAATTTCATCAAGAATCGTGGTGGGTCTACCCACCATAAGAAACAACCCACATTGACCGACATAGGAAATCCAACATAGGACATACCCCCACCCCTAAGGATCCAACGAAATACACTCTAAACAAAACAAAAAACAATAATCTATTAAATAATTCCATAGGACACTATCATACATAGATAGTCTCAATCCAATAATGATATCGATTCACAAGGTTATCTATACAAGTACCATAAAATGGAGACTCACATTCAACATGGAATAACTGTTGGGATTTTAAAAAAAAAGAGATGAACACACCTTCTTGTAATGGAGGATGAACTCTTCCACCCATTAGAATAACAATGTGGAGATGATATCACCATTTATTTTTCTACCAAAAGGGACTGGCTGAAATGAAATAGCAACACATGAGGATTTAATTTTCTCCATCCCCCATACCAAAAATGGATGCTAGAGTAAGATCGTTAACACCCCTAGGGGTTCCTGACTACGTGTCAACTTCACTCTAGGGAATATGGTTGGATATCAAATTTTTGAAGAATCATCAAATCCCAAGAAGAACATGATTTCCAAAAGTGTCTATAACATCCTCACACGACTAGATTTTCTACACTAGTGGCCTAGCATGAACTCATTCCTGGATGAAACTGACTGATGATCCAAATGCCTTTAAGACAGCAGCCATGACCAATAACTTCAGAATTATTTTCACTTCCCTCGCCCTATTTCCCTTTACTACTTCCAAATAGGACCTTCAGGCTTAAAGGTTTCAAACATCACCTTAGGTGACCCAAAAAACTCAAGAAACTAAAGTTTCATTCAATTCCTTCACATCTACTCCTCCACTGTGAGAGGATTCACTTAACTGAAAAATAAGAGGTGGATTAAATTACCGAAACTCAAGGAGAAATTCCTTATATTGACCAACTAGAGGGTCTTCAAATGGAAATCACCCTTATCTACACTTATAACATTCATTAATTCCTTTAGGGGGTGTTCTCAAGCCAATAAGAAAGACCAAGGACCCAAACAAACTGGTCCAGTGGACAAAACGTACCACAAACAAGCACCAATCACAAATAGGGAATCAACTCAAGGGTTTTCAAACCCATCATCAAAAACACACTAACTATTTTCTCAAAACCAACTCACCGAAAAGAACTCAACTTGAAACAAAAATAAACCAAAAAAGGGTTTTTAAGCTCACAACGCCTCATAGAAACATTCCCAAAATAAAAAAACACCATACAATCACCAGTTATCATAACACCACATTTTCCATTAAAATAATTTTTGAAAATAATATATGCTTGGTGGGTTTCATACTCACTAAGGGAAGCTCAAGGTCCTCACAAATGAATGTTATCATACCACATCAAGCACCCACCACAAGTCAATTCGGGAACTCATCCACTTGGGTCACAGTCCATCCACCTTTCCATACAGACCCATGCATGTGATTACTCATGGGAATACCAAAAGTAAAAAAAATAATTTCCACATTCCAAAACAAAACATTAAACCTGTGATTTCAACTCCTTGATTTAATTCCAATTTTAGAAATTCATAAAGCTTCCCAAAATTCACTAACCACCAAATCAAAAACCATTTCAAATAAAATTTCTTTCCCAAATCTTTTCATCAATTACAAAACATTTTACCCATTTCAAAACACTTCTTGTTTCACAACAAACCCCACATCATCCACAACCATTTAATTAAAATTCATCTCTTCTCATTTAAAATAAGTTTTCAAATCCCTTTCAAGATTAAAATAATATTTCTTGATTAACTAATTTTTTATAAAACTCATGTTTTCATTATAAAATTGTAATCTTGATATTATCATCTTCATTTACTCAAAAACATTTTAATAAAATCTATATTTTCAAATATTTATTCAAAATGATCTTGAAACCCCATTTTTTGTACCTTTTTAGAATAAAACCATTTCTTTTATAAAATCCATTTTTCCTCATTTCTCAAAAAAGGGTTTACAAAATAATTTTCAAAACACAGAGACATGAGACGCTTCTCAAAGGGGGAAACTAGTGTCGATACGTGACTCAGACATATGGTTAGAGATGATATTCCTATCAAACCACCATCACAAAGAGTGGTTTAATACCATGTCCTCGGCTCCACATGGATTTTGAGGCCCTACAAGCTCACTGATACTATTTGACCAACTATCATTTAATTTACTAGACACAATTCAATCAAAAAACCCCAAAAACCCCAAATAAAACCCAATTTCCCATGGTAACATGATTCACGTCACGAGGTTTGTTGGCCAAGAACCGTACTCATCACTAGGACATAAATTCCCAACAATCCAAGCTCCAGTCTACCAAGACTATTTCCTGGATAACATGAACCAAAAGAGCATAAAACATTTAAGGTACTAGTGGACTGACTAGATACACTGAGAGGGGTGGGGTGAATGAGTGTATCATGATTTTTAAAATTTATTTCTTTGAAATAAACCTCTATAGTCTATTATAAATAGACCTTATTGAGTGGTACCTTCAAAATACCATAAAATAATTACTCAATAAATGTTACAAAATGTATGTAATATATAAATTTATAGTATAACATGTTTTTTATTTTTAATAAAATAGTATTTTCTAAAAAAGATTTAAAAATTAAAATTTCTTATTTCAGAAATTTATTTTATAAAAAAGGATGTCATTTTCAAAATACTCATGCTAAAATTATCTCAAGGTCATTTTTTTATGTTCTTAAAAAAATTGAAAATTTTAATAATATTTAAATAAGATAAAATATAGTATTTTATATTATATGTTAAATATGTGACTAATTTCATACAACATTGAAGGCACTAGTGGAATGGATAGATACCCTTCGAGGGAAGGAGTGAATGAGAGTATCATGTTTTTAAAATTTATTTCTTTTAAATAAACCTCTATGGTATTTTATAAAATGACTTCATTGAGTGTATTTTCATAGCCTCACCTAGATAATATAAAATACATGAATAATAAGGCATAAAATTTTATTTACAAGGTTCAACCTCAATGTGAGAGCATAATCTGTACTGCAATACCTTTTTCTAAAAAAAATTCATCATGTATAGTGTATCCACATGATTTAACAAAGTACCATTCTTTACATTATCTTTTCAAACCATCAACTCCAAACTTCTCAAGCATTTGAACTCAACAAACTACTTGTGACATAAATAGTTTATTATAGAAGAAATTATAGTAAAAATATATATCAAGAAAAAAATAGACTTTCAAAAAACACTAGACAATATCAATACTTTTTTAATTTGTGATTTTAGGAAATAAAGAAAAAACATCACCATACGAAAATATGCATTATTCTTGAAAATAGAATAAATGAAAATCAACTTCATTGAGATCACCCTAATTCAGTTTCATCAGTTGAGAGATTTGATCTTCATGATATGTTGATTTCATATTATTTATGTTGTTTGAATCACCTTTTTTATGTGATTTATTGTTCATTTAGGATTACTTATTACAATAACTAGTTCAAATATATTTAGAATATCAAAATTCTAGAATTTTTTTAGAGTACTCAAAAACTCTAAGACATTTATCTTTAGAGCATACTTCTCATCCACATAGGTGAATTTACTTATTCAATGAATTTTGTAAGATAATTTACTTATAAGACATCCAATGCATAACATAATTTACTTACACAGCCTCATATTGTTGAATTTACTTTGTTTATTTTAAAAATATCATACACACTAAAAAATTCTCATCACATCACTCAATTATCTAATATAGTGTCCCATATGAGAATATACTTTTCCAAATCATCCTACATGGGATAAATTTTCATATATAGATAATTTATCCTATTCCCTTGAACCGTATGATAATTTTATTACCCAAATAATTATATGTGATTTGAATTCTTGTTTTCTTAGATGGTTGTACTTATATGGAATGAAATGAATTTTTCAAATCTAACCAACTCAAATGTCATATTGGATATCTATATAGCTGAATAATCCTATGTGTTTGACTTTTTGGAGAATTTACTTATCTAGAAATTAAATATCAAACATATTCATTATATATTCATAAAAAAACTCACAAAAAAATTTGAAATCATTACAAGTCACACCCAGGTTTTTAATTTCACCCTTTGTTCCGGTTTGGGTTTAGTTCTCAGTTATTTTCTCAGAAACCAGGTGTGACAGGTTTGAATTTTTTGGGGTCTTTCCTTTAGTTGTTATTAGTATAGTTATTTTTCATGAGTTTCCCCTTGAATTTTCAAGAAAAATATAAGTTTTATGGTGGTCAGTGTTTGGAACACGGTTGGTGCATGGTTATTAGAAATTGTGTTCCCTGTCCAGCTAACTATACTGTAGGTGGATGGTTAAGGCATCAGCAAGCGCATGACCAGGGCATGATAAGTCATTCATTTCACCTCGGCCTATGTAACCTTGGTATAGGTTGGGGGTTTGGATAGATTCTACTACATGGTTTCCTTATGGTAATTTTGGTCGTGTGGACTAACTGTGTGGTAGGTTCCTGCTTTGGTAGATGAGGATGCACAGTCTCCCAATAGTTTAAAAAATCATGCGGACTATCTGTGCGGCCAATCTATGTCATTAAAATTGGTTTTCCACTTTTATTTATCCTCTATTTTAACCCCATTACACCCTTTTTCGACCCATATGGAAACCCTAGCCCTAGGCACACCTCCCCCCTTCTCCTCCTCTCCTGGGGCTTTAATATTCGAGCATTTTTTACTATGATTATTCAATAAATCATCATGTATGTCTCTCCTCTCTTGATTTCTTCCTTTATTATAGAGATTCCCTCAATCCGTTTTCAGGTTTCATTTTTCTAATGGATATGGTGGTTGATTTATGGTTTATTCTTTCTTAATAGGGTTTAATATTGATGTTTCTTGTTGGACTTGACTTGATAGGGTCTTGTGGGGTGTGGATGGGGTTTCACATCATTTTTCAGAAGTCTCTTCTCATGAGGTAGGAGGTTCCATGACTTAACATTTTTAGATGTTTTTAGTGTGATTATTTGTGTATTTTTTTCTAAAAATTAATTGTGTAGTGAGAAGTATATTTTTGGAGTGTTTTAGTATGTAATCTTTTTGAATGTGATTTTTCAAAGGGTTAAGGTTTTTTTGTGAATTTTTTGTCGTTATGTTTATAAAAAGGGGTTTTATGCCTTGTATGGAAGGTGTGGAATGGGTTTTTAAAGGAACTTATAGTGAAAACATGTTAAAAATGGGTTTCCAATGGAAAATGTATTTCTTTGGAATGTTTTCTTTTATCTTGAACTGATAAATATGAATTGTAAATGGTTTAAATATTTAAAATAATTTTTTAAAAATGATCATGGTTTACAAGTGTATTTAAATAGGGGCTTGGACCGTGTAATTGGTTGGTAAATTGTCTGTTTTTCTTGGGTTTTGTAAAATAGAGATTTATGAGTTGTGTAAGTGATGGTAAATATATTTGAAAATAGGTTTGGGTGTGTGTGAAATGGAAGTTTGTTTTTGTGAAAAGGGTTGGATGATTGGAAATGATTTTAGATGTGGTAAATTTTGTGACATGTGAAATGGGATTGAGCACAAGGGAATCCTGGGTATCTGGGTGGGCTAACTAGTTCTAGTACGCTAGAGATTCTTAAGTAGAAAAGTTATAGTTTCACTTAGCTAGATTGATTCTTACAATACTCACAGAACTATGATGATGATTAGAGACCACTAGGCCCATGGGGTTTCCCCTCATAGTGGCTTGTGCATGATAAAGTTATGATTTTTGTTTCTATACCACCTTAAAATGAGGTACGAGGTTCTAGTGTCCCACTCAAACAAGATTAACCCTAGGGATTTACCCATGGTTCTCTCTTGAGACTTATGTAATGTGGTTCCATCCATCGACATACGGTGGGCCATGAGTGTATTTAATTTTAAAGAAATTTTATGTAAGTAAAATTTTTCTTCTGAAATAGTACCTTTAAATGTGTTTTGTTGAAATTATTACATTGAAGAAATTTTTTTATTAGAAAGTGTTTCCTTGAGGATGTTGTTTCATTAAAATGTATTTTTGAAATTTTTCAAAGGATTTTTACAAAAATGATCATGTTAAATTATCTTTTGATGTTATAGAATGGAATCTTTTCTTTTGGTGTAATCCTACTAGGATTTTTCTTACACCCTACATACACATTTGTGGTATGTAGACTTTACTTTTTATGACTTCGGTAAAGGAAAGGTGTTTGGTGATGGTGGTTAGGGTTTTTAGTGGTCTTATCTTATGGATCTTGTGGTGGTTTCTTGAGGATATTTCTCTTATCATCACATGGAGGATTGGGATGGATTTTTAGTCCCCTTTTTTATTATTTTTGGGGTTTTTTCTAATTTGTAAGTATTAAATCAAGAAAGGTGGTATATCATGTTTGGTTGTATATTTATAGTTTTAGTTTATTTCTTTTATTGGTAGTTTATTTTTATGTAATCAAGTGAAATAATTCCAAGTTGTATCATTAGTATCCTGGAACTTGTTTCCCACCAGTGGGGATTTTGAACAACCTTTGGGCCATACCACAGACCGAGTCAGACGTCAGTTCAGATAACAACCTGGCTTTTTTTGTAACAAAATAGTACCAAATCTACTATCCATTTAATATGTCAGTAAGGACGTTGGTCCCTTCTATAGGTGGACTATGTAAATCCCACATAAAAGGAGGAGGAGAATTAATCCACCCATTATAAGGTGGTGTGGATACCTCTTTCATCATGATATCTTTTCTTAGGGGATGCATGAGGTACAAAGCCTAGGGAAAGAAAAACCATGCAGGTAAGGCCCAAAACAGACAATATCATGATCATGGTCTAGACTGGACCATCACAAATGGTATCAGAGATAGGTATTATCTTTTGGGTCATGTTATCTAGGGAAGAGTCTAGGTATAAAAGATATAGGATTGTCTGAACTTGATGTCTCGGTTATGAGTACAATGCCTGGCAGGCACACCTCGTGACGGGACTCATGTTATAAGGAAAAAACAAGTTTTATTTGGGTTCTTTGGGTTGTGTGGATTTCGTTTTGTCTAGTAAATGAAATGAGAGTTGGTTCAATGGTATCAGTGAGCTACCAGGGCCTAGAAATCCATGTGGAGCTAGGAACATGGTCCCAAAACACTCTATGTGACAATGGTGTGATAGGTATATTGTCGCCAACAGTATATTCGAGTAACCTATCAGCACTAGTTTCCCCCTTTCAGAAGAATATCATGTCTTTTTTTGTTTTGAAAATTATTTTGAAAACCCTTGCTTGACAATTGAATAAAATGGTTTTTAAATCAGAAATGGTTTGATTTTCAAAAATGGAAAATGGGTTTTTAGGATAGTTTTGAATAAAGCTTTGAAAAGGTGGATTTTATTAAAATGGTTCTGAGTAAATGGATATGAGAATATTGAGATTATATTTTTTATAATCAAAACTTTAGTTTTATCAAAAAAAATTGTTCTAGAAATGGAATTTTATTCTTGAATGTGTTTTGGAAACTTGTTTTAAATGAGATGAGATAAATTTTAATTAATTTTTTGTGGATGATGTGGGTTTTTTTGTGCAGCTGAATGTATTTTAAAATTGGTAAAATATTTTTTAATTGATTTTTAGAGTTTGGAAATAATTTTTATTTGAAATGGTTTTTTATTTGGTGGTTAGTTAATTTTGGGTAGCTTATTTAATGTTTGAAATGGGAATTAAATTAAGGATTAGAAATCATGGGGTGAATGTTTTGTTTTGTAATGTGGAAAACCATTGTTTTTACTTTTGATATTCCCATGAGTAATCGAATTAATGGGTATGTATGGAAATATGTATGGTCAATGGAATAAGTGGATGGTTTCCCCAATTGACTTGAGGTGGGTACCCGATGTGGCATGAGAACAAGCATGTGTGAGGCCCGTGAGATGCCCTTGGTGAGTATGCAACCCACCAATCTTATTTTATTTTCAAAAATGATTTTAAAGGAAAATATGGTGTTATGATAACCGGTGATTGTGTCGTGTGTCTTTTTGTATTTTTTGAATGTTTTTGTAAGGCGTTTTGAGCTTGAAAACCCTTTTGGTTGATTGTTGTTTCAAGTTGATTTCTTGTCAGTGAGTTGGTTTCGAGAAAACTCTCAGTGTGTTCTGGAAAATGGTTTGGAAAACCCATAAGTTGATTCCCTCTATGTGATTGATTATTGTTTGTGGTATGTTTTATCCAATGGACTAGTTTGGTTGGGTACTTGGTTTTACTTATTGGCTATTGTACACCCCCATAAAGAATTAATGCATTCTCTAAGTGTGGCCTCGGGTGATTTTCCATTGGAAGACCCTCCGATTGATCAACATAAAGAATTTATGCCAGATTTTCATTAATTTAATCCACCTATTCTTCTTTGGTTCAGGGAATCATCTCACAGTGGAAGAGTAAATGTAAATAAAATTGAATGAAACTTTAGTTTCTTGAGTATCTTGTGTCGCTGAAGGACCTTTAAGCCCGAAGGCCCTATCTAGAAGCGGAGAAGGTAATTCCAATAAGGGAATTGAAAATTGGTCTGAAGTTGTTGTTTTTGGGTGTTTTCTTAAATGGTATTTGGATATTTTGTTTATTTCATCTTATAAAGGGTTCATGCTATGCCACCAGTGTGAAAATCTAGTTGAGATAGGTTGTTATGGTCGCTTTTAGAAATCGTGTGAATCTTGGGAATCAAATATGCTTCAAACATTATAGCTTCAGTCATAAGCCCTGGAGTGAAGCTGGCACATAGTCATCAACCCCCAAGGGTGTAAAGGACCTTAGTCTAGCATCTATTTTTTGGTATGGGAGATGTATATAGTTTAATCCTCCTTTGTATATTTTTCATTTTGGTCAGTCCCATTGGGTGGAAAAAGAAATGGGGACCTCACCTTCATGTTGTGACCTAAGTGGGTGGAAGAGTTAATCCTAGGTTATAAGAAGGTTTGGTCATCTAATTTTTTTAAAATCCTAGCAATTATGCATTGTCAGATGAGATTTTTCATTTTATGGTCCATGTATGGACAACATTGAGAATTGATCTCAGTTTTGGATTGGGTCTATCTAATAATGGTAGTGTCCCATGGGAGTAGTGAACCATATAGTGTTTTCCATTTGGTTTATACTTTCTTTCATCAGACCCCTTATGGTGGGGGTTTGGTCTATGTTGGATTTCCTACATCATTCTACATGGATTGTTTCTTATGGTGTGGAGACCCACCTTGGGTCTCATTGGAATTACTCTAGGGTAAATCATTTTTAGCCTATTTCGTATGGTGGAGAGTCTATTCGGTCATCCTTATACTAAGAATTCAGTTGAGTTATCAGTGTTTTCCTGGCAGTAGATAGTCTCATTTAGAGCTATATAATCCCAATATCATTTATTGAGTAAACATTGGGATTAGAGCATGCCCAATGGTTTTTCTAAGGTGGGTTTTTGGATGTGTTCATCAAAATGTAGTTGGGGTTTATTTTCTCATCTCAGGTAAGTGGCATGAGTTTCATTTGGTAATGTCTATGGTGTTTTGGCTCGAGAGGTTGGATTGTATGTTGTGAGAGTTCCTTTATTTTGATCGATCAACTGTAGTTGTTTTAACTTTTGTGGGTAGGTGTCACAAAAAGGGGAGTCTATTTATTTTTTTTACCTCCCATGTTTATCTTGTAGACCTGTTTTCCTACATGTACCGTTCTTGTATTCTTCTCATTTGACTTTCATTAGGAATCTCCTTAAACTATGAAAGATCATTGTTTTTATTAGACCTTGTTGTGTATTTTCATGGATGGAAAGCATTATGGTGGGGATAATTAGCATACCCGATTTTTTTTCACTCTTTGTTCTGGTTCGGGTTTGGTTCTCAGTTATTTTCTTAGGAACCAGGTGTGACGGGTTACAATTTTTGGGGTCTTTCCTTTAGTTATTATTATTTTACCGATTTTCCATGATTTTATACTTAAATTTTAAACATAAATATTTTTTTTTGGTAGTCAGTGTGTGGTTCATGGTTGGCGCATGGTTAGTAGGCATCGTGCACCCTACCAAGGTAATTGTGAGGTAGGTTTCCGGTTGAGGCAATAGATACCGCACGACCAGCGCATGGTCAGTTAGACCATACGCCTCATCCCTTGTAAACATGTGGTAGGTTGGGGGTCTCGTCTAGAAGCTATCACATTTCTTTTACATGGTATGTTAGGATATGTGTACTAACTGTGTGGTAGGTTCCTGCTTGGGTAGGGGAGGATGCATGGTTATCACACAATTTGACAAACCGTGCATACTAACCGTGCGGCCTCTAGGTCATTAAAATTGGGTTTCCCATTTTCTATCTCCTTGATTTTAACCCCATTTCCCCCTTTTTCTTGACCCACATAGCCTCCCCATACCTAGGAATGAATCCCCCTTTACAACAATAAATCCTCTTGTAAATTTCTCCTCTCTTTATTTCTTCCTCCATTCTAGGGTTTCTCTCCTTCCTCTTTGGGGATTCATTTCTCCAGCAGGTATGGTGGTCGATTTATGGTTTTTTCTTGCTTAATAGGGTTTGATATTGATGTTTTTGGTTGGATCCTTCCATGCTAGGGTCTTGTGGTGGTGCAGATGGTGTTTCACATCATTTTATGGAAGTTTCTTCTCATGAGTTAGGGGGTTCCATGACTTAATAACTAAATTCTTAATGAAGTAAATTATTAGTATTAGATATCATTATATCTATAACACCAAGGCCTTTCATAAGATAGATTAAAACTATTGGTTAAAACCCATTTAATTCTAGCTTACAAATTCACCTCATGGAAATATTGATATATCAAGGGGATATATAATTTTGTGCCCCACCCATCAAATCTTTTCCAATACATTCTTTAAATATTAAATTGTTTATTTAAATCATTAAAAATACTCCTTATCAATAACTGCTCATATTGGGAAAAATATTAGAATATAAATATTTCCCTAGTCAATAAAATAACTTTTAAAGTGTAACACCATATGTAGAAACAATATATAGTTTAATTAATTATAATATCCATGATAAATAACATTTATATTTAGGGTAAATTTAATTTCCAACGGTCATAAGAAAATGAATATTTCAAAGAAAATTTAATGATTACAAAAAAGTAATCATAAAAGATGATTTAAAAACTTTACCTCGTCAAACTGATGATAAATCACTTATATAAAGAATAATTATGGTATCATTAAAACATAACCGCAGTGGATTATTTTTAAAACAAAAGGTCATTATTCATGCTGATTATAAATATCAAAAAAATATTAAAACATTATTGAAAAAAAAACCTTTCCAATTTGAAAATTACTTTTAAAAACTAATAATTTTAAAAATATTAGAAAACCAAATTTATTTAAAAATATACTTTAAATCTTTTAAATGAATCTTAAAATTAGTGAGTGGTCATGGTGGTGGGAAAGTTCCGTTCATTTTTAGTATGTTAAAACAATGAATCCTTTAACATTTTATAAGAAAAGTAAAAAAGTAAATTATTTGGAAAATGACAGAAAGATTCCATTTAAAAAATTAAAAACCAGTTACGGGTAAAAATTTCATCAAACAATCATATTAAATCATTTTTTACCAATTTTTAGAAAACTTGAATTTGGAAGAAAAATTATTTTCAACCAAAAAGAAAAAAAATATAGTTTTTATTAGAAAATGTTATTAAACATTTTAAGTACCAAATAGGATAAAATAGTGATATTTATTGAAAAAACAATAAATAAATAGAGGAGAAGAAAATTAAAGTGGTTTATTAGATATTGATAAAATAATTTCCTTCAATTTAAATTCATGTATAAATAGTCTCGATTAAAATAGGATTGAAACATGAATCTTTTACCACTTTGGTAACTTTTGAATTGTAATCCCCATGAAAGGAATAACATCAAATGAAATAATAAATAACATTAATATAAATAGATTCATGATATATCATATCAATGGGATAGTTGATACACCTCATAAAATAAGTTAAGTGTATAACATAACAAATGTCTAAAAGAGAAAAATTTTACACAATCAACCCTCACAATGATCTTAAACTTGAAGTGAGAATTAAGCAAATAATCTATTATATGAATAAAATTTAAATACAAATAAACAAAGTATAGATAAAACATAATATAATCATAATTAATTACACATATATTCTTATAATGTTTTGGATAATGATTAAGTAATATAACCTAATTAAAAGAAATTGAGTTATGAAATTCTTTACCATTAGGGTATTATCAAGTCAAATATCATTGGATGAAATAATTCAAATTAAAACTTAGAATACCATGAATTATAAAGGATTCATGATATTACATATAAAATGGTAATTATATACACCATATAAAACATATTTGGTGGATAATATTACAATATACCTCAATGAAAGAAAATTTAGACAAATTCCCTTACCTCAGACTTTTTATAGTTGAAAAATATTTAGCCTCATATATAATGTTCTAAGAATGTTAATAATTTTTACCAAAAACATATTCATGTTTAAAATATCACATATTATTCTATCGTAACATCTTACCACCCATTCATTCACAATATTTTACTATTATTATTGTTTTAGGTGTTAATTGTCTTGTTTTCTCATGCATGTTTTCTCATGAAGGTTCTAGTATTTACGTATAGGATATAGTTAAATCACATTCAAAATGATATTAATGTTATAAATATCATATTTACTTAATGTATTCATTTTTAAAACCATTCCTAAATTTTAGAAACAAAAAAATGAGTTGCATCGCTTCATAGAGATAGTAGGTCGTACGTACGCATAAGAGACGATATCATTCCCTTAATTGTTAAAATATTAAGGAATTGGATGGTATATTAATTTTAAATAATTAATATCATATAATATTTATTGTATATATTAATTATTTTCATCATTATGACTTTTCATGTGATTCGGTAATGGAAAACAAATTACATCGGTTTGGGATGTGGTAGTCTGTCGTACACATGAGCGATGACATTGTTTCTCATTTGATGGGGGCTATATAGATAGATATTACACCATAAAAATAATAAAATATAATTATATGGGAGATAATTATGTTATTATATAGTAAATTTTATGAAATAATTTAAGGTTAAAATAACTAATTAAAATGAAAGAGCATAGTGACGGTAATCACCATCGCTTAAAGAACCTCCTTTAGATATCTTATCAAAGACCTTAATGTGGGCCTTTTGAGAATACCAAAACCTCTATAATGTAAATAAGAATTTTTGGTAATGATTTTTTTAGATATTTATTGATAAAAATGGCTTCATATTTGTGAATAAGTGAGGGGATGGAGTTCCCTTTTATAATTGAGGATGAGGGAAAACATGGAATTTTTTAAAAGAATCAATCATACCCACGCATTCACACATGAAAAAAGGCTCCAAAATTGCTCATTATAAAAAAATTATATATTATAAGGTCTAATAATTTCCATAAAATAGTATTTATAAAACATTTACATCATTTTAACCCATATATTCTTAGTATAACCCCTGGTAGACTAAACTTAACTGTTGTAATTAATTTTATTGATTTTTCTTTTCATTATGATAAAAAATTTAGTTGAAAATATTATAAAATATTAATTATTCTTAATAAAAATATGGAATCCATTTTAAAAAATTCCATCCAAATATGTGGAAAATTTTATTTTAAAAATGGACATTAAAAACAAGTCAAAAAGGGTTTTCAATAAATAAATTTTTCAAGAATAATATTATATTATATTAACTATATAGATTGGAATAATCATGAGATAGATTTAAATTAAAATAGTTAGATATATAATATATTAATTTAATTTAAATAATTCATCAATATATATAATATTAATTCATTAAAATGGAGGAACATTATGCATTTAATAAGAGTTCTAAGATAATTCTATTGTTAATCTTAAAAATAAACTTATATCCAAATCTGGTATAAAGGTTATTAAAAAATAATTAATTATTTTAAAAAAAATTAAATAAAAATTCTTTAAATTTTAAATAAAATTCAATGAATAATTGGACTTTAAAATTTATTAATTCAATGAAAATACATAATAGTATTTGAAAATCGGTATTTTTCACTATTCATTGAAAAATGAGCCCTTTCAAATAAACCGAAAATTTCACACTAAGAAAATTTATATATTTTATTTTAAAATATGGAGTTCATTTTACATAATTAATTTTTTAAAATTGGAAAAATATATATATATTATTTTATCACAAAGAACATTTAAAATCATATTTGACAAAAACATATTTTTTGAAGAATAAATTGACTTTACTAAAAATATAGTGATTTTTTTCAATAAAATAATATTTATTAGGACCTATATATATATCCTAAATAATTTAATCCTATTTATACACACTTATTAAATGGATATTTTATAATGGTCATATTTAAATAATATATTTCACGGATCAATTAAGCTTGGTGTTGCATGTCGTATATGATATCAAACATAATATTATTATTTCAAATTACCAGTGTTGTGTGTACCACAATATATCAAAGAGATTAAATTTATTTAAATGAAATATATTGTAAAATATTTGGGTTTTACATTATCCCCACCTTCAATAAGTTGCATCCCTTAAATTTGAACATGCACTTGGAAATCAAGGGTATGAAATTTGAATATTATATTGCTGAAAATCTACAACGTAAATAGGGTTAACAATACATTATATTCATATTATAGAAATGGATGTTTGAAGGACATATATAATAATAGATAACATGGTTTCCAAGTAGGATAAAATTTTTAGGAAGTGAAAATATGGACCTGGAAGAAAAGTGTAAATAATTATTGAGTGTCACAGAGATCATTGATCATAAGAAAGTGATGGAATGAGGTGAAGTTAATAACCAAAAAACCATAAATATATGATGAGTTAAACTACCATTTTATTAATAGGATATGAGGTTATAAGATATCATTTTTTTAAAATACTTTTTCAAAATTTTAATAATTATTTTACTGTCTAAGAATATAAGGAAATATATTCACATGATATATTTATATTTCATAATCAAAATTTCATCCTTTGGTTGTGTTTCAATCAATTTCAATTTCATATATTACTATAAGAATTGAATATATAAAATTAATTTTTATTCTAGAAGCACAATGATTTATTTTTAATGGATCATAATATCTATAAATGAGTGAAAATCCATTCTGTCTATTTATAAATATTTATCAAAACTGAAATGGTTAGAAAAGGTTAACACAATACATTAATCTCAAAAACACAATAGTTACCCCTAAAGATAAAATTAATTTTTATAAACCAAATTTTTTAAGTAAAAACTATTTTATATTAGCCAGCACATCACATAGTCTTGTGGTTGGTATTTCACCATACCCACCCTTTGGTTGTGGGTTCAAGCCCCACGACATCACCGGATGAGATGGGTTTTCACCTAGAATACAGGTTGCCTGTTTTTGAAAACTATATTAATTAAACTCCTATAATTTTACCAAATATTTATGAGTCATAATTACCACAACATTAAAGATAAGTTAAACCATAAATGTTACTCATACCTTTATTCTTATTTCAACATAATGTAAAGGTATTATTCCTTAAATAACTTTTTCATATACTAAACTAATAAGTGGTATTACAATAAATATGTTTTAAAATATTTTTAACCATGATAAAATCCCATCACATAAAACCTCAAAAAAGTAGTGATTAAGATATTGAACTTATAATCAACCTTATACTCATAAATCCATTATGGTATCTATAATTTTATAGTGAATCTCATATGAAGACATATATGCTTGAAAAAATTAACACAATCCATATATTATTCTTGATTCTTATAACCAAAATCTCGTTGATAAAAATAAATCTAAAATTTAATTCTTGAATCCCAATATATAAATAATTCAACCATTTTACATCAACATAGGTCCTTCCATAGTTTAGGAGTTAACCTTTATAGGAGGCCATTTACTCAAATAATGACCAGGTTCCACAAATTCAAGAAACCAAACTATAAATGGATTCCTATGATGAAAATTATTTACCTCCATTTAAATATTCACTTTTCCTCGACAATTCATCACTACATACACTACTTTTCCACATATAAAACATTTTATTATTCATTTGAGATATTCTATTATGTTTCTCTTTCTATATTACTTATATAATGGAAATCGAGCCTATTTTCCTCCATAGTCTCCTCTACTCATTCTTTTAATAAAATCTATCATTATCTTATTTTATAACTATGAGATTTGGTTAGGGTATATATTTTTAAGCATATATCATGATAACTTATTGAAAATATTCATGATATCTTGAAATTATTTCGTCA
Organism: Viscum album; assembly: GCA_963277665.1. Lineage (NCBI taxonomy): Eukaryota > Viridiplantae > Streptophyta > Magnoliopsida > Santalales > Viscaceae > Viscum > Viscum album. The sequence continues at coordinate 792,888,824 of OY728121.1, forward strand.
TCCCATTTATTTTCTCATAATCACCACCTTTTCTATTATATTAAATGTTAACATGATTCCTTAAAGTTCTATACATTGACTAAAACCAAAAATCAGAGTGTGATAAATAATAATCATAATGGGAAAAACATATAATCACTTATAGGATGTATAAATCAGGACATTTTATTTTAAATACAAGACACATTAGGTTTAACCTACATCATTAATTATTATTATCTAGTAAAATCCTTCATAATGGTTTATAAAGAAAATGTTTATTATTTAATAATATTCCCTGAGAGATTGAAACAAAGCATGGAATAAGGCCCACAGTCATGCACCATGTGATAATCAAGTCAAATCCTAATGCACCCTTTTCAATGTTATCACCCCTAGATATAACTTTTCAGAACCAAATCAACATATAGTATCTAGAAATGGATATATATTTTTTCAGAAAATCTATATAATCTCTTCCTTAAAAAAAATTAAGATGTTATTCTATACTTATCCTCAAATTATATAATAGGTTTATGTTCCCTAAATTATGTTTTCATAAATCTAGTTCCCAATATTTCCACTAAACTCACTCTGAAACCAACTGTAAAGACCCCAAACCCAGTAGCCTAGATCCGGTGTCTAATTTATTTCATTGGTGCTATATAAATTTGAACTCATTCTAAAGGACCAAATAGTTAGTAGTTTTGGTAAACTGGATACATATTTGAGTTTTTCATAACATTTGAAAACATTAAATACAACATAGTGAAAATAAAAAATTGGAATAATTGAATTCATTCAAAGATTCCTTCATCATATCCTAGGGAAATAAAAAATATAATTTTGAGATCAAATTATCATTAAGAGTTATTTAAATTTATATCTATCATAAATAAATAAATAATAATCCATAAGTCATAATCAATATGGAGAGAGAAATATCGGATCACACATGCCATTAAATCAATAACTTGATCAGAAATGCTTCCATATATAATATCAATGAAATAATTTCCTGGATAATAATAATTGAATTATTAATGAATTAAATTATAAATATTTTACATCTTGGTATCATACATAAATATATTTATACCTTCAATACCTCTCACAATATGGTTTAAAACTATGGGTAAAAATCACATTTAATTATAGCTTAATTATTTTCCTCATGAGACTATTGATTCATCAAGGTTATATATAATTATATCCCCTACCCATCACTGTATGTCCAATGCATTCCTTATATATTGAATTATATATTTAATACAGGAATAATATTTCTTATCAATAAATGCTTGTATTGAATAAATAATACAGAATATCAATACTTCCTCAGTCAATCAAATAACGTTTGAAGTAAAACATTGTATCTAAAAATAATATACGGTTTAATAAATATGTATATCCATGATAAATAATATCAATATTTTGGTGAAATTTAATTTATAATGATCACATGAAATTTATTATTTTAAGGGAAATTAAATTATTACAAAAAATAATCATGAAGAAGAATGTTACTATTTTATTTGTCAAGATGAACATAAAACATTAAGTGAAATAATAATATGGTATCATTATAATAAATACCTAGTGGAGTAAATTTAAAATAAATGTTTGTAATTATTTTTTATTATAAATACAATAAAAATTTCCTTAAAATATTATTGAGGAAAGTACCCTTTTCACATTGAAAATCACTTAAAACTAAGAATTTCCAAAATATTATGAAAATTATTTTCTTTATAAATAACCATTTGATATTGTAAAGTAAACTTCAAATTAATGAGTGTTCATGGTGGTGGTAAATCTCTATTCATAGTGATTTCATTAAAATAAGGATTTCTTTCACATTTTGAAAGAAAATTTAAAAGTACCTTGTCTGGAAAATGATAAGATGATTCATTTTAAAATGTTATTTGAAAATCATATTTTGGGTAAAAATGAATTTGAAAAATCATATTAAAACATTTTTTGAATTTTTTTTGGAAAACATGGATTTTGAAGAAAAAGGATTTTTGAACAAAAAGATAAATGAAGTAGTATTTTATTAAAAACATTTTATCAATAATTTTAATTACCAAAGAGATTAAAATGGTATTATTACATTAAAACTTCAATAATAACCATATGATAATAATATTAAATGGGTCCATTAAAAAATTATCAAATAATTTCATTCAATTAAATTCAATTATAAACAATCTTGATTAAAATGATAGTGAAACATAAATCACTTACCACTTTGGTAACTTTTCATTCATAAGATCCATGAAAGGAATAAAATAAAATGAAACATTGAATGTAATGAATATAAATATATTCATGATATGATATATAAAATGGGTATTAGATAAACCTCATAAAATAATATAGGTTTATAACATAACATATACCACAAAGAAGACAATTTAAGACGAGAAACCCTTACAATGATCATAACATTGAAGGGATAATTAATAAATGAATCGATTGTGAGAATCAAATATAAATCCACATAAAACATTTTTAAATAAAACATAAAATCATAAAAATTCATTACACACATAATCATATAATATCAAATACAATGAAGAATTAATATAACCCAATAAAAAGAAATTGAGTTATGAAATTCTTTACCACATGGTAATTTTCAAGTCAAATCCCCTTGGTTGAAAAAATTCAAATTAATACTTAAAATACAATTAATTATGAATTATTATTTATATTACATGTAAAAGTTGTATTATATAAACAATATAAAATAATCTATGTTAATATCATTACAATATGCCTTAAAGAGAAGAAATTGAGACAAAATCTCTTACCTTACACACCCTTTTGGTTGAATGTGTTTTAACCTCATGTATAGTAGTTTTAATCCTGTTTTTTATTTATTAAAACACCATATTAATGTTTATAATAAAATATATGATCCTATTATAACCTCTTACCACTCGTTCATCAATAATATTTAATTAATATTATTATTTTGGTAATTAATTCCCTCATTTTCTCATGCGTGTTTTCTTATTAAAGTTCAGTTTCATGTATACGATATAGTTATATCGCCTCCAAAATGATGTTAATGTTATAAATATAATATTTAATTATTGTATTCATTTTTAAAACCATTAATTAATTATGGATGTGGAAAATGAGTCTCATTTATTTTTGGGGACAATTGGTCGTACGTATGCTCGTGTGACAATGTCATTTCATTAATAGGTGAAAGGGTAAAGAAATGGACGGTATATTAATTATATGAAATTAATATACGATAATATTTACTATATATATTCACTATTTTCATAATTATGAATACCTATGTGATTTGGTGATAGAAAACAAATTACATCAGTTTTCAAGGAGGTAATCTGCTATACACACGAGCGATGACTTTGCTTCCCAATTGGTGTATGAGGAAATGGATAGAAATTATATCATAAAAATAATCACATATCAGTATACGGTACATAATTTTATTATTATATTTTAATTTTTATTTAATAATTGAAGTTTTCAAAGGAATAATTGTAATGTAAAATCTTAGTGAAGACAATTACTTTCACTTCGAATAACCTCCTTTGGATCTCTTATTAAGTACCCCGGGGTTGGTATTTTGGGAAGACCAACACCTCTATAATGTCTATAAGGATTTTGGGGAGATGTTTTTTTATTTTTGGTATATCCAAATGGATCTATATGTATGAATAATTTATAGGATGTATTTCCCTTTTATAATTGAGGATGAGTACACATGTTGAAAATTTGAAACAAAAAATCATACCCATGTTTTTCCCATGAAAAAAGGCTATAATATGGCTCATTGTCAAACCATAGATGTGATAAGGTATAAATATGTCCATAAATTATTATTTATAAATGTTTTCATTCTTTCTAACACTTATCATCTTATTTTAACCCCACCCACCACCCCCCTCTGTAAACCCGTTTCAATCTTAACCGCGATAATTAAATTTTACTATTTTTACTATTCATTATGAACAAAAAATAAGTTGAAATTATTATATAACATTAATTATTATGATTTAAAAAATATAATAAATTTTACCAACTTATATCCATTTAATAGAAAATTTTTAATTTAAATACAAACCTGCAAAACATGACGAAAAACAAGTTTTCAATAATTGAATTTTTCAAGTAGAAGATGATATTATATTAAATATATGAATTATAATCATCCATAGATGGATTTAAATTCATATATTTATATATATAATCTATTAATTTAATTTAAATAATTATTAATTAAATATTATTTTAATTAATTAATATGGAGGAACATTATCCATTTAAAGAAATGTTTTAGAAAATGGGGGTTTTAAGCCTAAAAATAACATTATATCAATATAGGGTATAAATATGATTCAAATATAATTAATTGTTTTAAATATAATTAAAAATTACTTATGTTAATTTGAAATAAAATTTAGAGAATAATGGGACTTTAAATTTATATAATTTAATGAAAATACTAAAAAGTATTTGAAAATCATTATTTTCCACTATTCAATAAAAAATAAAAAATTTCAAAAAATCAAAAAATATCACTGTAATAATATTATAATATTTTGATTTAAAATACAGATTTAATTTTACCCAATAAATTTTATAGTAGTTTCAAATGTTAATTACATTATTTTCTCACAAATAGAAGTAAAAATATTTTCTGATGAAAACGTATTTTTTTGAAGAATATATTGACTTTACAAAAATGTGAGTGATTATTATCAATAAATTTGTATTTATTAATAAATATATATATATATTTCAAAATTTATTTATTCACATTAATATCCACCAATTCAATGGTTAGGTTATAATGGTCATATATAAATAATATATTTAATGGATCATTTAAGATCAGTGTTTCATGTCGTATATGGTATTGAACATAATTTTATTCTTTTAACATATTAGGTTTGTGTGTACCTCAAGATGTAGAAGGGTTTAAATTTTTTTAAATGAAATATATTTTAAAGTCTTAGTGTGTTATTGATATTCATAAAGTATTTATTATGATGTGATTCATTGTAAAAGTTAATGATATATTTATAAAGGTTTTTTGGAAATATCTAAATACAGCTTTTTAAATATATAATAAGAGATTTGGATATGGTTTTATAGGTTATTATATATGATAATAAATAAGGTAAAATGGAACAATGTCTAATTTGATTTAGTTAACATGATTAATTTTTGGATATATTACCTAAATCTTATATGCATGTGATGTATTTAGGTCATATTGTATGAGACAATATCTAGGATATTAAATTGTAATGCCCTAACATATCATAAGGTATGAAATGGTAAATATCTTAAGAAATGAATCATGTTTTATAATTCACATAACACCCTATAATTTATATGATGGTCAAATGTTATGTGTTAACATTCAATTATTCTTCCAAATATGTTATGTTATCATTAATCTTGTCATTTCATAAAATGAAATGCATGGGAGATGGATAAAGGGTTACAAGAGCTATGAACATCAATTTTTAATCATGAATTTTTTAATATATGAATATATTCTTGGATACTCATGCAGAATACCCCTAGACTTTATAAAGAGGAATTACCCATTGTGATGGGTTTTTCAAGCTTACCTATGACTTTTTTTAATTTTATTGCTACTATCTTCCTCCTCCTTCCTTTTCTTCATGAGATATGGGAATATGATGTTTGTAAAGAGGTACCTACCCAAGAATTAGGTGATTTATTTTTACCATGGATACAACATAGAATAGGGTAACTATTTTCAACCTATGAGGGATATTTATCCAACATATGATTGAAGATAGTTGCAGTATATCTTTGGTGAAAGGTATTCTCTATTCTCTATTTTTTATACATGGTTTCATTTATTAATAGGATGGTGATCTTGGGAATTTAAGTTTTGTAATGACTTTCACTATTTCATAAAATTAATTTTCAATCCTTAAAACTATCATAGCCAACACATCATTCAGTGATATTTTTAAAAGTTTTTAATGGTATTTTCATTAATCTTTACAGTGTTTAATGGTTAATATAGGTGGGTTTGAGAAATGATATACATTATAAATGTTATAACATACTATCACTATTTTTTGAGTTATTAATAAATTCAAAACCCTCAAAGTTATCCTTCTTTTAATAATGATATTATATATAATGTATATCCAAAAACATTGAACTTATATAATAATATAATTTTTTTAGACTCTCAATCATAATATCTCTCCATTGTCATTACTCTTTTTTTTACAAGTCACTAGAATGTAATAGGGATCATAGGAAAACCTTTGGTTATGAACCATGATACTCTTAGGTAGTTTATAACCTATAGAGAATGGGATAAATTATTATTTATAAGGTATTTCTATAATTCATCCTAAAGATAATATTATGGCTCAAAGAAAAAAAATTATATTCTTTATTCACTTAATATTTCTCTTAATCTTATCTAGATAGATATTTCTTATGTTTTTTTACTCCATGTTTATAAAAACATTTACTTGGGAACAAATAGACTAATATTCTAATCAGTGGTAATATAAAATTTTAATTGAAATTTCAATTTTTCAAATAAAAACATAATTTTGTGAACAAAGACTCAAAGTCACCAATAAGAATGGATGAATCAGTGGTATTATAAATTTTTAAATCCTTTATAGATAAACCCATTTTACCTATTAAGTTGAATTATATATATTAATTACTTCTAAATTTAGTACTTTAATGGATATTTTAATATAAGAACACTGAAAACACATAGGATTTTCAAGGTTTATCATTATAATGAGTGACTATGTCTTTTCTATGAAATTGTTGTCATATAGTTTACATAGAATCCACTAATTTTATATATGGATTAATAATGTTTATATAAAAGTTATTATCCTTAACTCTCTATTATAATGTATCATCTATAAAGTAGTTATCCACTTATTAATATTAATATCAATGAATTCATAACAAGTAAAATGAATAACTTGGTTATGGATATCTCTACATCAATATGAATGAGTTTCTATAATTTTTTAAGTCTTGATAAATATACAAGTGTATTGAATCCTCTCATATGATTTTCTTACTCTACATACTTCACACGGTGTCTCAAAAATAATCTATCTTTTTTAATAAATTCATTTTTATCAAGTATTTTTCAAATTTTCTCATCATTCCTTTTGATATTAATTCTTATTAACTTCCCACGATTTCAAGAATGTTTAGAAACTTTTCTGACCAAATTTATCACCCATGATATATGAAATAACTAAAAATAACACTAGAAAAAACAATAAGTAATCATATTTTTGTAGTTTATTATGTATTAATATATTCTATATATATTATTCTATATTTTGGAATTTAATTTTAGGATTCAGAATTATTATTTTGAAATTACAACATAATATAGCCATATTTGTTGAGTATAAATCTCAAAAAAATGCGACACATCTTCATTTTTTATCATTTTGTGAAATAATTCTAATGTAATAATAAATATAATATGTGGAATATATTTATAGGCACTACATTAAGTGATATTGTAAATATGTTGAGTAATTTATTTCCCATTTAATTTAGTATATTTCCATCCAATTTTCACACATTTCTTAGAACACATAATTTATTTCATGAAACTCATAATCTATATTGCACAACTTCAATATATATATCACATTAGATTATTTCTATCTCATACAGGTCTATAAATTTAAAACAATTTCACCTAATTTCTCATGAATATATTTTCACAGATTAAACTTGATATAATTTTTTTCATAAAAATATTTTTTGTGCATTCATACTTCATGAAATTTTGTAATTTTTAATTTCTCAAATATATTTTTCTTTTAGTAATTTTACAAGCTCCATACTTCTCCAAATAACTCTTACACATTTTCAAACTCAATCGAAACACTATAAAAACATTAAATATCAATAAATATAACTTAATATATATTTTATCATCCTTATTATTTTATTTTTCTATATTTATATCTTGAGAATGTATTTTTTTCTCAAACATAACTACATACATGTGTTTAAGAGATTCAATAATTTACCTGACTGGCAGAAAAATAAATTTTTATTTTTAATATGTAAATCAAAAAAATTAACAAAAATGATCTATGGGGGTATAAAATAATAGATACTAAGGGAATAAACATAAAAAATTTGAATGTTTTCTAAGATGAAGGAACCTAAATGAGATTAGGTAATAAAATGAAGGTGTTCACTCCTTTAGAATCCATGGAGTCAACCAATGTTTCCCTTCATGACAAGAATAACGAATCAATGAATTGGTGTCGGTCATTCTTCCATAATATCAAGATGTTGAAAGAAATAGATCAGTGATAGATTGTGTAGCCTATCATATAATTTATAGTCAAAGATGCATCAACTTCCACGATTGAAAAATCAATATCCTTATATTTGGAAATGGACAGGTTGTTGTGAAGATTCATGGATTCCACTTACAAGGAAATCCCAATGCCATATAAAGCACTAAATTTTATTAACACCACGCCATATTAGTCTCAAATAATGGACCCACCTCACATAATTCTTTTGGAGTGGGATCCATCCATATTGAGTTTGAGACCAAAATAATGAGGGAATAAACCTCCCCAACAAAAAATCTTATTACTACTACCTTGTGGATAGTGAATTGAAATATATAGTTATAGGTCCCAAATGTTGGATCACCCAAATTGAATGGTTATATGATTAATAATATAAAAAATAATTATTTTTGAAAACCAAAGGTTATAGAATGAAGTGTGATGTAGTATGTGGTTGTGAATCTCCCATATAGGCCAATACATTTCTACCAAAGTCATTTTATGAACCTTACTTTTATCAAAAGCAGGATAGATTATATGAAAATGAGTGTCTAGTAGGTGATTTAAGGATCATAGATTTATAAAGACTTCCATGTATTCTGATAACAAATTACATTTATAGGAAGTAAAATATACACCTACAAAAATATTTTCCCCTGATTCCAACTAAGGTTGTGTGAAATGTCAGTATTTGGAGGATAGATCAATTCCTATATGATGAATAAATTTTTCAATCAAAGTTGTTGGTTAAAATTAATATAGAAAAAAATTGTGAAATTATATTATCTTTGTTAATATTACCCCAAACATTGACTCCCTTTGGAACATGTATGGCCAGACAGAAATCTCACATATTAAACAAACCTAAATTAGCATTGGTGAAGTATGAGCAATCAAATTATTCCACAAAATAAATATTTTCATAATTATTATTCTAATAATAATTAATAATATCCATGATGAATTTTTTATGGTTCTTTGAATCCATAAAACTTAGGTATGATACTAGGTAGTGGGAAAAAATAGTGGATTCCCCATCAAATTATCTTTCCTAGAGAAACCTTACCCTTAATTTATAGTCTATTTAGAGTGTTCAAGAAGTAAGATAAGGTGGAAGTAAAGGAATTCTGATAAATTTGAGTCAATATTAGAGTCATGATTGATAGAATTGTGTGTTTTATAATATTTGGACCTGGTAAATCTCATCAATAAGAAACTTCCCAAAATAAAGTCTCCTTCAAGTTTCACATGCAAGGACCGCATGTCTTCATATATGTTATATAAGACAATCCCAACTTCACCAATAGGTTTTGATAGGTTCCTATAGTTATCCTATTGTCACTTTACATAGATATGGAGGTCCCAAAATAATGAATTTTGAGTGCACTCAATGCTTTTGATGATGGCTTAAGGGACTTTGATAACCACTAGAATCTACATGGGTATTGGTGAAAAAAATTGTTTATTAGAGTCACTATAACACTAAAGGAGAAAGTGTCTTTTTCCAGTTTTTAATATATCATGGGATACTGTTAACTAAGGAGTTATGGTAAGGGTCCCAACTCCTCCCAGTAGACAATGTAGCACCATAGTATTATATAGGGAACCTATATATCATGAACCAAGAAATACCTCAATTAGAAGAGTCCACCTTATGGGAAAACTTATGGATATATAAGCACTCCACTTTTTCAAAATCACCATGATCTATAATGTTTTCCATAAAATGATAAAATAGTGGGTTATTATAGATTTATATAGTTTCTTATTAATCTTGTCTTGAGAAATAATAGATAGGGTGGGGTATATTGGTTCACCTTGATGAAGACCTCTTCTGGACTTGAATAAATCATATTTCCTCCCCATTAAAGAGATATATAACTAGGGTGTTAAGAAATAATGAAATAATAGGTCTTTAAATCATACATAGAATCCTATATGATGCATGGTTTTAATAATAAACCTTCATTATAACATGTCCTAAGCTTTATCCATGTGGATTTTCACTATAATATTTGTTCCCAAGACATTATTATTAATGTCATTTATCATCTCTTGGGATAATCCTATAACACCATGGACACCTCTACCTTTGTTTAAACCATACTTCTCTTCCAAAATATATCAAGGAAGTATATGAGAGTTTCTATCAGTTATTATGCTATCTATAATCTTATAATAATAATTTCATATTATTATGGGTTTGAAATGAATAAAAAATGTAGGGTCTTTACTTTTAAAAATGAGAAAAAAGTTTGATAACACACATGGATTTTATAAGATCACCACCATTGAAGTTGTCTTGAATATCAAAAATTAGGTCCATATTAGTATAATCCAATATAATAATATAGAAGAAACACAGATAACCATTTAGTCCTAGGGAACTATATAGGTTCAAATTTTTAATAGTACCTAAAACATATTATTCATGTAAAATCACTTCCAAGTGACCATTTGTGAGATCATAAATATAATAATGAAACTCCCTATTAAAATCATCATTTTTCTCTATATTCAAATATTTATGCCTTCCTGTATCAGTTTGGGATCCAATAATAAGTTACTAGAAATGATTTTTTTCCATAGGATCTGAAATATTAATATAGTCATTGTATGAACCATCCACCAATAAAAGATTAATATTTACAAATAATTTTCTGTACTTAAGGAAATAATGTAAATAGGTAGTGTTTTTACCTCCCTCGTTGATCAATAAAATACTATCCTTTTCTCAAAAATTTCTTTCCTCTACAATGATTATTTTCAATAGTCCCATGTGTTTGGATAAAAGAATAAAAAATATTTCTTCATGCAAATAATTTGGTAGAATACCATCTAAATGATCAATATCCTCCTCCATGTTCACATGAATAGAGATGTGACTATACCTATACATATCCTATGATTTTATTTAACCTATTACTCATCTGATTTTATGTTAAATAATATCACAAGGATCTCAATGTATGGGGGTTACCTTGGAATTCTTCACACCTACATGAACTATTATATTTATAGCCACAAATTAATTAATTGAAACCCATATGGGTCCCCAAATAATTACTTTAGTTTGATCAAAATAGGTGAATTATAAAATAATGACCTTGGAATATGTTTTAGTGAGGTATTCAGAAATCTAGATATTCCTTAAAGTTTAGTGAAGCACTTATCATGTTGGCACTAAATAATCTAGTTTCTTCACTTATTATTACATTGAGTGAAATGATCCCCCTAGAATCCAAGGTCTATAAGGTTATTAAAAGACATAAAATCTTATATTTCCATCATGTATTTCCTATAGTGATTGCACATGCCATTATTCTAAGATTTTCTAAGGATGTATTTGATGTCCCCTTCAATGAACTAGGAAAGAGACTCCAGTTTCAATAAAGAAGGTGATTTTGAAAGAATCTATATTCCCATTATATCACATTTTTCATAAATAAAACAGATAAAAAAGGTGTAGGTGAATTAAGTTACCTTTACATATAAGTTTTAGATGGATGAGTTGACAAGATCCATTATAGTTTTATCATTTCATAAAAACTTAGATGTCATTATTAGTAGGATTTTAATGAAGTAATTTTTTAATATGAATCTTATTATAAAAGTCTTGAATGGAAATTATAGTATTTTTAGGTACCAAAATATCCATAATATCCATATTTTATTGTATGGTTTAAGTGGAGAGGAGTTCACATTATCCAAATTCCTTATATCCCTAGCATTACAAATGAGTATAGAGGACTTATTAAAGGAGTGAGAGTCCCTTGAGGACTTTTAAAATAATTATTTCACCTATTATCTTCAATTGTATCGCATTAAATACAAATTAACCACCATAATATATTCTAGGATCCCATATAATACATTTTTATCCTCATTGTCCATCATGAACATAGAATTATTTACACGTTTAAGCTTATACATAGACATATTCACATTTTAAATTTTTTCATTATATATTTAAAAAACATGTTATATAGAGAAAAAATAAATCATAATAAATATATGGAAAAAATGCATAAAATGGATTTACACATCCAATCCTCAACCAATATCTTAATCATGACCTCAATAATTATATGAATGACATGTTGTATTCCAATTAAATCAATATCAATTCTCAATTCATAAGTAGGAGTATATTAATCTCAAGACCAATGATGTTATCATATAAAGTAAAATAAATCCATGGAACTAGAATAACATAATAGAGAGATCAATTCCAATTTTACTTCCATGGAAAGAATAACTTTATTCTTAACTCAATAGTGGGAGTGATGGAAAGTAGAATATACTAATAAAAGCCTTAGTACATCCTTATATGGGTGAATCTAAATATATATTGGTAAATACCAATAAAAAATCATATTATTATCCACCTAGGCATATCAATAACTAGTTATATCCTAGGGAGTTTGAAAAAAATCTAACATCCACATCTCATATTATAGAATTCATCAATACTAATTCAATATCTATATTATCCTGAGAGATCACATCAACATGAAATTACACAACTAGGGGATGATTTCCTTAACCACCACGGGTACTCTGCAATATGAATCTCTGTTTTTATCATCATCATAGGAATCCATTCATACACATCATCAACTCTCATCCATGAGTGGAAGAATCATCATAATTACTCGTACACCTCGGGTTGAATTAATAAAATAGAGGAAACATTATATCTGATGAACACTAATAAATAAATAAAACCATATTAATGATTTTACATCATTGAATTATAACCCAATAGAAACTCAATATAAACATATCTCACACAGACCAAGTGAATGTGAATCTTGAACAAGATAACTAGACAACAATCCATATCATTTATGACTTCTTGAATCATACCTTAAAATCCTCAAGAAACCAATATAAAAAATTATAAGGAAAACTATAAAATAATCTATGGTATAAAAAATATTTATCTCATAAAGGGAAACCAAAAACCCTATAGTATAAAACTGGGATCTTATTGCATATTTAGGTGCTTGATGTCTTACTAGCAAGATGTTAGAGCCTTATGAGTTCCTCGTATGATTCCATAGGTAATCTAGTTATCTACTTGTTCTATTGTAGTTACCCACCAAGACCCCACTATTTTCCAATATTATTCCTGTAAAATCATTATTATTCATAAAAAATTCAACATATAATCAAATTTTAATCTAAAAAAATAAAACAAAAGTTTATCAAATGCTAATTTATGATGTATCAATAATAACATATCAAAAATATAAATTAAAAATCATTCTCAAATTTTGGATTGAATTATGATAAAATAATTACCTAATTCTTGTAGCATTATCCCCTCATTATCATTGTTTTAATTAATATTGAATTTCAATTTTTTGGTAAAATTAGGGTTTTAAAATAATTAAAATTTGGTTACTAAGGAAGAACTTCCGAAATTTATGAACATGTTATTTAATCAAAATTCTCGAAGTTTGATTTGATTTTATTCAAATAAATCCATCATGAATCATAAAAATATTATATTAATCCTATTTTCTAATTTTAAAAGGTATATATAAATAATTTAAGTGGTTTTAGATTAAAAAATGCATGAGAATGCTTGATTTTACAAGAAATTATGATTTATCAAAACACCTACCTATGATTGGAATTTTTTGAAATATTTTCCTTTATTTTAAAGATCCAAAATATTTAAGGAATCACTATAGATTGAGAAAAAAAATTAATATATATTAATAAGTAAATTATAAGGAAATCCTTCTTTTATAGATATTTTACACTATAATTTGATTCATTAAAAATCCAAAAAAAACTATAATATATGAATTGATTGAAAATCACACCCCATAATAAACACCATATATTAATATCAATGAAATTATTAGTTATCTAATATGATATAATCCACTATATCAAAATAATGACTTTTCATTAGAACAAAAATGACTAAAATGAACACACACAAAAATCTAAAATAAAGATTCTTGGGGTCTCAAAAAGGATTATCGTATGGTTGTTTTCCTAAATAGTATCAAAAAACCAAGGTTGATTATCCTGGATAGGTTTCCTAGTCATCTATCATGATTAGGGTGCTTATGAAAGGTTCATGGTGACTGTAGGGAACATAGTCTCGAAAATTTATATGGGTTGGTTACATGATAAAGAGATGAGAATAAGAGAGACCATAGAATTTTTCATTCTTTAATACCATGTTTAAATCAACATACCAAATAATTGTGCCTAATAAAAGTGGTTAATATCCTCTATTTATAGAGATAAATAAGATATACATGACACGAGATTTTAAGGAGAAATAAAATTCAAATTCACTGGATATGCATACAAGATAAGCCTAGTTAAACAATGAATCTAGAGATACACACATTCCAGATATATAACAACTATAATAAAAAAGGAATAAAAATCTATGATAAGTTAGAAAAAATAAAAATTTCATAAAAATGTAAAGGGTGATGAAAAATGAATGAAATTTAATTTTAATGGAATAAATGTATAGTTTTAATATATAGAGAAATAAAAAATAAAAAATAAAAAACATTTATCAACTCAGATTTAGTAACCTGGTGTACCAAAATAAGTATATTCTGAATTCTAAAAATGAAATGTTCATCTATCATGATCTATTTACTTGATATGAAAAATAAAATAACTTCTCCATCATTCACCAATCATCATTAGATTATTAGGAAAATTATTTATTATGGTTGTAAGTAAAAAAATAATGAACAATATTACCCTTCTTTAGGGTATAAAAAATATTAAAATCATAATCTTGTAGTCACATAACTCGTCTTATTTATCACATATTAAGAAAAATCTATGAAATGATATATCAAATGCTCTTGTGATATACAATGATGATTAATATTCACTATTTAAATAATGTTAACAAAGATTCATAAAAAATACCATTATTGAAATCTTTAAATCATGGGTGAAAAATTTACACTCATGCTGGAATAATTTCCTCAACCAATAGGTAATAAGCATATATTCTCATATTAATTTCAAACCCATATAAGATGTAAAACATTGGAATAAAATTTTTAAGGAATGTATTCCACTAGAAATTGTAAAATTAGTTCACAGGTCTATATCTCTCTTAGATTATCAAAAGTTATATGTCCCTATTTAGACCAGAAAAATGCATAAAGATATATATTTCAAGAAGATAATGGGTTCTCATACCAATATAAATAAAATATTATAATATTATAATATACTTCCAAACATATAAAATTATTCACTTTATAAACACAAATGGGAGGATCTAAAGAAACCACTACTATAATTTTCACAAGATATACAATTATACAACTCTCTGATATGATATGACCCAGTAAATTTACCACCCATGAACAAAAATAAAGAATAAATAAATTATTAAATAGTTATATCTCTCATATAATCTCCAAAACAAACCTTATATGATAATCATAAACCTTATTTAACCTTGAAAAAAATGATATTAACATTAAAAATGAAAAAATATATAGTCCAGATAAGGATAGAATATCTGATGCATAAAACTCATAAGAATAATTTAAACATTCATTTTACCACTAAAATTAGCACATACATAAAATGGTTATAATGAAATTTGATGTTATTCATTAATATATACTCATTCAACATCATGTAAATACCCAGAAAGTCCGTGGAAATTTTTTTCTTAAATTCATGGGATTTTTACGAGTCCAAAAAAATTTACGGCGCTTGATTCCAAGGTCTGGTGTGCCCGGAATCAATTTCAGAAGTTTTGTTCGGGTACATTCAGTAAACGTATGAGCGGGATTTTATAACTTTTGAACTGGTGCTCCGAATTGAAATCTGAGGGCAGCGTCGAGATCGCAGCATCAGTAATTTCTTAGTGAGACCTTCACTGCAATTGCGTTCTGATGAGAATGGAAGTTAGATATTGGGGTTTTAATTAAATTGAATAAAAATAAAGTGTTAACTTTATTTTATTTGTGGTGGTTAAAATCTCCAAGGGAAGTTTGTAGGTGGGGGCCACCACACCATAACCTCCCATGAGAGGTTATGGTGGTGGGGCCCACCCGCACATAACCTCCCTTGGGAGGATAACCTTGGTGGGGCCCACATGGGCTCTAAACCCCCCATTTATGTGGGATGAAACACTTGAACTTCCCCCACTAATTAATTGAGCCTCCACCCTCATTAATTAAATGGGTTGTATCTTTTAGATAACCACAACTTTTAAAATTGTGGTTCTAACAAATAATAGACGTCATTTCCATCTATTATGTGGTTGGCATGCTTCTTTCTTTGTGTGGGGGAATTAAGGAAAGGAGAACCCTTGGGATAAATATCCTCCAATGAAGAACAACTCCTGAATGAAGAACAAGGATGATGCTTGATCCCAGATCAGGAGCGTCTTGCGGGCGTGAAGAACGCCAATGATGATGTCACCTCCTTCCGCCGCCAACGAGCATAAATCGAGGTAGAGGTCGTTTTGATTGAATTAAATCCTTATTCTTCATCGTTTATTGTGGTTCAATGTTGGCCAATTGTTATCACCTAACACGGAGGGCGCGGGCCGAACAAACATGTCTTGATGTCCCTCTGTTGGTTATTGATTGGTTGATAGTGGTGGCGGTGCAATGGAACCACCGGAGTAATGGGCCGCTGCCAATGGGCCGCGGCTGACGGGTCATGGAGGTATACACAACGATCGGCAATGAGCCGGCCGTGGAAGAAACCGGTGGCACATTTTCCTTCGGGTCGCCGGAGCCGTGCGAAGAACTGGGTCGCGGACACCACGAGCCGCGGCGGTGCTGGAGGGGTGCGATGTCGTCGCACCACGCCGGAGGAAGGGGGCCACGGCCAGGAGGGCCACGACTGTTGGAAGAAGGTGTGACGTCATCACTCCGTGTGGTAGAGGGGCCACAGCCATGCGGGCCGCGACGGTTGAAAATGGTGCGGTGCCATCGCGCCGCGTAGGTGGGGGAGTCGCGGCTAGGCAGGCCGCGGTGGACAGACTGAAGGGCGGCCAGCTGAGCCGGCCACCGGCGAGGAGCTTTCCAGGGCAGGACCCAGCTGGGTCCCGCGAAGAGGAACTGGCATCTGCCGGTTCCGTTACTGGGATACGGGGGGCGTAGCCCCCCCCCCCCCCCCCCCCCCCGATTGATTAGGGTGGGCCGCTGCGCTGGGCTAGGCTAGTTCTGGTGGGCGGGGTAGGACCCACGGACCGGGTCCGACCCCGGTCCGGATCCGGACCCAGACCTAGTTCTGACCGGATACACCTTTTTGCCCATATCTTGGGCTATAGGTGTCTGAACGACGAACCGTCTGCGGCGACAAAATGATTAGAGAGAGATGGTTCTTTTGGAATATCCCACTTGAGATTTTGACATAATTGGAGTATGTTTGGGTTGGTTTGAACCAAAAAACCCACCGGGCCCCTGGAATGGAAATGCCAATAACTCACAGACCAGGCGTCCGATTGACACATCATCTATCGCATTGGGTTCCTTATGATGATACAGAAATATGAGATACATCAACTTGAGACTTCATGGTAGCTGAAGTATCGACACTTCACTCGAGGAGTGGACCCTCCCAAAATCGAGCGTGCTGTGTGCGGAAACCCTATGGCTGGCTGCAACTGAAATGATAGGATCCTACGTGCACCTACTACTGTACCAGGATCCTCTGTGGGTTCGGAAGTGACGATACTGTACTAGGATCATCTGTGGGTTCGACAGTGACACTACCGGACCGGGATCCTCTGTGGGTTCGACAGTGATGAATTCTGTACCAGGATCCTCTGTGGGCTTGACAGTGATGATACTGTACCAGAATTCTCCATGGGTTCGACAGTAATGGTACTAGACCAGGATCCTCCGTGGGTTTGACAGTGATGACTTCTGTACCGGGATCCTCCATGGGTTTGACAACGCTGATAATGTTCCAGGATCCTACGTGGGTTCGACAGAGGAGATGATTCAGTGGCTACATCTAATCATCTCTACCCCTCTCTGTGAGTTTTATACCTGTGTGAGCTGAGTCTTGACTTACAGTTGTTATCATCATGATGATTGACTTTACGTCCTTTGCGGAATGGTTTGTGCTTGGGCTTGAGTGTTGGAGCTGGACTGTGATTGGTAACTTATGTATATGTATGGGCATATTACTAAGTAGGTATTGTTGATACTTCATGACTGTATCTTACTACTGTGGTTTATTCTTAGTGGATTCTAAGAGACCTTCAGGGGTCTCGGGGTCCATTACTGAGTATTGTTATACTCACCCCTGCACGGGCTTCACCCACACCTTGTTGTGTTCTGTGCAGACGACGTTCAGCAGTGATCGAGGCTGAGGTTTATGGAAGAGAGGTTGCTCGGATCTGCACTATATGGGACGTACCTCAGGGATGTGTTGTTTGAGATCTGTACCTACCCTTCAGGTAGGATTCCCTGGTGGACGATCCCGGAGCTGTTTTCCCTTTTTAATTTTACTTGTACTTTCTTGTTCAGTTGCGTTTGTATACTTGCCCACTTTCTTTCAGCACACCTTTATTTTCTATATCAGTAGTTGTTGCTTCTTCTTCTTGTGTTAAAACTGTGTGTGTTATAGTTTTAAAGAAAATGACTTACCTTTTTATCATAGATTCACCTTTGGTTCTAGTCGTCAGCCCCTGGCCTATGGAAGGCGGGCATGGAGTAGTCACAGCACAAGCCCCGAGGACGGGTCCTGAAAAATTGGTATCAGAAGAGTCGGTTCTACCGTATAACTTGGACTCTGATTCTTTTAATGTAAATAGTGTTAAGTGTTTTGGGTGTGGTTATCAGTTTAGGGAAACCTGTGTTTGTGCGGTAGCCGACATATCCATACACTAGTACTCAAACTTCTGATTTCTAACTCAGTGCATGAAAACATTGTTTGTGTGTGTGTTTTCTTTGAAAATATTTCTTTTTGATTACTTTGATTCAGCTCACCAGGTATACTTTTGATCGTGGAGCACCTGTTTCTTTTCAGGATGTCTTCACTTAGTCAGTCAGCGTGGGTTCCGAGTGGAGAGTGTGATGTTATCCCACCGAGCGACGAGGCATCAGTGCAAGGCCTCATCACTGTGGAGGAACCAACGGTACCAATACCCGCTAGGTTACCATTTCCAACAGCCCCAGAAGTAGAGGGTGCATGCTGCTTGAGCGCATTGCACAGGTTCCTGCAAAAGAGGCCTCTGAGGCTTCAAGGTGAAAGAGATTTTCAGATGGTTGGGTGCTGGCTGGAGTTTGTAGAACGATTTTTCCACATAGTTGGGACACCCACTGACTTTATGGTGCCCCAAGTTGTTAGTCTCTTTCAGGGAGCAGCTGAGAGGTGGCGGAGCCTAATGATCCAGTTATATGATGGGGCGACCCTCAACTGGGGGAACTTCGAGGGTCTTTTCAGGGCGGAGTTTGTACCAGCGACTCTATACTCTATGGGTGCTAAGGAGCTGATGTACTTGTCACAGGGCATTCCGACAGTAGCCAAGTCATTTATAGCAGGTATTAGGAATATTAGACGGGGGAAAAAGCAGGTTATATATACTGTTAGACGAACCCAAGATGTGGAATCGGGGGTGCAGGGCACCCGAGGCTGAGGGAGCTTTGAACGAAGAATGGTCTATTTTTTCTACAGGGGAAGGGGTCATAGAGTGTGTGATTGTCCGACTCTCCACATAGTTGATCATCAGGCGTTAGAGGATCCACCGAGATAGAGGCAGCGGCAGGAGCTTGAGCATCAACTGAGCAGTGGATGAGGCAGTGGAGCAGGTCCTTCAGTGGATGGTGGTCAGATTCATCGAGCTCTACTACCACCACCCCTAGATGGTTCACCTCAAGCTCCGAGAGTTGGTGGATATGAGTAGGACTAGATCCAAGCATAGAGGCCTTTGTTCATGAGGCTTCTATCTTCGTTGATGTCGTTGTTTGTGGTTGCTTTGTGTCTTTTTACTTTGAGTTGCAGTAATAAAAGACACTTGTCCATGTGATGTTTTCTTTTCTGCCTTTTCGTGTGGTTGATACTGAGAGGTTCTGGTTAAAACTGTTGACTTGACCCTCACATTTGAGATTCCTACTGGAGGAGACCCAGTGACCACACACTGATGCCAACAGTGTGACTCAACCCTTAGAGGCGAGAGTAACAGTTGGATCTTTTTAGTAGCGTCGTGGACTTACGATGTCGTCCATGGCATGAATTAGTACCGTTCATGTTAGTATTGACTATATTAGGAAAAGGAAGTGGTTCATCTAGGGGATGATACCGGATTTCTCTTTTATGAAAAGGATAAATCTTAGCATCTCTTGTAAGACGTTGGCAAAGAAGGATGTGGTCGAGTTCTTTACAATTGGCTAGTCTCACCCATAGTTTGTTGAGCGAACGATTTACAGTTTACACTAATCTCAATATTCGCAGGTGTGTCTTCTCGTAGAAGGACCTGAACCTGAGACAGCGACATTTTCTTGAGTTCATCTAGGTTTATGACTTCAAGATAGTCAATACTCCAAGAAAAAGGAACGTTGTAGCAGATTCTCTCAGTAGGAGATCAGGCATTCAGCTACTAGGAGAGGTGATGGACCAGCTATCCGCGTTACAGATATCCTTTTTGGATCGAGATGGAGAAACTTCCTGCAGTCTCTTACAGTCACACCCCCACTTCTTAAGAGAGTCAGGGAGGCACAGTGGGGGAGGGGTGCTGACTGCGAGGCTCGACGTGCACAGGTATCCACAAGGCAGGCACCAGATGGATTTTCTGTAGGTGGGGAGCATGTATTTCTCTTCAAGGGACGTACTATGGTACCGGTTGCACTTCAGGAGGATGTGTTGAGGGAGTTCCACACTTCCCCTCTACCGGTACATCCAGGAGTGGCGAAGATGTACCAGTACATTTGACGACATCACTGGTGGCTAGGTATGAAGAAGGCAGTAGCGTAGTTTGTCTCACGGTGCCTCACTTGTCAGCAAGTGAAGGCAGATCACCAGGTACCAGCAGTCTTGGTTTAGCCCTTAGATGTCCCAGAGTGGAAGTGGGATGGGATATCCATGGACTTCGTGATGGGTCTTCCACGTACAACCAGGATTCACGACTCAATTTGGGTGATCATTGACCGACTCACCAAGTCATCCCACTTCCTACCGATCAGAGAGTAGGGTTCAGTAGAGAGCTTGGGACACCTATATGTACAGGATATTGTGCATTTTCATGGAGTACCTTCTTCTATTATCGCCGATTATGATGCACGGTTTACTTCCTGGCTATGGAAGGGGTTGTAAGAGGCTTTCGGGACACAACTTCTCTTGAGCACCGCCTTCCATCCTTAGATAGATGGTCAAACCGAGCGGACCATTTAGACCCTCAAGGACATGCTACATGCTTTTGTCCTCGAATTTGGTCACAGTTGGGAGGATCACTTACCGTTGGTAGAGTTTTCCTAAAACAATAGCTATCACCCCACCATTGGTATTGTATGTTTTGAGGCCTTGTATGGTTGACCTAGCAGATCGCCACTGTGCTGGAATGACCCAGGAGAGTCAGCACTAGTGGGACCATAGATGGTACAGACTACCACAGAGAAGGTGAAAATCATCTAGGATCGGATGAATACTACATTGAGCAGTCATAAGTCATATGCCTATAGTAGACGGAGGCCTCTAGAGTTCGAGGATGGCGACCGCGCCTTTTTACGGGCCTCACCTCGACGAGGTCTACAATGATTTGGCTGAGGTGGAAAGCTATCTCTGCGATTCATCAGCCCTTTTCTAGTCCTCAGTAGAGTAGGCGACGTGTCTTACCACTTAGCTCTTCCACCTCAGTTGCACTAGGTGCACGACGTCTTCCATGTATATCAGTTGAGGAGATACTTGCACGACCCATCCTACATCATCGACCACGGGGAGCTGGACATTGATGACGGGGAGAATTTCACAGAGGTTCTAGTGGAGATTGAGGATCACCGGGAGCGAGTCCTATGTGGATGGACGATACCTCTTGTGTGCGTACGCTGGTAGCACGAGAACCTCCAGGAGAGCACATGGGAGCGGGAGGCTCAGATGCATGCTCAATACCCCCATTTTTTCCCTTAGTTCGAGTTATATCTTATGGGGACGTAAAGCCCTGAGGGGGGAGAATGTAAAGATCCGAAAATTCCGTGATTTTTTTTTCTTAAATTCATGGGATTTTTACGAGTATGGGGAAATTTACAGCGCTTGATTCCGAGGTTCGGTGTGCCCAGAATCAATTTCTAAAGTTTTGTTCGGGTACGTTCAGTAAATGTACGATCGGGAATCTATAACTTTTGAATCGGTGCTCGGAATTGAAATACGAGGGCACCGTTGAGCTCACAACATTGGTAATTTCTTAGTGAGACCTTCACCGCAGTTGTGTTCTGACGATAATGGTAGTTAGATATTGGGGGTTTTAATTAAATTGAATAAAAATAAAGTGTTAACTTTATTTTATTTGTGGTGATTAAAATCTCCAAGGGGAGGTTGGAGGTGGGGGCCACCACACCATAACCTCCCATGAGACGTTATGGTGGTGGGGTCCACCCGCACATGACCTCCCTTGGGAGGATAACCTTTGTGGGGCCCACATGGGCTTTAAACCCTCCTTTTATGTGGGATTAAACCCTTGAACTTCCCCCACTAATTAATTGAGCCTCCACCCCATTAATTAAATGGGTTTTCTCTTTTAATTAACCACAACTTTTTAAATTTTGGTGCCAACAAATAATATATGTCTTTTCCATATATTATTTGGTTGGCATGATTCTTTCTTTTTGTGGGGGAATTAAAGAGAGGAGAACCCTTGGGATAAATATCCTCCAATGAAGAAAAAATTATGAATGAATAACGAGGAGGATGCTCACGCCGAAATTGGGAGCGTCTTGTAGGGGTAACGAATGCCAACGACGATGTCACCTCCTTCCGCCACCAACGAGCAACAATCAAGGTAGGGGTAATTTTGATTGAATTAAATCCTTGTTCTTTGTTGTTTATTTTGGTTCAATGTTGGAAAATTTTTATCTCCTAACATGGATGGTACGGGCCGAACAAACACGGCCTGACGTCCCATCATTGGTTCTTGATTGGTTGACGGTGGCGGCGGCGCAATAGCGCCGTTGGAGGAACGGGTCGCAGCGGTATACAGAGCGACCGACAACGAGCCGACCGTGGAAGAAACTAGTGGTGCATTTTCCATCGGTTCTCCGGAGTCGTGCAAAGAACTGGGCCGCAGCCACCACGGGTCGCGGCGGTGCCAGAGGGGCGTGGTGCCGCCGCACGGGCCGAGTCGCCACCCTGGGCCAGGCTGCAACGCTGGGCCGGGCCGCAGCCGCTGGGTCGGGCCAGTTCTGGCGGGCTGGATCGGAACCGATGACTGGGTCGGGTGACCCGACCCGTGTCAGGTCAGCCCAGATCAGGTATGGCCGGGTCGGTCTGGCTGGGCCGGACTAGACCCAGACCCAGTTCTGACCCGATACACCTTTTTGCTCATATCTTAGGCTACGGGTGTCCGAATGACGAACCGTCTGTGGCGACGGAAATCCTAGAGAGAAAAGGTTCTTTTGGAATATCCCACTTGAGATTTGGACACATTTGGCGTATAGTCGTGTTGGTTTGAACCTAAAAACCAACCAGGCCCCTGGAATGGAAATTCCAATAACTCACAGACCGGTCATCCAATTGACGCGTTGTCTATCATGTTGGGTTCCTTATGATGAGATGTAACTATGGGATAAATCAACTTGAGACTTCGTGGTAGTTTATGTATCGACACATGGATCGAGGAGTGGACCTTCCTGAAATCGAGTGTACTGTGTGCGGGAACCCTATGGCTGGCTGCGACTGAGATGATAGGATCCTACGTGGACCTACTACTGTACCAGTATCCTTCAAGGGTTTTACAGTGATGATACTGTAATAGGATCCTTTGTGGGTTCAAAAGCAACGGTATTGGATCGGGATCCTATGTGGGTTCGACAGTGATGACTTTTGTACCAGGATCCTCTGTGGGTTGGACAGCGATGATACTATACCAGGATCCTCTGTGGGTTTGACAATGATGGTACTAGACCGGGATCCTCTATGGGTTCGATAGTGATGAATTTTGTACTATGATCCTCCATGGGTTCGATAGTGCTGATATTATTCCAGGATCCTACATGGGTTCGATAGAGGAGATGATTCATTGGCTACATCTAACCATCTCTACCCTTCTACGTGAGTTGTATACCTATGTGAGCTAAGTCTTGACTTTCAATTGTTATCATCATGATGATTGACTTTACTTCCTTTGTGGAATGGGTTTTGCT
The DNA here is from genome assembly GCA_963277665.1 of Viscum album. Lineage (NCBI taxonomy): Eukaryota > Viridiplantae > Streptophyta > Magnoliopsida > Santalales > Viscaceae > Viscum > Viscum album. The sequence continues at coordinate 792,913,491 of OY728121.1, forward strand.
TGGGCTCGGGTGTTGGAGCTGGACTGTGATTGGTAACTTAAGTATATGTATGGGAATATACCTAAGTAGGGATGATTAATACTTCTTGATTGTATATTACTATTGTGGTTTATTCTTAGTGGATTCTGGGATACCTTCAGGGGTCTCGGGGTCCCTTACTGAGTATTGCTATACTCACCCCTACACGGGCTTCGCCCTAACCTTGTTGTGTTCTGTATAGACGATGGATAGCAGTGATCGAGGCTGAGGGTGACAGATGAGAGGCTGCTCGGAGCTGAACTAGACGGGATGTACCTCTGGGATGAGTTGTTCAAGATTTGTACCTACCCTTCAGGTAGGATTCCCCGGTGGACGATCCAGGAGCTGTTTTCCCTTTTTACTTGTACTTGTACTTGTTATTCAGTTGGGTTTTTATACTGGCCCACTTACTTTCAGCACACCTTTCTTTTCTATATCAGTACTTGTGGCTTCTATTGCTTGTGTTCAGACTGTGTGTGTTAGAGGTTTAATGGCAATGCCTTCCCTTTTTATAAGGGATTCTCCTTTGGTGCTAGTCTCCAGCCCCTGGCCTATGGAAGGTGGGCTTGGGGTAGTCATGGCACGGGCCCCGAGGATGGTTCGTGACACATCACTAAATAAAAAATTGATCATCAAAGACAAATTTTATCATCTCATTTGTTGAAATGAATACCAATCGATGATATTTGGTAAATATTCTTCACTATCATTTGTTTCAACCAATTATAATAAATACACAACTGTAATATGTTATCCACTATATTAGTAGTTAGAATTGGTTCACCACTTAATAACGTGTTATGAAAAATAAATACACTATTAAATAAATAATACTTTCAGATAATAAGATCATAAATATTTAACTGTTATATCTCATTTGAGATATATAGATTGATTTCATTACTAAATAAAACTCTTTGTTGAACTACACCTCATGATATATTGGTAAATTAAAAATCTCTTCCAAAAAATCAAATCTCTTAGAATGATCTACAGAGATTCAATTATTACCCCACTATTATACACAATTATAAAAATTCTAATTGTGAGGAAATACTATGAGAGACTAAATGATAAAGAATCATCTGAATATCTTACACACCCATGAATTCTAACTATTATCTATTAGTACCTTGATAGATTTCTATCCAACAAAGTAATATAAAAAATATTATGTTTATAACAACCAAGTATAACATCATAAGACTGTATATATAAGTATCATACCACATTATAAGTGATCATTCCTACCACCAGCTTGAAATCAAAATAAACCTTAAGTAACCATGAGAAAATCCCACTATAATTAAAAATTCTAGTGGTTGACAAATCTATTGTAAAAAATGAACAAAGCCTCATACAATGGTTTAAGTAATAGAATAATGTGTTTTTTAGTGTCTACTAGTACTAAATATGTAACAGCTAAGAAATTATTAACCTATATAGATCTCACTATTTGAGGTGTTGGCCTTGATGGACCTCCCCGTAGCTAAAAACTCACCACAAACATATGGTATCCTTATAACCCACCCACATTTCCAAAAATGTAAATTATTACTTATCATACTAATGATTATCAACATAAGTCAACACATGTTCTGTGGTGTTTTTTTCTTCATATATAAACACCTAGGGAAAGTCTACCATAGGGTTACCCATTCATAAACTACTCTAATCCAAACATTTTTAACTATGAAGTTCCTATCAGAAAGGACCAAGAAACGAAATATGTACCTTATTGAGTTAACTATAACTAATTAGTATTATAATTGTTTCATTTTTATAGGAGTGTTACAATCCCCACTCCTTTGAATCACAATTTTCTTATTGTATTCCTCGTGTCTCAAACCAAAGTAGTGTCACTACACTTTTGGAAGAGTATTGGCTCTAGTGGAATTTTTAATAGATAGAAAAAAAATCACCAGTAATAGCCTCACTATTATAAGGTATCCATAATTAAGGACTTACACACCATGGAATATCCAAATAAACATGAAGTCTTCCTAAAACCATCCCACATACCTTAATGGGTAAAGGATCACTAATCAGAATAATGAATATCCTCATATGATAATTTATGTTCATTTAATTTTCACACACACCATAAGAAAACTTCCTAGGATATCACTCATCCTAAAATTACTCTAAGGATATAATTATTAATAATAGATTTTTTATCAAACAGACTCCCTAAAATAAAGGCTTCACTTATTGACATTTCTAGTACCAATTAGTATTTTAATTCTCACTATTTATAGGATTGTTTCATGATTAATCATATAATATATATAAATATTACCCATGAAAACCTCTACGTCATCCACTTAAAATTATTCTATTGGTTATAGTAATACATTACCTTTTTTCCCTCTATAGTGTATCTTATACCAGCCTCCATCATGTTTTTGATTAGCTTATAAACCCTATGGGTGAATAGTATCTTTTTATTGACCAATTCCAACTCCTTCCTACATTAGGGGTCAAAAATCATGCTAATAATTCTATTATTCTTACATAAAATGATTCTTTAAAGACCAGTGAAACTAATATAGAGGGTTTTATACTATTAAACTATTATTATGCCTCTTATAAATACCTTATAAGGAAAAACAAACAACATCAAAATGGACTATATCCCCACATTAATGACACACAAGAATTTTGATTCCACAAGTTGATTATGAAATGAAGATCATGCTTGAAACTGAAACCAATGATCTTAGAGAGATATTGAATATCCTTAATGATAAAAAATTTATCTCCCAACTCCATCAACATTTTTGGAACCACATTTTTAACTAGATTTCAAATTAAAACTGGTCTAAAATAGAAAATTTTATGTTATCTCAACTCTATTAATCATATTAATATATGTATTATGCCTCAAGTTACCTATAAGATACTAGATCTATAATCATGTTGAAACCTCAAGAGGGATATAATTTATCTCATTGTTTGTGATCACATGTGGGGAATACCACACCATTCTTGTAAAATATGTTATAAACTATCATACACTAGAATATCCTAGTGAATCACACATAACATCTATTAAATATCAACATGAATGCCTATGGAAAATAAATCTCTTCTAAATTTATCCTAGACCTTGTTCCACTAAAACATAGAATCATATTAATCCCTAGAAATTTTCTTTTACTAATTCATGGTTTACACTCATGGAAAGATTACTAATAATGAAACATGAAACTCAAAAAGTGTATGAATTTGTCAAAATGTGATATCTAATTACTTAAGATACCTCTCAGATAGGGGATCAAACACAACTCTATTAAACCCCAATTAATACTATCATTAAATTTTTTTTATCCCATAACTCTTCTACCATTAATATCACCTCATTATTCATTTAGAAATTAATTAGTTGGTCTTATTACACTAATCTACCACCTTAAGATAATATATTTAGGGATTAATTGATGAAATAACTATAGATAAAACAAAATATATTTAACTGATCTCAACCTAAGGATATTTATATAATAATAAATATATCCCATGGTCTACCCCGCATACATGATCATCATTTAATAAAAACACACAATAATTTTAACATGAATGAAAGTAAAAAAATATAACCCCTTGGTAATTATTATCAAATAATAAAGGTCCTTATGTGGTACCATTATTGAATTATGCATCCATAACCATATTATCATACCTATATTACATACTAGGATAAAAAAGACTACAATAATGTTATCCCAATGTAAATATTCATATATAAAATTACTCCAAACAGCATCGTATATGTTTGTTTTCATACCAATTTATCATAACTCAAACCCACCTAGAACCTAATATAAAATATTTAAGAGATCTAAGTTAGTGTTTCTCTAAGACTTTCCCCAATAAGGCTAGGATTAATTACTATCATACATGGTATAATTTCAAATCATGGGTGTAGTTTCTCTCAAAAAATTAATCATCCACAAAAAGCTGGTATGAATTACATTACATGAATGTAAATGGACAACCATGATTAACAATGGTAATATATACAATGGATATATTGTTGAGTGGATGTTTTCCTTTTCCTCTTTATTCATGTTTTTATAATTACTATTTCCCCCATGTTATTTCATTTTATTCTTTATTAATTAATAAATATTTATATATTTTATTCATTATTGTTATTCATTATTTTTGTCACGACCTGTCCCCCAGGGCCCATGTCGTGACTACCCCATTACCTCCTCCCATAGGCTAGGGGATAGAGACTAGTGCTGAGTAGGCATATTCCAAAAAAATTGGAGTCATTTTTCTAAGTAACTGTACACATGCACACAACTCAAAGCCTTAGATTCTAGAAATCGAAAACACTAAGTAAACAAACACATGGTATGAAAATAGAAAACTGAAGGTAAACTGGCCCAGAATACAAGACCAAGAAAAATAAAAAGTTCAAATACAAGTCTCTACAACACCTACACAAAAACCCTACTTGAAGGGTAGGTATAGAAACAGTTGTCTAAAGATGAAGAATCACACCTCATCTATCAGTTAGCTCTAAGAACCATCTGGCATGGTCCACTATGAAATCTGTCAAAGCATCAGTCATCTTCACAAGACATGACACGTGTGGGCAATTCCCATGTAGGGGTGAGTAAAATAATACTTAGTTGGGACCCCAAACCAAAAATGTATAACCAAAATCAATACACAAAGTAGACTACTAAAGAGGTACGCAGATTGTAGCCTCTAAGAAGTATAGTCAATAAAATCACTAGTGTCAGCTCACATGGGTATATGTCAACAACACATATAACCAGAACATCTAAGTATACTTGTAAAGGATTCCAAGACTCGTGGTATCATCCACTACCATCCATATGGTCCCACTCGTAGAACTATTGATCTGGAAGATCACACTCCTAGAGATATATGATAGTAATCATGTAGAACTAGTCTACCAAAAGTTCCTATGAGAAAAACTAGTCTTGATATGTCACAGACTTTCCTGAGACATTTGGTCTCTCTAAGACAAGGTGTCTTGATATCATAGCCAATACTTAGCCACATGATTCTACTCAAGGAATATTGAAACCTACGGAGACACACTTCTCGTCTTCAAAGGAGGCACACTTCACATATGTTTCTCACGGATTTCGGGGATGACCTCCTGGACGGGAGATTCAAACGTTCTGATCGGTTTCTAGCGGGTTTGTTCGTAAAACCGGAAACATCCAATGATTCCACATCCGTTTGGACCCACTTTCCAAAGGTAGGCGCTCATTAGCATGTGGACTAATGAGGCTTAGTAATTTTCATTGGTCGAGAGGATGGGAGGTCGGACTCATCACACCTTTTTGAGGGGAATTATTGTCTACTCCGGGACTCTCTTTATAGATTTAAGTTATGTTCGTGAATCCTTATTACATTACCAAGTATAAAATGTGCTTTCCTTTAGTTTTAACAATCAATGATTAAATATGCAAGAAATTTAGAGAATCTTTTATATGTATTCGAGGTTCTTCATCAATAGAGAATCATCTATATCTGTTTAGAGATTCTTGGTCAATGGTATCCTTCAAAACATTTATATAAAAGTCTCTTGGTCATTATGATGACCAGGCTGGTTTTAAAGCCACTCAGTGGGGCACTTGAAGTTTATCGTCATTCAGAAGGACAGGGATTATTTCAATGTTGGGATCGAACCCATAAATGGGCTACCTACGTATCCTTTGTTTTGGAAAAGGAATCAGAACCCACGTAGTTCGAGTTATGGAGTATGATGTTTATGATTGATGGCTCAAAGAAGAATGTCATAATTACTTTTACACTCTAAGCTCACGTGAGTCATGCTCGGTGTGAGAAACAAGAGGTATTGGTAAAAATTAGACAATTGTGCCATGAAAGATGCAATCATAAGAAATTGTTTGGGGCTTAGGTATGTATGACTTCCCAGATAGATGAAGGTTTAGGATTCACTTTTAGGGAGAAAATCCAGGAACAAGGTCCATAAAGGTATATGTGTTTTATGAAGATTTGAATACTCTAATCTTGGGGCTTACTCCTAAGGAGGATGCCCAAGTTAGGAGGGGACTTATGATTGGGTTTTACTCCTGAAAAGGAAACCCAAATCAAGGGTGAATTAGGACTGGTTAAGAGAAATTTAAGGGGGCTTGGGGTTTACTCCTGAAAAGGAAACCCAAGGTTATGACTGGGACTTACTCCTAAAAAAGGAGGCCCAGGTTATGACTGAGTCTTATTCCTAAAAGGGAGACCCAGGTTAGGGGACTTGGGGCTTACTCCTAAAAAGGAAGCCCAAGGTTATGACTGAGTCTTATTCCTAAAAAGGAGACCCAGGTTTGGGGACTTGGGGCTTACTCCTAAAAAGGAAGCCCAAGGTTATGACTGAGTCTTATTCCTGAAAAGGAGACCCAGGTTAGGGATTAAGGTTTGGGGCTTACTCCTGAGGAGGATGCCCAAGTTTGGGAACTTTAAGAATTTGGGGCTTACTCCTAAAGAAGGATGCCCAGATTTGAAATTGGGGCTTACTCCTGAGGAGGATGCCCAAGTTAAAGGATTATGATTGGGGCTTACTCCTGAGAAGGATGCCCAAGTTAAGGATTCTCTCATCTTAAAGGATGAGGTTGAATGAATTAACTCTCTATATTTAGTGACATAAGGATATTTAAATCACTAGGTTTTGAGAGATATTCCACAGAATTCCTTTCAGATAAGGAATTCAAATCAAGAAATCATGCCATAAATGTCTTTGAAGAGTGTCTTGAAGACTGAATCTTGAAAAGGAAAGGTGTAATGGCTTAAGAGGGGTAAAATGGGCAAGATGGGCACCCAAAAAGGTAGGGACGCGCAAGTCTTGAAAGGCGCGCAAGTCTTCCGTGGGCGCGCAAGTTTTGGTCGCGCAGGTATACCTGCGCGACACATGGTGTACTTGCATGATTTTCAACCAGCATTGAAATATTTGAGCGACTCTTTTTTAAACCCTTTATAATCCTCTTGAGGTTCTTCCAGAAAAGGGACGCGCAAGTTATATTGAAGGAAATAAATCGGCGCGCAAGTGTTTGATAAGTTTCAACACTTAGGCCTTCCTTCTTCTCTTTAGATCTTCCGTTCTAGGTAAGAAATTACCTTAGAAGTGTTCCGGAATCTTTGAGAAGAGACTTGGGCGTCGGGAGCTTCAATCCGAGTTTCTGGAAAAAGATCCTCCCGAATGGGGGGCCCACAGGGTCTATTTATAGGCAAAAGAAGACCCCGGGCGGTTACAGGGCGGTTACCACTTAGGTCGCGCAAGTCACCTGTGCGACCAAGGGTGTCGCGCAAGTGTACTTGCGCGACAGTTATAAAACTTGCGCGGTGCAGTTGTTGTCGATCCTTTGTTCATGCCTTTGTCGATTTTTGATGTTTTCTTCAAAGGTTGAATCACTTTGAGCTCAGATATTCCCTTTTTCGATCTTTAGATTCTGTGACGAAAGGAGCGTCAACAAAAGTCCCCCCTCAGAGTTGGATCCCGAGAGAAATGAGGATTTGACTCTGAGGAAATCGAATCCCTCCAAAGGAAAAGGGAGGCGCGCAGGTCTTCATTGCATAGAGGGCGGCGTGCAAGTTTCTGTTGCGCAGGCCTTAAGCGCTTTGGGTGCGGCGCGCAGATAGGCCTCCTAGCCTATAAATACACGACCCTCACCTCCGTACAAGTATCCGGATTTCCGGACTTCATTCCTTCTCGAGCTCTCGCCGCGCAGGTCACCTAAGCCGCGCAAGTCTCTTTTCCATTGTTCCCTCGCTGTCGCGCTCCTGTAAAGGTATTCGTACTTGCGCGGTTTAGACTTGCGCGTCAAAAACTAGCGCGGCACACGAAATACTTGCGCGCCATTGTTTAGACTTGCGCGACTTAATGCCTTGGCCATTTTTTCCGAATTCTTTCACAAATTTTATGAAAAATAAACCCATTTAAGAGTTTAATTTGTTCAACTTTTGTGCAGATTCAATGGTTCCTAAGGGAATTGGAACGGCTGATGAACTGGCTAGCAAGCGGATTGATGACATGACGAACATTATTGGCCATGATTACTATGATATCTGCAACAGCACTCTCCCAGATTTGGCTAAGTATTTGAAGAACTATCATCCTAATTTTCCACAGAGCATTCATCTGCCTTTGTGTGGTCATGGTCATCTGCAAGGAGTCAATGTTCCAAATGCAAACAATTATACACCTGAGATGCAGCTGCACTGCTACTCCTCTATTTCGGTTATGCTGTGCATTAAGAGCAACAACAATGGTGTGAACTTTCAAATTCTTCTTCCATGTCATTTCCTTGCAGATATGAAAATGGAAAACCCATGGGCTGAAATGTTTTCCACTACCAGTTGGGGGAGAGAAGACAAACATGGTATTAGAGCAATATCTGAAAAGAGTACTCTCTCCAAATGGCTCTTTACTTCCAATGCTCCATTCTCAAATCCATGTATCCATCTTCCAAGTCTCTTGGACAGAAACAGAGTCACTGTTTGATCAGCAGAAAATTTTCTCAAACCGCACTCAAGAACATCCTTTTACAATTGTTCCAAGAAGAGCTGGTATCACTGCTACTCTTATTGTATCCAGTTGAATGAATGAATTCCAGGTGGTTGCTGATGAAGCTCGGGATGCCGTAAATCAAATGAAGTGTTATGTTGAAATCCACTTGTAATTCTTGAAAAAAAGTGAAGAGACTCCAGTCTGTGGATGTCCTTCTAACTCTTGTGTATCAATAAAAAACACTTTTGTCTTCAATCATTTGTACCTGCATTCTTTCATTACCTGCTTCAAATTTACTTAAGCCAATGGGCCTAGTAAGCATAGTTTGATTTTTACTAGGATTATTACAAATAATCCTACAAACTTTGAACTTTTTAATCACTCAATATTACCTAAATTACACATAAATGTATATTTAGTGAGCTGAAACTTGACTTTTATTCAGAGTTCCTTTGTCTTTTGTGGGCAGTTTAAAGTCATGCATGCCGGACATAAAGGGGCTAATGTTTAAGGTCGAAATAGCTTTGACCAAAAAATGGATTAAAATTGATTCAATTCCTTGACAATTTATCTGAAAACATATTACCATACTCAAGTATGAGAGAGAGAAAAAATGTAAACTATGGCTTAAGAATATTTGAATCTGAGGAATGATATGAAAAAGAGCTAAAAGGCATTAGAAGAAGTAGTTTCCAAGAATGAAGTTATTATTTATTTAACAAAACCCGTTAGGGGGTTGAAATATGCAGGTCCACCTATGGGCATTGGCTGCATGGTCAAATAAATAGCATCTTTTGGCTGACAAGTCTGTTATGTGGACTGTTTATGCAAGGCCACCTATGGGCACGTGCTGCATAGTCAGGTAAAATAACTCCCAGAAATTTACTTTCCTAGTGCTAAAAGCCAGTGAAAGTTTATGGAGATTCAAATTTTCTAAAGTATAGAGTTTGTTGTATGGAAAGAGGTACTTGAATATGGATAAGATATTTCCGAACAAGAATATCGAAGAACTGGATGAATATCACTCCTACGAAGGTCTGACCCAAACGTAGGGAAGAAGAATAAACCATAGACTTGAATACTTTCAGATCATGAAAAATGATATGGGACAAATATGTTAAGGATTGCTATTTTTTTGCGGATCCCTACATACTGTCGTTTAAGACAAATAAGGACAAAAGAGGCATTCTTCCCAAGAATGAAGTTACTATTATTTAACAAAAACCCGTTAGGGGGTTGAAATATGCAGGGCCACCTATGGGCATTGGCTGCATGGTCAAATAAATAGCATCTTTTGGCTGACAAGTCTGTTATGTGGACTGTTTATGCAAGGCCACCTATGGGCACGTGATGCATAGTCAGGCAAAAATAATTCTCAGAAGTTTGACATTTTTGTGACTAGAAGTCATGAAAAGGGTTATGAAGATCTGAAAATATTTTAAGGTTAGGATTATAACACATAAAGATGGGTATTGTCCAATGTATATAGAGATACATAGGTCAATGAAAACCATAATCATGTTGTGGCTGGGTCCTGAATTGAAATTTTGGACTTCACTACGTATCTCATAAGAATGAGAATCAAGCCATACGTAGTTCTTGAAATGCAGTTTAACGTCGTGCAGGACGAAAGTATGAGTGATCTTAGTTTAGGGTCATAGAATTCGGACCATAATAATGAATACACAGTGTGTTTTTTCATGAGGACTTTTCAGCCAAGGGACTGAAAGTGAAATTTGGGGTTAGGCCCAAAAGACTTGGGACTGGATTCGAGGGACACTCGAATGTTCCTACGTATCCCATAAGGATGGGAATCAAGTCCACGTAGTTCTAGAACTGCCCTTTTTACAAATTTGGTTCGTACATGTGAAGGGTGAAAGGGGACTTTAGTGCAATGATGGTTTAACCTAAGATAAAAAGTTTAGGCATTACCATGTATGCGTGTAGTCTTTTGAAAATGAAAACCATGATTGAAAAATCAATGTCAATAATAGTTCTCTCTCAAATGAGGAAATCAAATAATATTGTAGTTTATTGTCGTATCGGACAAAAGTGTTGTATAGTTTAACGTCATATAACAAGGACGAAAGTGAATCAATGTAAAGATATTGATTCCAGGGGCGGTTTCACGAATCAACATCATATGAGATGGTGGTGAACCGATGTGAAGAGATTTTTTTTGGGCTTGAACCTTGGGAGGTTGCCTACATACCCAGCCTGGAGGGAAAGGATCAAAGTCAGTGTAGTTCAATTAAAGAATGAATTAATGATCAAGTTGTTCTTGTGGACAATGATCTAATAAAAAATGTTGTTAGGACTTACACATGGTTAGTGGCCCAAAGGGAGTGTTATGGTTGATGTTCGCTCTAAGCTCACGTGAGTCATACTCGGTGTGAGAAACAAGAGGTAATAACAACCTTAATGATGCACAGTTTAATGTCATGTAGGACATAAAAAAGGGACTATGCGGTTTAAAGTCTTGCAGTTAGGACTTTTGGTGCTGCACAGTTTAGTGTCATGTAGCAGGGACAAAATAACAGTTTAATTTCATGTAGGACATATCAAGGACTTTCTGTACAGTTTAGCGTCATGCAGTTAGGACGATGGGGACAATACAGTTTAACGTCATATTGGACGAAAGGGGGACTGTGCAGTTTAATGTCATGCAGTAAGGACAAAAGAGTGTACCATTTTAACGTCATGTCAGACGAAAGTGTGAATAGTTTAAGGTCATATGCATGGACCGTGAATGGTGCAGTTTAATGTCATACTGGACTTTTGATATTATATAGTTTAACGTCTTTCCGGACGTGAGGGACTTTTATACAGTTTAGCGTCATGTAGTTAGGATGTCACAGTTTAACGTCTTGCTGGACATAAAGGATTTGCAAATAGTTTATGGTCATATACATGGACCAGGGATGATGCAGTTTAAGGTCATGCTGGACGGTTTAGGGAACTTTTTCACAGTTTAATGTCGTGTGGGACGAAGTTGCAGTTTAAAGTCATACTGGACCATTGCTGTATAGTTTAACGTCATATAGAAAGGATGAACTGGTGCTGTACAGTTTAAAGTCATGTAGCTAGGACTAAGGTGAACCAATATGAGGATATCAGTTCTGGGGACTTTTTACAGTTTAACGTCATGCTGGACGATGAAAGTGCCACACAGTTTAATGTCATGTTGCTAGGAAACAATATAGTTTAATGTCATCTCGGACAAAATATAGGAACTTCTGTACAGTTTAGCGTCATGTAGATAGGACATAATACAGTTTAGTGTCATGTAGGACAATATATGAACCAATATAGTTTAATGTCATCTCGGACAAAATACAGTTTAGTGTCATGTAGGACATTGAAGGTGACACAATTTAACGTCATGTTGGACGAAGTTGCAGTTTAAGGTCATACTGGACCATTGCTGTATGAACCAATTGTAAGAGTCTTGGTTCTGGGAACAATATTTTGTGTTTATACAAAATACTTCTTCAGAAATCTGGCATTAGTTGGAGTCGTGATGTGTTCTCCATCCATTGAGATTAGAGAATATGCTCCATTGGAGTAGACCTTATGTATTGAATAAGGTCCTTCCCATTTTGGTTCAAGCTTGGGAGGCTTCTTTCCTGGTATCATTGGTGCTCTGAGAACCAATACCAATTCTCCCTGAATGAATGAATGAAGACGAACTTTTTTGTTAAAATCTCGTGCTATTCGATTCTGATATATTTCCAAGTGGTGCAAAGTGCACAATCTTTTCTCATCTAACTGTTCCAATTCATTAAACCGCTTTTGGGATTGCTCATCTGTAGATAACTGATCAAAAATGGCTATTCTGAGTGAGGGCAATTGAACTTCAATTGGCAAGACTGCTTCTGTTCCATATACCAATGAATATGGAGTTGACCGCGTTGCATTGCGAGTGGTAGTCCGATAATCCCATAAAGCATGAAAGAGTTTATCAGGCCATGACTTCTTATCTTTATCCACCATCTTTTGCAGTATATTTGAAAGAGTCTTGTTGAAGGCCTCTATCTGGCCATTAGCCGCTGCATGATATCGAGATGAATGGTTGGACTTAATGTTGTATTCTTGATACAATTTCTTTACCTCAGAAGAACAGAAGTTGGTGCCGTTGTCCGTAAATATGGTATGAGGGACACCATATCTAGTGATGATGTTAGACTTGATGAAGCTAACAATGCATTTAGAACTGACTTCTTTGAGAGGTACTGCCTCTGCCCATTTGGAAAAGAAATCAATAGTAGTAAGAATGTACTTAAACTGCTTGGCCGTAGCTGAAGGGTAAGGTCCCACCACATCCATTCCCCATGTGGAAAATGGCCATGAGTATTTAGCTGTATGAAGAAACTCTGGAGGTTTATGAATGAAATTGGCATATACTTGGCATGAATGACACTTCTTTGTGAAATTAACACAATCTTGTATCATTGAAGGCCAAAAGTATCCAAGCCTTCGAATTTGATCAGACAGTCTATGACCAGACTGGTGGGCACCACATACTCCTGCATGCACTTCTTTTATGACAGCCATTGTCTCTTCACCATCAATACATCTGAAGAGAACTCCATCAAAATCACGTTTGTAGAGGATTTTCTCGAGGTGGTTTGGGCTATCATAAAGAGTAAAATTGACCACACGTCGCTGAATTTGTTCTTTCTCGGCTCTATCAGGTGGAAGTGTTCCATTTTGAAGGAATTCCCTGATAGGTGACATCCATCCTGTAGTATGACCATACGGTTCAGGAATGGGACTAATTTCATTAATTTCCTCTGTTCTGACTTGAACATAAGGTGAAATTGCACGACGGTGGGCAATACAGATGGTTGTCTCGTCCCGATTTGGATCTGCTAAAGTTGTGTCTATATTAGCCAGTGCATCAGCTTGAGCATTTTGTGATCTTGGGACATAAGAAAATGTCGGTTCTGAAGGGAATTCCGACATTAACTCTCTGGCATAATCATACAATGGGATTAATTCTTCTTTTCTAATGGCATAATCCCCATTGACTTGTTTGATTACCAGGTCTGAATCACCTTTCACCTTTAAGTGATTCACTTATGCTTGAAGCGCTAATTCCAAGCCTGTAATGAGAGCTTGGTATTCAGCTTCATTATTGGTACCACTTTCTCACAACAAAAAGGAATAAGGTAACACTGCCTTATCTGGAGAAATGAGCACAATTCCTAAACCAACTTTGTTGAATTTAGGATTTTCCATTTTCTTCCCTGTTGGACTTCTAGAAGCACCATCAAAATACATTTCCCATGTTTGAGGACTCTCTTGAATAGAGAAAACTTCCTCATCAGGGAGTTCGATATCTGAATACGTGTCTTCCACTGAAGGATGTTCAGCCAGGAAATCAGCCAGAGCTTGGCCCTTAATTGCCTTTTGAGACACATACTGAATGTCGAACTGCTGTAGAATAACCGCCCACCTTGTCAGACGTCCTGTAAGCATTGGACGACTAAGGATGAATTTGAGCGGATTATTATGAGATACCAATTGGACCTCATGATGTTGCAGGTAGTGTCTCAGTTTCTGAACTGCAAAGATTAATGCTAGGCAGCACTTTTCAATACTTGAATATCGGGTTTCTGCTTCAAGCATAGTTCTACTGAGATAGTAGAGACTATTTTCATTCCCAGCATCATTCTTTTGAGCGAGAAAGGCACCCAATGACCGCTCTAAAGCTGTCACATAGTGGATAAGAGGTCTACTCTCAATAGGTGGCATGAGTACTGGTGGACTCAAGAGGTATTTCTAGAGAACATCAAATGCTTCTTGACATTCTTCATTCCACTGGTAAGTGACTCCTTTCTTCAATAATTTGGTAAAGGGTAAACTTTTGCCTGCCAAATTGGCGATGAAACGCCGAATATAGGCTAAGTGTCCTTGAAGTCCTCTTAATTCTTTAAAATTCTGAGGAGGTGACATACCAAGGATTGATTTGGTCTTCTCAGGATCGACTTCAATACCACGATGGCGTACAACAAAGCCAAGGAATTTTCCTGAGGTTACCCCAAAAGCACATTTTAAGGGGTTCATCTTCAAATTATGTTGTCGAAGATTGTGGAATATGACTTCCAAATCATCCAAGTGATTATAACGTTGTTTGGATTTAACCACCAAATCATCTACATAGCATTCAACAAACTTCCCTAAAAGAGATTTGAAGATACGATGCATGGCGCGTTGATATGTTGCACCTGCATTCTTTAAACCAAAGGGCATCACCCGGTAACAAAACACACCTTGAGGAGCTCTGAAGGCTGTATATTCCTCATCTTCTGGGGCCATTCAGATCTGATTATATCCAGAATATCCATCCATGAAAGAAAGTACTTCATAGCCAGCCGTCGCATCAATTAAGAGTTTTGTAATCGGAACTGGGAAATCATCTTTAGGACAATACCGATTAAGATCTCTGAAATCGATGCAAACCCTAATTTGTCCGTTCTTCTTCTTTACAGGGACAATATTAGCCAACCACTTGGGATATTGAACTTCTCTGACGAAGTTAGCTTTGATAAGCTTATCCACTTCAGCCTCAATTTTGGAAGCATAGGTTGGGTGTGTTCTTCTCGCGGCTTGCTTGAATCCTCGATGTTCTTTTGGAAAACCCAAATGATGGGTGGCAACATCAGGATCAAGGCCAGGAATTTCTGTATAATTCCAAGCAAAAATATATTTATTTTGCTTTAGAAAAGAAATATACATCTCTTGCTCTTCAAGGGTCATGGCCGCACTAATTAAAGTGGGGCGTGGATCTTTCTCTGTACCCAGATTTATTTCTCTGAGTTCATCCACAGTGGTAGAGATACCCTCTTCAAATGCTGGAGGAGCATCTCTAAGATCTTCTTCTTCCTCTTCATCATGTGTTATTTCTTTCGTTTCTACTTTCAAAGTAGATGAAAAAATGAAATTCTCATGATCATAAGAGACGTCAAAATTTTCACATTTTGAAGAAGAAGTTTCCATTTCCGACCCTATTGATGATAAAGGGTCTTCTTTGGGAAATAAAGAGGGGATGATGGATTGAGAATCGACATCATTATTCACCTCTGGTGTTTCTATAACTTCTTCTGGCCTGATTAGCGAAGTATAGACTTGTTGGATTTCAGCAGACGAAATTAAAATGTCACCACTTATGCTTTCATCACTTCTTGGTAGGTTACCAATTTCTCCCATGTTGTCTGGCTCGATCGCCGTAATTGACATTATGGATCTTTCCATAAGAGTATTTTGATTTGGGCCTATTTTGTCAATTTGACTGATAGTTAATACATAATCTGTACTCACATGTGAAAATGGATTTATTGGAATTTTCTCCAAACCATATGGAGCATTAACTTTGGTAATTTCCTTCATTGTAGATTTTTCTCTTCCCTTCATGTGATAAAATTCCGCCTCAATGTATTGAGACTCACATGTCTTGAACGGGGCCTTATCACCATACAATGTTCCAACTTGACCATCGAAACAGTATTTGAGACATTGATGGTATGATGAAGGAATAGCTGCATGCTGATGTAGCCAAGGTCTTCTAAGCAAGATATTGAAAGCTGAGTCCTGATCAACAATCATGAAATCCGAATTGGAAACAAGATCTCCAAACTGAGTTTTGAGTGTAACTTCTCCCAGTGGTTCTTGTTCATTTTTATCATATCCTTGCAAAATCATGGTAGAAGGAGATAAATCAGATTCCGTGAGGCCCAATCGACGAAGTGTACGAATGGGCATGAGGTTGACTCCTGAACCATTGTCAATGAAAGATCTTCGAACATCTATACCATTGACTTTGCCAGATAAGTACAAAGGTTTTATGTGCCCATGCACAACATCATTTTCATCTTTATCAGTAAAAGATATCACTGCATGGCATTCTGCAGGATTATTCTCTATGTGATAGATTTCAGTTGCAGCAATTTCAGCTTCAAACTCCTGAGGACATGACAAAGCTTCGATGAGTGCTTCCCAAAGATCATTTGACAGATTCAAAGCATCAAAAATTAATAACTTGGATGGTACTTGGGCCAAGTGTTTCAATATATCATACTTTTGATCTAGAGGTTTGTGTTTCCCAGTAGGAATATGCGGTTTAGAAGGTACCTTGGAAGCAGATGCTTTGAAAGCTGATGCATCTTGTATTGAAGTTGGCAACATCCTTGGTTTTGGAATATTAGACTGATTAGATCCATTTACTTGCTGAGATAAAGATGATGGAACCTTTAATCGGTCTTCCAAAATAACTGTGCCAAAACTGAGTTGGCCATTGGCAGAAGAACTTTCTTGTTCTTTTTGAGCTCGCTGAAGGGCTTTACCACGAGTTTCTGCTGCATATACAGTGCTAGCAGGGGTAAAATTAGAGTAGTGGCTTTGGAAAGATCCACGTCTTCCCCTATATCCTGAACCTCTAGAACCTCTTCGGATTCCCTTATTTGATACAGGGAATTCAGGCTCATCAAGACTGGAATATGAATCTGTTAATTGAATCATATTAACAGAACCAAAGATTAACTCTTCGTCTGATAAAGACTCTGCCTGGTTAGCCTGTTTAGGCTGTGCCATTTGATGGGGCGGTGCCCGTGGCTTTGAAGTAGATGGCATGAAATCTGCCAGAGTCAAAGACAATTTAGGCTTTGATACATACTCATATTCTCCTGATTCCTCTTTCTTCTTTGAATTGCGCTTCCCTTTTGAGGATTTATCTTTTGATGGAGGCTTTACTGCAGCTTTTGTAGGAGACACAATTGGCTTCTTCAATTGTGTTCGCAAAATGGAATGGGTCCAATTGATTGTCTTTCTGACCATCCAATCATCATATTTTTTTGCAGTTTTGCTTTTGACTTCCTGTCACTCGCCTCCTTCCTCTGGATCTGTAGCGGTAATAAACGCTACATGAGCTGAAGAACCCTTCAATTTGACTTGTCCCAAGTCGACCATCTTTTGCAGGAGGTCTTTAAAGACAAAACACTCCTGGATGGGATTCCCCAACATTTGATGAAAGGGACAATAATTGGGACGGTCTTCATCTCCTTCCTTGTTTGGCCTCTTCGGCACTGGTAATTGAACCAAATTATTTTCCAGAGCTGAAATGAAGTAACCAGGAACTTGCTCACTTCGGAAAGAGTAAGTTTTACTCTTCATATCCTCAAATTGTTTTCATCGTTGATCTTTTTGATCATTTGGACGAAACAGCCTTTGTTGTTGGCGTTCAGGAGGTGGATCCCTTCGAGAAGATGAAGGTTTTGAAGTAGAAATAGGTACAGGTGCTTGTTTAAGCATAACTGTAGCAGTTTATGCTTTACCCATTCTTCTTCCTGGAGCTGATGGAATTACACGAGATTTAACCTTAGCCTGTATAAGGGAATATTCAATCTGTTGAGCGATTGAAGTAAGGTCTCGAAACCCTCCTGTGTATTTCACAGGGATCAATGGCGTGCGTAATTCGTCACGCAAATTTGCCACACAGATTGGCAACAATTCCTCCTGAGGGAGTGCTAAACTCAAGGAATACGTTAATCCCTTCCAACGAGCAATGAAATCAGAGACTCTTTCATTCTCCCTTTGCTTGAAGTTTGTAAGATCGAAAACTGTCGTTTTTGGTAAAGTTGAGCTAAACTGAAGAAGGAATTTTTGACGAAGATCCTCCCATCCGATGACTGACCGGGATTGCAAGCTTGTATACCAGACAAAAGCTGGTCCTTGCAAGGTTCGCACGAAGCATCTGAGTTTCACTACTTCTTACTACTCTGGAGTTCCCATCATAGGATCACAACAAGACACGTAATGTGTCAAATGTTGTTCAGGGTCGCCTGATCCATTGAAAGTGGGGAAAACAGGGTTTCCAAAACTGGATGGAGGAGAAATTGAATCTACCCATTCAGGGTAAACTTTCTTTTCAGGTTGAACTTGCGCCTGTTTCCCTTCCATAGTTTCTAACCGAGCTGTTAATGACTCAATAGTAGTTATTAACTTTTGAGAAACGTCAGGTTGAACTTGGTTTTGGGTAGGTGCAATGAATGGAGCTTGGACAGACGTGGTGGTTGGTGCTGCAACTGATGGTAGTGCTGCCAACTGTTGTTGCGTTTGACCCGTAGGATTAGACCTCTAAGGGTGTACTGATAAAGGAGGATATTCCTGATCCATCTCAGTAGTTACAACAAATTCCTTTGGCTGTCGGACTTCATCATTCTTAAGAAGAAGACTACTCTGAAGTAGTTCTGCATTCAACCTTCTTAATTCTTTCATTTCTTCCTCCTGTTGTGCAAACCTTTGCTCTAATGAGAGCGATTGACCTCCTTCAGAGGAAGGGTGAGAAGTAACCTGATTCTTTCCTTTCCCCTTATTGGATCCTTTTCGGAGAGGGGGAAGTGGGTTACTTGAAGGAATACCCAGATTTTGGGTAAGCCTTTGATTACGTGTGCGCACACCTTATTCATTTAGGTCTGTGTGCGCAACTTCTTGAGCAGGAACCTCTTCGTCTGATCCCTCTGATTGGGCCTCATCTGGTGAATCAGCAGCAACGGCATTGATGACATTAATGGATGCATATTGCATGGAATACTTTCTATCAGCATTTCTGTGATATTGTCTTCTTCTATGTCCATGATGAGACATGGAATTCCGTTTACTTGATCCCTCAGGAACTTCTTGGAGAACCGTCACTTGGAGAGAATCTCCTAATAGCTTGGCTCTTCGTTCCTCTTGAGGCTTATTCCCTAATCGAGAGAATACTGACTTTCTCTGAGGGAGGGATTGAGGATTTGAAAAATTCCCCAGTCCGGTGGACTGGGGATGTTCCTGCTGCTTCCGCTCAACTCCTCGAATCCCATTTGTTGACTCTGAGGGTTGGGTTAGAGAAGTCCCCAGTCTGGCAAGCTGGGTTGTCTCTTGAAATGCTATGTCTGAGATCTTCTTAAAATCTCTCTTGATCTTGCGAATCTTAGTTTGGAAATTAGCTGGATGCATTAACCTGTATCCACTTTTATCACCTGGTTCAACAAACCGTTGGATGATTTCCGAAACTTTTGTCATTTGATGACGTGTTTGCTCCAGACGAGAGGCTTGTGCAATATTCTCGCCTGCTTGTTGTAGGAGCAATTCAACAACTTGTTCTCTATATAGTTGATTTTGAGAGGAACTAGTTGAAGCCTGTTCTTGAGCAAGCTTTTGATTATGAACAAAACCCATTGACTGTGGCCGGCCATGGGCAATAACATTGCATGAGACCATTTTTGGCGGGCTTTGCTGACTAGAAAGCACTGTGAAATGTAGTGCTCCGTGAACACCCCATCCTCTGATATGAACATCAGATGGAGCATTGGCAATTAACTGACGCAATCTTCTTAGTGCGCTAAGGCATGAACGTTGAAGGGTTCTCTGTTGCTTTTCAGCCTTCGGATACCGAGAGACTGATAGAGATGCCAAATAAATCTGACGTTGTAACCCTTCTATTATCTTAAGATGATTTTCATATTCATCGTAAGATAATACCTTCTTCTTTAATTGACAAAGAGTTTTCCATATGTTGAGACGAATATCATGGATTCCATCATCCGTCAACATATTTGGAACGTCGTACTGGGAGTCAGCCAAAGGCCAAAACATGACTGGTACTTCACCTTTTGCCAGTTTTTTCCTCATGTTCAGCATTTCCTCTTTATCATTAAATGAAGATTCTTCTACCTGTTTTGACCAGAGTTGGTGTTTCCTTGTTGCTTCATCGGATTCAACAAGATTGGTAGAGAGATCACTATTCATGCTGGAAGATGAATGACCCAGGGATGGTTCGGAGAATAACCTGAACCTCAGGCTATCTTCTGATGGAGAAAGAGTTTCACCTGCCGATATTAAAGCATCAGACATGACTGGTTTTACGTTTGCAAGTGCCTCGAGATAGGAGGGCTTTCTCGTCACTACATTGCCTTCTGAAGAATTTTCGAGACAACGTGAATCACTACTGTGGAGAGGACTTTCGCAGCGAAGTTCATCACCATGAGGAGGACCGTCATGATGGGTTACAGAAAAAGATGAAATATCTTGCTCCTTGGTCTTCTGACCACACAGAGGGTTCCTGTGGCTTTCATCTGAAGAAGAAACTTCAAGATTGACCGAATTTTCATGAAGCAAGTCTTCATGAGGAAGTGTCTGTTGAAGACCTTCAGAATTAATGTTCCTGTTATTGGGAACTGAGGGAGTAGAATCTTGAATTCCGACAGATAAATGTCTGAGGGCTTCAAGAACTCCAGCATCGAGAAAGGCTTGGTTACAGATTGGCCTTTGATCTCCTGACTGTGCTGGGCGGATCTTTTTCTTAGATGCCTTCTTACTCGCTTTAGAAACCACTTGATGATGAAACTGATTGCTCTGAGCAGGTGTATGTGCCTGATCAGGAAAGATTGTCAGGTTAGGCTGACGATCTCCACTCAAATCAGGTGTATGTGCCTGACTTGGTTGTCTGTATGATATGGGGGAGTATGCCCCATAACCCTCTTGGACTGGAACATATGTGTGTGTCTGTTCCGGAGTGAATCGTTGATGTGTCACTCCACTGCTAGGGATAGATTTATGTGTCTGTCCCTGTGATGATGCTGAAGCTATTATGATATCCTGGCAAGAATCCAGAATATGAGCAGGAATTTGCTTCTGCTCTCTCACTATTAACAAAATATGTTTGGTGACTTCAGCCGCCGGAACGGGGATATACGTCCATTCCGGGCTTGGAGTAGGTGTATGTTCCTACTCCTGTCCTCCTTTTCCTATCAGTGAATCCTGACAGTACTCAAGTGTGGAGGCCGAGAGTTGAGTCTGCCTCCTGTTTGTCGTCGGGACTTTCCGACTGACTTCTCTGTGCGCTACCAAGCGAGACTGTTGGTAGGCTTGATTAGTATTAGCAGGTGTATATGCCTGCTGATTACACTTCTCCAAACATGGTTGACGAGATCCATCATATGTAGTCAGACGAGCCTGCTGACTAACTGGTGATGTATAAGCAGGTGCATGTTCCTGCCTACGGTACTCCACCGGAATTGCCTGGCGGGATCGGCTTGATACTGCCAGACGAGTCTGCTGGACAGCGGAATTAAAACGGACCGGTGATTGTGCCTGCTCGTTGTTTTCCACCAAGTTAGATTGGTGGACTTCTCCGGAGATGGCAGGGATGACAACCTGTCTATTGTTAACTGGATTCCGTCTTTGGCGGTTCATCTTGCCTGCTCGGGTTCGAGGAACCTGAGCTGAATGCCTGGAGTCGGTACCCTCATCATGTTGAGGGCGCACTACCGCACGAGTCTGGCGGCGATTGTTGATGGGAGCCCTTGAGAAGGACTCCTGTCTTTTTGAATTAAGGTCCTGCAGGACCTGCTCATTCACTTCCTCAGAGTAAGCGAGTGAATGGAAATTGCGTTCCGAGGATAACGACCCGAAACGGTTGAAGACGGTAGTCAGCACCGCCTGCTTCTTGATCGCTGGCCGCCGTTGTCCGGACGACCAGGTAGAGTTGTTAACTTGGAGGGCTTGACGAGCGTCCTCCAGAGTTGGGATAGTACCATTGCGACGGTACTCCTTAACCAGTGCATTAGAAACCCAGCGTTGAAGATGCTGAGTTGGTGATGTCATCCTCAGAGCGGACGACGTTCCAGCAGGAGTAGTAGCATTGGTTTTCACAGCTGCAGACCTCACAGTAGAGGTGTTCACAGCAGCAGTATTCACAGAGGTGAATTTAAGGAAAGCCATTTTGCAGAAGATCTTGAGAAAAGAGTGCCTGTTCCATATAACAGACATAATCAAGATGAATCCGGCCACTGCATCTTTTGGATGAGCACATGTCAATGATTGCTTTGTTGGCCCAAGGGGCCTAACAAATAAGAAGAATATCACTTTAACTTGGTTAAGGATTCACGTCGGGTTCACCATTTTCGTTTCGCACGGATTTCGGGGATGACCTCCTGGACGGGAGATTCAAACATTCCGATCGGTTTCTAGCGGGTTTGTTCATAGAACCGGAAACATCCAATGATTCCACATTCATTTGGACCCACTTTCCAAAGGTAGGCGCTCATTAGCTTGTGGACTAATGAGGCTTAGGAATTTGCATTGTTCGAGAGGATGGGAGGTCGGACTCATCACACCTTTTTGAGGGGAATTATTGTCTACTCTGGGACTCTCTTTATAGATTTAAGTTATGTTCGTGAATCCTTATTACATTACCAAGTATAAAATGTGCTTTCCTTTAGTTTTAACAATCAATGATTAAATATGCAAGAAATTTAGAGAATCTTTTATATGTATTCGAGGTTCTTCATCAATAGAGAATCATCTATATCTGTTTAGAGATTCTTGGTCAATGGTATCCTTCAAAACATTTATATAAAAGTCTCTTGGTCATTATGATGACTAGGCTGGTTTTAAAGCCACTCAGTGGGGAACTTGAAGTTTATTGTCATTCAGAAGGACAGGGATTATTTCAAAGTTGGGATCGAACCCATAAATGGGCTACCTACGTATCCTTTGTTTTGGAAAAGGAATCAGAACCCACGTAGTTCGAGTTATGGAGTATGATGTTTATGATTGATGGCTCAAAGAAGAATGTCATAATTACTTTTACACTCTAAGCTCACGTGAGTCATGCTCGGTGTGAGAAACAAGAGGTATTGGTAAAAATTAGACAATTGTTCCATGAAAGATGCAATCATAAGAAATTGTTTGGGGCTTAGGTATGTATGACTGCCCAGATAGATGAAGGTTTAGGATTCACTTTTAGGGAGAAAATCCAGGAACAAGGTCCATAAAGGTATATGTGTTTTATGGAGATTTGAATAGTCTAATCTTGGGGCTTACTCCTAAGGAGGATGCCCAAGTTAGGAGGGGACTTATGATTGGGTTTTACTCCTGAAAAGGAAACCCAAATCAAGGGTAAATTAGGACTGGTTAAGAGAAATTTAAGGGGGCTTGGGGTTTACTCCTGAAAAGGAAACCCAGGGTTATGACTGGGACTTACTCCTAAAAAAGGAGGCCCAGGTTATGACTGAGTCTTATTCCTAAAAGGGAGACCCAGGTTAGGGGACTTGGGGCTTACTCCTAAAAAGGAAGCCCAAGGTTATGACTGAGTCTTATTCCTAAAAAGGAGACCCAGGTTAGGGGACTTGGGGCTTACTCCTAAAAAGGAAGCCCAAGGTTATGACTGAGTCTTATTCCTGAAAAGGAGACCCAGGTTAGGGATTAAGGTTTGGGGCTTACTCCTGAGGAGGATGCCCAAGCTTGGGAACTTTAAGAATTTGGGGCTTACTCCTAAAGAAGGATGCCCAGATTTGAAATTGGGGCTTACTCCTGAGGAGGATGCCCAAGTTAAAGGATTATGATTGGGGCTTACTCTTGAGGAGGATGCCCAAGTTAAGGATTCTCTCATCTTAAAGGATGAGGTTGAATGAATGAACTCCTTATATTTAGTGACATAAGGATATTTAAATCACTAGGTTTTGAGAGATATTCTACAGAATTCCTTTCAGATAAGGAAGTCAAATCAAGAAATCATGCCATAAATGGCTTTGAAGAGTGTCTTGAAGACTGAATCTTGAAAAGGAAAGGTGTAATGGCTTAAGAGGGGTAAAATGAGAAAGTTGGGCACCCAAAAAGGTAGGGGCGCGCAAGTCTTGAAAGGCGCGCAAGTCTTCCGTGGGAGCGCAAGTTTTGGTCGCGCAGGTATACCTGCGCGACACATGGTGTACTTGCGCGATTTTCAACCAGCATTGAAATATTTGAGCGACTCTTTTTTAAACCCTTTAGAAACCTCTTGAGGTTCTTCCAGAAAAGGGACGCGCAAGTTTTATTGAAGGAAATAAATCGGCGCGCAAGTGTTTGATAAGTTTCAACACTTAGGCCTTCCTTCTTCTCTTTAGATCTTCCGTTCTAGGTAAGAAATTACCTTAGAAGTGTTCCGGAAGCTTTGAGAAGAGACTTGGGCGTCGGGAGCTTCAATCCGAGTTTCTGGAAAAAGATCCTCCCGAATGGGGGGCCCACAGGGTCTATTTATAGGCAAAAGAAGACCCCGGGCGGTTACCACTTAGGTCGCGCAAGTCACCTGCGCGACCAAGGGTGTCGCGCAAGTGTACTTGCGCGACAGTTATAAAACTTGCGTGGTGCAGTTGTTGTCGATCCTTTGTTCATGCCTTTGTCGATTTTTGATGTTTTCTTCAAAGGTTGAATCACTTTGAGCTCAGATATTCCCTTTTCTGGTCTTTAGATTCTGTGACGAAAGGAGCATCAACAACATATTCATAGGATGAACACTCCTTATATGCATAGGATACACTCTCTATATAATCGTTGGAGACACACTCTATATATCAGTAGGAGACACACTCTGTATAACTGTAGGAGACACACTTTGTAGATCTTTGGAAGACACACTCTGTATAACGATAGGAGACACACTCTATATATCTGTAGGAGACGCGCTCCTTATAACCATAAGAGAACACTTTGAATATTCTTGGGAGACACACTCTATATATTCATTTAATACATAGTCCATATATCTTTAGGGTAAACACTGTGTATCTTTGCATATCCAGCCAAAGGATTTCACTCTTAGCACACTCGTTCTAGGAGGACCTACTCCTCGATCCAAAAAGGCCATTTTCAAAACTCAAAGAAAACTCATGTAGAGTATCTAAAAAGGGCCTTCTCATCATGAGGTTCCCAAATTCACAAACTTCTTGTCAAACGGACACACAGTTTGACAGATATAGTCATTTAAGTAAAAAAGGGTCGGTTGGGTCTGGATCTAGTCCAACCCAGGTCCTGCCTAACCCGACCCACTGGGTCCAACCCGACCAAATCTAATGGATCTAAACTAGCCTACTTCATGTCTGTCCTGCTGGATCCAACCCAGCCCGCTCGAGCCTGCTGGTTCGTCTGCCCAGGACTTGGTGGGTTTTGCATCCCTACCTGGTCAACGCGATTGACCACCACATTCAACATGGTCGACCGCTACATGAACCATCCCACAGATGTTGTCACAGGGTCCCTCCATGGTCTAGTTGGACCGCATACATTTTCCACATGATGCGTCCCACTTCCGCATCTGACTGAGACCCACCACTAGTCATCGAGTTGACAGCCCTATCCATCACCCACATCCACTGTTCCATGTGGTATTCTACCGCTTGTCATAGAGTCAGTGGCCTCATGTGGCAGCGTAGCCACACCACCGAACGCCCCCACTGGTGGATCCTCTTCTGTGGGTCACCACTGTAACCATAGTGGCCTATTTTTTTGAAACAGTAATACCTTCACGATCCTTAGTTCATCGTCTTCACTTTCATGGGCTCAATATTATATTGTCGTCACTCTGGGGGTCCTGTCACATTTGGAACCTCCTAGAAAAGCCTGATGAGACCACAGGGGTCCTTTAGTGAAGAAATCAAGAAAATGGGAGATAAATATCACAAGAACATCCTTATAATGAACCATGACCTTTTTTATGTCATCCTTGGTATGTTGATGTCAACGAAATTATAAAAGATAAAAAAAATAATGTTTAATAAGATTCATCCCCTTTAATCCCACATTTTTTACAATCTCGCAAGAATGATCAAACCACAGATCAACCAATTTTTGGTTTGGTCCACGTTCGTTTTTGGAAACAAAAATGGGGAAAGGAATAATGAATAAAAATAAACCCCCTACCTTAAGGTTTGGATAAGTCTTTGGTGAAGAACAGAGTTGTGCCACCATCATTCATCTATCCTCGATCCTCGATCCAAGATTTGTGATCTGTGATCCATGATCTGTGTTTATCGGTGTTCATCATCATTTTTAATTCTCCAATGGAAGGGAACCACCAATTCCTTTCTCCAGAGTTCTGAGGGAATTTCAGGGTTATGAGTAAACCCTAAAATCATGTTTAATTAGGGAGAAAATAAAATGCATTGGCCTGTTGCAGCGTTGCAGCGTCACCACATAGTTTCATTTAAGAAAAAAAATGGGATGACTCATCCCTATGTCGTAGCATTTTTTTCCACTGTGAAATGTTTAGAAATAAATAAAATAAAATTATTTATGTTTATTTTATTCTACATTAAAACTTCCAAAAATTTACTTTCACAGTGGACCTGTGTCGGTCAATATTAAGCCTCGCCTAAGTAAAAAAGCCACATTACGAACTCAATTGTGGTCTTGGATTTCCAATCTGAGTCACCATTCATAAGTTATTAAGATTTTAAAATAAAATAATTTTATAAAATAATTTTATTTACGATTACGTCCTTTTCGGGTTTTTTTCACTAGAGACCCACATCGACTAAAGTTAAGTCGCACCTAGGATAAACTTATCATCCATGACACAATGATGCCCTTATATTTCTGATCTGAGCACCCACTTAATAATAATTTTACTTTTTTAGTAAAACCACTCTTGTATTCTATTAAAGAATTAACATTTTTCCTTGAATCATTTCGGACACACTAGGTCTCAAAATCACACATCGTCTCAGTGCTTGGTTGCAGAATTTTCCCAGAAATTTTATAAAAATAAAACCAGTGAAATACGAGTCATTACATTCTCCCAACCTTAAGGATTTATGTTCCCTAAATCCATACCAAGTGATACCCAAATATATGAGGGTACAATCATGAACCTGATCCTCCTTCTCCCATGTGCTCTTCCAGAGATTCTCATGCTGCCACCAAACACACACTAAAGGAATAAACTACCCATGGAGGGTCCTCTCCTACTGAACCTCGATATCTAAAACTCATATGCAAAGAGATCATCCCAATTAGAAACTATCATCCATGGGATTCCATATGTTGAAGTTATCTCTATCATGTAAATGCATCCCAATCTCTCAACTGAACTGTACTTCTAAAAAGCTAAGAAGTGGTTGACATGGTGAGTCGGTCAATGATCACCCAGATGGTATCGTATCCTCTGTACGTATGTGGAAAACTCATCATGAAGTTTGTTGATATCCTTTGTCACTCCCTCCTCTAGGCCTGTGTCCTGACTACCATAATGAAGAAAATAGAAACCCCTTCTAAGCATAGGGGATCAACACAATTAGTTGACAAACCACCAAACTGATTTAAACAAGCACTCATATTTTATATCAATAGGTAAGCTCATCTTCAAACTGTTTCACCATCCTCAGTGTCTACCTTGACACCCACATGCATATCCCAATACATCTTACCACTCTATTCATCCACTTCTACCACTATTCATCCTATGAAAAGAACGAAGTTCTCCCCACATTTTAAATATCCATCAGGGGCATTCCATGTGGACAACTGAGCATGTAAAGTCTCTTTGTCGATATCACTGAGTTATGCCTCCCTAACTCACTATAAGAGTGGTTGGGTAACAACCACTGACTAAAGGTAAGATACATTATCTCAATCCAATAATTATAACTACAATGAGGCCAGCTACTTTGTCTCCTCCTTTAGTAACTATGAACCGGTTCTTCTGTTGAGAGAATCTGCTACCATGTTTCCTTTACTAGGAGTATAGAATATCTCCAGGTCATAGTCCTAGAATAACTTTAGCCAACACCTCTGTCTAATGTTCAGAACCTTCTGAGATAAGATATACTTGAGACTCTTGTGTTATGATTAGACGATAAACTAATCGCCCATTAGGTAGTCTCACCACATCTTCATTGTGAAGAGTACCATTGGTAACACAAGATCATGGGTCGTGTATTTCTTCTCATTCAGTCTCAACTAACGTGAAGCATAGACAATCAACACTTTCCTTTGCATCTATACACAATGATGTTTGATCCCTGATGCATCATAGAACACTATGTACTCGACTCCCACCTCTGGAAAGCTCAAGATCGGGGTGTTGGTCAAACTCTTTCTTAACCGCTGAAAAGCCTGCAAGCACCTTTTAATCCATGAGAAAGACTACCACTTTTAAAGGATTGAATTTCCTATCATCTCTTTGGTAGTAGATTCTCATTCTCCACGGTCACTTGTTTAAAGTTCCAATAACCCACACATAACCTCGAACCTTGGGTCTTACTAAGCCCCTCCTCTGTAAGTCCTCCACCCGCACCCTCATCTCATGAAGCTCTGTGAAAGCCATCTGATATACTGATGTTGATATCCATTCCATCTTGGGGTGTAGAACAATGCAGAATTATATCTCTCTATAGGGAGTTAAACCTAGAAACATATTCATGAAAGACATCCTCATACTCTGCCAGTACTGATGGGAACTGAAAACTCTTAACACATGTGGCCCCGAGGGTAAGGCTTGCCGAATCAAGAGTGATCGGCTACACCCTCCTATGCATGAGTCTATCCCATGATGTCTAGGTTTCCTTTTTTGATAACCAAGGAAAACCTCATTCCATCGCTGCATACATATCACACCCTTTTCCTAAAATATTCAATATGGGCATGAACTGTGGATAACCAGTTAATACCCAAAATAATGTCTTAAGGCCTAGACGTTTCCACCAAGAGTTTATAACTGAAACACTTTCCTCAAGGGTCAGATCACACTATCATCACTAGTGTGATTATCAAGTCTCCTATCATAGGTATCTCTAGATGTAAGTATCAAGTCAATGGTTTACCCAAAAAATCTAGGCCTCTAACAAGATCTGTGACAAGGAATAATGATTAGAACTTTTTCTGTTAACAAAACAACAAAGAATAGAAATAGACTGTACCTCGAATAATTCACAGAGCCCTTGGGTAATATTCCATAACCGCAAGAAGTTGTCCCTTCCATTGTTCTCCATCTCCCTGAGCCTGGTGTTGACCAGATGGGGGTGGTGGTGGTAGCATGCTAAAATGTATATCACCTCCTGCTACTATCCCAGCTCATCTTCCACATTTACCACCCTTCAGATCCATCTATTCCTATCATTGTATCTTCCTCGGTATCCCATCCACTATTTTCCAATCAGCAACATAGTGGGATAGACAATCTCTATTGATATTTCCCCATCCATCTTATGAAAATAATTGCCCCTTTCTAGGTCGACTGGACTCACCCTATGAGCCCTAAGCTTTAGATACCCTATCCTAGGACCTCCTCTTGGAACTTCTCACACATCCATGTCCCTAAGACCAACATAGACATCCTTCTCCCAAGGTCTATGCTTCTTATTTCTCACTACTAACATCCACTGGCTATATCCACTCATCCGAAGGAATTTGAACCAAACAGGTTCGCTCTAACACCCTAGCATAAGTAGGAATTCACAGAGGAAAAACGTTGGCTCAGATGTCCCTAAGAACACCTTGCTCAAGGGTCTAAGCCCTGAATCACTGGTCATGTATCATATCCAACAAGAACCTGGGAAGGTTGTTATGCCTTGATGAATAATCAGATACCGACATGTCATCCTATCGAAGCTATAGAAGCTCTTGGGAATGCATATTCATTTGATTTTATGGTGAGAGACCCTTATCTGATAAGGTTTCTCAAAATATATCCATGTAAAAGTCACGTCATCATAAGATCATGTAATTTAAACCCCGTCATATCCCTATTGATCCATGTAGAAGGCTCACGGATAGGACTTCCATATGATCTAATGGTGTCGTAACTAGACTGAAAACTCGGTTACCACCATAATCCAGTCCTTAGCCACCTATGAGTTGGTCTCTATTAGGAACTTGAGGGGTATCTATCAGTGAAACACGTGAAGTTCTCTCTTCATGAACATCTTATCTACTGGTAATATGAGTACCATGTGATACTCTACAGGTGGTGGTATAACTGGCATACCACTTAGAGGTGTTGTATCACGTATAAATCCTTGTACCGATCTCATCACTCTGCGGATCATACTCATGATCACGTGGTGGAATCCTGGATGGTTGTCTATGTGGAAGTATCTTGAAGTAAGAAAAGATATACCATGGTAAATAGAGTGTACCTGGTGAGATGAATCAAGAAGGACATGGAAAATACAACCCATTCTTATACAATGCATGCGCCATCGTTTTTCCTTGTAACTAGTGTTTCTACGTACCAATTCAAAAAGCATAACTCAGGGTCCTGGTGTATGGATACGTTTATTTTCACACCAACACTGGATTCCCTATCTTGAGATCCAAACTCAAAACATTTTACAATTTTTACCCAAACCAAACTCATAGACTATGGGTTCTTAAGGTAGAACCAACCTCCCTCTGATACCACTCTATCATGACCCATCCCCTGAGGCCTATGTCGTGAATTCCCCAAGCCCGCCTCCTGTAGACATAGGGATGGCGACTAGCACTAACTAGTAATATCCCAAACAAATGGGAGGCATTTCCCCAAGTACATGTACACACGCACACAACTCCAAGCAACAGATTCTGGAAATTGAAAAGACTAATTAAAAGAGAACAAGGTACTAAAATAGAAAAGTGAAGGTAATAGGGGCCAAAATACTATCCCAACAAAAAGTAAAAGTAAAATTACAAGACTCTATAACTCCTACTCATATTACCCTACCTAAAGGGTAGGTATAGAAATAGCTTTCTGAAGCCGCAGAATCACACCTCATCTGTCAGGTCAATATAAGCACCACCTGGACCGTATCCACCAAGGACTCTGTAAAAGAATCAATCTTCTGCACAATACATGACACATGCAGTAAAATCCTGTGCAGGGGTGAGAAAAAAAATACTTACTATATACCCCAAACCAGAATGGTATACCAAAAATCAATACAAAAATGAAACTACCAAAGAGGTAAAAAAAGTGTATCCTCTAAAAAGTACAGTCAAGAGAGTCACTAGATTCATCTCACATAGGTATATGTCAACAACACATATAACCAGAACATCCAGGTATACTTGTAAATGATTCCAAGACTCAAGGCCCCATCCACTACTAGCCATATGGTCCCACTCGTAGAACACTCAATCCAACAGATCTAACTCCTCGAGTTATCTAATAGTGAGAATGTAGATATGATAGAACATCTGGTCTCAATACTTAAGGAAGTTCCCTAAGACATTCAGCCTTGCTAATACAAAGAGTCTTGATATCACAACCAATCCTTATCCATAGGATTATGTTCAAGGCATATTCAAATCTAGGGAGACACACTCCGCATATTCCTAGGAGACACAATCCACATATTTGTAGGAGACACACTTCATATCTTCAAAAGAGATACACTATTTATATCCATAGGAGACACACTCTATATATCCTTAGGAGACACACTTCGTATAACTATAGGAGACACTCTCTATATCTGTGGGAGACACACTCTGTATAACCATTGGAGACACACTTCATATATCCGTAGGATAAATGATCTATATAACCATAGGTGACACACTCTATATATCCTTAGGAAACACACTCCATATATATATAGAATACACACTCTGTATATCCATAAGAGACACACTTTGTACCTTTGCACAGCCAGCCACAAGATTTTTCTCTTAGTGCACTCGTTCTAGGAGAACCTCCTCCTCAAGACAAAAAATTACATAGACCAACCTCAAAGAAAACTCACGTAGAGTATCTCAAAAGTATTTCCTCATTGTGAGGGTCTCAATGATGAAAATGGATCGTTAAAGGGACACACCATTTGAGAGTTATGGGCATTTAAGTAAAAACAGTCCGGTCGAGTCCATGTCCGAACTAACCCGACCCGAGTCAGGTCCTCCCTGACTAGCCGGCTCTTGCCCGAACCACTCGAGCGGTCTAGTTCATCCACCCAAGACATAGTAAGTGTCGCATCCCTGACTTGTCAACACAACTGACCGCCAAATTCAACGTAGTCAACCGCCGCATGAACTGCCCCACAACACTTACAGCAGGGTCCCGCCATGATCTCATTGGACCGCGGCCCCCTACCGCATCCGGCTGAGGCCCACTACTGGTCGTCGAGTTAGAAACCCTTTACACTATCAATGACCATTGTGCCATGTGATCCTTCACCACCATCTATAGAATCGGTGGCCTCCTATTTTCGAGTGGCCACACCGTCGCGCGCCCGCATCGGTGCCACCACCACCGGCTCCTCTTCTTCAGGTCTCCACCATCATGTGGTGGTCCATTTTTTGAATTCAGAATACCCTTGTGATCCTTGTGTTGTCTTATTCACTGTCACGGGCTTAAGATCATCTTATCATCACTCTGGTGGTCCGGTCATGTTTGGAACCTCTCGGAAAATCCTGACATGACCACAGAGGTCCATCATTGAAGAATGAAAGAATGAGGGAGAAAAAGAGCATAAGTATGCCCTTAGAACGAACATTGGCCTTTTTTGTGTCAGCCTTGGTCCATTCACGTCAGTGGAATTATGAAAGAGAAACAAAAGACTATTTAACAAGATTTATCCCCTTTCATCCTGCATTTTAAACCATCTCTCAAGATTGATTGAACCATAGATCAACTGTTCGTGGGTTGATCAGAATTCATCATTGGAAACAAGAATGGGGAAAGGAATCATGAATAAAAATAAACCCCCAACCTCAAGGTTTGGATCTGTCGTTGGTGAAGGACGGTGTTGCGCCGCCGTTGTTCATCGATCCTCGATCTGTGATCTCTGATCCACAGTCCACTGGTGTTCATCATTGTTTTTCATTTTCCAATGGGAGGGAACCGCCAACACCATTCTCCATAGTTCCAAGGGAATTTCAGGGTTATGCGTTAACCCTGAAAGCCTTCTTAATTACGGATAAAGTAAGATGTTTCAACCCATTGCATCATTACAACATCACCGCGCTGTTTAATTTCAGAAACGAAATAGACTGAATTGTCATTCATTCGCAGTGTCACTACGCCACTGTAAAAATTTTAGAAAGAAATAAAATAAGCTTCATTACGTTTCTTTTAATCATCTTTAAATTGTCCAAAAATTAACGTTCACAGTCGACCCACTCCAGTCATTGTTAGGCCTTGCCTATGTAAAACACCACATTAAAAACTCAAAGGTGGTCTCATATTTCCAATACAAGTCACTATTCATGGTTTATTATGATTTTAAAATAAAATAAATTTATTTAATTATTTTATTTACAGTTACATCCTTTTTTGATTTTCTCACTAGTGACCCGCACCGACTAAAGGTAAGCCATGTCTAGAGTAAACCCTCCATCCTGAATGCAACGGTGCCCTTATATTTATTATTCAAGAACCCATTTAATAGTTTTTCCACTTTTTCAGGAAAAAAAACCACACGTGCTATTAAACACTAAACATTTTTCATCAAACCATTCCAAGCCCACTGAACCTCATAATCATGTGTTGTTTCAGCACCTGGTCATAGAATTTTCCCATAAATTTTCATAAAATTAAACTGGGAATGTCACGACCCGTCCTCGGGGCCCATGCCGTGACTACCCCAAGCTCGCCTTCCATAGGCCAGGGGCTGGCGACTATCACCAAGGGGTAAATCCCGGTAAAAAGGGAAGGCATTGCCTTTGTAAAGTAAACAAATACCACAGAGAAAGAAAGCAGTAGAAGAAAACACTAAGTAAAAACTGGGTACAACAGTAAGTGCGGAAAAGTAAGTGGGCCAGAATACAAAACCAAACTGAAAGTAAAGTACAACTGGAAAGGGAAAACAACAACTGATAGTAAAGTTGCAGCCTCGATCCGTCCACTGGAAGTCCCACCTGAAGGGTGGGTACAGATAGCCTCCACAGCTCCTCGAGTCCAGTCGTCCGCTCCGTGTACGTCCCGCCCAATGGTCCACCTCCAGGTATCGACCTGCTCCTCGTGCCTCAACCACGATCAGCGTTGTTTGTCGTCTGCAACCAACACAACGTAGTGCGGGCATATCCCGTGCAGGGGTGAGTATAAGATACTCAATAGGGACCCTGAGACCCCTGAAAGTCTCCCATAATCCAAAAAGGATAATCCACAAAGGAAAGATACAATCACAAAGTAACATCCGACTCTACTTAGGTATATTCCCATACATATACCTAAGTCATCAATTCCAGTTCGCTCCAACCTCCGAGCCCAAGTTCGATCACATCCACACAGGAAATCACAACCCGATACACACAGGAAAGCATAACATAATCCACATAGGAAAGCAAGTCAAGATTTATCTCACACGAGTATACTTCTTCGTATGACGATAGAGATGATCAGACATAGCCACTGATTCATCTAAGCCGTCGGACCCACACAGGATCGATAGGTACTGACCCCCGCAAAGACCCACAAAGGATCGATAGGTACTCACCCCCGTAATGACCCACAAAGGATCAATAGGTACTAACCTCCGCAATGACCCATACAGGATCTGAACCACACAGGATCGATAGATAACTAACCCCCACAATGACCCACACAGGATCGGACCCACACAGGATCTGTAGGTGCTGGCCCACACAGGACTGTTGAGCATTGACCCACACAGGATCTGACCCACACAAGATCGGTAGCACTGATCCACGTAGGATCGCTGAGTGTTGTAGTTGTCGTCGTCGAATCCACGGAGGATTTCTGCACAATCGTCATCATCGTCGCAGTCGCAGCCAGCTCTAGGGTTCCCGCACAAAGAAAGCTCATTTCAGAGGGTCCGCGGACCACGAGCTGAGGGGCTGATACATCAACTGAAACATAGTCCGGAGTTGATGTATCCAAAAGTTCTGTATCATCAATAGGAACTCAACGTCACAGACGGCGCGTCAATCGGACGTCCGGTCTAAGAGTTATTGGCTTTTTCGTCCCAGGGGCCCGGTTGGTTTTTAAGTCAAAACCAACCTGACCATACTCCATATGTGTCCAAACCTCAAGTGGAGTAATCCAAAAGGTCTTTCTCACCTAGAGGAATCCAACAAAGTTGACGGCACGTCAATCGGACGTCCGGAGCTTAAGTTATAAGTGTTTTCTCTCCGAGGGCCCGGTTGGTTTCGTGTACGAACCAACCCGGCCGAACCCAAAGTTCTCCGAAACCCTAAGTGTAATATACCAAAACGACCATCTCAATCAAAGTATCACTACGCAACTGACGGTGTGTCGATCGGAGGTCCGCAGCTCAAGTTATGGGCAACAGACCGAAAGAGGTTTGGTATTAGGGGGTTCGGGCCCGGTCCGACCCGGCCCGATACCCCAGGGTCGGCCCGAACCGGGTCAACCCGAACCGGGTCAACCCGAACCGGGTTGACCCAAACCGGGTCCGGGTCCGGCCTGCTTAGGCGTGGCCCGGCCCAGCTGGCACGGCCCGGCCAGCGGCCCGGCGGCTCGGCCGTAACGACCGAGCGGTGAAGGGGGGGGGGGGCGCTGCCCCCCGCGTTGAGAACCCACGGCCTCCATGTGGGGGGCCGCACCTGCTAGCCGACCGGGGGTTACGAACCCCCGATTTTCCTCTGACCGGTCGGCCCGCTCTGGCCGGCCGGCTGCTGCCGCCACGGGACCGGCAAGGTCTGGTCCCTCTGTTCTGACGCCGGCGGCCCGGAACCGGCCGCCGGTCCCCCTGTCCGCCGCGGCCTTGGTCCATCTGGTGCCGCGCGACGGTGCCGCGCCCCTCAGCTGCAGCCCCGCTCTGGCCGGGGTGCTTTTGTGGTTCTCCGGTGCGGCGTGACGGCGCCGCGTCTTTGGTTCGTCTTCAACGGCGCGGCGCGACGGCGCTGCACTTCTCCCCCTTTCCTTAACAATTCCTTCGTGGTGCTTCGGCACCGCTTTGCCTTGCTCGTGCCGCCACAATATCAAACAACCAAAAAGGGAGAGGAGGGTTGGCCGTGTTCATGCAGTCCGACCCCCTCTCGTTATTGTGGTAAGAGGCGGCTCCAATAGAAAAGAAGAAAGGAAACGAAAGAATTTATGAACAACAATTAAAATAAATCCCTACCTCGTCGAATTCGATGAGCGAGGATTCGTTGCGGAAATAACCGTCGTGGAAGAAGCGTCGCGGAAGGGTAATCGTTGCGTCGTGGAAGAAGCATCGCGGAAGAAGCGTCGTTGATTTCCGAGGATCTGGTGTTCTTCGCGTTCTTCGCATTCTTCGCGAGGAAGAGAAGATCTTCACGAATCTTAGTGAAATCTCCCTTGCCTCTCAACACCACTATCCTAAAAAAATAAGAGTTGTCTTGTTTTTATTTCACAAGTCTTGCGTTTTAAAATTCAAAAACGAAAGAAACAATTAAGTGAATTAATTGCAACGCTTAAACCACCACATTAATGAGGTGTTTCTTAACCAGAATAAACGCAAGGGTTGACTTCATTAAATAGGGGGTGCGGGTGCGTTACTTAATTAAAGGAGGGGGTTGAAAAGGTGAAAGAAACAGTGGGGATCATGTGGGCCCCACCTCACAAATATCCTACCAAGTGGGTAGGATATTTTGGGTCCCACATCATCCACTTAACTTAAGTTAAGCAAAATAAAATAAAAATCGGTTGTACCACTTTTATTTTATTTCTTAACTTAACCCCAAAAATTAAAAACCACACCCGAGCAAACGCAACTCCATCAAATATGTTTCTAAGGAAATACCGACACTGCAATTCCATCGGTGCCCTCGGAATTTGATTCTGAGAACCAGTTCAAAATTTAGAAAAACCCGCTCATTCGTTCACTGAACGTACCCGAGCTAAACTTCGGAAAAAGATTTTGGGCACACCGGGACTCGGAATCAGGTGCCGTTAGAAACTGCGTTCTTGTAAAATCCCAAAGGAAATTAAGAAAAAAAATTCCTTGAATTTTTAAAGTCTTTACATCACTCCCACCTCAGGGCTTTACGTCCCCGTAAAGATACATCAAAAACTAGGGAAACAAATGTGGGTACTGAGCATGCATCTGAGCCTCCCGCTCCCAAGTGCTCTCTTGGAGGTTCCCGTGCAGCCATCTGATGCGCACTAGAGGAATCGACCGTCCACGTAGGACCTGATCCTATCGATCCTCAATCTTCATCGGGACCTCCGCAAAAGTCGCCCCATCATCAACGTCCAGCTCCCCATGGTCAATGATATGTGTCGAGTCGTGCACGTATCTCCTCAGCTGAGATACGTGGAAGACGGTGTGCACCCGGTGCAACTGAGATGGTAGATCCAGGTGATAAACCACCTCGCCAATCCGACTGAGGACCTGGAATGGTCCAATGAAGCGTGGATACAACTTTCTGCCTTGGCCAAATCTCCGTAATCCAGGTCGAGGTGAGACCCGCAAGAAGATGTGGTCTCCATCCTCGAACTCTAGTGGCCTCCGCCTCCTGTCAGCATAAGACTTCTGCCAGCTATGGGCTATCCTCATCCACTCTTGGATGACCTGGACCTTCTCTGTCGTGGCTTGGACCATCTCTGATCCCACAAGTGCTGACTCCCCAGGGTCTGTCCAGCACATAGGAGATCTTCAAGGTCGGTCGTACAACGCCTCGTATGGTGCCATCCCGATGGTGGAGTGGTAGCTGTTGTTTTACGCGAACTCCACCAAGGGTATGTGGTCCTCCCAGCTGCAACCAAAGTCGAGGACACATGCGCGGAGCATGTCCTTGTGAGTCTGAATGGTCCTCTCCGTCTGACCATCTGTCTGGGGGTGAAAGGCGGTGTTCAGACGTAGCTGCATCCTGAACGCCTCCTGCAACCCTTTCCAAAGCCGGTAAGTAAATCGAGCATCTCAATCAAAAACGATGGAAGATGGCACAACATGAAGCCGTACAATCTCCTGAACATAGAGACGTCCCAAGCTCTCCACTGAGCCCTGCTCTCTAATGGGTAAGAAGTGAGTTGACTTGGTGAGTCGGTCGACAATCACCCAAATGGAGTTGTGACCTCTGGAAGTGCGTGGAAGTCTAGTCACGAAGTCCATAGATATGTCGTCCAACTTCCACTCCGGGACCTCCAAGGGTTGTACCAAGACTTCTGGTACCTGGTGCTCTGCCTTCACCTGCTGGCAGGTGAGGCATCGAGAAACGAACTCCGCCACAGCCTTCTTCATGCCTGGCCACCAGTGCTGTCGTCTGAGATCCTGGTACATCTTCACTACGCCAGGATGTACCGCCAAAGGGGAAGTGTGAAACTCTCTCAGAACCTCCTCCTGTAAAGAAACTGGTACCAAGGTACATCCTCTGAAAAGGACATCGTGCTCTCCTCCTATAGAGAAACCATCAGGTGCTTGTCCTGAGGATATCTGCGCACGGCGCGTCTCACAGTCAGCATCCCCAAACTGTGCCTCTCTAACCCACTGCAGTAGTGGAGGAGTGACTGTGAGTGAATGAAGGAAGGCTACTCCATCTCTATCTAAGAAGGATATCTGCAAAGTGGCTAGCTGCTCTGTCGCCTCCCTAAGTAGTTGAATGCCTGTCCTCCTGCTGAGAGCATCGGCTACCATGATCCCCTTTCCAGGAGTATAGACTATCTCCAAGTCATAGTCCTGGAGGAACTTGATCCATCGTCATTGTCTCGGGTTCAGGTCCTTCTATGGGAAGATGTACCTGAGACTCTTGTGGCCAGAATAGACTGTAAAGCACTCGCCCATCAAATAGTGTCACCATGTCTTTAGATCGAAGACCACTGCTGCTAACTTCAGTTCAGGGGTAGTGTAGTTCTGCTCATGCGGCCTCAAATGATGTGATCCATAGGTGATGACTACCCCCTCCGGCATCAGGACACACCTGAGTCTGGTCCCTGATGCATCATAGTAGACTACGTACCCTACTCCCTCCTCCAGCAACCTCAAGATAGGTGCGCTGGTCAATCTCTGTCTTAGCTCCTAGAAGCTCTACTGACATCTGTCTGACCACACAAAGGGTTTCCCCTTCTTCGTCAAAGCTGAGAGTGGTGCTACAACTCTGGAGAAGTCTGGCACAAATCTCTGGTAGTATCCATCTAGTCCCAAGAAACTCCGCACCTCCGTCACGCTCCTGGGTGGATCCCAATCTAACACTTCCTCGATCTTCGCATGATCCACCGTAACTCCCACCTCAGAGATGACGTGTCCCAGGAAGTGGACCTCACGTATCCAGAACTGACACTTAGAGGGCTTACCATAAATCTGGTGCTCTCGGAGTGTGTCCAGTACAACCCGCAAGTGGTAGGCGTGCTCCTCCTCAATGGTCGAGTATATCAAAATGTCATCGATGAAGACCACGAAAAATAGATCGAGGTATGGCCGAAACATCATGTTCATGAGGCCCATGAACACTGCTGGAGCATTGGTTACGCCGAATGGAATAACCAAGAACTCATAGTGGTCATACCGATATCTGAAGGCCGTCTTCTGCACGTCCTCGTCCCGAACTCTGAGCTGATTATAGCCTGGCCTGAGATCTATCTTTGAGAACCACCGTTCCCCCTTGATCTGTTCGAAGAGTTCATCAATCCTCAGTAGTGGATACTTGTTCCTCACTATCACCTAGTTCAGGCGATGATAGTCGACACAAATTCGCAAGCTCCCGTCTGTCTTCTTGGCGAACAATATCGGGAAAGGCCAGGGTGAAACACTGGGTCAGATAAATCCCTTGCCCTGCAAGTCCTCCAA
Source organism: Viscum album (assembly GCA_963277665.1). Taxonomy (NCBI): domain Eukaryota; kingdom Viridiplantae; phylum Streptophyta; class Magnoliopsida; order Santalales; family Viscaceae; genus Viscum; species Viscum album. The sequence goes on from OY728121.1 coordinate 792,953,457, forward strand.
CTGTACGCATAGCTCTCAAAGATCGGCGAGAGACATATGATATGCTGGGGTGGATATCGGGGCTATCCCAGGGTACAGATCAATATAAAAGTCTACCTCTCTACGAGGAGGTAGTCCTGGAACGTCGTCGGGGAAAACGTCCGCATACTGATCCACCATTGCAGGAAAACTAGGACTCTGCACGTCAACTGCTCCTATGACGAGGCTAGAAAACTGATGAGCGATGGGCTATCCTCTCCTCTGCGGGAGTCCATACTGTTCTGAGAAGGCTCCCTTCTCACCGGTGAAGGTGAACCTGCTCTCGTCGGTGCGTACACACCACACCTTGCGCCTAATACAGTCAATCTAAGCATGGACTGTAGATAACCAATCCATGCCCAAGATGACGTCGTAAGGCCTGAACGCCACTACAAGAAGATCCCAGCTGAAGATATTTCCTCCTAGAGTAAGCTCACACTGCCGGAACCAGTGCGTAATCATCGAGTCTGCTCCCGTAGGAGTCTCTAGCCGTAAGGATTGAGCCAACAGCTCTGTCAAAATCTCCGATCTCCGGACAAGGGCAGCAGCTATGAAAGAATGACTCGCTCCTGTGTCTATAAGAACTGAAGAAAGGGTGGAATAGACACAGATAGTACCTCGAATCATCTCGAGTGCGCCATGGTCATAGGCCTCCGCTGGCTGTAGCAGTGCCTGTCTCTGCCCGCCAGCTCCCTGTGGTCGGGGTGGACCTCCTGGTGGTGGTGGTGGTAGAGCCTCAAAGCGTCGCCCACCACCTGCTGCTCGGCCAGCTCCTCTGCCTCATCCGCCTGCTCCCTACGAACCACCACTGTCGACCCTCTACCTCTAACTAGGTGGCCCCTCAACCATTTGCTGCTCCTTGGCATGGCGGGTCGGGCAGTCATGAGCCATGTGGCCCTGCCCGCCGCATGCGTAGCACTGTCTGCCTCTCGAAAGACTGGCTCCGCGCTGTGTGCCCCGCACTGCTGAGCCAGTTTCCTAAGGTCGTCTGCCTGAGGTTCTGGTCTGCCTAGACCCATGAGTCATCTGTCGACTGCCTGCAGCAGAAGACTCTGCTACGTGCCGCCCTGCGGTAGGTCTCGCTGCTGAAGTCGGCTCAGCAAGGAAGCTCTCGATGAGAAGGGCTCGCTCCAGTACCCCTGCCTGTGTCGGAATGCTGAGGGAGATTAGCGATGCCCTGATCCCCTACCTCAATCCTTGCTCGAAGGTCCGGGCCCAGAAGAATGGGTCTCGTACCATGTCTGTCAAGTAGTGTGAGATATCGGTAAATCTCGCCGAGTATTGGGCGACCGTCAAGCTGCCCTGCCGCAGCTGTAGAAGTTCCTGGATGTGCAGCGCACGGAGGGTGGCTGGGGCGAACTCTGAGCGGAAGAGGCTCTCAAAGTCCGTCTAGAGGAGACATGCCTCATCGTGCACCTGGAGCATCAAGCTCCACCATCTGCCTGCTGCCACGTGCAGTAGGCTCGCTGCGAGGATCACCATGAGGTCTGCGGGTGTCCTCACTAACCTGAAAACCCGTACAACTACCTCCAGCCAATCCTCAGAGGCCTGAGGGTCCATCTCGCCGCGGAACCTGGGCGGTCGCTGGCGCTGAAACTCGTGCAATGCACTAATGCGACGTGCATCGTCAGCGGCTGGGGCTAGTAGCATCGGTGGCTCGGCGGGTAGCGGTACCGCCGGTGCCTCTGCTGTCAAAGGGCCATGTACCGAGGTCTCGTCGCTCGGTGGGTTGTCATCACGCACAACTCTCAGAACCCTAGCTAGTTGTCTTCGTGGGGCCATCCTGAAAATAAGCAGGTGTGCCACGGTCAGAACAGTATACCTGGTGAGCTGACACAGAGTAATCACAAAGAAAACTTGTAACACACATGCAATCAATGTTTTCGTGCATTAAGTCAGAAATCAGAAGTCAGGGTCCTGGTGTACGGATATGTTGGCCGCCGCACAAACACTGGACTCCCTGGACTAATAACCACACTCAATACTCTTAACATTGTTGCTTCACATAGAAAAATATCAGAGTCCTGAGTTCTGTAGTAGAACTGAACTCCTCTGATACCAATTTGTCACGACACGTCCTCGGGGCCCGTGCCGTGATTACCCCAAGACCACCTTCCATAGGCCAGGGGCTGGAAACTAGCACCAAGGCGTAAATACTGGTAAAAAGGGAAGGTATTGCCTTTGTAAAGTAAACAAACACCACAGAGCAAGAAAGCAGTAGAAGTAAACACTAAGTAAAAACTGGGTACAACAGTAAGTACGGAAAAGTAAGTGGGCCAGAATACAAACCCAAACTGAAAGGAAAGTACAACTGGAAAGGGAAAATAGCAACTGAAAGTAAAGCCGCAGCCTCGAGCCGTCCAATGGAAGTCCCACTTGAATGGTGGTTACAGATAGCATCCCCAACTCCTCGGGTCCAGCCGTCCACTCCGTGTACGTCCCGCCCAATGGTCCACATCCAGGTACCAACCTGCTCTTCGTGCCTCAACCACAATCAGCGTTCTCTGTCGTCTACAGCCAACACAACGTAGTCCGGTCATAGCCCATGCAGGGGTGAGTATAAGCTACTCAGTAGGGACCCTGAGACCCTCGAAGGTCTCCCAGAATCCACAAAGGATAATCCACAAAGGAAAGATACAATCACAAAGTAACATCTGACTCTACTTAGGTATATGCCCATACATATACCTAAGTCATCAATTCCAGTTCGCTTCAACATCCGAGCCCAAGTTCGATCACATCCACACAGGAAATCACAACCCAATCCACATTGGAAAGCATAACGTAATCCACATAGGAAAGCAATTCAAGATTCAGCTCACATAGGTATAATTCTTCATATGACGATAGAGATGATCAGATATAGCCACTGATTCATCTAAGCCGTCGGACCCACACAGGATCGATAGGTACGAACCCCCGCAATGACCCACAAAGGATCGATAGGTACTAACCCCCGCAATGACCCACAAAGGATTGATAGGTACTAACCCCCGTATTGACCCATTCAGGATCTGACCCACACAGGATCGATAGGTAACTAACCCCCACAATGACCCACATAGGATCGGACCCACACAGGATCTGTAGGCGCTGGCCCACACAGGACCGCTGAGCGCTGACCCACACAGGATCTGACCCACATAGGATCGGTAGCACTAATCCACGTAGGATCACTGAGTGTTGTAGTCGTCGCCGTCGAATCCACATAGGATTTCTGCACAGTCGTCATCGTTGTCGCAGTCGCAGCCAGCTCTAGGGTTCCCGCACACAGCAAGCTCGTTTCAGAGGGTCCGCTCCATGAGCCGAGGGGCTGATACATCAAGTAACACATAGTCTGGAGTTGATGTATCCAAAAGTTCCGTATCGTCAACAGGAACTCAACGTCACAGACATCGCGTCAATCGGACGCCCGGTCTGAGAGTTATTGGCTTTTTCGTCCCAGGGGCCCGGTTGGTTTTTAATTCAAAACCAACCCGACCGTACTCCACCTATGTCCAAACCTCGAGAAAAGTCATCCAAAAGGTATATCTCACCTAGATTAATCCAACAAAGTCGACGGCACGTCAATCGGACATCCGGAGCTTAAGTTATGAGTGTTTCCGCTCCGAGGGCCCGGTTGGTTTCGTGTACGAACCAACCCGGACGAACCCACAGTTCTCCAAAACCCTGAGTGTAATATACCGAAATGACCATCTCGATCCAAGGATCTCTACTCAACTGACGGTGCGTCGGTCGGAGGTCCGCAGCTCAAGTTAAAGGAAATAGACCGAAATAGGTTCGATATTAGGGGGTTCGGGCCCGTCCCGATTCCCCGAGGGTCGTCCCGAACCGGGTCCACCTGAACTGGGTCCGGGTCCGGCCCGCTTGGGCGTGGCCCGGCCCAGATGGCGCGGCGCGGCCCGGCCTGGGTGGCCTAGCCTGGCGCGCTGGCGCGGCCAGCGGCCCGGCAGCTCGGCCATAACGACCGAGTGGTGAAGGGGGGGGGGGGGGGCGGTCCCCCGCGTTGAGAACCTGCGGCCCCCATATGGGGGGCCGCACCTGCTAGCAGACCGGGGGTTACGAACCCCCGGTTTTCCCCTGACCGGCCTGCCCACTCTGGCCGGCCGGCTGCTACCGCCACGGGACCGGCAAGGGCCGGTCCCTCTATTCCAACGTCGGCGGCCCGGAATCGGCCGTCGGTCCCCCTGCTCCGTCGCGGCATGGAACCGGCCGCGGCCTTGGTCCGTCTGGTGCGGCGCGACGGCGTCGTGCCCCTCCACCGCGGCCCCGCTCTGGCCGGGGTGCTTTGTGGTTCTCCAGCGCGGCGCGACAGCGTCGCGTCTTTGGTTCGTCTTCAACAGCGCGGCGCGACGGCGCCGCGTCTTTGGTTCATCTTCAACAGCACGGTGCGATGGCGCTGCGCTTCTCCCCATTTCCATAACAATTCTCACATGGTACTTCGGCACCGTGTTGCCTTGCTCGTTCCGAAATAATATCAAACAACCAAAAAGGGAGAGGAGGGTCGGCCGTGTTCATGCGGTCCGACCCCCTATCGTTATTGCGGTAACAGGCAGCTCCAATAGAAAAGAAGAAAGGCAACGGAAGAATTTATGAACATCAATTAAAATAAACCCCTACCTCGTCGAATTCGATGAGCGAGGATTCGTTACAGAAATAACCGTCGTGGAAGAAGGCGTCACGGAAGGGGAATTGTCGCGTCGCGGAAGAAGCGTCGTTGATTTCCGAGGATCCGACGTTCTTTGCGTTCTTCACGTTCTTCGCATTCTTCGTGAGGAAGAGAAGATCTTCAAGAGTTTGAGTGAAATATCCCTTGCCTCTCAACACCACCAGCCTAAAAAAATAAGAGTTGTCTTATTTTTATTTCAAAAGTCTTACGTTTTAAAATTCAAAAATGAAAGCAACAATTAAGTGAATTAATTGCAATGCTTAAACCGCCACATTAATGAGGCATTTCTTAACCAGAATAAACGCAAGGGTTGACTTCATTAAATAGGGGGTGCAGGTGCGTTACTTAATTAAAGGAGGGGGTTGAAAAAGGTGAAAGAAATGGTGGGGCTTGTGTGGGACCCACCTCCCAAATATCCTACCAAGTGGGTAGGATATTTTGGGTCCCACATCATCCACTTAACTTAAGTTAAGAAAAATAAGATAAAAATCGGTTGTACCACTTTTATTTTATTTCTTAACTTAACCCCAAAAATTAAAAACCACACCCGAGCAAACGCAACTCCGGAAAAGATGTTTCTAAGAAAATACGGGCATTACGATTCCATCAGTGCCCTCAGAATTTGATTCCGAGCACCGGTTCAAAAGTTAGAAAAACTCGCTCGTTCGTTCACTGAACGTACCCAAGCTAAACTTTGGAAAAAGATTCCGGGCACACCGGGCCTCAGAATCAAGTGCCGTCAGAAACTGCGTTCTTGTAAAATCCCAAAAAAAATTAAGAAAAAAATTTCCTTGAATTTTTCGGGTCTTTATAGGGAATATTTGAGTCATTGCAATTGTATTCTTTTGTTCGCATATTTCATGTTAGAATGAATAAAATATTTTTTTGAAGCTTACACTACTTGTATAAGAAAGTAATGGTGTTATTCATTAATTATTTTCATTATTATTCAGTTATTTATCAATTTTTTTGTTAATGATTTTTTCTAAATTCTAAAATCTTTTATTAAGATTTATCTTTTATGTTTTTAAATTTTATAATGCCATTAATCTTTCTCATTATAGTTAAATTGTGCATATAATCTTACTTATTGGATATTTGGTTACATATATACCCCAACATTCTGAAAGTTTACTCTTACATTTGAGGTCTATTGGAAATTTATCTATGTGTTGGTTATATGGATGTTAGAATTCATGATAATGTTTCATCAGAAGATGAAGAGAGATAGATATTTAACTAAGATTATAACCTTTACACATATAATAGAACTAAAAAAATTGACTCTTACATATTCATCCAACATTTAAGAATTCGATATTTTGAAAATATATTAATCATAATTTAATAAGTTAGTTAAGGATAAAATCCTACGCATCTCTTTGAAGATTTAAAATATTACGTATGATGTTCATGACCTTACAAGTTGTATTTTTGGTTCAAACAAATATTTTACACAAATAGAACAGGTTTTAAGAAAACCATATATATATAAGGGATGTTTTAAGAAATAATTTTACACATTTATCTATATTAACAAATATGTTACATATTTTATTTTTTATAAGGAATATATGTTTTGTATATTTAATATTATTTTGAAAATTATATTACATACTTATCAAAATATATATTTTAAAAAAAAATTAGTTTCTAATGTTACTATTGTTTACTTTTTTTATATTTAGTCTTTATTGATCAAGACATATTTTCCCACACTATAACAGAAGCTATGGTGACTATAAAATAGTGAAAAGATTTTTCCCACACCATAGTAAGTCTTATATGATTTTAGTGGTTATATTTCCCATTCCATGGAATAAAGGTCACATGATGATTATTTATATTATTTATTACTCTAGTTTTATCAATCATATCCTATAAAGGATAATTTGGTTAATCATATTCATAATTAAAATGTTGATATTTCTAAGAATTGTTTCCATCAGATTCCATGAAGATTAAAGATTGGTTATTATAGAGATTATTTTGAAGATGGTCAATAGTTATAATGATCTTGAATAAATATTAATCAACTCTAAATGTTTTCATTATTAAAAGATAATATTTTAAAATTTTGACTGGGTATTTATGATTGATTATTTGTAGTTTTGATTAGTGTGAGGGTTATGGGTAAAGTAATTATTCATTTTTGTTGGAATTATTCTAATCGTTTAATATATATAGTTATTTCAAAGTCATTTATACTAATAGGATGAAGTTATAAGCTATATTTATGTGTGATATAAATAGGAGATACATTTATGACACAAAACTACAAGACAAGACATATTTTTCATGATCACTACCAACTTCACTTCTACAATACTTTAAATGGCTTCATCTTGTGGATTTATTTTAAAATATTGTTTAAGGTAAGACAACTTTTTAACATCAACTATACTTGGATTGTTTTATGTTTTTCATTATATTTTAAAATATATCCTGTTGAACTATTATTGTAAATTAGTTTATGCTTTTCCCTGATAAAATAAATTTCAAATTTGGTTATACCTTCATAAAAAGTATAGGTTTGTAATTGGGTTGTGACTCCCCTTCCATTATGAGGTTTTATTTTGATTATTTTCCACTATAAAAAGTGATTTTAAAAGTTTTATGACTTCCTTTAAAAATTCTTGTTGTTTTTGTGGGTACCATACCTCTCTAGGAGTAAAGGGGTTAGAATAATCGAATCATTTCTATCTAAAATACTATAAAAATATCTTGTGTTTTTATTTACATTTCAAATTTTCTTTTAATTTTTAAATTCTATAAATTCACCCTCCCCCCATATTGACTATCAACCATCTATACCTTTGGACCAACATGTATTCCAATCACGTCATCCATACACAATGGAAATTATAACTACCAAAGAATCTAAAAACCAAATTTACTCATATACCCCCAAATAACCAAAGTGAAAATGGTATAACCCATATATCCCCATTATACCTCCAATAACTATATGTGTATACATATATCACCTAATTATACCAAGAATTCCCAAGTTAACATTACCCAAATATACCTCCCATGTGATCTTGGTAATCTTTAAGTAAATTAGCAAGAGTTCATGTAATGTAAACTTATGTGTGAGGTACATACTTAGTAATATCATCCATAGAGGGACCACAACATAATAAATTTGAAGAAATTATGTTAATAAAAATTTTGGGAAAAATAAAAAAAAATCAAAAATCGAGGTTAAATTCTACATCACCTTGATATACATATAACTTACCACAAGAAAACTATGAAAAAATAGAATATAGATAATATAACTTATGCCTAAAATTTTCTATAACAATAGAGATCCATTATAGAACAACTTTAACAAACTAGTTTAAAAATGTCAAAATTGATAACCACATGGATCCAACATATGAAAACACATGGGAGGATGGGAATCAATGAATACTCAATGATTTATCCATTAACCTACTCGCTACTTAGATGTTGGGTAACATCTAACCTTGAATATATGTTCATATTAATATTGTGAATGATAGGTTCATCAAATAATTAAAATAATAAAACATACAATATACATATACACAAAAAATCCAATATAAAAATCTCAATCATCACTGATAAAATCATCATCATTGATTGTGGTACTCCCATGGGAATCAAGCTCAATCCCCATCCCATAGTTAGAAAGAAAGTAAGGTCAAGGCCAATGGTACTCTCATGAAAATAAATCCCAAACCTTTCTCAATAAAAAGATGAGAGATATATCAATGATTACGACACTCATATAACAATGAATAGTCGATCCTTAACACTAAAACATGAGTAATATGGTAAATGTTGTTATAATGATAGAAGTACTAAATAATTATTATTTTATTAATTCCAAATGGATCTCAAGAGATCCCAATAAATAAAACAAATTACCTTCCACCTAGGAACACCCTTCACATGGTAATTTTTATAGAGATAATAATAAATCTCACATTATAATCCCATATTCTTAGAAAAACATAATTTTTATTAACCCCAATCCTATGAAAATGAACTTAGGGAGTTTATATCATTACAAAAGACATTTTATCAAACATTATTGACATGAAACGTGCTATAGAGACCCCGTTTGGTCCAGAAGTAAGCTGAGTGTACTACCCCAAGTCTGCATACAATATGATAGGGGGTGGAGATAAGAACTAAGATAGTATATAACACAAATTGTATAACTCAGCCTATAAACATGTATATAACCAAAAATATCTAAAATAATATATATAATAATGAAAACATATATAAATAAGCATATTTATTACAACATGAAATAAAAAATAAAAAATATCATAATAATGTAACATAGACTAAAGTCAATATAAATGAAAAAATAAAAGAACTATATATTAATGATAAATAGCAACCTCAAAAAAATAGAGATAGGTGAACTTAACATCATGTTAAAACAAACATGAGAACCACGAGTAATAAATTTCATGAATCTCTTCTAAGAACCATCTCCTCCATCTCTTCATCTACTAAAATATTTTCTAGATTGAGTATCATCTTCATAGACATGAAATGTGTAGGAATAATGCTAGTACAAGGGTGATTATAAATATTCCTTTCAAGATTCCCGTAGAACACAATAAAAAATAAGATATAAAGTTATCTCAATAAAAAAACTCTGATATTCTTCAAGGATGCAGCTAACCAAGGTCAAGTGGGTCTTCATTAATCAAAATATAGTTGTACAAAAAACATTTACTTTAGAGGGACCTGAATTAATCATAGCCATTAAAAACCCAAAACACATAAAATATAGAACTTACATCACATAAACATCATCCCTTAGTAGTGGTGGGTGATCATCAACTTGATAAAGAGTTAATATAATTTGGGGGGGGGGTATCATTCCCTAGAGGGGACCCTTTCCGCATTATGTTCAATTTTCATCAACCATGAAGGTTACCAAATCTAAGAGTGGAGGATCCATGCCTCATCACTAGGGATTTACTTACTAAACTATGTATATGGAGGACCCACACTCTAGATTTGGTATGATTCTAGGGTTTAAAAACCACACATATGCTCCAACTGACTCTCCTACTCTTTGTTGTAATCTCAAGAAATCTATTAAAACCCAACTACTTGAACACCTCAAAAACAACCTCTAATACAAAAAAAGTATCCAATACAAGATTTGTACTAAAGATTACATGGAATATAGGCCTTGTAAGTAGTTAGGAACATACCAATGTGGTATAATTCATATGGGGTTACCTACATGGTGTATCCTAATGGATCACATAACATGTGGGACCCTCGTGAAAGGTACACATGTGATTCTATGGGATTCCATAACATGTATCTAAATACAAAACATATACATTATTGAACATAGAATGTGAAACCATTTAGTATGGTTAGCATTTACTCTTGATCCTACATGTTTCATGTAGCGTCCATCACCATCATTGTCACCTTTGAACACTCCCTTAATACTACCTAGCCCTAATGTCCATGGGGCCTCTATCTAAACTTTCTAGAGACTACTAAGTTTTCCATAATCACTGTCACTCCTCACCTCCTTCCAATTTCAAAGATGTTTCTAAGTCTATGTTTGGATTCTCCTCTCACCCTATGGTTCCCAAACTAACACCAAATTATATGGACACCATTTTCTAGGCATCATTGATCCATGGATGGTATGAATAAGTAATAATGGGAAAGAATAAATTGAATAATTTTGATTATTGTAAATAATGAACACCCAAATGGGTTCTCATTCCTAATAGATGAAGAATATAGAATACGGAAATAGGAGACCATTTCCCTTGATCAAAGAATAAATCATATTTGAGGAAGTTTGATGGAGATAATGTTTCATTAATCAAGGGGTTATTTCGTCAATGAATAATGATTTTTCATCTATCCTAAAATAAAATCTTCTTAGTAGTAATTATACAAGACTAATTATCCAAAATGGAATGCCATATATAACACTAAATTCATGATAATCTAATGCAATAAAAATTTATTTAATAAAAAATTGAAATTGTTGAAAATAAAATTATTTATTTATAAATTTCATATGTAATGTTTAATTGGACGCCTAAAATCATGTTTTAGTATCATAGAAAAACCATAAAAACACCTCATGCATTCCTCATCATATGCCATAAACCATCGACTAGTGGTGATGTCTTGAATCATATGTTGGGGAGACTATGTCAGCTATATCACAAGAATTAATAATAATAAATAACCCAATTTCATCAAAAATATATAATAAGAATATGCATAAATAAATAGCACATCCATGCTATAGTAAATTTAATGCAATTCATACAATAATACATACATGTTAATCACCCAATAGACCAGTCACATGCATAAAAATGAATAAAAGTACAAGTAGGGTCTAGTACCATACATGGACCTCAAATTTATCCCATATCAAAATAACCATCAAGAATCTCTAGACTAATCCCCTTCACAACCTATGTTCAAACCATTATAACCGAGATTAGGTATGCATATGAAACATGGTCCTCATACAAGGTGATGTAAATGTATATTGATAGGGTCTCACAAATTAACCCAAATATACACTATTATATATATATGTTTATGAATAAGAAATGTAAATAAATAAGTTATACACAAAACAAGAATGTGTGTGTATTCATCGTATGATAACTAGTCCAGCATGAGACCCAACCATACCTACTTCAACTTATTCCAGAGAATAGTCATATAATGACACAACCCCAACTCATTCCCAATGACTTGGGGTAGGTGGAATACCATGTAGTGACCCCTAACCTCCCACTAATGGTGATATCTCATACCAAGTCATGATCTTATATCCTTCCCTTGGTTATTATGGCACCACCACCCTCTCGCTAAGGGTGAAGATCATACGACATCGCATGCCACAACATAGAAAATGCTCCACTCTCACTCGGGGTGGGTATCACAATCAAAACTAGATTAGGACCCTATAATTTTTTTAAGATATTTACAATACCCTCTCAGTAAAGGTAATTCTCACTATCCACATCCTGAACCAACACCCTATCACTTAGGGTGGTCCCTTACAAATCCCTTTCTCTCATGGAGAGGTCATACATCCACATCCTAGGCCAACACCCTATCACATAGGGTGGTCAATTCCAGAATTCTCCCACTCAAGAAAAGGTTGTATATCCACATATTATATGAACACCTTATCACTCCAAGTAGTCTATTCTATAACCCTCTCACTCACAGTGAGATTGTGCATCCACGTCATAGTCCAATACCTTATTACTCAATATAGTCCATGTCAGCACGCATTCTGGGTAAAGCCATATATCCACTAAATGGAACAAGAAACTATCACTTAGGTAATCCCATTCAATAATCCTCTCACTTTGGGTGATTCTTTACATACCCATCCTAAACCAACACCCTATCACTTAGGGAAGTCCATGACAGCACCCACTCATTTAGGATTTCATACATCCATGTCCTAAACAAAAACCCAATAACTTAGGGAAGTCCCTTACATCACCCTCCCACTCAAGCTAAGTACATAAATCCAAATATTAGATCGATACCCTATCACATAGGGTAGTCCCTTCCAACACCCAATCACTTAAGGAGAGGTTGTACATCCAAATTTGGTTCCAAAACCCAATGCTCAGGGTAGTCTATACTAGCACACTTGCGCTCGGGGCGAGGCCATACATTCACATCCTAGACCAGAACCGTATCACTAAAGTTGATCCCTTATAATAACTGATCACTCAAGGTGATTCTTAATATCCATATCTTGGACTATACCATATCACTTAGAGTGTCACTTTCTAGTATCTTGTCACTCAAGGTGGGGAAAAGTATCCACATCCTCCCCTTAAGAATACATATAGTCAATAATATTCATATTATACAAAAACATGAAATCATACCCCATCCCACATGCTTAAAATATATCCAATAGTCAGGCCCTAGATCTTAGTAATCCTCACATGCCATCAGCGCACCATATAACCCATTAACCCTATAGGTTAATCTCCACAAACCTGACCTGGTCTCACAAGCATGATATATTGAACTCTTTGACATTATTATATCACCCATAAGGATATCCACTGGGTTCCAAAAAATTAAATTATTCACTACTCATCGATAGAAGCCAACGTTCATTGTTGCATGGTGGACCCTTATCCATAAAATACTATTTGAAAAATGCATCATGGGGTGTGTCCTGAGACACACCAGACTCACACTCCTAGGTTAGGTTCTAAAAACACTTTCTTTACAATCCAATTTTGATACCAAGTGAGATGAACTAAAATAAACTTATATATATTTCGCATTAATATTACATATCAAAATAATCTCACATAATCTCAAGAACCTCTATGTTTACTATCTTTATATATTAAATATATAAAATCCTTATTTTACATCACTTGTGAACATTTATGTATAATTTCACCATACTAAAAATCCTTCAAGAGATATCATATGTTATACCCATATTCATAAATGGTGGAATGGGAAACACAATAAGGGAATGATATTAAACTCTTAGTAAGGTAAAAATTTATCAACGAATCATCAAAGGTGTTAAATCATAAGTATATGAGAAATATGAGTACGGGTGAAATATCATATTAAAAATAACATGGAACATTATGATTTATATGTGTGGCATGATAGAAAGTAATATGACCTCAAAAGATCAAATATAAAACATGGAGTAAGTGTGTGGAAACATGATACAATAACCATGAGGAAAGGATCATAAAAAAATATATAACCTAAAATAGTGGAATTTCATAGATATTTATTATAATAAGAATCTATGGAATAACCCTAAGCACATGGAATAATTAAATGGTGGATTTGGTATCACAAAACTATGACCCATTATTGACTTAGGTATCACAAACCTACAACCCATTAGTGACTTAAGTGTCACAAACTCTAATACCATTAGTGAATTATATATTTTAGACCTGAGAAACATTAGTTACTTATGTATCACAAACCAATATCCCATTAGTGACTTCTGTATCATGAATATATGGCTGACCTTTATCTCATGTGATGTTGAACCTTAACCAATAAATTTCATGGATATATAGGACCCCCCCCCCCAACAAACATACATACATAAGTGTGCCATTTGATATCAGTCATTTATCATATTAATTTAACCCATGGAATGAAAATGGGTTTATATCATTTAAAAAAGGTATCTCATAACATGATTCAAAAGTAGATTGGTTGATACCAAAAAATTAATCTCCCAAAAGGAGTATTTATTAATATAATTTAGGGTATTATTCATCAAAAATAACTCTATAATAGATAGATCCTTCGGATATAGATAATAAAAATAAGTGAAAGAAAAATAATCATTTTTATAAACCATTTTTAACCATGTTATAAAAAATGAAAAGTTATGATTCAATTTCAAAAGTCATTTTTGAGAAGATAGCATGAAAAAATTTCTAAAAAAACCTTTAAAATAAATCCCAATAATAGATCCTTAAACATTATAAAATGGTTATGTCAAAAACATTGTATTGGGAGATAAAATATATGGTTATTAAAGGAAAATACATTTCTAATATTTTAAAATACTAGTATTTAAACCCACATCACAAAAATGATTATAAAACATTAATTTTAAAAGAGTTAAAGATAAAAAATGAGATTAGATGAGATAATACATATTTGGGATTCAAAATAATAAATAAAATCATTTTTTGTAAATAATTATCATGGAATTATAAAATAAACAACTATAAAATATGGTGAGGATTATTAATAACAAGAAACGTCTATGAAGAAATAAGTATGTCAATGAATAAGAACTGAAGTAAAAATCCTTAAAAAAATATTTCATGAGATATAAATTTAAATAAATGGATACATTAGATTAATTTCAATATAATTATTTCATAGGTAATATTTTACCCAAATTATAAGAATAAACTTCATGAATAATAATCATATCTCAATGAGCAGTAATTGAGTTAGCATAAAATCTTTACAACTTACGTGAATTTTGAATCAAAATCATTTCAATGTGAAAACCATAGATTTTTCTACCAATAATTGTAATTTCTTGAGAATTGTGATATAAATACATACAGAATCAGTACATACACCACACAAAAGAAAATATGTGGTGAATATGGCATATGTCTCAAAGTAGGAAAATTGAGATGATAAAACCCGTATAGATTTCCTAATAATTAAATCAAAGAAATATGAAAGAGGTATTCAGGAAAATATTTTTAAATATCATGAAATAAAATTAATAATAAAAATATAATCCAAATTTGGAAGTAATTATTTCATATAAAATAAAAACAAGAATGTAATATAAAAATGTGCCATATTGAAGGGAAATCGAGACAGAAACCCTAGCATACATCATAATTCATAGAGTTAGAAACATTTTAAAAGGGTTTTATTGGATAGAAATATAAATAAAACAAATATAAAATACAACATAATATGGTTATAGATCATTATTTTTACAACTTATGATAAATAAGTTTAAATAGAAAATTTATAAATCAATAAAAGGACATTGAGTTTTGAAACCCCCATCCCTTGTATTCTTGTTTAGTCAAATTTGATCTAACATCCTGTATACTAAATATAAATATCTTAAAAAAATATTTAAAAAATCATATATATTAACATTTATACACTTAATTTATAATCCTTTATATTTTTATTACCTTTCTCAGTTATATTTTTTTTATAATCGGGTGTTAGTAATTTTGATTGTTTATTTTGCAGAAGTTTCATAATAGTGATGTTGATTCTATTTTACTAATAAAATTTTCTTCAGTCCTATAATATTAAATGTATTTTAACCTTTTTTTAATTATATATAAAATTCATTTTAATTTTTTCGAATACAAGCATATGGTTTGTCAAGATAGAATATGTGATGAGTTAGTTTCATAAATTTTTTATGAACAAAGAAAATATATTAATAATGAGTTATGTATTAATATAATACTTCAAGAACCTTAATAAAAAAACATATTTAATAATTAAATACATTTTTATATCTAACCATATAATTTGGTGAAAGAAAATAAATATATCACTCCATGGAGGCGGTAGTTTTCACATACATAGTGATGGAATTTTCGTTTTTCTAAAGGGAAGGGTAAAGGTAGAAAATAGATGTATCATAAATATAATAAAATTTTAGTTTAATAAGGATACTAATGTAATTATTGTTATATCATTAGAATAATATTGGAGAATGGAGGATTATAAAGATATAGAATAAAAATTTAGAGAGTGGGTAATACTCACGTTGAGAGTTTGAGTATTCTCTTTATGGATCCATTAAGAATGGTGGAATTACGGATTATTCTTGGAACAAATATCTTCAAAATGTGTAATAGGACTATAGGGGAGTTAAAATGGGAAGTGGTTAAAGATAATTTCAAATGAGAAGTTTGGATTGGAGTGGGTGGATGTGAGATCCTTTTATAGGTGAAAAAGAGTGACTTTTCCATGTAATTGAATGTTAAGTCAGGGTTAAGAATGAAATTTCATGATATTTAGGTGATTTTTGAGAGTAAATGTTGATGAAACAAGTAGGTATGAATTTCCATCCAAACAATGGTCTTACAGAAGGTTTTTTCAAGTTAATTTCTAAAAATTCATGCCACTTTTTGTTACTCATTTTTTCCTTTATTAACCATGATTAAATATTAATCATTGTAATTATTTTTTTTACTAAAAATATAAGATGAATCATATTACTAAAATTTTTATTTGATGATTCCAAATTTTAATTTCATTAAATGTAATTCAATATCTAAATATAATAAAATTAACATTAAAATTAAAACATATAATATGTAGAAAACTATTTTTTGTGGAATGATATATTTTTTAAAATATTAGGTGTTCTCAGTTTAATTTCATATAAATGACTAATTAAATGAGTGATAATATATATTTATATATATATATACATTAAATTATATTCTTTATGTAACGACCAATAATTCTATCAATGAAATTGTAAGAACCTTGTTCTTATTTGAGGTATGAATCCTTTAAATTCCATATTTTCTCAGTTTAAATATTTAAATGTGGCCTTTTGTGAATTAAATTTGATTTTATAGAGGTATCAGGGGTGTCTAGGGATATTTAGGAGCCTAGAACCTAGGTTTTATACTGGAATAATCCTAGTTTATGGTTAGTTTAAACCGTGCAAGATAGGTTATAGATTAGATAAAACCATGTGAGTCTAGATAGTGAGTAAGTGAATGTTTCATGGTTAGACCAAACCATGAAATTTTGGGCATATGGTAGTGCGGCCATGTCTACAATTTTGACAATGGTTATTTTCATGGTTTGTGTATGGTTAGTCAAACCATGTATTGTTCCCCTTCTTTAAGTAGACTATGAATGGTTTGTGCACAATTGGTAAATCATGCACCCAAACCGTGTGATGCCCAATTTTTGTTGATTTTTCCATTTTACACTAGATTAATCAATTAAAATCTAACCTAGTTTAATTCTTCTCACATTGGATAGAATCCCCCCTTTAATTTCTCTTTTGGTTCCTATTTCTAGGATTTGATCCTCCTCCTCTATCCGGTGTCTAATTCAAGGACTATATGTCTAATGGGATACATGCCAGAAATATCTAGATTCCATTTTAGTCATTCCCCGTTTGATTTGGTATTGACTACGTAATTTAGGTGGAAGATAATTTTCCATGTTATTAGGTTCTTCATCTGTTCTTCAATTTTCTCCTAATTTGTGTAAAATCAAGAGCTAAGATTGGATGATCTATCCTCTATGTACCTATGATATGTAGTCTTGTGCCTTTAATTTAAGTTTAAGTGGTTATATATATATCATTTTTTGCACGCCCAATTCTTGGATCATAACCCGTTAAATGAATTTCAATCCATGAATTGAATTATTTATCATGGCCTATGTAATTAAAGAGTCATTTCATTGAGTGATTATAGGTTGAGGACCTTGAAAATGGAACCACCCCTTTGGGTGTATTGTTTAATTAAATTAAACTTTAATATGGCATATGAATTTGGATACCTTTGAGGTGTGTTTATTTACCCCTTTCCTTGGGATGTTAATTGTGAATTGAATTTTTAATCAATTGATGAATTCAATTATGAAATGATTTTTTTTTAAATTGTAATATCAATTTTAATTGAATTAATAAAGAATAGGTAATGGATGTCTTGTTCCAATACCCTTACCCTGTTTTAGTTGTTTTAGCATGAGATGCTTCTTTAAATGAATTTCACTTGTGAGTAATTGAGAGGAAATCCTTCTAAGCTTACCCTATGATTTTAATATCCTCCTTAGGTGGGTTGAATTGAAATTTTATCAGTGTTGACCGTGAAATATTTAAATGTAATTTATTAAATGTTATTTAATTGATTAAATGTTGATATGCCTTAGGTGACACATGGAGTCAAATGATGAATTCCATGGATTGAATCAATTGGCTTAAACCTTGCTTACGCTGGAGTTATACTTGGACTCCCTAGTGGATATCCAAATATGGACTCTGAGGCTTGACTATTATATGTCGGGTGACGCATGGATTCCTTATATAATCCCCAGGATGGACTCAAAGAGAATGTAATCATTAGTCTAATGTTGAAACTTCTCCTCCCCATAATGGACTACCAAGGATGGAATTGAATAGAAAGGATGTTATACCACACCTAGATCTATAGTTGGGTTCTTGAGAGGTTAGCTATGGACGGGATTGTATGGGTTTGGTTCATGTTATACCTAGAGTGATACATGGATTCCAACTTAGGAATTCCAAGGATTGGATTATGTTCTAAATTGAATAAAGAATGAAATGGGTTGTATGATGTGTCTTCCAAGATAAAGCACAAGCTTGAATTTAATCTTATATTATACTTTATGGATGAAATTATTAGGCATCCTTGAGAATATCACTATGGGGGATTCTAGGCATTATGACATGTCATGAGACTTATTAATTATGTGTAAATGGATGGTTAAATGAAATTGATTATATACAATAAAGGTGTGATTATTAATTCAGATACTTATTTATTAAATTAACTTGATTAAATGAATTGGTATTAAATGGGAATATGGAAATTTAGGATGTTTACTTTTGAGTACATCCTTTACTTGTTATATTTATTGTAAAGACCCAGATTTTCCATGAAATTTGTTTTAATTATATGGAATTATTACAAGTCTTTGAAAATTGATGGTGCGTGATTTCGAGGCCCAGTGTTCCCGCAATGAATTTCTAAACTTTTTTTATGGTACGTTCAGTAAATGTGTGAGCGGTGTTTTATAACATTTAAACCAGTGATCAGATTAAAAATATGAGGGCACCGTTGAAACCATAGTGCCAGGATTCGCTTAAGGGAGGTTTATCCTTGACTGTAGTGGGTCGAGAGGAGAAGTTAGTTTTTTTGTTTTTCGTGCAGGATAAAATAAAATAAATATATTTTATTTTTAAGAAGAATATCCTCCCATATTTCCTTTTAATTTTTTGTGGCGGGGACTACAAGAGGGAGGTCAGGAATTAAATTTTGGTTATTAAATACCCGGTTACACAAAGTGTGTAACCACTAATTCCTTTAATTAATAGGATTCATTAATTATAAATTAATGAACCACCCCCATTTAATGGTTGAAAGATCCTATTTCCTATTGGTGTAATTTTTGAAATTGTTTTCTAAGGAGGAGATCTGGAGAGGAGAACTTTGGAGGACCCTTTGGGGAAGAACCGATCCACTAAGCAAGGTCGGAGGATCTTCATTCTAGCGGCGTCGTTGGAAGATTGTTCTGAGAACGAAGAACACCAACCCACCTACAAGCTTGGACGTTCTCCAACGTATTTACAAGGTAGGGATTTGAAATTTTTTAGTTTCAAGTATGGATGATTCAATATCTTCAACCTATTACTATCAAGCTAACACGGAGGGCGCGGGACAAATGAACAAGTCCTGGTCCCTTCTCTATCTTGATTAATTGGGAGTTCTTCACGGGCAATTATTCAAGATAGACATAACCTAATTTTGATGGGCTAAAAGAGACGGTGATATCTCGGGATGTTAAAAGACAACTTTGGAAGAAAAAACGGGCCACTTGAGCTCACCTGGTGACCCGCGAAAGGTCGATGGTGGGGACCAAGGCGGTTTCCAGCACTGGATGGTTGTGAGGGAGGAGGCGGCACACCCATGCCGCTGGAGGAACGAGCTGCAGCTCATCAGCCGCAGCAATCAGAGGAGGTGGTCATCACACCGACTAACAACGGAAGAGGAGGTCGGCGCAACCAGCGTGCCGCTGGAGGACGCAGGCTACGGCTCATCAGCCGCAGCAGACCGAAGGATGCGACCGACATACTAGCCAGCTTCGGGTGGCGGAGCAGCATGCCATTGCACACCACTGGATACAGAAGCCAACACCGACTGGCCGCAATGGGTGGCAGGACCTGCTCCAGTGGGTCCCGCGTTCCACATGGCATCGCCGCTGCGGAGGAAACCGAACAGCCCTCACGGAAGTTCAGGAAAGCCAGGGGTCACTCCCCCAAGTGGCGGCTAGGGAGGCCCCTGCCACAACGGGCTGCTTGACCCAACCGCGGGCCAGCCCGCATGCCCTACGGGCCAGGCCGCATGCCCTACAGGCCGCCTGTCCAGTGGGATGTGTGCCCAATGGGTCGCGCCCCATGCAGGTCGGGATGAACCGCAACCTAGAGATCTGAACCGCAGCCCAGCAGGCCGATTCCACCATGGCCCAGCCCAGCCTAGTTGGACCTGGACCGGGTCGGGTCAACCGAAACCGGGTCAGGTCGGGCCAGGTCGGACCGGACCCAAAAAAACTTAAAGGGCCATATCTTGAGAACCGTATGTCCGTTTGATGAATCATCTACAGAACTGGGATCCTTGAATCGAGATGTTCCTTTTGGTGTACTACACTTGAGCTTTGGAAAGATTAGGATTATGACTCGGTTGGATTGAACCCGAATCCAACTAGGCCCTCGGAACAAAAACACTTTTAACTCACAGATCGAGTATCCGATTGACGCACCATCTGTCACGTTGAAACCCTTATGACATTGTGGTCCTTTGGTTTACTCCTTTGTGGAGCTTAGTGGTGGTTGAAGTGATATTGATATCTATAGGGGAAGATTCTACAAAACTCAAGCGCACTAGGTGCAAGGAATCCTGTGGCAGGTTGTAACGTGAAGAAAGAACATCGATCCTAAGTGGGTTAGCATCTATCAATATTTTTTGGGTTAGAATCTATCATATCCTGTGTGGTTCAGTGCTCAAGGATCCTATTTCGGTCAGCACACACTAATTTTTTGTGGGTCAGATCCTGTGTGGGTCAGTGGGGGTTTGTACCTATCAATCCTATATGGGTCAGAAATAGTTCTTCTTAATAGAATAAGACAATATGGATTACAACTAAACATTTGTACTTATGTAATTAAGTTATACCTATTTTTGATCTTATTCTTTAACCTATGTGGTACTTTTATCTTTGTGGTGTTATCTGTGTGGTACTTCTACCTTTGTGGTGTTATCTCCGTGGTGTTACTTGTGTGGTACTTCTATCTTTGTGGTGTTACATGTGTGGTACCTCTACCTTTGTGGTGTTTCCTTTGTGTTATTCTTCCCTCGTGTATGTGATGAGTATATCTTGATAACTTAGGTATATGTATGGGCATATACCTAAGTATATTTGATGTCTATCGCTTTGTGCTTGAGATAGAGGTCTTTCTTGGTGGTTTTTCCTTTTTGGAACTTTGGGAGGCCTACGGACGTCTCGGGGTCCCTACTGAGTATCGTTATACTCACCCCTACATGGGATATTCCCACACCTTTTTGTTTCTTCTGCAGACAATAGAAAGCATTGATTGTGGTTAAGGGAGTAAAACTGTATGGTGCTCGGATGTGGACCATTTGGCATGATGTGAAACCGGGACTACTGATCGTTAGCTGTAACTAGCCTTCATGTAGGATCCTCGGTGGACGATCCAGGATTTGTTTCCTCTTTTTAGTTATACTTGTACTTTTCAGTTGGTCTTTTATTCCTACCCCTTTACTTTTAGTACACTTTTACTACATTATTTTACTTCGTTGTTTCTTCTTGTTGTGTTCTTAGACTGAGTGTCTATACAAGTTAAAAAGGAAATGCCTTCCCATTTTAGTAATATGCCTTTCTGGTGCTAGTCGTCAGCCCCTGGCCTATGGAAGGTGGACTTGGGGTAGTCACAGCATGGGCCCTAGGGGACGATTCATGACATTTATTCCTAAAAACAGTTGTTTTATATATTCATTAACTGATTGGCTCTAGAACTTGGGTGGTTTCCTACTGGTATTATGTATCACACCTTATTTTGGTCACCTTTGGGTACCCAAACAGACTCTATGATTGTGAGTATGGATAAGGTCAAGCTCCCATCAATAGGTTGTTTATTGATGATTAGGATAATAGGACCATGGGACTGAGCTTAGGCTTCCGATGCTAGATGGATACTTCTGTATTTTTTGTACTTTGTTACATGTATTGTACCTCTTCCATATATACCTGTTATGGCTCTTTTGTAGAAAAATATAACATGTATCGTCATTGTAAATGAGATTCCTTTTGATACTGTTATCTATTCCTATTGTGTATCTATTGTCTATATGATTTACTACTTTTTCTAATTATCTATTATTAACATTCCTTTGTGTTTCCCTCTAGTAAGAGGCCATATTCTCCCCATAGATACACTAGGCCCTCGCTTCTAGTTGACATCCTCTGTCATTTTGGGAGATGCTGTTGAGGTCATGAGTCTAACCAGGCTCAGGGCACTGTTGAGTGGAATCCTAGTTTGGGACATTACAAAGTGGGATTAGAGGGCTCTTTTCTGGATTTACTTAATATTTGGTGATAATAGAAACTAATAATAAGGAATATGGGTTTCGTAATGAGTTGTTCTCGGGAGTAGCTACCCCATATATTGGAAAAATCCAAATTTCCCTGAATGAAAATTTCTATTTTTAGGATTTTAATTATTATAATTGATTTAATTCCACCATTGGGTGATGCATTTAAATTATGAGGTTATTATGGATGTGATTGTGGGTTCTATTATGTTACAACCCAATGAGATGAGTTTATTCCATATCATGCATCATATAGTCTTTTTTTAGATTCAAAATCCATGAATTATGCCATGTCATTTAGGATGATTTACTTATTGTATGATTTTTGTGATAGGTGTTGTAATAGATGTACATTCTATTGTGATAGGTATTCTGGAATGTGTTATGATGTGAATTCTATGGATGCTAGACTTTGGTTCCTGGTGAGTATGGGCCCTCATGAATAAAAATTTGGTGACTATGGCTTCAGAATTTTTAATTAAATGGGATATAAATGTGAAATGAGAATGAATTAAAATTATAATGAATATATATGGATCCACATGGAAATTAATGTGATATAAAATGAAAATGAACATGTGAATTCAAATAAAAATGAATTAGAGACTGAAATTTATTATAATTGACCCTAACATGACCTTAGTAGTGGGTAGTAGGTAGTGTCTCTTTCTTGGCTATGATTTTATGACTCCCAAACCTATCACTAGGATTTGGCAGAGGGTTGTATTCTAATATAGAAATACTTTTCAATATCCTTCTAAAATATCTACATTTATATCTATAAAATTTTATAAAAACCCTGATCTAAGGCATGTGTTTTTCATTGTAGAGGCATTCCACCACGACAACCTCTAGTCATACACTGAGAGGGTGGTTATGAATACACTCCAAATGTGGTGGGCCATGGTCCACTAGTGGATCCTCTAGCTGTACCAGCTACGACACCAATAGATATACTAGACATAGGTTCTAAGTTAGGGTTCTGGGAAGGCCATTTGTGGTTCACACAAACCATTTTGGGAGAACCGCGACATACTCCAACTATGAAATATTTTATGTGTGAAATCCAGTAGTAGAATCGGCCCACATATTTAGGGGATGGTGGACCACATGCTGAAGAGTCATGGGTAGAGGACATGTTATCTATCATTGAGAATATAGAGATACCTCCTGAGATAAGGGTAAAGCTCATTATGTATATGTTGCATGATTCTTCAAAGAGATGGTTGGATGTCATAACTCAGTTCATTATTCATTGGGAGATGTCTTGGAGGGATTTTTATAAAGCCTTCTATGACAACTTCTATCATGATATGTTGAGGGCCGATAGAGCCCAAGAGTCCTTGCACCTAGAGCCAGGCAGGCTATCGGTGATGGATTATTCGACCTATATTACTGAGATCCAGAGCTTCGTACCTATTCTAATGCGAGATGAGTTTTCTAACACAAGGCAGTTCAATGATGGTCTCAGGTACGACATCTGATCATAAGTGAATGTCTTTTGGATGACTACCATTTATGGAATAGTGAATCAGGAACCTATGACAAAGTTTAACCTGAGGGTGGCTGGAGGTGCAATCCAAGGTGGTTCGACATCTAAATCTGGTGATTCTTTGACCGGTATTAGTAATTTTCATCTAAATCTTCCATGTGGTGAAATTAGTAGCTAGGACACATACTCAAGTGTTCAAGTGAGGTGGTACTAGTGCGGTAGGTCAGGACATATGAGGTCTCAGTGTACGAGGAACCCTTTCACACCCCGACCTTAGACTCTCTTTTTTATTCTTCTCAGGGTCACACATCATTGGACCTGTTGAGTTTGGGCTCCTGATTTGAAAATTTTAATGTTTAATAATTTTGATAAGTTTTAGACAAGTGTGCAGGCACCACATGGTTGGTGGTGACAACATGGTTGGATCAGGTGCCCATGTAACTATCTAATGTTTAAAATAAATAATTTTTTTATAAAAAATAAAATGGGTGGAATGTTTTCACCATAATTATTATGGCGTAGTTATTATTCTTATAATTATTAATGGACATGTTATAATTTTCATTAATATTGTTAACATTTAACAGTTCTTAAGTGTTCTTAATTTTTTAATGGTTAAATTATTATTAATGTTATGATTATATAATTAATAATATTATTATATATATTGTCATTAAGAATTTGTTTATTTAAGGGGTTCTACCCCGAAACTCTTTTGAAAAAATTAAGAATTTGGTTATTAGTATTATTAAAGTGGTTAATATCATTATTATATTTATTCTTATTATTTTTTTATTATTAATAATAGTGTAATTTTTTTAAGCAAAAAAAAAAGAAAAAAAAAGAAAGAAATAAACCCTAGGGGAGAGTCTCCCCCCCCCCTCTTCTTCCAATTGCGGAACCCCCCCCCCCCTTTTCCCCTGCTGTTTGCGCGACGCCGGCCTCCCCCTCCCACTTGGACCTTCAGCCAGCCTCCTCCTCTCCCTGCCGCGACTGCCGCCTCCCTCCCGTCCGACCTTCTCGTGCCACCCCGCAACCCCTCTTTCTTCTCCCAACCGCGCAACCCTCCTCCGGACGGCGTGAACCGCACCGACGCCATCCTTTTTCCTCGCACCAGACCCATCACACCCCTGCTTGACCGGCGCAACCTTCCTCCACGGACGATTCCCCTCCTGGTAAGCTCCTCTCCTCTTTCCCCTTTTGTTTTTGTTCTTAATTTTGGGATTTTAGATTTTCAGTGGGTATGGAGTTCATGTTATGGTTTAATCTAGTCTTTTTTGGATGAATCATGGACTCTTAGGGTTTTCTTGTGATGTGTTTGGTGTGCGATTGAAGTTTCGCCTAGAGTGTTGGAGTTTTCGACACACGTGGTAGGTGAATTTGCATGTTTCCTTTTCAAAGCACTCTGTTGATGCTTGAATTACTTTAAATAAATTTTTTTCCATGATTCGCGTGTTTATGATAGCTTTGTGTAGCTTATTTTGGTGTTTTAGAATTGATAGTTTTTGTTCGAAATTAAGTTTTGAAGCAATTATATTTTATACCTATGTAGTTGTACACTAGATGTTGTTTTTCATATTTTATTGTTTATATAGTGACCTACGGTAGTTTTTTCTTGATGAAAGATTTGATAAAAAATAAACTTTAGGATGCTCCTCTGTTTATTCACCTATTTATGCTTTTCCATCTTGGGTGGAACTAAATGCATATATTTTCCAATGTTATCATTGGTTGTCTTGAGTGGTGTTATTTTTGGTAAAAATCATTCTTGGATCTTATTATCTTGTGTTGGTTGGTTTTATGGAATTTAGTGTTTACTTGGAAATGATTTCGTGTCTCATTGTAAGTTCGAAGCACCATTAAATGTTGACATATCCATGGGTGCACTGGGTGCACACATGGATGTTCCCTCAAATGAATATGGTGTTTTGAATGGTTATTTTTCTCGAAATCTCGATTTTCTAAATGGTTCTTAGTTTCAAAATGTTTTGGTCTCTTCATGTGACACATTAAATTAGTTTAAAAAGGAATCTACAAAGATATGCTTGGTTGGCCTTTTTTTGTTTTGAATACAAAAGTGGTGTTTTGCGTTTTTAAAAAAGATATTGTAAAATATTCGTGTAAAACCATTTGATTTTGTAAAACTGAGTGCTGGGTTGACAACTTCAGCCATTTTATAAAGTGGTTTTGATAATTAAATGGCGTGATGGCCCGGTTGGCACTTTAGTGGATGTGGAACGACTATTTATATATATATATATATATATGTATGGGGAACTCTTATCTAGGGTAACCCTTCTGGGTGAACGCATAGGAAGTGTCTGTGTTTGGGGTAGGTAAGTGTGGTGAGATAAGTCACACGTGCGAGGGCCTCCTACTTACACATTGATATAACCACCATGGGTTCCTGGGAATTTTTAGTTGATCAAGTGACAGTTGGTTACTAACCCCGATTAGATGGGTTGGTACCCACTGGTAGAGTTAGAGGTCAGATGGGAAGTGCCGTTAATTTTGTCGCGAGGGCGATCAGTTGGTTATAGACTATGGGGCTTCACCATACGCCGACAGGTGGTTCTGAACCGAGCATGTCCAGGGGTCTTCTAGGTATGTTTAGGATCACCCATGGTTACTTGTTTTCCTTGATTGTTTACATTCAGTTATCCTTTACAGCTTATATTGTTACCCGTGTCCTTTAGCACTACTTGTTCTCCTTGTTGGTTTATTCACTTTCTATGGCACTAGTTTGTTCTAGCTGGTTTTGTTTACTTTAATCTTTGTTAGAAAAATCTGGATCTTTTTATCTTGATTTTGTTTATGAAATGACAAATGGTTTTGAAAATGGTATGTAGCATGTGTTGGATTTCTTTAAATGAAAGGAAAAGTATATGGCTTGTTTTAAAAAGTAAAAGGTCTACTTTTATAATTGTATTTCAAACTGGTGTCAATGGATTGATTGGGAAAGGAAACGTTTGGATTCAGTGGTTTACTTTGGCTTTCCTAATGATCATTTTTAATGCTCACGCCTATTTTATCATTTCTGTTGCAGGTTTTCCCTTGCTAGGGTTTTTCTGGTTTGAGTCGCTCAATGTTGGAGCGAGGTTTCTCTCTGGTTGGGTGGTGACCTACGAGGTCATGTGGAGGTATGTTTGGTTGCATGACTTTTATTTTATTTTTGTCATTCATGTTTATTTTTTTTGTTTAGTTTGCATTCTTTCTTCTTGTCCTGGTATTATTCGGGCTGAAATCATTCCCAACGAATTTTTTTTATTCCTGGCACTAGTTGCCATCCCGGGGGGATCGGGAACGCCCCTTGGGACTTGCCACGAGCCGGCTCGGGTGCCTGGTTCAGGTTTAACCAGGGCTGGTTCATGACAAAATGGTATCAGAGGGGGACCAGGTTCTTGTTATTTGGGGTGTCTGGTAGGTGGAGATTAGGACGGTCGGGACTCGGGAGGTAAGTGTGGGAAGAGCGTCGCGAACCCTTTCTCTCACTAATTCTCGAGTTACCAGGGTAGTCTGGGATTTGAGTCTTCTGCTTTTGTTTTGGATTGAGGAATGACAATGGGGGTGAGCAAGTGTCACGTCGTGACCTCAAATGGAGTAGTGACCCATGTGGAGTCCGAGTGCACGGTTTAAGTTCCTCCTAGCTATTAATGATTACTTGGGGTGTGGCTCACTACCATGTCGCTAGGTTGAGCGTGATTTCTAGTTCCTCATTTTGATGATTCGTTATAAGTTGTGTTTTGTTGCTTCTGGTTAGTTTAAGTGTGCTTTTGAAAATGAAAGTGGATTTTGAAATAAAAGTGTTTCTCTGAAATGGTTTTAAATTGTTGAAGTGGGTTTTTAAATTAAGGGATCATTGGTTGGAAAGTTAGTGTTTATTTGGAATTGGTAAAGGGTGGCTTGGTGTGAACCTTGGTATTCTTTATGGAGGATCACGTGTGTGTGGGTATGTATGAAAAGTGCGTGAGGCACTTGTTTATGGATGATGTTTATGGACACACATGTGATGATTCATGAGATGCCATGGGTGAGTTTTTTAAATATAAAGGAATTGGAAATTGGTTTTTTCTCCGAAAAATGGATTTTTGGCCTGTGAGAAGTGGCTTTTGTTTTTGAAAAATGACCTTGGGATAAATTAGTTTTGAAATTTTGAATGAAAATGGTGATTTTGAAAAAGAGGATTTTGGTTGTATTTATAATTGTTTGACTTCTAGGCCGATTGTCTCAGCTTGGGGTGTTCTATTAAATTATGTTTTGTCTTGATGCCAGTTTTAGTTTTATGCCCTATGCATTATTCAGAACGTGTCACCCAGAAAATTCCCCAAAAAAAATTGTTAACGAGTCATACCCAGTTCTGGATCAAATCAAGTGTTTCTTGTTAATTGATTTAGTCTAGGTTTTATAGATATGGTTGTGTGTTTGGTTGAATTAGAGTGTCTTCAGGTTGTTGGGAACTCCCAAGGTTGCTAAGGTTTGTGTGGTTTTAGTTGGAAGGTCCAGTTTTGGGCCAGTGGAGGTAGAATGTCTTACCATTGTTGGATTTTGGGGTGCGGTTGGTGGTGATTGGCTTTCTTAAGGGTCCTCCATCTGGTGAGGAGCACATGCCAGAGGAACCCGCCTATAAGGAGCTCTCCTCGCAGGATTTGTCATCTAGTTCATCATACCACATCTTGATGTGCCATCGGTATGACCTATTCAGGAATTCAAAGATGTCACGTTGCACCTCTTTAAAAACTTACCACCATTTTGGTCGTTTGAATCATCAGGAGGAAGAAGTTGGGAACTGGAGGATGAAAACGCCTGACTGTGAGGCAGAAGATGCTTCGGTAATTAGGGCCCCAACCACAGGTTTCGGGGTGAAGCCTCGCACATAGTCAGGAGCTGTGAGGGGTGTATGGAACCTCGGTCTAGATCTTGTTCTCAACTTTGGGATGGAAATATCCAAAGTTTTCTTGTTATGTTCTTATCGTCGTCATAAGCTCATTCTTATTGTGGTAGTTTGATGAGCTCGTTCTACTTAAATTCAAGTGGCACTATCTGCTCTTAGGGTGGTTTCTAAATCATTTGGATTCCTCAAAGGGTGTTGGTCCCGTGAATAAACAGACCCGTCCTGATTGGGGGTTTGGTCTCAATTATGTTTTTTTGGGGAATGTTTGGTTTCATGAAGTTAATGGGTGGTGTTTCTGGGCCCTACCTTAGTTTGGGCGCCTCTCCTTGGGCTTCCCTTTAGTGTGTTTTAGTTTTTTAGGGGATTCCACCATCCCAATATTCTGGTGTGCCGGTTTTCCCCATGATGGTTTTAACCCAAATGGTGGAATTGTTCCGTTGGCTTTGAGAAATTGGGTTGATCTCGGGCTAGGGATTCCCTAGTCTCCGTTAAGTCGGGTATTCTTTTTTTTGTTCGTCGGAGTGGGAGGTGTTGAGTTAGGTTCTCATCCTTAGGTTGATGGGTTGCTTTTTGGCAAGCTTTTTATTTAAAAATCTCTAACGTTTTTTTTTGGTCTGTGTGGATAAACTGAATGATTTTGTTTTGGGAGTTCCCGCGTTGGCCCCCTCGAGGGTCGTGTTTTCGGGTCTCATGGTTTTCATATTAGTGGAATTCTTGTGGTGGGGATAACCCTCTCGTGTTCTCCCCTCGTTCTATTGTGGTTTCTAATTTAATTGGTTGGGTATGAACTATGTTGTAAATGGTCACCCGAGATTCTCAGTTTCCTTTGGTTTTGTCTGGTCATGGACTTGAGTTGTGTTAGCTGTTGGCTTGGTGACTTTATGGGGGCAGAAAGTGTCTGTGGTGGGGATAATTGTCACACCCTGACCTCAGACTCTTTTTTTTATTCTTCTCAGGGTCACACATAGTTGGACCTGTTGAGTTTGGGCTCTTGATTTGAAATTTTTGATGTTTAATAATTTTGATAAGTTTTAGACTGGTGCGCGGGCACCGTATGGTTGGCGGTGACCACGCGGTCGGCTCAGGTGCCCGTGCAACTATCTAATGTTTAAAATAAATAAATTTTTTATAAAAATAAAATTGGTGGAATGTTTGCACCAATATTATTATGGAGTAGTTATTATTCTTATTATTATTAATGGACATGTTATAATTTTCATTAATATTGTTAACATTTAACGGGTCTTAAGTGTTCTTAATTTTTTTTATGGTTAAATTATTATTAATGTTATGATTATATAATTACTAATATTATTATATATATTCTCATTAAAAATTTGGTTATTAGTATTATTAAAGGGGTTAATATCATTATTATATTTATTCTTCTTATTTTTTTATTATTAATAATAGTGTAATTTTTTTAAGAAAAAAAAAGAAAAATAAAGAAAGAAACTCTAGGGGGGTGCCCCCCCCCTATTCACCCGATCACGGAACAACCCCCCCCCCTCCCCTACTGGTTGCGCGACGTCGGCCTCCCCCTCCCGCTTGGACCTTCAGTAGGCCTCCTCCTCTCCCTGCCGCGACCGCCGCCTCCCTCTCGTCCGGCTTGCTCGCGCCACCCCGCAACCCCCCTTTATTCTCCCAACCGTTCAACCCTCCTTCGGCCGGCGTGAACCGCACCAACGTCATCCGTCCGCCTCGCACCGGACCCGTCGCACCCCTACTTGACCGGTTCAACCTTCCTCTACAGACGATTCCCCTCTCGGTAAGCTCCTCTCCTCTTTCCCCTTGTGTTTTGGTTTTTACTTTTTGGATTTTAGATTTTCAGCGAGTATGGAGTTCATGTTATGGTTTAATCTAGTCATTTTTGGATGAATCATGGATTCTTAGGGTTCTCTTGTGATGCGTTTGGTGTGTGATTGAAGTTTCACCTAGAGTGTTGGAGTTTTCGACACACGTGGTAGGTGAATTTGAGTGTTTCCTTTTCAAAGCACTCTGTTGATTCTTGAATTATTTTAAATAAATTTTATTTCATGATTCGCGTGTTTATGATAGCTTTGCGTAGCTTATTTTGGTGTTTTAGAATTGATAGTTTTTGTTTGAAATTAAGTTTTGAAGCAATTATATTTTATGCCTATGTAGTTGTACACTAGTTGTTGTTTTTCACATTTTATTGTTTATATAGTGACCTACGGTTGTGTTTTCTTGATGAAAGATTTGATAAAAAATAAACTTTAGGATGCTCCTCTGTTTATGCACCTGTTTATGCTTTGCCAGCTAGGGTGGAACTAAATTCCAATATTTTCTAATGTTATCGTTGGTTGTCTTGAGTGGTGTTCTTTTTTGTAAAAATCATTCTTGGATCTTATTATCCTGTGTTGGTTGGTTTTATGGAATTTAGTTTTTACTTGGAAATGATTTCATGTCTCTTTGTAAGTTCGATGCACCATTAAATCTTGACATATCCATGGGTGCACTAGCTGCACACATGGATGTGCCCTCAAATGAAGATGGTGTTTTGAATGGTTATTTTTCTCGAAATCTCAATTTTCTAAATGGTTCTTGGTTTCAAAATGTTTTGGTCTCTTCATGTGACACATTAAATTAGTTTAAAAAGGAATCTACGAAGATATGCCCGTTTGGACTTTTTTTGTTTTGAATACAAAAGTGGTGTTTTGAGTTTTTAAAAAAGATATTGTAAAATATTTGTGTAAAACCATTTGATTTTGTAAAAGTGAGTGTTGTGTTGACAACTTCCGGCATTTTATAAAGCAGGTTTGATAATTAAATGACGTGACGACCCGGTTGTCACTTTAGTGGATGTGGAATGACTATTTATAAATATATATATGTCGGGGGGCTCTTATCTTGGGTAACCCTTCTGGATGAACGCATAGGAAGTGTCCGTGTTTGGGGTAGGCAAGTGCGGTGAGATGAGTCACGCATGCGAGGGCCTCCTACTTACACATTGATGTAACCACCATGGGTTCCTGGGCATTTTTAGTTGATCGAGTGAGAGTTGCTTACTAACCCCGATTAGACGGGTTGGTACCCACTGGTAGAGTTAGAGTCCAGTTGGGAAGTGCCGATAATTTTGTCACGAGGGTGATCAGTTGGTTATAGACTATGGGGCTTCACCATACGCCGGCAGGTGGTTCTGAACCGAGCATGTCCATGGGTCTTCTAGGGATGTTTAGGATCACCCATGGTTACTTGTTTTCCTTGATTGTTTACTTTCAGTTATCCTTTACAGCTTATACTATTACCTGTGTCCTTTAGCACTAATTTTTCTCCTTGTTGGTTTATTCACTTTCTATTGCACTAGTTTGTTCCAGCCTATTTTGTTTACTTGCTTCCTTGTTAGAAAAATCTGGATCTTTTTATCTTGATTTTGTTTATGAAATGACAAATGGTTTTGGAAATGGTATGTAGCGTGTGTTAGATTTCTTTAAATGAAAGGAAAAGTATATGGCTTGTTTTAAAAACTAAAAAGTCAACTTTTATAATTGTATTTCAAACTGGTGTCAACGGATTTCTTGTGAAAGGAAACGTTTGGATTCAGTGGTTTACTTTGGCTTTCCTACTGAGCATTTTTAATGCTCACACCTATTTTATCATTTCGATTTCAAGTTTTCCCTTGCTCTGGTTTTTCTGGTTTGAGTCTCTCAACGTTGGAGCGAGGTTTCTCTCTAGTTGGGTGGTGACTTGCGAGGTCACGTGGAGGTATGTTTGGTCGCGTGACTTTTATTTTGTTGTTGTTATTAGTGTTTATTTGTTTTGTTTGGTTTTCATTCATTCTTATTGTCCTGGTATTGTTCGGGCTCAAATTTTTTCCAACAAATTTTTTTTATCCCTGGCACTAGTTTCCATCCTGGGGGGATTAGGAACGCCCCTCGGGACTTGCCGAGAGCCGGATCGGGTGCCCGGTTTAGGTTCAACCAGGGCTGGTTCGTGATAAACCCAGTCAAGTTTCGATCCTATGGTAAGATGGGTCATCTGCACCACTTTTGTAGAATGTTTCCTATGGATTCTGTTGAGAAAGGGTATGAACTGACTCCACATTCAAGAGTGAGATTAGCAGTTTCTCATCAGGTAGGGAGCTAGAGTACAGTTGGATGATCAGGCCGAGATAGTGGTTGTGGCTGTAGTATTCAAACACTAGTTTTGTAGCAAAAGTAGTTTGGATTTTCTTAGGGTAGCCAGTAAATATCTCAGGGTCTTAGTTTAGACTAGATATACATAGTGCAATATACCCTTGAGGAGTAAAATCCCAGACCTTCTACTTTCAGAGGTACTATTCTAGTAGCTTCTACTTTATCTTCAACATTTTTTGATATAGGATCTTTTTATAGCTTCATATTTGTGCCCATTTTAGAGAGAATTGGGATCGATATTTATACTTATGATATTTTCATGATTCTTAACACTACATTGGGGATCAAAATGGAGGATGTACGTCAGTCATGGAGTGCCCCTTGATATTTGTTGGTGTCAATTCGTATGGGAACTCTTTGTTCTCAACATAACAGGGTTTGAAATCATTCTTGATATGTACTATCTGGTTCCCTTTTCTGATTTCATCAATTTCTATCATCATAGGGTGACCCTCACATCACCATATGGGGAGATTTTATTCACAGGGGTTAATGGGATGTCTATATGATCCAAGCTAGACCTGAAAATCATGGGCTAAGTGGGATGACATCCCAAATTTATATTTTATATATGGATGATTAGGGAACATGTCATATTGATTTCCCTCTAGTGGTTGATCATTTCAGGGACATCTTCTCAGATGGATTTTCAGGATTACCTCTAGTGAGAGAGGTAAAGTTCTCTATTGAGATAGTGTTAGGAGATGCACTAGTATCCAATCATCCTTTCAAGATTGATACTACTAAGATTCAAGAGCACAAGAAGTAGCAAGAGGATTTAGTGGAAAATGTTTCCATCTAACCCAGTACAAATATGTGGGGTTGTTCGATCCTTTTTGAGAAAAATGTGGACAAACTCTTGAGATTTTTGTGGATTACTATAAATTGAACCAGCTATCATTTAAGAACTGGTATCCTCTTCCAAAAAAATATTATCTCTTTGACCAGATTCAAGGATCTTGGGTCTATTCAAAGACTAATTTGAGATCTATTTATAACCAGATGCATGTCAGACCATCATACATACCTCACATAGCCTTTCATAGAAGGTATGGTCTCTATGAGTATTTGGTTATTTCGTTCGGTCTCACGAATGTGCCAGCAGTCTTCATGGACCTGATGAACCAAGTGTTCCATCCTTACCTAGACTCATTTGGGGTGGTTTTCAGGGATGATATCTTTGTGTATTCACATAATCTATATCACCATGACAAAAATCATGATATTTTATTGGATACACTAAGAGAGAACCAATTATATGCTAGGATCATAAAGTGCCACTTCTAGATGGATCATATTCACTTACTAGGTCACATTATCTCAAATATAGGTTTATGAGTTGACACGGAGAAGGTTAGAGTTATGGTTTCTTAGGAGAATGAAAATAATGTCATTTAAGTATGGATTTTCTTGGTGGTATCAAAGTATTACAAGAATTTAATATAGGGATTCTCACTTTATGAAGCACTGCTTATGGTATTTAATAAAAAGGGTGTGAAGTTTTTATGGATACATTCATATGAGACAACCTTTTAGGAGAAGGAAAGGATATTGAATTCAGAATCGATACTAATTGTTTTTAGATCCAGGAAAGAGTTTCTCTATGTAAGATGATGCATTAGTTATCAGGCTAGGATAAATTATTATACAAGGAGATAGATTCATGGCATATATGTATCAACATTTGAGGCCACATGATAGGAATTACCTGATGCACAATCTCATGTAAGATTTAGTTGTTCGCACATTGCACTATTGGAGATATTACTTACTTGGAGACTGTTTCTTGGGGTACACAAACCACAAAATCCTTAAATACATATTTACAAATTGTGATATGAATCAGAGGAAGTGAAGGTTGGTTAAATTCCTATAGTATTTCGATTTCAAGATTTCCTACACTCCTTGTATAGGTAAGGTAGTTTTCAATGCATGGAGCATGAGGACTCAGATATAGGTAGTTCAATAAGACAATAGTGAGTGGGATCTCATGGATTTATTCTATGAAATTCACTTGGAGGTGCATGACAGTCAGGGGAAGACCATTCTATCAAATTTAGTTGTTACCTATACCCTACTGGATAGAGTGAGGATAAATAATCTATCAGATTCTAAGATCCTAGTCCTACAGGAGAGTGTGGACGGTGAGGACCCACCTCTTGGTTGGACCATAGGTGAGGTTGAAATTATGCATGTTTATGGTCACATATGGGTTTCTTTAGACATGCGCAAGGAGTTGATGTGATAATTTCATGATTTAGCTTTGGAAGTGAATCCTAGCATCCCTAAGATGTTTCAGTATTTACATTTCCAGCACTGGTGGTCAGGTATGAAAAGATATATAGCTGGTTTTTTTATGAGGTGTTCCAACTGTTATAAGGTGAAGGAAAAACATCAGCAGCAACATGGAATTTTATAGCAGTTACCCATACCTGAGTGGAAGTGGGTTGATGTTATGATGGATCACATGATAGGTTTACCGAGTTCATCCCAAGGTAATGATGTCATTTGGTTTTCAGTTGATAGGCTCATAGAGGTTGTACATTCACTGCCAATAAAGGAAACCTTCAGTGTTGGTGAGCTTGGTAGGTTGTACCTTAGTGAGACAGTATGACTTCACGGGGTCCTGAATGCTATCATTTTTTATTGGGATTCCCATTTTACTTCATGGTTCTATAAATGGATAAATAAAAAATTGGGTAAATGGGTGATTCTGAGCACAGCATTCCACCCCCATATAGATAGTTAGTCAGAGTGCACAATTCAGGTGCTTGATGACATGATGTGATCATGCGTCCTGGATTTCAGGGGCTCTTAGGAGAGGCATATACCCCTGGTCAAATTCACCTACATCAATAGCTTTTAGGATACTACTTAGTTGGATCCTTATGAGGCTTTGTATAGTAGTCCATGAAGATCACCCTCTATGATGGTTAGAGGTAAGAGAAGCAATTATGCTTGGATCTCATCTTGTTCAGGGGACCACAGAGCAGTTGAAGTTGATTCAAATGTATATGGATACTATACAATCTCATTAGAAATCACATACTGATTTCTATATATGACCACTAGTGTTTGAGTTTTGGGATTAGGTTTTCTTACATGTTTCACTAAGGTTGGTACATAGGAGAATCATGAGATAGGGTAAGCTTTCACCGCATTATGTTTGGTTTCTTGAGATTCTATAGAGAATCTGGTTGATAGCCTATCAGTTGCTGTTACCTCAAAGGCACTGATCCATGCACGATGTCTTCCATGTATCTCATCTGTGATGTTACCATTCAAACTCATTTCATGCCTTTCATCCTAAGGATATTGAGTTATATGTTGATGTGTCCTTTGTGGAGAATATTATATGTATTTTGGATTATATCACAAAGTTTCACCATGGTCATTCAGTTACTTTTGTATAGGTTCTATAGAAGCACGACTGAGTATAGGATAAAACCTGGGAGTGGGAGGCTGAAGTATTATCATAGTTTCCATAGTTATTCATAGATCATTCTTCACTACTATTAGAAGGTAAATTTGGGGAAGAATTTCTTTAAGAAAGAATTTTTTTAATAACCCTATTCTTTTTTGAGGTAAGGACCACTTACTTTACATATTTTCTCAATTTAAATGTTTAAATGTTACCTTTCGTGAATTCCCATAAAGGTAATAGAGGTATTGGGGGCATCTAAGGCTGGTTCAGATCCTAGAACCTAAGTTTTGAGGTGAAATAAGTCTGGAATATTGTGAGTTTAAAATGTGTGGGGTAGATCGCATGGTTAGATAAAACCATGTGAGGTTGGAAAGTGAGAAGGGGAAGGCTACTCAGTTAGACCAAACCATATGATTTGGGGTCATGGCCATGTGTCCATGTCTACAATTCTGATGGTGGGTTTTTCACTGTTCTCATATAGCTAGTCAAACCATCTAGGTAAATTGTGTGATGTTCCCCTTCTTTCAACTGACCATGCATAGTTAGTGCATGGTTTGTAAACCATGTGATACCCAATTTTTGTTTATTTTACCATTTTACCCCTAATTAATATATTGAAATCTAAACGAATTTCATTTATCTCACATTGGATAGTAACCCCCTTTGATATCTCTTTTTGTTCATATTCTTGTATTTGATCATCATCTTCCATTTAATGTCTCATTCAAGAACTTTATGTCTCATTGGATCTATTCCAGTAATGTCTCAATTACTTTTTAGACATTCCTCATTTGATTTGGTATCAGCTATGCTATTTAGTGCAAGTTAATTTTCCCTAGTATTAGGTTCTTCATCTATTCTTTAATTTTATCCCGATCTAAGTCGAATCAGGATCTAAGACTAGATGATCTACCCTCTATGGACCTATAGTAAGTGGTATCATGAATTTCATTTAAATTCAAGTGGTTATATATATATTCCATTGTTTCACGTACCCAATTCTTAGATTTTCACCTTACAAATGAACATTAATCCTTGAATTGAATTTTTTAGAATGGCCAACTTAATTAAAGAGTACCATTATTAAATTTTTATAGATTGAGGACCTTGAAACCTAAACCACCCCTTTGGGTGTGTTTTTTAATTAAATGAAATTTAATATGGTATATAATTTGTATACCTTTGACGTGTGCCTATTTACCCCTTGCCATGGGATTTGAGTTGTGAATTGAATTTTGAATCAATTTATGAATTCAATTACGAATTTATATGTGTTTTGAATTGTAATATCAATTTTAATTGAATTGATAAAGAATTGGGAATGGATTTTATGTCCCTAGACACTTTCCATGTTTTGGTTGTTTTAGCATGAGATGCTTGTTTAAATTAATTGCCCATGTGAGTAATTGGGAGGAAATCATTCTAATATTATCCTTTGAATTTAATCACCTCCTAAGGAGAGTTGAATTGGAATGTTATTGGTATTCACCTTGAAATATTTAAATTTAATTGTTTAAATGGTATTAAATTGATTAAAAGTTGATATGAATTGGGTGAAACATGGATTCAAATGAATAATTCCATGGATGGAATCAATTGGATTGAACCTTCCTTATGATTTATTGATAATTAGGCTCTATAGTGGACTGTTAAGGGATAACTCTAAGGCTTGACTGTTATATGTTGGGTGAAACATGGATTCCTTATGGAATTCTAAGGATGGACTCAAGGTAATTTGATCATTCTGACAAGGGTGATACTTGGGCTCCCCTTAGTGGACTACCAAGTATGGAATTGAATAGAAGGGATGTTATACAACACCTATAGTGATACTGGGGTTCTTGAGAGGTTCCCTATAGACAAGCTTATAGGGTGTTGGTTCATGTTATACCTGGAGTGATACTTGGATTCTAACTTAGGAAGGCTAGGGATGGGCTTAGGTTCTAAATTGATTAAATAATTAAATGATTTATATGATGTGTCTTCCAAAACAAATCACAATCTTGGATT
This sequence comes from Viscum album, assembly GCA_963277665.1. Lineage (NCBI taxonomy): Eukaryota > Viridiplantae > Streptophyta > Magnoliopsida > Santalales > Viscaceae > Viscum > Viscum album. The sequence continues at coordinate 792,992,042 of OY728121.1, forward strand.
AGGTATTTCCTAACACTTTATGGATGGACTTCTTAGGCATCCTTGATAATATCACAACATTGGATGTTGGAAATTGTGTCAGGTCTCGATACATGTTAATTAAGTGTTAATGAATGGTTAAATGAACTTGATTACATACGATATATGCCTAGATATTGAATTAGAGACTTATTACTAAATGAACTTTATTAAATTAATTGGTATTATAACCTGGAATTATGGGATGTTTACTTTTTATTACTTACTTTACTTTTTATATTTTTTCGTGCACACTATTTTTATATATATACACTGACTAAATGGAATCATACCTTGGGTGGTTTTCTACTGGGATTATGTCTCACACCCTATTTGGGTGACCTTTGGGTACCCAAACAAACTATATGATTGTGCGTATGGAGAAGGGAAAGCTCCCTTTTATAGGTTCTTGATTGATTCTTAGGAGTATAGGATCATAGGACCGAGATGAAGCTCATGGTGCTAGATGGATACTTTTGTCCTTTTTATTCTTTGTTACATGTATTTTACCTCTACCATGTATACATTTTATGGTTGTTTTGTAAAAAAATATGACATATATCATCAGTGTATATGAGATTCTTTTTGATAATATTATTTATTCATATTGTGTATCTATTTTCTATATGATTTATTGCTTATGATGCTTATCATTTGTTGATATTCTATTGTGTTACACTCTGGTAAGAGGATATAGTCTCCCCACAGATAAACCTAGGTCCTCACACTGCTAGTTGGCAGCCTGTGGAATTTTGATATATGCACTTGAGGCCATGTAACCAACTAATATTAGTGTGGAATTGAGTGGAATCCAGGTTTAGGATGTTACAGTAATTTCCCTTCTGATAATTACATCATGTAGTATAAATCAAAAAAAATAAAATAGAGAAATAAAAAATAATATTCTAAAAATTTTAAAATGATACATTAGTCTGAAAATAAACCAATAATAATTCAAAATATTACATCAGGGAAGTAAATAGAAAATAATATAATAAGAATGTGAAAATTTTGATTTTCTCATTCCACCTGAGTGACCACACTAACAAATAAATCTATATAAATAAAACATAATTTAAATTATATCATATTCATTTGGAAGATGAAAATATATATAAACTTGAGATAAAATATAATTGAATAAATAATTGATGAAATAAGAGATATTTATAGAAATAAATCAACCTATATGATCATTATAAATCCAACCGTTGGAATATTAATCTGAATATTGGAATAATAATCTGACCATTGGAACAGTAACCTAACAGTTTAAATAGTAATCTGGTTGTTAGGAATAATAATCTGGCTTTTAGAATAGTAAACTCACTATTGAATGTATGAAATAATATTTGGGTATCTTATAAATAAAAATATGATATATTTATATCATGGTACAAGTAAATAATTGTTTTAAAAATGATAAATTAATTGTTTATATTTTTATAAAAAATAAAATTTTTAATCACACTACTAAAAAATAGAATAACATAAAATAAATTTTATTTATATAAAATATATTTAAAATTTAATATAATTTTTTATTATAATGATAATACAGTTTTATTAAATCAAAAATAATTTTTCAAAGGGTCTTAAAATTGGTTATAATATTAAAATCAATATTTTTCGAATAAATGATGATTTTACTTAAAAATTAAATTTATCATATTTAGAAAATTATTTTTAAAAAATTTATCCCAGTTTTTGAAATATACATGTATAAAAATGTTTAGGGTTAATATTTGGTATTTTTCTAAAATAGTTAAATATTTGGGTAAATAGTTAAATACGGTAATTTATTGTATGTAATATTTTAATCTAAATACATTAATTTTTGAGTCATAGATGGTGTAAGCACCCATTAGTTCAAAATAAAATCCACAAGTGACTATATATAGTCATAATTTTTAATAATTTTGAAAGTCTTGATCCAAAATAATAAACTAATGAATATAATAATCAAAAACACCCCTCTGCTACACTTATAAATATCACATGTTCTCCTCACATCTTCAAAGTATTTTATCTTTCTAATATTATACCTAATTACTCTCCCAGACCTATTTCACATGTCTTAGTGTCTCTAGTCTCATAAAAATGCTAATTCAAATTTCCTTAAGGAGGTTCTCAATGAGACGATATTCAATAGGTAAAATCCTCCTTCCTTCTCTTATAAATTCTTTCGTTCTTCTACCATATCCTCACCCCTATACAAACTTTCATGGTAACTCCAGTATCATATATATACTGAAATTTTATTCTGTTCATGTAATATCCATAATCAAATCTATTCTCATCTGCTTTTATTATTAAAAAATGAAAACATCATCTATGGTATGTTGATTCCCCACCTTTGTGGATGATGAGTTTTCATTTCTCATTATTGCATTCATTAAAGGTTTATATTCAGTTATAATTGTTCAAAATGAACTATATATTTCTTTATTATACATTGTATCACATTTTCTAATTAATATATGGCCATAATATAAACTAAAATGAAACTAGTTTGTGATGGTTGAAAAAACCGCCAAAATAAACTAAACAATTATCAATAACATTTTATCAAATGAATCATCATAATACCATAAAATGATATATGGACTATTTAAACATTTTTAAGTAAATTAAGACCACATAATTTCACTTCTAGAGTACGATTATCAATTGATAAGAACGTCTATAAATATACACAAGATAACTAGCCATGAAACTGTGAAATAAATGCTCCCAGAACAATGAAATTAACTTTATAAATCATAAAAAATTCCATAAATGAAATTAATAAAATTATAATAAATAAAATATATTTTTAATAGGTTATTAATTAAATTATTATTGAATATAATTTTATTATCCAGGACATTAAGTGCAATTTCATAAGACATTCGGACATAAGGCAGGGGATCTCTTTGAACCTTCATTTTTTCCTTTAGGATACACTTTCTCTATCATTACCCCAATGTATTTCCTCATTATTATTATATAATTATTCTAAATTATATTTAATATTCAGCACATATGTATCTATCTAAAATCATCTTTATTTTATGGAAAAATACATATTTTAAAAGCTTCCCTTCTTAATTATTCTTGATAAGAAAACCCGATTTAAGGGACCTTATCTATTTCTTACACATTATCATGTACTCTCCATAAACTATTTTATGGAAATAATAATTTTCTAAAATCACTCATTTTATCACGAAAAAAAATTAGTTCAATTCTGGTTTTATGAAAACAATTAGTCCTTTTTCCCCTTTAATGAATCTTTAATATTTTCCATAAAACTGTGACGAAGCGGCACATTTACAAAGTTACCTAACCATTATTTTTATACTTTTTTCACATCATTTAGACATAATTTATCTTTATATATGCTTATTTTCAATTATTAATGTACAATTATGATTTAAATCAATTATTTCATGGATACCATTATGATACACCATTTTTTTATGCCTTATGACATGATTACAAAACCCATTTCATTCCATGGGTAACCATTATGTTTATTCCATTTGTTTTATTCGTAATTTGGAACAAATATGAATGAACATGTCATGATGGGTGCACCTAGATAGTTATTTGTTGTATTAGGTAATGTTTAGTCTCATGAGACATCATGAATGGGATTATAGAGTAAACCCAGTCCATTATGGAACCATGTCCTCCATGTGATGTAGTCTTGGCAGTTAGCCTTGAATCATGTTTATGTCATGTTAAATGTTGCTTCCAAATTCTTATTTTTCCATGATCATATGATCCCATGTTCTATATTTTATGATTCTGTATGTTTATTCATGTGTCACGCATTTTTATGTCATAATTTTATGCATTCTAAATCATGTGTTATACTTTATTACTATGTTTATTCTCATACCGGGATTTTTAGCACATCCCTTTTTTCTATGTATTCACCAGGTTATCTGATACATTTATAGGAACTCAAATGGAGTTTGGATCTCATTATGTAAAAGATGTTATATTTTGGTTTCATGTTTCCAAATTATGTACCTAGTCTTAGAATACACTAAAACTCATGATCCTTGGTTTATATTTGATGGATAATTATGCATAAAATAATGTAATAATATGGGTAAAATGATATTGTCACTACAAATTATTTAAAATAGATCAATAATATTTACCTAGATACGAATTATGCAAACTCTTGTAAAATTAAGTCTTTGAAAATAGAACTTTTACCATTACCATGGTAATTAATTTTAGCTATGTGACTTTTTTTATGTCTAAAACGATATTTAATTTATTAAAAAAATTATCATTCTGATTCCATGTATTAAAATTCTTTTATCATATTCAATTTTATAGGTGATAAAAATTAATTGTATTTTTAGTGCACATAACGTATAATGAAAATTTTTGGAGAAATGTTTATTTAAATCATAAAATTAATTTATTACTTACCTAGTAATAACAACCAGATGGATGTTAATTTATTTATTATATATATTATCAATAAATTTAATTAAAATCATTATTTAACCATAATATAATAAAATCGATATCGTACAAAAATATATTTTTTTCGGAAAATATTTTTTTTTATGATATGTTTCTGTTAGATATTTAGATATACTAATCGAAATTTATAAATGAGTTCATATTAAAAATAATTTTTATTTTTATTTTTACATATATTTCATAATGTGGTTACCTCTATTTATACTCATCAACTTAATGGATACATTATAATGGTAATATTTATTAATCATAATTTTTTCTTAATAAAATGAATCTTAGTTCACCTTGGTTCAGTGTTCTGTGTGGAGAGAGCTATTAATCATAGTATTTAATTAAGGGAATATATATAATGAAATCACAAGGTGTTAAATTCTCACCTCTCAAATAAATTTCATCCTTATAATTTTAATTATCCCTAAATAATGAAATGAAAAACTAATGGTATCAATCAAGATGTAATTTCCAACTCACTGTCATGGATAAAACTATAAAACTAATTTTTTTCTTTATAAAAGGTGTATATCGATATTCTCAACCATTGTTTCTAATATTCATCCCTATATAACTATATTTATTTTCATTTTCTATATAAATTTCTTCACAAATTCATTTTCATGATCCTATTTTAAACCAAATTCTAAAACCAAGAATGGTTATCATGATGACATCATACCCAAGTAAACCATCATATGAGTAAGATAAATCAATCATAATATGTCTTGTCCTATGCTACCTTTTCTTAACCTATGAAACATTTAATTAATTTTTGTTTTAATTGTATTAGGTTCTCTTATACTTCTTAACCAAATCCAAAACAAATTGTCCCAAAATTATCTTGATGTTTCTTACAATTTTCTAAACTCAAAAATCATTAAAATCTATGCTCTAAAAATTAAAATTACTCTTTATTCATCAAATCACATATCAATTAATGTATACCTTAACTTAGGAATCTCTACATTTTAATCTAATTTATTCATGATCAATACCTATTAGCTTATCTAACATAAATATATTCATATCCCTCATAATGGTTTATAAAGAGCATGTGAATTATTCAAAGGATATCAACTAGAAGTTTCAAATAAACTATGCAGTTAAATTTCTTTTCATACAGCACATTACGATAGATTTAAAACCAAAACATACTTTTTAGGGTTATTATCCCTAGTTTTATTTTCAATAGAGCCTATATTCACATGTTTGAATCTTGACAGGGATGTCATTAATAGGAAACCACACACTATATATATTAGAAAAATTTTAGGATATTTTTAATATGTATACATATCCCAAGGGTTTTTAAAAATGTTATCTATTCAGAATCCTGAAAATAACTAAACTAACCCCCCAAAAAAATAAACCCAACTCTGATACAAATTGAGATGGATCAAGTCAAACTTATATATATTTCCAGGATATAAACATTAAATATCACAAATAATCATTTAAATTATTTTGAACATTTCTCCATAATTTCACCATTATATACTTCCTTTTAGACAGATCATATGTCATACTCATCATTATACCTAGGGGAATGGAAAACAAAATAAAGGGGTGATCTAAAATTCTCTGAAAGGGAAAAAAATCAATGATTCCTCAAATGGGTTAGATCACAAGAATATGAGAAACATGAGCATGGAATAAATATCTTATTAAAAATAATATATAACATTAAGATTTTTTCCACGAGGCATGATATAAAGGCATAAAACTTCAAATAATAAAATATATATCATGGAATGAGAGTATAGAAACATGAGATGATAAACATGATCCATGGTGAATGAAATAAGCATATAACCTAGAAAAGTGGCATATCATTGAAATTTAGTATTACAAGAAATTATGGAATAACAATAATCTTAAATAATAATTACATTGTGGATTAGGAATCATAATCCTATATCCCATTTTTGAGTTCGTTATTGAAAAACTATTGCCCATTAGTGACTTAGGTCTCACAAACCTAAAACCCATTAGTGACTTATGCATCATAAACCTATGAACCATTTGTGAAATAGGTATCTCAAACCTATCTCCCATTTTTATCTCATGAGATTTAGAACCTTAACCAATGAATTTTAGTGATACATAGAACTCCATAGACCAATATCCATATATATATATATATATATATATTCTATACGATATCAAAAATTTATCTTATCCTAGAAACCTATGGAATTAAAATGGGATCATATCATTTCCAAATGGTATCTTATAACATTATGTAAAAATTATATCGGTTGATACTAAAAATTAAATCAACTAAAAGGAGTATGTAATAAGAGGATTTAGGGATAATTAATTAAATATAACTCTATAGAAGATAGATCATTTGGAGATAGATAGGAAAATATAAGTGAAGTCAAAAGAAGATATTTCATAAAAAAATATACCTCTATTTAAAAATACAACATTATGAGTCACCTTAAAATTTTATTTTCATGAAGGTGACATGAAAAAAAACACCACTTTAAAAGAGATAATAAAAATGGATACATGAATATTAAATAATTCTTAGTTAAAAAATGTGGAGTGGAAGATAAAATATATCTTCATGAAAGGATAATACTTTTATAATATTTTAAAATACCTTTATTTAAACTCACATCGTAAAAAGGATAATAAAAAATATTTTGAATAGAGGTAAATGGAAATAAGGAGATAACATGAGACAATAATTATTTAGTTTTAGAAATAATAATAGAATTAGTTTTATAAAGAAATAACATAAGCATGTATGTGACAAAACTATAAAAGTAGATGTGGATTATTCATAATAATGTGGAGTTTTTATTGAGAAATAACTATGTTAATGAAGAATAATTTAAATAACATCCCTTAAAAGGATTTAATGTCAAATATATTAAAATCCATAGAAAAATGATATTATGTACCATATAATTAAATTATAGGGTATATTTTATCCAAATTATTATAATAAATTTCAAGAAGAAATATCATAACTCATTGAATATAAATTATGATAAAAAACCCATATGGATTTGGAAACTTTTTAATCCAAATATACTAAATGGTATAACCTTATATGGATCAAAAAATACCATAAATTAAATGATAAGTATGAATAAATACATAAAATAGTATTATATACACCAAAAATGAGAAAATATAAATAAGGGATTCATAAAAATACTTATTAATAACTATATAATAAAATTGGGTTATAAATTACACTATATAAAAGAAGAATATTTTTATAATATGAAAAATGTGTCTCACTAAAGGTAAATTGAGATAGAAACCCTTACAAACATCATAATTCAAGAAGTAAGAAACTTTTAAAAAGGGTTTTCTGTGATAGAAATGTAAATCCCCCAAAAAAAATTAAAAACATCATAATACAATCATAGGGAAGTATTTACCAAACCTATAATAATGAAGTTTAAGAAGAAACAATATAACTCAATAAAAGTTTGTTGAGTTAAGAAACGCCCTTACCTTGTATTCCTACATAGTTAAACAGAGACTAAAATCCTATATAATAAACAAAACTATATTAATAACTTATTTAATAACTGTATTTATATATATTAATTTTCAGACACTTCATTTACAGTCATTTATTAAAAAAATATTAGTCGGTTATAGTTTCGTTATTATCATCAGGTCTTAGTAATTCCAATTGTTTGTTTTGAACTAGTTTCATAATGGCGGTCCATTCATGTTTATTGATTTAAATTTCATCATTATTATATTATTCAGTATATTCAAATAAAAATTTTCAATGATTTATAAAATATCATTTTCATTTAGTATAATACATGGATATGGTTTGTAAAGATGGAATTTGTGATGAACTTGTATCCGTAATTTTTAATGAAGAATCAAATTATATTAATAATGATCTAAATATTAATATAACCATTAAAAACATTAATAACATAATAAATTTTATATTAAATCATTAAATAATTTTTTATAACCAACCATATATAGTAGTGATGAAAAAAATTCATCACATCATGGAGGCAGTAATCCACACATATACACAGATGATGTTTTCATTTTCCATAGAAAGGAAAGAAGGTAAGAAATGATTTATCTTTTTAGAATCTTAAAATTTTTATAAATATAATATTTACTTATTAAATAAAATTTTATAACAATAAATTTATTTCAGTGATGAAAAATAAAACATGTCATTCATGGAGGCAGTATTCCACACATACACATGAATAACATTTTCATTTTTTAAAGGGAGGGGGGATGGTGGATAATGGTTGTACAGTCAATATAATAACATTTAAGTATAATAAGAATACTTATTTCATTATATTAATATATTATAATGGGTTTGATGAGGGTGAATGAGAAATATAGATAATAAAAAGTTAGATAGTGGGTAATACTCATGTTGAGAGTTTGAATCTTCTCTTGAAGGATCCATTGGAAATAGAGAAATTAGGGATTCTCCATAGAATAAGGGGATGCCAAACATGGAATAAGACTATAGTGGAGATAAAATTAGAATAGTATCAATATAATATCAAAATATAGTCATTGTTTAGATTGGGGGTCATTGTTTAGAGTGGGTGGAAGTGAGATCCTTTTATAGGTGGAAAAGAGGGACTTTTACTTGAAATTGAATGGTAGGTAAGGGGTAAGAATGGAATTGTATGAATGTTAGGTGAGTTAGTAGAGTAAAGGTTTTTGATACATATATTTATTAATTTCTATATGAACAAATTTATTCTATAATTTTTTGTGTCAAATTAATTTAGTAAAATTCAAACCACTTTATGTTTCTCATTTTTACCCCTATTAGCCTTGATTAAAAATTAATAATAGCAATTATTTTTTTACTAAAAATATAAGACGATCCATATTTCCAAATTTTTACATTATTATTATGAATTTTTAATGAATTTAATCCAACTAAATCTCTCAATATTGGAAAAATATCTTTTAAATTAATGTATATAATATATAGAAAAGTATTTTTGTTCACAAATGTATTTTTAAAATATTTTGTGTTCTTAGTCAAATTTCATATCAAGGAATAATTAAATGAGTGTTAATTTATTTATTTATATATATGTAAACATTAAATTATTATAATTATTTAATATATATCATAATAATTTAATTAGGTAATAATTATGCAAACACTTATAAAAATAATTATTTTAATTAACTCATTTTTCATTAACATAGTAATTAATTTTACTCCCGGTAACTTATTTTAATCTATAAAAATGAAATTTACCTTATTTTGACAATTATAATTCCAAATATGATAATAATTTTATGTTATTTATTTTAAACATGTAATAAAAATAAATTTTAATATAAGAATTCATAACACATAAAAATAATTTTAGAAAAAATTTATATTCTAAGAATGAAATAAATTTATTACTTTCTAAATAATATCTATTAGATGGATTTTAACTTATTATATTATGTCCATTTTCAATAAATTTCATTGAAATCATTATTTAATAGTAATATAATAAAATTTATAGTGCATAAAATAGTAATTTTTCATAAAATATATTTCTACATATAAAATGATTTTGTTAGTTATTTAGCTACACTTATTGAATTTTGTAACATCCCAACATGGAAGCCACTAATAGTTCCCTGAGTTGTTGGGTCACATGGCCTCATGCATCCCCATATGCCAAATGCTTCCGACTAGCAGCGATGGCCTATGGTGTGTCTATGGTGAGACAATTCCCTCATGTTAGAGTGTAATGCAGTGGAGTAAACACATCGAACAATAGTTGAATCATAATATAAAACACTGATATAATATAATAATATAGAATACTATAATAATAAATAAGCCTAAATCTCTCATATAAAATATGATGTGTCATGTATCTACAAAGCAGGAAAAAATTTATACCAGAATCATGTACAATACATGTATCAACATAAAAAAGACCAAAAATGAATTATCCCCATATAGCATCACGAGCCTAGATCAATCCTATTACCTCTACTCCTACTCATATAACAAGTCAATCATCAAATATTGGTTCTTATGAAGGCCCCTACATGCATCCACGAAGTCTATCTAGGTACCCAACGGCGGCCCAAATTTGGTATGAGATAACACTCAGAGGGCCACCACCAATGGTGTCTATAACAAGTCAATTCTATGTAATGTAAACAAAATCAGTGTGAAATATATCATAAGCATGGAAATAATAAAATTAAATTGTGATCATGTCTAGACAAACATAGATCCATATAAACAACATTCAAGATCCTATAAACAAGGTATAACGACCCAAATTGTTATAAATAAAATTACCATTTTTGATTTATTTAAATGTCTCGTCAAGAAATATGGTAATAGAAAACACATGCACTTATTTTATTTTATTATATAAAATTCTATTTAAAAGACTATTAAGTATCATTATCATTGATAATATAACCATTTAACAATTATTACATGATTATTATAAATATAGGGTTTAAACAAATCTAATTGACATAAAAAAAGTAATTGATGGCCAAAACCAATAAGATCATACCCTATGAAGCCCATTTATTAGGTCTTCTAAGGGAGATATAATTTCTAGAATTCTCCCCTTACAAATCCCAAGTTGAGATCCAATAACTTAAGCATCATTGAAATGGTTTATGGGAGAAGTTCAAGCTCATAGAGATCATGGACCAAACCATGTTCGTTGAACCACCCCATGAAAGTATCACTATCACACACCTTACTCTTAGTGAGTTTGATGGTGTATTAAATGTAAATGTATCAGTACCCTACAAATATGAATATGTACTTTTATATAGAATAATGAATATATTTTCGTTCTATTACTGTTACTCTGTAAATGATATTTATTTTGATATAGTAGAGAACAAATTCTATTTTTGGTTAATATTAAAATTAAATTAGTGAATTAATGAATTAATTTATTTTTAAAATAAATAATATTTTAATATTATTAAAAAAATTATCATATATAAATGATCATATAATTTTTATCAAGTCAAATGTAATTTTTGTAAGGGTTCAAAAACTATTATTGTCAAAAAACCCATCATTTCTTAATAAATTTTGATTTTATTTCAAAAGTAAAATATTAAAATATTTAGAGAATTATTTAGATAGAATGAATGTTATTTTTGGAATTATAATTTCTAAATTAACAAACAGTTGATATTTTATAATTTTATGAGACATTCGAATATTTTGATAAAAATTAAATATCATATAAATATACTATGTGTATTATGACATCATAATGACCCAAAAGTGATGTAATAATTACTATAAATGAGATCCAAGACCAAATATATTTTTTAAATTAAAAATAATTTGATTTTAAGTTTATTCTATTTATTTTGTAAATTCATTATGAATCCTCCAAAACTTATAATATATTTTATGGTTTTAAAATCTTTTCTTTAAGAGTGTGACTAACCTCCACATAAGTAGGGGAATTATTTTAATAATTTAGGACACTATACTTATAAAATAATTATAAACACTCAATTTTTTCAAAAAAACATGATCAAAAACCAAGGGATGATTTTTTGTTTTGTATATTTTATTATGTAGAGTCCAAAACCTAAATAATAATGAAATCCCCCTCTTTTCCTATATAAACCCACCAAATATCCTATTTATCTTCACTAAAACTCCTTGAATCATGACCATACTCTTTCCTACACTCCTATTAGTCCTACATAGGCACCTCCAATCTCTCAAGAAGCCCCTACCAAGCTATTTTAGTCACACACTCAAGTAAGGGATCCTCACCTTCCTCTCCTTATTTCAATTCAAGCACCTTCTTTGGAATTTTTCTTCTTAATTGTAATTATTTATGATGTAATTTATTTATTAGAATAATATAATTTCCAATTGATGTTATTTGAATTAATTTTAATTTATTATCTCTCATTTTTACCTTCACCTAAGCAGTTACTATACTGAAATTCCGTAAGGTGTTTCTCTCTTCTCATTTCCATTCAAGAACTCCTTTTATGTTATGTCTATTAAATTACATTTTATTTATTGGTAAATGTTATTAAATATTTTAATTACTTTTCATTTAATTTATAGATGATTATATCTTCATTTTCACTCTCATTAGGCCTCCTGTGAACCTTTATGTACACCTGTTACCATGATGAAATTTTGTTAGGGGTCATTTCATTTCTCCTCCTTATTCAAATATCTTATTTACCTTATGTATTTTATCTTCATTTCTTTATTATGGGATGTGTTATTAAATATCCCCCATACTATATAATTTATTTTAAAATTATGAGATATCCCTTTATCTCATCAATCCATTTTATGAATTTTTATGTAACATCGTTATGCAACTGAAATTTCACCATGATTTTCCATGCCAAAACAATTGTGAAGTGAATACCATAACTATTTCTCTATAAAATGTGTTCACATTTATGAAAATATATGTATTATTGGGACTTTCATATATTTATTCCACATTCCTTGATCATTTAATAAATTATGATGATGAATGAATCCATGTTGTATGATCTATGTGGCACACTTAATCATGAGAATGAAATGAATATGATGGGTGTGCCCAGATAGCACTCTAATGCATTGGGTAATTTTTATTATCATGATACATCGTGTTGGGATAGGGAGAGAACCTGATTACTTTATAGTACTTTTTCCAGCATTATTTCTAGGTGGGTTTATCCATGACTAATGTTTATGATTCAGTGTTTTAAGTTGTTTCCACATTTCCCATGTTATGATTATCAAGTTATGTCATGCCTTATTATTCATGTTATCTTTATTCCTTATTGATATGTCTATTGTCTAAAATTTATCACTTATTCCATGTTTATTCCATTACTGGGCTTTATATATCACCCCTTTATTATGTATGTCCATAGGTTATTACATATAGTTTTAAGTTCAAATGAGAATTTTGAGCATGTTAAACAAGTTTTTAATAAAGATGTTGTATTCCTTATTTTATTTTGTTATGCAATGTACCTAATTACCAAAGATACTAGACTTCTTGATCATCTAAGTTGTATTAATTGTATTCTTATATAACAAATCAAGTATTAAAGTTAAACAAATAGAATTTTTTTATAATTGGTATCAGAGGAAAAGTTTATTTTTTTGGATTAAGATTCGAAAAATCTAGAGAAAGACTCATGGATAAGACTAAGTATAATAAAACATCCCTAAATTTAGGTCAGTATAGAGTAAGTGTTTTATCAAGAAAATAAATCCTTATATGGATACTAAAAGTGTATGTGGATCTAACACAAATGTACCTAGGAGTAACAAATCTCACAAAGCTTTTTTGGGCATGACTCGGGGTAACCTGGTACACGATAATAAGTCTTACTGTGTACCTAGTCTGACATTCCTAGGGGATATGATTTAATAAAATCATAATCTCATTATGAAACATTATTAAGGGAAAAATGAAATAAGAATATATGTTAGGAAATAAGTCATTAATAACATAGATTAAATCCTAGAAATTAATAATTTTGGTAAACAAATATAATTTAGAAGTTATCCCTTTAATGTAATTGGATTCTCATTTAAGTGTTTAATAGTTTAAAAATACCCATCTCTAATTTATCCTTTATTCTAACCAATTTCTGAAAATAGAAGGAATTAGGTAAATAATAAATGTGATGGGAAATGTGATGACTGCCCCAATGAGACAACAAGCTTGATAGGAGTAGGAATTGAAAACTTTATGATGATACTCTCCCAGTTGAATTAGGTTTCTAATTGAAACCTAGATCCAGATAATCACCCAAACACCCATAGGAGGGAACAATATGCAATTGAGATCTTTATGTGAAAAAGGCCTCCTGCTTTCAATAGATCATACGAATCGTTAATCATTGATTAATGGATTAACTCCATTGAGATTATCTTCTTCATCCTTCATGAAATTTTGATAGAATTATTAAAACACCACCACAAAGCATGAAAGTAGATCTATCAGTGAAAATGGAAAATGTACAAATTATTACATCCCAAGTATATAACTCCACCTCTATCAATTTTTGTGGGATGAACTTCTGAGAGAATATTTTTATACTATCTTTGGTATAATTTGATGCAATTTTGGGCATGTATTATCCTTCCCTATATAGATCCCACATAAATTTACATGAGAATGATATCACTCTTTGTATCGCGAATTGATGCCCAATTCAATACAAGTGCAAGGAGGAGTATGAATCTTATTTAGAACCATCATATCAAGAATGGATATTATTGACATATGAGAAATCATGTCATTCTCAAATGATTGATTATAAGTAAAGAATCATCCTCAAATACATGCCTATTGTTAGGGAATACACTGACATGTTTCTAGAGGAATTTTCCGGTGTTCCCCCTAGAAGTGAGGTTGAATTTTAAATCAAGCTTATACCTAGGGCGTTTCTATTATCCAAGACTCTATATAGAATAGATGATGTGGAACTTGAGAAGATGAAGAAAAAACTATAGGATAATATGGATAAAGGATTAATATACCCAAGTGATTCACCATGGGGTACACCAGTTCTCTTTTTCAATATGGATGAATCAATAAACCTTTGAATTGATTATTGTGAGATCAACAAGATCGCGATATAGAACAAGTACCTTATTTCTTGGATTGATGAATTGTTTGATCATCTATGTGGAGAAAAATACTTATCCAAGGTAGATATTTGGTTGGGATATTATCAAGTAAGGGTGATATATCTCCCTAATCCCATGTCTCCCAGATCTCTCTTACATGCTCATTCCACTAGGTTCCTTCTCCCCGCTTTGATTTTCCCCCTACCTTCTCTTCTTCATTTTTCTTGGTTCTTCTAGGGTTCCCCCCAGTTCTCTCTTGTGGATGGTCCGCTCTGGTTGCTCTTGGGTCCTTTTTTTAGCTCCAGTGATGGCATGTTGGTTCTACCCCGACTGCTTCTCATATGCTCTGAACTCACGGTCAGTCTCTCCTTTCGAGGTCAGAATGGGAACGTCGGATTCAATGAGTTTTTTGGCTTCGCATTCTGGCGGTCATGGATCCCCAAGCGTTCCTTTCTTCTTTTAGGGTTTTGATGCCCCCTTTTCCTCTTCATTTTCTTTTGTTCTCGTTTTCCCTAGGGGTTTCCCTGTTTCAGTTCCATATTTTATTCCCTCTTCGATGCAACGTTTAGTATTTTTTGGATGTTTTTGTGTTTTTGCAATGGGTTTGGCCCGATTTGATGTCTGATGTCTGTCAACAATGGTGGTGAGGAAACATCTACTATGAAGATGTTGTTTCAGGGTTGAATATGATGGCAGCAATGGTGTTGTTCTTCAGTTTTGACAATTCTAGGAGTATTGTGCCATTGTTTCGACCTGAAATTGCATGTTTCTTTCTCTGCTCTAGAACTAGATTTCACCTAATCTCTCTGAGGTGGAGATGCGAGGTGGATTCAAGGCTCTTTGGGATATGAGTTTGAGCGGGCAACATCAGGAGAAAGATAGTGTAGACTGCTTGATCTTCGACGGTGATGATGAGTTCATCTTCGGTGATCTCAATGATGGTGATTGGTAGCGACGTGACAACTAGTGACAGTGTGATGCAAGCTGGATCTTGGCCTGATTATGATGGTGTTGATCTGTTTAATTTTTTAATTTCCGATTTTTGAGTGGCCCTTTGTAATTTTAATCTGAATTTTGAATTTCCAATGGGGGGAACTTGTGGTGGTTGAATTTGTAAAGGTTTTGGAGTTCTTTTGGTTCATAATTACCCTTTAAATGTTTCATTAGAAATTAAATATATTAATTTTTGTAATGGTGAAGAAGGAAGATATCCCTAAGACTACTTTTTTATGTGGTACGGGCACTATGAGTTCATAGTGATGTCGTTTAGACTCACTAATGATCCAGAAATAATCATGGACTTGATGAATAGAGTCTTTAGATATTACCTTGACAAGGTTGGGGTATTTTTTATATATGATATTATAATATAATTAATAATAGAGGAGTATGAGGAGAATTTGAGCACTGTGCTAAAGACACTATAAAAGGAGAATATTTACACCAAGTACATAAAATATGCGTTTTTGTTAAAGGAAGTATCTTTATTGGGGAATATAATCAAAAGAAATGGGATATGTGTGGACCCTTCAAATTTGGAAGCAATTGAAGGACGGTCAAGGCCAACATCTGTGATAGATATATTTAGTTTTCTTGGGTTAGTTGGTCATTATCTCCAATTTGTGAGAAATTTCTCACGATTGTCAAACCCTTTTACTAAGATAACTCAAATGGAGTAAAGTTTTCTTGTAATGATGAATGTTAAGAGAGGTTAATGGAGTTAAGAAGTAGGCTCATCACTTCCCACATGCTCACACTACCCATAAGTGGAAAATATTTATAGTATTTAGTGGTTCTTCAAAGAATGGATTGGGTTGTGGGTTAATGTAGAAAGATAGATTCATAGTCTGTGCTTCATGGAAGTTGAAATTTCATGAGAAGAACTATCCCAATCGTGATCTTGAATTAGAATCTGTGATATTTTCATTGAAAATATATCATCATTATCTCTATAGGGTGAAGTGTGAGATATATACGAATCAAAAAGGCCTTAAGTATATAGTCACATATAAAGAGATGAATGTGCTCAAATGAATATGGTTAGAGATGGTCAAGGAAAATGACTGATCAATCCACTACCATCTTGGTAAAGAGAATAAAGTTGTGTATATTTTAAGTAGAAAGGATAATGAATCTTTATTAATGATGAGAATTGAGAAGGATGCAATCTTCTTACACACACAAAGGATGGACATGGGAATCATAAATGAAGGAATATCCTCAATAATTTCACAAATTATTGCTTGACTATATCTTTTGGAAATTTTAAATGATGTGGAAATTTAGAAGAAAGTGGAATCCATGAGAAAGGGTAAGTACTCAGAGTTTAAAATTGATTAAGAATGAATTGTGAGATTTGGGTCAAGACTAAGTATTCCATCAAATCATTAGTTAAGGAAGGAACTACTAGATGATTCACATAGTTCAAATTTCTCCACTTACCCAAGAATCACAAAGATGTATCAAGATCTTTGTGAGCACTATTGGTGGGGAAATATAAAGAAGGAGATCATTGAATATACATCAAATTTCCCGATATGCTACCAAGTGAATATTGAAAGGCATAATTTTAATGGGATGAGGCAACCATTACCCATACCAACATAGAAATGGGATAACATCACCATGAACATTTTCATTGGACATCTAAAACATCTAGGGGAAACAATTTTGTATAGGTTTTTTGGATCATCTTACAAAGATAGATCACTTTATCACAATTCAAGAGGACTTCTCATTGTATCAACATTCATGAATATACATCATAGAAGTGGTTAGGATTCATGGAGTAAAACTATTGATTATATCTGATTGAGATATGATATTTACCTATAAGTTCAATAAAAGTATCCAACATGATATAAACACTTAACAAAACTTTAGTACAGCCTATTATCCTCAAATAGAAGTCTAATAGGAGTGGAACATTTATACACTAGAAGTCCTATTGTTATAATGTTCTATGGACTTCAAAGGAGGTTAGAGTCGACATCTTCTTATAGTCGAGTTATCATATAACAACAGTTTCCCATCAATAATCCAAATGGATCCCTATGAATTCAATTATGGGAATAAGTTCATAACACCTTCATGTTGTGAGGAAGTTTTGGAATGAAAAATTATAGGTCCTAAAATGGTTCGGGAAATAGAGTAAAACGTTACGACCATTCAGCAACAAATCAAGGATGCTCATATTCGATAAAATTGTTATGTTGAAAATGATTGAGGATACTTAGAGTTTGATGTTGGAGACATGGTATTCCTCCACATATCTCTATGGAAGAAATTTATGAAATATTGGAAGAAGGGAAATCTTATTCCATGGTACATCAACCATTTTTAGATCTTTGATCGCATCGGAGTGGTGGCCTATCGACTAGCACTCCCACCAAACCTATATCAAGTAAAAAATGTATTCCATGTATCACTCTTGAAAAATTACATACCAAACCCATCACATTTACTCAATATATAGGTGGTACCATTTTAGAATGACCTTTCCTATGAGGAGAATCCGGTGAAGATATTAGATCATAGCGAAATATTTCAACAAAATTGGACAATGCACCTTGTCAAAGTGTTATGGAGAAACAAAAAGTTTGAAGAAAAAACATGGGAACTAGAGGAGGTGTTGAAGAAGAGTTACCCTCATTTATTTTAGTGTGAGAAATGAAAATTTTGAGGGAGAAATTTCTTAAGGGGAGAATATTGTTACGACCTGAACTCTTATAAATAAAATTCCTCTTTTTCATTTATTTAAACATCTCATCATGAAATATTGTTATAGAAAACACCTGAAATTATTTTATTTTATTACATATAATTTGATTTAAAATACCATTAAGTATCTTTACCATTGATAATACATTCATTGAATAGGGATTACGTTATTAGTATAAATATAAGGTTTTAACAAATCCAATTAACATAGAAAAATGAAGTGATGGTCTCAACCGGTACGATCCTACCCTATGAATCCCATTTATCGAAGATTCTGAGAGAGATAGAAATTATGGGATTTTCCCTTTACCAATCCAAAACTGATATCTATCAACATAAGCATGAGAGAAACCATTTATGGGAGAAGTTCAAGCTCATCGAGATAATGGCCCAAAATCATGTTCACCGAACTACCCCATGAAAGTCCCACCATCACTCACCTTACTCTTAAGGAATTTTCAAGTGTGTTAAAGGTATATGTATAAATCCCCTAGAAATATTAATATGTACTTTTTTATAGAATAATGAATATATTTTCATCCAATTATTATTAATTTTTAAATGATTTTTATTTTGATACAGTAAAGCACAAATTGAATTTTTGGTTAATATTCAAATTTAATTAATGAATTTGTGAATTAAGGGGTTTTTTAAATAAATAAAATTTAAATATTATTCAATAATGTTTATCATATATAAATTATCATATAATTTGTATGAATGTAATTTTTATAAGGGTTTGAAAACTGTTATCGTCAAAAAACACAGCAATTCTTAATAAATGTCAATTTTATTTTAAAATTTAAAATTCACATATTTAGAAATTTATTTAGATAGATTTAATATTATTTTTGGAATTATAATTTATAAATTATAATGTGGTGAATTTTTCATAATTTTCTGAGACAGTCGAATGTTTGAGTAAAAATTAAATATCGTATAAATATACTTTATGTTTTATGACATTTTAATGAACCAAAAGTGATGTAATAATTACTATAAATGCGACCCAAGACAAAATATATGTTTTAAATATAAAATAATGTGGTTTTATTTTATTTTATTTCTTTTATAATACCATTATGAATACTCCAAACCTTTTAATATATTTTATGGTTTTAAAATCCATTCTTTAAGAGTGTGACTCACCTACACAAAAGTAAGGGAATTATTTTAATATGTTTGGACCGTGTCCATCTAAAATAATGAGAACCAATACATTTGGGTAGAAAACATGGTAAAAAACATGGTATGGTTTGTGTTTTGGGATATTTTATTATTGTAGAGTCCAAAACCTAAATAATAAAGAACCCCCCCCCCCACTTTTCCTATATAAATACACCCAAGATACAATTTATTTTCACTAAAACTCATTATATCATGACCATACTCTTCCCTAAACTCTTTAGAGTCTTCCTAAGGTTCCCCCATACTCTCAAAAATCCCATCCTAAGATTTTGAAGTCACACACTCAAGTAAGGGATCCTCACCTTCCTCTCCTTCATTCAATTCAAGCACCTTCTTTGTAATTTGCCTTCTTAATTTCAATTTTTTATGATGTAATTAATTTATAAACATAACCTATTGTCCAATTTATTTTATTTTAATGATTTATCGTTTAATATCTATCATTTGGACCTTTACCTAAGCCATTACTATGCTGAAATTCCATAAGGAATTTCTCTCTTCTCATTTCCATTCGAGAAATCCTTTCATGTTATGTCTATAAAATTAAATTTATTTTGTTGGGATATGTTCTTACCTATTCCCCTTACTATATATTTAATTTATAAATTATGATATCCCCCTTTTCACTCTCGTTAAACCTCCCATGATCTTTATGTACACCCGTTACCATACTAAAATTTCATAAGGGATATTTTCCTTTTTCCTCTTTATTCAAGTATATTCTTTACCTTATTTATTTTATCTTTATTTTATTATTATGGGATATGTTATTCCACATCCCCCTTATTGTATAATTTCTATCCAAATGATGAGATACCTCTTTCTCTTATCAATCTATTTTATGAATTTTTAAGTAACACCGTTATACTGCCAAACTTTCACAAATATTTTTGATGCCAAAACAATTGTCTAGTGAATACAATACCCATTATTCTATTAAAGGTATTCACCATTATGAACAAATAATTATTGATTGGGGACTAACATGTATCTATTCCACATTACGTAATCATTTAATAAATTATTATTATGAATGAATCCATGTTGTATGATCTGTGTGGCACACTTAAGTATGACAATGAAATAAATATGATGGGTGTGCCCATATAGTGCTCCATTGCATTGGGTAATGTTTAGTATCATGATACAACACATTGGGATCGGGATAGAACCTGATTATTTTATGGGACGTTTTAAACCATGATGTCTTGGCGGGATTATCCTTGACCTATGTTTATGATTCTGTGTTTAAGTTGTTTCCACATTTCCATGTTATGATTATCATGCTATATCATGACTTATTATTCAAGTTACTTTTATTCCACATTGATATAACTATTTTATAACATGTATAACTTATTCAAATTTATCCCATTACTGGTATTTATATATCACCCATTTCTTATGTATTTCATGAGGTTATCACATGTATTTTTATATTCTAAGGATTATTTTGAGCATGTTAAATAATTTTTTAATAAAGATATTGTATTCCATATTTTATTTTGATATGTAATTGTACCTAATTCCTAAAGACATTGGACTTATTGGTCATCCAGGTTGTATTAAGTGTATTATTATGTAATTAATCAAGTATTAATGTGAAATAAAGAGTGGGGTTGTTATACAAGGGCGACAGTAACCATAAATAAATAGGTGTAAATGTGTCTGGTCTAACAACTGTAAAAAATAACCATACCAAGGATATATTTAAGCATGGAAAAATATCCAAAATTTCCACACCATGTAATCAAATATATAAAATCCATAACGGCCTATGTCGTGTAATCCAGTTTCAGACCACAAAGGTGCATATCTAAGGTGTAGAAGACTAAGTCATCCTCATCGAGTCCGAGGAACATCTTAATGGAAATTCGGTAAATACTTGGTTGAGTACAAGGAGAATGTCAATAGATCATGTCCAATGAGAATCCAAGAAATCCAGATCCAAGTGGTAGAAATACCCTTGGATTCATATTGAATTAGGATCCAATGATCATTTACAAGTCATCCACTACTTTAAAAAAGACTTATGGAGTAGAAATTTACAAGGCATCTTATGGATTTAGGATCTAAGGACCTCATCGAAGGAATAAAATACCATTATCAATTATTTAATCAATTCAATCATCATTTCATTATCATTCACATTACAAGAATTCATCCAGCTCCTTTAATAATTTCAATTTAAAAAACTAAATCAATTCACATAATGTCATCACATGGAAATGAGGCATAACCTTCTCCTAAACATTCATTCAATTTTAATTAAATTTATTAAGGCTCAAAAAACAATCGATGATCCCACACTCACCTAATGGGGTGGTATAACATATGTAAGATACAAATACAATACTCATAGGTGGCCTAGGTTGTGGATAAAAACCTCCAAAAATCACAAAGTTACTAGTGGGAAACCTAAACATGCTGAAAATAAATTATTAAATACATTTAATCAATTTTAGAGGAAACAATGAGAAGTATGGAATGTGTGTAACACCCTGATATTTTATGAGAAGTATATTTTTTTATGTCTTATGTTATACGCAACATCAAAGGAATCTTTCACTGCATACAACACTAGCTTAGCTTGCGTTACACACAATCGCGACCTTCACTACCACAAAAACAGTTTTTACCAACGCCCCCCCCCCCCCCCTTTATCAGCGCTATCGAAAAAGCGCTGATAAAGGGACCCCCTTTATCACCGCTTGTTTCGTAGCGCTGATAAACGGGGGGCCTTTATCAGCGCTTTTTTTAAAAGCGCTGATAAAGGGTCAAATTCAAAATATATATATATATATATATATATATTAATATATTAATATATAAATATAGTTATATTGATATAAATATAATATATAATTTTTAAATATATTTTAGATAAGTATTAATGTACATTTACACTTAATATAATTAATATATATGATATTTAGTGAAATTGGATTCTTAAAAAATTAAAAAAAATATTTTTAATTAATAATTTGCTAATTATTATGGAGTAATAGTCATTTAATAAAAATTTGAAGACTAAAAAAATTAAAAAAATTAAAAAAAGATCCAAAATATGTTGAAAACGCAACTCAAACTTCAAACGGCCATAACTTTTGATCCGGGTGTTCGTTTGAGCTCTACCACATATCAAATCGAAGCCTGCGACGAGCTCTACGTCGTTGTGACCTGGGGGACCCATATCAAGGAAATTTTTAGGCCTAGAAGGCCTCCAAAACTGAGTTTTTAGTCGGGGTACCCTGATTTTGTAACATTTTGTGGATTTTCAGCCTCATTTAAGGGGGGTATTATTGGATTTTTTTGGTGGGGACTGAATTTATTCCAAGGTATTACATTCATATTGATATTATGTCTTTTAAATTTTATCATTTTTTATAATGCAATGCTATTTATAATCAAATATATAACTATATGTACATATTTTTTATATATTCACACCTAAAAATTAAATTTTTAAAATAAATAATTAAACATATTTACATATAAAATATATTAGATTTATCTAAAAAATAACTAATATCCATTTTATTTAAAATACCAATATATGAATATTTATATAACTATTATATATCAATATAACTATATATATATATATATATTAATCTAGCTATATATATATATTAATATAACTACATATATATTAATATTACTATATATATATATATATTAATATCACTATAAATATATATATTAATATCACTATAAATATATATATTCATATAACTATATATATATAAATATAAATATATATTACTATACGAATAAATATAACTAAATTTATATATATATATAAATAGAGATATATATTAATATAACTATATATAGATATATTAATATAACTATAACTATATATTAATATAAATATATATTACTATACGAATAAATATAACTATATATATATATATAAATAGAGATATATATTAATATAGCTATATATATATATATTAATATAACTATATATGTATTAATATAACTATATATATATATTAATATAACTATATATATATATTAATATAACTATATATATATTAATATAACTATATATATATAACTATATATATATTAATATAACTATATATATATATATTAATATAACTATATATATATTAATATAACTATATATGTATTAATATAAATATATATTACTATAAGAAAAAAATATAACTATATATCTATAGAGAGAGATATCATGAAATAGCAAAAAAATCAAAATAGAGTAGTGGTAAGGGCTTAGGCGCGCAGGAGGGAGGTCTCGAGTTCAAAACTTGGTGGAGGCAGAGGCGCGTGCATGGGGGTGGATGTGGGCTAGCGCTGATAAAGGGTGGAGGGGGTGTGTGCGGGGCATTGGAGGGGTGGAAAGCACTGTTAAAAGGGGATATCAAGCGCTATAAAATCCCCTCCTGATTGGCAGGATTTTTTTAATTTTTTTTAATTTTTTTTAATTTTTTTTAATTTTTTTATTTATGTTAACTTTTATCAACGCTTTTTTAAAAGCGCTGATAAAAGGGTCCCTTATCAGCACTAAAATAAAAGCGCTGATAAAGGAAGCACTCAAATAGGATTCCTTTATCAGCGCTAAAAAAAGGGCTGATAAAAGACCCCTTTTATCAGCACTTTTTTTTAGCGCTGATAAAAGGGGTCTTTATCAGCGCTTTTTTGAGCACTGATAAAGGGGACCCCCCCCCCTTTATCTTCCCCGGCTTTTAACAGCGTTTTTCTAGTGCTGTTAAAGGCCATTTTTAGCGCAGATAAAGGGCATATTTGCAGTAGTGCTTCCTCGATAGCGTGTGTAGTACGCAATACAGAGTTTCACTAAATAACGATATATTTTTATAATATTATAAACTAGCCGTTATGAATAGTATTAACTGAATTTTGAATTTTATAACATTATTATTGATCTTACATATTTTCTAAAACATGGTATGTGAACAAAATAAATTTTTTGGGTAAAATAAGTATTTTTCAAAAAATATAGTTTTGCCGCCTTTTGATGGCCCACCCACTTTAAATATAGTTTTTAACATTTTATAAGTTAAATTTGAAAAAATAAAATTCTTCTTTGGAATTAGGATATAAAAATTTACTTTGAATAAATTTTTCATATTATTCTGATAACTTTCATATTTTAATTAATAGTAAAAAACGCTATATTTTAATTAAAAACAAGTTTTTTCATTGCAATAATTTATATGGTTAAATTATAATATTGAATGCTTTAAAAGTATAAATAGAATATATTTTTACCATTTAATATAATTTATGCCATTAGAATTAATTTTACATTGAATTCATAGGTAAAAACATTTCAATCTTTGGCAATGTTTTAACTTTTAAAACTCATTTGCTTAACAACAGGATTAATTTTAAATTAATTACTGCAACTTCTCTGTTTTGAATTTTGAAAAATGGATTCCATATTTGAATCAGTGGTTCCAAATTATGTTAATAGGTTATTGTTATTTTTTTTTGATATTATGAATAGTAACTACCGTAATTTTTGTTTACTACAGTTAAAGGTAAATCTGGTAATTAAAGGTAAAAATAAGATTATAAAATTACCCTAACACTTGTAAAAATCTTATTGGATGAATAAAAGTAGAACCATATCACCTAAGGGTCTGAATAAATTCATTTCATGGACTTTTGACCATGAAATAATATAATTATTATTAAAACAAAAGAAAGTGACAACATGTCACTCTCTAAAATCTTATAAGTGTAATAATTTTAATTTAGTGATAAAAATTATAAAACTTAGGATATAAATAGTCCCCAGAAATCTAATAACTTTATCTACATCATATGAATTTATTTATAATTTTTAGGGATTAAATAATTATCATTATTTATGACACAATAGTGATGTTGAAATTATTTTATTGATTCAAATATAAAATAAATGATTTTAAAACTATTAAAATAAATATTATTTGAACTATTTAATGTTCTCCACTAATTTTCTAGATAAATATGACATTTTATGAATCTATTAAATATTTTATTTTGAACATATCTTCTGTTTATATTTTATTTAAATTCAAATAAAAGAATAGTGTCAAAATTGACACTATTGTTATTTTATAAAAATTGCATATTATAAAATCGTTAAAAAATCAGAAAAATATTTAAAAATTATAAATTAAAATTTATATGGTATAAAATTTAATAAAGTATACAATTATGGACAATTAACAACATATAAGTAATTATTTATAATGATTTAAAATTTATAATATTATTACCACAAATAAAATTAAATAGATTATATAAGGATAAATCATGTTGATAATGTTTAAAATAAATTCCCAACTTGTCTAAATTTTATTGGTTGATGATATTAAAACCCTATATCATCTAATATTTGGATTTGAGTCATTTTTGGAGGTTTTTAAGTGGGGTTGGAATTTATTATAAATTAATATTTCTTATAATTCCAAAGGTGCCCCTCTCCTCCCTTATAAAAGGGCACCTCCTCCCTCTCCTCCTCACACCACTTTGAGCCTTAAAGCTCGGCCAAACCCTACCCATTTATCTTCTAAACATCCTTAGAAATATACTAGAGGTCCTAGTTTTCTTCAAAGACCAATTTTAGTGCCCTAAGAGGAGGTTTCAAAGAGGCGTGTCGAAGAAGAGGTAATATCCGTTACCGATTCTTTCACATTTATTTCTTCTTCTACTTATTATTCTTTAATTATTTCATTATGAAGTAATAACATCAGTATCACTCATATACTGATATGTTATTATAAATATGAAAAGACCCTTTTTCACCTTCTATCCATCCTACGGAAAACAAAATCACAACGCGTGTGTATGTACGGAATACCGTCTCCACGCCGTGGTGTAATCTGTTTTCCACCACCACCGTACTTGGATGGGTATAACTGTGTAAATAATAACTATATATGATTATTTTAAAGTGATTATAAAATATTATACATACACTTCAATACAATTCCATGATCATGGGAATGATATCATCACTCGTGCATACGTACGACCTACCGTCTCCACGATGTGATGCGAATCGTTCTACATGATGTTCATTGAATAATGATTATATAAATGAATTGAATGAATAAATACGATTTATATTACATTAATACCATTATTTAAATTATTTCTCTATAACCTAAAAAGAGTAATCAGAATTTATTCGACAAAACATGCATAAGAACATAAAGCAATGAACACCCGAATAAAAAGTAGCAATGAAATATTACTAATAAAAAGATAATAATGTGATCATATATGATATAATAAAAATGAATATTATTCTTTAATAAGTAAATGACATTATTTAAATCATTATACATGAGTTTCGGATACGTACAAAGCATATCATACCTAAGGTAAGGGAAAATCTCGCAATCTCATTTTTATCTGAGATTGTTTATACTTCAGAATTTACTGGGGAATATTTATCATCCACATCCATGTTTCGTCAATAGGTAATATTATTTATATCCTATTACAATTTTTTAAATCCTATATTACTCATTGGTGAGTTTTACTAAACGATATTAAAGGAATCTTTTGTCGTTTTCCGTACAAGGTACTTTTTGACTTTTCTGGCCAAAGTACGAGAAGAGTGTTTTTTTTAACTTATACAGCATGAATGGATTTTTATTATTTCATAGAACATTATTTCCATGAAGCTTCCTTTACAAGTTTTCAAGTTTATTTTTAATCAACTTCTTTTAGTTTAAAATTGTATGACATGTTAAGAAAGGAAAAATTTATTTTCGAAGTAGAAAGGATATTTTCCTCAAGAATGGAGTTCAAGTGTTTTATCAAAATTATTTTCCATCCAAGATAATATAGGGTTTTGTTTCTATCCCTATTATTACATTGATTAGATTATATTGTGATGGAATTATTTTTATGAAGTCCTTTATCTTATATGAATTATTTTATGAGGTCACGATGTTTAAGAATCCCTTTTTATTGCATGGGTTATGTTATGATGTATGATTTATGATTTTGTGGAACACATAAGAATGATTTCATAATGAGATGGGTGGGACCTATATCTCCATCCAATTCATTGTGTAAAGATTTATATATCATGAGATAGACATGGATGGAATGACAAGACAATCTGGTTCAGTGATACAGGACTGGAACAAGGAGAGAACTCAGTTCAGTAATGGACTTTGCCCACTATGATGGTCTTGGCAATGAGCCTTGACTAATATGAAATGATTTTCTATGATTATGTGTGTATGCCACAAAGTTTCATGTTTTAAGTTATGATTATTAGGATTACATTTCACCACTATGATTTATGTTATGATATTATGATCTCTTTTTCAGGATAAGATATTCAAAATGTTATGTTCTTGTGAATATGATATGATTGATATTTCTTTTGTTTACCCTTACTGAGAATTTCATCTCATCCTTTTGTATTTTTTCTTTTCCCCAGGTCAGAAAGAAGGGTATTAAGTAGGATATGCCAAAAGGGACTCTAGATATGATGAAATAAATGGGAGACAATGTAGATGATTTATGAACCAGTTGTTTATGTTTCCTAGTTTCTAAAGATGCTATACCTATACGGTCCTTTCATGGTTTTGTTTTATGTTGTAATAAGTATGCTTCAATTATGAAGTAACAACAATGTATGTAGAGTATGGGTTGTTATAGTTGGTATTGGAGGAAAGGTATAGTCAACCTTTGGAAATTAGGATGTGAAAGCCTTAGTAAGAACCCTAAGGATATGTCTAAGAATAGAACACAATATTAGTGTTTTAGAAATGGACATGAATAACCTATGATAAGACCTTAAGTGTAAAATTTTATTCTTGATTATGTGGTTTTCCTATTATGATTAGTGTTTCTCACACTATGCTTATTGGTTTTAGTCAATGGCTAGAACCCGAAGGAACCATGTTAATGCTGAATGCGACGGGCAATGAAATGATTATCCCCCTGAGCAACCAAACATTATGGGAGTTGGAATGAAAAATCTTGTTTCCATGCTCACACAAATTTCTCAAGCTATAAACCATGCAAGACTTCCAAATGATCAAAGGAAGGAGAAACATTCTGTTGAATCCTTCATGAGGCAGCATCGAACTTCATTCGGCGGGTCTTCTGATCCATTAGTGGCTGAACAATGGATTAGTACCACCGAAAAGATATTTTCACTTCTATAATGTTCTAAACATGACAAAGTCATATTAGCAGTGTATCGTTTGGAAGGTGATGCTGATAAATGGTGGAATCTTATCAAGAATATGAGGCAAAGAGATGAAATTGAGTCCATGGAATGGGACGAGTTAAAGAACTTATTTTTCAACAAGTACTTCCCTCGTATTCTTCGAACAATTATGGAGAAGAAGTTTCTTGAACTCAAGGAAAAGGATGATGAATCTGCTGGAACCTATGAAGAAAATCTTACAAGACTTGCAAGGTATGCTTCTTGTATTATTATCCAACTTGAGAGTAAGATCGATGGATTCTTTAGTGGCTTAAAACCAAGTCTTTGAAGGGCGTTATCCATAAGGGACTTCAATAGCTACGAGGAAATTATTCGTTGTGCTCTCAAGGTTGAGATGGATATTGGAGTAACCCATCAATCATATGGGTTTGATAAGAAGAGGAAAATGTAATTCAAAGGAAAATCTAAAGACCACGCTGAAAAGAAGATTAGTTTTCTTTTATGCGTAAATTGTGGAAAGAAACATGGAGGAAATTGTCTTAAAGGGACAAGAAAATGTTTTAAGTGAGGAAAATAAGGTCATCAGGAAATTGAATGTCGAAATAATGGGAAGAAGATGTCAAATGATGCGAACAAAGAAAGGGATACACAGAATGCACCTCCAACCCTTCAATGTTTCAAGTGCAAGGATATGGGGCATTATGGCAATCAATTCCCTAATCCAAGGGTTGTTGATGATGATCAACATCAACAAACTTTTAAGGTTAAAGACAAAGGAAAGTCACATGCAATTACTATCGGCGATGTGGAGTACGATAACGAAGTGGTGAAAGGTACACTTAGCATCCACTCTAAAGTAGCAAATGTTTTATTTGATTCTGGATCCACCCACTCTTTTATTTCTGAAGAATTTTCTAAGGGTATCTCTCTACTACCTCAACAATTAGATGTTGAGTTAGCTGTGACAACTCCTAATGGCACAACAGTCGCATCAAAAGTTTACAATTCTTCTCCGATTTAAGTTTGTGGGAAAGCACTTCCTGCAAATCTTGTGATCCTTCCTATAGTGGAATTTGATGTGATTCTTGGCATTTATTGGATTTCCTTATATGGAGATCATATCAATTTCCAAAGAAGTGAAATCACATTTAATATTCCTGATCAATCTACTGTCATCTATCGATACAAGGATGAATATAACCTTCCAGTGGAAATTTCTTCCATATTATGGGTCTTGATTCTAATAAATGAAGGTTATTTATCTCAAATGGTTGGAGAGAAACTCAGGATTAAGAATACACCCATTGTACAGGAGTTTGATTATGTCTTTCTGGAGGAATTGTCAGGTCGTCCACCAAATCGTGAAGTTGAGTTTTCAATACAACTCATACCGGGTGCTATGCTCATTTCAAAGACACCTTATAGAATGGCCCCAATTGAGTTGCATGAATTGAATAAGCAACTCCAATAGAATATTGATAAAGGATTCATACGCCCTAGTGCATCACCTTGGGGAGCACCTGTCCTATTTGTTAAGAAGAAAGATGGATCAATGAGACTCTGCATTGGTTATCGAGAACTTAACAAGATCACTATCAAGAATAAATATCATCTCCCATGCATTGATGACTTATTTGACCAACTACGTGGAGCCTAATACTTTTCCAATATTGATCTCCATTCAGGGTATCATCAATTATGGTTCAAAAGAGAGGATATACCAAAGATGGCTTTCTGTACAAGGTATGGACACTATGAATTTATATTGATGCCATTTGGTCTTATTAATGCCCCTGCTTCTTCATGGATCTAATGAATAGAGTCTTTAGAGGCTATCTTGACCAGTTTTTGGTAGTCTTTATAGATGACATTCTTTTCTATTCAAAGAGAAAGGAAGAATATAAATATCACTTGAGAATTGTATTAAAGACCCTAAGAAAGGAGAATCTTTATGCCATATTTACCAAGTAGGAATTTTGGCATCCAAAAGTTTCATTTTTGGGTCACATAATCTCAAAAGAGGGGATATTTGTGGATTCAGCAAAGACAGAGGTTATCGAAAGATGGTCGAGACCAACAACAGTAACTGAGATCCGAATTTTTCTTGGTTTGGCTGGATATTATCGACGTTTTGTTAATGATTTTTCACGATTACCTAATCCACTCACTAGGTTGACTCGAAAAGGAGTTAAGTTCGTGTGGACATAGGAGTGTGAAGATAATTTCAAGGAGTTGAAAAGAAGGTTATCCAGTGCACCTGTGCTCACACTGCCTTGTAGTGGAGAAAGGTTTGTGATCTACAGTGATGCATCCGAGAAGGGATTGAGGTGTTTTCTCATGCAAAACGATATGGTGATAGCTTATGCCTCACGACAGTTGAAAATCCATGACCAAAATTACCCAACTCATGATTTGGAGATAGTAGCTGTAATCTTTGCATTAAATATTTGGAGGCATTATCTTTATGGTGAAAGGTGTGATATTTATACTGATCATAAAATTTTAAAGTATATTTTCACACAAAAGGAGCAGAATATGCACCAAAGAAGATGGTTGGAGCTGATTAAGGATTACGACTGCTCAATTCATTATCACCCTGGGAAAGCAAACAAGGTGGAAAATGCATTAAGCCGACAAGATCATGCTAGCTTATCCATGATGAGGATCACAAAAGATCCAATATTTATGTATTTAAAAAAGATGGATCTTGGAATTATAATGGAAGGTGAAAAATCTTATCTTTCTCAAAATAATGTTCAACCATATATACATGTGAAGATTAAAGAGGCACAAAAAGAAGATGTAGAGTTACAAAAGAAGGTGAGAAATGTTCCTGAATTCAACCTTGATTGTGATGGGATAATAAGGTTCAGGAATCAGGTTTGTGTTCCTCCCATCCCAGAATAAAAGAAGGAGCTACTGGATGAGGCTCATAGTTCTTCATTATCTATTCATCCTGGAAGCATGAAGGCGTATAGGGACCTGAAAGAGTACTTCTGGTGGGATGTCATGAAAAGATATATTGATGAATATGTCTCTCGATGCTTGGTTTGTCGGCAAGTTAAATATAAGAGACAGAAGTCTAAAGGGATGTTACAACAATTACCCATACCCGAATGGAAATGGGAAAACATCACTATGGACTTTGTCACCGGACATCCTAAAACATACAAAGTAAATAATGTTGTCTGGGTCATAGTTGATCGTCTTACGAAGTCGGCACACTTCATTACTATTAGAGAAGATTTCTCTCTGGATCAGCTTTCCAGGATATATGTAAAGGAAGTGGTAAGATTACATGGAGTACCACTTTCCATTATATCTGATCGAGATCCGAGTTTTACCTCGAAGTTCTGGTGAATTCTTCTGCATACTCTAGATACAGAGTTGAGTTTCAGCACTGCTTATCATCCTCAGACATACGGTCAGTCTGAGAGAACAATTCAAACTCTAGAAGACATGTTGAGTGATTACTCTATGGATTTCAAAGGTGGTTGGGATCAACACCTAACTTTGGTGTAATTTTCTTATAATAATAGCTTTCACTCCAGTATTCAAATAGATCCTTATGAAGCTCTCTATGGAAAGAAATGTCGAACTCCAACTTGCTGGGATGAAGTTGGGGAAATAAATCTATTAGGACCTGATCTTGTTGATGAGATGACAGAAAAGATCTGATCTTTTCAACAACACAAAAGAGCAGCTCAGATTCGACAAAAAATTTATGCCGATAACCGAAGAAAAGACCTAGAGTTTGAAGTGGGTGATAAAGTGTTCTTACGAATATCTCCTTGGAAGAGAGTAATGAGATTTGGAAATAAGGGAAAGTTGAGCCCTAGGTATATCAGTCCTTTCGAAATACTGGATCATGTTGGGAAGGTAGCTTACCGATTGGAACTTCCACCGAATCTCTCTCAAGTTCACGATGTGTTCCATGTATCTCTCCTGAGAAAGTACATACCTGATCCTTCACATGTACTA
Source organism: Viscum album (assembly GCA_963277665.1). Lineage (NCBI taxonomy): Eukaryota > Viridiplantae > Streptophyta > Magnoliopsida > Santalales > Viscaceae > Viscum > Viscum album. The sequence continues at coordinate 793,025,218 of OY728121.1, forward strand.
ATCTCAGAAGTTGTACCGCTGGAGTAAGATCTCTCTTATGAAGAACAGCCGATAGAGATTCTGGATTGTAGAAAAAAAGTTCTACGGAACAAGAAGACTCGCTTGGTGAAAGTTTTATAGAGGAACCACCAATTAGAAGAAGCTACATGGGAGCTTGAAGATATGATGAGGGAGAGGTATCCTCATCTATTTGTTACGAAGTGACGAATTTCAAGGACGAAATTCATTTTAAGGGGGGTAGAATGTAACACCCTGATATTTTATGAGAAGTATATTTTTTTATGTCTTATGTTATACACAACATCAAAGATATCTTTCACTGCACACAATACTAGCTTGGCTTGCGTTACACGCAATCGCGACCTTCCTCGATAGCGTGTGTAATACGCAATACAGAGTTTCACTAAACAACGATATATTATTATAATATTATAAACTAGTCGTTATGAATAGTATTAACTGAATTTTGAATTTTATAACATTATTATTCATCTTACATATTTTCTAAAACATGGTATGTTAAAAAAATAATTTTTTTTAGTAAAATTAGTATTTTTCAAAAAATGCAGTTTTGCCGCCTTTTGATGGCGCACCCACTATAAATGTAGTTTTTGAAATTTTATAAGTTCAATTTGATGAAATAAAATTCTTATTTGGAATCAGGATATATAAATTTAATTTGGATAAATTTTTCATATTATTCTGATAACTTTCATATTTTAATGAATAGTAAAAACACGCTATATTTTAATTAAAAATAACTTTTTTCATCGCAATAATTTATATGGTTAAATTATAATATTTAATGGTTTTAAAATATAAATAGAATATATTTTTACCATTTAATATAATTTATTCCATTAGAATTAATTTTACATTGAATTCATAGGTAAAAACATTTCAATCTTTGGCAATGTTTTAACTTTTAAAACTCATTTGCTTAACAACGGGATTAATTTTAAATTAATTACTACAACTTCTGTGTTCTGAATTTTCAAAAATGGATTCAATATTTTGATTCAATGGGTCAAAATAATGTTAATAGGTTTTTTTTGATATTATGAATAGTAACTACGGTAATTTTTGTTTACTACAGTTAAAGGTAAATCTGGTAATTAAGGGTAAAAATGAGATTATAAAATTACCCTAACACTTTCCAAAATCCTATTAGATGAATAAAAGTGGACCCATATCACCTAAGGGTCTGACTAGATTCATTTCAAGGACTTTTGACCACGAAATAATATAATTATTATTAAAGCAAAAGAAAGTGACAACATGTCACTCTCTAAAATATTATAAGTGTAATAATTTTAATTTAGTGATAAACATCATAAAACTTAGGATATAAATAGTCCCCAGAAATGTAATAAAATTATATACATCATATGAATTTATTTATAATTTTTACGTATTAAATAATTATCATTATTTATGCCACAATAGTGATGTTGAAATTATTTTATTGATTGAAATATCAAATAAATGATTTTAAAAATATTAAAATAAATATTATTTAAACTATTTAATGTTCTCCACTAATTTTATAGATAAATATGACATGTTATTAATCTATTAAATCTTTTATTTTGAACATATCTTCTGTGTATATTTAATTTAAATTCAAATAAACGAAGTGTCAAAATTGACACTATTGTTATTTTATAAAAATTACATATTATAAAATCGTTTAAAAATCACAAAAATATTTAAAAATTATAAATTAAAATTTATAATGTCTAAAATTTAATAACGTATACAATTATGGACAATTCACAACATATAAGTAATTATTTATAATGATTTAAAATTTATAATATTATTACCACAAATAAAATTAAATAGATTATATAAGGATAAATCATGTTGATAATGTTTAAAATAAATTACCAACTTGTCTAAATTTTATTGGTTGATGATATTACAAGCCTATCTCATATAAGCTTCATATTTTCGTCATTTTTTGTGGTTTTTAAGTGGATTTGGAATTTATTATAAATTAATATTTCTTATAATTCCAAAGGTGCCCCTCTCCTCCCTTATAAAAGGGCACCTCCTCCCTCTCTTCCTCATGCCACTTTGAGCCTTCATGATCGCCCAAACCCTGCCCATTTACCTTCTCAACTTCCTTAGAAACATATTAGAGACCCTGGTTTTCTTCAAATACAAATTTTAGTGCCCTAAGAGGAGGTTTCAAAGAGGCGTGTCGAAGAAGAGATAATATATGTTACCGATTCTTTCAAATTTATTTCTTCTTCTAATTATTCTTATTTAGTTGTTTCATTATGAAGTAATAACATCAGTATCACTCATATACTGATATGTTATTATAAATATGAGACAACCCTTTTTCACCTTCTATCCATCCTATGGAAAATGAAATCACCACACGTGCGTACGTACGGAATACCGTCTCCACGTCGTGGTGTAATCTGTTTTCCACCACAACCTTACTTGGATGGGTATAATTGTGTAAATAATAACTATATATGATTGTTTTAAATTGATTCTAAAATAGTATACATACACTTCAATACAATTCCACGATCATGGGAATGATATCATCGCTCGTGCGTACGTACGGTCTACCGTCTCCACGATGTGATGCGACTCGTTCTACATGATCTTCATTGAATAATGATTATATAAATGAATTGAATGAATAAATATTATATATATTACATTAATACCATTTTATAAATGATGTATCTATAACCTAAAAATAGGAATAAGAATTTATTTGACAAAACATGCATAAGAACATAAATCAATGAACACCCGAATAACAAGTAGCAATGAAATATTACTAATAAAAAGATAAGAATATGATCATATATTATATAATAACAATGAATATTATTCTATAATAATTCAATAAAATTATTTAAATCATTATACAGGAGGTTCGGATACGTACAAAGCATATCGGTCCTAAGGTAAGGGAAAATCTCACAATCTCATTTTCATCCAAGATTGTTTATACTTCAGAATTTACTGGGTAATATTTATCATCCACATCCATGTTTCATCAATATGTAATATTATTTATATCCTACTAAAATTTTTTAAATCCAATATTACTCATTGGTGAGTTTTAGTAAAATATATGAAAGGAATCTTTTGTCATTTTTCGTACAAGGTACTTTTTGAATTTTCCGGCCAAAGTACGAGAAGAATGTTTTTTTTAACTTATATGGCATGAATGTATTTTTATTATTTTATAGAACATTATTTACATGAAGCTTACTTTACAAGTTTTCAAGTTTATTTTTAATCAACTACTTTTAGTTTAAAATTGTATGACATGTTAAGAAAGGAAAAATGTATTTTTGAAGTAGAAAGGATATTTTCCTCAAGAATGGAGTTCAAGTGTTTTATCAAAATTATTTTCCATCTAAGATAATATAGGGTTATATTTCTATCCCTATTATTACATTAATTTGATTATTTTGTGATGGAATCATTTTTATGAAGTCCTTTCTCTTATATGAATTGTTTTATGATGTCACGATGTTTAAGAATCCCATTTTTATTACATGGGTTATGTTATGATGTATGATTTATGATTTTGTGGAACACATAATAATGGTTTCATTATGAGATGGGTGGGACCTATATCTCCCCCCAATGTATTGGGTAAAGATTTATATCTCATGAGATAGACATGGCTAGAACGACAAGATAATCTGGTTCAGTGATACAGGACTGGAATGAGGAGTGAACTCGGTTCAGTAATGGACTTTGTCCACTATGATGGTCTTGGCAATGAGCCTTGACTAATATGAAATGATTTTATATGATTATGTGTATATGCCAAAAAGTTTCATGTTTTAAGTTATGATTATTGGGATTACATTTCACCAATATGATTTATCCCATGTTATGATATTATGATCTCTTTTTCAGGATAAGATATTCAAAATGTTATGTTCTTATGAATATGATATGATTGATATTTCTTTTGTTTACCCTTACTGAGCATTTGAGCTCACCCTTTTGTATGTTTTCTTTTTCCCAGGTCAGAAAGAAGGGTATTAAGTAGGATATTCCAAAAGGGACTCTAGATATGATGAAATAAATGGGAGACAACGTAGATGATTTATGAACCAGTTGTTTATGTTTCCCAGTTTCTAAAGACACTATACCTATACGGTCCTTTCATGGTTTTGTTTTAAGTTGTAATAAGTATGATTAAATTTTGAAGTAACAACAATGTATGTAGAGTATGGGTTGTTATAGTTGGTATCAGAGGAAAGGTATAGTCAACCTTTGGAAACTAGGATGTGAAAGCCTTAGTAAGAACCCTAAGGATATATCTAAGCATAGAACACAATATTACTATTATAGAAATGGACATGAATAACCTATGATAAGACCTTAAGTGTAAAATTTTATTCTTGATTATGTGGTTTTCCTATTATGATTAGTGTTTCTCACACTATGATTATTGGTTTTAGTCAATGGTTGGAACCCAAAGGAACTGTGTTAATGCTGAATGAGACGGGAAATGCAATGATTGTCCCCCTGAGCAACCAAACGTTATGGGAGATGGAATGAAAAATCTTGTAGCCATGCTCACACAACTTTCTCAAGCTATGAACCATGCAAGACTTCCAAATGAGCAAAGGAAGGAGAAACATTCTGTTGAATCCTACATGAGGCAGCATCCACCTTCATTTAGCGGGTCTTCTGATCCATTAATGGCTGAATAATGGATTAGTACCACCGAAAAGATATTTTTAGTTCTACAATGTTATGAACATGACAAAGTCATCTTAGCAGTGTATCGTTTGTAAGGTCATGCTGATCAATGGTGGAATGTTATCAAGAATACGAGGCAAAGAGATGAAATTGAGTCCATGGAATGGGACGAGTTCAAGAACTTATTTTTCAACAAGTACTTCCCTCGTATTATTCGAATAAAGATGGAGAAGGAGTTTCTTGAACTGAAGCAAAAGGATGATGAATCTGTTGGTACCTACGAAGAAAATTTTATTAGACTTCCATGGTATGCTTTTGGGATTATTATCCAACTTGAGAGTAAGATCGATCGATTATTTAGTGGCTTAAAACCAAATCTTCGAAGGGCATTATCCATAAGGGACTTCAATAGCTATGAAGAAATTGTTCGATGTGCTCTCAAGGTTGAGATGGAGATTGGAGTAACCCATTAATCATATGTGTTTGATAAGAAGAGGAAAGTGGAATTCAAAGGAAAATCGAAAGACCACACTGAAAAGAAGATGAGATTTCCTTTATGCGCAAATTGTGGAAAGAAACATGGAGGGAATTGTCTTAAAGGGACAAGAAAATGTTTTATGTGAGGAAAATAAGGTCATCGGGAAATTGAATGTCGATATAATTGGAAGAAGATGTCTAATGATGCGAACAAAGAAAGGGATACACAGAATGCACCTCCAACACTTCAATGTTTCAAGTGCAAGGATATGGGGCATTATGCCAATCAATTCCCTAATCCAAGGGTTGTTGATGATGATCGACATCAACAAACTCTTAAGTCCAAAGACAAAGGAAAGTCACATTCAATTACTATCAGCGATGTGGAGTATGATAACAAAGTGGTGAAAGGTACACTTACCATCCACTCTAAAGTAGAAAATGTTTTATTTGATTCTGGATCCACCCACTATTTTATTTCTGAAGAAATTTATAAGGGTATCTCCGTACTACCTCAACAATTAGATGTTGAGTTAGCTGTGACAACTCTTAATGGCACAACAGTCACATCAAAAGTTTACAATTCTTCTCTGATTGAAGTTTGTGGCAAAGTGCTTCCTGCAAATCTTGTGATCCTTATGGCAGTGGAATTTGATGTGATTCTAGGCATGGATTGGATTTCTTTATATGGAGCTCATATCAATTTCTAAAGAAGGTAAATCACATTTAATATTCCCTATCAATCTACTATCATCTATCGATGCAAGGATGAATATAACCTTCCAGTGGAAATTTCTTCCATCTTATGGGTCTTGATTCCAATAAATGAAGGTTATTTTTCTCAAATGGTTTGAGAGAAACTCATGATTAAGAATACACCCATTGTACGGTAGTTTGATGATGTCTTTCTAGAGGAATTTTCAGGTCTTCCACCAAATCATGAAGTTGAGTTTTCAATAAAACTCATACTGGGTGCTATGACCATTTCAAAGACACCTTATAGAATGGCCCCAATTGAGTTGTAGTAATTGAAGAAGAAACTCCAAGAGAATCTTGATAAAGGATTCATATGCCCTAGTGCATCACCTTGGGGAGCACATGTTCTATTTGTTAAGAAGAAAGATGGATCAATGAGACTCTGCATTGATTATCGAGAACTTAACAAGATCACTATCAGGAACAAATATTCTCTCCCATGCATTGATGACTTATTTGACCAACTACATGGAGCCCAATACTTTTCAAATATTGATCTTCGTTCAGGATATCATCAATTAAGGGTCAAAAGAGAGGATATACCAAATATGGCTTTCCGTACAAGGTATGGACACTATGAATTTATAGTGATGCCATTTGGACTTACTAATGCCCCTGTTATCTTCATGGATCTAATGAATAGAGTCTTTAGAGACTATCTTGATCAGTTTTTGGTAGTCTTTATAGACAATATTCTTGTCTATTCAAAGAGCAAGGAAGAACATGAAGATCACTTGAGAATTGTATTAAAGACCCTAATAAAGGAGAAGCTTTATGCCAAATTTACCAAGTGTGAATTTTGGCATCAAAAAGTTTCATTTTTGGGTCACATAATTTCAAAAGAGGGGATATCTGTGGATTCAGTAAAGACAGAGGTTATCGAAAGATGGTCGAGACCAACAACAGTAACCGAGATCCGAATTTTTCTTGGTTTGGCTAGATATTATCGACATTTTGTTAAAGATTTTTCACGATTATCTAATCCACTAACCTGGCTGACTCGAAAAGGAGTTAAGTTCGTGTGGACAGAGGAGTGTGAAGAGAATTTCAAGGAGTTGAAAAGAAGGTTATCCAGTGCACCTGTGCTCACACTGCCTTGTAGTGGATAAAGGTTTGTGATCTACAGTGATGCATCCAAGAAGGGATTGGGGTGTGTACTCATGCAAAACGATATGGTGATAGCTTATGCCTCATGACAGTTGAAAATCCATGAGCAAAATTACCCAACTCATGATTTGGAGTTAGTTGTGGTAATCTTTGCATTAAATATATGGAGGAATTATCTTTATGGTGAATGGTGTGATATTTATACTGATCATAAAAGTTTAAAGTATATTTTCACACAAAAGAAGCTGAATATGCGCCAAAGAAGATGGTTGGAGATGATTAAGGATTACGACTACTCAATTCATTATCACCCTGGGAAAGCAAACAAGGTGGCAGATGCATTAAGCCGACAAGACCATGCTTGCTTATCCATGATGAGGATCACAAAATATCCAATATTTATGGATTTACAAAAGATGGATCTTGAAATTATAATGGAAGGTGAAAAATATTATCTTTATCAAATGAATGTTTAACCATCTATACATATGAAGATTAAAGAGGCATAAAAATAAGATGTAGAGTTACAAAAGAAGGTGAGAAATGTTCCTGAATTCAACCTTGATTGTGATGGGATAATAAGTTTCAGGAATTGGGTTTGTGTTCCTCCCATCCTAGAATTAAAGAAGGAGCTTCTGGATGAGGCTCATAGTTCTTCATTATCTATTCGTCCTGGAAGCACGAAGATGTATAGGGACCTGAAAGAGTACTTCTGGTGGGATGGCATGAAAATAGATATTGCTGAATATTTCTCTTGATGCTTGGTTTGTCGGTAAGTTAAAGCTGAGAGACAGAAGTCTAAAGGGATGTTACAACCATTACCCATACCCGAATGGAAATGGGAAAACATCACTATGGACTTTGTCACCGGACTTCCTAAAACATCCAAAGAAAATAATGCTCTTTGGGTCATATTTGATCGTCTTACGAAGTCGGCACACTTCAATGCTATTAGAGAATATTTCTCTCTAGATCAGATTGCCAGGATATATGTAAAGGAAGAAGTAAGATTGCATGGAGTACCACTTTCCATTATATCTGATCAGGATCCGAGTTTTACATCGATGTTTTGTCAAAGTCTTCAGCATACTCTATATATAGAGTTGAGTTTCAGCACTGCTTATCATCCTCAGACAAATAGTCAGTCTGAGAGAACAATTCAAACTCTAGAAGACATGTTGAGAGCTTGCCCTATGGATTTTAAAGGTTATTGGGATCAACACCTACCTTTGGTCGAATTTTCTTATAATAATAGCTTTCACTCCAGTATTCAAATGGCTCCTTATGAAGCTCTCAATGGAAAGAAATTCCAAACTCCAACTTGTTGGGATGAAGTTGCGGAAATAAAGCTATTAGGACCTGATCTTGTTGATGAGATGGCAGAAAAGATCCGATCTATTCAACAACACATAAGAGCAGCCCAGAGTTGACAAAAAAGTTATGCTGATAACCGAAGAAAAGACCTAGAGTTTGAAGTGGGTGATAAAGTGTTCTTATGAATATCTCCTTGGAAGAGAGTAATGAGATTTGGAAAGAAGGGAAAGCTGAGCCCTAGGTATATCGGTCCTTTTGAAATACTAGATCGTGTTTGGAAGGTATCTTACCGATTGGAACTTCCACCAAATCTCTCTCAAGTTAATGATGTATTCCATGTATCTCTCCTAAGAAAGTACATACCTGATCCTTCACATTTACTAAGCTCAGAAGTTGTACCGCTGGAGCAAGATCTTTCTTATGAAGAACAGCCGATAGAGATTCTGGATCGTAGCAAAAAAGTTCTACGGAACAAGACCACTCTCTTGGTGAAAGTTTTATGGAGGAACCACCAATTAGAAGAAGCTACACGGGAGCTTGAGGATATGATGAGGGAGAGGTATACTCATATGTTTGTTACGAAGTGATGAATTTTGAGTACGAAATTCATTTTAAGGGGGGTAGAATGTAACACCCTGATATTTTATGAGAAGTATATTTTTTTATGTCTTATGTTATACACAACATCAAAGGAATCTTTCACTGCACACAACACTAGCTTGGCTTGCGTTACACGCAATCGTGACCTTCCTCGATAGCATTTGTAGTACGCAATACAGAGTTTCACTAAACAACGATATATTATTATAATATTATAAACTAGTCATTATGAATAGTATTAACTAAATTTTGAATTTTATAACATTATTATTCATCTTATATATTTTCTAAAACATGGTGTGTGAAAAAAATAAATTTTTTGGGTAAAATAAGTATTTTTCAAAAAATGCAGTTCTGTCGCCTTTTGATGGCGCACCCACTTTAAATATAGTTTTTGAAATTTTATAAGTTCAATTTGAAAAAATAAAATTCTTCTTTGGAATCATGATATAAAAAATTACTTTGGATAAATGTTTCATATTATTCTGATAACTTTCATATTTTAATGAATAGTAAAAACACGCTATATTTTAATTAAAAACAAATTTTTTCATCGCAATAATTTATATGGTTAAATTATAATATTGAATGGTTTTAAAGTATAAATAGAATATATTTTTACCATTTAATATAATTTATGACATTAGCATTAATTTTACATTGAATTCATAGGTAAAAACATTTCAATCTTTGGCAATGTTTTAACTTTTAAAACCCATTTGCTTAAAAATGGGATTAATTTTAAATTAATTACTGAAACTTCTGTGTTCTGAATTTTATAAAATGGATTCCATATTTTTATTCAGTGTGTAAAAATTAGGTTCATAGGTTTTTTTTTGATATTATGAATTGTAACTACGGTAATTTTTGTTTACTACAGTTAAAGGTAAATATGGTAATTAAGGGTAAAAATAAGATTATAAAATTACTCTAACACTTGAAAAAATCCTATTGGATGAATAAAAGTTGACCCATATAACCTAAAGGTCGGACTAGATTCATTTCATGTACTTTTTACCATGAAATAATATAATTATTATTAAAACAAAAGAAAGTGACAACATGTCACTCTCTAAAATCTTATAAGTGTAATAATTTTAACTTAGTGATAAACATCATAAAACATCAAATATAAATGGTCCCAAGAAATCTTATAAAATTATCTACATCATATGAATTTATTTATAATTTTTAAAGATTAAATAATTATCATTATTTATGCCACAATAGTGATGTTGAAATTATTTTTTTGATTGAAATATCAAATAAATGATTTTAAAACTATTAAAATAAATATTATTTGAACTATTTAATGTTCTCCACTAATTTTATAGATAAATATGACATGTTTTGAATCTATTAAATCTTTTAGTTCGAACATATCTTCTGTGTATATTTTATTTAAATTCAAATAAATGAATAGTGTCAAAATTTACACTATTGTTATTTTATGAAAATTACATATTATAAAATCGTTTAAAAATCACAAAAATATTTAAAAATTATAAATTAAAATTTATATGGTCTAAAATGTAATAAAGTTTACAATTATGGGAAATTCACTACATATAAGTAATTATTTATAATTATTTAAAATTTATAATATTATTACCACAAATAAAATTAAATAGATTATATATGGATAAATCATATTGATGATATTTAAAATAAATTCCAAACTTATCTAAACTTTATTGGTTGATGGGATTCCTACCCTATATCGTCTAATATTTTAATTTGAGTCATTTTTGGAGGTTTTTAAGTGGGGTTGGAATTTATTATAAATTAATATTTCTTATAATTCCAAAGGTGCGCCTCTCCTCCGTTATATAAGGTCACCTCCTCCCTCTCCTCCTCATGCCACTTTGAGCCTTAAAGCTTGTCCAAACCCTGACCATTTCCCTTCTAAACTTCCTTAGAAACATACTAGAGGTCCTGGTCTTCTTCAAAGACCAATTTTTGTGCCCTAAGAGGAGGTTTTAAAGAGGCGTGTCGAAGAAGAGGTAATATACGTTATCGATTATTTCAAATTTATTTCTTATTCTACTTATTCTTATTTAGTTGTTTAATTATGAAGTAATAACATCAGTATCACTAATATACTGATATGTTATTATAAATATGAAATAACCCTTTTTCACCTTCTATCCATCCTATGGAAAACGAAATCACTGTGCATGCGTACGTACGGAATACCATCTCCACATCGTGGTGTAATCTGTTTTCCACCACAACCTTACTTGGATGGGTATAATTGTGTAAAGAATAAATATATATGATTATTGTAAAGTTATTCTAAAATAGTATACATACACTTCAATACAATTCCATGATCATGGGAAGGATATCATCACTCGTGCGTACGTACGGCCTACCATCTCCATGATGTGATGTGACTCGTTCTACATGATCTTCATTGAATAATGATTATATAAATGAATTGAATGAATAAATATGATATATATTACATTAATACCATTCTTTAAATGATGTATCTATAACCTAAAAATAGGAATAAGAATTTATTCGACAAAACATGCATAAGAACATAAATCAATGAACACCCGAATAACTAGTAGCAATGAAATATTACTAATAAAAAGATAAGAATATGATCATATATTATATAATAATAATGAATATTATTCTTTAACAAGTCAATGACATTATTTAAATCATTATACAGGAGGTTCGGATACGTACAAAGCATATCGGACCTAAGGTAAGTGAAAATATCGCAATCTTATTTTTATCCGAGATTGTTTATACTTCAGAATTTACTGGGGAATATTTATCATCCACATCCATGTTTCATCAATATGTAATATTATTTCTATCCTCCTACAGTTGTTTAAATCCAATATTACTCATTGTTGAGTTTTATTAAAACATGTGAAAGGAATCTTTTGTCGTTTTTCCTACAAGGTACTTTTTGACTTTTCTGGCCAAAGTACGAGAAGAATGTTTTTTTAACTTATACAGCATGAATGAATTTTTTTTATTTCATAGAACATTATTTCCATGAAGATTACTTTACAAGTTTTAAATTTATTTTTAATCAACTTCTTTTAGTTTAAAATTATATGACATGTTAAGAAAGGAAAAATGTATTTTTGAAGTAGAAAGGATATTTTCCTCAAGAATGGAGTTCGAGTATTTTATCAAAATTATTTTCCATATAAGATAATATAGGGTTCTGTTTCTATCCCTATTGTTACATTAATTTGATTATGTTTTGATGGAATTATTTTTATAAATTCCTTTATCTTATATGAATTGTTTTATGATGTCACGATGTTTAAGAATCCAATTTTTATTATATGGGTTATGTTAAGATGTATGATTTATGATTTTGTGGCACACATAAGAATGGTTTCATTATGAGATTGGTGGAACCTATATCTCCCTCCAATGCATTGGTTAAAGATTTATATCTCATGAGATAGACATGGCTAGAACGGAAAGATAATCTGGTTCAGTGATACAGGACTGGAACGAGGAGTGAACTCGGTTCAGTAATGGACTTTGTCCACTATGATGGTCTTGGAAATGAGCTTTGACTAATATGAAATGATTTTCTATGATTATGTGTGTATGCCACGAAGTTTTATGTTTTAAGTTATGATTATTGGGATTACATTTCACCACTATGATTTTTCCCATTTTATGATATTATGATCTCTTTTGCAGGATAAGGTATTCAAAATGTTATGTTCTTATGAATATGATATGATTGATATTTCTTTTGTTTACCCTTATTGAGCATTTGAGCTTACCCTTTTGTATGTTTTATTTTCCCCAAGTCAGGAATAATGGTATTAAGTAGGATATGCCAAAAGGGACTCTAGATATGATGAAATAAATGGGAGACAATGTAGAAGATTTATGAACCAGTTATTTATGTTTCCCTGTTTCTAAAGACACTATACCTTTATGGTCCTTTCATGGTTTTTTTTATGTTGTAATAAGTATGATTCAATTCTGAAGTAATAACAATGTATGTAGAGTATGGGTCGTTATAATGTGGAAAATGAAAACTAATATTGTAAAGAAAAAAACCTTGAGGTTAATGAATAGATAGCTTATCATAGGTCTATAGAAGAATACTCTTACAGTATCGACTTCTAATTCAGTCCAGAGTGGAGGAAAAATGAAGAAAATAAGAAAACCCTAAAATAGGGAAAATTATCTTTCACCAAAATAACTTCGTCAAAACAAATAAAAATGAATAATGATATAAGTGAAATTTAAAAATTACTGGTTTGAATCCAATGAGACAAATGGTGTTTGAATCTGAGTCTAGATGAAGAAATGGTGGTTAAGCATATGATTTACGCTTCAAAGGGAGCTCCCAATGCCAAGGTTGTCCACTGGAATGAAAATAAGGATAAGGGTTGAGTGTTAATTAAAGTAAGGGGAAAGGTAATTTCCTAACTTTTAACTAGGTTTCATGGTTTAGTCACATGATTTCTAAAAATTTGTGTCAACTCTACACCATTTTCTGCCTGAAAGGGGGCCTTTTATGGTTATGGTGCATGGTTAGACAAACTATACACTGATTGTGTGCTAAGCCTAGGATAAAAACCATAGATCTCCCACATGGGAATATGCTCATGTTGCATGATTTACTTAAATAGTTAATCCTCCTGATTCCCCTTGTACATCCCCACAAAGTTTACTCAAACCATGTAGCCTATGTCGCAAGGTTTCTACAAAACATGTGGCCTGGTTTCCTTTTCCAAAACCAAGCATTCAGGCTCCGAACAAGCTTCAGACACCCCTAAAACTCCTATGATCTAAACATTTTGTCACATATAGGACAAAAAAGGAGTTAAACTAAAATTAAAAAGATCAATACCTCATAGAAAAACCTTGTATTTTACAAATTTTATCAAATAATTTGTATTATAAATGACCATTATTTTTATTTATATATATGTATATATCTCATAATGAGGTTAACTCTTTTTATACCCTCTATCTTAACAGCTACATTATAATGGTTATATTTACATTATATAATTTATTTTATGAAATGTATTGTGGTTCATTTTTCTTTAGTGTTTCATATGATGAGATATATTAAAATTTGTATTTAATTAATGAAAATTTTATATTAAAATGTAATGATTTTACTTATTTAATTTCCTTTTTAATACCCAAAACTCTCTATATGGTTCCATATCACATATTCTATGAAAAATACCCCCATCATGTCATCCAGAGGAACCCCCCCCCCATCATACATCTATCCTTGTAGGACTTATACCACTCATTTCACTTGATAAGCCTCTAATTCTCCCTAAAAATGTTGTTCCCAACCAAGTGTGAAATTTATGGCTTTCTCAACCATCATACCTAGGTATAAGATCCTCATGACTACCCAAATAACCCAATAAAACCAACCTAGGATATTTCCATATCATATCAACATAAAAATCTTATCCCATACCCCTCATAAACCTAACTAACATCCTACCACCTTGGTGATGTAGTTTCCAGGTGATCCAAAAATACTTTACATTCAACAGAGCACTCCATAAATCTCTAGGAGTTTCAATGAAACCCTATATCTTTACTTAGGAACCCTTAGTCCCTTTTTATTTTACCTGAACACATATTCCAAGACAATAATGACCCTAACTAAACATACATAGATATTACATTATTTTATATGAATATTCATCACATTAAAAAAATACATTTTTGAGGACCATAATAGTTTAGTATATTTGGAAACTTTTAAAAATCCTCTAACATGGTGAAAGAACTTCAATGATTCTAAAAAATATATTCCCTTTTAGTAGTTATACATAAAAATTCCCTTTATAACATGGGGAAATGAAACATAATAAAGGGGTGAGATCATATGCTTAGTAAGGGTAAAAAATAGATACATAAGCAAAACGTGAGCATAAGGGTATGAGAACATGAGAATAACATTTGAATGACATACCCTGCATATCAAATATAATATATAAGAGTCGGGGAATAAATATTGGCAGTTCATAAGACATTAATCTTAAGGGAATCAAGATCATAATCCATGAGACCATAACATAGGAATAATACATAGAATTTGTGGAAGAAACATAATCATATAAAAATATTTCCATAGTAGTCAAAGAATCACTAAAAAATAAATATTAGTACTATGGTTTCACACCCCACACCATCTTGGTAATCATGGTTCATTCTAATGACCATCTTAGTAGTCGAGGTTCACACCCAAGACCATATTAGTGGGAAAATTCCTTTACTAAACCGAGTTCACTCCCCATTTCAGCCATGACTATCTCCTGAGATAAAAATATTTACTTAATGCATTTTAGGGAGATATAAGTCCCACTCATATCATAATTAAATCATCTAGACATGTTTAACAATATCATAAGCAATCATATTATAACACAGGAAATGACATGGGTATCATAAATAAGTAATTATGTCATAACCTAAAGAAAAAGAGAAAGGATTCATAATAATTTCATCACAACATAACTCATGAAAGGAAGCGTGTTTAATAAGAATATAACCAATGAAAGAGATTCAGGTTACGTATAAATATAACCCATGAAAGAGAAATATTTTTCATAAATATTAGGCAATAAAAACATAAGCTACTTAGAGAAAGAATATGAATGGAACCTTTAGATCATTTCACATAAAGGCATGAGAAACCCCAATGAATGTAATTTTAGATGTAAAATAATTTTGAAATATATTTTAAAAACATTTCTTGGGAAAAATATCCGTTTAATCTATAAAAAAACGTTTTTTAAAACATAAAATATTTTGAAGACCATTTTCCATGAAAATAACCTCGAAAATTATAAATAATATTTAAAACATTTTGAAAATCCTTTTACTTAAAAACTTATAAAAGAATATTTAAAACATTTTGAAAAAAAAATTCTTTTAAAACTTATAAAATAATCTAGAAAACATTTTGAAAAAAAAAATTCCTTCAAAACTTAAAAACGAAGCTTTAAAACTTTTTGAAAACCTTTTCCATTTAAAACTTATAGAAGAAACTTGAAAGTTTTTTGAAAACCTTTTTCCTTGAAAACAATTTTAAAATCAAAAAATTTACAGAATATTAAGGAAAAAATTACATAAAAATAGACTTGTAAAATTAAAATGGAATTTTCAAGGAAATGATGGTCATGACGGAGGGTAAGTCCATAAATGCCGAACAATCCTTTTATACCTTAAGGGTTTAGAAAAGTGACTTGATCAGAAAAAGAAAATAATATTCCATTTAAAACCATTTTTTAAGAAGGTAATAAATGGGTAATAGTTTCATTTAATCATAATAGGATAATATTAAAACATTTTTGCAAAAAAAATAGAAAATATAGTTTTTAAAGAACATGAATTTCTGACCAAAATGAGAAATAAAGTCGGATTTTCATCAAAATGTTTTCCTAATTATATTAAGTACCAAAGAGAGGAAAATGCTACCATTACTTGGATATAACATGAATAACTAGAGGTTAAGAAACTTCATGAGAGTTCTTGACATATGGATCATAATATTTCATCAATGGAAGCATAATCATAAGCAATCTGGATAAATGATGAGATTATTGCAATAAACTGTTACCACTTTAGTAACATTGAATCATAAAATAATGGAAATAATAACACTACATGAAGATTAAAATATAATGAAAATATGTATAATCGTGATATAACATGTAAAATTCAAAATATACACTGTCATAGAAAAATATAGATGCATAACATGGTATGTGTCTCAATGAAATAAAATCTAGACAAAATTACTTTATCAATTTGGTGACTTTTGAAACATAAACCCAATGAAATAAATATCATAAAATGCATATGTAAATAACCATAAATTTAATTATAATAAAAATATAATACTTTCATGGGAATTATACACACCACAGATAGGAAATAAGAGGTTAACATGGATTATGTATCATAGAAAATAAAAGTGAGATGAGAAAACCCTTACATTACCTACTGAGTTTCTTTGTAAAATTTAGAAAATATGGTATAATAAATATAAATTTATTATAAATATTAAAAATAACCATATTATTATATAATATATAATATATATCTTTATATTATCCATTTATTAACAATTATATGTTAATGTTACGCTTCGAGTAATATCCACTTTGTTTTTGGTACATGTTTTGACTTATTATTCTTGATCCTCTTACATAGTTCTTGATTTAATTATATAAATAATGTATAAAATGATAAAAATATATTATATATTCAGTATATAAATATTTATAATAAACTATAAATGATATAAATATTAAATGGAATATACTATTAATAGAGATGGTAGGCCGTACATACACATGAACATTGTTTTTGTTTAATTATCATTTTGGAAGAAATAAAGTAATTAAATAAAATATATGTATATATATCATAATTAAATTATAATTATTATATCATATATATCAAATAATTTCACTAAACTCATTCTTAATTCATTCCATGTAAAGTGTGATCAAATCGCGTCGATTTGAGTAGGTTGTAGTCCACACATCCACAAAAGAAGTTATCATATTTACACAAAATTGAAATAATGGAGGTATGTTTTATATAATAATTATAGATGAATAAATAAATAATGAATATAATATATATCATATAAAAATATAGTGTCCATCATAATTCCCAACCATTAGAGGTGGTAAAGGAAAAATGAATAACATCATTTCATGAGGCGGTAGTTCGACGTACACAAGAATGGTAAGTTTGTTACTCATTAGATGGAATTATGTGTAATTATAGGTAGAAACCATATAATAAAAATATTTAAGTATATTTAGTAAACTTATTTTATTATATAATCATGGAATAATAATATGTGTGGGATGGAGAATGAAAATAAAACAAAGGAACTTGAGGAGGATGTTACCTCTTCTTTGGTAACTCCCTTTGGATTGCACCAAAGGGATTACTTGGATGGATTTATGACAAAAGAGAGGATTATAGGATTAATGGAGATATTATTGGAGCTTATTGGATCATATTTTGGGTGAGTCAAATTTCTTAAAATATGCGAAGAAGTGGGAGGGGTGAGTACCTTTTTATAGTGGGGGAGGAGTGGCATTCTTGTAAATTTTTTAAAATGGAATTCCACCCATGTTGTTCCTTTGAACATTGGCTCCAATAATGGACCCAATTTGATAAAATAGGCTATATGGTCTAAATATTTCCATAAAATATCTTTTGGACATGTTTAAAGGTCATTTTATCCCTTACGTTTAAGGTTCAGTCCTTTATTGAGCTAATTTTTCTCTTAATCATTGTAATTAATTTTAATCACATTCAATCATAGTTTTTGTAAATAACTAAGTTTAAATTATTATAAATAATAAATTATTCATATTTAAAATATTGAATCCATTTTTTATAATTCAAATCATATATGTGACATAAATTAATTTAAATTTAATGCTGCAAAAGGGATGACAAAGCAGGTTTTTAATGTAAAAATGTTCAAATGTTTGGTAAGTTTTTATATCCAATTTTAGTGTGAAATTGATTAGAATTAACAAAATTTAATTAATTTATATAAAATTGATCTAATTAAACATTAAAACAAATAAAAAATATAATTTAACCTTATAAATAACTTATATTAAAAAGTAGTTTTGAATTAAAATTCAGTATTTTTACAATTCATCCAAAAATGAAACTTCTTAGAAAAATACAAAAAAATCACCCAAAGTAAATTTTTATATTACACATCCAAAAATTAAGTTTATTTTGTGAAATAAAAATATAAAAGTGTCAAAAATCATATTTAAAATGGTTTTTCCATTAAAATCTATAAAATTACCTTTTAGAAAAATACATCTTTTTTATTCAAAAAATTGGATCTTATACCTATAAAATCTATTGTATGAGTGTCAAAAATATTGATTGAATATATTAATTTCATTTAATACATTGTTTAAAAGTGTTTTTTTAATTTATTTAGATAAAATTGTGTTTGTACATATAAAAATATTTTTCTAGGAAAAGTAAATTTTTTATTTTGAAATAGTTATTTCATTCTCTTCTACTAATTTATAACCAAAGGATTAATTTTTATACATGTATAAGTCATATTTTTTAAAATTTTGATAATATTATTCATGAAATACCTTCCAAATTATAGTTGATAGCTATAATAATATTAATAATATATTTTAGTTTGGTAAAACTATACCTTACGTGTTATGTAAGTTATCTAAGGGACTCGGTATTTTGTGTAATACAACCCAAACATTGTGTTGTGTGTACCAAAAGCTAATATAAGTGTTGTTTTTGGCACAAGATTACCTTTTTATTTTATATAATGCAATCTAAACTTAGTTATTTTGTATATAAAAAATCTATATTTAGTTTTTTGTGAAATGAAAAATAATAAAAGATTAAATTAATTTGAAATTTTTATTCACAAAATATTAGGGTGTTACATTATACTCCCATTAAAATTAATTTCTACCTCAAAACTATACTATGATATCACAAGATTAATACTTGAAATTTCCTTTCTTAGAAACCCACATCATAAAAATGAATACTAAAACTTCCTTTAAAAAGGGAAAGTTAGAAACATAACAGTTACCCAAAGTAATGCATAACTAGGTTTTCATATAGGAGAACATGGGTGGGAAGTGAAAACATTCACATTTAATATAAATATAACTATAAAGTTATCATAGAGAGTGATAGAGAACTTGGTTAGGAGAAAGTTAAAAATCACAAATCTATAAATCTATGATGATCTAAGGGTCCATTTGATTCATCGATAATGAAGGTACTAGGATAACATTTTTGGTTTCTAGATCCTTTTTCCTAAAGATGAAAAACTTTCACAATAAGATATACTTACTTTATTTCAGTCCATTCTATATGCACAATATCACCATTTGGATGTGCCTTAATCAATTTCCACTTCATCTCTTATTCTAAGAAAAAAATGTAAATGTGTCATTCCAAAGGCATTACCAGATCATGATATCCATAAAAATAATGATATATCATTCCATATATCATTATCAAAATAAAAAGGTTACCATAAGTTATAAAATATTCATAAATCCTTATATGGTGATACAATACTTTGACATAAACAATTCCCTAAATGGTTAACATTATAAGCCTTCTGAAAGATGAAACTCCAAAACATTATAAATAAGGTCACCAAATTTCCCAAAAATTACTTAACATTGACCCCTGTATATCATAAAGTATCTCTTGGTTTTCGCATACCAAAAATATGAATACCTTTATCATTTATTCTCTTTAAACATGTTAATAGCCTGAATTACCACGAATCCTTATTGAAAACATACATGTTTCCTTATTCCAAAGTATATTGGAAATATTTCTTAAATCCAAAAATGATGTAAACTTCATCAATGATAGAATAAACCACTTCTACAAAATTACTTAATTAGTTCTAATGTAATCATTACCATTTAATATAATTATTTATATCTAACATATCTTTATCCAAAAAAAATCATAACATAAGGAACATGTTAAAGGTTATATTTCAATTAATAATTTGTTTCCTATGAACATAACATTTCCATTAAATCATTTTTTAGTCTATCAAATCCATTCAACATATTATTGTAAATACTTAGAGAAAATCATAAACTGAACAATCCTTATATATTTCACAGTTCATAATTCTTTAATACAAATACATAAAAACTTTAATTATTCCACTTCAACCTTAATCCAAAATAAGGATACCTAATACCATTACTTAATACCTATTTCCATTCAAATTTCATCTGTAGTCTCATCATTAATAGCAATATAACCATCACTTGTACCACTTTTCTGATTCTCTTTATGATATTTCCATTTAGGATATCAATATGAATAATGACCATTAATTACACACTTAAAGTATTTAACCTTTGATGATGTATTTGGGAATCCAATATTTCAATCCATTTGTGTTAATGGAACTCTTCATATTTCCTTTGCAGTTAATTTCTTTTTGTTCTTATTTTCCAAAGTCAAAACATCTTTTTGTTTCACTAAGATATTCACTTGGGTGATTCTTTCCAAATTATTGAAATAAACAAAACTTAAACTTATTTCCTTTATGGTCTCTATTACCCAAACTCTTAGTGAAATCCTTGCTTATCTTCCTTGGTAAGTTCAAGATTTGGTTAAGGTATACATTGTTAATTGTGTTTTGTGATAATTGATTAGGCATTATCACAACAGAATTCACTCCCATAATCATCTTATTTGACTTCTCATCAAAAAAAATTCCATCACATTCAATGATAACATAGTTCCTTATGATTCCCACCATTGACTAAAACCAGAAATATTAGTGTGAGCATCACTTGTCATAGAGAAAAACCACATAATCATGAAAAATCACCTCAAGGATGTCAAAATTGTGACACTTTCATATGACACCTAGGTTTATCCTAATTATTCATAATCATCTTCTATTTAAATCCTTAATGATGATTTGTAATCATTTTTTTAATTTCCAAATCATATCCCCTAGGAGTGTCAAACTAGGTGTGCAGTAAAGCCCGTTGTAGTGCAATAGTACCTGATTGAGTCTAGCTCAATACGGTGTTTTTGGGTTACCCCTATGTATATTTGTGTCAGATCCACATCCACTTGAATTATCCAGATAGGGATGTTTTTCTAGGAAACCAATCACTCTATCCTTTACCAAAATTCCAAGACATTTTCTTAAACATTAACTCGTCCTTATACTAATCCTTAGAAACATCCCTAGACATATCCTTATAAATATACCTAGGGATCTCACTAAATATTTCTTATCCTAGTTTCTAAAGTTTGACTAAACCTTTCCTTTGATACCAATTATAGCGACCCAAGCTTAGTATACATAATATTTCGTCATTTTATATTAATATTTAGCACATTACAAAAATACATGCCCAAGGACCATAATAGTTTAGTGTATTTTGAAACATTGAACAAAATATTATAACTTGGTGAAATATATTCAATGATTCTCAAAAATATATTCCCCATTAGTAAATCTACTAAAAATCTTTTTTCATAACCTAAGGAATGGAAACATTAAAATGGGTTGAGCTTAGATTCTATGTAAGGGTAAAAAAAGAGATACGCAATCAT
The DNA here is from genome assembly GCA_963277665.1 of Viscum album. NCBI lineage: Eukaryota > Viridiplantae > Streptophyta > Magnoliopsida > Santalales > Viscaceae > Viscum > Viscum album. The sequence continues at coordinate 793,047,316 of OY728121.1, forward strand.
AACATGAGCATAAGGGTATGGGAACATGAGGATAACATTTGAATATCATTCCCCAAATATCAAAGATTATATAAATTATTCATGTCATAAGTATTGTTAGTTCATAAGACATGAATCATAATATAATCAAGAGAATAATCCATGATACCATAATATAGGAATAATACATATAATTTGTGGCAGACACATAAGTATATAAATTTTTTTTCATAGTAGGCAAGGTATTACTACCAAGGACATATTAGTGTTATGTGTTCACTCCCCACACCATCTTGGTAATCATGGTTCACTCCCATTACCATCTTAGTAGTCAAGTTTTACTCCCAATACCATCTTAGTGAAAAAAACCCTTTACTGAACAAAGTTCACTCCCTATTTCATCCAGGATTATATCATGAAATGTAAATCTTTACCCAATTAATTGGAGGTAGATATAGTTCCCACCAATCTCATAATTAAATCACATATATTTGTTCTAGAATATCATAAAAATCATATCATAACCCATGAAATGAAATGGGTATGATAAACATGTAATCATATCATAACCTATGAAAAAAAGAGATAGGTTTCGTAATAATTTCATCAAAGTATGACCTATGAAAGAAATAAAGTTTCATAAGAATATAACCCATGAAAGATAAACAGGTTTCATAGATATATAACCCATGAAAGAGAAATGGTTTTCATAATCATAATTTAATAAAAACATAAACCATTTAGAGAAATAACATGAATGGAACCTTTGGATCATTTCCCAAAAGGCATGAGTAAAACCAATGTATGTCATCTTAGATTGAAAATAATTTTATAATATCTTTTTAAAAAAATATTTACTATAATATCCTTTAGACTTTGAAAAATAATTTTAGACCATAAAACATTTTTAAGACCATTTTCTTTAAAAATACCCTTGAAAACTTATAAAGAATCTTGAAAACCTTTTGAAAACCTTTTTCTTTCAAAAACTATAAAAGAAGCATGAAAAAATGTTAAAAACCTTTTTACTTGAAAAATTATAAAATAATATTGCTAAATTTTTGAAATCCTTTTTCCTTGAAAATGTATAAAATAATATTGAAAACATTTTTCAAACATTTTTCCTTGAAAAAATATAAAGTAAGGTCGAAAACATTTTGAAAACATTTTTCCTTGAAAACTTATAAAAGAAGCTTGAAAACATTTTGAAAAAAAATTTCCTTGAAAACCATTTTAGAATCAGTAAATTTACATAATACTAGGAAAAAAATTCTTCAAAAAAATTACCCTATAAACTCACAAAGGAAGAATTAAGGAAATGATCGTCAGGGCGGTAGGTAAGTCCATACATTCCGAACATTCCTTTTGCACCTTAAAGGTTTATAAAAGTTCCTAGATCAGAAAATAATAAGAATATTCCTTTTAAAACCATTTGTTAAAAGGTAATAAATTTTTAAAAATGTATTTTTAAAAGCATAGGATTATATTAAAACATTTTTTAAAACATTTTTAGAAAACATGGTTTTGAAAGAACGTGTATTTCTGATCGAAAGAAGAAATAATGTTGGATTTTCATTAAAAAATTATTAGCTACCTTAAGTACCATAGAGTGGAAAAATTCTACCATTACTTTAATATAAAATTAATTAATATAGGGTAAGTAAATTAATGAGAGTTATTGGCATATGTATCAAAATATTTCATCAATGGAAGCATAATCTTAAGAAATCTCGATAAACTATGAGATTGTACCAATAAATCGTTACAACATTAGTGACATTGAATCATAAAAAAATGGAAATAATAACATTGCATGAATATTAAAATATAATTAAAATAATTATATTTATTATATAAAATTTAAATGGCAGTATATACACCTCAGATAAAAATATAGGTGCATAACATGACATGTGTCTCAAAGAATTCAAATTGAGAAAAAATTACTTTACCAATTTTGTATCTTTTGAAACATAAACCCAATGAAATAAATATCATAAAATTAATATATAAATAATCATAAATTTAATAATAAGAATAAAATAATACATACATGTGAAGTATACACACCATATATTATAAATGGGATGTGAGCATGGCTTGTGTCTCACAGAAAAAAAAAGTGAGATGATAAAACTCTTACCTTAAGTCTAAAATTTCCTTGTACGCATTCAGACCTCTTGAATAATAAATATAATTTTATTATAAATATAATAAATAACCATATTATTATATATAATACCATATATTACTTTATATTACCCTTTTATTAACAATTCCATGTTAATGTTCTCCTTCAGGTAGTATCTTCTTTGTTTTTCATCCATGTTTTGACTTATTATTATTGATCTTCTTACTTAGAAACTTATTTAATTATTTCCAGAATTTATAAAATTATATAAATATCATATAAATTCATTTTATAAATATTTATAATAAATAATAAATTATATAAATATTAAATGTAATACACCATTTATGGAGACAGTAAGACGTACGTAAGAATGAATGTTGTTTCTGTTTAATAATCATTTTGAAATAAATAAATTAAGTAAATGAAATAGATATATACATAAAATAATTATAGTATAATTATTATGTCATATTTATCATATAATTTAACTAAATATATAATTAATGCATTTCATGTAAAGTCTGAACGAATCGCATCGCTTTAAGGAGGTGGTAGTCCACACATCCACAAACGAAGCTATCATATTTACAAAAAATGAAAAACATGATGGTGTGTTTTATATAATAATTAAATAATAATAAATAAATTATAAATATAATATATATCATATAAAAATATATTTTCCATCATAATTACAAACCTTGCAATGTGGTGAAGGAAAAACAAACAACATCGTTTCGTGAGGCGGTATTTTGTCGTGCACAAGAATGGTAAGTTCTTTACCCATTATATGGAAGTGTGTGTAAGTGTTGGTATATCCCTTTTGGAAAAACATATAAGTATGTTTATGATACTAAGGATGTTATATAATTATGGAATAATAATATTTTTTGTGGTGGAGAATGAAAATAAAACAAAGGATCTTGTGGAAGGATATTACCTCTTCTTTGGGTAACTCTTCTTTATTTTCACCAAAGGGATTCCTTGGTTGGATTTATTACCAAAGGTAAGATTATATGATGAATTTATAGATGTTGGAATATTATTTTATTATATTTTTTGTGATACAAATTTATTTAAAATTGTGAATAAGTGGGAGGGTTGAGTTCCTTTTTATATTAAAAGTGGAGTAGAATTCTTTTAAATTTTTAAAAATGGAATTCCGGCCATGTTTTTCCTAGGAAAGGTGGATAAAATAATGGAAAAATTTATATAAAATCGGTTATAGGGTATAAATATTTCCATAAAATGGATTTTTTACTAGTATCTAGGTCATTTTTTCCATTAAGTTTAAGGTTTAGTCCTTTGTTAAGCTAATTTTTCTCTTAATCGTTGTAATTATTTTTAAACACATTCAGTAATATTTTTGGTAAAAAAAATAAATTGACCTTATTATAAATTATAAATTATTATTATTCCAAATATGAAATCCATTTTTAAAAATAAAAAACAAAAAATTGGTAGAAATTAATTTAAATTTAATCCCACAGATGAGACAAAAAAGCGGGTTTTTAAAGTAAAAATGTTCAAAAGTTTGGTAAGTTTTTATATCCAATTTCAATGTGAAATTGATTTCAATGATTTGTATTCAGTTAATAGGTATAAAATTGATCTAATTAAACATTATAACCAATAAAAAATATAATTTAAAATTATATAAAACATAGATGTAAAAGTGATTTTGACTTAAAATTTAGTATTTTTAATTATTCATCAAAAAATGAAACTTCTCATAAAAATACCAAAAAATCACAAAAATTAAATTTAGATATTATGATTCCAAAAATGAAGTTTATTTTTTCAAATAAAAATTACAGAAGTGTCAAAAAAAATCATATTTAGAATGGGTTCTCCATTAAAAGGTTGTAAAATTACCTTTTAGAAAAATATATCTTTTTATTTATAAAATTGGATTTATTTTTTTCTTATTCCTATAAAATATATTGTATGATTATAAAAAATATTTATGGAATATATAAATTTTATTTAAAACATTTATTAAAAGTTTTTTGTTTAATTTATTGAGATAAAATTGTGTTTGTATATAGAAAAATAGTTTTTTAGAAAAGTAATTTCTTTATTTTCAAATATTTATTTCATTTACTTATAAAGATTTATAACCAAAGGACTAATTTTATATATATACATATATAATATATATTTTAAATTTTAGTTAATCTTATTTGTGACTTCCATTCCAAATGTTGGGTGGTATCAATTAAAATATTTTAACAATAATATTAATAGTATATTATAGTTCGGTAAAACTCGGTCTTGTGTGTTATGTAATATTTATAAGGGAATCAGTATTGTGTGTAATAAAAGAAAAAAAGTGTTTCATGTACTAAAATTTAATATAATTATTTATTATAGTTCAAGATTAACTTGGTGTTGCATATAATGTAATCAAAACTTACTGCTTTTGTATATAAAAATTCAATATTCAGTGTTTCTTGAAATGAAAAATATTAAAATATTAAATTAATTCAAAAAATATCAATGTGTTACAAATATGGGAATGCACAATCATTCATCAACAAGAATATGGTTTAGTTTTATAGGAACTTTTCACATATAAAACTGAGTTGATGACCTTAGGTGATGCTTTTCCATCCTCAACCAAACTCGTGTTAATCCATCATCTATCAGCATGATGCTCAATATCTATTACAATAATTATAATTAATTATAAACCATTTATAATTAATTTACACAAAAAAATTAATTCCATAATTAATATCTATAGTAGCGGATTACCTCAATAAAACTACACAAAACCAAGTGTGTCTATTCTACCAAGATTCTATCTAGACAAGTCGATAAAAATCCTGATGTATTAGGATGACTCCACCATGCTCTAGTGGAATCATCAACAAAGTCCTAGACAGAAATAATTGAAATGAGATAAGGGAGAAGAGGAAGAAGATAAGTGGAATATGGGAAAGGTTACCTTTTCTCTAGAATAATGAAATGTATCTCGATCAACAATAAACCAAGGGGAAACATAATGTGTCCAAGGGGTAGAAATAAAGGCGATAAGTCTGCAAAATGGCCTCTCCCAAGTGACTATTTATCAAAAGAATAGATGGGGTTACCCTTTGAATAATAGTTCTACACCTAATTTTAAAAAAACTAGAAAATGGTCACATCATGATGAAACCCTAAGAATCAAAAAAATTATGTCGCATCCTAGTTTTAATTGATAGTGTGGCCTGAGGATTCATAGCACAATGCCACACCCATGGTCTCCAATTTGTGGTATAACCTAGAACCTCGTGATGTAGCCTTATCCTTAGGGTATTCATCATGATGTAACCCCTTGGATCACATTATGGAACACATATTCCATTCAGTGTAAACCTTCCACTCTATAAGCCACTATAGTGTGGCCCTTCTTATTGTGGCATAGAACCTTGCTCTAGGAAGAACCCAAACTCTCATATCTAGGACCCTTATGGTAAGGCCTCTTCCATGTAGTATAGAAAATTTCACTGCAACTCTCATCATGACATGACCCTAGGATCTACAGCATGACCATTTATCCCCATGAAAAACTTCACAAAGTTATAAGTATGGTATTCAAGGAAATACATACGGTTTTACCATCATGGGAAGACCCCCAAAACCATGGATTTATCTCTATATATATGATATTTTCCTTTATGAAATACTAAATATATAAGGTTTTTCACTAGGGGTGACATCCTCCACCAATTCATTATCCTTCTATATAAGTATTTCTCATGAAGGGACCCATCATAGTGTAACATTCCTATGTTACAGCGTGATGTGCCCTACTCAGCCCTCATCATAGCATGACCCTCACCTGCCACAATGTAACACACCACGTGCAAAAAAAAATATACTCTACACGGAGGAAAACACCTCCAGATTTCTCCTAATACCCTAGGGTACAACCTAAACACTCAAGAACATTAAAAAATATCTAATGGATGTTCTGAATCCAAGGATTACAATTTTAATCCAAATTCACAAAACTCCCACTACTCTGGAGCTTAAAATTTTGAATTTCCCCTAAGAACAATAACACATAAATTCATGTATAAGTAAAAACTCCCCATCCTAAGGAATATCATCCCCAAGAAGATCCTTATAATGTTTCTCAACTTCTAATTCATCAATAAAAATTTAATATCACTCCTTATTCCCAAATATATAATGAACTATGCACACCTCAAATCCCATGCATCAAACCCATATACACTGACCATTCTCTAAAAATTGCCCTTTATCCTTTAAATAAATTTTTCAAACCAGGTATGGCACACTGGATGTGGTTTCTACCTCACTACATCCTATTATATAAAATAACACCAATCAATTCTCCCATTCCTGACTCTTCCCAAAAATACTCAACCTCACCTGCTAACGCATCACCACATCATCCAATAAGAATGCCTTAATTCTTAGGTATATAACAAAATATTCCAACACCCACACAAAATTCTAAACCTATTGCTTTGGGTAATTCCATGGTTGGATCCTTTCATAACTAAACCCACCATTTTACTCAACCCTTGAGCACTAACATACCCCCAATCTGACTCACTAGAATCATACTAAACTCTATCTCAAGTTCACTAATTATACTTAGATCCCATCAAACACAGCATTTGAACCCAAAATAAAAAATTTACCTGGGAACCAGATAAAATCAGATCCTCTTACATACTATGATCATAATATCATCTTGACTATCCACCATCTATTCACATTAGGACCATGAACCTTACGACATAAGGGTCATACATCTACAACCAATAATATTCTACCGACCATATAATTATCCTTATTATCATTCCAATAAACAAAAACACCATATCTACATTTCAAAAATCCAGTCCATTACTAGAAACAATGACTGGATATGACCAACCTTCTCTACCCAAGAACCAAAACAAAACACAAATCACTATAAATTATAAACTTATCAAAAATATAATCTTCACAATTCAATAAACTTCACCCACAATGAGGGTCAGGCACTTATTCCTCCAATGGTTCACTCCCCACTACATGGATTCTCTTACACATCTCTTCTAGCACAACACTAAATATATTCCATCATCACATTTGTGTTTCTCCTCCTGATCCATTCTCATCCCATCCCTAACAACCTATGTCGATGAGTAAGATCATATCATTCATTCCATGGTACTCTAATACATTTATAATTTCACCTCTCACTATAGAAGCATCACTTCCCATTATTATCAAAACCTTAGTTCACCATGCATTCAAGTGTCTCACTATTCACCTCATTCACCTCACTCCAAGGCTGAACCCTTAACCGAGGCCCACTAAAGTCCCATGAATATTCTTTGAGAAATTAATAAAAAGTGGTATTCATCACCACCACACCATCACTAAATCCTTCAGGCTCTCCTAAACCCTAGAAAATTAGAAACAAACCATATATAGACCACTCATCGATCCAAAAACCAAAAAGGGGGTTGTGCAGAGCCAATGAGTACTTTCCCCAATACATCAATGGTTTTCCTAAAAATCCACACCAACAGACACTCTCATCCCCCCAATGAGGATTAAATATCTAATAACCCTATCACTAGTCATTTACCACTATCCATATAAATCTTATCCAAACCTAATGGGTATATTCTTTTCTAATTTCTGATCACACAACTGGACTCATTTTAAAATGATTCACATCCTATCAAACCAAGACTTACATTCTAAAACCATGAACCATACCTCACTTTCATGTTAATATAATCTATCCAATCACTCTTGATTCTTCCTTCCCAATAAGATTAATACACCACACTCATACCATAGACAACACATAATTAATCACCACTCGATCATATTTTCAAAACCACATAGCATCTACCATGCTCTATCCATCCTAGATCTGACCATATAGAATCATCAACCACTAGTATACCAAGAACCACAAACAAATACAATAGGTTTAGGCTTACAATTGATCTTTCTATTTTTACACATCCTTGTAACCAAACCCCCTCCAAGTGATTTACCTCTCAAAATCCTAAGGAATTAAATATTCCTTCATCTACACTCTTAAGGTATCCAAATCTTCAAGGAATATTTTTCCCATCCCGAACAACATCTCCCCAAAATACCTCACCTTCACCAATCCGTAACCAAGGAATCCAATGCCCAAACTAACCCACCAAGTGTTATTACACATCCCTTGTACCCACTGACTATATTTGCATCATCAAAGAACAACCCACCATAAGATCTACATGACCTTTAAAACACTAATTATGATTAAAAACTATGGTCCATATGAGTAAAATTCCACTAATACATTATATAGGAAAACACTATATAAGTTTTTTGGATACTTTAAATAATTTAAGCCTCTATTGTAATTAAAATCAACTACACACAAACACATATATGTCATGTGAATCCTATGTACCAAAAATGATACATGAATACATAACTCTTGCCACTACGGGCCAAGAGATAAAACAATAATAAAAATATCAAATTAATACATTATACTTGAGTAAAAATCTTAGTTGTAATAGTGTAAACCAAAAACTATAATCCCTTAATCCTAGTAACATAGACTTCCAACCATAAATGTGTTCACGACTCTCCAGTCCAAGGTCCATCAAAACCTTCATCATGTTTCTATTTCCAACTATTAGTCTCCAAATAGTAAGAAAAATCAAAAGATAATTTGATAATATTTTTTAATTCAAAAACTAAAATCACTCTACCATATCCTAGACAAAGTGTTACAATACCTCAAGTAGGTCTTCCAACTAGTGGTGAGGGTCTGAATCATGTATTGGGGAGATTATGACCTTGATATCACAACCATCAAGATTAGTATATAACATTAAATAATTGATATAATATAATCATATTACTCGTAAATAACCAACACATCCATTTTATAGAAAATATAATGCAGGTTATACGGTCATACATCCTTACTGAATGCCTACTGGACTGATCATATACACAAAATAAACAAAATAATAAAAGTAACATTTGTATACACTACCATCCCAAATCATCACCTCAATTATATATCTTAATCCCAATTAAGATACTCTAATATGATCCTCTATGAAACTGTACTTAGACCTACATAGAAAACATAGTATCTATACACACACTAGTGTTCCTATGTGGGGTATGAAAAATACACCTTAGTATGGTCTCACAAAGTGTCCCAAATATAAACCATTAAATTTATGTGTATTTATTAAATAAAATATATAACATAATAGCATGTGTCTCAAGTCATCGTGTGCTAAATAGGCCATCATGACACCCATTTATACATACTTTGGCCTATGATGGAGAACATACACCACAAGCTACAACCCCGACCCATACCCACTGAATTAATGAATATTGGAATATCATGTCATAAACACTACCATCTTACTCTAGGTAAGGTCTTGTACCAATTCTTGATCATATCCCATCATGTATTATAACCACACCACCACCCTCTGACCCAGGGTGAGGTCCATACCACATTGCATGCCACAATACAACGGCTAATACCCTATCCCTTAAAGTAGGTATCACAATCACAACTAGACCAGTACCCTCTCACTTAAGTAATTACTATCTAGTATCCTCTCACTTCAGTAAGTCCCAATATCCACATCATAGACCAAAACCCAATCACTTAAGGTTTTCCTTGCAAGCACCCTCTCACATGGGGTGAGTTCATACATCCACATCCTAGACCAACAACATATCACTAAGAGAGGTCCATGAAATCACCCTCTCACTCAGGGAGAGGTCATATATCCATACCCTAGACCAATACCCTATCACCCAGATAAATATATTCCATCACCATCTCACTCATGCTAATGTCATAAATCTACACCCCTACCAACACCTTATCGCTCAATTGTTTCCCTACCAGCACCCTCTCTCGTCGAGTGATTCCATATATCCCTATATTAGACCAACACCCTATTACTAAGGGAAGTTTATGATAGAACCATATCACACAAGGAGAGGCTATAAATCCAAGTTTTGGACTAACACCCTATCACTCAGGGCGGTCTATAATATCACCCTATCACTCAAGTGCATCCACACATACATATGTTGGACCAATAGACTATCAATCATGCTGGTAAATCCCAATAACCTATCACTTATGGAGAGTCCATACATCCATATCCTAGATAAAAATCATATCAATTAGGTAATTCACTTACAATACCCTCACATGTAGGGTGAGGTCATATGTCTATATCCCATACCAACACCCTATAAATTAGGGAATTCCCTATCATCACCCTCTCACTCAAGGAAATTTCATACAACCACATCCAATACTAACACCCTTTCACTCAGGGAAGTCTATTCTAAAATTATTTAAATTAGGGAGGGTTGTAAATACACATCTAGGACTAACACCATATCACTCTAGGGAGTCCCTTCCATCACCTTCTCACTCAAGGTGAGGTCATGAATCCATATCTTAAACCATACCCTATCACTCGGGGAAGTCCCTACTAGAACATTCTCTCTCGATGTGAGTTCAATCATACACATCCTAACATCAAGAATAAATATAGTTGGGAAGATACACAATAACAAATATAGTATAAAATCATGTCCCAAATACTCACCATGGATCTCATAGATAGTCTTTATCTCTCTGATATATCCTTAAACCATAATCATGCCACATACCATACTCACCCCATAAGATAACCTCCTCAAACCCAACCCAGTCTCAGAAGCACTATAGACAAAATTGTATCATAATTCTCATCTCTCATGTAAGAGAATCCATTAGGTTCCAAAAACCTATCTCGATAACTACTCATCAATACCAACCCAGACTCATCATCTTATGTTGAATACTCATCACTCAATACATATCTAACCTTGGCCTCAAGAGGTGGGACCATTTCCCTTATTCAATCCACATGACCCTATCTAGGATTCCATATAGAATCTTATATGGGAGACCTATCAAGTCTTTAATCTAGAGAAATCCCTCTCTATCACGCCACATATATCCCTATAATATGTATCCCACTCATCACACTCACCAAGCCTCAAATCCACCCATAAAAGGGTCTTTTATAGAAAAAATGAGATATAAAATCATCTCACTCGTCATACCTAAACCAAAGCCTCTCATTCCTACCCAAATATCCCTAGGAAACCAAACTAGGTTATTAAAAAGTCATATTAATCCCAAAGGATTATCTTTGGGACCTCATAAACCAAACTGAGCTCTTATCCCCCTTAGTGATGTAGTTATCAGGCGATCCATAAATACTTAACATTAAATAGAGCCATATCTCCATCTTTAAGAGGCCCAATTCCACCCTAAATCTTTACCTAGTCACCCTCAGTCCTAATTAATTTTACCAAAAAAATATTATGATTTAGTAATGCACAATAATGCATCAATAAACATATGATTTCGTATTATAGGGACCATATACCTCTAAAATGGTGTTATTATCTTGAATATATGATCATCCATCCTTGTTCAAGCCAGTGTCAAGATATCATCCATCAACTTGAGGCCCTATCTACATAAAAAATGTATAATTAATTATAAACCATTTATAACTAATTTACACATAAACATGATATTAATTCCACAATTAATACCTCGTGCGGTGTCTTTCTTAATGTAACTACACAAAAACTATTTCATTTATAGTTTAAAGATCACTTATATTGAAGATGAAAAAAATCATTGTCAATATAGATGATTCCACTATGATCTGGTAGGATCATCATAAAAAAACTTATATGAAAACCACTAAAATTAGAGATGGATGGAGAATAAGATAAAAGGAAGAGGGGAAAGGTTATCAATCTCTAACGTGATAAAACAATTGCAATCACCCGTAAATAAAGAGGGAAACATGGTGGCTCCATGGGGAAGAAATGAAGGGGGAATATAGCCAAATGGACTCACATGAGTGACTATTTGATTGAATAATAGAAGTGTTTGGTATAGAAATATAGGTTTATCCCAGATTTAAAAAAATGTAAATGGGTAATGTCAATGTGTGACCCTAAGAATCAGGGTGCAACGCTCCATCCTAAGGTCAAGTCATGGCATAAAATAGGGGGTAGAGTGTAATGACACTCCTATAGCTGACCCTTTGGGGCATAACCCAGCACCTCATGGTGCAACCTTCCCCTTCATGGAACTCATATAATATAACCCATTTGGTCAGGGTGTGGCACACTTATTCTTTGTATAACTGACTATAAAAACTCTAAGATGCCAAGGCATGGACCTTCTGGTCATGACATGGTGAAATACCTTTAGAAATAACCCAAACTCCCATGGATCTGGCCCAAAAAGTGTGGACACATCCTCATGGCATAACAAATCTCATAGTAACCCTAATCACAACATGATAAAGGGGCCATAGAATGACTATCCTTGTGAAAAAATTCACAAAGGTATATGTGATGTTTTTTAGGAAATATATAAGGTTTTACCATAATATCATGATTAACCCTGAAATTTTGTGATCTCAATATGTAAGATATTTTCCTTTGAAAAATACACAATATGTATGTGTTATCATCATGACATGAAACCATCCACCATGGTGTGATCCACATACACAAGGATTCCAAATACATGCACCCATCACAAAGAACCTTTCTATGTTGTGGGGTGATGTTCCCTATTAATCCATTATCCAAGCATTACCCTCACCCATCATAGTGTGATAACCCCCCTACAGAAAAAATTTATACCCTGTACCAAGTAAAACTCCCCTAACTTCTTCATGATTCCCCCACGTACCACCAAAACACTCAATCATGTGAAAACAAAATCTCCTAGAGATATTCTAACTCCCATGATTTTGATCTGAATCCTGACTCTCAAAATACCCCTAGCTCTATAACTCAAAAATTAAAATTTTCTCTAAAATCATTGAATAGTTATTTCATATATCATTACAATATAATAAATAATCTATACTAGAAATAATAAATATCAAATATTTTTCTTTTAGTTATATGATGTTTCAAAATATTAAATATTTTATCATGTTTATCCATTTAATAATATCATAAATTAAGATAGGATTTTGAATACATGAAGAATAATTTTAATATAATAATAAAAACTTCTTACCTCGATGGTGAATAGATTTACATTCATCATCACCATCTCTATTCATGTTCATTATCACTTACACCATGAATAATGAGATGAACATGAGGAAAACCACACCAAATATAGAAGAATGAGTTTTCTTAGAACAAAGCCACCTTATTTTATTGATTCCAAATAATTTTTATCTTATTATTAATTATTTTCATTTTTTTATTAAAAATTGGTTTACGAGAAAAATTACAAAAATGGATAAGTCCAGAGCTTACCATACGACCTTACCATGTGAAGGTCGTGTGACCATATCACCTTATTGCATGAAAAAAAAATTCTTACCATGAGTTAGATGAAAAAAAATTCTAAGTTAGAACTAACCACGCATTGAAGACTCAGCTTACCATACAATGATAATCACCCAATTAAATGTACAATAAACCTACCATAAAAATCAATATAACTAACTATATAAAGGAAACTACCTAACACATAAATAAATTATGTTACCATGCCAAGGTATCTATAATTTATCATAAATTAATATATTAACCATATATTCTAAGGTAGTGATCCCATGAAGAAGAAAAAAACATATTACATGAATTCATTAACTTACCGTATGTGAAAATAATCTGACCGAATGAAGAGATGAACTAACCATGTCACCTTTCTGTTTTAGTAGACTGTGTTAAGTCATCCTGAGCTCAGCTAACTATGCTTCAAGTGAATACATCTTACAATGTCTAACTTAGCATTGTATAATTTTAAATCTCCAACATCTATTTTTGAAGCATTAAATGAAGTTTCAAGGGAATTTAATAGATAATGGTTATTCCCCGATATATAATTATCATGAATATCTCTTTAATGGGAATTATTTGATCATGGAAAATAATGATGGACAACTACAAATATTTTTCTAATTCACATAGAATAAATGAGTATTGTTATATAAGAACTTTTGTTATAGATAAGACACTTATAACACTCTATTTTCTAGAATTTTTTCTGAAACTTTTACAAGCTCCTTCCAAAGAAAATTTAAATGACTTTAGATAGTCAATGTTTCTCAGATCAAGTTACGCTACACTTCCTGTATTTTTTATCTCTTTCTCTTCCCATATTAGCTATTATTTGGAGATATGTTTTGTATTGCTCTAATGATCTTTAAAACATAATATATTATGATAAACTAGAGAATACATGATATTATATCAAATCCATTATTTTTATTCTTATTGATAATTGTGCAAGAGGTCATGCGTGGACTGGTATCTTTTTTCATCCTATTTACAACTCTGGAAGAGGATTTGTTCTTGGGAACTCTTGTGTAGTGTTATTTGTAAAACCCTATCTAGGATTTGGATTATTTTATTATTTAATAAAAAATTTGACAATGGGTGATTTCTAAGTGTGGGGGATTAAGTCCCATTTTGAGACAGAGCCCCTTGTTTAAATTCTATTGTGTGTTTGGATAGTTTTGTTATTTTAAACTAAAAATTGATTAGAATTTTATAAATTGTAACAAGAATTTACTTTTATAGTTAGTATTAATTTGGGTTTATATAATTTTTCTAAGTAATTAACTTAATTTTCAAAAGTTAAAGTATTTAAAATATATTTTAACTGAGGATTAATCCTACTTTTGAGAAATTATTTGAAAGATCAAATTTTTATATTTCTATTATTTTGATTAACTAGGAATTTTTATTAAATTGTGGATTTAGTTTTTAAATCTTAAAAAAAATTAATTGAGAACTCAATTCACCTCCTCCCCCTCTTGAAGTACTCACTCTGACCAACATTTGGTACCATGGGATTTTCAAACATCTTTTTAACTATGATTTAGTTGTATTCAATTATCTTAAATTTATGTTATTTTTAAATTTAATTATTTATGGATAAAAATAAATAATAAGTAACTACCACTAATCAACCTATTTATTTTAATGGAACTAATTATGATCAATGTATGATTAAAATGAAAATTTACTTAGAGTGTATATGTTTTGACATTTAGATTTTAATTGAAGATAAATGTGAAAAACATCAAAATTATATAGCTAAATGGAGTGATGATACTAAAGTTGTATATAATTTTAATTTCAATGATATGAAAGCTCTATAGTGTGCATTAAGTGGTGATGAATTTAACAGAATATCTCCCTATGATACTTCTTTTGAAATTTTCTATACCCCAGACATTTCTCATCAAGGAACTTAAAATTTCAAAGAAATGCATTTAAATACATACGCTATTAAATATGATACTTTTAATATGCGTCTTGATGAATATATATCTCACATGTATATTTGGATTAATGAGATAGTTAACATGATTCACGCACTGGGAATGATTATTACTTACAAATATCAATTCATGTGACTTCTCTGGTTCTTACCATAAATATAGAGAGGAAACAATATATCCAAAAGAGAATAATATGAAACTATTAAAATTAAAGTAGAGGAACTTATTAGAAATATAATAATGTATAAATAATAAATGAAAGTAAACAAATAGGTTTTGAATGAACTGAAAATAAAATTTGTATCTTTTAAAACTACTAACTCAAAAAAAGATAAAAGATAAAAGCTCAAGTGAAGAAGAATCACCAGAAAATAGTGTTAAATAAATAGAACATCTGGAGATATGTTTCAAAAAATCTACAATAAGAATAAGTTGTTCAAGAAACCCAATTACAGATGTAAGTATGAGAAATGAAATTGGAGAAAGGGTTAGAAGAAGGTTGATTCTACAAACAAAATAGTCTACTATGAATAAAAAAATGACATATCAAGGAATATTATACCAATATAAATTATACGAAATAGAATATGGAAAAGGATAAAATATATAAAAATTCTATAAAATAAACATGGAGTTATTCAAAAGATAGTACAAGTAATTTAGATTCAATCAGAGTGTATAATCTTGATAAAGCTGAAATTTATTTTATTGAAAACATGTTTGAGGTAACTAATATTTTTTTTTCATCTCCTGTTCATAATTACAACCTTTATAAAAGTGAAAATAGTGAAGAAAACATATCCAGTGACTAAATTTTTAAATATTTTAACTTGTTGGAGGACACATTCAATGAACATAAAGATAAATACAAAAGTTTGAAGAAGTGACATGCTACGTACGCTCATTTTAAAACTAATATTACAGTAGAGAAGGATAAAAATGCTCAACTGATAAAATAAAATAAGAATCTAAAATTACCTAACAAATATTTAAAAAATGATTTTTAGAGATTTAAAAGTGGAATAAATTCCTTAATCCATATTCTTGGAAAGAAACCTGCACCTAATTATACTACAAGAATTGGATACCTACCTAGATAGTGAATGATCAATAAGAATAAATTTATTTCAATTTTTAGTTATATCAATTATCTAAATACTTATTACACTTATAGCGATAATAAATATTTTATTTCTAAAATTATAAGATCTTCCTATGGGAAACCAATAAAATAATTATGGATTCCAAACACCCTTATCACAAATATATCTGAACCTAAGAAAATATGGGTTTGAAAGTAATTTTCGATTTAAATCTATTTTTTATGAAATTTTCTTAAATAGTTCTAGTAAATAACTTTGGTATTTGGATATTTTATTCTCTAGAAATGTGACTAGGGACTACTCAAGCTTCAAAAAATTGATTAAATTAGATGGTGGAAATTTCACTTTCAGCGACAATACAAGAGGGAAGATAATTGGTCTTGGTTAAATTGGTAATTCTAGTAAAGTTTTAATTTCTAAAGTATTATTTTTAGATGGATTGAAATATAATTTTCTTATAATTTATCAATTATGTGATGATATTTTTCATGTTAAACTTGAAGACAATTCTTGTAAAGTTTTTAATTCTTAAGATGTTTTACTTATCATTTCTTTGAGAAATGAAACTTTTTATATGGTTAACTTATATTCCTTTTCTTCTCAAAATATATCCTATCTAAGTTACTTTCACAAATAATCTTGGATTTGGAATAGGAGACTAGGATATTTCAATATTTACTATATTAAAAATATATCTTGGAATTATTTAGTTAAGGATCCACGAAATCTCTAATTTACAGTATATAAAGTCTTTAACCCATGTCAAAAAGGGAAACAAAACAAAATATATTTCAAAAATAAATAAAAAAGTTTCAACTTATAAACCCCTAGAGTCTGTACAAATGTATTTTTTTTGGACCCTTTAGAGTTTCTAGATAAAATTGGAAGCACTATGATTATGTTCCAAATGATGACTATTCTAGATACACTTTGGTATTCTTTTAAGCTCTCAAAAGTGAAAATTGTTCCTATTTTTCTATGTTTACTAAATCAAAATAAAATATTAGTTGAATAAGATTTAAGACCTTAAGAAATGATCATGGTCGTGATTTTGAAAATAAATAATTTGAATCATTATACATGCAACATGGATATAATCATAACTTTTCTACTCCTAGGACCCATAGTAGAATGGTGTAGTAGAGATAATAAATATAACCCTCCATGAAATTGATCATACCATTATCAATGGGTATGATTTAACTATATATTTTTTATCAAAATTTGTGAAAATAACTTGTTATATAATGAATAGAGTTTTAATTATACCTCTCTTAAAAATGACCACTTATGAATTATGGAATGGTTGGAAGCCAAAGGTTAATTAATTTAGAGTTTTTGGTTTTAAAGTCATTATAATCAATAAAAAATAGAATTTAGACAAATATTCATCCAAGAGTGATGAAGGAATTTTACATGTATATTCCACATCAAGTAAGTCATATAGGGTGCTTAATAATAGGACTAATACTATGGATGAATCTGTACATGTCAAATTTTATGAAACAGAACCGTATGAACCTAAAAACTCTTTATAAAATCTTAAGGTTGACATTTCTAGTCTTAACATAAATGTTAAACATGGTGATAATTCTTTCAGACATTTTGTAAAGTACTCATCTAGTTCTAGTGAATATTTTGAACCCAAACCCGTAGATGAGAATTTAGTGTCAAATAATTCTATTCCTAGAGCTGTTAAGACTCATAAATATCATCCCTTAGATATTTTAGTAGGTTACCTAGATAAAATAACTTAGACTATATCTTCTCTAGGAAATCAGGTTGAACATAAAGCTTTCATATCATATCTTTAACCTAAGAACATTGAATATGGGATTAATGATGACTTTTGGGTAATGGAAATGCAAGAAGAACATAATAATTTTGAAAGAAATGGATTCTAGGGACTAGTTGAACTATGCAAATACTACATAACAATTCGAATGAAATTGTTTTTTAGAAACAAGTTTTATGAGTTAGGAAAAATAATTATAAATAATTATAGATTAGTTTCACAATGATATAGTCAATAAGAAGGTATTGATTTTGAGGAAACCTTTTCACTAGTAGCTGGACTTGAAGCCATTAGAATGTTTCTTACCTATATAGCACTTTTGGATTTCAAACTATATCAAATGGATTCCAAGAGTATATTTATAAATGGTTATACTGTTGAGGATGTTGATCTGGAATAACCCCTATGATTTCAAAATCCTCAAACTCCAAATTATGTTTTTAAATTAACAAAATATTTATATGGTTTAAATAAATCTCCTAGATCTTGGTATAATTGGATCATCTCATTTTTAATTACCTATGGCTTTACTAAAGGTATATATGATCCTAATTTGTTTATAAAGATAATTTATAGGGATGTTTTAGTTGAAAAAATTATGTTGATGATATTATTTTTGGATCCTCCAGAAATTCTTTCTGTACCGAATTTTCAAAATTGATGCAAAGTGAATTTGAAATGATTTTAATGGGTGAACTTAAATTATTTCATGGATTTAAATTTTAAAAATTAAATAATTAATTATTTTAAATCAAATTAGGAACACCAAATATCCATCCAATGGTTCAAAGGCCTTTATTTTTTATTGATTTTTGATAATCCACCTTTCAAGGGGTGAGGTGGAACCCTTAAAATGCATGTAGGCGCAAGTATTACATGGCTCTTAGGCCTTAGAGTAATTCATTTCCCGTAGGCTTCAAACATTATATACAACCCGAACTAACTACTTGGAACTGCTCCTCCCCAGCATCTTCATCATGAAATCAGCTCTCCACCTTCGCATGGTTGTTCGGCTAAGTGATCTCGTGCATGCACAGGCTTGTCCCAATGGCAGGTACCATACCCTATCATCCTTGAAATATGTGTATCTTCTTCTGTGGTGAAAGATACTTACTCATCCTCCTTATAGAGCTTGTTCCTTGTAGGTTTTTTGGTTTGTATTTTCACTAAAGGTGGCATGAGGGCCTTGAGGTGGCCCAAAGGCCTTACTGGCCTAAAGGCTTGGGTGGCCCGAAGGCCTTAAAGGACTCGGGGACCAAATCGGTGGACCGAAGGCCCAAACAGGGGCAAATTCTTGGCTACTACAGTGCCAAATAGTGCCTACTATAGTTCCCACCATAGTACCTTCTACAGTACTACACAGTTCCCGCTATAGTACCTGCTACAGTGCTGCTACAGCACCCAAAAATTGTGCCTCCACCTGGATTTGATCCCAGGTCGCCTGGATGCACTTAAGAGTCCTCACCAATTGGGTTGAGTCTCATGTGTAGGAACACCAAATATCATATAAAATTTTTTTGCATGGATAGTACCGAAGTTAGTGGTACTCCCATAAGTACTAGCTGCCAGTTGGATCTTGATGGAACTGGGAATTAAGTGTATCAAACAACTTATAGATGTATTATTTGGATCTTACTATACTTAACTTCTACTCATCATGATATAATGTATGGTGTGTGTATGTGTTCTCATTTTTAAGAAAATACAAAATATTTTTATCGACTATCTATGAAAATAATTCCCAAATACTTCAAGAATACAACCAAGTTAGGATTATTTTACTCTAGAGGATAAGAATTTGATTTTATTTTTTATCCAGACATAGATTTTGGTATATGTAAGTTAGATAAAAAAATAAATTTAAGAACATGTCACTTTTTATACAATTCTATGGTGTCATGGTGTAGTAATAAGGAGAACTTTGTGGCATTATCCACTATTGAAGATGAGTACATAGTTGTAGGTAGTTTCTAGGCACATATTTTGTGGATGAAATATACATTACTATACTATAGATATCAATTATGACATTTCCTTATAAATTTTGATAATACAAGTATGATAAACATTTCTAAAAATCCTATATCTCATTCTTGAACAAATCATATTGATATAATACATCACTTTCCAAGAGATCAATATCAAAGATATGATATAACTCTAGAATTCAGTAGTATGGAACATTAGTTTGCTGGTATATTTACAAATCCTTTGAATATTAAGAGAATAAATTATATCATACATGAATTGGTAATGATAAATTATTTCTAATTTTTTTAATTTTATTAATTATTAATTCCTATGTTAAAATGTTTAACTTTTTTCTACAAGATTTTCCCAAAGTAACTGTGAGGTATGCTCCACATGGTCAGTAGGATGACCATGATTTTTTTCATGCAGTCATTATGCCTATCGTGAACACTTACTCATGTGTTCAACATACTCACCATGAGTATCTACTCACATAGTCTCTATGATTACCATGAAAACAAGGTTATATGGTTAGTACATACTTATCATGAACTTTTTAATTATACAATTAGCATACCTACCATAAATGTATGGATAGAGATGTAAAGCGGGCTCGCGGTCCATGGGATTTGCGGGTATGGGGCGGATTTGGGGCAGGGCGGGCCTAAAAAATTTGACCGTTTAGAGTGCGGGCTAATGTGGGTTGAGCCCGCATGGGTGCGGGCCAATGCGGGTTGAGCTCGCATGGGTGAGGGATTGCCCACGGGCCTGATTTAAAAAAATATATATTGTTTTTACAATATATGTTTCTTTAATATTTTAGTTTTTTTATAAAAAAAATTATGGTTAAACGGTGACATATGATTTCTCATCGTAATTGTCATATTAATTCACTATTTATTCACATGTGAATTTTCAATAGTCCTATATTTATTTCTTTAATATGATATTATATTATTTATATAGTAATTATTAACCATATTCACATGGTGTGTCAACCCATCTCTCAAAAAATGGAACTCATCGCCCTTGCGCATGGTTTCAATTCTCTAAGAGTTATTATAATCATAATATTTTTTAGGTCGATTTAATTTTGTTATTATTTAATTTTATTTTGTTATGAAGAGAATTGGATAAAACCTCGTGAAAACACTAATAGCTTCCTCTAAAACTGATCATTGCCTAGAGAGACTCCATTCATTCACAATTTTAGTTGTTCACATCACCACACAACCAACATTATCATTCATCGCCCATCACCAATCACTCGCCTACTTTCTATCGAAATAGTTTGCCACCACATCGGTGTTACCACATGACACCATTAACCCACAAAAAAATGTTCCATCACATCCTTTAAAACTGTAGTTATTGTTAATTCATACTTCTCCCCACAAATACCTTTAAAAATGATAAAAAAATATAGTATTTAAAAGATTATAAATAGTATTTATTTTTTAAATGTGGTTAAGCTCGCGGGCATCCCGCGGGAAACCTGCGGGCAACCCGCGGGTTTATGCGGGGTGGGGCGGGCTTGAAATTTTTTGTTCGCATTATATGCGGGATTTTGCGGACAAAACCATGCGGGCTCAAACCCGTGCGGGCTTGGCCCGCCCCTCCCCACCCTGCCTGTTTCACATTACAATTTATAGATAGAATAACTACCATGCTTATTTTATTTGCAAATCCATGGTTAGTAGACTTACCATATCTATATACTTTTAATTTTCATGAAAATATTTTTTTTATATATCTTTTAAGTTTATTATTATTTTAATCCTTAAATGGTTTAAATTAAAATCTGAATTGGAATATGAATGGTTGCCTATATTTTTCTTTATATCACATATATCTTTTTAAGATATTTTGAGTGGATTTTTTTCTATCATATTGAAACTCTCACTCTCTTCATCGTAGATGTGGTGAATCTTTTCCTCCATGTAATATTTTGGAATATTTCTAGTAATATTTTCAGAGCCAAGAACTGAGACAGTGCATACTTCAAAGTCCTGGTGAGACCAAAATTTTTAATAAAAATATTAAATATATTTTATATCACGGGCACACAATTCTTCATAAATAATAAAATATATCTTGAATATAACCTTGGATCCTAAATCTAAGATAGTTTCTTACTTTGAAGCATGGGTTTTATCCTATCCATGACCTAAATTTGGTTGATGTCAGACATTCATATGAGGCAGCTATTGGCAGGTACATTTAAATTAAAATAAAGGATTAATTTATTTTCTAAAATTTAAATGAACTAATTAAAATACTCTATAAATGCGTTCTTATGAATTTTTTTCAATAGTTTTTTTATAAACCTTTCTAGATCTTAGAATCAGAGGAGATCTTTATTTATTAGCGGATTAGGATTAGACAATGATAGGTAATCCTATCAAGGATAATCATGAGAATAACAACTAATATAGCAGTATCATCACCTTAATTGATAGCAAATTTGTTATTCACCAATGATCAATCCATAATTGACGTGTATCTCTTAATTTTTAGTTTTTTCCCTTTTTATCAAAATATTGATCATGGATTTTATCTGATTTTGATTTGAGATAATTGTTCTTTGTATGAGCCCCATTATTTATTGATTATATTGATATGGTATAATTCTTCCCTTATTTCACATGTTATTACCCCATATATATAATATTTCTCCAATACTTCTTAGCCAATTATGCTTCACTTTTTTATTATGATTTTCCCCTCTTTGTTCAATTCGATCTTCTTCATTGACCAATAGGGTCATAGTTAGACATTATTGGGGTAGGTAAGAGCATGATTTAACCCTAGAATTCATTATGGCATCATGAACAATATGAGCATTTATAGTTTATGGAAGGATTTATGAATGATTAGGATTGTATTTTGTGAATAGATATGATCAGTATCATGGGTCCGGGTTCATGATCAGGGATGTGATGAGGTTCTTTGAGGACGACAGTTGATCGAAGGTGTTTTAGGTTCCAATTGGGGATCACCATTTTCTTTTTTGATACACAATGATGATATGCAGTGCAACAAGATCAAGTGGCAGTCACGCAGGAGACTCGTTCGGGGATGTGTTGTTGTTATTCCTAGGGAGTTGAGTTATTATTATTATTTTTAATAACAATTTTATGTTGTTTTAATTATTATTATTATTAATGAAAATATTATTGTTGTTGTTGTTATTGTTATTTGTAATAATAATTATGATGAATTGAAGAGTGGGGTGCTCAACATGGGAGAGTTGATGTACCTCCTATACATGTGTGGCATGGCCTGAGAATTGGTTATGGGGGTTATGATATTTTGATATCATTAATGATTATAATATTATAAAATAAAATAATATAAACAACATTCAAATATATAAATACGATTATGAGGAACATTACACACACAAGTGAAGGGGTGGGGGAGTGATTCAATTCCTCTATTAATAAAAATATTTATTATAATTAATATTATTATCATTATTATAAAAACCCCAATTTCATTGTAACTTCTTCATACAGTGTCAGATTGATAAACCATCAGCGGTATTGTGGCCCTAATGCTG
This sequence comes from Viscum album, assembly GCA_963277665.1. Classification (NCBI taxonomy): domain Eukaryota; kingdom Viridiplantae; phylum Streptophyta; class Magnoliopsida; order Santalales; family Viscaceae; genus Viscum; species Viscum album. The sequence goes on from OY728121.1 coordinate 793,071,218, forward strand.
AGATGGACAATTCAAGACCAAAGTTAGATATTTAATTCAGGATTGTGGCATGGGTCCATGAAGCACCCAATATTATTATTAGTATTATTGTTGTTGTTGTTATATAATCTAGTATATAATGCATATTCCTCATGCAGTCTTAGAATTTCAAACTATATCCATTATTACAACCCTGATATTTAGATGAAAATTTCAATACCAATATCGGGAATTTAATTTGAACTCGTGTCCTAGACCATGAAATTTCATTCGAGCGTGATGTGGTGAAATGAATTTTTTTTATTGGGTGTTTGATTTATGCAAGTGAATACCCTATCTTGAGTATTTTTCTATAAGGATCGTAGAAGTGTGGTTAATTTGACCATTCATTACCATTTATAAATACATATCAGTGTAATTACATTTTATCCCATTGAATTGACGATGACCCTTGTGTGTTTGTTAGGATTTTTTCTAGACACAACATGTACTCTAGAAGTAAATGGGAACAACTAGGGGTACATGGTTATGGACCAGTACCTGTGCATATCCAGGTACATTTCCATGAAGCGGAGTAGGAACACACTCTATGTGGACCCCTTTTGATGCCGTTTACCACTGGAGAAACTTCTACATATTTTATCTCCTTTATTTTGACTTGAATTCTTGTCTGTTAGTATCTTATCCTAAGTGTTTTTTTCACATATAACATGATGTTGCAATTAATAGTGGATTTTGAGATATAATGAAATATTTTTTGAGTGTGATGCTTTTATAGGTGACACTTGATGATTCTAGTGATCAGGAAAGATCATCAGAGAGTCCAGATAGAGGTTGAACTCCCCTATCACGTCAGGGTGTGAGCCCTCTATCCATGAATATAGTAATCCCCTAACATACCGGGGTGTGGTTCCTCCATACTCATTATGAATATATAGAAGTTATTCCCCTATCTCATCAGGGTGTGGGTCCTCTATACTTAGAGGTGGTTTTCCCTATTTCATCAGGGCATCGTTCCTCCATACTTGTTATGCATATAGAGATGGTACTCCAATGTGGCACTAGGGAGTGCGATCCTACATAAATGGAGACATTACTCCCCTATTTCATCAATTAATGGGTCCTTTGCACTCATTTTTTAAATATAGATGGTACTCCCCTATCGTACCATGTCACAGGTCCTCTTTCCATGGAGACGATACTCCCCTATCGCACTAGGGTGTGTATCCTTCATAAGACTTCTTCAGATAGACATAAGAGATGTTGGGAATCTGAGATGGAACCTTTATAGAAATATTGATAGACTCATTGTTCTTAGATGTTCTATGAATATGTACAACCCATTTCTATCTTGTTTGGGTTTCTTGTTGAGAATATCGGGATTTTAGTTATGGTTATTATCTCATATACTGATTAACATATCTTCTTTGTGGTGATTTTATTTCTTCTATATTTTCTTCCATTTCTCCCTCCTTATTTTATAGGTTTTCCTAGTGGGTATATATATAATCACCCTTTTATGGGATTTTCCCTCACATGCCATGTATTATACAGATGATGGAAAGTTTGGTGGTGATTTCAGAGGAGAATATGGATACTTGGGTGTATTTTACCATGTATGGTGGTGAGGGATTTGATATCTAGAGCCAGGCCCTCTCAGAATTTTTTTCTAGTTGTTGACTGGTCGCAAAATCTTTTCTAGTTTGGAAATAATTTTTTCCATTAATTTTCAAGTTAAAATTTCATAGTCTTTTGTATTACCTATATGTTATTACATGCATGGTTTTTTATCAAGATTTTTTTGTCTTTTATTATTATTCTTCTGTACTTCTACTTGTAGATGGTTGTATGTGTGCATATAGGTACATTAGGAAAAGTCCTCCCATATTACATATTATTATCGACACTTTTTACCATCCCTTGCCCTATGGAAGTGGTATTGGGGTAGTTTTGGATCGGCCTTCCACCAGCTAGGCGGGCCCCAGTGGGTCGGGTCATGGTAAATTTGTATCAGAGATGGTTCAAACTTAATTCAGTGTTTGGATTTTTTTCATTGATATGGGGTTGGTTTGGGAACTTAGGGAAATGGTGTCAATGTGTCTTGAGTGTAGATTTTAGTCTAGGTAACCTATTTTTGGGGTGGCGGTCGGCGAATCCATTCACCATGACTCTAACTATTTTCTTGTCGACTCAATATACCATGGATTCGGTTGCAAGGAACCTTAGTGTATGCATCATATAAGATTGAGTATTTTGACTATCATTCTTGATATATCTCCCCATATATACTCCTAGACCATGGTATGTCTTCATAGCCTTCAATATGACTTCGTGATGATAGCTAGCTATAATTTTGAGACAGTTTCATGAACATGACCAATTTAGTGATGAGACATCATTTTAGGGACCCTCCTATGAGGTGGTTTCCCCATGTGGGAGACAAGTAGTGCTACTAACTATTGAGAGGCACATTGGATCTTTTGGTGGATAATGAAGATGATCATATGTGTATTGATTAGTCGATAGCTACATCATTACAGGATGATGGTATGTGAAGCATAACATGTTATGTGAGTTCTAGTTATGGAGAGCGTTGAGGTTACATGATGATATAAAACCTTAGGCCGTAATGGTTTGAATTGAGGTATTGATCAGGGTTTTCATCTTGTGAAAACCCCAACTAATCATATGGTTTCATTGGTGAACAATCTTCTCCATAGAGAACCTTTAGGCTCTGGATGTACTAATAGATGATGCACCTTTATTGAGTGCACATATCAGGATTCAATGATAGATATCACCCAATTTTCATGGTGATCTATGATCCGCCTTCTCAAGTAGGTGAGTATTGGCTCGAGCATGTGGTGTGAATGTCACACTTGTATAGGACCCCTCAGGATAGTGGTCCCGGTGGTGAGTCTTCTCTAAAGTTATGTAGGGTGTCATTAGATCCTTGATTTGCAAAATTTCAACATGGATTCGAACATACAAGGAGGAAAAATTCCCCTGCCAAATTTTTTTCTTGTGATGTGATTCAAAACTGTGAGGGAGAGTCAGTGCTGCCCAAAGAGAATAGTATCAAGGTGCGGTGGATAATTTCCTTCGACTGGTATGTTCAAGGTTGTTTTGAAGTTATAAGTTGTTGGAGAGATCCTTGGTTGTGGTGAATAGGAATGAAAGGGAATGGATTTCTTCAGTCTATATAATCTTATGGATTAGTGGATTTGAGTGTGTTTTGGGGTATGAAATGTATCTCTACTACCCAGTTATAGTAATAGCACATAGTCGTTATCCTAATTTCTATGGACATAGAACATATTCAAGACCTATAGATACAACTGTGGGCCTTTTTTATCAACCTTCGTGATGGATTCCCCCTCAAAGAGGATAGTTAATCACTTGTTTCTTTATATGATGTAATTTTACTATTCAATGAGATAAATCCTCACACAAAATATTTCTATAGTGGCAGTGGGACCCTATGATGTTTTCCTCAGTATAGGATGGTCATTTACTATTCATTCTCAAATGATTACTATAAATGAGTGTAGAAGTTCATTCAATTTCTTAGGATGAATATTTCCACCTTTGATAAGGATTCATCCCCATGTAGGTAAGGATGAGCTCATTCACATGAGGTTTCAAATATTTGCTTATTAGTTGGATAGTATTACCCTTGGAGAAGTGGATGTTATGAGCTTCCATTTCCCTGTGATGGTAGAGGATTATAAGGGAATCCTTATTGAGGATGTGTCAGTTTTACCTCACCAATGATAGTTTTCTTTCATTGTGGACATACATTAGGTATGAAACAATGTTTTTATTAGCATATCGGATGACCCTGTATAGCTCTGAGAGCTGGTGGTGTGGTTGGAGGATTCTATAGAGAGGTGGATTTGTAAGACGCAATGTGTTTTCTAGGTTATACCTATGTTATTTTCTTAAAATGAAAATTATATCTTAATTTCACATTTGGATTGTCATCACCCTATCCAGGTTACTATCTGGAAGAAGTATCCACCCTTGATAATCAATGATCTCTTCACCCAGTAGATGGAGTTGAAGTGGATCTCATAGTTTGACCTTAGTATGGATTATCACCACCTCCAAGTTTAATTGGTGTGTGTACTGAGTGTGGATTTATATGGATGTTGTGATCTCTTTGAGTTCTTGGTGATACCTTTTGGAATGTTAGAATCCATGGTAGAGTTCAAAAAGACTTATGAGCTTGATTATTAACCATTCTTGGATAGGTTTTTAGTAGTCTTATTCAATGTTACCCTCATGTCCTTGGTGTCAAAGTTGGAGCATGCGAGACATATGAGGATAGTAGGAGACATGGGAGGATGGTTCTAGACATGCTCCAGGGGTGCTAGTTGTATGGAATCTCTCATGGATTTAGTTCTAGATTCTAAGGTCTATATATTTTGATACATCTTCTCAGACATAGGAGTGATAGTGGACTCGAAAAATGTTGTGGCAATGTGAGATTGAGAGATACCTAGGGCCTATCTGTGGTAGAATATACTCATAGTGGGTCTTTTTTCCACTGTTTTGAGCAAGGTGATAGAGAATTTGACCTCTTTGTAGTTGACCCTTTTTTGGTGAGGATGGTGAAGCGTACCTCTAGTCGGTGGTTGTTACCCCTTCTCTTATTCAATAAGTTAGATAGGCATGACTTGGTGATATCGACTAGGAGATTATGAATGATCATATATCTATTGAACACATTACTAATAGATTATCTAAAAGTAGTAGTATTCCATCCTTGTTCAAGGGAAATCGATAGCCCCAGTCGTGCTTTGGGAAATAGTGTTGAGGAGGTTTTTTTCCATTATTAGTACACCTAGGAGAAAGGTGGTTGTACCAAGATCCTTTGGTCAGTATGGTAGGTTATCGCTAAGTATTTTAGGCCCTTTTTCCAGTTACTGTGTTAGGTTAGAAATGTGTTGTACCACTTGACCATGTGGTTTTAGTTATATAGGGTGTTTTTTGTTCTCCACATGTCACGGATGTTGAGGTATGTGCATGACATGAATGATATCGGCCTAGGTAAGATAGGTAGTGAGAGTAGACTTTCATTTTTCAAGGTACCAGTGGTGTTGAGAATAATTAGAGAAATAAAAATCATGGGAAAGTTTTTTTCTTGGGTGTTTGTTTGATTCCAAAATTGGAAACCATTGGGGGAACTCATCGGAATGGAAGATTTGGATGTGTGCTCAGTATAAACACCTTTTTTCTTAGTTTATTATTTTTTGGGATGAAAGTATTTGAATAAGGGGATAATTTAGAGACTCGATTTTTTACTTGTGATACTTTGGAGAATTTATTGGAATATTTTCAAATCCAAGTGTTAAAACGGTGCATGATTCTGAGCCCAGTGATCCCAGAATTATTAATATAAATATATTAAATATATTTTTTATCATGCATTCATTGTTTTTTAGAAATAATGAAATATATCCTAGAGGAAGTCTCAAATTTTAAATCTAATTACATAGTTTAATCCAAAGCATGGGGTTTACCCTAGTATCGACCTAACGTTGGTTGGCACCAGACATTCGAGTGAGGCAGTCATTGGTGAGTGAATTTAAATTAAAATAAATGTTTAATTTAATTATTTTAATTAAAATGACTTAATTAAAATACTCTATAAATAACCTCTTTTGATAGTTTTATAAGGGTTATCTGAATAACCCTTACTATATCTAAGAGGATGATGAGATCATTCTTCATTGGAAGATCAGGATCGGATAATGATGGATGGTCAGATCAAGGAGAATATTGAGATGAAAAAATAATGTAGCGAGATCATAATCTTCATTTCTTGAGGATTTATTATTCACTGACAATATATCCATAATCAAGGTATGGCTTTCCATTTATTTTTTAACCATTTTGATTAAAATATTGAGTATGGATTTTATCTTCTTTTGATCTATGATAATTTTTCTTCGCATGAACCTCACAGTTTATTGATTATACTGATCAGGTATTATTATTTCAGGATTTCACATATTATCACCCCAGTTATATAATAATTGGCTATGAAATTTTTTTCCAATGATGGTTCACTTTGTTCTTGTGTTTTCCACTCTCTATTCATCAGATTCTTCATTGTTGGCCAATGGGGCTACGGTTCTAAATTTTTGAGGTGGGATCGAGCACGATTGTACCCCCAAATTCATTTTGGTAGCCTGAACAACACACAGATAAACTATTTGTGGATAGATTAATGAATGATCAGGATGGTGTATTGTGAATAGATCAGATTGGTACTGCAGGTGCGGGTTGACGATCGAGGATGAGATCACGTTTTGATGAGGATGGTGGTTGATCGGGGGTGGTTCAGGATCGGATCAAGGATCCTCATTTTTCTATTTAATGCACAATGATGAAGTGTATTGTGATGTAATTAAGTATCAAGTCCATGGGAGATGAATTTGGGGATGTGTGGTTGTTATGCTAGGGGATTTGTGTTATTATTATTATTATTATTAATGTTGTGTTATTACTATTAATTTTAATAATGAAAATACAGTTGTTATTATTATTATTATTAATGATGATGTTTAATTAAATATTGGAGTGCCCAACTTGAGAGAGAGAGAATACCTTCTATACACACATGGAATGGATGGAGAATTGGCTAAGAGAGTTGTGATGTTTTGATATCATTAATGATGATAATATTATAAAATAAACCAAATTCAAATAGGGGAATCCCATGGTGGTGCGTGATACACACACAAGTGAATAGGGGAAGGGGAGTTCTTCAACTCCTCTCTTAATAAAAATATATTATTATAATATTAATAATTATTATTATTATTATCATCATAATCATTATTAAAACATTGATTCTTTTGTAAATTCTTTGAATGGTGTCGAATTGATGAAGCATCAGTAGCATTGTGACCCTAAAAATGAGTTTCTCAGATCAAGACCAATTTTGAATATTTAATTTGGGATCATGACATGGTTCCATGAAGCATCCAATAATGATATTGTTGTTCTTGTTGTTATGGATTCTATTATCTGATATACATTCCTCAGGCAGTATCAGAATGATGAACTATCTGTTGCATTGATACCTTAATATTGTAGTGGTAATTTCAAGACTAATATTGGTTATTTAATTTCAACCTATGGCTCATACCCATGAAAATTTGTTCAAGCGTGATGTAGTGAAATGCAATTTTATACCAAGTGTCTGATTTGGGAAAAGGAATAGCCTATATCGAGAATTTTTTCATGAGTATCACAATGGTGGGATCTATTTGGAAATTCATGACCGTTTAATATGACATATTAATCAAATTACATTTTATCCCATTGGACCGATGACAATCCTTGTTCATTCTCTGATCTTTTGGCCAGATATGTCATGTAATCTGGAAGTACATGGTCACTCCCATGGTTACATGGTCATGGCTTGATACTTGGGTATTGCAAGGTATATGGCCAATTATAACAGTGGGAAAACACTTTGTGTGGATTCTCTTACATGTCATTGCCTCTTCAAAAACTTATACCTCTTATATCTCCTTCATTTTGACTCGGATTTTGGCCCGCGAGTATCATATCTTGAGTGTTTTTTCATGTAGAATATAATGGTGGCATTTATAGTTTCTTTTGAGATATGATGTGAGATATTCTGAGTGTGATGCTTCTTTATGAGATACTTGATGAAGGTAGTGATTAGGTAAGATTATCAGAGAGTCCAAATACAAGAGGAACTCCTCTATCGCATTAGGGCATAGGTCCTCTATACATAGAGATGGAACTCCCTTGTAGTATCAGGGTGAGGGTAATCTATACTCATTATGTAGGTAGATATGTTTCTCCCCACTCAAACCAAGGTGGGGTACCATATCCTTGAATATGGTACTCCCCTATGGAATTAGAGAGCAGGTCCTCTATACCCATTGTTCATATAGAGATGGTACACCCATGTGGCACCAGGGCCCTAGTTCTCTATCCATAGAGATGATACTCCCATTTTGTATAAGGGTTTGTGTAATGGCCTAAACCTTTCCATTCCATTACATTATTGGAAATTTGGTGTTTGAGGTGTCCTGGGGAGTCAAGGTGACTCTTTTCAACACTTTACAAAATTTCCAATTTTCTAAGTTTTCCAACGGTGTATCACCCTGGTGGTGTCGCCCTGGAAATGTCACCCTACTAGTAGCTCGTACTATTAGTGTCTCATACTATTAGTCACTCACTAGTAGTGTCTCCCTTGTAGTTGTTTATCCATTAGCACCTCATCCAGCGGTGTCTCGTCTAATGATTCCTCATTCAGTGATACCTCATCCAGCGATGCCTCGTCTGGTGGTGTCTCACCCGACAGTGTCTCACTAATAAGGGCAGGTGGTTCATCCTGATAGTTCCTCATCCAGTGGTGCCTCATCCAATGATGTCTCACTGGCGGTTCCTCATTTGACACTACCTTATATACGGAGTTTCTAGTTCTTCACGTTTTTTCCCATTTTACATCTTTGTTCGATGTAAAATGAGTTTAAGGACAAATTTAAATGGGTTTAAGAGTGGTTAAAATTACATAAATTTCATCACTATTTATCTAAGGTTCAAAAGTATTTAATTTTTCAAAACACATGGTCTTGAGAAGATCCTCCTTTATTGAAAAATTAAAATGGTATCTAAACCCATGGATCTATTTAGATTTTTCTAAATCCAAGATATCTGTCTCCTTATCCATTCCTTCTGGATTCCTCTTTCTACGGGATGCCCCAAATCCTTCTTCCCATAGGAGTTGATTAAACTATTTTATTAGTTGGTTCATGATTCCCTAGAGCTTTCCTTACTGCATGTGTGCCCTTGTTTTTGGCACAACTAGGAAGTGTAGATCATTCTTCTTCTAAGTAGGTTTTCCATCATCTTTATTAATTATGAATCATACAGGATGGTTAAATATATTTTACCCCTTGTGAAAATAATAGATTCTAGATTAATAAAGATAATAAAATTGTTTTAATAATCAATATACAAGGGATGGGAAAATTAATGCATGATATTTTTGTATGTTTTTTATTATTTATATAATGATTTGTATGGGCTAAATACCCACTAAGAATTGTGTTTATTGGGGGTCATTATTTGCACATGGGATAGTTTGTGAGATTCATGTTGTTTGGTTTTTGTTTAATGCCTATTTATAAAATTTGGTTAACCACGTACATTCGGTTAATTAATGGATGCACCAAAATCATATAGTTTGTGTGATAACATAAAAATTTACAAGTGTACTTAAATAATGGATGCCTTATTAAATATGAAAATGTGTTTGTCTTGGTATGTGAGGTGATGTGATGTGTAGAATTATTGTGGGTTTTGTGTATTTGGGGAAAGTGGATTACATGTGGCTATGTAGTGGGGTTGTAATGGGTGTGGTTTGATTACACAGTAGGGCTGCAGTTTTTGGTTGTGCTTTGTTGTGTTGTTAGATGTGTTTGTGAGTATGGGTTTGGTTCTATTAATATGGTGGTTTGGATAGGATTACTTGAAAAAAAGGATAGCAGTGATTGGTTTGGGTTATTCTCTGTTGATAACATGAAGAAAGATTCACCTCGTATCTAGAAATCATGGTACGATGTGTCTTTAATGTGAAGTGCATTAATTTATCATGGTTCCCCATCCCTTAAATGACTTTGAATGATTGCTGATGTGTTAGTTGTTATGCTTCATGCTTGATAGTTTCTCAGGTAGTGATGGAATGAGTAAATAATATCTTGGTAATGTTTGGATGACATGGGTTGGTCCGGTTAATGGAAAAAATGGACAATGAAATTTAAATTGGTGGGTTTTTTTGTTTAATGTGGCTGATTATAAATAATGAAATGAATGGGTGTTAAACATGTAGGAAATTTGAATCCTCTTTATTTTATCTAGCTCTTCACCTTTTAAAATGATAGTCGTAGATCCCATTAATTTCATCTAGAGGTAGTGGCATAGTGGGGAATTCATGGTTTGGCTAGTGCTTTTTTTTTGTAAACCCATAGGATTGATCTTATGTGCTTTCCTCAATATATATATATATATATATATATATATATATATATATATATACATTGTACATTCTTATTATTTCTATACTCACTCCACCCTAGCTGATAACTATGTGACGAACACCCCCATTGTCATGGGGGAGGGTATCCTTCCCAACATATCAATGGGAGTATGGATGGCTGGCCACCTGCTCTTCCTTGCTCCCTCTTCCAGGTGATGACGACCCAAGTTTCTCTGTGTAGGATGTGATGAGATGTGGTGTCCCAGGTGTCTTTGGGATGAGTTTTGATGTACTTTCCTAGGTGTCTTGGGGATGATATGGGATGTGTTGTGAGTCCCAATTTTGTATAGGTAGGTTGTGTTGTGAGGCCTAGGTGTGTGTGGGTAGGAAGTGTTTTGAGGCCTAGGTGTGTGTGGGAGGGATGTTTTGTGAGGCCCATGTGTGTGCGGGTGGGATGGGATGTGGTATATTCAAAAGAGGTAGTAGTGATTGGATGTCTTCCTTTGGGGTGTGAGAGCTTCTAATAAGTAGGAAAGTGATGTGGGGTACCCTATCATCGATGTAATTTATATTATATTACTTAACTTACATTACTTGGTGAGTTTGCCTTTGCGAGGTTGGGATGGTTAGTATACCTATTTAGGTGTTGTTTTATTCTGTTGTTTTCAAACAGGAACATTAGTATGCTTCTTTAACATGTGCATGAGAGACTTTGGTTTTCCTACTAAGTATACTTGTATGCTCACCATACATATATAACACTACTTTCAGGTTTCTAGAATGATTTTGTAAACCATTTTGGGTGTTACTAGCTCAGACCTTTAGACAGTTTTTTTGTCACTGTTTATATTTACTTTTGGGTATTTACTTTCGAGACATTTACTATATCAGTTATTTCTAAACATGCATTGTGGTATGGTTTTGGCTTTCTTTATATTATGTCCAAGAGTTTCATTGTTTATGATTCATCTTATCTCCCGATGTTGTTTCCTTATAAAGGGTAATGCCTCCCATATTGTGAAATTTGTACATACTTGGTTCTAGTCACCAACCCGAGGCCTACTAGAGGTGGGAATCTTGGGTCATTATATCCCTTTATTCATTGCATGTCCATAAGGGGTATCTTTAGATGGAGGGGAATTATAGAGTGGTATCAGAGGTGATGGTTGAGAGATAGAATGGATTTTTGGAGTTAGGCACAGTGAAGATCACAAGGGGTGGTATGGAAATAGTTCCAATTGACCTTGGTGTGTGATATTGGCCAAATATACCGGCAGGGACATCAGATTTTAGGGCCCCCCATGATTAAATGCACAGACTCGGAGTTTATTGAAGGACCAAGTGATATGGACCTTATTTCAGGGTAGAGACCTAGGGAAGGGACATGCATCATAATGACTTGTTTTATTGTTTGAATTGGGTTTTTTGTGAAGGTTAAAATGGATAAAATAATGAAAGAGAAATAAAATAAATCTTGATGAAAATTACATATTACTTGGGATTAAGAAATCCTTTTTTCCTTTTAGCTATGGTTTTCGGTCAGCATCCACGTGTGGCTTAGGCAGTTAAGGTTTAATAGGCTGATCTAGTTGATTGTCGTAAGGTTGATCCATTGGAGTAGGAGGATCAGTGGTTGAAGACATTGTATACTTTACAGTGGCAGGATTTAGGGAAGTATGAGGGTGGTGTTTAGATGTGGAGATAAAGATCTGGCTGGAGGATCTCTATGTTGCCTTCAATTTGATCTGGGCCCTGACAAAGCATAGGGACCCTTTGGAAGTTAGTCAGATGCGGGGTGTTGTGTGTCAGTGGTGTATGTTATATCTGGGAGAGCGAAAGGAGGAAAATGTTTTTTGGGTTCACTTATAGAAGGATTTTGGGGCAGAGTTCCTTTAATCAATCATGAAGGATGATAAGATTCAGTATCTAATCTCCCTTCCATAGGGGATTATTTCATTTTGGGATATGAGGATCAAGTTTAGGGACCTTCTGTGCTTTTCCAGAGAAGTTTTCCTAGATGAGGGATCTCATGAGAGATGTCTCTAGGAGTAACTCAACCCTTCTATTTAGTATTTTTTTACTCCTTTTACATTTCCAACGTATTTTTAGGTTCTTAAAAATGCATAGGTGATAAAGCCAACGTGCTCATGAGGAGGTCTACCATAAGAGGGTATCCATGAGATTCCTTCCATAAGCAGAGTTATCGGTGGAAGATCTCAGGTTCTAGGACCTTTGAGGTTTCAATAAATAGGGAGTCAACCTCGGCATCTTATGTTCTGGAATTCTAGTTGCAATGGTCTCCATGACTTTATTATGGGATTGGGGACAATGTTTTTCTTATGTAGGGTTCACAAACATCTTTAGAACCAGTGCCCACTGGCTTCCTGAGCCTAGTTTGGTGGAGGTGGATAGGTTCAGCACCAGCCTTAGTAGTAGTTGTCAGTGAGACTATTTCATCAGTAGGGGTAATAGTATTTCACTCCACTAAGGATAGATGGATCAGGTTGGGGAAGACCTCAGGATGTTCCTTGTGTTTAGGGACTGTGACCCTAGTGTGTTCGTGGAGGTGGTTTTTAAAAGATAGGTGGAGGATATTGGCATGGTTAGTTATATGCAGCAGAGGCAGCTGTTACAAAGGTCTATAGATCATTATAGGTAAGATCAGTTTGTTTATCACTCTTATTTATGACATGTTTGATTCAAGATATTCACACTCCTTTGTTTCACCCACTCTATCACATTATATGGGACTAGAAATATAGAGGATTCATGTGCCCCTGGTGTTGAGTACGCTAGTCAGAAGCTAGACCATCTTGTTTGATGTGTGTCGGGGGTGTAGACTGATGATGGGACCACATCAGTCCTATGGGGATCTCTTCTTACTACAGATGCAACCATACGATGTCATTATTATCATAAACTAGAAGTATTCCATATGTGATGTTATCGACTTCTTTCAGAGGAGAGTCGTGTTTTTGGATATGGATGGCCATCGTGTGGTTTTTGTAATTGAGTAGAGTTTTCAAGTGGGCATTCAGCATGTGGAGCCCTTTATTTCCTTGATATTTGAGTTGTTGGTGGAATTAGTGGATTCTAGGATAGTAGAGTTTACCAAGTTCATTGGGGAGTTCCTGGTGTTTTTTCTGAGGACTTTGTGATATGACCCCCTCAATGCGATGTTGATCTCAGGATAGACATGCAGCCTGGTGCTTCTCGGATTTTGATGGATCCTTATCAGATGGAACCTTATAAGTTGCAGGAGTTGAGGATTTAGATAGATGATCTGATGAAGAAGTGTTTTATCTAGCCCAAAGTGTTTCTATGGTGTGCTCCACTTTTGTTCCCAAAGAAAGCAGAAGGTGGTCTGAGGTTTTTCATAGACTATCGGAGGTTGAATTAGGTTATGGTAAAAAACTATTACCCTATTCCAAGAATAAATGATATATTCGACCATTTTAGGGGGACGAGTTGGTTTTCTAAGATTGTTCTGCGATCTGGATATCACCAGGTAAGGGTGAATAAGGGTGATATCTCAAAGAAGGCCTTTAGATATAGGTTAGGGAAGTTTGAGTTTGTAGTCATTCCATTTGGTGTCACGAACACACCAGTCGTGTTCATGGTGATCATGAACTCTATCTCCCATGAGTTCCTAGACTAGTTTGTAATCATATTCATCAATGATATCTTATTCTACAAGAAGTAAGAATAGGATTATACGAAGCATCTCAGAACTATCTTGTAGGTTCTTTAGCACCACCATCTTTACAAAAAAAAATCCAGGTGTAAGTTTCAGACATGGTAGCTATATTTCCTCAGTCATGTGGTGTCTCATCAGGGTGTGTTAGTAGACCCATCAAAGTTCAAAGCATTTATATCTTGGGTAGCACCCAATAACATGGTATAGTTTCATAGTTTCATTTGTCTTGTAGGCTATTATCAAAGGTTTGTACCAAATTTCTATTGATTTGCAGTGTCGTTTATGGATTTGACAATTAAGAAACAAGATTTTTCAGGGATAAATCAGTTCTAGGTAGAGTTTGGTTACCTGAAGGGGAAGTTGGTTAGTTCCCCAGTGCTCTAGTTTCCTAAGGAAAGGGTAAAGTTTGAGGTTTTTTGTGACGATTTCCATTTGGTCTTAGGATGAATATTGATGTAGTAGTGAGAATTTATCTCTTATGGTTCATGGAAGTTACGTCCCCATGAGTTTAATTATACCACACGTGATCTAGAGTTAGTAGATATTGTGTTTTCACTATATTTTTGGTGGAATTACCTCATTGGGTAGTGCTTTGTGGTCTTCATGGACCATAAGAGATTGAGGTATATCTTTTCTCAATGTGATCTGAACTTTAGGTAGTATATGTGGATGGATTTTCTTCAAGATTTCAATTTTGAGATCTCCTAAACCTCAAGAAAGGGAAATTTTGTGGTTGATACCTTAAGTAGAAAGTCATAGAAAGAGTTTTTTTAGGAATCTATGGATGCTTGGAGAGAAATGGAGGATTTGGAAGCCTTACACTTAGATTCAAGAGTGTATGGTGGTAAAGGATGTCTGTTTCACATGATGATGTAGTCTTCTATGATGCAGCTAGTGGAGGATTCTCAGTGGGGAGACTCAGAGGTAAAGGTGATGCATGGTCGTGTTGGGCATGGTGATTCTCTAAAGGGATGGTCAAAGGATGGTCAGAACTGGATGATGTTTCGTGGAAATGTTTTCCTTTTTGTGGGGATTCGTGAGGGAGTTCTTCACGAGTTTCATAACTCAGCTTTGGAATTACACTCAGTAGTTTCCAAGATTAACCATGGCTTAAGGATGTAGTTTTGGTGGCTCAGTATGAAATGGGTAGTGGTAGATTTTATGGAAAAGTTCTTGGTTTTCCTATAGGTAAAATCTAAGAATCATGTTCCTGGTGGTTTTTTCATCCCTTAGATGTCCCCAGGTTGAAATGGGATGACAACTCAATGGATTTTATCATATGGTTACCCAGATCTCAGGGAGGTTGTTATGCTATCTAGATGATAGTGGATTTCTTAAATAAATTGGCTCACTTCTTAGTGATCAAGGAGTTGGTCACGGTGGATGCCTTGGATAAGAGGTATGTGGATGAAGTAGTATGGTTTCATGAAGTTTTGAGTTCCATTATCTCGGATCGGGATGCATGGTTTACCTCATGAGTCTGAAGAGTATTACAGCATGATTTTGGCACTCATTTATGCCTCATCATTTATTTCCACCATCAAATAGATTGGAATATATAATAGACTATCCAGACGTTGGAGGATATGTTCCAAGCATGCATCATGGACTTTGGTGGATTTTGGGTACGACACCTACCGTGGATTGAGTTTTCTTATAATAATAGTTATCACTCTTCCATTTGCATAGACCCATTTGAGGAATTGTTTGGTAGACCGTATCATTATTTGTTGTGTGGGATGGAGGCACTACTTGAAAAAGGGGATATACCCACGGTTTTGCAACAAACCATAGGTATAGGGTACCCCTATGCCCACGGTTTTCCAAAACCGTGGGTATAGGGATAGTATGTGAACCTATACCCATGGTTGTGCCAAAAATCATGGGTATTGTTTTCTTTTAAGACCTATACCCATGGTTTTAGAGAAAATTGTGGGTATAGGTTATTTTCCGAATACCTATACCGAAGGTTTTTCAAAACCGTAGGTATTGTGGTTTTTTTTTGAAGACCTATACCCACGGTTCTCCAGAACCTTGGGTATAGATTTCCCGCATTATGGTGGGGAAAAACATTAGGCAGGACACACACAAAAATTGGCAGGGAGACATTTTTTCACGGATCATATTAATACATATAAGCAGATGAATGTATGTATATCTAATAACAAAGTTAGCTCAGTTGGTAATTTACTGAAATACAGTGTTGAGGCGCATTATGAATTGAACGTTCAAATCCCAGTAGCCTCGATTTTTGAATTTAAATATATTTTATATTAATATATATATGCAGATATATGAATATATAGCAGATCAAAATGGCAGCTCGTTTGGTCCATCGTGGGGCGCGGGCGCGAGGCGTAGCAAGGGGCATAGGTTTAAAACCCAGAGGCTTCATTTTTTGAATACGCGATGTAAATTATATTAATATATATCCACAGATATATTTATATATAACGTATAAAAAATGCAGGTCGGTTGGTCCAGGGGCTCGCTGTTTAGCATAGCATGCAGGTTTCAATCCCTGCTGAATGCGATTTTTTGAATTGAATAATTTCCCCATGGTTTGAAAACTATGGTGTAAATGCCATGCCACGTTGTACAACGTGGTGTTGGTGTGTAACACACCTATACCCATGGTTCTACCAAACCGTGGGTATTGGTCAAGACCCCTATACCGATGTCGTTCCAACCCACGGTTCCCAAAACCGTGGATATAGCCTATACTCACGGTTTTGGGGGCTATACCCATGGTTTTGAACCATGGGTATAGCCCCCTTTTCTAGTAGTGAGGTTGGAGAGACAGATGTTCTTGGTTTCAATGTGGTGTTGAGCATGACAAAAAGGGTTCAACTTATTCATGATAGGATGAAAGTAGCACAGAACCAGAATAAGTCATATGTCAATCACATAAGGAGGCCCTTGGAGTTCGAGGTTGGAGACTATTTTTTCTTGAATGTTTCCCCTTGATGTGGGCAGTATAGTTTTGGCATATAAAGTAAGCTTTCACCCAGGTTTGTTGGACCCTTTGAGGTGTTGGGACGATTTGGTGAGGTGGCATGTCGGTTGGAGTTTCCAACACAGTTGGAGCTACACTTATCTTAGCATCATTGATATCTTCATGATGACTCCCATGTCATAGACTGGGGAGAGTTAGATATCGAGGGTGACACGATGTTTGTGGAATGACCAGTAGAGATTCGATATCATAGAGAGAAGGTGTTTCATGGACTGGTCATTCCTTTGGTTTGTGTGTTGTGAAGGCATGGTGTCTAGGACGAGAGTACTTGGGAGTGAGAGACATAGATTTGTGCTCAGTACCTAGAGTTATTTTTATTTTTTAATTTTTGTTTTCTTTATAATGGGATGTTTGAACCTGTTTTATATTAGATGAGTTTTTTTCCCTTAGTTTGTGATGTTTGATTAAGTCTTGACATATGAGAGGGGGGACCTGATTCCTAATTGAAATGCATTAACTATGAGGAAATTAAACCCATGTGGTTGATTCATTACTACCCAGAGTAGATATTATCTTGATATGGAGGATGGAATTCCCGAATTTCATGTGTTCGAATTATATGATTTGTTTTGGTTGTGAAAATGTGTTTTCTGGTCGTTTGGGGTGATGTGAAAATAACTATAATGATAAGGCCCGGTTGACAGATGTTAGAGGAGGTGTTCTTAGATGTAGATGTTTCTACTCCAACTTTGGAATAACACAAAGAGGTTTATCATTGAATGTTAATGTGTTAAGTTTAAAGAAATGTTTCAAGTGTAACGAGATCCTTGATAAGTATCTCAAGGGATGGTTGTTTGGACCCTTCCTCTATTTCCCTTTGGGTTATTTTTTAATTCTCGAGGGTAATTATAGTTTTATAGGTATTTGATGTAATGTCCCAAACCATTCCAATCTGTTACTTTGTGGAAAATCTAGTGTTTGAGGTGTCCTGGAGAGTCAAGGTGACAATTTTCCACACTTTTCAAAATTCATAGTTTTCAAAGTTTTCCAATGGTGCATCACCCTAGTGGTGTCAACCTGGCGGTGTCACCTGGGTGGTGTCCCCAAGTGGTGTCACCCTAGTGGTATCACCCTAGCGGTAGCTCGCACTAGCTGGGTCTCACCCTGGTGGTTGCTCACTGGTGGTCCCTCGTCTAGTGGTTCCTCATCTAGAAGTGTCCCTTTCAGCTTTTCCCCGTCTGGTATTGTCTCACCCGATGGTGTCTCACTAATGGTGGTAGTCGGCTCATCCTGACGGTTCCCCATTCAGTAGTGCCTCGTCCGATGGTGCCTCATGTATAGTGTTTCCAGTTCTTCCAGTTTTTCACTTTTGATGTCTTTATTTGAAAAAAAATAAGTTTAAGTAAAAATTTAAAATGGTTTAAGACTGTATTAAAGGCCATAAATTATATCATTAATTACCAAGTCTTTCGGAGTCTTTTAATTGGTCAAAACATGTGGTCTAGACCAGATACAACTTTATTGGAAAATTCAAATGGTATCTAAACCCATGGCTCTGTTTATATTTTACTAAATATGATATATACTTCCATTTTTCCTTCTTCCACTTTCTATAGGATGCCATGAATCCTTATTCCTGTAGGATTCGAGTAAACTACTGTAACAGTTGTTTCGTGATTCCCTATAGCTTTTCCTACTGCATGTGGTCACCTGTTTTTGGCGCAACCAAGAAGTGCATATCATTCTTCTTCTAAGTAGGTTTTCCTTTATCTTTCTTAATTGTGCATCATTTGAGATGGGTATATAGATGTTTCTCCCTTGTGAAATAATTTATTCTATATTAATCAAGATAATTTAATTGGTTTAATAATAAATATATAGGGGATAGATAAAGTGATGCATGATATTGTTGTATGTTTTCTATTATTGATATTATGATTTCTATGGGATAACTAACCACTGAAAATCATGGTCATTGGTGGTCCTTGTTTGTGAATGGGAGAGTTTTTGATATGTATAATGTTTGGTTTTTTTGAATGCCTTTTTATAAAAGTTGGTTAGCCACATATATTCAGCTAATAAATAGATTCCACAGTATCATATAGTTTCTATGATAACCCCAAAATTTATAAGTGGAATTAAATAAGGGATTCCTTATTAAATCTAAAAATGTGTTTTACTTGGTATGTGAGGTGATGTGATGTGCTGAATTATTGTGGGTTTTGTGTATTGGGGGGGGATTGGATGACATGTAGTTGTGTAGTGGGGTTTTGATGGGTGTGGTGTGATTATGTAGCTAGGCTATAGTTTTTTGTTGTGCCTTGGTGTGTTGTTGGATGTAGTTGTGATTTGGGGGTTGGTTCTATTAATATGTTGGTTTGGGCAGGATGCCTTGAAAAAAGATAGTAATGATTGGTATGGGTGATTCTCCATTGATAAAATGTAGAAAGATTCACTCGATATTTAGAGGTCATGGTACGATGTGCCTTTAATTTGAAGTGCATTAATTTGCCATGGTTCTTCATCAATCATATTATTGTGAATTACTGTTACTGTGTTACTTATTATGTGTCTTTCCTGATAGTTTCCTGAGTAGTGATGGAATGAATAGATAATTTCTTGGTAATGTTTGAATGACATGGATTGGTCTAGTTAATGGAATGGAAATGGTCAATGAAATATAATTTGTTGGGTTGTGTGGTTGAATGTGGTTGGTTCTAAATAATGAAATGAATGGGAGTAAAACATGGAGGAAATGTGGAAAAACATTAGTTTATCAGGCTCTTTGCCTTCTTAAATGATGGACATAGATCCTATTAATTTAATCTATAAGTAGCAGCAAAGTAGGGAAGTCATGGGTTGGTTTGTGTTTTTTTGTAAACCTATATGATTGGGATTGTGTTCTTTCCTCTATACATATGTATACATTATACATTTTTTGGATTTCTATATGCACCTCACCCTAGTTGAGTACTATGTGTCGAACACCCCCATCATCATAGGGAAGGGTGTCTTTCCCAACATCCCAGTGGGAGGAAGGATGGTTGGCCACTCTCTTTTCCCTTCTCTATATTCCAAGCGGTGATGGACCAAGTTTCTTTAGGTAGGATGTGATGATATGTGGTGTCCTAGGTGTGTTCAGGATGAGTTTTTATGTGCTTTTCTAGGTGTATTTGGGATGAGATGGGATGTGTTTTGAGGCCCAGGTGTGTGTGGTTAGGATGTGTTGTGAGGCCTAGGTTTTTGTAGGTGGGATGGGTTATGAGACCTAGTCCTGTGTAGGTAGGATGTGTTGTCAGGCCCAGGTGTGTACTGGTGGGATGTGATGTGGTGTATTCAGAAGAGGTGTGAGCTCCAGGATGTCTTCTATTGGGTTTTGAAAGCAACTAATTAGTAGGAAAGTGGGGTGGGTTACCCCATCATCAATGTACTTTATATTATTTTACTTGAATTGTGTTACTTTTTGAGTGTTCCTTGGTGAGGTTGGGATGGTTAGTATACATGTTTAGGTGATGTTTGGTTCTATTGTTTTCTCACAGAAGAATTAGTATGCTTCTTTAACATGTTCACAAGATACTTTGGTTACTTGTATTCTCACCCTACGTATATAAAATTGATTTAAGGTTTCTAAGAGTATTTCATGAACTATGTTGGGAATTACTAGCTTGGACCTTTAGATAGTTCTTGTGTCATTGATTAGATTTATTTTTAGGTATTTACTTTGTAAACTTTTACTGTGTCAGTTCTTTTTATACAATCATTGTGGGATAGTTTTGTCTTTCTTTATATAATGTACTGGAGTTGCATTGTGGATGATTCATCTTGTCTCTCGATATTGTTTTCTTATAATGGTTAATTACTCCCATATTATGAGATTTATACACCATTGGTACTAGTCCAAAACTCGAGGCCTAGTGAAGTTGAGAGTTAGGGGTCATTATCTCCCTTTCATAGCCAGCCCAAGTGGGGTATCTTTGAAGGGAGGGGTCATGATAGTGTGGTTCCCCCATAATCATTGTTTAGAGAGAGATGGTACTCTCTTGTCACACCAGGGCATAGGTCCTCTATCCCCAAAGAAGGTACTCCCCTATCATACCAAAGTGAGGATCCTCCATAAGACTTCTTCATATAGACACATGAGATATTGGGAATTAGAGATGGTCCCTTTTTAGAGTTGTAGGAATACTCATTGTTCTTAAAAAGGATATTGATATTGAGATCCCATTTCTCACTCATTTAGGTTTTTTGTTGAGAATTTATGGGTTTTAATTATGGATGTTCACTCATATACTGATTGAAGTACCTTCATTTTTTGGAGCTTACTATTTATATCATGTATTCTATTTATCCCTCTTCAGTTTTTGGGGCATCATATTTAGTATGTATATACTCGCCCCTTCATGGGATTTTCCCACTGTCTTATGAAAATGATGGATAGTTAGGTGGTGATTTTAGAGGAATATATGGATACTTGGGGAATTTTACCATGTACAGTGGTTGAGGATTAGAGATCTACAGTCATGATCTCTTATCATTTCTTTTCCAATTATTGTCTGGTTGGGACATCTTTTCAGGTTGAGCATGTGTTTTTTCCTTCACTTTTCATATTATGATTTCATACTCTTTTTCATTCCCTATAAGTTATTATATGCATGGATTTTACTCTATATATTACTCTCTTTTATTATTATTCTGCTCCACATCTTCATGGGTATGTATGGGTGAGAGCATGTAGGTACATTAGTAAAATTCATCCCATATTAGTTACTCATATTGGTGCTTGTATTAAACCCTTTCCATATGGATAAGGGCTTGGGGTAGTTGTGGCTTGGACTTCCACCAGCCAGGTGAGCCCTGGTGAGTTGGTTCGTTACATCAAACCTATATATTTTTCCTCCCATTTTCAAAACTTCAGAGATCTCTAATAAAATCTAAATTTTGAGGATAGATCATATGTTAGAAACCTTTTTTCCTATTTTTTCACCACATTTGAAGAATTAAAAGAAGTCTAAAGCCATCTCAAGACCATCGGTAAAGCTAAAGAATCTACATCTCATTGATTGTCCAATTTTAGTGGAAAAATAATTCAATAACCAAGTTCACTTAAAAGGGAGTTAGGTTCCTTTTGACTGCTGAGTGTGAATAAAATTTTTAGGATCTAAAGAGAAGGTTGGTTAGTTTGCATGGGATCACACTACCTTGAATAGGATAAGGGTATTTGATTTGTAGTGATGTATACAAATAGGGTATGGGGTGTGTTCTTATGTATAATTATATGTTTATAGCTTATTACTCACTCCAATTGATGGTTTATGATTAAAATTAACTGACACGTGACTTAGAGTTAGCAGCGGTAATCCTTAAATTAAAGATATGGGGGAATTTTATTTATTGAGAAAGGTGTAAAATATATATTTGTTATAAAATTTTAATGTATATGTTCACAAAAAAATATTTTAATATACACTAGAGAAGATGGGTGGAGTTGGTTAATTATTATGACTTCTCAATACATTACCACCCTAGGAAATCAAACAAGGTTGATGATGATTTGAGTTTAAAGGATCATATCAGTTTATCTATAATGAGGATCAAAAAAGATCTAATAATTATGGATTTTAAAAGTAGGGTCCTTGAAATCTATAAGAGAGGTAATAAATCTTATCTTGCTTAAATGAGTTTTCAACCATCTATATAGGTGAAGATTAAGGTGGTGCAGAAGGAAGATATGGAGTTATAAAAGAAAATGAGAAATGTTCCTAAGATAAACCTTGATTATGATTGAATGATAAGCTTCAGGAACCAAGTACGTATCCCATCAATACCAAACCTGAATACGGAACTATTGGATGAAGCTTATATCTCATCATTCTCTATTCATCCTGTGAGTATGAAAATGTAAAGAGATATGAATGATTATTTCTATTAGGATAACATGAAGAGATATATTATGGATTATGTATCTCAATGCTCAGTGTTTTATAAAGTGAAGGATGAGAGAAAAAATTATAATGTGGTGTTAAAACCATTACCCGTACCAGAATAGAAATGGGAAAACATCAATATAGATTTCATTATCATAATTCCCAAAAACATCTATAGGAAAAAATTATATTTGGGTTGTAGTTGATTTTATTATGAAATCATTGAACTTCATTTATATCATAGAATATTTCTCTCCTCATCATATTTCTAGTATATAAATTAAGGAAGTGGTAAGGTTACATTGGTTAGTATATTCTATTGTATCTAATTGGGATATGAGGTTTACCTCAATGTTATGGAAAAGAATCTAGCAATCTCTAGATATAAAGTTATTTTTTATAGTGCCTATCATCCTCAGATAGAAGATTATTCTGATAGTACCATTCAAAACATCAAGGATACATTGATATCTTTTTCTCTAAATTTCAAAGGTGGTTAGGATCAATACCTCCCTATAGTCAAGTTTTCTTACAACAATAGCTTTTAATCCAGTATTTAGATGGATCCTTATGAATCCTTCTATGCAAATAAGTGTATAACTTTGATATGTTTGTATTAAGTTTAAGAAACAAATATATTGCATCCTAATATATCTAAGGAAATGGTATATTAGGTTAGAACCATTTTATGGCACATCAAGGTAGCTCAGAGTCTATATAAGAGTTTTGTTATCAATCATTGGTAAGATCTAGATTTAAATTTTAGTGAGAAGTTTTTCCTATAAATTTATCCATGAAAGAAGCTTATTATATTTAGAAAGAAGATAAATTTTACCCCTATGTAAATTGTCCCTTCAATATTCTTTATCGAGTATAGATTGTAGCTTATCGCTTGGTACACTACAGGAAAAATGGGTATTTGCGACGGGTTATTTGCGATGGGAATAAATCCCGTCGTAAATAGTCCCGTTAGAAACTTATTTGCGACGGGAAAATTCCCCCGTCGCAAATAACTACTTATTTGCGACGGGTTAGCTTACCCCGTCGCAAAAGGACTGGCGCGGTTTGCGCGCCAAATCGCGGGAAAGTTATTTGCGACGGGAATATACCCCCGTCGCAAATAGTATGTCGGCAGGTTATTATTTGCGACGGGACCCGTCGCAAATAACTATTTAACCATTGACCGTAATAAATGAGGGCTAAGGTATTTGCGACGGGTACCGTCGCAACTAATACTATTTGCGACGGGTATCCCGTCGCAAATAGACCCGTCGCATATAATCTAACCTATAAATACCCCCCATCCGTTTTTTTCATTCATTCTCAAATTCCATCTTTTTCTTCTCCCAAAACTCTATTTTTAGAGATCAGCGTTTCTGAAGTTTACTTTTTTTCCGGAGTTGATATTGAAGTTTTCAACAACGCTCAGAGATCAACCTCAGATCAATTTTGAAGGTATTTATGTTCATTTTAATTTAATATTTATTTTAATTTTTTTATTAGTTTCAATTATTTTTAATTAGTTGTAATTATGTTTACATTGTTTTGTTACTTAATAAATTTAAATTATTAGTATTCATTGTTCATAGTTAATTGTAATTAGGAATAATTAGTAATAATTTTCAATACTTAAGAATAAATGCTAATAATTAGTAATAAATACCAATAATTAGGAATAATTAGTAATAATTACCAATAATTAGTAATAATTACGAATAATTAGTAATAATTGTCAATAATTAGTAATAATTGCCAATAATTAGTAATAATTGCCAATAATTAGTAATAATTGCCAATAATTAGTAATAATTTCCAATAATTACCAATAATTAGTAATAATTTCCAATAATTACCAATAATTAGTAATAATTAGTAATAATTACTAATAATTAGTAATAATTACTAATAATTAACAATAATTGGTAATAATTACTAATAATTAACAATAATTGGTAATAATTACTAATAATTAAAATTACTAATATTTAGTACTAAATAGTAATATTTAGTACTAAATACCAATAATTAGTAATAATTAGTAATAATAACCAATAATTACCAATAATTGGTAATAATTACCAATAATTACCAATAATTAGTAATAATTAATAATAATTACCAATAATTAGTAATAATTACCAATAATTAGTAATAATTACAAATAATTATCAATAATTAGTAATAATTACCAATAATTATCCATAATTAGTAATAATTACCGATAATTATCCATAATTAGTAATAATTACCAATAATTAGCAATAATTAGAAATAATTACCAATAATTATTAATAATTAGTAATAATTACCAATAATTACCAATAATTAGTAATAATTACCAATAATTACCAATAATGAGTAATAATTACCAATAATTAGTAATAATTGTCACTAATTAGTAATAATTGTCACTAATTAGTAATAATTAATAATAATTACCAATAATTAGTAATAATTAATAATAATTACCAATAATTAGTAATAATTAATAATAATTACCAATAATTAGTAATAATTAATAATAATTACCAATAATTAGTAATAATTAGTAATAATTAGTAATAATTAGTAATAATTACCAATAATTAGTAATAATTAGTAATAATTACCAATAATTAGTAATAATTACCAATAATTACCAATAATTACCAATAATTAGTAATAATTGTTAATAATTAGTAATAATTATCACTAATTAGTAATAATTAATAATAATTACCAATAATTAGTAATAATTAATAATAATTACCAATAATTAGTAATAATTCAAAGTAATTACCAATAATTAGTAATAATTAGTAATAATTACCAATAATTAGTAATAATTAGTAATAATTACCAATAATTAGTAATAATTACCAATAATTACCAATAATTACCATTAGTTAGAAATAATTACCAATAATTACCATTAGGTAGAAATAATTACCAATAATTATCCATAATTAGTAATAATTACCGATAATTATCCATAATTAGTAATAATTATCCATAATTACCAATAATTAGTAATAATTACCAATAATTACCAATAATTACCAATAATTAGCAATAATTGGTAATAATTAGTAATAATTACCAATAATTACCACTAATTAGTAATAATTAGGAATAATTACCAGTAATTAGGAATAATTAGAAATAATTAGAAATAATTACCAATAATTAGGAATAATTACCAATAATTAGTAATGATTCGTAATGATTACCAATAATTAGTAATAATTATCAATAATTATGAATAATTACCAATAATTATGAATAATAACATTATTACATTATTAGTATATTTTATTATTAATATTAAAATAATATAATTTTTTATATTATATACAATTCTCTTTTCATCTGTGTGTTTTCTATCTCCACATTTAATATTTGTATGTGGTGATAGAAAACACACAGATGAAAGGAGAATTGTATATAATATAGAAAATTATATTATTTTAATATTAATAATAAAATATACTAATAATGTTATTATTCCTAATTATTGGTAATTATTCCTAATTATTGGTAATTATATGAATAATTACCAATAATTAGGAATAATTACCAATAATTAGGAATAATAAAATTATTACATTATTATAGTAATAATTAGGAATAATTACCAGTAATTAGGAATAATTATCAATAATTAGAAATAATTACCAATAATTAGTACTAAATGGTAATAATTAGTAATAATTACCAATAATTACCAATAATTACCAATAAATAGTAATAATTAATAATAATTACCAATAATTAGTAATAATTACCAATAATTAGTAATAATTACCAATAATTAGTAATAATTACAAATAATTATCAATAATTAGTAATAATTACCAATAATAAAATATACTAATAATATAATAATGTTATTATTATATAATTAATATTTATGAAAAAATAATATTAGTACTATGAAAATAATAAAAAAATTATATAATATTAAAATTATCAATATTTGTAACAGGTTTTGCTTTATTCTCAACATATTCAATTCTTAAAGGGTCAATTTTTAGGTCTATCTCAATAAAAATTTTGCGTCAGTCGTGTATGATGTAAACTCTATAATTATCCTTGCTTGAGTGTTTTTTCTAACAAATTATTCAAAACCAGTAATGCTTTTATATTTTATAGAAAAATATGGAACAACGAGGTCGTCAACAATCATTATTAGGTGACCGCATATGGATAAATCAACGTAGAAATCCAAACGGTTCTGGTTTAAATCCAGTATATGTAGAGGGTGTGGAGACTTTTTTATCATTTGCGGCATCAAATCCAAAATTTGTTTCAGAAGGAAAAATAAAATTCCCTTGTAGAAAATGTGCATTGAGAACGTTTGACACATTTGACAAAGTGGGGGGACATCTCTTGCGTTTTGGTTTTCAACCAGATTATGTTTTTTGGTATCAACACGGTGAACACAGTTCCAGAGCAGGTGATACCAACTTGATTCCGGATCCATCTCGGTTTCAAGATTTAGTACATGGTGTTGCAGGTTCATCTGTTCAACATACAAAAACTCCGGCTGATATAGCTTCAAATCCTGAGTTGGCACCGTCTGAATTTTATGAGTTGTTGAGGTCTGCTGAGGATGCATTATATCCTGGCTGCAAGATGAGAAAATTAGAAGCAGTTGAAAAATTTATGGCTATCAAATCAGATAACGGAATGTCAAACACCTGTTTTGACTAGATATTTTCTTTGCTTAAAACACTGTTACCCGAAGGAAATGTTTTGCCTGCAAATTACTATGAGAGTAAGTGGCTGGTTCGAAATTTGGGACTTACTTGTCAGAAGATTCATGCATGTTCAAATGACTGCATTTTGTATTCTGGGGAAAATGAGTCGTTGGATAGTTGTCCCACATGTGGGAAACTGAGATATAAAGAAGGACAACATGAGAAGTCTGGTTTGATTCCTGTAAAATAGTTGAGATATTTTCCGCTTACATCCAGACTTCAGTGTTTATTCATGTCTAAGAATACAGCGACAATGATGTCATGGCATAAAGAGAATATTTCAACCGATAAAATCTTGAATCATCCAGCCGATGGTGATTCATAGAAACATTTTGATAGAGTGCATCCATCCTTTTCTTTAGAAGCTAGAAATGTTTGACTGGGCCTTTCCACTGATGGTTTCTATCCGTTCGGATCTTATGGTAGTCAATATTCATGTTGGCCTATTTTTTTAACTCCGTACAATTTACCTCCATGGATGTTGATGAAGGAGCCATATATCTTTTTGAATTTACTAATTCTAGGACATCCGAAGAAAAATATTGATTTTTATTTGAAACCATTGATTGATGAATTAAGTTTATTGTGGAGTACTGGTGTCAGTACATATGATGTTACAATGAAACAGAATTTCATACTGAGAGCAGCATTGATGTGGACAATTAGTGACTTCTCGGCTTATGGGATGTTATCTGGCTGGAGTACACATGGTCAGAAATCATGTCCTTACTGTATGGGAGAGAACAAAGCATTTATGCTCATTCATGGAAAGAAACCTTGTTATTTTGACTATCATCACAGATTTCTTCCAGCTGATCATCCTTTTCGCAGAAACAGATCTCATTTTAGAAAAGGAACAGTTGAAAGGGATGGACCTCCAAAAATACTATCAGGTTCGGAGTTAAAATCAGTTGTATTTTCATTACCTCCCATCACTTTTGGTCCCACAATAAACCAACAGAAAATTTCTGGTTTTGGGAAAGAACACAATTGGATTAAACGTAGCATATTTTGGGATTTTCCATTTTGGTCTGATTTGTTGGTCCGACACATGTTAGATGTCATGCACATTGAGAAGAACTGTTTTGATAATTTGTTTCATACATTTTTGGATATGCCAGGAATGAGCAAAGATAATGAAAATGCACATTTAGATCTTGCCCAAATTTGCAGGCGTCCAGAACTGGAACTGTTTGAGAATGTCAGAACAGAAAGGTTACTGAAACCAAAAGCAGCTTATACACTGTCTAAAGAAAACCTTTTATTATTTTGTCATTGGATTGCAGATTTGAGACTTCCAGATAGTTGTGCTTCCAATTTGGGTAGATGTGTAAAGAATGGTCATATTACTAGATTAAAAATTCATGATTGTCATGTTATAATGGAAAGACTTCTATCCATTGGATTAAGAGGTCTGTTGAATTATATGATTTGAGATTCCATAATAGACATGTCTCATTTTTTTCGGGAAATTTTTGTGGCTACAGCAGATTATGATGCTCTATGCAAACTTGAAGAAGATGTTGTTGTAATTATATGTAAACTGGAAAAAATATTTCTGCCGTCTTTCTTCGACTCAATGGAACATTTGATGTTACATTTTCCATATGAATCCAAATGTGGTGGTCCAGTACAGTTTCTATGGATGTACCCATTTGAAATATGCATGCAAAAATTGAAAAGAAAAGTACGTAACAAAGCATCTGTTGAAGGATCTATTGCAGAAGCTTATTTACAAGAGGAAATATCTTTTTTCTGCTCTCATTATTTTGAATCTGAGTATCCTTCAAAACACAACCGAATGGGATGGAACGAGAGGAATATTGATGAAATCGACAATCAATTATCTGTTTTCAACCAGCCAGAGCTTGGTTTTGGTGGAGTTTATGAACGCTGGCTTTCGGATGATGAACATCACTGAGCTCATACGTATGTTCTTCTCAACTGTGAAGAGATGACATCAGTTGTATTGTAAGTGTTTATATCACTTATTATATCATTTATGTTATAGTACATAACTTTGGTTTTTGTAGGTTGTATGATAATCATATCAAGAAACAAATTCCAAAAATTATAGCAGCTGCTCTCGAAGAACGCCGACTGAAAAATTTCTCTCAGTGGTTTCAAAAACTGGTAACATAAATTCTTTATCTTTTAGCAACTCATTCAATGTATAGTTTACTATATTGATAATTATTTCACAACTTTTCAGGTGTCTCGGCATGCTGATAAAATTGAAAAACGGCTGTGTATATTGAGTAACCCACCTTCCAAATTTGTTAAAACTTATAATGCATATGTGGTGAATGGATTTAGATTTCACACACATGCATATGGGGAATCGAAAAAAACAATGAACAGTGGAGTTAGCTTGAGAGGATCTCATCATCGAGAAAATGAAGTTGACTTTTATGGCATACTTGATAAAATCATTGAACTCTGTTATCTTGGACAACATTACATAACCATGTTCAAATGTCGGTGGTTGGATATAGAGAGAGCCGTGCGTGTTCATCCGACTCATGGAATCATTGATATTAAATGTAAAAGTGTTCTCGCAGTAAATGAACCATTCTTATTGGATCAACAGGCACATCAAGTTTATTACGCAAAGTACTGTGCTACATCAAGAGACTAGACTGATTGGTGGAGTGTAATAAAAATAAAAATTCGAGACAATCAGTTTAGTCAAAGTGAATGTGCTTTCACTGATGTGAAAAGAATTGAAGTTTTTCAAGAGAGTCATCAAAATCAATCTTTTTTACAAAGATACATGAGTATCGATGACGACACCCAACATTTAAGAGTCGGTGATGACGATGATGTTAATGATGTCACATATGAATTTGAAATGGTAAGAGATGAAGCAATTGGAACTCGAATGGATATCGATGATGTTGAGGAGGAATATGAAGATGACATTGACATATATGAAGATGATGATGAAGATGAACACTGATAGAATTCCATGGTAGTTATATACAATCATAATATATATATATAATAGTAATTATCAATTATTTTCTAACAACATTAACATTTTCGGTTTCAGATGGATGATGAGACATTTCGTGAGTTGGCGGATGTTGACCTGCATTTTGATGCGGATGAGTTGCTGGCAGATGACCCTCAGCCTGAAGGCACACCAGGGAGTACGCGGAGGGGGTGCGGTCTTGCACGATTGATGATTCCTGACCCCGTCCCCGAGCGACGTCCACGTCTTGGGTTTGATCCACGCACATGGAGGTGTGATAACCTGTGTGATAATCTGTGGATTTGACTAAGATTTCATTAATCTATTCACATAATAAATTTTTATTATTTTTATAGTTTTCCGCATATAGCAGTCGGACAGGGCAGCGCTATTTTGCGCAACTATTTCTCTCAGTCTTGGACCACATGGGAGCAGATTCCCATTGATGTGCAGCAGGCCATGTTCGGCCATTGGTTGGTACATACGTAAATAAATATTTTTTATTTTGAAAATTATTTCATTTCTAACTTGATATTTTGATTTATTTGTAGGGTTTATGGTATCCGATCGAGGATACCATGCGTGACGCCATCCACAAGGCATGGGAGGTGGCCATGCGTGATCTCTTGCGTCAATTTGTGCACAATTTAAGAAAATCTGCCATGAAGAAAGTAGGAGTGTCAGATTTTGACGAGTCATGTAGAGCACACCGACCAAAGTACATTTCATCCCATGTATGGGATGGATTATGTGCGCACTGGTTGAGTGGTGCCTTTCAGAGGAGATCATCGGTGGGGAGGAAGAATGGGGGAGACAGGAGGTGACTCATCGAGCTGGGAGTCGTTCTTTCAGTACTCATAGACAGCATCTGGTACGTACATTATTTATAAATATTTTATATAACTATAAATATTAACAGTTTATTTTTTATTCTTATAGGCTATCGAGCACCCCGACATTACGGAGTACGATGTATATCAGAGGATGTATAGTGATCCTTATACTGGGGAGCTCAGAGGTGATCATCAGCATCACATCGTGGTCAGTATTATTTGTTTTCAAGTTTAAAAATTAACTGCATATAATATATTCAAAATTTTAATTTTAAGTTGCAACTATAGGAGTCATATGAGGCCGCAGCGTCATAGACCCGGCCTGAGAGTCAGGCCGAGTCATCAGATCAGACCATTGGCCGTCAGTTTGATGAGGCGGCATGGATGCAGGCCACCCAGTATTCCTTCGAGAAGGGCCGGGAAGTTGGTATTAGCTCTCGACTGACTCCCAGAGATTATTATGGCAGTGCTGCGATGTTGGCGTCCAGCTCGAGAGGAGCTCGTGCATCTTCTTCTGCTACACAGTATGAGGATCATTTGCGATCTCAGACTGCATTGATAGAGAGTCTCCGATAGGAGCATGAGCAGATGCGTCAGCAACAGCAGCAGCATGAGGAGGAGCGTCGACGCCAGCAACAGTTGTACGAGGAGCAGATGAGTCGGTGGCAACAGCAGCACCAGGAGCAGATGGAGTACATGCGCCGACTCACTCATGCTTTAGGGATGGAGTTTCCTCCACCATCATCTATAGATCCCACCCCCCTCCCCCCCTCCTTCAGATTAGAGTTTGTTTTTATGTTATAAAGTTTGTAAAATCAAAATATGAATTTTTTTCTATTCGTAGTTTCTGTCTCATTATAAAATATTAATAATATTATATTTTGAAATAACAATATTAATATGAATAATAATATTATTTATATTTTATAATATTAAATTTTATATATATATTAAAATTTTATAATATTATAATTTAATTATATTTTTTTGTAATATTTGAATTATTTTATTATTTGAATGTAAAATAATTCTATTATTTTTATATTAATTAAAATAACTTATTAATATTTTTTTATTTATGAATTATAATTCTAATATTATTATATTAATTAAATAATTTATTAATATTCTATTATTTTTTATTTTTGAATTATAATTCTATTATTATTATATAAATTAAAATAATTTATTAATAATTTATTATTTTTATTTGTGAATTATAATTCTATTATTATACTAATTAAAATCATTTATTAATATTTTATTATTTTTTATTTTTGAATTATAATTGGATTATTATTATATTAATTAAAATAATTTTTTAATAATTTTTTTTATTTTTTTATAGTATTTGTGACCGGATACTATGCCCGTCGCAAATAGTATTATTATTATATCCATTAAAAAAATTTAATAATAGTTTTTATTTTTATTTTTTAAAAGCAATTGCGACGGGGGCCGTCACAATTACTTCTTTTAAAAGCTTTTACAAATATACGGAGTATTATTTGCGATGGGAAGGATCCCTGTCACAAATAATAGCTTCAGTGACGGGCAGCGTTTTCCGCAACGGGCGATTTGCGACGGACCCCCGTCCCAAATACCCTTTTTTCCCGTAGTGGTACCCCACCAAACCTCTCTCAAGTTCATGATATGTTCTATGAATTTCTTCTATAGAACTACATACCTGGTCCTTAACATGTATTGAACTAATGGGTTATACTACTGGTTCATGAACTTGTATATGAATAACAACAGGTATAAAACATGTATTATAGAGATGAAGTTCTATGAAACAAGATTACTCAACTAGTTAAAGTTCTTTGGAGGAATCAGAAATTTGAGAAAGATACATGGGAACCTGAGGATATGAGGAAGAATAGATATCCTAATTTTTGTGTACCATAAGGCTATTTATTTGAATACATATGAGGAATAATTGATATCCTCATTTTTTTACCAAAAGGTTAGGACTTCACATGGAATTTCTTAAAATATTTCAATGTTATAAGGTTACTTTCACATGGAAGTGGCACCAAAAGGATAGGTATTTGAAGATATTTTAACCTGATATTATCCTACCTTAAAATAACTATCCTTTTGGAGTCACATACTTGTGAAAGTGACCTTTAATCATTAAAATATTTTAATAAATTCCATGTGTGTCCCTCCCCTCACTTATAAAAGGGCATGTCTTCTCCTCCCTTATTCACATCATTTGAGAATTAATTATTGTAAAATACATATCCAAAAAACTTTTCAAAATCCTTCTATTCATACTATATATTATGTTCTTATCTTAATACAAATATTTCTAGGTTTACGTAGTAAGCCAAAGGATGTCTCTTAATGAATAGGTAAATATCTTAACCAAACTTTTAAAATTTTATTTTTTCTTATACTTCCTCTAAACGTGTTGTATCGGTCAAAAAATAATGAATATAATATCATAAATATAATGATATGTTATTAAGATTATGTAAAACCTTTTACCACCTCTTATCTATCAAATGGGAGATGAAAGTATCGCTTGTGCGTAAGTGTGGACTATCACCACCACATAGCGATAAGATTCATTTTCGATCACCATATTTATTGGTTAGTTATTATACTAGATTTAATGTATATATTTTTTATTTATTATATAATAATTATTCTATAAATTTTAACTAATATTTACCTTTATTTAACTCCATCCATTGAAAAATGTAAACATCACTCATGTGTATGGACAGACTACTATCTCCACATAGTAATGTAATTCATTCTTCATCACTAATTTATATGAATGAATATAAATATGTATATAACTAATATTAATTATTTGTATATCATTGTTAATAATTTATATATGAATTAAACATAATCTAAGTCCATGGACTATAACTATTGTACTAAAACGTACACAAAAAATGAAGTTGTTAACACCTGAAATAATGATAATAATGAAATATTATTAAATAATGGGTGATAAGATGTTATAAGTAATATTTTTATATTATTATAGGTTTTATTATGGTACTAGTATATAATTATAATAAAATTTAAATTTATTATATAGTATTTTAGAGTTATTGTGAAAAAATATGGACTTGAGGTAAGGGTTTTATGTTATAATCTCATTTTTTACAGGCTTGTTAATGATTAAATTTTCCAATGATGAAACTATATGTTATAGATATCCCAATACTTATTTATTTAATTCTACTATATTTGTTTATGTATATTCCATTTCTTTCCTTCAACTTTACTCTAGTACTCAATAAACTAAAAGATTTTTTTTAATAAAAACATACTTTATTTCTCTCCTTGGTCGGTAGCCTTTAACTTCCATGTCTATATCTTATTTAAAATGATTTCAAGAATGTTTTTAATATTTTAAAAATGTTATAAATTCATTTTTAACTAAATTTAAATTCATTTTCTATGGATTAAAATTTAATCTTCTTATTGTTTTTCTAAACATGGTACTTTTTGACTTTTTATTGAAAATATGAAAGTAATTTTTGTTTTAATGAACACCACATGAACAGTTTTACCCACTATCATGAATAATATTCTCCTTAAATATTCTTTTATAAAATTTCCTAGGTTATTTTCAAATAAAAATTTTTCATTATTATTTTGGGAATTTTTATATTTTAAATATGCTATTTCAAATTGAAAATTCTATTTCCCACCATAAATGTTCAGGTGATCATTTAAAGGTAACTTTATCTATAACAGCATCCATTGATGTTTCTTATGATTTACTAAGGATATGATCCATTGTTAATATATTTGTTATTTATATGTAAGTCTAATTATTATTATGATGGATTTTTTATAAATCCCATATCCTTTCAATAGGTTATGAATTTATGATATGGTGAATTTTTTATGATATTAAGGCACACACATGTATGGTTTTCATTATGTGATGGGTGGGCCTAGAATTTTACAGTCCTAAAATACATTTTGTAAAAATAGATAACTCATGAGATAATAATGACAATAATTGTGGGTAGGAATATTTTATTAAGGTACTTTACTAATAATATAGTTTTCAGAGTGAACCTCGACTAAGGAAATGATGGAATGGGGAGTGAACCAAATATACTATGATAGTCTTGGAAGTTATCCTTGACTAAGGAAATTATTTTCAATACTTATGTTTATTCCATAAAATTATTTATTATAATTATGATATGTTCTCATGGATCATGATTGATTGTTGATGATTTTTCACTCCTATGTCTTATGTCTTTTGATTGATAAAAATTTATGTCATGTTTCGTGATTATGATCTATGAATTGATGGGTATGGTTTTATGTTGTTAAAATCATGTTATCATACCCTTATTCTTATCTTATTCTCAATTATAATAATTGATTGATTTTTTTTACCCTTTATGATCATTAGATATCACACCTTCTGATGTTTATCTTCCCAGGTTATGGAGAATTTTTTTAAGTATGTTATGTTTAATAAGGGTGCTAGTTATGAGTACCTAAATGGGAAATGATATAGATCATTTATATACAAGTTTTTTATGTATCCATGTTTATAAATAAACTAAACCTTTCTATTTATAGCAATTATTTTACTGATATGTAATGAATATTCTTCTAATCAGATTTAATATTTATACACAAAAAGTTTGGGGTCTCCGTAAAGCTCATACTGACGGTGGATAATAGTGATATGATGATAACCTCTAGTAGGAGTCTCTAAAAAAATAGGTCAGTCTAGGGGATCTACTGGAATATCTAGATCATAAACAAATTATACAATAAGAAATGAATAACTCACACTAGTATCTATGAGTACAAGTTCCAAAGTAGGGAAGCCATAAATTATGCCTAAAAATATATCAGGCACTACCTGCTCAAATCCATCTATCACTTTTATTTGAACTCAACTTAACCTCAAACACTTAATACCTATTATGGTTTTACTAGAGGTGGGGGTGGTGGAAGTATATTAAAGCAACATACAACACTAACTATGTCCACACCACCAACTCCTTTATTATAACCACCTCTTGTAGGACCATCATGTATACCTCAGAGAGGTCCCTAATCTCTATATTGTCTCTATCAGGGAGGTCCATCCATAATACCCCCTACTATCCTATGTTACCCTCCTAGTTGGGAAAACACAAGATAAATATCCCCAGTCACAACAAGAAAAATATACTTGATCTCCTGGTAAGGTGAAACCAATATAAGATCCCTCTACTGCTTTCCTCGAATGTTGGGATCACAAATTTTCTTGCCTTCAATGATATGATCTTATCAAAATTCACTGGATATTTGTTTCTAATGACTCTGCACCTTGAAATTCTAA
This sequence comes from Viscum album, assembly GCA_963277665.1. NCBI lineage: Eukaryota > Viridiplantae > Streptophyta > Magnoliopsida > Santalales > Viscaceae > Viscum > Viscum album. The sequence continues at coordinate 793,107,679 of OY728121.1, forward strand.
CCGATATCAATCACCTGGCTATGAATTCACTTGAAACCTCTCAATCACCAAATTACACTCCATAACTCCATAATATGTGGTAATACACAAGGGTTTTGTCCAAGATAGAATCTACCACTAAATGCTACACTAAAACATATAATCTAAAATATAACTTCCATTAATCATATATTAATATTACCTCTAGGTATTTTAATCTTATAACATACTAATATGAAATCATGATACCCTACTGGAGGTCCATCATCTCCTAGACTCACACGATTCCCTACATCATTAGATAGTAAACCTCTCAAAATAATTACTCAAACTCTGAAAATGGTAGAGGGGTATCTATATTAATCAATAAGATCAATGACCACCATATACCTACTACACCATGAAGAGGAATCATAGTAATAATTGATCCATGATTGTGATATTATTACATTATCAGGTAGCCATATCATAAGATCCTATTTCGATATCATGACATTGGAAGATAAACTTATCATGGAAGGTATTTTCACCACATTTTCATGACATATTATTATCTTATATTACTTATATAAAACTTTTATTGGGGATATTTAATATGTTTTATGATTATATAATGTTCAAAATAATTTTTTTATAAAGGAATATTCCTCTACACCTTACCATGATGATATAATACCCTTTCTAGGATTTTTAGTTCATCCTTTTATTTTTATGAAAAGACATGTGAAAATAAGGATATTATGAATCATAGAAGATATATAGATCATTGATAAATTTAAAAGTTTATTAAATAAATATTTTTTTCTTTATTTTATTATGTATTATTCTTTTAGTTCTTGAATTCACTTAACTTAGGATAATGAGGTGTTTTTTATTTTAATAAATATTTCTGTTATGTATTAATGATGTAAAATTATTGAAACGGATCTGGAAGTATAGGTTAATGGAATCAAAGTTGTTATTAGATAAAATTTCAATTATTTTTGGGAATTAGGTTAGAAAACCTTAGGAAATTATTCCATAGTTATATATAAATAGTTTGAGTATGATTTGTATGAATATATAGGGTTACCCTTCAAACTATATTTATATTAATTTATATTATGACCATGTATTAATTAATTTTATTAAATTTATAGAATGATTAGATGATGATTATGATGTGTAAATAAGAACATACAATGTGGTGACAATGGCCAATGAGAAAAAATTTCTAATGTAAATTAAATATAATTTGTATTGGGGTTGAAAATATCAAATAAATATTATCCCAAATGATGTTATGTCATGGTTGATAACCATAAATAAATAGAGTAGGGTGCTTCATCATGTCGTGATATTTTTCTTATTGAGAAATTTATATGGTTGTGATCACCATTAGTTAGTGGGTGTACAAATCCAATTTTTTTTAGATATATAAATCCACTTTTGAGGATATATTTATTATAATATAGTGGTTAGAAAAATAAGAAAATGTGTCAGAAGTATACCATCTTTAAGGAGAAAAAGAATAGTGGTGGACATTTATAAAGAATATAATGAATTAATATGTGGTCAAATCAATTCTAAGGGGATATTTCAAGAATATATTTATGTAAAAACATTCCATCACACTGTGAGGATCAAAATAGAGATAATTTTATTAGAGATAATGTAAAAAATATAACACCTCTATTTCTACATGTAAAGATAACTTTACCTGATTAGTGAAGTATCCTTTAAAAAAATCACCATTACATAAAATAAAAATGATAGATTTTATCAAGGATTAAAATAAATTATTCATAAATCCCAAACAATTCAATTATTTGATAGTTATGAAGATATTATATAATATACTAATAAATTTAAAATTTGGTTTTATAATTTCTCTGGGCCTCATGGAATGTTTAATAATAATGAAAAAAGGGAACATCATACTGGTTGTTCAAATAATGGATAGAAATAAATGAATAAGATTCAACATCATGCATGTCATGGGTAGAGAATAAAACACACAAATAATTATTTACAAGGAATAGGAAAGTTTTTTAAATAATAAAGATATGAACATCATATTCATAAATACTAACAAGGAATGCATCAGGGAAAATCAATTCATCATATTGGGATTCAAGTAGAAGAAAAGAAGTTTTTTTAAAATCCTCATTTAGTAGAATGAGGTTTTGGTTGTAATAAAGTAAGGAATTGATCTAATAAATTCCATAACAAAAGGGTATATAATGGGAATCATCATTCTCAAACACTAAATCCCTATGTCCAAGCATGTGAATATACCACAATAGCTAACTTGGACTTGCATAAAAACATTATCATATGTGTTATGTTTATCTTCTCAATAAAGGTATATGTATCATTCAATTATAGATCAATATATTTATTTATATCTTGAAAATACATTATTTATATGAATACCCTACCTAAAAGTATAGAGGTTAATTAACTTGTAAAAACCTAGAATATTTTAACTATTTCTACTAAGATATAAAACCAATGCACCATCTCTATTTTTGAGAAAGTGTTAAAAACATTAGTAGTCATGTCACGACCTGCATTCTCTAAGAAGAGGTAAGGGATAGAAAACTTCCAGACCCTTACTTATTCAAGTTGAAGGAGAGATAATGACCCCCGAGTCCCACCTTCATTATGCCCCAAAGAGGAAACTAGCACCAAGGGTATAAAATATCACATAATATAGAAGGAATTACCCTTTTTATATTACAAGATCAGGAGATAAGATAGTGAATCCCAAATAGCTCCAAATACCAAAAGTAAAATTAAATCCAAGAATCCATTCCCATGTGCATGTTCAAAATAAATTGATAAAAATTACAAGAAAACTCTGTAGGAAAGTACCAAAATAAAGAAAATCAATAGAAACAACTGTCTCGATGCCCGAGCTAGTAAGGTCTGTCATGGTCCTCAAATTCCTCTTGAAAACCTGAAAGAAGTTTTATATATGTAGGTTGGGTATAAAGGTATACTCAGTAGGGAAACCAAAATCTCTCTTTCACATGTGGTGAGACATTCTAATACCCCGTGAGAAAATAGAGGTAACCAAAACACCTAGTAAGAAAAACTATAAACCCATCCTCACCATGGCACACTCCCCAAATAACGCAAGTCAGGTAAAATAATAGTAATAACACATTGATATTTTGGTACCCCCACACTGATTTACCATCGGTTATTTAGAACATACTATTCATCAAACCTCCCCCATAATTCCCACTACAGTCCCACTTCCACCCCCAACAACAACCATATGGGCCATCCCAAACGCATGTTTATCCTGCCAGCAAACATCTGGGCCACCACAACCACACACAACCATGCCCAAAGACACATGATCCACAACAACCACCACCACCACAACAGAAGAAACCTAGGCTATAACAACCACTTCCATGACCAAAGAAACCTAGGCCTAATCCCTAAGACACTTGAGAAATGAACATGCCTGCACACATATAGGCCAACCCACCACAACACACCCTGCCCAAAGAGTCTTGGGATATAATGAACCTCAAGCCATAACAACCTACCCAAAGTGTCTTAGGCTACCTAGGAGAGGGATAAGAAATGATTTAATAACCATCCACTCATAGGAATGTTGTGAAAAACACCCTCCCCCATGAAATGGGGGTATTTAGCTCGAAGTGATCAACATGGGTGGGGTGCGTATAAGAAACAAAAGAACTAAAATTTATACATATAGGTAACCAAGAACTCATCCCAACCTAAGGGTCCCAAAACTAACAACCATCCCATACAAAACCAATCTTTCTAATATCCCTACATGAACAAGTACACAACAGCCACAACCAGATCATAACCCATTTTTGGAAAATAGTTCCCCATCATAGCCATTCTAGTAATCAAGTTAAAGTTATCCCATTTAAAAAATATTCCTTTACTACTGGGGTAACTAATAGGCACAATGATAATCCAAAATAATAACTGAAATGAAAATATCCATGCAGGCATTTAATCATTTACTCCAGGTTCTCCTGCAAGTAACAACATCAAATGGGATCTGTAAGATCCCTCGAAGTACTAGAACCAAACCAAGACCCAACTTATTGGGTACAGAACATTTATTGTCAGATCCACACGGCCTCATATTCCCAAACCAACAACCTCTCAAATAGATTTTCCATTCCCCTCTACATCACCCTACAAAATCATCAATCAGAACAACCATTCGTATCACCAGAATATAGCAAGGGAGTTTTCAAATTTAGCCAACGCTATTTATTAATTTCCTTATTTTTGTTTGGTTAACCAGGGTGATCACACAAGGGTTCTTATTCATTGGGAGTCCATTTAATCATCTAATTTTACGTGCTTAATCATTTTCCATGATAAATTCATTCAATCACTAGATCATCCAGAAAATAGATCTTCATTAGTGAGCAAGAAAGGATCACCAACGACCATGATTTTCAATGTACATGATCCCATACAATTCACAACATAAAAATGGAGGTAAAATAAAACAACATCATCATCTTTCCCACCCATTCATTATTTAAATTTCCATTTATTATCTTCATTAAAGTTGATTTCATCTATGTCTGAGGGAACATCATCATTCCCACCCCGCGTGATGCACAGTAAAGAGAGACGAAAGAAGAACCCATACTTGGATGATCAAGGATAGAAGTTTTCTCTTTGTTCCAAGAACTAGGGATGATGCGACTTGCAGGAAAAGAAAACTCCAAGGATGAGTGGTAAGGGATTAAGAATGGGTGCATGATTCTTCTCCAAACTAGGTCTCAAGTAACACTAATAGAAATGAAAATGAATAAGGAAGAGAGGATGTTTGATTAAGAAGAGCTCAGATTCTAAAATTAGGGAGACCATTTAGAATTACTTAAAAGTCAGATCATGGATTGACTACGTGGCTCGGTGGTTTCACATGTTGGTATTAATTAATATTTAATATTTCCCCTCAGAAATGATGGAGATATACCATTGGATCTTTGTGAGTTCATATATTTCTTTTAAACAAAGAAAAACACGTAATAGGGGTGAAACTGGGAAAACACAGGAGACTGGAAAATGTGGAAAATAGTTTGACACTGATAAAAGGGCCACACATTTTGGTAATTCAATGGTATCATAACTCTTTTGTGGTTTAAAACATCTTTTATGGGCCTTAAATCACATTGAAATGGGTATTAAAACACTTTTATGTCAAAAGAGGTGTTACTGGAGTGAAACTAAAAAGTCTCAGAGAAGCTGTAAATGAATCACTGATGGGTGAGTCCCTAACACCCTAGCACCATCTCCCTAGCACTGATTCCCTAGAAACGATGCTGATCAGTGCCATCGATGCCGATTGGTGCCACCAATGCTGATCGGTGCCATCGATGCTGATCAGTTCCACCATTCGTTCAACCTGAAATTTTGAAAACTCCTTAATGGGTCACCGATGGTCCCCAGGATACCTCAAAAATTAGTATTTGGAAAAGTAATGGACTCGGAGGGTCCAGGACATTACATCATATACCTCTCAATCTATACTCATCCTCAATAATTTAATAGTAAACCCAAAGAAAAGATAGGGGTCTGAACAACCACCTTGTAAGATACCTCTCAGGGACAAACCACCCTAGAGTTGTTCGAAATCCAGAATAAAAACTTGACATCTAGGGACATATCTCTCACATCTATCTCCTAAAAAACTATATTAATACTACCTCTCATCTCCCTATGTAACCACACAAACATAGAAAGGTCGCACCGTCTAGACACATGGATTAGAGAGCTCCTTCCTCCTTGTCAAGATATTATCTTCTTTGGGTGTCACAGACTTGCTCGCATGGGTTTAATTGCATCCACATTAATACATCTAGATTAGGGATCAGGTCCTCCCCTCCCCATAGTCAGGAATTTTCACAAAAAATGGAGAACAAGGATAAAACTTATCATATACCAAGAAGGGTCAAGCATTACATCATAATCAAGGTACAAAGAAAACACAAGATCAAAACTCAGAACAGTTCTGGGTACTAGGCACGCATTTTTTCCTCTTGTTCCTAAGTACTCTCCTTAAGGCCACCATGCCACCAAAACACACAAAAAAAAGGGAATGGTTCATCCATGAATCACCTTCTCCTTACGATCCTCGATTCCCATCAGTCGCTCCATGAACGTGGAATCATCCTCAATATCCAACTCTCCCTAGTCGAGGATGTGGGAGTCGTCGTGTAGATACCGATGGAGCTGAGATACATAGAAGATGTTGTGGATCCTCTCCAATGGAAGTGGTACTGAAAGCTGATATTTCACCTCACTGACTCGTCCCAACACCTATAAGGGTCCAATGAACTTGGGATAAATCTTGCAACCCCAACCAAACCTCTGTTGTCCACACCGAGGGGAGACCTTTAAGAACATGTGTTCCCCAACCTCGAATTCTAAGGGTCTCCTCCTACGATCGGCATATGACTTTTTCCAGTCCTGAGTTTCCTTCATCCTTTCATGCACAAGATTAACCTTCTATGTTGTTCTCTATACCACCTCTAGGCCCAGAACACATATCTCCCCAACCTCTATCCATCACATGGGTGAACGACATGGTCTTCCATACAGGGCTTTGAATGGTTCCATGACAATGGTAGAGTGATAGATATTTTTGTAGGAAAACTATACTAGAGTAAATTTTCATACCCATGATCCTGTTAATTCTAAAACACATGCTCACAGTATATCTTCCAATGTCTGGATTGTCCACTCCAACTAACCATCAGTCTGAGGTTGGAAAGAAGTGATAAGGTGTAGCTGGGTGACAAAAGAACATTGTAATCCCTTCTAAACTTGTTAATTAAAGAGTGTATATCAATCCAAAATTATGGTTATAATAACTCTGTGTAGTTTCACAACTTCACCCACATACTTATGTGCTAAGGAATCCATTGTGCTCGACTCCTTAACCGCTAATAAGTGAGCTGATTTTGTCAATCGGTCCACCACTACCCAGATTTCATCACAGCCTCCCTCAGTCCTAGGTAGTCCTTTGATGAAATCCATCGAGATTTCATCCAAATTCCACTCGGTAAGGTCTAAGTGCTACAACAGGACACCAGGAACACGGTGATCAGCCTTTACCTGCTAACAAATGAGGTAGTTTTTCACAAACTCTTCCACTGCCTGCTTTACTCCGGGCCACCAAAATGGACCTCTCAAGCCCTAGTATATCATGGAAACTCCTGGATTAACCTCTAAGGGTGATTTATGGAACTCACCAAGAACTCCCTCGTGCATCGCCACTAGTAAAAATAGCTTCCCATGGAACGACATCTAATTATAACTATCCTCTAACCATCCTTCTGGAGCATCACCCTAGCTAACATGATCACGAATCACTTCAACCTCTAAGTCTCCCCACTGAGACTCCCTCACCTATTGTAACAAGTTAGATTGTGTTGTCATATAAAATAGACATCCTCTACCATCCTCCACTCTCATGTTCAGATGTAAAGTATCCAACTCCTCCATTGCTTTCCAAGCATCTGCTGACTCCCGAACCACATCCTTCAGTGACTTTCTACTCAAGGAATTGTCCACCACATTCCCCTTTTCTGAGGTGTAGGAGATCTAGAATTCGCAGTCCTAAATAAACTCCATCCACCTTCATTGTCACAAGTTTAGGTCTCATTGGGAGAAGGCATACCTCAATCTCTTGTGATCTGTGAAGACTAAAAAGTGTTCCCCGATGAGGTAATGCCACCACAACATCAGTAAGAACACCACCGCTGCAAGCTCTAGTTCATGGGTGGTATATTTACGTTTGTGAGTGCATAACTACCTAGACCCATAAGAGATTACCCCCTACTACTGCATCATCACACACCCCAAGTCTAGACCGAAAGCATCACAGAACACTTCAAATATTACCCCTTATTCTAGAAACCTCATCACTAGGGCACTGACTAGATTCCCTTTCATATTACTGAAAACTGCCTCACTCTACTCCCTCCATACGAAAGCCTAGTCTTTTATGGTAATGGTATTCAAAGGTGTTGCAACCTAAGAGAAGTTGGTTATTAACCTTCGGTGTAAAATTTCTAGTCCTAGGAAACTACGAACCTCTGCCACATTCTTGGGTGCTACCAAATAAACAACCGCTTCGACCTTAAATGGTTCCACTTCTATTCCCTGCTAGAACACCATGTTTCCAAGGAAGTTTACCTCTCGTGTCTAGAACTTGAACTTGGAAAACTTCCCTTATAGCTGGTGGTGTCGGAGGACCTCCAAAATCTTCCTTAGATGCTCAGTGTGATCCTCCTATGACCTTGAGTAGATTAGGATGTCATCGATGAACACGACTACAAACCGATCCAGATACTCACGAAAAACAGAGTTCATGAGCCCCATGAACACAGATGGTGCATTCGTAATGCCAAACGCCATGACCATGAACTCAAAGTTCTTGTACCTACATCTAAAAGCAGTATTTTGGATGTCAGCCTCCTTTACCATCAACTGGTGATATCCAGACCATAGGTCGATCTTAGAGAACCAACCTGCTCCCTTAAACTGGTCAAAATGGTTATCAATCCTCATGAGGGGGTAACGGTTCTTGACTGTCACCTGATTCAGTCTTCGGTAGTCTATTCACAGCACGATACCATCATCTTCCTTCTTTGAGAACAATATTGGAGCACCCCATGGAAATGCGATTTGTTGGATAAAACCCTTCTTCATCAGATCATTAACCTAAATCCACAACTCCCACAATTTAGAAGGTTCCATCCAGTAGGGAGCCATTGAAATCGGACGGGCACTGGGTTGTAAGTTTATCTCGAACTCAACATCACAACGATGGGGTAGCATTACAATCTATTCAAGGAATACATTCAAGAACTCACTGACAATCCTCAAAACTTCCACCATCTCTGAGTCAGTTGATTCCATTGAAATCTCAACTAACAAGGAAAGAAGGGGCTCTATACGATGGTTTCCCTCCTCGCAACCACACTCGCCAATGAAAACTACATGTTTTCCGCCCAAATCATAGAACATGACCCTTATACAAAATCATTAAATAACAGTGTGCATAGAAAATAGCCAGTTGATGCCAAGGATGACATCGTATGGATGCATTTGTAGCAGAAAGAGATCCCCACTGGACTGATGCGGCCCCAACATCAGTCTGTATCCTCAACAAACATCAAACAGGCCGCTTTGACCTCCAATCGGTGTGCTCAACACCATGGGCATGGAAGTTATCTCTACTCCTAGACCCAAGGAATAGACTAGACTGGGTGAAAAAAAGGAGTGTAAATCTCCTGAATCAAACAGGGTACAGGAAATAGTACTAAACAAACTGGTCGTACCTTGAACAACCTCCGGCCCTGTTGGAACTACTGCCTATATGGTGTGCAACTGACCACACCCAACTCCTCTACCCCTCGGCTGTTAGTTGCCTCCCCAACCATGCTCTGGTCAAGGTCCTAGAGGATCACCCTGAGGTCTATCTCCTTCGGCACCATCTGCCCTTAGTAAAGCCTGCGCTCACTGATCCTGCTAATGTAAGGGCCTGGTTGGAAACTGCTGCTGCTAAGGTGGGTACTGAACCTACCCACCCCCACTGTACTACACTCAGATAGGGAACTGATTCTAAGGATTCCCATGGAAACCATAGATAAATCACCTCGGTCCTAGGTACGTGGAGAAAGGGCGAGGACTATGAGATCACAACTGGAACTGTTGAGGCATAATCCCTGTAGGCTGAAACCTAGAATGCCCTAATGCTGGAGGACTGCTACTGACGACCTTCCCCTTTGAGGAACTCAACTATCTCCCCTCTCAAGGAAAACCTCCCAGCTTGTGCATCCTCTCCACCACTTCATCCTCCTTCTAAACCTCCAAGTACGTCAGTAGAGTGAAGGGAGTAATAGCATACTAAAGAGAAGGTCGAAGTGCCTCCTCTAAGTGTCTTTCTCGTGACTCCTCATCTGGAAAGTGGTATGGAGAAAAATGAAGGAGATCCTTGAACTTTATCCCTAGTTACCTCATTATCATACTCCCTTGCTGTAGGGATAGCAACTGTTGCCTCTTCTCAGCCTTCATCATGGAAGAAAGGGATTTTGCCTGGAAATCCTTCTTAAAGCCAGTCCATGAATCCCCAGCTTCCTTCTTCTCCCCTAGATAAATCATCCACCACTAAAGTTCCACCCCTTGCATCTTGCTCACATCTAGAGGAATCCAGTACTCTGTAAGATCCTATATCAAGTTGAAATCAATCACCAACTCCTCGAGCTAGCTCTTTGTCTCCATGTCCGAGACGCTGCCATCGTACCTTCCTAGATTTTTTCACTATAAGGAATCAAGTGTCTTATGCCACTGGTCTTCCTACTCTTCTAGATCATCCCTCCACTGATCAACCAGATAAACCTGTTGGACCATGACTACTTGTAATACTTGTGGGCATCATCTCGGTGCCATAGCTGAAAGATAAACAATGAATTCCTAATCCAAAGTAGTGTGGAAAATTCCTTTTAAATTTTTCTTAAACCCCTTTTTTTTAATTCCCAAAACACCCAATACACACAAGAAAAAAATTCATTATGATTCATGTACCTTTCCTAGGGTCCCTACCCTTCAATCATTGTAGCCTCACTTGGCCGTTCAGTAGGTCTAGAGTCCTTGCATCAGATCATTGGGGGCCTAAAATCCTGTGTCCTACCAGGTATTCCCTAGCCTATTTCACACAAAAAGATTTACTAACACTATTTCCCTATCATCCCTGGCATTCCTCACTATTCCTAACCCTGAACCCCATATTATCTCTCAACCATCACCTTTGATACCATTCTTTCATGACCCACCTTCTCCAAGATGATGGAAGGAACATCAAACTGCTAGACCCTTCCTTCTTCAAGTTAAAGGATATATAATGACCCCCGAGTCCTACCTTCAATAGGCTCCAGAGTGGAGAATATCACCAAGGGTATAGAATATCACATAATATAGAATGTATTACCCTTTTTATAGAACATGATTAGTAGATAATATAGTGAATCCCAAAAAACTCCAAATAACGAAAGTAAAAATAAATACAAGAATCCATTCTCATATGCATGTTCAAAATAAAGTGATACAAAGTACAAGATAACTATATAGGAAATTACCAAAAGAAAGAAAAGTAGAAATGGAAAATATCCCGACGCTCGAGCTATTGAGGTCCGGTATGGTCCTCAAAGTCCTCCTAGAAACCTGAAAGTTGTTTTATATACATAGCGTGAGTATACAGTTATACTCAGTAGGGAAACAAAAATCTCTCATGCACAGGTGGGGAGACACTATAATGCCTTGTGAGAAAATAGAGGTAACCAAAACACCTAGCAAGGAAAACTATCCACCCAACCTCACCAAGGAACACTCCCTAAATAACACAAGTCAGGTAAAAGAATAGTAATAGCACATCGATATTTGGGTACCTCGTACCACTTTCCCACTGGTTATTTAGAACATCCTACACATCAGACCTCCCCCACAAGTCCCACTGCAGTCCCACTACCACCCCTAATAACAACCATATGGTCTATCCCAACTGCACATTTATCCCTCCCACAAACACCTAGGCCACCACAACCAAACACAACCATGCCCACAGACACTTGGTCTACAAAAACCAATGCCACAACCAAATACACCTAGGTGAGAACAACCACTTCCATGCCTGAAGAAACCTAGCCCTCATTCCAAAGACACTTGGGAAATGAACTTTCCCGCACACACCTGGTCTAACCCACCACAACACACCCTACCTGAAGAGTCTTGGGCTATAATGAACCTCAGGCCATCACAGCCTTTCTGAAGAGTCTTGGGATACCTAGGATAGGGAGTAGAAAGAAGATAATATCCATCCACTCATAGGAATGTTGGAAAAAACACCCTCCCACATGAAATGGGGGTGTTCAGAACAAAGTGGTCAACATGGGTGGGGTGTGTAAATGAAAAAAAATTACTAAAATTTATACATATAGGTAACCAAGAACTCATCCCAACCTCAGGCTCCCAAAACCGACAACCAACTCATACACAACCACTCTTGCTGATATCCCTACATGCACAAGTACACAACAACCACAACCAGAGCACAACCCATTCTTGGAAAGTAGTTCCTCGTCATACTCGTTATCAATATCATGTTAAAGTGATCCCATTTTAAAAAATATTCCTTCACTACTAGGAAACTAACAGGCATAACCACAAGAAAAAACAACAACTGAAATGAAAACAACCATGAAGGTTTTTAATCATTTAATCTTGTTTTTATTGCAGGTAACAACATTAAATGGGATTCGTAAGATCCCTCAAATACTAAAACCAAACCAAGCCCCAATTTATCGGGTCCAGAACATTTACCACTAGCTACACATGGCCTCATATTTACAAACCAACAACCTCTCAAACATAGATTCTATTCCCCTCTACGTCACCCTGAAAAATCATCAAACAGAACAACCATTCATATCACTAGAATAGAGAAAGGGAGTTTTCATATTTATCCAACACTATTCATTATGTTTCTTCTTTCTATTTTGTTAACCGGGGTGATCACACAAGGGTTATTATACATCAATCATCCATTTAATCAACCAATTTTATGTGATTAATCATTTTCCATGATACAGTCATTCAATCACATGATCATCTAGAAAAAATATCTCTATTATTGTGCAAGAAAGGACCAACAACGGCCACAATTTTTAGTGGACATGAGCCCATACAATTCACAACATAAAAATGAAGGTAAAATACAACATCATCATCATCATTCCCACCCCTTCATTCTTTAAAAGTTTGTTTATTATCTTTTTTAAAGTTGATTTCATCTACGTCTGAGGTAACATCATCATACCCACCCTGCATGATGCATAGTAAAGAGAGACGAAGGAAGAAACCCTACTTGGATGATCAAGGATCGAATTTTTCTATTTGTGACAAGAACTGGGGGTGGTGAAACTTTTAAGAAAAGAAAAATCCAAGGGTGAGTGGGAAGGGATTCAGAATGGGCACATGATTCATCTCTGGAGGAGGTCTCGAGGTGCACTAAGAGAAATGAAAAGGAAGAAGGAAGAGAGGATCTCATCTTAAGAAGAGGTCAGAACCTAAAATCAGGGAGACTATTTCAAAGTACTTTAAAGTTGGATTGTGGATTGACCATGTGGCTTGTAAGTTTCACATGTTGGGATTAATTGAGATTTAATAATTCCCCTCATAAATGATGGAGATAGACCAGCAGTTGGGTGTGAGTTGATAGATTTCCTTTAAACGGAGAAAAACATGTAACAGGGGAGAAACTGGGAAAACATGAGAGACTGGAAAACGTGGAAAATAGTGTGATTCCAATAAAAGGGCCACATGTTTTGGTAATTCATGGGTTGCCTAACTATTAGTGGTTTAAAACATCTTTTATGGTCCTTAAATTACTTTTAAAGGGGTATTAAAACACTTTTATGTCAAAAGATGAATTACTAGAGAGAAACTAAAAAGTCTCAGAGAAGCTGGAAATAACTCAATGATGGGTGAGTCACTAACACCCTGGCCCTGTCACCCAGGCATTGATGCCCATTAGTTCCATCGATTCCAATCAGTTCCACCATTCGTTCAACTTAAAATTTGGAAAACTTCTTAATGAGTCACTGATGGTCCCTAGGATACCTCAAAAATCCGGATTTGGAAAATTAATAGAGCAGTAGGGTTCGGGCCAATACAAGTCTTGATGTAATTATTACCATAAGGAGAACATTATTTGGTAGTGTAACGTGATCTCAAGCATACATCCCTATATTCCAAAGGTTACCGAATAGAAGTGAGGGTCTAAGGTGTTACTATGAGGAGCCTATACCCTCATATCAGAGTAATAATAGTGAAAATAACATACAATAAACAATAAAAATACATAATAATAATCAAAGTAATGATAATAAATAAATATTATCATGTTGTAAAAAAATGAAATTTGGAAGCATACAATAACATGTCCCAATTTATCACCCATCAGGATGATCATATATATGAAATAAAAGAAATGATAAAATATTAGAGTCTCTACTACCATCCCAAAGCCTCATACCATCCAATTATTCAGGCTCCATCTATGTTATCCCACTTGATATTTCTATATTGTGTTATTCTTTACTATATCCTATGAAAAATCTTAGGTATCTCATATATAAAATTCATGGGGAAATTGTATCCCGCCTATCCATTTCATTTTTTAATTTCATTTTTTTATGTGTAACCAAAAAAATTGTAGGAAACATCCTAGGTGTATCATATATAAAATTATAGGGGCAATTTATCCCACCTATAAATATCATTTTTTTTAATTTAATTTATTATTAGGTGTAACCACTAGATTCTAGGAAACATCCTAGGAATATCTTATAAAAACATTGGGGGTATTGTATCCCACTCATCCATCTAATTTATTAATTTAATTTATTATCATGTCAAACCATCAAATATGAGAAAAGATCCTAGGAATCCCATACATAAAATTGGGGTGGCAATGTATCCCACCCGATCATGTCATTTATTAGATTCTTTTTATTTTTATGTGTAACCATCAGATCTGAGGAAACATCCTAGACATATCATATATAAAATTTGGGTATAGTGTGTCCCACCTAGATATCTCATTTATTAATTTCATTGATTTTTAAGTTTAACCACAAAATCCTTAGAGATATCTTAGGTATCTCATATATAAAATTTAGGGGGTGTTGCATCCCACATGGACACCTAATTTGTTAATTTCATTTATTATCAGTTGTAACCACCAGATCCTAGAAAACATGTTAGGCATCTCATATATAAAATTTGGGGGTTGACTCATCCCTATTGGCTATCTAATTTATTAATTTCATTTTTTTCAAGTGTTACCCCTAAATCCAGGGAGATATCCTAAGCATCTCATATATAAAATTTGGGTGGATGTGTATCCCACCCAGCCATCTCATTTATTAATTCCATTTATTATCACTAGGGTAAAAACTTGTCACTAATAGGGTATATCATCCCTTATCATGACCATAATCATACCATGGACTCATCATCCTCATAGGGGAAAGCCGCATTGGAATCACTCTATAGAGATATAATAATGCACATCTCCCTTTCCACAATATCTTAGGTTGGTCCACTAAACTAACCTATCATAAAACTACTCAGGGTATACCCACCCAGGTGATATCATACTATTGGGAGAGGAACACTCACACCTCTCTCTAATCAACTAGCTCAGGGGATATAAGGTATCTCAAGTCTTGCATGGGTTATCCTTGGGATATAAGGTGGAACCCAAGGTTTTCCATACCTAGTTTACCAATTATCCCTACTCAGGGAAGTTATGGAAACTATACCAAGTTCTATTATGATCATACTTACATTTATAACCCCTTGGGGTTCATATATGACATGGAACACATTTATGATAATGTCCTCAACCATAATAATTTGATGAATCAATCCAGTTTCCAAGGGTCTATCGTGGTCCTTAACTTATGGTTCACTTCATGGGATATTAAATAAATAGTTTATTTTAGAATCAAATCCAATCTCCCATCAATGATGAGACCGTATATCAAAGTATACATAAATAAAATCATATAAGGGGTATCTTCCATGAACACTTTCCTCTTATGAATCCATTTACATTAAGAAAATTCTGGCTACTCCATCTCAAGCTCATACTAGCCTTGTATCATCTAACAATCTTCTATCCTAATCCATCACATTTTATTGAATTAATTATAAATATTTAAAATTTATTTCTAAATTTAATTAAAATAGACATAATTTCCTAATAATCATCTAATGGAGTTATAGTAGTGAGACCATGAGAAACGGGGCGTGGTTTACTCTCAACACACACTCATATCTAATATACACAAAATCCTTAATTTATCGATTTGTTCAATGGTAAATTTCATTCAATTTATTCAAAAACACAAGAAAATTCATAGTTCAACATACCTAGAATGAAATAGTGATAAATAGTGTGTGATCATACTCTCTAAATTTCTTTTATCCATGCTGAGAAAAATACAAATCTTATCTACATGATTCCACCATGATTTTGTGGAATTAGTGGAAAACCTTATCCCAAATCATCTCAAAATCAATGGTAATAGGGAGGAAATAAGAGTGAAAAAGAGAAGAACTTTCCTTGAATCGGCACAAAAAATCCCACTCAAATCACCAAGATCAAATGGAAATTAAGTGGGGGAAGAGGGGGAAGAGGACCTCAACCCTCCCACATTTACACATCCCAAACAAGAAATCCCAAGTGGGTTTATATTTTAGAAACCCAAAAAGAGCATTCTACCAATTTAAAAAAATGTATAGGCCCTCCATTATGGCGTGACCATGGTTCACAATGTGATACCTCACCTACATCCTCCTACCCTCATGATACCCCAATGTTATGTGGTGTTTCCTAATGGAATGAATAATACCCTAAGAATAGGTTCTAATCCCTCAACCAATCCGCGTCATAGTGTGGCCTCCAGACTCATAGTGAGACCTCCTAATAGACCCACTTTCATAGCATGTATCTCACACTTCACAATGTAGAATATCATGCTCTGTCTCACGACGCCCCCAAAATTCATCCAAGGTAGGCCTTTATGGTTTGAATAAAGGGTCATGGAGTGACTAGGATGTCATTATAAACAAAATTCAATGGCACACCTTTGGAATATTCTTCAATCTTTTCATAAGAGTCACTACCACAATGCGACGCCACCTTTATGACGCAACCACTATGAAAGATACCTTAGACACTTTGAAAGAGACCTTCACTTTGAAAAAAATAATAAAACACATCATAATATGAATCCCTTAGTAATGGGGTGAACATTATCCTCATGAAAAAACTAGGGCCGGTATAAAGTCCCATCACAGTGTGACCTATAGGACACATCATGACATGGTACTTGTTTCAAAATTTTCATTAATAGGGGTACCCAACCCATTCCTATCATCCAAATAAGCTCCAAAAACTCCTCTTGTACATCATTTTATATCCATAAACATCTTCCAAATAATTTTTTACCCTTATAATTCTTACATGAATCCTAATTCTCATAATATTCCCTGATCCAGGACCAAAAACCCAAATTTCCCCTAAATTTCACAATCCATACTGATGAGGCTCATTAATTAATCCCTAATATAACACTTATCATCTTAAAGGAGAATTTTTGGCCTTTCATGCATCAATATCAACCTATCTCAGTCATAAATTCATCCCTAACTCTTCACATTCTACCACAGGATAATAAATAAGCTTCTATTTCACAACTCCCCAAATAGGGGAATGCAATCCATCAAAAACTAAGTTTCATGCTCATAACCATCACGTAAATAAAGATAGTTCTCAACAATAACCATATATCCTCATACAAACAAGTTTCCTCAACCAATACACCCTTAGTCTCATAGTTCTCTAAACTATAAGACTCATTATATAAAGTCCAATTCAGAGCCACAGTGCTCCCTACCATTATAATCGCCTACTGAAATGCATTATCAGAGTTCTAAGGACATGTATAGTTTGGTTTTCAAACTCACCACACCCAATGTCATGAGAAAAACCTATTGTTCATCCACTATCTAACTTTCATAAAAACTCTCAACCACACCCAATGATGTGTTATCTCATTTCCCAATCCAAATGCCTTAACCCTTGTAGGAATCACAAGATCATCACAACACCAACACTAATGTTCAAACCCAAAACTTGGTGTAATACCATGGTTGGATCACTAACCATACACACCATCCATCATGCTCTCACCTCAATCATTTTTTAAACTTCAATCCAACGGATCCTTAGATCACATCAAATATTCCCTAATCTCGAAACCAACATTTAGACTCGATTGAACACCATCTCCCAAACCTTCTCGCCAGCATCTCAGTTCTATATTGACCATAAAATGACTATACCCATCATTACCATGACCCTACCCACTTGAGTTTCATTTCTAAATAGCCTTCATTTTTTCTATTACCTCGTATAAGGATTGTCCATGGTTATCCCTCTCATACCAAAGTCCCAACATGAAACATCAATCACTAACCATTATTAGATTACTAGAAATTTCATCCTAGATATATACTATTTCTCTTATAAAATGATTTTTCACCCTAAAAATCCAAGGGTGAACTCCCAACCATATGTATTTCCTTACACTACTCCTTGAGTGTAACCTCAAAAAGTTTCATCATTACATGCATGTCATTCCTCCTGAGCCATGCTCACCTTATTTTTTAACTAATAACACCATATATCAATTATTTCATCATCCAAACACATGGGGAACATTTTTCATCAAAATAACATGATTATATTCCCATAATCAGCCCCATTAAAATCATCATCCATTATCCCACACATGGCCACTCATTGATTTGAATCTCAATGGGATTTTCATATAACCAACTCATACTACCATGATCCCACCCAACATAAATGTGTGTATTATATTATACTACTCAATCTTGAAACCTAACTCTTGATATCATGAGTCATACACCATCAAACTGAGGATCATGATCCCAAATCACTGATTATTCACAACTACATGTTAGTTTCATCTAACTGAAAGCGTCTCACTCAATGATTCCTATCCTGTAATCCTAAAGAATCACACTCAATTCCAAGAAAAATATCATGATGGTCCATTAACCTAAGTTTCATCATAAAATTATAATTTTTTACCCATGATCTATCAACCCTAGATCCAACCATCTGGGATTGTGTTCCATTATCTCATTGGGAACCACACCCAAAATCAATAGTGTGACGAATACTAATAATCCTTCCCACTATAACCAAACCTCGATACCAAATCACTATAAGTTATTTACATCATGAAGACCCAAGTGATCTATATTATTATACCACATATATAAAATCACCTATGATGCATTAATCTCAACATGAACTAGCTACCCTTTCTTCTCGTCTATAAGGAATTCAAAAGTCTTGGACAACTCGTCTCTTGGGTTCCCCTCATATATCACAGCTTATCTCAAAAAAACATGAAGATTACCTACTAACCAATAATAAAAGTTATATCAACAATATCTTTAGTTGTATATTAATGGAACTAATCTCTCCCACCTATCCTATAAATCATATCTCTTAGAAGTAAAAATTCAAGGGGCAACACCACTTCTCTGATCCTAGATATCATAAGGAAATTCACATTCCAAAACACTCACTATAAAGTTATAATATGTGTGTGTGGGCATATCATTAAACACATTAAAATTCATTATCCCACTTCTGGGAACCCATCCTCACCAGGAATCCATATACTAGACCACCCCCCAAGGATCTTGTTCGCATGCAGGTGTATATAATAAAATCATCTTAAGATGATTCACAATGATTAATCATAGTCATATGGATATGTTAAGTATAGTTATTCCATGATGATATATGGTAAAACTACATAAATGTTGTTTTTGACACATTAAATAGTTGATCCCATAACACAATTACCCAAAAGGGGTTCTTCATGATGGAATCAAATGACTAAACTGACCCACTAGGGGTCCTTTTACATCCATTACATAAAGGGACTATATATTATTTTTCAAAATTCATCCCTATCTATGATTCACATGACCTATCTTTAAAATAATTACTCTTTGTTTTAGAAAAATGGAATTCCACTAATAATCTATATATAAAAATTACATATAATTTTTTGTTTACAAAATAAAAAACTAAATCCTTATCATTGGTGATAGTAATCACATGAAAGCATGTGAATTTCATGTGATTCATATGTTAATAGTCCTCTTATTAATGGTCCAAGATCCAAAACCATATATAACAAACTAAAATACTCATATTATATTTAAATAAATATCCCAACTATAATGTGAAAACCAAAAACAGCTATCCAAGTTCCCTATTAACCTAAAAATTCCACCAAAAAGTTTTTTTAACACACCATTCTGAGTTCTGTCACCAACTTTAACACATTACTATATCACATGTCTACCATATCTCTAAATAGTAATTAAAAATAAAAGTTCTCTAATACCAATTTATAATGATCCCTCATATGAAGACTATTAATTTGTGTCTTAACTAATGGCACTATATAACCTTATACATGTCTTCCTATATAAAATAGGTTTCAAACTAGAAGAAAATGTCTAAGGTGTTATAAAGGGGAGATTATACCCTCATATTAGAGTAAAAATGTCTTAAATAATATACAATAGCCAAAGATCATCCATAAAAATAATCATAGTATTCATAATAAAAAAATAGCAATCATGTTATAACAGAATGAAATTTGGAAGCATACAAGAGCATGTCCCAACAGATATCCCACCAGTATGATCATATATATGAAATAAATTAAATAATACAATATTAGAGCATGTACTACAATCCTTGAGCCTCATCATATCCCAATATCTGGACTCTGTTTGAGCTATCTTGTTTGATCATCTTACACTAGGCTTCAACCCTACATTAACCTATGAATAATGAGGTCTTCTCAAACCCCAACTCTATGGATTCTTGAGTAGAGTTTGAGTAAAAATCACTAAGGAACCACCAATGGAATCCATAATATAACCAATAAATCAGTTTATACACATGTGATATGTTCATAAATAAAAAAATGACAAAATGTAAATAAATAGTACAATTGATCATTGGGTTCTAAGCTGACACATAATATCAAAAATACCTATGTTGGACAATAATTTATGTCTTTGTGAATATCATATAACATTATGGGGATACATGTTCTCTTTATAAATCTTAGGATTATTTATATACCATGGGATAGTATATCCCTCCCATCTATCTCATTTATTACCTTTATTTTATTATCGAGGGTAGTGGATCCCTCTTTTCAAAATCATTTCTAATGTAATACACAAGTATTTAGAATAATCACCAAACAATTTGAAGAATACTAGTAATATTTTATCAAGGAGCAGTGGATCCCTCCCATCCATATCATTTTAGGTTTTTTTTCTAGGCCTCTCAATTGTTTTTCTCTTTGAATTCATCTTCTAAGTATTTCCTTTATGATTTTACAGTCTCAATATTTACCATTTTGTCTCTTTACTCTTAAAATATTGTTTCTCCTCAAATATTGGTTGTGTGTCTCAACATGAATCAACTGGCTTTATCCTTTACATTTGATTCCTATTTTGGTGGAAATTTTCAAGGGAATATTTAAATCAGATACTTATTTGTTGGTGTCCTAAATAGTCCCTTAATGTCTTGATGGCGGTCTTTATAGCCCAAAGTGATGTTGGTATATCCCCTTCTATAAGACAGTGACCAAGTTATTGGAAATAACATTTCTATGTTAGTGGAGGAGATTTTAGAGAGCTTTTGGGGATTATTTTTTCAGCGGCTAGTCTTCCCAAATTATCTTTAGGTTTGTTGGGAGATAGTCTTAGAAGTGTTCCAAAGATTATTTTTGATTTGTATTAGTTGTTATGGATTTTGAACATCATTTTTTTGGTGTTTTGTTATTATAATATATCTCTTGGAGTTCTTATAAGTGTTTTTGGATTTATTCATTGGTATTCATATTAGTTTTTTAGGTATTTTTTGTTATTTCAAAAGAGGAAGATGGTGATCAGTGAGACTGGTTCAGCTCAATGTTGCTACCATTTTTGTTTTTCTAGTTCTATTCATGTTGGTTGGAATAATTCAAAGGCAAATTTGGTGTTTTTTTCATTAGAATTAGTTTGGATTTAGTTTTATTTATGGTTCAAGTTTGAGTGGTCTTTCTAGAGGTTGTTTAGTCCTATATGTCAACGAGTAATGGAGAATTGGATTTTAGTTTTAAATGGAGATGGTGAAAGTTTTTATATCTTGTGGGGTGTTCTCATTAGTAATGTTAGTAATGATCATGCATTGGGTTCAGGGGTCTAGTGAATTATATTTTTGAAATTTTAAATTTTTTATAATTTTAAAAATAATAACATCTCAAGTGTCTATATATTTCCCAAAAAACCAGAATGTGGTTTTTAAATATTTGAAAATATGTATTTGGAAGCAAGGTGTAACCACCAGATCCAAGGAAGTATCCTAGGAATATCATGTAAGGTACCAGATTTATAAACCTATCACTTTGTGTTTCTTGAGGTTTTGAGGTGTCTATAGGGATATTAGAGTATTTTCCTCTTTGAAATTTCTAGTTTGATATCATGGTCACCTAACTGACCATGTAGTTAGTTTTTTTTCATACAGTTAATTGTTTTGTCTATGTAGTCAGTTGGATTATGTGTGTGGTCAATTGATTTGTTCATGGGGTTAGTTTTTATGTTCATTCAGTCTCCTATTTTGTTCATGCAGCTGTCTATTTTTCATGTGGTTGTTTAGTTTGTCAATGTGGTCAGATGGTTTTTTCATACAATCAATTGGTTTCTTCATTAATTTAGTTTATTTTTTTATTCAATCGGCTTGTTTTTTTATATGGTCAGTTGGTTTGTTCATGTTTTTAGTTAGGTTGTTCTTATTATATCTTGGGTTGTTAATGTGGTTGATTCTTTGACCGCGAGGTAGGTCCCTTCATGCGATAGGTTGGCCCATTTGGTAAATATTCCAATTTTCTAGAAAATAAAAATAATGTCATAAATAAAAAAATTAATGTAATTAAGGGATATTAATGATTAAAATAGTTTTTTATGGCCTCATTCAAAGTATAAATTAATTGTTTTTAATTATTTTAAATCCCGAGGCTTTAAATAAGTATTTCCACATTAATTTAATTAATATTTAATTAAAGGAAATATGACCTATGATTTATAAATTCTTATAGTCTTATTTCTTAATTTTAAAATAAATATCTTCCCTTCATTCATTCATTATTTACTTCACCAGATAATGGAGCTTCTAGAGCTTTTCCCTTTGAGATATGCAATCCTCCAGCTATTGGTTCAAGTTCATACTCATGTTATTTTTAAGCCTATGCCTAGCCTTTGTTTTGGTATTGAATTTTCATGAAGCCTTCTTACATGTGGTAGGGGATTTAAAACATCAATTTTAATTAGTGAATATGTGGAATTATCATGTTTTAGTTTCCTCAATTTAAATAGTAATGATTAACTATAATCATATAATAATCTATAAAGGAATCACAAAAAGAAAGATTATTTTTTAATCTAGGAATATGTAAATAAAGAAGAAGAAATTTTAATATCACATGCTCTAATTAAATTATTTAGTGTAATTAATCAAATATTATGATCTTGTTTCCTAATATATAAATTATCTAAAAACTTTTTAATTAATATTTATTATCTTAATTGATCAAAATTTGTTCCTTCATGTTTTTTTATCGCATATATTTAAATAATATTTATATAATATTGTTATTTATATAATTGAATTATAAATAATATTATTTTCTATAGGTAATAATTATTACCTTAAGATGATAGAAAATCATATGTTATGGAACATTAAATAAATTTTTTATGGTAATCTCAATGATAGAAGTTAAAGAAATTCCAAAAAATAATAAAAATATTACCATTGGTTTTTTAAATAACTATGATAGTTTGAATATCGCATGTTTTTTAGAAATAATTATTTCTTAGAATAATTTAATTTTTTAAATGTTATTATTCCCTAATAATAGAAACATTTAGTGAATGAATATTATAAATTTGAATGTGAAAATTAATTTCCCTAGTATAAGTAATTAATCTTATGTTACTATTGGAATTATTCAGGATAAAGAAACTTATGGATGTGTGTAGTGGTATTGAACAACTTAATAAATTGAAATTATAATTATCAATATAATTCTAATAATATTGTATTGTAATAGAAATTATCACATGTTAAGGAAATTTAATATTTCATGTTGCGGGTATTAAATTATTGGTTAGAATTTTTTTATTGAATGTTTTGTATGTTTCTACTTAATATTTACTAAATAGATTGTTATCTACTTAGTTTTATTATTGATATTATGTTACATGATTAATATTATTGGTAATTGATAAAAAAAATAAACCTATTTATAGTAATTTACTAAATAAAGAGGAATTACTTCTATTCTTTGAGTTTATTAAATATGGAAATAATTCTTGAATCATGTTACATTGATTTTTATCTTTCGTGGGTTATTGCCTTAGGTTTCCTTATGTGTAAAAACATATTCCTATTAAACTAGTTAATTCAAGATGGAATTAAAATGGTTATTTACTAAATATAAATTTTTTAGGGTTGAACACTCTTGTTCTTATGTGTGGGAGGCATAACATCCCCAATGTTATGACCTTAATTCCTTCTAATTGTGTTAAAAATTATATATTTTAAATTTATACATTCTCTAAGGTTTTAGATCCATGTTTATGATTATTGATAACATTTTTTTGTTTAAGAACCCTTGATGAGTAATGGGATAGAGGCCCAAGATACTCTTATGATTATTGGTGATTGATGGGTAGGGAACCCAAGTTATAATTATAGAAGGATTAATTATATTATGTGATGGGAGCCTAGGGATGTTGTGATAGATGATGCTGGTGATGGAAGGATATATTGATATTATATACAATATTGTGGGGTTGACATCGAAGTGGTCAGGGTGAGTTTAAAGTGGGGATTTCTCGTCAATATTCATAATTATTTATTGTTTCACATTTGATATTCGGGTGGCTGGATATTATTTACATGATTAGTTTACAACTATTGAATATAGTTTTATACAATTCATTAAGATTTTTTCTTTTAATTGGTAGCTTAGGTTGGGTCATGGAGTGCTCATATGTTTAAAAAATCATAAATTATTTAACAAATTAATGGGGATGGTTCATGATGATTAAATGATGATGAAATACTTGAGAATATATAAATATATTTTTAGTTTTATTGGCACTTGGATTAAAATATTAAAATATCAATCTTAGAAATGATCATGGAAATAATTAATTAATATGAAGGTTGATGCTTGTATATTTATTTAATACCTAGACCTTAGCATTGGTAGTTGGGTATCCTATGAAATGATAATGGTAAAAAACTATAAGTCAACATAGTTTCCCCTAGTGTGGGTTTTGAATGGTATGCTTTATATTTTCCAATTTTATATGCTTCCCCACTAGATTCGGTAGGGAACCCAATTCCAAAAAAAATGGGGGTGTTTTCTCTAATATTCAGAATGGTGAGGGAATAGATGGATGACTTCTCCCTCTCTCCCACTCTCCCTCTATAAATTGATGAGTATGCGTGTCATGAGATATAATTCCTTATGGTATAGGGTGTTTTCCTACCAATTTTATGACGGTATATTGTTTTACTATACATTTATGTGTGAGATATAATGGCTTGAGGTATAGTATATACTAGTATTTGGACATGGTGGGTTCATCCTTCCAAGAGTTTATGTGTATGGGTTTTGATGACTTGAGTTATAATTCAAGTACACAGGATTTGGTGTCTTCTAGGGATACACATGGTTTTGGATGGGATGATAATGATAATGACATAGATATATGGACTGATGTCAGCACGAGATGTTGGGCTCCATACAAGACTGAGGTAGGTAGGGCTAAGCCCTGACACGCATCGAGGATGACTTGCTTATATGAAGGATAGTATTAGGATGTGTGGAATTGAGGCATGAGAGAAACAAACCAGTAGAGAAGTGGAATAGGGGTTCCATTATTTATAGATATGATTTTGATATAGAATGATTTACCTCTATGTATTATTTGGTGAGTGATATAGGTTGAGGATGGGAACATACAGTATTAACTATTTAGGTGACGAGTTGGTTTCATTTATTTATTCATTGATTTTTTTTATGATTCATTCACATTTTTTATAAGAGGCTTCTAAGAGGATACTAGTGAGTATATATGTTATGATCACCAGATATATATGGGATAAAAATGTAAATTACTAGTTTGAGGAGTTGTTCATGAGCTATTTGATATTTATTTTCACTACTCAGGATTTAACTCTTTAGTATTTTCATTTCAATTTTATCCAATTATGTATGAAATAACATAATTTAGGGATTTAATTTTATTTATTATGAGAATAATTTGTTTAGTGGTTGTTCTAATATAATCTATTAATTCTAAAATATTTATGAGGGTATTGTCTCCCATTTCTGTGATTATATACCCATAATAATAGTCACCAACTTGAGGCCTATTAGAGGTAGGATATGAGTATATTTATCTCTCTTTATCTATTACAAGCCTAGGAGGGGTCCTTTAGAGGGAGGGGTTATGTAAGATTTGTATTTTTGGTGATGGTTGAGAGATAAGATGGATTTTTGAGTTAGTCACTCATGAGGATGCATGAGTTGGTGGGGAAATTGTATTAGAAAAATTTAGTATATGCTTTTGACAAGGGAGAATGGCTAGGAAATAGTATTTTAGGTACACATGTGACTCGACATAAGGAATTCCAAGTTTGATATAAATTCTAAGTGAAGTGATGCTTCTTCCTGGGTAGAGACTTAGTAAAGCATCAAGCATCATGCTTGTATGATCTTGTGTTTAAACTGGGTAGAAAATGGTAAATATATTAAAATTGAATTAGGTAGTTAATATTAAAAATAAATTTGTATCATGGGTTAGGAATCCCTAACATTTTCTCTTTTTTATGATTGGATTTGGTTTGATATCCCCATCAGGTTCTTTCAAAATATTTTTAACAATATTTGTTAGAAAATATTTGTGGAGTAGAGGATGATGAAGACAAGACTCAAATGAGGACACTTAGAGAGTTCTAGTGCCAAAGTCTGTGAAATTCTGAGTTCTCTATTTTGGATAATGAGATAGAGTACGTCTTGATGAGGAAATGATATCCTTTGGTTTGAGTCATGATTAAGAAGAGAACTAGGTTTCATTGATCATTAAAAGGTTATGTGGTTCTACTAAATAGTGGTGGTTCTTGTTCCTTGAGGATTGTGAGAAGTTTTCTTCTTTGTGTAGGAAGTTCCAAAATCTATTTTTAGGATGAGTTTCTTTCTTCAAATGCAAGGGGTGGCTTATTATATACTTATTTTTTCCCTTATTTTGGGGATTTCTATGTTATTCTCCTGATATATGGGGATATATTTTAATTGGATTATTGTGCCTCATAACTCATCAACTTTTATCCCCTTTATGTGAATAATAGGGATTTTCCTCATTATTCAATTTTTATCTATTTAGAATGAGTTTTAAGTAAACCTACTCATCTAATAAATTTAAACCCACCTATTAAATCCTTAATTCGTGATTTTTTGTACCACGTAAACCTTTAATTTTTAATCCACACCTAATTTCCTTTAGAGACAAAAAGTAAAACTCATTCCTCAAGCTAGGTTTTGAGATAGAGATATAGCTTTGGGGAAGGGTTTCTCTGGCCTTATTCATATCATTATATAAATCTCTCTTTGAGCTTATTGTTGTGAATATATGGTATGGTGGAGGGTTTTCTATCATCATATTCATCTTATACTCTTCTATCAATCTCAGCGTGGTTGGGACTTTGTCTGAGGGAAGGGGTTCTTGTATATCTTCTGCTGTTTTGATCAATATATTACTCACTATATCTAAGTGATATAGGATCTAGTTATAGGAAAGAAAATATTTCATGTTTGATATTTAATATGTTTTATTCCTAACATTAGATTAATTTTATCAATTTTGTGAGTTAAATGATCATATGTTGTGGGTTGTACATGTGATTTTGTTAATGATGTGGTCATATACTTGTGAAGTTAAATCCTGGAAAAGGATTTCTCTTGTATTGGTAGTGTGTATTATGGCCTCAAACATAAAAAGAGATAGGATACTTCACCCATCATGAAATGTTATTTTTTATAATGCATTTTTAAACTGTGTGAGTGAGTCATTGATGCCCAAAGAGGACAATATCCTAGTGTGGTGGATGTGTTCCTTGGGTTTTTATGCTTATAAAAACTCTATTTATGTTTATGTAAGTGATTTTGTTGTCTTAGTATTGTTATTTGATGTTAATTTCTTGGAATTTATGACATGAACTTGTATTAAATAGAAAATTGAACATAAATACATTATAAAATTTAGATGAGTGTGCTCTTGGTAAATTAAGATTTGTTAATAACATGGAAAATTTTATATCTAGATAAAGTAGATTATTCCAAACTCATGTTTTTTATGATTCATTTCATATATTAAATTGGTTTCTCTAATTTTGATGTTATGTTTATTGATATTGACTTGGTAAATATAATGTTAGAGCTATGTTATTAGAATAAAAATAATTTGATGAAAACATGTAACTTATCTATATATGTGAGTTATCATGGAAATCATGTTAAATATGGAATTTTAGATATCATGCCTGGAATGTCTTAAATTTATCAAAATTATCAACCTGATTAACATGAAATATGTAAAAATTTTAATTGAAATATTGGTTGTATTGTTTAATTATGTGATACATTATAAATTAAATTATCTACTTTAATTTACAGTTTAGATTATTTAAATTAGTAATGAATGATTATGGAAAATTTAATTTGAGTATGTTATCTTTGGGAATTTCCTTCATGTTGTGTGATTATGTGTATAGTAATATATTGAGAGACTCACTTGAAAAAAATATTTTGTGCTAAGTGGTTTTATTAAATTAGTGAAAAAAATTCTTTCATGAAACATTCATTTATCTTAAAAGATGTTTTTTGTAAAATAAATTGATGTTTTTTTCAAAAAAAATATTTATGGAAAAAAATTGTTATAAAAAGGGTTAAAATTTTCCATTTAATTGTGTTTCCATATTTTGGGATTTTTTATTTAAAATGAAAGAGACTCAGTGAAATTTTTTAATCTGTGTACTTTTTTAAATTTAACTAGTTTTAATATAAAATGTCTTGATTCATGTTAGGAAAGTATGAAATCATTTTAAAATAAAGTTTTAGTTGTGAAATCATAAATTAAAAAGGCTTAATGAATTTTTGTAAGTAGTGTTTCTAATATTTCTAATAAATATTTATATAATCATGAAAATATACATTGATTATGTCATGTTTTGATTAAGTGTAATGCATGAAAAGGGAAAATGTTGAAATTAAATGAAAAATTAAAATCATGATAATACATTAATAAATTAAGTAATATAGTGTAATTATTATGATATAAGCATTTTTAGAAAGATATATGCGGATAAATAATGTATATATTTTCATTTTATTGTATGTCTAAGAAACAAAATTAAAGTGATGAATATAATAATGTTTCCTCATAAATGAATTTTGATGTTTTAATTTAAAAAAATGTTATTGATTGTTTCTAAAATATGTTTCCTCATGTAGTGTTCTTATTATTGTGATAATGTTTTTATTAATATGAATTTTTTTAGGTTTTTATGTCTATTTGTGTGGTTATTTTATTAATTATGTGACATTAATTAGGAGCAAGATTCACATATTAATATTTAGTATCCCACATTTTTTAATGGTTGACTTTATTAATATGCTGAATTTAATCCCATTTTTATAGATGATGTTTATTCTTATTCTTTATGTAATTTTTATTAATATTAATGTTCTTATTTGAGAGTTATTCCCTCGTGATATTGTTTTGAGAGTTTTTTAATAGTGTTTTATGGTTATATGGTTTGTCCCTCAAATTTGAGGGATTTGTTCCTATTATAGTGAGATCCATGATAGGTATCTAGAGGGGTGGTTGTTCAAACCCCCTTTATTTTCTTATGGGTTTTTTTAATTATTTATAATGAAAATTATTTGAGAAGTATCTAATATAAGGTAATAGATTTTTAAACCCTTCCCTTTGTGTTTACTGAGGATTAGAGGTGTATAGAGGGAGTGTATATTCCTTTTCTATTTGAAACTTCTATTATTTTATCATGGTCACTTGACTGGTTGTGTAGTGAGTTGGTTTTTCATGTGGTCAATTGTTCTGTTCGTGCGGTCAGTTGGTTTGTTCATGAAGTTGGTTTGTTTTTTCATGTGGTCAGTTGTTTTATTTATGCAATTAGTTGGTTTGTTTAAGTAGTCAATTTTTTTGTTCATGCAGTCAATCAGTTTGTTTATGTGATCTTTTAGTTTCTCTATATGATCAATTGGTTTGTTCGTGCAGTCAGTTGGTGTGTTCATATGGTTAGTTTGTTTGTTCATATGGTTAGTTGGTATGTTCATACAATCATTTGGGTTTTTCTTTCATTATATTGGATTGTTCATGTGGTCAATCCACTGACCGTACAACAGGTCTCTCTTTGTAGTAGGTTTCACCCATTGGAAAAAATTCCAATTTTCTAGAAAATTTCCAAAATACCAAGAATGTTGTAAATATGAATTTTTAATGTAATTGAATGGGTATAAATGATTAAAATAGTAGTTTAAGTCCCGATTAAAAGTGGTTATTAATTCCTTTTAATTTATTTAAATTCAAATCCTTTAAATGAGTCTTTTGACAAGAATTTAATAAGAACTAAATTAATGATCAAATAAACTAAAGTTTACCTATGGACTAGAAATTATGATAATATCAAATATTAATTCTAAAACTAATATATTTCATTAATTTTTTACTTCTTAATTTCACTCAAAACCAGAGGTTAAATAGCTTTTCACTTGGAGACATGAAACCCTCCCACTATTTGTTTGAGTTCATTCTTGTGGAATTTCCAAACATATGTGTATCCCCTATTTTGGTGTGGTAGTCACATGAATCCTTCTTCCTTGAGATCTTTTTTACACAATAAACCTCTCCCAAGACTATGATCTCCTCATTTACACTGCCTCATCCATGGGATATTTCTCATCCAAATATTATAGGTACACTCCCTAGGATAATCTTAACCTCTCCCAGTGGGGATCTCTAACATGGTTCAAAGACATCCCAAACAAGTTCAATTTCCTTTTATGGAGTATCATTAACAAATTCATCCCTATGGATGAGGTGGTGGAGAATAAATTCATTATGTTATCCTCCCAATTCATGTGTTTCTGAAGTCTGATCGAGGATTCTTCTGACCATCTATTCTTTAGGAGAAGCTAGGATTTAATCATCTAGAATGAGATGGGTAGTCTCACTAGCATCAACCCTCAGAGTACTTTTATAGATGATTTCATAATTGGTTTTATGTGGTGATCACCAATAATCAGGAATGGAAAGCTATATCCATTCTCTTAGCTATTGGTTGGTGGGTTATTTGGAGTTCCATAAATAAGAGTCTCCTTGAGGAAAAACCCAGCTTGAGGGTGTGTTTGTAGATACGTTCTAGGATCTTGGCTACTAAATTGGGATACCTACTAAACCAGTGGGAGAATAATAACTCTTTAAGTCATGTTTTGGCTGGTAGAGTAGACCATCCCCCGAATCTAGGTTTCCTCTCTAGGAGTCAGTGGGTCATATTTTTTCCTCCCATCAGTGGCCTCAAACTCAATGTGTATGGTTTATGTCACCTTGGTTTTATAAGGGGAAGAGGCATGGTTAGTGACATCTATAGATCTATCTTGGTTTCCTTCAGTAGCTATTATGGTAAGTGTGATTCAATTTCTTCTGAAGCTTATGCCCTTATTAATGGAATGGATTTTTTCAACACATTGAATATAAAAGTGGGTTCAATTGAAATATACTCTTCCACTATTCAATCTTCCATGCATGATAACCCCCCAACTCCCTGTTCTATTTCATATTTTATTTTCAGGTGTAAAAACATTGTTCCTAATAGAGTGACCCTCCTTCATACTAGCTGGGAAGGAAATAAAGTGGAATACTTTCTTAAAACAAGGGGTAGTCAGGAAAATCCTCATATGGTATTTATTAGATCCCCCCCCCTCTAAGTGCATTGAACTTTTTCGTGATGACTCCATTGGTCTACATTACTTTATACCCCCCTTGAACCTTGTTTTTTTGTATTTTATGATGATTTATATTATCTTTAACCTTATGCTTCTATGTCGATACTTTTAATAAATATTTATTTTTTCAGTTCATCTTCAAATTATATGGAATGGAAAACATAAATAGGGGTGAGCTCAAACATTTAGTAAGGGATAACATAAAAAAATCTATAATAGAAAGATAACAATCACATAATAAATCATGAATAATGGAAAATATTTTATTTAAAAGAATATAAATTAATAATTGTAAACCATAATCATGAAATACATACATATCATCTCAAACTATAACACTTATACCATGGAATGAGAAAATAAAACATGAAGATTATAAAATTAGACATAAAATTTAGTAATAAAAGTGTGAAAATAAAAAACATAGGATTTATTATCTTTTTTAACCTATATGCATGCTAAAATATTCATAAATAAAATTTTGAGTAGAGCTAACTGCTATCACACTCACCCTTAATAAACCAAGCTACTCCCTAACCTATTCACAAAAATTTCTATCTCATGACATATAAATTTTTACCCAATGACTTAGAGGTTGATATAGGCCCCACCCATCTCATAATCTATTCA
This sequence comes from Viscum album, assembly GCA_963277665.1. NCBI lineage: Eukaryota > Viridiplantae > Streptophyta > Magnoliopsida > Santalales > Viscaceae > Viscum > Viscum album. Next base: position 793,140,141 of record OY728121.1, read on the forward strand.
TTTTTTCCCACTTTAAAAATAACCATCACATCATAAAATAACCCATATAAATAAAAATGGGTTTCATAATATTATCAAATGGTATCTCATAATATAGCTTCAAAAATAAAATCAAATGATACCATAATTTTTTCACCCAAATTAAATACATTAAAAGAAAACATAAAAGGTGAATTATGAAACATATCTCTATTTTAGGTGAATATTTTAGAGACAAATAAAAAATTGGAAGAAAACAATTTAAAAAATAATTTATTTAAAACCCTTGTAAATTTTTTATAAAATAGAGTTTAAAATAATTTCTAAAATATTTTTCATAAAGTTTAAAAGATTATGTAAAAAAATATTAGTTTAAATAAAGGATCTTGGAAGAATAATTTTATTTTATAAGAAAATGTGGAATAAAATAAAATATAAGTTTTTGAAATTAAAATCATTTTATATCCAAAAATATTTTTTTTAAAAGCCACATCATTTAAAGAATAAATAAAAATTCCATTGAAAAGTGGTAAATAGAAATATTAGGTTAATAACATATAAAACATAATAAGTTTCCAAATAATAAGGAAAACTTTTTCAAAAAGGTAAAATATAGACATGGAAAATAAAGCTTCATTATAAAATATAGGAATTATTCTTTGTAATCTCATTATTTAAAAATAAAATAATAATGTAAGAATGAATGGATATAAAACATAATTCTCCATGAAATAAATATTTATTATATAATAATATCATCATAGTGCTGATTATAACTAACTTTTAATAATAAGGTTTAGTAAATGGGAGTATAACTCAATGAGATGTAATTTAGTTATAAAAAACCCTTACCTTGAGTTCTTGCTAAATCATCCTTGCTTTAACATCATGTATAATGACCATATTTAGATTAATTACATAATTAAAAACATTTTTTAAATTTATCACACTTTATAAACTTACTTTATAATCATTCATTGCAAATATATTACTTAGTTGTGGTTATTTTTACAAATGAAAGTTAGAATGTTTGTTTATTTGTCTCATTAATATATAGTAGTAACTGAGTAAATTATTACTAAGTGATTTCAATTTCATTATTAATTTATTATTGAATTTATTATAATCATTTTTTCAATTATTACTTAAGTTTTGTTTTCATTAATTGAAATTCATGAATATGGTTTGTAAAAATGGGAAACATGGTAAACTAGTTTTGATGTGCTTAACGATTGAAAGGTGGTATATTAATAAATATTTAATATATTAATAACACATTTTTATAATCATTAGTACATCATAAATTCATTATTATTGCTTAATTTTTATATTATATTACATATCATTATTTTTCCTAACATATACATTATAACATTGTTCACACAGGTGGTAAAATGAACCCAAATGGTAACATTTTATAATGTTTTCATGAGTAAAGTAATGTCATTATATAATGATAATATGAAATATTCATGAGATAAATAAGGTAATAATTATCATATATCCTTATTAAATCCATTATTAATACCATCCAAGATGGTTGGTGATGAAAAGTGACATTTATTGTTCATGGAGGTAGTAGTTCGCACATAAGCCTGATTAATGATCCCATTTCTCAATGAATGTATAGAAATATGTTATATGATAAATTATCATTACATGGTTATAAATGTGAAATAAAAACATTATAAATCAACAAATCCATCATTTTTACCAGCCATGATATGTGGTAATGAAAAATGAACAACATCTCTTCATGGAGATGGTAGTCCGCACATATGCATGATTTGTGTTATTTTTGTTTTTCTTAATGGATGGAAATGATTGAATAATTTTTTTTAATTTATATAATTAAATTTAATTATAATAATTGTAATTATTCCATTATATTAATAATTTTATAGAATATTTTTAAGGAGTATATTATAATGAAGACTGATAGAAAGCAGTACTCATGTTGGATACTTAAGTTTTCTATTTGAAAACGCTATGGAAATGAAAGCCATAAGAAAACTAAAGGTGTAAAGAACCATATATAAGTGTAAAAAGTTTCTATAAGGATAAAATTGGAAGATTTTAAGGGTAAATTTTAAGTAAATATTTTAACATGTTGGAGTTTAAGTGATCCCCAATTATAAGTGAAGATAAGGGTTGTTTTTGAAATACCCATTGAATTTCAATAAGTTTATTTCACTATTAAATAGTAAAGGGATTAAAAAAGGAAAAAAATTAGGAAAGTGGGTTATTGTTTTTTATAAAAACCTCAATAATCCATTTTAAAACTTTTTTTTAACATATTTTGGCCTTTACCCTTAGAAAAATACTTTTTACCATTTTTACTTTTTATGAGGGTAACTAATTTTTAACCTTAGTAATTAATTTTAATAACCAAACTTAAAATTGAACTCATTGAATAATTTGAAACATATAAATTCAAATTCAAAAATAATTTCATCATATAAAATTTCCAAATATGTAAATAATTTATTTTAAAATAAACGCATGTAATCAAGTAAAACATCTTTTGACAAAACATGTTCATAGTCTTAAAATTTATGTATAAGGTATAATTATCATGGTTACTGATTTTCATGGAATAAATTTATTTATTATAGAAATAATAAAATTTATGAGGATTTAAAATCAATAATAAACCTAATTTCACCTTAAAAATTCATTATTTAAGGAAAATATTGAAGACTATTTTATATTAAAGTAGTGTTTTACTTTAGTTCTAAAAATATTGTACATAGGTTTTTTAAGTTAAAATAATATTTTAAAATTAATAATATTATTAATTAAATATATATTTTATTAATTAAATGTTTTTTAGTATTCTAGTCCATTATTACATAATGATAAAATCAAAAAAAATCATAATTTTAATAAAAAATTATATTTTTAACTAAAAATCAATCTTTTTAGAAAAAGCTCAAAATTTTATTATAAATAAATTTTGGTGTGTTAAATTCAGAAAAATATTATTATTTTATCAAATTAAAATTAAAAAATTTTGAAATGTACCTTTTAATAAAAATATATGGAAATCTGCTTTTGAATATAATCATTTTCAAAAATAAAAAATATTAATCGTTTCTCTTCTAATGGTAATAGTTTTTAATTATTTACCATCTTAGAGTTTACTATAGATTTATTAATAATATTTTTCTAATTTTTTTTATTTCATTTACATTGGGTTTAGTGTGTAATTCAAGATATCATACATAATATTAGGTCTACAAAGTCTTGAATTTCAGGTCGTTACATTATACCCCCTTAAAAGAATTTTATCCTTGAAATTTTATTATATATAGGAACACGAGTGAGGATAATTCTACCACATTATATCTTCATGTTCCCATATAGCTTCCTCAAGATTATGATTCCACTATATAACCATGACTATATAGTTGTTATTATTCTATATTACCTTGTCTCTTTGATAAAAGATCTCTATGGGTTGTTATTCATAGGAGAGGTCATGTTCCAGTTGCACATATTCTGAGTTTAGTGAATATGATGGATGTGTAATGTAATTCCTCAAAAAAATAAATGTAACACACCATAAACTTTGAAGAGGTGATGATGGATTATTAAGCAATAATATATAGCCCTATCATTATCAAGGATCTTGAAGGGACTGATGTATTTAGGGCTCAACTTCCCTTTCTTCTCAAATCTCATAACATGTTTCCATAGAGATATTCATATAAATACCTTATCACCAACTTAAATCTCTAAATATATATAATGATTATCAGTGTAGATATATTTTTTTACTTTTTTCCATTTTCATATGTCACTGAATGGTTTGGATATTATCTATCATTTCTTGGACAAGGTCGAGCTCAGTAAAATTTATTTCACCAAATTCATCCTAGAGTGTTGGAGTCCTATATATCTTCCCATAAAGAGCCTCATATAGTTATGCTAAAATGGAAACTTTTAATAACTATATCATAGTAATTTATTGATCCCAACATCCTTGTGAATCTGTTGAAAAATATCTTAGTATATCCTCTAGAGTTTTAATGGTTCTCTCAGAATAACAATCAGTATAAGGGTGAAAAGAAGTTCTAAAATTCAGATCAGTCTCCAAAAATACTGAATAATTTTATAGAATATTTATGTAAATTGTATATCTTGATCAAATATAATATATAGGGGTATTTTATGGAGCCTAACCACCTCTTTAATTCATATCTTAGCAATACAAATCAACAATAAATATTCAATAATGTTAATAAAATGCACAGAATTTATAAGACGGTCGACTATAACCCATATGGAATTATAACTATTAGATGTCTTGGGGAGTCCTATGATGATATCCATGGTGATTGTTTCCCATTTCCATATAGGTATGGGTAATGGTTACATCATCCCTTTAAATTTATGTCACTCTTCCTTAACTTAATGACATACCAAGCGTCAAGATATACAATCTACAATTCACATATTCATGTTATCCCACCATAAGTTTTTATTTTGATATATATATATATATATATTAATCTAGGATATATATATAATATTGATATATGTGCATAATCTAAAAGATATTTCTTCAATTTCGGTATATATGGTGCACATATTCAATTTCCAAACTGTATACCACCTTCTTTATCAAAGCTGAATCCCAAAATATTTCATATCTTCATTTGTAGCTATACATCATCCTTATAGAATTATTTGATCCTTACATGAATATAGGGTTGCGTAGAAATTTTTTCAAGTTAATATTTCTCTCCTACCCTATTGACTTCAAGATTTATCCTTTGTAGATCTATGAGTATTAGGTCTTTTTTAATCCACATCATAGGTAACTTGATCTTTCCTACTCAGAGCATCATCCTCCTTATTTTCCTTTCTAGGGTTATAATGCATCAAGAATTCATAATAATTTATTATATTTATCCATCTATTTTGTTACATATTTAACTCCTATATAAAAATATATTTCAACTTCTTGTGATCAGTGTATATATCACACTTCTCAACATAAAGGTAATTCTGCTAAACTTTAAATGTAAAGATCACTACCTCTAATTACAAATAGTGTGTCAAGTAATTTTTCTCATGAATATTTAATTATAATTAGGCATAATAAATTACCTAATAATTTTTTATGATGATGTATCACTAGACTTTTAATTATGCGTCATTGAAAATTAGAAACTCTTGAAAACTACAAAGTAATTTAAGAATAGGTACAATTAACAACCTTTTCTTAAGATCCTTGCAAAATTCCTCATATTATTCTATATATAGGAACATAGATTCTTTAAAAGTTAACATGGTTAATGGATTTGATAGCTATGAGAAATTTCTCAAAAAGCATTTGTAATATCCATCTATACCAAGAAATCTAAGGATTTCAGTCAAAATGGTTAGTCTAGTCCATTGTTGAAAAACCTAATTATTTGATGGATCTATAGATATACCATTTCTTGTGATTAAATGACCCAATAATTATAATTTTTGTATCCATAATTCATATTTGATGAGTTTTCCATATATCCACTCCTTCCCCAAGGTCTTTAATGTAGTACTTAAGTGATCTTCATGCTCTTACTTGAATTTGGAAAATATAAGGACATCTTCTATAAATACTACCAAAAATTAATCTAGGTAATCTATAAAGAATCTATTCATGATATACATGGAGATATCAGGAGCATTGGAAATTCCAAATGGAGTTACTATAAAATCATAGTCTCTATACCATATCTCAAATTTTGTATTTGAAATATTCTCCCATTTTACACTTAATTGATGATATATAGATTGGAGGTAAATATTTGAGAATAATTGAGATCCTCTAAGTTGATAAAATAGGTCATCAATACAAGGCAGTAGATACTTTTTTTCATGATTTTTTTATCTCATTATAATTTATTCAAAGATGAATTAATTAATCCTTTTTCTTTACAAAGAGGATAGATACACCCCATGGTAAAGCACTAGGGGGTATAAAACCCCATTCAATATTATCTTGTAATTTCTTCTTAAATTTCCCTATTTTAATGAAATATATTCTATGAGTAGTCTTTAAGATATGTAATAATCTAAGTATAGGTTCAATTGAGAACTCAAACTCATATTCTAGTGGAAGACAAGACAATCCATCTGTAAAACGTCATCATATTCCCACACAATATGCATGTTATCAGTGTTGAATTCCTCCCCAGTCATATGATCTAGAAACCCACTTTTGTTGGTTTCTAAGACCCATATTGTATAACTTTATTCTGAATAAAGTGTAGGATATTCCTTTCATTGATTCATGATAACCAAATGATTAGGGATATGAAATGATAATTCCATTTCTTAGAAATTAATATGTGGTTTATATGAGGAAAGTTGTTATATACCTATAATTATGTAAAAATCAACTAAAATATTAAGAACTAGATTTTATGGATGTATCTCTCTACAAATATCGATTAGAGAAGAGTTTTACATGTTATATTCATTCAGCATGCCACCTAGTTTTTTCAAGGATAGCTTGATATTTAATGTTTGAGGTATTGAATCCATATTTTTATCAAAATTATAAGATATGAAATAATGGAACTATCTAGAATAAAATAAGGAATTCATGGTTCTATAGTGTAGAATAAATATTCATTTCACCTCTTCATTATTGTGATCATCCTCCGTGGTAGGGATTACATATACCTGATGAGGCTGGAGGTCATCATAACCCTCAAAATTACATTTATTACTCCTACACTAGTACAGTGGTGCAGGGTCAATCCATAGTGAAAGCAGGTGAGATTTCTAAGGTTGTAATAAAAATAAACTCCATTGTTATCAGCAGTAAAGGGAGTGAACATATTTTTACTTTTTATTATTTTATTTTTTAATGATTAAGTGAAAACAGGATAAGAAAACAAGATATTTACAAATAAACTAAGTCTTATACTAGAGTGCTAAAATAATAAATAAATACAGTGCACTAATATATAGAAGAAAAAAAAGGAGATCAAATGAAATACTCATAAATTCTAAACTGCAAATTAAAATAAAATTTTCTCCATAATGTTTTATTGTATCACACCTTGAGGTAAAATTGATTAATTTTCCTCACAGAGAAACTCAACAGATAGAAAATTGATTCTTGGAGTTCGCCACTCCAGAATCAATCAAACTGCTTATGAAAGTGAAAATGATAACAATTGGAATTAAACTTTCCATAAAACTCCAACTATTTAAGACTTTAATTGATTCGATAAAAGTATTCAAGATATTCCTCACCATTTTACCTTGAGTTAATGAATTTTGAAAACAATTGAGGAGTAAAACAATTAAATAGAGAATCATAATTCAATATCACCAATTGATTATGATTCTGAAAAATGTAAAGTATGTGAAGAAATATTAAGGAAGATCCAGTATAATTAAATTCCCAATATAAGAAAGAATTAGCCTAAGATCATTTTGATTACAACACTAAAAACACACAAAAATAGAGTACAATAATTAAGGGCAGGGGGAGAAATAACTTCCCTAGTATTTCTCTACTCTTGGGATCCTTCATCTCATTCTCTTCATGTCTCCCAGCTGGATCTCCTCAGAGCATTATCTCTTGAAAGATGTGTTTGTGGAATTTTTGAATGAGAGTCCTAAAAAATCTGTTTATGATCTACCGTAAAACCCACTATCATCTGCTTTACGTCACCCCTTGTTTTTCACCAACTTCAAATGTTCCTTACATGTACACCGCACACGTGCATTTCTTGGTGAATAACATGTCGCACTAGATTTTACCTTCTAACTAACTTCCCCTAAGTTAGTTTGAATGAATCTGGATATGTTTCTGATTCTTGTGTAAACCTGAACAGTAAATAACAAAATAGAACAGTTAAAAACACTAAAATAGTTAATTAAAATATTATAGTTATTTTTTAAATTAAATTTGTATTACTTATTAAAAAGTTAATTAATGTTAATTAATAAATATTTTAATTGATAATTATTATTTACTTTTAAATAATTTTTTAAAATAACTTTTAGTAATTATAAAAAAATATATTCACTTAATATTATTAAGGAAAAACTTAAGTATAATAAAACTTTATCAATTTAATTAAGTTAATTATTAAAATTATTAATTTATTAAGTTTATAATTTTTTAACGAGATTATTAAAATTATAATTAAACATTATAAGTAATTAAGTAATTAGTTATTTTCAAATTAGAATGATTTAATTATTTTTATTTTATTTATTTCATTATTATTATTATAAATATTTCATTATTTTAAAAGTTAAATTGTTATATTTATTAAGAAAAATAAATTTAATTATAAGTTTATTTTATTTTAAAAGTTAAAATTAATATTTTAGTTTTAAATAATTTTTAATTAATTGGTATATTTTATAGTTTATTTAACTATTATTGTTAATTATTTATTTATATTATTATTTATTATATTTTTTTATTTTAACTTATTTATTGTTTAATTTTTTATTTAATTTATTTTTTTATTCTATCGTTTTTTTATATTATTCCCTCAACCCATTTTCTTCCATGGTACATAGAAAAAGAGGTATGGGTTGGTGCTTCTGGTTCATCCACAAAACCAGTGGTGCAACGGCGCAGCCCTATCTCGACCTCGGGTCCTTCATGATCATCTCCTCCTCCTCTTAAGCCCAACAGCTCAGCAACACTTCCAGCACAGTGGTGATTTCCTCTGGTGACAACTGGTTCCTTCTCAACGGTGAACCGGCTTCAAGTTCTAGTGGCGAGTCTCCTCTTCCACGAATCAGATCTGTAGTGATAGATCGAATCTGTCTAGATTATGTCTTGACTTTCAGATTTGGTTTTGGGTTTGGATTTTCAGTGGTCCAGATCATTGGTGGTGGGATTTCAAGGCCAGCGGTGATGCAGTGGACTTCCCTCCTCGGATCTTTAGTGGTGGCAGACCTCTTCCAGCAGAACGTGGACATCCTTCCAAGATAGCGAGCTCAAGATTTGTGATTTAATTTTAGGTTTTTTAATCTTTGTTCAATATGCACAAATAGTTGAGTTTTAACTTCATGTTTGATTTTGATTCGTCAAAGTATCTAAGATTGGTCTGGTTGAGTCTTGTGTGTAGCGATGGAAATATTTTAGCATGAAGAAGAAGCTGATTTGGTCGAGTATGTGAATTTAGGGGAAGGGAAAGAAGTTTCGGTTGAAGGTGATGTTGGTGAGATATGAATATCGGTAGGTTGAGGGGTGAGACTGACATGGTGAGTTCATCAGTAAGAAAATGAGGCATCAGTGAAACTGATGGAGAAGGAAGTGGATTGGTGACTCATGAAGGGTGGGACGTCTCACTGATTTTTATCGGTGAGACAGAGGAAGGGTGTCAGTGATGGAATAAATTGGTAGCAAAAAAAGAATGGTTTCACCGATGGTGCACAACGGTGAGACCGATGTTGATGGATAATGAAACAGATACTGATGGGACGTCGGTGAGTCAGGAGACACCGACACTAGAATAGGTGTATGAGTGTGACATCTCACTGATTATGAGAAATAGGTAAATAACTATCAGTAGGTGAACTATAAAAAATTAAAAAAAATAAACAGATTATCCAATTAAATAAAACAATAATTAATTAAAACAAATGTAAATTAACTAATCTAATAAAGACTAAATAGTTAACTTAAATTAACATATAATAAATTTATTAATCAAACTAATTAAAATAATTTAAATAAGGATTAAAAAATTAAATTTAACAATGAATTTAAAAGGGTTAAATTAATTAATGTAATTAAACTGGAAATTAAAATTGATAAAAAGTAAGTTTAAATAAATTAATCAAACAAATCATTAAAGGTTTTTAAATAAAGTAAATATTAATTCAATTAAAAGATATTAAATTTGATTAAATGATTTAAATAATTAAAACTATAAAAATTAAAATTAAAATAGCATGTAGTCAGTGAGACTGACAGAGTGTGGGTAAAATGTATCACTGAAATGACTCACCGATAGAAAAGAAAAAGGGTGGCACCGATGGTATACATCGGTGGGACCGATGGTCAAAAATTAGAAATTCAGTGACTTAAATTTTTAGAACTACATAAATAAAATTAAAATAAAAAACATTTAATAGAATAAAAATCAATTAAATTACAAACTATAAACTTAGAATTAAAAATACATTACGTTTATCAAATTAAAACTTAAGATATTAACTTATACAGATTGACATAATGATTAAATTAATAAATTAAATTTATTTTAATCAATCTAAAATAAAAACATAAAATATTGAATTAAAAATAAATTAATTAATAAAAAAATAAGATGATTAAATCACTATTTAATATTAATGTCAATTTATTAAAAGGTGAGAAGATTAACATAACTAACTAAGAAATAGTTATAATAGATGAATTATTTATATTAAATTAATTATTTTAAGGTGTAAAAAAATAATTTCATATAAAATTTGATTAATTAAGAAATTTCATTATAAAAATATAAAAGTGTGAATTTTTATCAAATAGTGTAAAATTAATTAATTAAATCATTAAAAATTAAATTAAAAATGTGGCAAAACTATGTAAAAGTAAGGCCACATCAAATTCCCCACACTTAAGCATTGTTTTTCCTCAAACGATCTCATGCTTTATTATCATTGAAAAATAATAAAGTGTGTACATTACAGATCAAAAATTAACAATTCTAGCACTTTTAAAATAAAGGACCGTCACAAGTCAATATGCTTTAAAAATGAATCTTGCTTTAAATCAAACTCTCACTGGTAGTCTAAAAATATATGAATCATCAATCAATGAAGTTGGCCTGCCTCATATGTGAAATTGCTTAGTGAATCATCTCAATTCAAATCTAAGATCTAAATCCAAGTGTGACAATAGGTAAAATTTATGTGGAATTAAGAACTTAACTGAAAGAACTTTATACTTTGATTCTTTCCCATGTTCCAAAAATAAACTATTTTTTTGAATCATGTTGTTGATACAACCTAAATAATTCTCATATAAATCAATTTTTCCCTTCTTCATCTGGCGTTCACTATTACCCTCACCTTAATGAACTCATTTTTAACCCAAGACACTTTATTTTATTTTTCACAATACATGTATCATTGTGCTGAGCATTTTGCATATGTACTTATTCAAAGTGTACAGAGGGCTTACAGTAAATAGAAACACACCCAACATCTATGGTCTCAGAGATTCTCCATGGGATCCTAGATTCCCAAACTACTCCAGTTTCAAAATATTTATATAAAAATAATTTACATTGTCTCACTAAGGTAATTACTTTAATAATTAAAACTAAAATGAGTTCCCTAGAATCAAGATCAAACTTATGATCATAACTCCACTAATAGGTTACAAATATCATTCTCAAAAGTAGTTCCTAAACCAAATTTCCATTAAATCACTAAGTATATTCACTCAAAAATAATCCACCCACATTAATTTCAGATTCAAATAACTTCTTAACTACTAATCAAGCATCATCCTTAGGCAAGACCCATTTGAGAAACAGTGTAAAGCCTAAAATTGTGCTAGAATTTTGAAAAAAACATCCCATGTTTTATAAAAATATTGAAGTTGTAGTGGGAATTGATGGAATTATCATTAAACATAGTTTATCTCAATCAATAATTGACCCCCTCCCCCACACTAAAAACCCAACTGTTTCCCAAAAGTTTAATTCTAAAGTAGAGAAAAACAATTTGATAGATAAAGTTCAAAAAATATTTTCAATTTAGTAGATTTATGACATGTATCAAAGGTCTCATTGAAGTTCAACAAATATGTTTTCCACAATAATTAAAGTATAGTAGGTTCACATCCAAAGTCATACATTAACAATTGAGTTAGTGATAAATATTTTCATTAAAGTTCAAACAGTTTTATGTGTAATATTTAGGTGCATAGTGGATAAGGAGTAGCAATTTTGACAAAATTGATTTAGTTGTATATTCAACAAAGCAGAAAACAACCATGCCAAACACCCCAACTTAAAGAATATTTAGTACAAAATTATAAGAAATAGTCTACAAGTACCCACCACACTTAAGTTCAAATAGTGAGTGGCTTTAATATAATAATGAATTTCAAATTTCAGGAAGAAGAACATGCATATTTTTTTTAAAAAGGGTGACATGCAACAAAATTTTATACAAATACAATCAAAAATTTTAAATTAGCAGCATATTAAGAATAATTTTTATAAGTAAACAGTCACTGATTCACCACTAGTAGTTTATTAGCGATTCACTGTTGAGATGACTCACCGAATGTAGTGAACTGGTGGGTCAAATGAATTGTTGGTGACTTATCAATGAAATTTTATTAAAGTGAACAGGAGCAGAAAAAATTAATGAAGAAATTGAAGTACTTACCTAAAATAAAGTTTCTCTTTAATCCTTCAGTATGGGAATTTCACTCCTTAGATGACATTAGTAGCAGTATCCTAAAAACACAAATCATGTAAACCAAGAACAAATATACAACGAAGACAGAGCATAGAGAAGATAGCAAAGCATCACTTTATTCAATGCAAAAATGATACAGAAATGAAAATAAAGAAAGGGCATGGGTTAACTCCCAGGAAGCACTGAATTTAAATTCTTCACATAGACTTTATTTAATCACAATTTTTTTCTATTTATTAACAAAACATAAACCATGGGTTGCCTCCCATGTAGCGCTAGATTTATAGTCCTTATCCGGACTCACCTAGAACTAACTGTAGTCACTAAGCGGATGTAGTTTCCTTAAAAGGAACCATCACATGTTCTTGTCCTAATTGTTTTTAATAGAGGAATAAAATTTGTGGGAACCAAGACTCAACATGACAGAAACTTAATTCTCATAGCCTGAATTAACCACTAAGAGGCACCCTTTAACAAATGTGGGCATGATGCTGCCAACTTCCAAAATTATTTCAGATTTATTAAGATTTGAATTCACATGAAGGGGAAACATTGAACTAGGTTCTCCTAGGGGTATAACCTTATTCTCATGGTTATCACTCTCAACTAAAACACAATCGTAATCAAACTCAAGGGTGCTTGTGGGTGAGTACTGATTAATAGATTCATGAAGTGGATCAATAATGTGTTGAACATTTTTAAAACACTGGACCTCAATTATAATTCCCCTTATAAATTACAATTAGTTTCACAAGAAGGTTCAGTACATAACTCAATTGAATATTGATGCGAAAAAAATATAAGAGTCAATTTTTGTACACCCAAAGATACAAGTTTGACAATATTGTTAATCTCTTCCAATAGATCCTCATTAGTTAACAAACACTCATCATCTAATGCTTCTAACAAATCAATTCTTCTGCCATCATCAAGTGTGTGTTTAGACTCTACTTCAAGTTCTAGTTCCAAAGGCTCATTTTCTAAAACAATGTCTATAGTTTGTTCTAAAAAGTTCAAATCAGGGGAAGTAATGTTCAATTAAATTTCAATAAATTCAATTTCTAGATTGTTGAAATTTAAACAATTATCCCTATATAAGACCAAACAGTTTTCAACCTCTCTACATAAAGTTTCAGAAAATTGATCAATATGTGAATATGGAAGTGAAATAGCATCAGTTAATTTTTATTCAAATATTATTCCTTCATCCTCTAAATCATCCAACATAATTTCAAAAATCATTGGGATAATTTTTTTAAAACAAGGAAGATATTTGTTTCAATTCATGTTCAAAAATTTCAGATTAAATGCTTTCCATTTTGATGTCATCTTCCAAATTATACCCAATTTGGAGTTCAGGTTTAGTGTTCACAATGTCAACAAAGTTGGGTGAAGAGTTTTTAACATTCAAGTTTTCATTCTCAAATTTCTCTTCTACCAAAGTGATTTCATTATCAAAGATTCTAAAATAGTGAGTTTTTTCAAGAGTAAGAATCATGGAGGAAAATGGGTATAATTTTTCAATCTTTTTGAGTTCAAATTCATTATTTTCCGACACATCTTCATTAAATTTATTTATGGAATTATCAATGTTATTTTCTTTACTCATTGAGATGGTTGTTTAAAATTTTGGTAAATAAAAAACATATTTTTCAAATTAAAAGTGTTTTTGACCATTTTTACTATCACTTTCCTCTTTAACTCCATTTTTAAATCTTCTATAAACACTTTCTTTTTCATTCAGTTTAACTTTTTCATGTTCTTTAACCCTTACTTGTAATCCGAAGAGCATGTTTTCAAATATTTTCATTCTTTGATCTTGATCTTGAGAATATCTAAGTTGAATTTGATGAGTTTGATTAAACTAGGATTTCCAAACATCCTCCCTATCATCCAATTTAGTTTCAATTAATTCAAGTTTAGCTAGGAATTTGGGATTTGATTCAAATTGTTCAACCTCTTCAATGTAAATATCTTATTGTGGATGGTTGTAAACACACTGGCAGGCAGTGTTCCCATAACAGCCACAACAATAATAGTGTGGTCCATATTGATTCCAGCTCTCATGGATTTCTATTTTTTTATGTGAATCATATTAAACACACACTATCCAAATAGGTTTAGTAGAAAATTTACTCAGTTTAAGCAGCAATGAAGTTCAAGTTTTATTTTTAGAATATTTTTTTAATATATTTTTTTAATATATTTTTTTATACGTTGTTTTTTTATTGATTTTTTTAAAAAAAATATAAAACATATAACACTCAGTGCATTCCTTCCCAAGCAATGGATCTAAATTTTAATGAGTATGGAGGTCGTCACATCCCTCAAAATTATATTTATTACTCCTACACAATTACAGTGGTGCAGGGTCAATCCACAAAGAAGGAAGGTGAGTTTTCTAATGTTTTTATCAAAATAAACTCCACTGATTTTAGTAGTGGAGGGAGTGAACATCTTGTTACTTTTTTTTATTATTATGAAGTGAAAACAGGATAATAAAACAAGATCTTTATGATGAAACTAAGCCATATACTACAGTGCTAAAATACAAAAGAAATACATTGCACTAATATATAGAAGCAAAACAAACAATAAATAGATCAAATGAAATACTTAGAAATTATAAACTACTCGTTAAAATAAATATTTCTATAAAAAAATTTATTATATCACACCTCAAGGTAAAACTGATGAATTTCCCTCACCCCGAAACTCAATAGACAGAAAATTGATTCTTGGAGTTTGCCACTCCATAATCAATCAAACTACTTTTGAAATTGAAAATTATAACAACTAGAATTAAAATGTCCATAAAACTCCAAATTTTTAAAACATTAATTTCTTCGATAAAAGTATTCAAGATCTTTATCTCTAGTTAATCTTGAGTTAATGAATTTTTAAAACAATTGAGGAGTGAAAAAATTGAACAGAGAATCATAATTAAATCTCATCGATTGATTATGATTATGAAAAATGTAAAGTATGTAAAGAAATATTAAGGAAAATCTAGTAGAATTAAATTCCTGAGCTAAGAAATAATTAGCCGAAGATCATTTTGAATACAACTCTTAAAAAACATGAAAACAGAGTGCAAGAATTAAGGACATAGGGGGGAATAACTTCCCTAGTAATTCTCTTCTCTCAGGCTCCTTCATCTCCAACACTTCGTGTCTCCTAGTCAGATCCCCTTAGAGTGTCCGCTCTCGTAAGATGTGATTGTGTAATTTTCGTATGAGAGTCCCCAAAAATCTGCTCCTGCTCTTCCTTAAAACCCACTTTCATCTACTTCACGTCACCCCTTGTTTTCCACCAACTTCAAATGTCCTTTACTTGTGCACTAAACTCATGCATTTTTTGGTAAATGACATGTCACACTAGCTTTTCCCTTGTAACTAACTTCTCACGAGTTAGTTTGAAATAATTCAGATGTGTTTCTGTCTCCCGCATGAACCTGCACAGTAAAGAACAAAATAGAACAGTTAAAAACACAAAAATAGTTAATTAAAATATAATAGTTATTTTTTAAATTAAAGATATATTACGTATTAAAATTTTAATTAATATTAATTAATAAATATTTTAGTTGTTAATTATTATTTACTTTAGAATTATTTATTAAAAGAACTTTTAGTAATTATAAAAAAAATATTCACTTAATATTATTAAGGTAAAACACAATTATACTAAAAATTTATTAATTTAATTAAGTTATTTATTATAATTATTAGTTTATTAAGTTTATAATTTTTCAACTAGATTATTAAAATTATAATTAAATTTCATAAGAAATTAATTAATTAAATATTTTCAAATTATAATGAGTTAATTATATTTATTTTATTAATTTTATTATTATAATTATAAATATTTCATTATTTAAAAAGTTAAATTGTTATATTTATTAAGAAAAAATAAATTTATTTTTAAGTTTATTTTAATTTAAAAGTTAAAATTAATATTTTATTTTAAAATACTTTTAAATTAATTAGTATATTTTATAGTTTATTTAATTATTATTGCTAATTATTTATTTTTATTATTTTTTATTATATTTTTTTATTTTAACTTACTTACTATTTAATTATTTCTATAATTTATTTTTTTATTTTATCGTTTGTTTGTATTATTCCCTCTCCCCATTTTCTTCCACAGTGCACAGAAAAAGGGGCAGGGGATTGATTCTTTTGGTTCCTCTACAAAACCAGTGGCATGATGGCGTAGCCCTATCCCGACCATGGGTCTTTCATGCTTGGCTCCTCCTCCTCTTAATCCCAGTGGCGTAGAAACACTTTTAGCATAGTGGTGATTTCCTCCAACGGCAATCGGTTCCTTCTTAGAAATGACCCGGCTTTAAGCTCCAGTGGCGAGTCTCCTCTTCCGCAGATCAGATCTGTGGAGATAGATCAAATTCGGCCGAATTCGGTCCTAACTTTCATATCTAGTTTTGGGTTCAGATTTGTGGTGGTGGAGATTGTGGGTGGTGGGTTTTCAAGGGCAGTGGTGATGCAACGGACTTCCCTCCATCGATCTTCAGTGGTGGCGGACCTCTTCCAGCAGAACGAGGACCTCCTTCCTAAACAGTGAGCTCAAGATTTGTGATTTAATTTTAGGTTGTTCAATCTTTGTTCAATATACACATAGAGTTGATTTTGAGCTTCAAGTTTGATTTTGATTTGTCCGGGTATCTAAGTCTAGTCTGGTTGAGTCCTGTGTGTAGTGATGGAAGGCTATCGGCATGAAGAAGAAGTTGATTTACCGAGTAGGTGAGTGCAAGGGAAGGGAAAGAAGTGTCAGTGGAAGGTGTTGTTGGTGAGATGTGAATATCAATAGGTTGAGGGGTGAGACCGACATGGTGAGGTTGTCAGTGAGACAATGAGGTATCAGTGAAACGAACAAAGAAGGCAGTGGATCGATGACTCATGAAGGGTGGGATGTCTTACTGATAGTTATCGGTGAGATAGAGAAAGGGTGTCGGTGATGGAATACATCAGTGGCGGGAAAAAGAATGGTGACACTGATGGTGCACAACAGTGAGACTGATGCCGATGGATAGTGAAATCGATACCGATAGGACATCGGTGAGTCGTTAGACACTGACACTAGAGGTGCATCGGTGAGACATCTCACTCATAGTACAAAATAGATAGAGAACTATTGGTGGTCGAACTGCAAAAAAATAAAAAATAAAATAAATAGATTATCAAATTAAATAAAACAATAATTAATTAAAACAATTGAAAATTAACTAATCTAATAAAGACTAAATAATTAAATTAAATTAAAAACAAATTAAGTTATTAATCAAACTAATTAAAATAATTAAAATATGGATAAAAAATTGAAATAGAACAACAAATTTAAAAGGTTTAAATTAATTAATGTAATTAAACTCGAAATTAAAATTGATAAAAATGAAGTTTAAATAAATTAATCAAAAAAATAAATGAAGTTTTTGAAATAAAGTAAAGATTAATTAAATTAAAAGAGAATAAATTTGATTAAATGATTTATAGAATTAAAACAATCAAAATAAAAATTAAAATAGTATGTAGTCAGTGAGACAGATAGGGTGTGGGTAAGATGTATCGGTGAAATGACTCACCGATAGAAGAGAAAAATGGTGGCACAAATGGTATACATCAGTGGGACTGATGGTAAAAAATTAAAAATTCAGTGAATTAAATTTTTAGAACTACATAAATAAAATTAAAATAAAAAAGTTTCAATAGACTAAAAAATCAATTAAATAACAAACTATACACTTAAAATTAATTATGTTTATCAAACTAAAACTTAAGAGTTTAACTTATACAGATTGAAATAATTATTAAATTAATAAAGTAAAGTTATTTTAATCAATATAAACTACAGCATAAAATATTGAATTAAAAACCAAGTTAACTAATACACAAATAAGATGATTAAATGATTATTTTATATTAATATAAATTTATTAAAAATTGAGTAGATTAACAAAACTAATTAAGAAATAATTATATTATATGAATTATTTAGATTAAATTAATTAATTTAAATACTAAAAAAATTGTTATAAAATTTGATTAATTAATAAATTTCATTATATAAATATAAAAGTGTAAATATTTATCAAATAGTGTAAAATTAACTAATTAAATCATTAAAAATTAAATAAAAAATGTGGAAAACTATCTTGGTTTATGAGGTTTCTACTACCTATTCACTTCGTTGGATATAAGGTTAAGGAACTAATTCACATAATGCCCATACTCCTCACATTTTAAGAATTGAAGAGAAACTAGAGCATCAATTGGGTCTTTCTTCCTCTCAGTGGTGTCATTAGTCCTCTTTCCATTGCTTTAGCAGTCACGATCTAGGTGTCATACTTTACCATACTTATAACACTTTCTAAATTCAATAAGGCAATTACCCAGATGTTTCCACCCTCATATTTTACATCTGGGTAAGTGGATTTTATTAATCCCATGATACTTTTCATTAGGTATTCCTTGATATTTTATATTTATTTTCCTTCCTATAGGTCTTTATCTTAAATTTCAACCTTAATCACGCGTCAGAAAACATTCTCATAACTTCCAAATTATCTTACAACTAATGTATTATAAACACTGGGTTTTAAGAAATAAAATAATTGATTGATCCTCTTTGAAGGTCCATAGATGAACCTTGAGGTGTACCTAGTGAGTCTCGTGAATTTTTCCTCATAAGATCCAACAGAATCATCTTCCTTTTTTAAAATTCTATGAATTCTCATTCTATCTAAGGGAGAAGATTTTGAGGTAAATATTTAGTGAAGAATATTCCATTGAAATAATCACACTCCATATAATCAAATTCCTCCTATGTCATTGTTTTCCTAATGATATTACACCATTGGTCAGCCTCACCTAAATAATAGACATCCAAAATTACATTCTCATACTTCGATCATTGAAGTATAAAAAATATATTTTCCATCACATTATCCCATTTCTCCAAAATTATTGGATAGTAAGTCCCATTAAAATATGGTAAAGGTTGGTTCATAAATGATTTAATAACAAGTTGTTTGAGAGATCCACATTATTCAGGCCATTATTCATAACATGGGAGAGTTGAGTGAGCATTTCCATGAGATTTTTAACTCCAATTACCATCCTATTTGGATAATCACTACATTTGACATTGCATGCATCATTAACTTAGTTCCTTCTTGATCACACCATATCCTTGACAGAGTAAGGTGTATGGTGAGTATAATTAAATTAGTAAACATATAAAGAAAAAAAGATGATAATATAATAAATAACTTGAAAATAATGAGTATATTCTTCCTTAATGAATATCTAAGTTTTAATCTAGGTTATTCATGGTTATTTCCCTAAAAAAAATTCTTAACCATGCTAGTTGACATAATACATTAATATTCATAATGGTTTATTAAAAATAATGTGAATTAACCAAAGTGTATCAACAAAGAGTTTCTGTCTAGGTGTGAAGTTAGGCCTCTTTTTCATGCACGAGGTCACGGTTGAGTTAATACCCAATACACCCTCTTTAGTGTTATTACTACTTGGTACAGCTATTCCGGAGATTTAATACACTAGTCGTTATTCGATAGGGATTTATTTTTTATTTAAACCATATAATCAATACTTTATCAAAAACATTAAGATGTTATCTTAGACATATCCTTAGAGTTTTCCCTAATTTTTTCTCATCCTAATCTCCAAAAATTTCTAAAAATTTATCTAATACCAACTATAGAGACCCAAGATAAAAATATATAAATAACATATTGATATCATGGTTTACTTAATATGTATCACAAATAGTCTCACAACCCAAGGACCTAAAGGTTTAGTGTCTTGGAAACTAGAAACATAAAAACATTTATTTTATATGTTTTAAAAAAAATACCCAAATTAAACCCCCTCTTAGATATTACATGATCCATAATCATATTCAAATCCTAGTGATGGTAGAACATAAAAATGAGTGAGATCAAATTCTCAATAAGGGAAAAAATAACAAAATCCATAATTTTTAGATCATAAACATATGGGAAAACATGAAATAGGGAAAATATATTATTTAAAAAACATAAATCAATATGTATTATCCATAAGCATGAAATATGAACATATAATCTCAAATGATAAAACTTCTACCATGGAATGAGAAAATAAAATGTAAATATTATAAAATGAGCCATGAAATATAGGAAAGAAAGTTCCATAATCATAAACATGGGATTTATTATCTTTGTAAATCTGGATACCCGCCAACCTATTAAAAAATAAAACTATGAGTAGAGAAAACCACCATCACACTCATGCTTTATGAACCTAGATTGTAACACCCGAGACTTTTATGTTATATAAATCATCAAAGGAATCTTTTTCTACACAACACTTGCTTGGCTTGCTTTACACGCAATCGCGACCTTCCTCGATAGCTTGCGTCGTACGCAATACCGAGTTTCACTAAACAACAATATGCTATTAAAACTAGCCGTTATGAATAGTAATAACCACTTTTTGAAAATTTATAAATTTTATTTTTCAAAATGGACTTCATTTTTGGACTCAGAATATCGAAATTAGCCTAGGGTGAAATTTTGGTATTTTTCTGAAAACTTTCAATTTTTGATGAATAGTGAAACCACTAAGTGGTAGGTTAAAAACTGAATTTTGCATAAAACTTAATTTTACCGCTTCTGTGAATGGAATTTCGAAAATCCGAGAGACACGGTTAATATCAAGGACTAAAATGTGGTTCAATAAGATGAAAATAATTTTTTGGTGAATAGTAACTTTTTACTTTTTTTTACCGCGGTTAATAGTAAATAGGGTAACTAAGGGTAAATATGATATTACTATTACCCTAACACATGTCTTAATTCTATTGGACAAGTTTAATTCGACCAAAAACAAACTTAGGAATAAAATATGACCATTTAGGCCCACTTGGATTAGATTAGGACATTTATTATTAATTTATTTAAAGAAGGGTTAAAATAGTTAAAATCAAAGTTTAATAAGAAAATCATTTTTAATATGGGGTTATACATAAGATAAATTCGATTGTAAATATTCATTAGAAAGATAAAAAGATTTCCTACATGATGGTATTTTATTTGTAATTTTTAGACATCAAATAATTTAATTTATTTTGACACAAAGATGATGCAGTAATTATCTTATTAATGAAATATTGACAAAATTAATAATATAAATACCAAAATAAATGTAATTTGAGACTTTTTATGAATTACACTAATTTTCTAGGTTACTATGATATATTAATGTTGATTTAATCAACTTGGTTCGAACATATAATTCTGTTATGACTTTCACAAAAAAATCATATATCAAATAGTGTCAAAATTGACACAAAATAGTTTTTAAATCAAATATTATATTATTAATTTTTATTTTATTCCTAAAAATCTAAGGTTCGGCCAAATGACTTAGATAAGGATATATATATTAATAATAAACAATTTGGGGTTCGTTTGGCATGTTATAGTAAGTGTATTAACCATATAGTGAAAGAAAACAAAAAGACACGGTAAAAGTTAAATTAATTAACTTAGAGTTAAATCTAATTGATAAGGTTAAAATAATATCCTAAACTTGTCTAAATTCTATTGGTTGATAGGATTTCGACCCATCCCCACTTTATCTTCGAAATAAGACCCTTTGGAACCATTATGAACCAATTTTGACTTTAATATAAAATAATATTTTGAGATATTCCTAAGGTGCCCCTCTCCTCCCTTATAAAAGGGCACCTCCTCCCCCTCCTCCTCACACCAATTTGAGCACTCAAGCTCGGCCAACCCCTGCCATTTTCCCTTCTCCACTTCCCTAGAATAATCCTAGAGGTCCTGGTCTTCTTCAAAGACCAATCTTAGTTCCCTAAGTGAAGGATTCAAAGAGGCGTTTCAAAGAAGAGGTAATAACCATTACCGATCTTTTCAATTTCTTTCTTCTTCAACTTCTTCTTCTTTAGTTGTTTCATGATAAAGTAATAACATCAGTATTACTTACATACTGATATGTTATTATAAATATGAAACAACCCTAATTAACCTTCTATCCATCCTACGGAAAAATGAAATCACCGCGCGTGCGTACGTACGGAATACCGTCTCCACGCCGTGGTGTAATCTATTTTCCACCATAACCATACAAGGATGGGTATAATGGTGTAATGAGTAACTATATATGATTATTATGAAGTAATATTGATACTGAAATAATATATATATATACTCCAATACAATTCCACGATCATAGGAACGATATCATCACTCGTGCGTACGTACGGAATACCGTCTCCACGATGTGATGCGACTCGTTCTACATGATCTTCATTTAATAATGATTATATAAATGAATTGAATGAATGAATATGGTATATACTACACTAATACCATTCTGGAAATGAATTATCAATAACCTAAAGATAAGAATAAGAATTTACTCGACAAAACACGCATAAGAACAAAAAGTTATAAAGACCCGAGTAACAAGTAACAATGAAATATTACTAACAAGAAGCTAATAATATGACCATATATGATATCATATAAATATGTATGATTCTGGAATAAGTCAATAACATTATTTAAACCATTATACAGGAGCTTCGGACACGTACAAAGCTAATCGGACCTAAGGTAAGGGAAATATCACAATCTCATTTTTATCCGAGATTGTTTATTCATAAGTATTTACTGGGGTGTATTTTATCATCCACATCCATGTTCCCTCAATATGTAATATTGTTTCCATCCACTTGCAATAGTTTAAATCCAATTTTACCCTTAGGTGAGTTTTTAGTAAAGAATATGAAAGGGATCTTTTGTCATTTTTCCGTACGAGGTACTTGTTGACTTTTCCGACAAAAGTACGAAGAATTTTTTTTTTAACTTATACGGCATGAATGGATTTTTAAAACATTACTTCAAATAAGATTCCTTTACAAGTTTTCAAGTTTATTTTTAATCAACTACTTTTATTTTAAAGTTGTATGAAATGTTATGAAAGGAAAAATGTTTTTGAAGAAGAAAGGATATTTTCCTCAAGAATTCAATTCAAGTGTTTTATCAAAATTATTTTCCATCTAAGATAATAAAGGGTTCTATTTCTATCCATATTTTTACATTGATTTGACTATGTTGTGATGGAATTATGTTTATGAATTCCTTTATCTTATATGAATTGAATTATGATGTCATGATGTTTCAAGAATCCCATTTTTGTTACATGTGTTATACGATGATGTATGATTTATGATTATGTGGCACACATAAGAAAGGATTCATTATAAGATGGGTGGGACCTATATCTCCCTCCAATGCATTGGGTAATGATTTTATATCTCATTAGATAGACATGGCTGGAACGGAAGGTTATTTCGGTTCAGTGATACAGGACTGAAACGAGGAGTGAACTCGGTTCAGAAAGGGACTTTGTCTACTAAGATAGTCTTGGCAATGAGTCATGACTAACAAGAAATGATTTTCCATGATTATATGTGCATGCCACAAAGATTAAAGTTTTATGTTATGATTATGGGTATCTCATTTTCACTTCTATGATTTATTCCATGTTAAGATATTATGATCTCTTTTGCAGGTTTTAATTTTCAAAAAGATATGATATGATTTTTATTTCCTTTATTTGCCCTTGCTGAGCATTTGAACTCACCCTTTTATGTTTTCTTTTCCCCAGGTCAGGAAGATGGATATTAAGTAGAATATTCTAAAAGGGACCCTAGATATGATGAAATAAATGGGAGACACTGTAGAAGATTTATGAACCAGTTGTTTATGTTTCCCAGTTTCTAAAGACACTATACCTATACGGTCCTTTGTGGTTTTGTCATATGTTGTAATAAGTGTGCTTCAATTTTGAAGTATTAACAATGTATGTAAAGTGTGGGTCGTTATAGTTGGTATCAAAGGAAAGGTATAGTCAACCTTTGGAAACTAGGATGTGAAAGCCTTAGTAAGAACCCTAAGGATAAGTCTAAGCATAGAACACAATCTTAGTGTTTTAGAAATGGCCTTGAATAACCTAGGATAAGACCTTAAGCAAGAAAATTTTATTCTTGAATTATGTGGTTTCCTATTATAATTAGTGTTGCTCACACTATTCTTCTTGGTTTTAGTCAATGGCTGGAACCCGAAGGAACCGTGTTAATGCGGAATGCGATGGGCAATGCAATGATTGTCCCCCTGAGCAACCAAACGATATGGGAGCTGGAATGCAAAATCTTGTAGCCATGCTCACACAACTTTCTCAAGCTATGAATCATGCAGGATTTCCAAACGAACAAAGGAGGGAGCAACATTCTGTTGAATCCTTCATGAGGCAGCGTCCACCTTCTTTCAGCGGGTCTACTGATCCATTAGTTGCTGAACAATGGATTAGTACTACTGAAAAGATATTTTCAGTTCTTCAATGTTCTGAGCATGATAAAGTCATCCTAGCAGTGTATCGTTTGGAAGGAGATGCTGATCAATGGTGGAATCTTGTTAAGAATACAAGGCAAAGGGGTGAAATTGAGTCTATGGAATGGGACGAGTTCAAGAACTTATTTTTCAATAAGTACTTCCCTCGTATTCTCCGAACAAAGATGGAGAAAGAGTTCCTTGAACTGAAGCAAAGGGATGATGAATCTGTTAGTACGTATGAAGCAAATTTTACAAGACTTGCAAGGTACGCTTCTGGTATTATTATCCAACCTGAGAGTAAGATCGATCGATTCTTTAGTGGCTTAAAACCAAGTCTTCGAAGGGCGTTATCCATAAGGGACTTCAATAGCTATGAGGAAATCGTTCGATGTGCTCTCAAAGTCGAGATGGAGATTGGAGTAACCCATCAGTCACATGGGTTTAATAAGAAGAGGAAGATGGAATTCAAAGAAAAATCTAAAGAGCACACGGAAAAGAAGATGAACTTTCCCTTATGCTCAAAGTGTGGAAAGAAACATGGAGGGAGTTGTCTTAAAGGGACAAGTAAATGTTTTAAATGTGGAAAGGAAGTTCATCGGGCATTTGAATGCCGTGATAATGGGAAGAAGATGTCTAATGATGCAAACAAAGGAAGGGATACACAGAATGAACCTGCTACACTTCAATGTTTCAAGTGCAAGGAGATGGGGCATTATGCCAATCAATGCCCAAATCCAAGGGTTGATGATGATGGTCGACGTCAACAAACTCTTAAGGCTAAAGACAAAGGAAAGTCACATGCAATTTCTATCAGCGATGTGGAGTACGATAACGATGTGGTGAAAGGTACACTTACCATCCACTCTAAAGTAGCAAATGTTTTATTTGATTCTGGATCCACCCACTCTTTTATTTCTAAAAAATTTTCTAAGGGTATCACCGTATTACCTCAACAATTAGATGTTGAGTTAGCTGTGACAACACCTAATGGCACATCAATCGCATCAAAAGTTTATAATTCTTCTCCGATCGAAGTTTGTGGGAAAGTGATTCCTGCAAATCTTGTAATCCTTCCCTTAGTGGAATTTGATGTGATTCTTGGCATGGATTGGCTTTCTCTACATGGAGCTCATATCGATTGCCAAAGAAGGGAAGTCACATTTCATATTCCAGATCAATCTACGATCGTATACCAATGCAAGGATGAACATAACCTTCCAGTGGAAATTTCTTCCATCTTATGGGTATTGATTCCACTAAATGAAGGTTATTTATCTCAAATGGTTGGTGAGAAACTCACGATTAAGAATATTCCCATTGTACGGGAGTTTGATGATGTCTTTTCGGAGGAATTGCCGGGTCTTCCACCAAATCGTGAAGTTGAGTTTTCAATAGAACTCGTACCGGGTGCTTTGCCTATTTCAAAGACACCTTATAGAATGGCCCCAATTGAGTTGCAGGAATTGAAGAAGCAACTCCAAGAGAATCTTGATAAGGGATTCATACGCCCTAGTGCGTCACCTTGGGGAGCACCTGTTCTATTTGTTAAGAAGAAAGATGGATCAATGAGACTTTGCATTGATTATCGAGAACTTAACAAGATCACTATCAAGAACAAATATCCTCTCCCACGCATTGATGACTTATTTGACCAACTACGCGGAGCTCAATACTTTTCCAAGATTGATCTTCGTTCAGGGTATCATCAATTAAGGGTCAAAAGGGAGGATATACCAAAGACGGCTTTCCGTACAAGGTATGGACACTATGAATTTATAGTGATGCCATTTGGTCTTATTAATGCCCCTGCTATCTTCATGGATCTAATTAATAGAGTCTTTAGAGACTATCTTGATCAATTTGTGGTAGTCTTTATAGACGATATTCTTGTCTATTCAAAGAGCAAGGAAGAGCATGAAGATCACTTGAGAATTATATTGAAGACCCTGAGAAAAGAGAAGCTTTATGCCAAATTTACCAAGTGTGAATTTTGGCTTCAAAAAGTTGCATTTTTGGGTCATATAATCTCAAAAGAGGGGATATCTGTGGATCCAGCAAAAACAGAGGTTATCGAAAGATGGTCAAGACCAATAACAGTAACTGAGATCCGAAGTTTTCTTGGTTTGGCTGGTTATTATCGGCGTTTTGTAAAAGATTTTTCACGATTATCTAATCCACTCACCAAGTTGACTCGGAAAGGAGTTAAGTTTGTCTGGACAGAGGAATGTGAAGAGAATTTCAAGGAGTTGAAAAGAAGGTTATCCAGTGCACCTGTGCTCACACTGCCTTGTAGTGGAGAAAGGTTTATGATCTACAGTGATGCATCCAAGAAGGGATTGGGGTGTGTTCTTATGCAAAATGATATGGTGATAGCTTATGCCTCACGACAGTTGAAAATCCATGAGCAAAATTACCCAACACATGATTTGGAGTTGGCTGCGGTAATCTTTGCATTAAAGATTTGGAGGCATTACCTTTATGGTGAAAGGTGTGATATTTATACTGATCATAAAAGTTTAAAGTATATTTTCACACAAAAGGAGTTGAATATGCGTCAAAGAAGATGGTTGGAGCTGATTAAGGATTATGACTGCTCAATCCATTACCACCCTGGGAAAGCAAACAAGGTGGCAGATGCATTAAGTCGACAAGACCATGCTAGTTTATCCATGATGAGGATCAAAAAAGATCCAATATTTATGGATTTACAAAGGATGGATCTTGGAATTATAATGGAAGGGGAAAAATCTTATCTTTCTCAAATGAATGTTCAACCATCTATACATGTGAAGATTAAAGAGGCACAGAAAGAAGATGTCGAGTTACAAAAGAAGGTGAGAAATGTTCCTGAATTCAACCTTGATTGTGATGGGATAATAAAGTTTAGGAATCGGGTTTGCGTTCCTCCCATCCCCGAATTAAAGAAAGAGCTGCTGGATGAGGCTCATAGTTCTTCATTCTCTATTCATCCTGGAAGCACGAAGATGTATAGGGACCTGAAAGAGTACTTCTGGTGGGATGGCATGAAAAGAGATGTTGCTGAATATGTCTCTCGATGCTTGGTTTGTCAACAAGTTAAAGCTGAGAGACAGAAGTCTAAGGGGATGTTACAACCATTACCCATACCCGAATGGAAATGGGAAAACATCACTATGGACTTTGTCACAGGACTTCCTAAAACATCCAAAGGCAATAATGCTATCTGGGTCATAGTTGATCGTCTTACAAAGTCTGCACACTTCATTGCTATTAGAGAGGATTTCTCTCTAGATCAGCTTGCCAGGATATATGTAAAGGAAGTGGTAAGATTGCATGGAGTACCACTTTCTATTATATCTGATCGGGATCCGAGATTTACCTCGAAGTTCTGGCGAAGTCTTCAGCATACTCTGGATACAGAGTTGAGTTTCAGCACTGCTTATCATCCCCAGACAGACGGTTAGTCTGAGAGAACAATTCAAACCCTAGAAGATATGTTGAGAGCTTGCTCTATGGATTTCAAAGGAGGTTGGGATCAACACCTACCTTTGGTGGAATTTTCTTATAATAATAGCTTTCACTCCAGTATTCAGATGGCTCCTTATGAAGCTCTCTATGGAAAGAAATGCAGGACTCCAACTTGCTGGGATGAAGTTGGGGAAAGAAAGCTATTAGGACCTGATCTCGTTGATGAAATGGAAGAAAAGGTTAGATCTATTCAACAACACATAAGAGCAGCTCAGAGTCGACAGAAAAGTTATGCCGACAACCGAAGAAAAGACCTAGAGTTTGAAGTGGGTGATAAAGTGTTCTTACGAATATCTCCCTGGAAGAGGGTTATGAGATTTGGAAAGAAGGGGAAGTTGAGCCCTAGATATATCGGTCCTTTTGAAATACTGGATCGTGTTGGGAAGGTAGCTTACCGATTGGCGCTTCCACCGAATCTCTCTCAAGTTCACGATGTGTTCCATGTATCTCTCCTGAGAAAGTACATACCAGATCCTTCACATGTACTCAGCTCAGAAGTTGTACCGCTGGAGCAAGATCTTTCTTATGAAGAACAGCCGATAGAGATTCTGGATCGTAGCGAAAAAGTCCTACGAAACAAGACCACTCGCTTGATGAAAGTTTTATGGAGGAACCCCCAACTTGACGAAGCTACATGGGAGCTTGAGGATATGATGAGGGAGAAGTATCCTCATCTGTTTGTTACAAAGTGACGAATTTCGAGGGCGAAATTCTTTTTAAGGGGGGTAGAATGTAACACCCGAGACTTTTATGTTATATAAATCATCAAAGGAATCTTTTTCTACACAACACTTGCTTGGCTTGCTTTACACGCAATCGCGACCTTCCTCGATAGCTTGCGTCGTACGCAATACCGAGTTTCACTAAACAACAATATGCTATTAAAACTAGCCGTTATGAATAGTAATAACCACTTTTTGAAAATTTATAAATTTTATTTTTCAAAATGGACTTCATTTTTGGACTCAGAATATCGAAATTAGCCTAGGGTGAAATTTTGGTATTTTTCTGAAAACTTTCAATTTTTGATGAATAGTGAAACCACTAAGTGGTAGGTTAAAAACTGAATTTTGCATAAAACTTAATTTTACCGCTTCTGTGAATGGAATTTCGAAAATCCGAGAGACACGGTTAATATCAAGGACTAAAATGTGGTTCAATAAGATGAAAATAATTTTTTGGTGAATAGTAACTTTTTACTTTTTTTTACCGCGGTTAATAGTAAATAGGGTAACTAAGGGTAAATATGATATTACTATTACCCTAACACATGTCCTAATTCTATTGGACAAGTGTAATTCGACCAAAAACAAACTTAGGAATAAAATATGACCATTTAGGCCCACTTGGATTAGATTAGGACATTTATTATTAATTTATTTAAAGAAGGGTTAAAATAGTTAAAATCAAAGTTTAATAAGAAAATCATTTTTAATATGGGGTTATACATAAGATAAATTCGATTGTAAATATTCATTAGAAAGATAAAAAGATTTCCTACATGATGGTATTTTATTTGTAATTTTTAGACATCAAATAATTTAATTTATTTTGACACAAAGATGATGCAGTAATTATCTTATTAATGAAATATTGACAAAATTAATAATATAAATACCAAAATAAATGTAATTTGAGACTTTTTATGAATTCCACTAATTTTCTAGGTTACTATGATATATTAATGTTGATTTAATCAACTTGGTTCGAACATATAATTCTGTTATGACTTTCACAAAAAAATCATATATCAAATAGTGTCAAAATTGACACAAAATAGTTTTTAAATCAAATATTATATTATTAATTTTTATTTTATTCCTAAAAATCTAAGGTTCGGCCAAATGACTTAGATAAGGATATATATATTAATAATAAACAATTTGGGGTTCGTTTGGCATGTTATAGTAAGTGTATTAACCATATAGTGAAAGAAAACAAAAAGACACGGTAAAAGTTAAATTAATTAACTTAGAGTTAAATCTAATTGATAAGGTTAAAATAATATCCTAAACTTGTCTAAATTCTATTGGTTGATAGGATTTCGACCCATCCCCACTTTAGCTTCGAAATAAGACCCTTTGGAACCATTATGAACCAATTTTGACTTTAATATAAAATAATATTTTGAGATATTCCTAAGGTGCCCCTCTCCTCCCTTATAAAAGGGCACCTCCTCCCCCTCCTCCTCACACCAATTTGAGCACTCAAGCTCGGCCAACCCCTGCCATTTTCCCTTCTCCACTTCCCTAGAATAATCCTAGAGGTCCTGGTCTTCTTCAAAGACCAATCTTAGTTCCCTAAGTGAAGGATTCAAAGAGGCGTTTCAAAGAAGAGGTAATAACCATTACCGATCTTTTCAATTTCTTTCTTCTTCAACTTCTTCTTCTTTAGTTGTTTCATGATAAAGTAATAACATCAGTATTACTTACATACTGATATGTTATTATAAATATGAAACAACCCTAATTAACCTTCTATCCATCCTACGGAAAAATGAAATCACCGCGCGTGCGTACGTACGGAATACCGTCTCCACGCCGTGGTGTAATCTATTTTCCACCATAACCTTACAAGGATGGGTATAATGGTGTAATGAGTAACTATATATGATTATTATGAAGTAATATTGATACTGAAATAATATATATATATACTCCAATACAATTCCACGATCATAGGAACGATATCATCACTCGTGCGTACGTACGGAATACCGTCTCCACGATGTGATGCGACTCGTTCTACATGATCTTCATTTAATAATGATTATATAAATGAATTGAATGAATGAATATGGTATATACTACACTAATACCATTCTGGAAATGAATTATCTATAACCTAAAGATAAGAATAAGAATTTACTCGACAAAACACGCATAAGAACAAAAAGTTATAAAGACCCGAGTAACAAGTAACAATGAAATATTACTAACAAGAAGCTAATAATATGACCATATATGATATCATATAAATATGTATGATTCTGGAATAAGTCAATAACATTATTTAAACCATTATACAGGAGCTTCGGACACGTACAAAGCTAATCGGACCTAAGGTAAGGGAAATATCACAATCTCATTTTTATCCGAGATTGTTTATTCGTAAGTATTTACTGGGGTGTATTTTATCATCCACATCCATGTTCCCTCAATATGTAATATTGTTTCCATCCACTTGCAATAGTTTAAATCCAATTTTACCCTTAGGTGAGTTTTTAGTAAAGAATATGAAAGGGATCTTTTGTCGTTTTTCCGTACGAGGTACTTGTTGACTTTTCCGACAAAAGTACGAAGAATTTTTTTTTAACTTATACGGCATGAATGGATTTTTAAAACATTACTTCAAATAAGATTCCTTTACAAGTTTTCAAGTTTATTTTTAATCAACTACTTTTATTTTAAAGTTGTATGAAATGTTATGAAAGGAAAAATGTTTTTGAATAAGAAAGGATATTTTCCTCAAGAATTCAATTCAAGTGTTTTATCAAAATTATTTTCCATCTAAGATAATAAAGGGTTATATTTCTATCCATATTTTTACATTGATTTGACTATGTTGTGATGGAATTATGTTTATGAATTCCTTTATCTTATATGAATTGAATTATGATGTCATGATGTTTCAAGAATCCCATTTTTGTTACATGTGTTATACGATGATGTATGATTTATGATTATGTGGCACACATAAGAAAGGATTCATTATAAGATGGGTGGGACCTATATCTCCCTCCAATGCATTGGGTAATGATTTTATATCTCATGAGATAGACATGGCTGGAACGGAAGGTTATTTCGGTTCAGTGATACAGGACTGAAACGAGGAGTGAACTCGGTTCAGAAAGGGACTTTGTCCACTAAGATAGTCTTGGCAATGAGTCATGACTAACAAGAAATGATTTTCCATGATTATGTGTGCATGCCACAAAGATTCAAGTTTTATGTTATGATTATGGGGATCTCATTTTCACTTCTATGATTTATTCCATGTTAAGATATTATGATCTATTTTGCAGGTTTTAATTTTCAAAAAGATATGATATGATTTTTATTTCCTTTATTTGCCCTTGCTGAGCATTTGAGCTCACCCTTTTATGTTTTCTTTTCCCCAGGTCAGGAAGATGGATATTAAGTAGAATATTCTAAAAGGGACCCTAGATATGATGAAATAAATGGGAGACACTGTAGAAGATTTATGAACCAGTTGTTTATGTTTCCCAGTTTCTAAAGACACTATACCTATACGGTCCTTTGTGGTTTTGTCATATGTTGTAATAAGTGTGCTTCAATTTTGAAGTATTAACAATGTATGTAAAGTGTGGGTCGTTATAGTTGGTATCAAAGGAAAGGTATAGTCAACCTTTGGAAACTAGGATGTGAAAGCCTTAGTAAGAACCCTAAGGATAAGTCTAAGCATAGAACACAATCTTAGTGTTTTAGAAATGGCCTTGAATAACCTAGGATAAGACCTTAAGCAAGAAAATTTTATTCTTGAATTATGTGGTTTCCTATTATAATTAGTGTTGCTCACACTATTCTTCTTGGTTTTAGTCAATGGTTGGAACCCGAAGGAACCGTGTTAATGCGGAATGCGATGGGCAATGCAATGATTGTCCCCCTGAGCAACCAAACGATATGGGAGCTGGAATGCAAAATCTTGTAGCCATGCTCACACAACTTTCTCAAGCTATGAATCATGCAGGATTTCCAAACGAACAAAGGAGGGAGCAACATTCTGTTGAATCCTTCATGAGGCAGCGTCCACCTTCTTTCAGCGGGTCTACTGATCCATTAGTTGCTGAACAATGGATTAGTACTACTGAAAAGATATTTTCAGTTCTTCAATGTTCTGAGCATGATAAAGTCATCCTAGCAGTGTATCGTTTGGAAGGAGATGCTGATCAATGGTGGAATCTTGTTAAGAATACAAGGCAAAGGGATGAAATTGAGTCTATGGAATGGGACGAGTTCAAGAACTTATTTTTCAATAAGTACTTCCCTCGTATTCTCCGAACAAAGATGGAGAAAGAGTTCCTTGAACTGAAGCAAAGGGATGATGAATCTGTTAGTACCTATGAAGCAAATTTTACAAGACTTGCAAGGTACGCTTCTGGTATTATTATCCAACCTGAGAGTAAGATCGATCGATTCTTTAGTGGCTTAAAACCAAGTCTTCGAAGGGCGTTAGCCATAAGGGACTTCAATAGCTATGAGGAAATCGTTCGATGTGCTCTCAAAGTCGAGATGGAGATTGGAGTAACCCATCAGTCACATGGGTTTGATAAGAAGAGGAAGATGTAATTCAAAGAAAAATCTAAAGAGCACACGGAAAAGAAGATGAACTTTCCCTTATGCTCAAAGTGTGGAAAGAAACATGGAGGGAGTTGTCTTAAAGGGACAAGTAAATGTTTTAAATGTGGAAAGGAAGTTCATCGGGCATTTGAATGCCGTGATAATGGGAAGAAGATGTCTAATGATGCAAACAAAGGAAGGGATACACAGAATGAACCTGCTACACTTCAATGTTTCAAGTGCAAGGAGATGGGGCATTATGCCAATCAATGCCCAAATCCAAGGGTTGATGATGATGGTCGACGTCAACAAACTCTTAAGGCTAAAGACAAAGGAAAGTCACATGCAATTTCTATCAGCGATGTGGAGTACGATAACGATGTGGTGAAAGGTACACTTACCATCCACTCTAAAGTAGCAAATGTTTTATTTGATTCTGGATCCACCCACTCTTTTATTTCTAAAAAATTTTCTAAGGGTATCACCGTATTACCTCAACAATTAGATGTTGAGTTAGCTGTGACAACACCTAATGGCACATCAATCGCATCAAAAGTTTATAATTCTTCTCCGATCGAAGTTTGTGGGAAAGTGATTCCTGCAAATCTTGTAATCCTTCCCTTAGTGGAATTTGATGTGATTCTTGGCATGGATTGGCTTTCTCTACATGGAGCTCATATCGATTGCCAAAGAAGGGAAGTCACATTTCATATTCCAGATCAATCTACGATCGTATACCAATGCAAGGATGAACATAACCTTCCAGTGGAAATTTCTTCCATCTTATGGGTATTGATTCCACTAAATGAAGGTTATTTATCTCAAATGGTTGGTGAGAAACTCACGATTAAGAATATGCCCATTGTACGGGAGTTTGATGATGTCTTTCCGGAGGAATTGCCGGGTCTTCCACCAAATCGTGAAGTTGAGTTTTCAATAGAACTCGTACCGGGTGCTTTGCCTATTTCAAAGACACCTTATAGAATGGCCCCAATTGAGTTGCAGGAATTGAAGAAGCAACTCCAAGAGAATCTTGATAAGGGATTCATACGCCCTAGTGCGTCACCTTGGGGAGCACCTGTTCTATTATTTGTTAAGATGAAAAGATGGATCAATGAGACTTTGCATTGATTATCGAGAAATTAACAAGATCACTATCAAGAACAAATATCCTCTCCCACGCATTGATGACTTATTTGACCAACTACGCGGAGCTCAATACTTTTCCAAGATTGATCTTCGTTCAGGGTATCATCAATTAAGGGTCAAAAGGGAGGATATACCAAGACGGCTTTCCGTACAAGGTATGGACACTATGAATTTATAGTGATGCCATTTGGTCTTACTAATGCCCCTGCTATCTTCATGGATCTAATTAATAGAGTCTTTAGAGACTATCTTGATCAATTTGTGGTAGTCTTTATAGACGATATTCTTGTCTATTCAAAGAGCAAGGAAGAGCATGAAGATCACTTGAGAATTATATTGAAGACCCTGAGAAAAGAGAAGCTTTATGCCAAATTTACCAAGTGTGAATTTTGGCTTCCAAAAGTTGCATTTTTGGGTCATATAATCTCAAAAGAGGGGATATCTGTGGATCCAGCAAAAACAGAGGTTATCGAAAGATGGTCAAGACCAATAACAGTAACTGAGATCCGAAGTTTTCTTGGTTTGGCTGGTTATTATCGGCATTTTGTAAAAGATTTTTCATGATTATCTAATCCACTCACCATGTTGACTCGGAAAGGAGTTAAGTTTGTCTGGACAGAGGAATGTGAAGAGAATTTCAAGGAGTTGAAAAGAAGGTTATCCAGTGCACCTGTGCTCACACTGCCTTGTAGTGGAGAAAGGTTTATGATCTACAGTGATGCATCCAAGAAGGGATTGGGGTGTGTTCTTATGCAAAATGATATGGTGATAGCTTATGCCTCACGACAGTTGAAAATCCATGAGCAAATTACCCAACACATGATTTGGAGTTGGCTGCGGTAATCTTTGCATTAAAGATTTGGAGGCATTACCTTTATGGTGAAAGGTGTGATATTTATACTGATCATAAAAGTTTAAAGTATATTTTCACACAAAAGGAGTTGAATATGCGTCAAAGAAGATGGTTGGAGCTGATTAAGGATTATGACTGCTCAATCCATTACCACCCTGGGAAAGCAAACAAGGTGGCAGATGCATTAAGTCGACAAGACCATGCTAGTTTATCCATGATGAGGATCACAAAAGATCCAATATTTATGGATTTACAAAGGATGGATCTTGGAATTATAATGGAAGGGAAAAATCTTATCTTTCTCAAATGAATGTTCAACCATCTATACATGTGAAGATTAAAGAGGCACAGAAAGAAGATGTCGAGTTACAAAAGAAGGTGAGAAATGTTCCTGAATTCAACCTTGATTGTGATGGGATAATAAAGTTTAGGAATCGGGTTTGCGTTCCTCTATCCCCGAATTAAAGAAAGAGCTGCTGGATGAGGCTCATAGTTCTTCATTCTCTATTCATCCTGGAAGCACGAAGATGTATAGGGACCTGAAAGAGTACTTCTGGTGGGATGGCATGAAAAGAGATGTTGCTGAATATGTCTCTCGATGCTTGGTTTGTCAACAAGTTAAAGCTGAGAGACAGAAGTCTAAGGGGATGTTACAACCATTACCCATACCCGAATGGAAATGGGAAAACATCACTATGGACTTTGTCACAGGACTTCCTAAAACATCCAAAGGCAATAATGCTATCTGGGTCATAGTTGATCGTCTTACAAAGTCTGCACACTTCATTGCTATTAGAGAGGATTTCTCTCTAGATCAGCTTGCCAGGATATATGTAAAGGAAGTGGTAAGATTGCATGGAGTACCACTTTCTATTATATCTGATCGGGATCTGAGATTTACCTCGAAGTTCTGGCGAAGTCTTCAGCATACTCTGGATACAGAGTTGAGTTTCAGCACTGCTTATCATCCCCAGACAGACGGTCAGTCTGAGAGAACAATTCAAACCCTAGAAGATATGTTGAGAGCTTGCTCTATGGATTTCAAAGGAGGTTGGATCAACACCTACCTTTGGTGGAATTTTCTTATAATAATAGCTTTCACTCCAGTATTCAGATGGCTCCTTATGAAGCTCTCTATGGAAAGAAATGCAGGACTCCAACTTGCTGGGATGAAGTTGGGGAAAGAAAGCTATTAGGACCTGATCTCATTGATGAAATGGCAGAAAAGGTTAGATCTATTCAACAACACATAAGAGCAGCTCAGAGTCGACAGAAAAGTTATGCCGACAACCGAAGAAAAGACCTAGAGTTTGAAGTGGGTGATAAAGTGTTCTTACGAATATCTCCCTGGAAGAGGGTTATGAGATTTGGAAAGAAGGGGAAGTTGAGCCCTAGATATATCGGTCCTTTTGAAATACTGGATCGTGTTGGGAAGGTAGCTTACCGATTGGCGCTTCCACTGAATCTCTCTCAAGTTCACGATGTGTTCCATGTATCTCTCCTGAGAAAGTACACACCAGATCCTTCACATGTACTCAGCTCAGAAGTTGTACCGTTGGAGCAAGATCTTTCTTATGAAGAACAGCCGATAGAGATTCTGGATCGTAGCGAAAAAGTCCTACGAAACAAGACCACTCGCTTGATGAAAGTTTTATGGAGGAACCCCCAACTTGAAGAAGCTACATGGGAGCTTGAGGATATGATGAGGGAGAAGTATCCTCATCTGTTTGTTACAAAGTGACGAATTTCGAGGGCGAAATTCTTTTTAAGGGGGGTAGAATGTAACACCCGAGACTTTTATGTTATATAAATCATCAAAGGAATCTTTTTCTACACAACACTTGCTTGGCTTGCTTTACACGCAATCGCGACCTTCCTCGATAGCTTGCGTCGTACGCAATACCGAGTTTCACTAAACAACAATATGCTATTAAAACTAGCCGTTATGAATAGTAATAACCACTTTTTGAAAATTTATAAATTTTATTTTTCAAAATGGACTTCATTTTTGGACTCAGAATATCGAAATTAGCCTAGGGTGAAATTTTGGTATTTTTCTGAAAACTTTCAATTTTTGATGAATAGTGAAACCACTAAGTGGTAGGTTAAAAACTGAATTTTGCATAAAACTTAATTTTACCGCTTCTGTGAATGGAATTTCGAAAATCCGAGAGACACGGTTAATATCAAGGACTAAAATGTGGTTCAATAAGATGAAAATAATTTTTTGGTGAATAGTAACTTTTTACTTTTTTTTACCGCGGTTAATAGTAAATAGGGTAACTAAGGGTAAATATGATATTACTATTACCCTAACACATGTCCTAATTCTATTGGACAAGTGTAATTCGACCAAAAACAAACTTAGGAATAAAATATGACCATTTAGGCCCACTTGGATTAGATTAGGACATTTATTATTAATTTATTTAAAGAAGGGTTAAAATAGTTAAAATCAAAGTTTAATAAGAAAATCATTTTTAATATGGGGTTATACATAAGATAAATTCGATTGTAAATATTCATTAGAAAGATAAAAAGATTTCCTACATGATGGTATTTTATTTGTAATTTTTAGACATCAAATAATTTAATTTATTTTGACACAAAGATGATGCAGTAATTATCTTATTAATGAAATATTGACAAAATTAATAATATAAATACCAAAATAAATGTAATTTGAGACTTTTTATGAATTCCACTAATTTTCTAGGTTACTATGATATATTAATGTTGATTTAATCAACTTGGTTCGAACATATAATTCTGTTATGACTTTCACAAAAAAATCATATATCAAATAGTGTCAAAATTGACACAAAATAGTTTTTAAATCAAATATTATATTATTAATTTTTATTTTATTCCTAAAAATCTAAGGTTCGGCCAAATGACTTAGATAAGGATATATATATTAATAATAAACAATTTGGGGTTCGTTTGGCATGTTATAGTAAGTGTATTAACCATATAGTGAAAGAAAACAAAAAGACACGGTAAAAGTTAAATTAATTAACTTAGAGTTAAATCTAATTGATAAGGTTAAAATAATATCCTAAACTTGTCTAAATTCTATTGGTTGATAGGATTTCGACCCATCCCCACTTTAGCTTCGAAATAAGACCCTTTGGAACCATTATGAACCAATTTTGACTTTAATATAAAATAATATTTTGAGATATTCCTAAGGTGCCCCTCTCCTCCCTTATAAAAGGGCACCTCCTCCCCCTCCTCCTCACACCAATTTGAGCACTCAAGCTCGGCCAACCCCTGCCATTTTCCCTTCTCCACTTCCCTAGAATAATCCTAGAGGTCCTGGTCTTCTTCAAAGACCAATCTTAGTTCCCTAAGTGAAGGATTCAAAGAGGCGTTTCAAAGAAGAGGTAATAACCATTACCGATCTTTTCAATTTCTTTCTTCTTCAACTTCTTCTTCTTTAGTTGTTTCATGATAAAGTAATAACATCAGTATTACTTACATACTGATATGTTATTATAAATATGAAACAACCCTAATTAACCTTCTATCCATCCTACGGAAAAATGAAATCACCGCGCGTGCGTACGTACGGAATACCGTCTCCACGCCGTGGTGTAATCTATTTTCCACCATAACCTTACAAGGATGGGTATAATGGTGTAATGAGTAACTATATATGATTATTATGAAGTAATATTGATACTGAAATAATATATATATATACTCCAATACAATTCCACGATCATAGGAACGATATCATCACTCGTGCGTACGTACGGAATACCGTCTCCACGATGTGATGCGACTCGTTCTACATGATCTTCATTTAATAATGATTATATAAATGAATTGAATGAATGAATATGGTATATACTACACTAATACCATTCTGGAAATGAATTATCTATAACCTAAAGATAAGAATAAGAATTTACTCGACAAAACACGCATAAGAACAAAAAGTTATAAAGACCCGAGTAACAAGTAACAATGAAATATTACTAACAAGAAGCTAATAATATGACCATATATGATATCATATAAATATGTATGATTCTGGAATAAGTCAATAACATTATTTAAACCATTATACAGGAGCTTCGGACACGTACAAAGCTAATCGGACCTAAGGTAAGGGAAATATCACAATCTCATTTTTATCCGAGATTGTTTATTCGTAAGTATTTACTGGGGTGTATTTTATCATCCACATCCATGTTACCTCAATATGTAATATTGTTTCCATCCACTTGCAATAGTTTAAATCCAATTTTACCCTTAGGTGAGTTTTTAGTAAAGAATATGAAAGGGATCTTTTGTCGTTTTTCCGTACGAGGTACTTGTTGACTTTTCCGACAAAAGTACGAAGAATTTTTTTTTAACTTATACGGCATGAATGGATTTTTAAAACATTACTTCAAATAAGATTCCTTTACAAGTTTTCAAGTTTATTTTTAATCAACTACTTTTATTTTAAAGTTGTATGAAATGTTATGAAAGGAAAAATGTTTTTGAATAAGAAAGGATATTTTCCTCAAGAATTCAATTCAAGTGTTTTATCAAAATTATTTTCCATCTAAGATAATAAAGGGTTCTATTTCTATCCATATTTTTACATTGATTTGACTATGTTGTGATGGAATTATGTTTATGAATTCCTTTATCTTATATGAATTGAATTATGATGTCATGATGTTTCAAGAATCCCATTTTTGTTACATGTGTTATACGATGATGTATGATTTATGATTATGTGGCACACATAAGAAAGGATTCATTATAAGATGGGTGGGACCTATATCTCCCTCCAATGCATTGGGTAATGATTTTATATCTCATGAGATAGACATGGCTGGAACGGAAGGTTATTTCGGTTCAGTGATACAGGACTGAAACGAGGAGTGAACTCGGTTCAGAAAGGGACTTTGTCCACTAAGATAGTCTTGGCAATGAGTCATGACTAACAAGAAATGATTTTCCATGATTATGTGTGCATGCCACAAAGATTCAAGTTTTATGTTATGATTATGGGGATCTCATTTTCACTTCTATGATTTATTCCATGTTAAGATATTATGATCTATTTTGCAGGTTTTAATTTTCAAAAAGATATGATATGATTTTTATTTCCTTTATTTGCCCTTGCTGAGCATTTGAGCTCACCCTTTTATGTTTTCTTTTCCCCAGGTCAGGAAGATGGATATTAAGTAGAATATTCTAAAAGGGACCCTAGATATGATGAAATAAATGGGAGACACTGTAGAAGATTTATGAACCAGTTGTTTATGTTTCCCAGTTTCTAAAGACACTATACCTATACGGTCCTTTGTGGTTTTGTCATATGTTGTAATAAGTGTGCTTCAATTTTGAAGTATTAACAATGTATGTAAAGTGTGGGTCGTTATAGTTGGTATCAAAGGAAAGGTATAGTCAACCTTTGGAAACTAGGATGTGAAAGCCTTAGTAAGAACCCTAAGGATAAGTCTAAGCATAGAACACAATCTTAGTGTTTTAGAAATGGCCTTGAATAACCTAGGATAA
The DNA here is from genome assembly GCA_963277665.1 of Viscum album. NCBI lineage: Eukaryota > Viridiplantae > Streptophyta > Magnoliopsida > Santalales > Viscaceae > Viscum > Viscum album. The sequence continues at coordinate 793,181,323 of OY728121.1, forward strand.
GACCTTAAGCAAGAAAATTTTATTCTTGAATTATGTGGTTTCCTATTATAATTAGTGTTGCTCACACTATTCTTCTTGGTTTTAGTCAATGGTTGGAACCCGAAGGAACCGTGTTAATGCGGAATGCGATGGGCAATGCAATGATTGTCCCCCTGAGCAACCAAACGATATGGGAGCTGGAATGCAAAATCTTGTAGCCATGCTCACACAACTTTCTCAAGCTATGAATCATGCAGGATTTCCAAACGAACAAAGGAGGGAGCAACATTCTGTTGAATCCTTCATGAGGCAGCGTCCACCTTCTTTCAGCGGGTCTACTGATCCATTAGTTGCTGAACAATGGATTAGTACTACTGAAAAGATATTTTCAGTTCTTCAATGTTCTGAGCATGATAAAGTCATCCTAGCAGTGTATCGTTTGGAAGGAGATGCTGATCAATGGTGGAATCTTGTTAAGAATACAAGGCAAAGGGATGAAATTGAGTCTATGGAATGGGACGAGTTCAAGAACTTATTTTTCAATAAGTACTTCCCTCGTATTCTCCGAACAAAGATGGAGAAAGAGTTCCTTGAACTGAAGCAAAGGGATGATGAATCTGTTAGTACCTATGAAGCAAATTTTACAAGACTTGCAAGGTACGCTTCTGGTATTATTATCCAACCTGAGAGTAAGATCGATCGATTCTTTAGTGGCTTAAAACCAAGTCTTCGAAGGGCGTTAGCCATAAGGGACTTCAATAGCTATGAGGAAATCGTTCGATGTGCTCTCAAAGTCGAGATGGAGATTGGAGTAACCCATCAGTCACATGGGTTTGATAAGAAGAGGAAGATGTAATTCAAAGAAAAATCTAAAGAGCACACGGAAAAGAAGATGAACTTTCCCTTATGCTCAAAGTGTGGAAAGAAACATGGAGGGAGTTGTCTTAAAGGGACAAGTAAATGTTTTAAATGTGGAAAGGAAGTTCATCGGGCATTTGAATGCCGTGATAATGGGAAGAAGATGTCTAATGATGCAAACAAAGGAAGGGATACACAGAATGAACCTGCTACACTTCAATGTTTCAAGTGCAAGGAGATGGGGCATTATGCCAATCAATGCCCAAATCCAAGGGTTGATGATGATGGTCGACGTCAACAAACTCTTAAGGCTAAAGACAAAGGAAAGTCACATGCAATTTCTATCAGCGATGTGGAGTACGATAACGATGTGGTGAAAGGTACACTTACCATCCACTCTAAAGTAGCAAATGTTTTATTTGATTCTGGATCCACCCACTCTTTTATTTCTAAAAAATTTTCTAAGGGTATCACCGTATTACCTCAACAATTAGATGTTGAGTTAGCTGTGACAACACCTAATGGCACATCAATCGCATCAAAAGTTTATAATTCTTCTCCGATCGAAGTTTGTGGGAAAGTGATTCCTGCAAATCTTGTAATCCTTCCCTTAGTGGAATTTGATGTGATTCTTGGCATGGATTGGCTTTCTCTACATGGAGCTCATATCGATTGCCAAAGAAGGGAAGTCACATTTCATATTCCAGATCAATCTACGATCGTATACCAATGCAAGGATGAACATAACCTTCCAGTGGAAATTTCTTCCATCTTATGGGTATTGATTCCACTAAATGAAGGTTATTTATCTCAAATGGTTGGTGAGAAACTCACGATTAAGAATATGCCCATTGTACGGGAGTTTGATGATGTCTTTCCGGAGGAATTGTCGGGTCTTCCACCAAATCGTGAAGTTGAGTTTTCAATAGAACTCGTACCGGGTGCTTTGCCTATTTCAAAGACACCTTATAGAATGGCCCCAATTGAGTTGCAGGAATTGAAGAAGCAACTCCAAGAGAATCTTGATAAGGGATTCATACGCCCTAGTGCGTCACCTTGGGGAGCACCTGTTCTATTTGTTAAGAAGAAAGATGGATCAATGAGACTTTGCATTGATTATCGAGAAATTAACAAGATCACTATCAAGAACAAATATCCTCTCCCACGCATTGATGACTTATTTGACCAACTACGCGGAGCTCAATACTTTTCCAAGATTGATCTTCGTTCAGGGTATCATCAATTAAGGGTCAAAAGGGAGGATATACCAAAGACGGCTTTCCGTACAAGGTATGGACACTATGAATTTATAGTGATGCCATTTGGTCTTACTAATGCCCCTGCTATCTTCATGGATCTAATTAATAGAGTCTTTAGAGACTATCTTGATCAATTTGTGGTAGTCTTTATAGACGATATTCTTGTCTATTCAAAGAGCAAGGAAGAGCATGAAGATCACTTGAGAATTATATTGAAGACCCTGAGAAAAGAGAAGCTTTATGCCAAATTTACCAAGTGTGAATTTTGGCTTCCAAAAGTTGCATTTTTGGGTCATATAATCTCAAAAGAGGGGATATCTGTGGATCCAGCAAAAACAGATGTTATCGAAAGATGGTCAAGACCAATAACAGTAACTGAGATCCGAAGTTTTCTTGGTTTGGCTGGTTATTATCGGCATTTTGTAAAAGATTTTTCACGATTATCTAATCCACTCACCAAGTTGACTCGGAAAGGAGTTAAGTTTGTCTGGACAGAGGAATGTGAAGAGAATTTCAAGGAGTTGAAAAGAAGGTTATCCAGTGCACCTGTGCTCACACTGCCTTGTAGTGGAGAAAGTTTTATGATCTACAGTGATGCATCCAAGAAGGGATTGGGGTGTGTTCTTATGCAAAATGATATGGTGATAGCTTATGCCTCACGACAGTTGAAAATCCATGAGCAAAATTACCCAACACATGATTTGGAGTTGGCTGCGGTAATCTTTGCATTAAAGATTTGGAGGCATTACCTTTATGGTGAAAGGTGTGATATTTATACTGATCATAAAAGTTTAAAGTATATTTTCACACAAAAGGAGTTGAATATGCGTCAAAGAAGATGGTTGGAGCTGATTAAGGATTATGACTGCTCAATCCATTACCACCCTGGGAAAGCAAACAAGGTGGCAGATGCATTAAGTCGACAAGACCATGCTAGTTTATCCATGATGAGGATCACAAAAGATCCAATATTTATGGATTTACAAAGGATGGATCTTGGAATTATAATGGAAGGGGAAAAATCTTATCTTTCTCAAATGAATGTTCAACCATCTATACATGTGAAGATTAAAGAGGCACAGAAAGAAGATGTCGAGTTACAAAAGAAGGTGAGAAATGTTCCTGAATTCAACCTTGATTGTGATGGGATAATAAAGTTTAGGAATCGGGTTTGCGTTCCTCCTATCCCCGAATTAAAGAAAGAGCTGCTGGATGAGGCTCATAGTTCTTCATTCTCTATTCATCCTGGAAGCACGAAGATGTATAGGGACCTGAAAGAGTACTTCTGGTGGGATGGCATGAAAAGAGATGTTGCTGAATATGTCTCTCGATGCTTGGTTTGTCAACAAGTTAAAGCTGAGAGACAGAAGTCTAAGGGGATGTTACAACCATTACCCATACCCGAATGGAAATGGGAAAACATCACTATGGACTTTGTCACAGGACTTCCTAAAACATCCAAAGGCAATAATGCTATCTGGGTCATAGTTGATCGTCTTACAAAGTCTGCACACTTCATTGCTATTAGAGAGGATTTCTCTCTAGATCAGCTTGCCAGGATATATGTAAAGGAAGTGGTAAGATTGCATGGAGTACCACTTTCTATTATATCTGATCGGGATCTGAGATTTACCTCGAAGTTCTGGCGAAGTCTTCAGCATACTCTGGATACAGAGTTGAGTTTCAGCACTGCTTATCATCCCCAGACAGACGGTCAGTCTGAGAGAACAATTCAAACCCTAGAAGATATGTTGAGAGCTTGCTCTATGGATTTCAAAGGAGGTTGGGATCAACACCTACCTTTGGTGGAATTTTCTTATAATAATAGCTTTCACTCCAGTATTCAGATGGCTCCTTATGAAGCTCTCTATGGAAAGAAATGCAGGACTCCAACTTGCTGGGATGAAGTTGGGGAAAGAAAGCTATTAGGACCTGATCTCATTGATGAAATGGCAGAAAAGGTTAGATCTATTCAACAACACATAAGAGCAGCTCAGAGTCGACAGAAAAGTTATGCCGACAACCGAAGAAAAGACCTAGAGTTTGAAGTGGGTGATAAAGTGTTCTTACGAATATCTCCCTGGAAGAGGGTTATGAGATTTGGAAAGAAGGGGAAGTTGAGCCCTAGATATATCGGTCCTTTTGAAATACTGGATCGTGTTGGGAAGGTAGCTTACCGATTGGCGCTTCCACCGAATCTCTCTCAAGTTCACGATGTGTTCCATGTATCTCTCCTGAGAAAGTACACACCAGATCCTTCACATGTACTCAGCTCAGAAGTTGTACCGTTGGAGCAAGATCTTTCTTATGAAGAACAGCCGATAGAGATTCTGGATCGTAGCGAAAAAGTCCTACGAAACAAGACCACTCGCTTGATGAAAGTTTTATGGAGGAACCCCCAACTTGAAGAAGCTACATGGGAGCTTGAGGATATGATGAGGGAGAAGTATCCTCATCTGTTTGTTACAAAGTGACGAATTTCGAGGGCGAAATTCTTTTTAAGGGGGGTAGAATGTAACACCCGAGACTTTTATGTTATATAAATCATCAAAGGAATCTTTTTCTACACAACACTTGCTTGGCTTGCTTTACACGCAATCGCGACCTTCCTCGATAGCTTGCGTCGTACGCAATACCGAGTTTCACTAAACAACAATATGCTATTAAAACTAGCCGTTATGAATAGTAATAACCACTTTTTGAAAATTTATAAATTTTATTTTTCAAAATGGACTTCATTTTTGGACTCAGAATATCGAAATTAGCCTAGGGTGAAATTTTGGTATTTTTCTGAAAACTTTCAATTTTTGATGAATAGTGAAACCACTAAGTGGTAGGTTAAAAACTGAATTTTGCATAAAACTTAATTTTACCGCTTCTGTGAATGGAATTTCGAAAATCCGAGAGACACGGTTAATATCAAGGACTAAAATGTGGTTCAATAAGATGAAAATAATTTTTTGGTGAATAGTAACTTTTTACTTTTTTTTACCGCGGTTAATAGTAAATAGGGTAACTAAGGGTAAATATGATATTACTATTACCCTAACACATGTCCTAATTCTATTGGACAAGTGTAATTCGACCAAAAACAAACTTAGGAATAAAATATGACCATTTAGGCCCACTTGGATTAGATTAGGACATTTATTATTAATTTATTTAAAGAAGGGTTAAAATAGTTAAAATCAAAGTTTAATAAGAAAATCATTTTTAATATGGGGTTATACATAAGATAAATTCGATTGTAAATATTCATTAGAAAGATAAAAAGATTTCCTACATGATGGTATTTTATTTGTAATTTTTAGACATCAAATAATTTAATTTATTTTGACACAAAGATGATGCAGTAATTATCTTATTAATGAAATATTGACAAAATTAATAATATAAATACCAAAATAAATGTAATTTGAGACTTTTTATGAATTCCACTAATTTTCTAGGTTACTATGATATATTAATGTTGATTTAATCAACTTGGTTCGAACATATAATTCTGTTATGACTTTCACAAAAAAATCATATATCAAATAGTGTCAAAATTGACACAAAATAGTTTTTAAATCAAATATTATATTATTAATTTTTATTTTATTCCTAAAAATCTAAGGTTCGGCCAAATGACTTAGATAAGGATATATATATTAATAATAAACAATTTGGGGTTCGTTTGGCATGTTATAGTAAGTGTATTAACCATATAGTGAAAGAAAACAAAAAGACACGGTAAAAGTTAAATTAATTAACTTAGAGTTAAATCTAATTGATAAGGTTAAAATAATATCCTAAACTTGTCTAAATTCTATTGGTTGATAGGATTTCGACCCATCCCCACTTTAGCTTCGAAATAAGACCCTTTGGAACCATTATGAACCAATTTTGACTTTAATATAAAATAATATTTTGAGATATTCCTAAGGTGCCCCTCTCCTCCCTTATAAAAGGGCACCTCCTCCCCCTCCTCCTCACACCAATTTGAGCACTCAAGCTCGGCCAACCCCTGCCATTTTCCCTTCTCCACTTCCCTAGAATAATCCTAGAGGTCCTGGTCTTCTTCAAAGACCAATCTTAGTTCCCTAAGTGAAGGATTCAAAGAGGCGTTTCAAAGAAGAGGTAATAACCATTACCGATCTTTTCAATTTCTTTCTTCTTCAACTTCTTCTTCTTTAGTTGTTTCATGATAAAGTAATAACATCAGTATTACTTACATACTGATATGTTATTATAAATATGAAACAACCCTAATTAACCTTCTATCCATCCTACGGAAAAATGAAATCACCGCGCGTGCGTACGTACGGAATACCGTCTCCACGCCGTGGTGTAATCTATTTTCCACCATAACCTTACAAGGATGGGTATAATGGTGTAATGAGTAACTATATATGATTATTATGAAGTAATATTGATACTGAAATAATATATATATATACTCCAATACAATTCCACGATCATAGGAACGATATCATCACTCGTGCGTACGTACGGAATACCGTCTCCACGATGTGATGCGACTCGTTCTACATGATCTTCATTTAATAATGATTATATAAATGAATTGAATGAATGAATATGGTATATACTACACTAATACCATTCTGGAAATGAATTATCTATAACCTAAAGATAAGAATAAGAATTTACTCGACAAAACACGCATAAGAACAAAAAGTTATAAAGACCCGAGTAACAAGTAACAATGAAATATTACTAACAAGAAGCTAATAATATGACCATATATGATATCATATAAATATGTATGATTCTGGAATAAGTCAATAACATTATTTAAACCATTATACAGGAGCTTCGGACACGTACAAAGCTAATCGGACCTAAGGTAAGGGAAATATCACAATCTCATTTTTATCCGAGATTGTTTATTCGTAAGTATTTACTGGGGTGTATTTTATCATCCACATCCATGTTACCTCAATATGTAATATTGTTTCCATCCACTTGCAATAGTTTAAATCCAATTTTACCCTTAGGTGAGTTTTTAGTAAAGAATATGAAAGGGATCTTTTGTCGTTTTTCCGTACGAGGTACTTGTTGACTTTTCCGACAAAAGTACGAAGAATTTTTTTTTAACTTATACGGCATGAATGGATTTTTAAAACATTACTTCAAATAAGATTCCTTTACAAGTTTTCAAGTTTATTTTTAATCAACTACTTTTATTTTAAAGTTGTATGAAATGTTATGAAAGGAAAAATGTTTTTGAATAAGAAAGGATATTTTCCTCAAGAATTCAATTCAAGTGTTTTATCAAAATTATTTTCCATCTAAGATAATAAAGGGTTCTATTTCTATCCATATTTTTACATTGATTTGACTATGTTGTGATGGAATTATGTTTATGAATTCCTTTATCTTATATGAATTGAATTATGATGTCATGATGTTTCAAGAATCCCATTTTTGTTACATGTGTTATACGATGATGTATGATTTATGATTATGTGGCACACATAAGAAAGGATTCATTATAAGATGGGTGGGACCTATATCTCCCTCCAATGCATTGGGTAATGATTTTATATCTCATGAGATAGACATGGCTGGAACGGAAGGTTATTTCGGTTCAGTGATACAGGACTGAAACGAGGAGTGAACTCGGTTCAGAAAGGGACTTTGTCCACTAAGATAGTCTTGGCAATGAGTCATGACTAACAAGAAATGATTTTCCATGATTATGTGTGCATGCCACAAAGATTCAAGTTTTATGTTATGATTATGGGGATCTCATTTTCACTTCTATGATTTATTCCATGTTAAGATATTATGATCTATTTTGCAGGTTTTAATTTTCAAAAAGATATGATATGATTTTTATTTCCTTTATTTGCCCTTGCTGAGCATTTGAGCTCACCCTTTTATGTTTTCTTTTCCCCAGGTCAGGAAGATGGATATTAAGTAGAATATTCTAAAAGGGACCCTAGATATGATGAAATAAATGGGAGACACTGTAGAAGATTTATGAACCAGTTGTTTATGTTTCCCAGTTTCTAAAGACACTATACCTATACGGTCCTTTGTGGTTTTGTCATATGTTGTAATAAGTGTGCTTCAATTTTGAAGTATTAACAATGTATGTAAAGTGTGGGTCGTTATAGTTGGTATCAAAGGAAAGGTATAGTCAACCTTTGGAAACTAGGATGTGAAAGCCTTAGTAAGAACCCTAAGGATAAGTCTAAGCATAGAACACAATCTTAGTGTTTTAGAAATGGCCTTGAATAACCTAGGATAAGACCTTAAGCAAGAAAATTTTATTCTTGAATTATGTGGTTTCCTATTATAATTAGTGTTGCTCACACTATTCTTCTTGGTTTTAGTCAATGGTTGGAACCCGAAGGAACCGTGTTAATGCGGAATGCGATGGGCAATGCAATGATTGTCCCCCTGAGCAACCAAACGATATGGGAGCTGGAATGCAAAATCTTGTAGCCATGCTCACACAACTTTCTCAAGCTATGAATCATGCAGGATTTCCAAACGAACAAAGGAGGGAGCAACATTCTGTTGAATCCTTCATGAGGCAGCGTCCACCTTCTTTCAGCGGGTCTACTGATCCATTAGTTGCTGAACAATGGATTAGTACTACTGAAAAGATATTTTCAGTTCTTCAATGTTCTGAGCATGATAAAGTCATCCTAGCAGTGTATCGTTTGGAAGGAGATGCTGATCAATGGTGGAATCTTGTTAAGAATACAAGGCAAAGGGATGAAATTGAGTCTATGGAATGGGACGAGTTCAAGAACTTATTTTTCAATAAGTACTTCCCTCGTATTCTCCGAACAAAGATGGAGAAAGAGTTCCTTGAACTGAAGCAAAGGGATGATGAATCTGTTAGTACCTATGAAGCAAATTTTACAAGACTTGCAAGGTACGCTTCTGGTATTATTATCCAACCTGAGAGTAAGATCGATCGATTCTTTAGTGGCTTAAAACCAAGTCTTCGAAGGGCGTTAGCCATAAGGGACTTCAATAGCTATGAGGAAATCGTTCGATGTGCTCTCAAAGTCGAGATGGAGATTGGAGTAACCCATCAGTCACATGGGTTTGATAAGAAGAGGAAGATGTAATTCAAAGAAAAATCTAAAGAGCACACGGAAAAGAAGATGAACTTTCCCTTATGCTCAAAGTGTGGAAAGAAACATGGAGGGAGTTGTCTTAAAGGGACAAGTAAATGTTTTAAATGTGGAAAGGAAGTTCATCGGGCATTTGAATGCCGTGATAATGGGAAGAAGATGTCTAATGATGCAAACAAAGGAAGGGATACACAGAATGAACCTGCTACACTTCAATGTTTCAAGTGCAAGGAGATGGGGCATTATGCCAATCAATGCCCAAATCCAAGGGTTGATGATGATGGTCGACGTCAACAAACTCTTAAGGCTAAAGACAAAGGAAAGTCACATGCAATTTCTATCAGCGATGTGGAGTACGATAACGATGTGGTGAAAGGTACACTTACCATCCACTCTAAAGTAGCAAATGTTTTATTTGATTCTGGATCCACCCACTCTTTTATTTCTAAAAAATTTTCTAAGGGTATCACCGTATTACCTCAACAATTAGATGTTGAGTTAGCTGTGACAACACCTAATGGCACATCAATCGCATCAAAAGTTTATAATTCTTCTCCGATCGAAGTTTGTGGGAAAGTGATTCCTGCAAATCTTGTAATCCTTCCCTTAGTGGAATTTGATGTGATTCTTGGCATGGATTGGCTTTCTCTACATGGAGCTCATATCGATTGCCAAAGAAGGGAAGTCACATTTCATATTCCAGATCAATCTACGATCGTATACCAATGCAAGGATGAACATAACCTTCCAGTGGAAATTTCTTCCATCTTATGGGTATTGATTCCACTAAATGAAGGTTATTTATCTCAAATGGTTGGTGAGAAACTCACGATTAAGAATATGCCCATTGTACGGGAGTTTGATGATGTCTTTCCGGAGGAATTGCCGGGTCTTCCACCAAATCGTGAAGTTGAGTTTTCAATAGAACTCGTACCGGGTGCTTTGCCTATTTCAAAGACACCTTATAGAATGGCCCCAATTGAGTTGCAGGAATTGAAGAAGCAACTCCAAGAGAATCTTGATAAGGGATTCATACGCCCTAGTGCGTCACCTTGGGGAGCACCTGTTCTATTTGTTAAGAAGAAAGATGGATCAATGAGACTTTGCATTGATTATCGAGAAATTAACAAGATCACTATCAAGAACAAATATCCTCTCCCACGCATTGATGACTTATTTGACCAACTACGCGGAGCTCAATACTTTTCCAAGATTGATCTTCGTTCAGGGTATCATCAATTAAGGGTCAAAAGGGAGGATATACCAAAGACGGCTTTCCGTACAAGGTATGGACACTATGAATTTATAGTGATGCCATTTGGTCTTACTAATGCCCCTGCTATCTTCATGGATCTAATTAATAGAGTCTTTAGAGACTATCTTGATCAATTTGTGGTAGTCTTTATAGACGATATTCTTGTCTATTCAAAGAGCAAGGAAGAGCATGAAGATCACTTGAGAATTATATTGAAGACCCTGAGAAAAGAGAAGCTTTATGCCAAATTTACCAAGTGTGAATTTTGGCTTCCAAAAGTTGCATTTTTGGGTCATATAATCTCAAAAGAGGGGATATCTGTGGATCCAGCAAAAACAGATGTTATCGAAAGATGGTCAAGACCAATAACAGTAACTGAGATCCGAAGTTTTCTTGGTTTGGCTGGTTATTATCGGCATTTTGTAAAAGATTTTTCACGATTATCTAATCCACTCACCAAGTTGACTCGGAAAGGAGTTAAGTTTGTCTGGACAGAGGAATGTGAAGAGAATTTCAAGGAGTTGAAAAGAAGGTTATCCAGTGCACCTGTGCTCACACTGCCTTGTAGTGGAGAAAGTTTTATGATCTACAGTGATGCATCCAAGAAGGGATTGGGGTGTGTTCTTATGCAAAATGATATGGTGATAGCTTATGCCTCACGACAGTTGAAAATCCATGAGCAAAATTACCCAACACATGATTTGGAGTTGGCTGCGGTAATCTTTGCATTAAAGATTTGGAGGCATTACCTTTATGGTGAAAGGTGTGATATTTATACTGATCATAAAAGTTTAAAGTATATTTTCACACAAAAGGAGTTGAATATGCGTCAAAGAAGATGGTTGGAGCTGATTAAGGATTATGACTGCTCAATCCATTACCACCCTGGGAAAGCAAACAAGGTGGCAGATGCATTAAGTCGACAAGACCATGCTAGTTTATCCATGATGAGGATCACAAAAGATCCAATATTTATGGATTTACAAAGGATGGATCTTGGAATTATAATGGAAGGGGAAAAATCTTATCTTTCTCAAATGAATGTTCAACCATCTATACATGTGAAGATTAAAGAGGCACAGAAAGAAGATGTCGAGTTACAAAAGAAGGTGAGAAATGTTCCTGAATTCAACCTTGATTGTGATGGGATAATAAAGTTTAGGAATCGGGTTTGCGTTCCTCCTATCCCCGAATTAAAGAAAGAGCTGCTGGATGAGGCTCATAGTTCTTCATTCTCTATTCATCCTGGAAGCACGAAGATGTATAGGGACCTGAAAGAGTACTTCTGGTGGGATGGCATGAAAAGAGATGTTGCTGAATATGTCTCTCGATGCTTGGTTTGTCAACAAGTTAAAGCTGAGAGACAGAAGTCTAAGGGGATGTTACAACCATTACCCATACCCGAATGGAAATGGGAAAACATCACTATGGACTTTGTCACAGGACTTCCTAAAACATCCAAAGGCAATAATGCTATCTGGGTCATAGTTGATCGTCTTACAAAGTCTGCACACTTCATTGCTATTAGAGAGGATTTCTCTCTAGATCAGCTTGCCAGGATATATGTAAAGGAAGTGGTAAGATTGCATGGAGTACCACTTTCTATTATATCTGATCGGGATCTGAGATTTACCTCGAAGTTCTGGCGAAGTCTTCAGCATACTCTGGATACAGAGTTGAGTTTCAGCACTGCTTATCATCCCCAGACAGACGGTCAGTCTGAGAGAACAATTCAAACCCTAGAAGATATGTTGAGAGCTTGCTCTATGGATTTCAAAGGAGGTTGGGATCAACACCTACCTTTGGTGGAATTTTCTTATAATAATAGCTTTCACTCCAGTATTCAGATGGCTCCTTATGAAGCTCTCTATGGAAAGAAATGCAGGACTCCAACTTGCTGGGATGAAGTTGGGGAAAGAAAGCTATTAGGACCTGATCTCATTGATGAAATGGCAGAAAAGGTTAGATCTATTCAACAACACATAAGAGCAGCTCAGAGTCGACAGAAAAGTTATGCCGACAACCGAAGAAAAGACCTAGAGTTTGAAGTGGGTGATAAAGTGTTCTTACGAATATCTCCCTGGAAGAGGGTTATGAGATTTGGAAAGAAGGGGAAGTTGAGCCCTAGATATATCGGTCCTTTTGAAATACTGGATCGTGTTGGGAAGGTAGCTTACCGATTGGCGCTTCCACCGAATCTCTCTCAAGTTCACGATGTGTTCCATGTATCTCTCCTGAGAAAGTACACACCAGATCCTTCACATGTACTCAGCTCAGAAGTTGTACCGTTGGAGCAAGATCTTTCTTATGAAGAACAGCCGATAGAGATTCTGGATCGTAGCGAAAAAGTCCTACGAAACAAGACCACTCGCTTGATGAAAGTTTTATGGAGGAACCCCCAACTTGAAGAAGCTACATGGGAGCTTGAGGATATGATGAGGGAGAAGTATCCTCATCTGTTTGTTACAAAGTGACGAATTTCGAGGGCGAAATTCTTTTTAAGGGGGGTAGAATGTAACACCCGAGACTTTTATGTTATATAAATCATCAAAGGAATCTTTTTCTACACAACACTTGCTTGGCTTGCTTTACACGCAATCGCGACCTTCCTCGATAGCTTGCGTCGTACGCAATACCGAGTTTCACTAAACAACAATATGCTATTAAAACTAGCCGTTATGAATAGTAATAACCACTTTTTGAAAATTTATAAATTTTATTTTTCAAAATGGACTTCATTTTTGGACTCAGAATATCGAAATTAGCTAGGGTGAAATTTTGGTATTTTTCTGAAAACTTTCAATTTTTGATGAATAGTGAAACCACTAAGTGGTAGGTTAAAAACTGAATTTTGCATAAAACTTAATTTTACCGCTTCTGTGAATGGAATTTCGAAAATCCGAGAGACACGGTTAATATCAAGGACTAAAATGTGGTTCAATAAGATGAAAATAATTTTTTGGTGAATAGTAACTTTTTACTTTTTTTTACCGCGGTTAATAGTAAATAGGGTAACTAAGGGTAAATATGATATTACTATTACCCTAACACATGTCCTAATTCTATTGGACAAGTGTAATTCGACCAAAAACAAACTTAGGAATAAAATATGACCATTTAGGCCCACTTGGATTAGATTAGGACATTTATTATTAATTTATTTAAAGAAGGGTTAAAATAGTTAAAATCAAAGTTTAATAAGAAAATCATTTTTAATATGGGGTTATACATAAGATAAATTCGATTGTAAATATTCATTAGAAAGATAAAAAGATTTCCTACATGATGGTATTTTATTTGTAATTTTTAGACATCAAATAATTTAATTTATTTTGACACAAAGATGATGCAGTAATTATCTTATTAATGAAATATTGACAAAATTAATAATATAAATACCAAAATAAATGTAATTTGAGACTTTTTATGAATTCCACTAATTTTCTAGGTTACTATGATATATTAATGTTGATTTAATCAACTTGGTTCGAACATATAATTCTGTTATGACTTTCACAAAAAAATCATATATCAAATAGTGTCAAAATTGACACAAAATAGTTTTTAAATCAAATATTATATTATTAATTTTTATTTTATTCCTAAAAATCTAAGGTTCGGCCAAATGACTTAGATAAGGATATATATATTAATAATAAACAATTTGGGGTTCGTTTGGCATGTTATAGTAAGTGTATTAACCATATAGTGAAAGAAAACAAAAAGACACGGTAAAAGTTAAATTAATTAACTTAGAGTTAAATCTAATTGATAAGGTTAAAATAATATCCTAAACTTGTCTAAATTCTATTGGTTGATAGGATTTCGACCCATCCCCACTTTAGCTTCGAAATAAGACCCTTTGGAACCATTATGAACCAATTTTGACTTTAATATAAAATAATATTTTGAGATATTCCTAAGGTGCCCCTCTCCTCCCTTATAAAAGGGCACCTCCTCCCCCTCCTCCTCACACCAATTTGAGCACTCAAGCTCGGCCAACCCCTGCCATTTTCCCTTCTCCACTTCCCTAGAATAATCCTAGAGGTCCTGGTCTTCTTCAAAGACCAATCTTAGTTCCCTAAGTGAAGGATTCAAAGAGGCGTTTCAAAGAAGAGGTAATAACCATTACCGATCTTTTCAATTTCTTTCTTCTTCAACTTCTTCTTCTTTAGTTGTTTCATGATAAAGTAATAACATCAGTATTACTTACATACTGATATGTTATTATAAATATGAAACAACCCTAATTAACCTTCTATCCATCCTACGGAAAAATGAAATCACCGCGCGTGCGTACGTACGGAATACCGTCTCCACGCCGTGGTGTAATCTATTTTCCACCATAACCTTACAAGGATGGGTATAATGGTGTAATGAGTAACTATATATGATTATTATGAAGTAATATTGATACTGAAATAATATATATATATACTCCAATACAATTCCACGATCATAGGAACGATATCATCACTCGTGCGTACGTACGGAATACCGTCTCCACGATGTGATGTGACTCGTTCTACATGATCTTCATTTAATAATGATTATATAAATGAATTGAATGAATGAATATGGTATATACTACACTAATACCATTCTGGAAATGAATTATCTATAACCTAAAGATAAGAATAAGAATTTACTCGACAAAACACGCATAAGAACAAAAAGTTATAAAGACCCGAGTAACAAGTAACAATGAAATATTACTAACAAGAAGCTAATAATATGACCATATATGATATCATATAAATATGTATGATTCTGGAATAAGTCAATAACATTATTTAAACCATTATACAGGAGCTTCGGACACGTACAAAGCTAATCGGACCTAAGGTAAGGGAAATATCACAATCTCATTTTTATCCGAGATTGTTTATTCGTAAGTATTTACTGGGGTGTATTTTATCATCCACATCCATGTTACCTCAATATGTAATATTGTTTCCATCCACTTGCAATAGTTTAAATCCAATTTTACCCTTATGTGAGTTTTTAGTAAAGAATATGAAAGGGATCTTTTGTCGTTTTTCCGTACGAGGTACTTGTTGACTTTTCCGACAAAAGTACGAAGAATTTTTTTTTTAACTTATACGGCATGAATGGATTTTTAAAACATTACTTCAAATAAGCTTCCTTTACAAGTTTTCAAGTTTATTTTTAATCAACTACTTTTATTTTAAAGTTGTATGACATGTTATGAAAGGAAAAATGTTTTTGAAGAAGAAAGAATATTTTCCTCAAGAATTCAATTCAAGTGTTTTATCAAAATTATTTTCCATCTAAGATAATAAAGGGTTCTATTTCTATCCATATTTTTACATTGATTTGACTATGTTGTGATGGAATTATGTTTATGAATTCCTTTATCTTATATGAATTGAATTATGATGTCATGATGTTTCAAGAATCCCATTTTTGTTACATGTGTTATACGATGATGTATGATTTATGATTATGTGGCACACATAAGAAAGGATTCATTATAAGATGGGTGGGACCTATATCTCCCTCCAATGCATTGGGTAATGATTTTATATCTCATGAGATAGACATGGCTGGAACGGAAGGTTATTTCGGTTCAGTGATACAGGACTGAAACGAGAAGTGAACTCGGTTCAGAAAGGGACTTTGTCCACTAAGATAGTCTTGGCAATGAGTCATGACTAACAAGAAATGATTTTCCATGATTATGTGTGCATGCCACAAAGATTCAAGTTTTATGTTATGATTATGGGGATCTCATTTTCACTTCTATGATTTATTCCATGTTAAGATATTATGATCTCTTTTGCAGGTTTTAATTTTCAAAAAGATATGATATGATTTTTATTTCCTTTATTTGCCCTTGCTGAGCATTTGAGCTCACCCTTTTATGTTTTCTTTTCCCCAGGTCAGGAAGATGGATATTAAGTAGAATATGCTAAAAGGGACCCTAGATATGATGAAATAAATGGGAGACACTGTAGAAGATTTATGAACCAGTTGTTTATGTTTCCCAGTTTCTAAAGACACTATACCTATACGGTCCTTTGTGGTTTTGTCATATGTTGTAATAAGTGTGCTTCAATTTTGAAGTATTAACAATGTATGTAAAGTGTGGGTCGTTATATAGATAATCACTAAAATATTCACATAACATTTCTATCTCAGGATTTATAAGTATTTAAACATTTCATTGGAGGTAGATATAAGTGTCACCCATCTCACAATCCATACATTTTTGTTCCACTTTAAAAACAATAATCACATCATAAAATAACCTATAAAAAGAAAAATGGGTTTCATGAAATTATCAAATGGTAACCCACAAAATAGCTTCAAAAATAAAATAAAATGATAAAAAACTTGTTCACCCAAATTAAATACATTATAAGAGAATATTAAAGGTGAATTCTGAAACACAACTCCATTAGAGGTAATTATTTTAGATAAAGATAATAAATTGGAAGAATAACTATTAAAATATAATTTCTTTAAAACCTTTGTAAATTGTTTATAAAATATAGTTCAAAATTATTTTGAAAAAAAAACATAAATATTAGAAGATACTTTTAAAAAAATATATTTTTAGAAATAAATAATCATGGAAGAATAATTTCCTTGAATGTGAATATGTGTGTTAGAATAAAATACAAGTTCTTGAAATTAAAATCATTTTATATCCAAAAAATATTCTTTTGTTGAAACCCACATCATTCTCATAATTAATAAAACATCCTTTTAAAAATTTATAAAGATAAATATGAGGGTAAAAATAGATAAAACAAAATATATTTCCAAATATTAATGAAAACATTGGTGGGAATGGAAAATAAGGACATGGGAAAAAAGGTTCATTAGAAAATATGGGAATTATTCATTTAAATATCACACTTTATAAATGAAATCATCATTAAAGAATACATAGATATAAAACATAATTCCTGATAAAATAAAAAGTTATTATATCATAATATAATCATATGGAAGATTAGAACCAAATTTTAACAATAAGCTTTGATAAAGAGGAGTATAACTCAATAAAAGGTATTTGAGTTATCAAAAAACATTACCTTGAGTGTCCGCTAACTCATATTTTCTCTAACCTACTATATAATAAAAATAATTAACTTAAGTACTTATTTAATGACATTATTCAAATTTATTAACCTTTATAAAAAAAAATTATAATCCTTCATTAAAAATATATTACTTAGTAATGTTATTTTTACACATGAAACAAAATTTGTTTATTTGTCTCATTAAAATATCATTTTAATTGAGACTATTCTTATTAATTGGTTTAAATTTCATAATTCCTAGATTATTCAAGATAGAATAATAATTATTTTCCAATTATTTCTTATGATTTATTTTCATTACGTGAAAGTCATGAATACGATTTTTGAAAATGGGGAACATAATAAACTAGTTTCGACATGTTTAATGATCGAAAGGTGGTATATTAATAAATATTTAAAATATTAATAAAACATTTATAGAATTATTAGGAAATATTAAATTAATTATTATTAAATTATATCACCATTATATGACATATAATAATTTTTTATGAAAAAACATTATAACATCATTTGTGTGGGTGGTAAAACCAACCCAAACAGTAACATTTTATAATGTCTTGATGAGTAATGGAATTTAGATAATGAGAATAGAAAATATTAAAAATCTTAAACATGTAATAATTATATTATATCCTTCTTAAATCCATTATTATAACAAAATAATATGGGTGGTTATGACAAATGAAATTCATTGTTTATAGAGGTAGTTGTCTGCATGTAGGCGCAATTAATGATCCCATTTCATAATGAATGGATGGAAAGATAGTATATGATAATTTTTTATAATAGGTTTATAAATTTTACATATTGAACATTATAATTCAACAAATTCATCCTTTTTACCATCTATGATATGCAGTGATGAAAAAAAATTAACATCGTATCATGGAAGTGGTACTAATCAATACGCAAAATCAATGTTATTTTTATTTTTCTTAGTGGATGGAAATGATTGAAGAATTTTTTTACAGTTAATATAATTAAATTTCAGTAAAATAATGATAATTATTTAATTATATTAATAATTTAATATAATATTATTAATTAGTAGATTAAAAGAAAGACTAAGAGAAAGTAATACTCTTATTAGATGCTTGAGTTTTCTCCTGGAAAACTCATTAGAAATGAAAGACTTAAGAAAAAATAAATATGAACATAAGCATATTTAAGTGGGATATATAAAATAGTAATAGTTTTAGGTGTAAATTATAAGGAAATATTGCAACAAGAAGTGGTGTAAATGATCCTCTTTTATAAGTGAAGATAAGGGTGGTTTTTGAAATACACATTTAATTTCAATAATGTTATTTCACTATTGAGGTTTCATGAGATTAAAAAAGTGGAAATGATGAAATGGGTAAGTTTCTTCCAATAAACACCTCAACCATCCATTTTGAAGTAATTTTTTAACATGTTTTTCCTATTTCCCATTAGTAAAAGACTTTTTACCATTTTTAATTTTTACCCAAGTAACCAATTTTTAAACTTAGAATTCAATTTTATTGACCAAAATTAAAATTGTACTTATTACCTAATTTTAACTTTAATATTTACAATTTTAAAATAATTTCATCATATAAATTTTCTAAAGGTTTAAGAAGTTAATTTTAAAGTAAATAAACATAATCATATAAATAATATTTTTGACGAAATGTCTTTTTAAGCTTAAAATTTATGTATCACCTAAAATTATCATGGTTAATAATTTAAATTGAATAAATTGAATTATTATAAAAAAAATTAAATTTATGAGTATTTTTAATCAATACAAAACTAAGTTTCACCTTAAAAAATTAAATTCAAAGAATATATTGAAAATAGAATTTTTATTAGAGTAACATTTTAATTTAGTTCTAAAAATATTAGCAATATGTTTTACATGGTCATATAATATTTTAAAGATAATAATGTTATTTATTAATTATATATTTTATTACTTAAAATTATTTTTAGTCTTATAGGTCATGTTTACATAATGATAAAATCACAAAAATCATAATTTTCATAAAGATCATATTTTTCAACTAAAAATCAATATTTTTGGAAAAAGATCAAAGTTTCATACTAAGTAAATTTTGGTATGCTAAGTTAAAAAAAGAATTTAATTTTATCAAATTAAAATTATAAAATTTTAAATTTTAGTATTTAAAATAATAAAATTAAATATAAGTAAAACTTCTTTTAAAGATAACTTTTCCCAATAATAAAACATATTAACTGTTTATCTTCTAAAGGTGATAGTTTTTAATTTTTTATCATATTAAACATTATTATATATTTATTAATAATTTTATTTTAATATATTTTGGTTAGTTTACATTGGGTATAGTTTTCAATGTAATATATCGAACATAACATCAGTTTTGCAAAGTCTAGAATTTGGGGTTATTGCAAGATTAACTGTAATCAGATAATAATATAAAAATTAATCATATAAAGAAATATTGTTTTTATAATATACGAATAATTATACATAGAATATGAATTTTTAATATCACATGATCCTATAAAATTAGTTATCATAATTAATCACATGTTGTGATCTTAATTCCATATATGGAAATTATCTAGAAACTATTTATTTAATAATTTTTATCTGAATTAAGAAAAAATTATTCCTTTATATTTTGTATTTTAATATAGAGAAATATTATTTATATAATATTTTAAATTCTATAATTGAATTTGAAATAATACGGATTTCTATAGGTAATTATGAATACCTTTATATGTTGTAAAATTACCTATTAAGGAACATTATTTAATTTTTTTATGATAATCTCAATGATGGAAATTAAGGAAATTATAAATAAGTTTTAAAATATTACCATTTTCTATTTAAATAAATGTTATTATATGGATGTCACATAATTATTATAAATAAGTTTTTATCAGATTAACTTCATGTTTTAAATGTTATTCTTCCCTAATAATGGACACATGTAGTGAATGAATATTATTAATTTGAATGTGGAAATTACTTTCTCTAGAATAAGGAATTAAGATTCAGTTACTCTTGGAATTATTCATGAGATAAAGACCTATAATCTGATGTGGAATTATTAAGCTACTTAATAAATTTGGATGATACTTATCTATATAATTCTGTGAATATTATATTATAATGGAAATTATCACATGTTAATGATATTTAATATTTCATGATGTGGAGATTAAATTATTGGTTGGGATTTTATGAGGGAATGTGTGTTATATTACCTCTTGAAATTTACTAGATAAAATGATTTATACTTGGTTGTATTTTTGAAATTATGTACCATTATTAGTATGATTTGGAATTGATAACAAAATAAAATCAATTATAATAATTTATTAAATGAAGAGGCGCGACTTCTCTTCTTGGAATTTATTAAATGTGAAAATAATTCTTAAATCATAGTATGTTGCTTCATAGTAGTTATTAGCTACAGCCTTAGGTTTCCTTGTGTGTAAAAACCTATACATATTAAATTTTTTAATTCATGATGGAATTAAAAAAAATATAAATATAAATATTTTGGGGTTGAACGAGCATGTTCTTATGTATGGGAGGCATAACTGACCCAATGTTATAGATGTAGTGCCTTCTTCTTGTGTGTGGAATTATACATTTGAAATGTATGTGTGTTCTTGATTTTATATCCTTGTTTATTATTATTGATATTTTCTTATGGATTATAACCCTTGAAGAGCAATGGACTATAGGCCCGGGTTTTTTTTATGATGATCAGTGATTGGTGGATAGGTAAACCATGTTGTAGTGATGGAAAGATTGATTACATTATGGATTGGGAGCCCAGGGATATTGTCATAGATGATGCTAGAGATTGTGGATTAGATTAATATTATATCAAATGGTGTGGGATTGACTCCAAGGTGGTCGGGGAGAGAATATAGATGATATTTCTCATAAATATTCATAATTCCTTCTTGATTCATGTTTGATGCCTAAGTGACCCGATATTATTTATATGATTAGTTTTCAACTACTGGATGAAGTTTTATATAATTAACCAGGATTGTATCTTTTAAGTGTTAGCTTAGGATGGGCCCTATAGTACTCAAATGTCTAAAAACATCATAAATTACTTGAAAAATGAATGGGGATGGTTTGGGGTGATTAAATGATAATGATATACTTGATATTATATCAATAGATTTTTAGTATTTTAGTCACTTGGATTAAATGATTAAAATGTTAATCTTGGAAATGATTATGGTAATAATTAATTAATGTATAATTAATTCATTCATTCATATGAATCTTGAATATTGTATTCTTATTTGATATCTAGAACATAGAATTGGAAATCAGGAGTCATGTGAGAACATAACGATAGATGAGTCTAAGGTTAAGTAGTTTATATTGGTGTGGCTTGTGTATGATATATTGTTTATTTTCTAGTTTCATATTATTCACCGCTATAGTTGGTATGGAAAATGACACCCAAATATTTTGGGGGTGTTTTATCTAATATCCAGTATAGTGAGGGAATGGATGGATAACTTCTTACTCCCCCCTACTCTCTATATAGGCACTGATGAGTAGGCATATTTTAGGATATAATGGCTTATAACATATGGTGATTTCCTACCAAGGATGTGATGACTCATAGTTTTTATATAAATTTATGTGAAAGATGTAATGCTTTGAGGTATAGAACATACTTATATTCATACATGGTGGGTGAGGCTTTCCATGGGTATACGTGTATGGGTTATGATGGATTGAGGTATAATGCATGTTCATAGGTTTTAGTGGATTCCCAACATATACATGGTTGTAGATGGGATAATGATGATGTGGACATGAGGAATAATGCTAACATGATATATTGGTCCCTACATGATATTTAGGTAGATAGAGATGAGGCATGACTCACATTAGGTGTGAGTTACTTATAGGAGGGATGAGATCATGATATGTGTCATTGGGAGTGAGAGTGAAAATATAATGGATAAGTGGAAGTGAGGTACCTTTATTTGTATATATTATTTTGATATAGAATGATTTTCTTCTATTTGTTATTTGGTGAGTGATCTGTGATGAGGATGGGAACATATAGTATTAACTATTTATGTGATGAGTTGTTTTAATTTATTTATTCACTAGGATTTACTATTCTTTTTCCACATTTTCCATGAGATATTTTCAGGAGGATCCTACTGAGTATACATGTTATGCTAATCCTAAATATATATATATATATATATATATAATATTTTTCATGTCAGCAGGATCTACTTGGTGATCAAGATATAGATTACTAGTTTGAGGAGTTTTTTAGGATCTATTTAATCTTTGTGATCATTGTTGAGGATTTATCTCATTAGTGTTTTCATTTTAGTTATATCTAGCTATGTATGGCATCACATCATTTATTGGGATTTATTCTTTGTTTATTATGATAAGGATCAATTTGGTGGTTTTTACCATCTTATTAATTACATATCAAATCTTTATAAGGGTAATACATCCCATGTGTGTGATTATATACCATTGGTTCTAGTCACTAACCAATTCCCAATTGCAGACAGGCTCTGGGCGTCATTATCTCTCTTTCTCTATTATCATCCCAAGAGGGGTACCTTTGGAAGGAAGGGGTGATGACATCTCATAGATAAAATTCAGGGGATACTATGTCCTACCTAGGAATATTAATAATTAATTTCATTTATTATCATGTGCCACCACTATATCCAAGGAAACATCCTAATCTTATCATAAATAAAATTTGGGGGGAAGTGTATCCCAACCAATAATCTAATTTATTAATTTCATTTATTACCAAGTGTAACCACAAGATCCTATGAATTATACTAAAAATATTATATATTATGTATGGAGGAATTTTTTTCCACCAATCCATATTATTTATTAATTTCATTTATTACCATGTGTAGATGTGACACCCTAAGATTTTTAAATAAAACTGTGTTCAATAGTGTAACATCCAAGTTTTTCTATGAGGTATGGAACCCCTTAAATTTTATTTTGAGCATTAATTTTTAACATAATGTTGGTACATAATATGGTAAAGGAGGTTTTGTTAGTATTTGGATCTTTTTTTATGCTCAAAGCACCAATGTTTTGAGAAACAACCTATGGATCATGGTTGGCACATGTTTAGTAGTAACCATGTGGATCAGCCATATGTCACGGTAAGAAGAAGTGTGTGGTTAATTATAACCATGCATAAGAGTCTAAATGTTCATTTGGGGTTCTATATAAAACTAAAGAGGGGTGTATGGGTTGTGCATTATTTTCCAAAAAATTCACCTATCCCACACCCTTAGTACCACTTAGGTAATAGAGTCGTATGGTTGGTGCATGGTTTGGCCAAACTATGTAGCCGAATTATGCACCTCATTAAAAGACATGGAAAATGACCATTTTTTCCATTTTGATTTAAAAACCTAAAACTCTACTTCTTCATTTAATTTTTCATATAATATGGATTTATGGGATCTCTTTCTTCCCCTATTCTTAGGAATTGAAGTCTCTCCTTCATCTAAGCTCTCTCTCTCTCACCGTTTGTCACATTGGAATCATATCAGTAAGTGCTTCAATATGTTACCTTCATTTCCTATTTTATCTCTCCATATTCAATGTTATTTCTATTCAATATAATATTCCCTATTTTCATGGTATTTTTCATTTCTTTTTATTTCTATCCTTCCATCCCATATCCGAGACTTATACTAGATGAGTGTTCCTATACCGCCATAAGGTAGATGGTCTATACCATTTCCCTCAAAGTCTCACCCATTTACAAATGTTTTCATTGTTCCACATGCTAGAATCTTCATTTGTTTCCTTTTAATTATGAAATATATTAAATTAATTGTGGTAACTATAACATAGACCTCTTATGATACCTATTGACCTGGTTGGAGGTTGGAACCTCCCTAAGGATCACCCCTTTGGGTGAGTCCTTATATATATGATCCTTGAAACCCATTACATGTGTTTTATTGACTTTTAAAAAGGAATTTGATTACGTTATAATAAATGAATAATTGTGATATAGTATGAAAAGTACCTTTCACTTGGACCCTTATTGTTTATGTGTTGCATGATTAAAAATGTGATAATTCCCATATCAACCATAGTAATTTGTAAATGAAAAGTAAATGTTTGGATTAAATAGAAAGGTAAATATGCATGGATCAACACATGGGATTTAATTATTTATAAATGGTGTCAAATTATTATATACCTTTTTCATATTAAAGTAATGGACAAACTTCATCCATCCTTGGATTTATAAGGTAATTCCTTGATCACTTAGAGGATGCCACCCTGATTCATTGAGATGATTCCCAAGGAAGATACCCACTTTAAAATTCAGTCTTTTTCTTATTATTACATGGATTCCTTAGTGTAGTGTGAATGATGCATTCAATTATTTATAGAAATTGGAATTCCTTGGATTATCTCCTTGGATACATCTTTATTTCTTTAGAAACATGACACCTTGGATCATCGCCTTGGGATCGAGTCATGCATAGCTCGG
The DNA here is from genome assembly GCA_963277665.1 of Viscum album. Lineage (NCBI taxonomy): Eukaryota > Viridiplantae > Streptophyta > Magnoliopsida > Santalales > Viscaceae > Viscum > Viscum album. Next base: position 793,206,364 of record OY728121.1, read on the forward strand.
GATTTAATTTAGAATTTATCTAAGGACTTGGTTAGAGATTTTACAATAGTTTAATTCTATGGTTTTACCACTTTGATTACACTTAGACCCATTATCTAGGATGCATGGTTATTTACTATGAGATGGAATGGCCTTCTAAGGTTAAGGATGTCTAGGTTTAACCTTGGGTCCTCTATCATTTTTACTATTACATGGTTACTCTCATCGTATTATTAGGATCTGAATTTTTATTGGTTACCTATTTAGAGACATGCATATGAGGTTGAAGTGGGTATGGTTGGTTGGGCTTCCCTTGAGGAACCCAAGTTCAAAATGGTTATTATCTCAGTTTCTTTTTATTGGTTATCACTTTAACTACATGAAACTATATTTATATTCACATTCTAGATTTTTTATAGACACCATTGGTGGTATTGTATTGAGTTTTACTCGCACCTTATTCAGGATGTTGGTTGTTACCTGGATTGAATTCATGGTTGTAGGTCGAGATAAGGTAAAGTGTCCCGCTTTGGCTATTTAATTCATGTAATACAATGGGGTATGGGAGTAGAGGACCAAGTTTGGTCTTAGGATGATTTTGGCATTTATCCATTTGGTATCTCTGTGTATTTTTTTAAAGAAATTACTAATGCTTGCATACTTTTAGTTTTTTTAAAGTATCATGACATTATCATAAATTGTATATGACTTGGATATTATAGTTACTCATTAGTTTATTATGTCTGGATGATTTAATTATACAAATTTATATCATAATTTTTGATTCCACAGTTTTTGTTTATCTACATGTTATTATTTATCATTATGCTCCACTCTCACATGAGGGAATAGTATCCCAACAGACACACCCTAGGCCCATGCTATTAGTCAGTAGCCCATAGCATTTGGTAAGGAATTATTTAGGTCATGTATCCAATCAGTTTTGGTTAATTTTTATTGAATCTGGTTTGGGGATTCATAGATGGTGTACAAAACATGCAACACCAAGCTTAAACGAACCACAAAATATTAATATTTAAATATAACCATTATAACCTAGTTGTTGAATTAGAGGGTAAGAATAGGATTAACCAAATTTTGAAATATATATACATATAAATGACCTACTCAATAAAAATTTATTGATTAATTCATAATAAATAAGCACTCTGTTTTTTGTAAATACATTTTATTCTTCAGAATAAGTCTTATTCATAAATTTTTTTTATTGATTTTTGTTATATGATATTATAATTAATTTCTAGAAATTTTAGAAATTAAATTTTATAAAATTTATATCATTTTTTTAATCATAATTTCAAAATTATATTAGAGTTAATTTTTGGAATTTTTCTTAAAAGAATGATTTTTCCATGAATAGTGAAAATACTATTTTTTATTGAAACTTTTATTTTTGTTACAAAAATTTAAAATGTTTCATTTTATTTTAAAATGGTTTAAAAGTAAAAAAACGTTCTCTTATATTATTTTTAATCCAATTAAGTTCATTGGAATCAATTTTAATTTTGAATTTGGTTTAAAAACGTTAAACTTAAAAGGCATTTTTTGAAAGATTGTTCTTTATTTCATTTTGTGTTTTCATCCTAAATTCATATCTACCAATTCTAGAAATTTCATATTGAAATTTGGATTCCATATTTTAAATCATGAGGTAAAAATTTGGTAAATAGGACCTTTTATTTTTAGTCATTATGAATAGTAACCTTGGTAAATTTTTGACACCTCTGTAAGGGTGAAGTGGGTAAAATAGGATTAAAACAATGGGATGAGGTCTCAAAATAAACCCAACACTTTCCTTTAAGATTTTATATGGGTTTAGTTCTTAAATTTACATAAAATCCTAGAATATGTTTCCACTTTGTGTGATATTTCTTTGATTAGGACCTTTATATTAATTTAAGAAAAGAATAAAATCAAAAAAGTCACTCTCTTGACTTTAATAAATCTAAATTTTTATTATAAGGATAAAAATAGGACAAGTTTGGTTATAAAAGTTTATTTTAAATAAAAACTATTTTTATCATTTTTATTTATTTTTAAGTTTTAGTGATTAAATTATTACCTTAAATGCTTTCACAACACCGTTATAGTATTTATTCAATTAAGAGAAAAATAAAATTAATTATTTTTAAAAATATGAAAGTAATATTTTTTTGAGTGAGTTACAATGATAAAATAATTTTATAGATATATATGACATATTATAGATGTTTTAAAAATATATACTTTAGTTACATATTTTTTTGATGTCTTTAAATTCAAATTAATTAAATAGTGTCAAAAATGAAATTATTGATATTTTATGAAAAATAGTATTTTATTAAATTACTTAAAAATCATAAAAACTTTAAAGAGGACAATTATGATAATATATGTTCAAAATTTTCATCCATTGTCCATTTATGGGTCAATTTTTACCTTATAAGTAAAATTATAACCCTTTAAGAGTGAAAAAAGGCGTTACCACAGATAAGGTTAAAATAGGTTATCTATGGGGTTAAACCAAAATATAAGGTTTAAAATACCACATAAACAAGTCAATATTTCATTAGTTGAAATTATTTAAACCATATAATATATTATCTTTGAAATTATGGAAACATTATACCACTTTAAAAAGAAAATTAATTTATTATATTTAAATATTTTTATTAATTTCATGTGTTTCATTTCATTCATTGTAAAAATAACCCACGTATCCTCTCCTACACACACCAACTAGAGACTATTTTCTTGACTAAAGCCTAAAAAACACATTATAAGAAACTTATCCAAGTTCTGGAGGTTTTTTTCTTCCTAAAATACCAACCCTATGTCCCTTAAGAGAATATCTAAATGAGCACTTTTAAAGAATAGGTGATCATCATTACTGACTCATTCAAATTTATTTATTCTTAAAATTCCTATAAATATATTATAAAAATACTAAAATAATAAATATAATGAGATGATATTATGATTATGGTACCACTATTTTCCATCTATTTTTCATCTTACGAAAAGTGAAAACATTACTCATGCATATGAACGGCTTACTGTCTCCACATAGATAGGTAATTTATTTTTCATCACCATACTTGGATGGTTATAAAGATTTATATAATGAATATATATGATATTTATTTATTTATTTAATAAAATTGTTGACTTGAATTGGTTATCCAATCCATGCCCCAAATAAATTTATTAAAAGAAAAAGTATCAGTACAAGCATGAGGTGTAAATAACTTACACCAGTAGGGACTAAAGGGGAATACAATTAAATAGTACAAAGAAAAAATCAAGCAACTCAAGAAAACAAAAATTGAATGTAGTCTAAGACTATAAGGAATCCATTAGAAAGAAATATTCAATAGACCACTTTGAAGGTGGAAAGAAGTCAAGAATATTTTCCTCCATATTACCTCATTCAAAAAAGACACTAAGTCATCAAGGATAATATCAAATTGATAATATTTCAAGAATAATTTTATAAAGGACAAAACTAGTACCTTGGTAGAAAGATTATCCTTGATAATTAACTAGAAAAAAAATTCCTAAAGTCTGGTAATTATGCCTCTTTCACATGTTGTTCCACCATTTCAGCAACTTCAAAAATATCATCTCCCTCCATGATCATAGGTACATAATGAATTAAATTTCATAGCAGTAGTATCTGTAATCTAGTACAGAAGAAGAAAACCCATATGCAACGTTCAAGGTCCCCAACTACAATATATGAAAATTTCTGTAGGCTCGACTTCAGATCAATATGATAAATAGATGAACACTTGGCTTGAAAAATAAAATTAATCAGCTTAAACTGAAACAGTGTAGATCTAACCTGAGAGATCAAAATCCAAGTCCAAACGTAACTATCAAGCCCAAACCACATCATGACTCAACAAAAAAAATGAGCAGCTCTAAAAACAGAGGGCACATACTCTAGCTCTCTCACCCAAATAGGCTAACCATACCCATCCAGAAATAGGTTAACTCTAATGGGAATTGAAAGAAAGCATAAAAACAAGTAGCAGAAGCAAAAAATAAATATCACCATTGAATGGAGCTTTTGAATGGTATAAATAATTCCCAAATAACATATCTAAATTTAAATTCAGGATTTATTTTGTATCCATCAACCATCCTGATGAACATACATTTCCTATTTTGAAGGTATATCTCAGCTGAAATATCACCATTGATGTATTTCTGAAATTTATTTTCATCCTATTCATCCATCCATGCAATAATTTCATCGCTCACATCATCTGTATCCACAATTTTGTAGGCATCCCTATTTATAGGGTTTTTATCTTTATCATATTCCTCCTCTTCTGAATCAGGGGTTCAATAACTATCGGATGTTTTGGAGGCTCATCATTTTCTTTCCTACAAGGATAAAATGATCTTGTAACTATTTTTCTCTCAAGAGTTTAATAGTCCCTATTTTTCATAGTTTTCTTGGGACTCAATGTGATGTATCCATTAGTATCCACCATCGACTTTTTCCCCTTCCTAGAGCACTATTTGAAGTATTCTTACCCAATTTGATTAGTTTTATCATCATCCTTGTGTAAAGAATCACTAAAGTTAGAGAGGTCACAATGTTTCTTATCTCGTGTGTCATTTGATTCTAGTTGTTTCTTTTATTCCTCCACCGGCATAGGAGTGACAATGTTGATACGTGTGGTAGAATACTAGGAAGTAAAAAAGGCCTAAAATTCCTTTATTTTCAGAAGGATGGTCATCGTTAACTAAAATATCCTTTCTCACATCAATCCTATACCCTATATTAGATATCCTAGGGGTCCAAAGTAACTGTATGGATAACATTGGTCCCATCAAATACATTATTATACTTGTTTTTTTAATCCAAGTGGATTTTTTAGCCTCAGGATACTCTGATGTATATCCAAAATCTTTTTAAGTGTGTCCAAGAATGAGGAAAAAAGAACAATAATCTAGAATCCTTTTATAAACAACCTTCTAAAATAATCCACGGTCACCATTATGGATCCATATTTGAGGGGTAAGATCCTGAGAAATATCAATTTCAACACAAATCCTAGCAACAGATGATCTAGAGAGATTCTTCGTCAACAAATCCAGCTTCAATGGATTACCAATGAGTGTGTAGATTGGTAATAGAGAAGGGTTTTTTTTTATAAGTGAAATGGTATCCCAGGGAAGATAGAAAAATAAGAATAGTGGGGGACTTGAAATTAGGACTTTCATGGAAAAACCCACAAAGTACCATGATATTTTCACCCATAGATGATAGTATTCATCCTCAAAAGAAAGAAAAAATACAACATTTAAGGAGTTTAGTAGGATAATATTAAATCCTAAAAACTTATTGCTTCAAAAGAGTTACTTAAGAATTTCAGTAGCGATGGAAGAATTTCCCAACAAGGATAAAATGAATATTAGAACAGTATAATTCATTTTTCTATATCTACCTCATATGTATGATTTTATATAATGAGTATATATAAAATTTATATCATTATTAAAATTCTAGAGATGATGAAACCATAATCAGGGTATAAGGACCAAAACTACCAAACAAAAACATACATGAAAAACAAATAAGTTATCACTCGAAATAGTGATTTTAATAAAGAATTATTAATAAATGGGTGATAAAAGGTAATAATTAAATCATATATGGTGTGATAAATATTATAATAGTTCTATAATATAATTATAATAAATAAATATTTATTATACAGGAGGTTCGAACAAATATGAAGGAATTTGGACCTAAGGTAAGAGTTTATTTCACAATCTCATCATTATTCATGATTATTTATGTTAAAATTTTCATTGGTGGAATTATTTTATCATTCTATATTAAACTCAATATATTTTCTTATCATCTATTTATTTATTGAAATTATAAATTTTCCTTTTTATTTTCCACTCTTTAAGTACTCAAGATATTGAAGTCATTTTTTAAGGAAAATCGACTTTGTTTTTCTACCCATTCAGGAATATTTTTCTTCCAATTTCATATTTTACTTAAAATGTTTAAAATAATATTTTTAATATTCTAAAATAAATTAATAAATAAATTTCTACACATTTTTTAATTTTAAAAAAAATTATTTAAAATGAATCTTCCAATCATTTTCCAAACAGTGTACTTTTTGACTTTTCTTACAAAAGTGTGAAAGAAATGTTTTTTAACTTATACTGAATGAACAGAATTTCCCACCATTATTACAAATCAATGTTTTGAATATTAATTTACAATATTATAAGTTTATTTTCAAAGAAAATGTTTTCCTTAATATTTTTGAAATTTTCATATTTTAAATAAGTGATTTCAATGTGAATATGAGTATTTTCCTCAAGAAATTTTCTAGTGATATCTTTGATGTATTTTCACCTATGTCAACATGAATTATTGAATATTATGATTTATAAATGTTATAATCAAAATATATTATCCACCATATTTTTATTGATGGTTTATGTTCAATTTTTCTTTTCAAAGTATTAACATTCTGTATTATAGTTCTTCCAATATGAATAGTTATTTATTTTTAAGGAATATTGATTAATTTGTGTTTTTTATTAATATAATTAATTAACTAGACTTATTAAGTGACTCGTGAGGCCTGGAATTACCTATCCCCTCAATGAATCGGTAGGTATTATGAGAAAACCCAGTTGGATATCCTTATTAAATGTTTTTTTTGGTGTATACCCATAGTTTAAACTTTCTTGGCATAGGCCTTAACAGTATGTTTCAGATATCCTTCATTATGCATTCCATCGTTATAAAATCATTTATTAATGTCCATGCGATTATTTTTTATAATATTAATGGATAAATTTCAAACTCATGTGATTATTTATACGGAATCATTTAATCTTCATTTTCTCTTGGAGTATTATTCATCATTGTCAATTTATTGATTAAATGGCATGTGTATTCTGTTATTTACCTTTCTATATTGATTTTACCTTATTTACTCATGATATATTCTGATGTACTTAACCCTTACTGAACATCTGAGCTCATCCTTATTTTTCTTCCTTTCTCTTAGATATAAAGAAGTAATATTTGAATGAGGTCAAGGATACTGAATATTTACTTTTACTATGTTTTGTATTTTATATTTTCAAATGTAATGTAATATTCAAGTATCTATCTAGTTTACCAAGAATAATAAACTATTTAGTTCATTGGGATGTGATTTCTTGTATCTAGTTCCAATGTAATAAAGTAACCACAGACTCTAGGCTACTGGGTTCAAGGTCATTACAATTGGTATCAGATGAAGTTTCATAGAAACTTTGGGAACTCAATTAATAAAAACATATATTAGGGAACATAACCTTATGACTGATTTTAACGATAATTCTAATTACAGGATAACATCATAATGTTTTGGTATGGTAGAGGATATTCATGTTTCCTAGAAATACATCCAAGTCTAGATACTACAAGTGGATGTGGTTTTGATGCAAATTCATCTAGGGGTAATAACCCTAAAAAGAGTTGGTCAAGTATAACCTGGCCATCATTCTGGTGCACGGTGAGTGTTCCCTTACTATGAAAATGGTTTGAAACTCCTGAGAGATATTATTAGGTTAATTCACATTTTCTTTACAAACCATTAATAAATATTTGTAATATTTATAATTTGATAATAATCTCAAAGAAACCAATATTATGATTCTAAGATTATCTATTCATACATTTTTCAATTTATGTTAATTTTTTCACTAGTTTCAAAATTATATATTATGAATCATAATATTTTGATCTGATTTGGTGTATTTCATTTTTTATAAATGAAACCTAGTGGAAGGAAATGAAATTGTATTAATTTATGTAATCTATGTAGGGATTTCTCTCCTAGGAAAGATAATGAAGCTAGAGTTGGAGCTAGAACTGAGAAAATTATAACTATATTTGGGAGGATGACTCAAGTTATGACTAATAACCTTTCCCATATAGATAATCCTATAGATATGCAATGTGTTATAACAATGTTATATTATATCATGTGGAAACAGCCTCCATCATTCAATGGAACCAAAAATTCATTTTTAGCTAAACAATGGATAGGTTCCTTAGAAAAGATATTTCTCACTTTGGGATATAATGAAAGGGAAAAGGTTTTCATGGTAGTTTATCATCTTATGGGTTATTTGTATCACTGGTGGTTATTGATTCAAAACACTAAGGATAAGGAGTAAATATCGATCTTGTAGTGGAATTATTCTAAGGTACTTTTATTGGAAAAATATTTTCCTCACAAACAACGAGTGGATTTGGAGAGACAATTTCTGAGTCTATGACAAAAGGAAGAGTAAAATGTTGCTAAGTATAAAACCAACTTTACAGGATTATAAAGGCATGTTGTGGACTATATACCTTATCCAAATAGTAATATTGACTATTTCTTTCAGGGGATAAATCCAATCCTTTCTATTTAACTAGTCTCCCAAACATTCTTAATAAATGAGGATATAGTATCATGTGCTATCAAGATAGAGAAATAATTCTATAAGTCATATGGATTCAAAATGATATAAAATAAGAATAGGTTGGAAGATTAAAAAATAGATTATGGGAGAAGAGGAATGAGGAATTTCCAACATGTATATTTATTGTAGGAAACAACAAGGTACTTTCTTAAATGGAAAAGGAATTTTCTATAAGTGTGGTGAAGAAGTTTATTATGATCGCATATAAAAGGGTAAGGTAGAATCCATAAAATTATAATGATTTAATGGTAAGGAGATGGGACACTATACCAACCAATGTCCCGAACGTTAAGGGAACTCCCCATAGAATAATCTAGGGGAAAAGTCCAAGCTTATATAATTACTATAGTCAAAGTGGAATAATTTAATTCTTTATATATTGGGATTCAATAATTATGTTATGTGAGTATTTTATCAAAGATATTTTGATTATAAGAATCATAAAACATATTAGGATTATTATGAAGTAGTTTTTATTTAATTATTTGTAAGTATATGTTGAATGGTATCGATAACCAAGAAAAGTGATTTTGTGATATTTTTGAGGAATACATGAATAAGATAAAGATAACCCTTAATATGTCCATGATGTTGAAGTAATAATGTTTATTTGGAACAAAGAGATGGTTTGAAATTGATGAAGTAAATTAGATAGTATTGGTGACCTTGAAAATGATTAGTTATTTGATGACAAATTAATTTATGGTAGAGTTTACTACATTTTTAGATCCATGGAATATATTTTATAATTTGTGAATTTATTTAATTAATAAGGATATAATTAATTTTTGGAATTAGTTATCTTTTCATTGAGGTTTTATGGTGATAAAAGTATTCAAATATTTTTTATGTGTCATTAAGAGATACTTTATATTGTTTAGGGGATTAATACTAAGTTGATTTTTGGAAATTTAGTGGTCATATTTATATATTTTTTATTTTGAATTTGGTCAGATGTATTTTGGAAAAGTTTTAAGTATAAATACTTATTGAGTGGATTAAGTTGAACTTTGGGTGTTACTATTGACGTTTTATAGATTAATAAATTATATTGGATAACTTATGCAAACCATTTTGGTTTTTTAAAATATTTAAATATAGACGAAAAGACTTTTCATTATTTGTGGAAATTATAAACCATTAAAAGTTAATTTTAACACTTTAGGCATAAAAAATTCATCTTGAATATTCATTTCTAGTAGTAAGAATGAAGTGTAAATTGATCAAAGAATGGCCAAAGGATGAAATTATCCTTATGAAATAGAAAGATATCATGTGAGTATATTTTATGTTTTCCTCTATCTTGATAGTAAAATAATCCCTCATCTTAAGGAAAATAATATTAAAATAAAAAAAATTATACTTTTAACTCATTTCTGATGAATCAATGGTCTTTTCACCCATAAAAAATTTATGGTTTTGTGGTCGTTAACTTTCTCATGACCATGTCCTCTATCACTCTTTATTAGTCCTTGGGCATTTCTTTTTCTCTTCCACATCCATATTTTCACTTCCCACTAATGTTCTCAAATTTGAAAACCTAGTTTTTTATTATTCCAAATGACCTTCATATTTCTATTTCCAATAGGTGGAAGTTTTATTAACTCTATTTATGAGGTAGTTTTTCAAAAAAGGTATTATCAAATGTCAAACCCTTAATTACCAAATACAAGTTAAAATTGTGACGGTTTAATTTAATAAAAGGGGGAGAATGTGGAACCCCATGATTTAAAAATAACATTATGTTCAATGTCTTTTATAACATGTAACACCGAGTTCAAACAAACCAAGAAATATTATTATTTAAATTTAATTGTTATAACCTAGCTGTTGAATTGGTGGGTATGAATAGTATTAACCACATTATAAAATATATATATATAAAAAGGACATACTCAATACAAATTTATTTATTTATTCCTAGAAAATAAGAACCCAATTTTTAGTAAAGACATTTTATTCTTCAAAATGTATTTTTTAAAAATTAATTTTTATTAATTTTTGTGAGAGAATATTATAATTAATTTCTAAAACTTTATAAATTTTATTTGATAACAAATTTATAATTTTTTTCAATCATCTTTTCAAAATTATCTTTGATATAATTTTTTATATTTTTCTTAAAAGATCAATTTTCCAATGAATACTGAAAAATAATTTTTTATTGAAAATTGTATTTTTTTCAATCATTTAAAAGTAGCATTTTTTTAGAAATGGATTAAAATTAAAATTATTTCTCATATATTATGACTAATACATTTAAGTTAATTTGAATAAATTTTATGATATAGATTATAAAAAAAAATTATACTTAAAAAGGCATTTTTCTAAAAAAAATCATTGTGTTTTGTGTTTTATATTAAATTAATTTATTCCACTTCTATAAATTAAATATTTAAAAATAGATTCCATATTTGGAATTAGTAGGTCTAAATTTGGTAAATATGACCCTTGTATTTACTTCATTATGAATAGTAACCTTGGTAAATTTGTATAACCTTAGTGAGGGTAAAATTGGTAAAATAGTGTTAAAACCATGAGATAAGGTCTCAAAATCAATCCAAAATTTACCTTTATCATATTGGATGGGTATAGTTAAAACATTTCTATAAAATTATAGAATATATATAAATTTTTTTCCACATTTCTTTGATTAGGACCATTATATTAATTTATGAAAATATTAAATACAAAATGTCACTCTCTTGAGTTTAATATCTATAAATTTTTATTGTAAGGATAAAAATTGGAAAATTTTGATAATAAATGTTTATTTTAATTATAAACTATTTTTTTAATCATGTTAATTTATTTCAAATTTTTAGTGATTCAATAATTACCTTAAATTATTATGCAACATTGATATTATATTTATTCAATTAATATAAAAATAAAATAAATTATTTCAACAACTCTAAAATTAATATTTTTTTGAGTGAGATACAGTGAAATGTGAATTTTATAGATATATATGAAATTTTACATATTTTTTAAAAGTATATATTTAGATTAATTTTTTTATGTATCTAAAGTCAAATTAAATGAATAGTGTCAAAAATAACATTATAGAAATTTTATGAAAAATAATACTTTATTAAATTATTTAAATATCATAGAAATTATGCAAAAATAAAATGAAACTATATATACCCTATCCTTTTACACATATTATTACATGGTTTTAAGCATAATTAACCATCAAATACAAACCAATGATTTTAAATTCTAGTGTCTTTGGAAGACTAGGTACATTATTAGAAAGCATGAAACCAAAAAAAGGCATATTTTATTTAAAATTCATAATGAGATTTTAACTTCATTTGTGCTCTTACATCTATATAGGATAAACTTCGGAATACATGAACAAAGTTATGAGCTAAAAACCAATTAAGGGAATAAACATAGGAATAAAGAATAGCACATGAGTTAAAAGGCATAACATTATGACATAAAAAAGGCATGGCACAATAATAAACATAAGGAAGCATAACATATTGAACATGAAATAATGTAATCACATATATATAGGAATGTTGAATAAACATACAACATGACATAAACCCGATTCAAGGCTATCTTTTAAGACTATATCACATGGTGGAGAAAGTCCCATAAAGGAATTAGGTTTAGTCTTTGTCCCAACATGACGTCTCATGAGACTAAAACATTACCCAATAAATTAGAGAACTATATCATCACACCAACCATAACATGTTCATGAATATGTTTTCCATATGAATAATCAAACATAAGGTCCAAACATAAGGGTTACCCATGGAAATAAATGGGTATCATAATCATGCCATAAAGAATAACCAAGGGGATATTAAAATGGTTTCCATGAAAGAATAGATTTAAATCATACATGGTAATTAATAAGGGAAAACAGTTATATATAATGCTAAATTATGTCTAACTAAATTTAAAACATGTAAAAAAAGTGTTTAAGAAACTTTAGAAATTATATATTCCTATTTTCCCATGAAAAAATGTCTTTTTTATTATTTTATACATTTTTTTATTATTTTAGCTCAAGAATATCAATATTATGGATTCCTATAACTAAATATATTAAAATTATTAGGTGAGTTCAAACCAATGTGTGCTTACCTCATTCATACATCATCCATGAATCAATAATTCATGTATTTGTTCAATACAATAAATTATTGTATTTGACTATTCACCAAAAAATATAGTATTTTATAAAAATCCCAGAAAAATCACCTTGATTGTTTTTCTACATATAGATTTAAAAAAATTAATCCATTTTATAAAAATAATTTTCTAATTATGAGAAATTTAATTTTAAATTTAAATCATCATTTATTCTAAAAATACTCATTTAAATATTATAACTTATTTTGTGACACTTGAAAAATTAATTAAGGTATTATAAAATTATCTTATAATCATAAGACAAAAAAATATTAATTTAAGAATCTATTTATGAAAATAAATTTTCTTTTAAATCATTAAATTAATTATAATATTTTAAAAAAACATTTACATTTTACAAAAAAAACAACACTTAATTTATCTTTTATTTTAATATTTATTTACTTATACCATGATATAAATATATCATATTTTCAATTATAAGATACCTAAATTTTATTTATACTTTCATTAGTGAGGTTATTATTCTATTTTTCATATTACTATTCTTAATGGTCATATTACTATTCCAACAGTCAAGTTACTATTCCATTGGTATAGGTTTCTTAATTTTTAGAAATACCTCTTATTTTATTCATTCTTAATTTACAAAGTTTTTATTATGTTATTTATGTGATTTATAATATATGACATAATTATATGAAAGGAATTTCCATTGATAAAATTATGGGTCTTTACATTCTTCCCCCCTTATGAAATTTCGCCCTCAAAATTTCGTTTTACATACAAAGGTGAAAATATTTGAGGGTAATTCTCCATTATTACATCATCTGGTTATCATGTCACCTATTCATACTTACGGTTCCACCATAATAATTTGACCAAGCGAGTAGTCTTGTTGCATAGAACATTATCTCTATGATCTAAGATCTTCATTGGCTTCTCTTCATATGATAGGTTGTTCTCCAATTGTACCACCTCTAGATTCAGTACATGTGATGGATCTAGTATGTATTTCCTTAAGAGGGATACGTGGAATACATTGTGTGCTTGAGACATGGTAGGTGGAAGACCTAGTTGATAGGTCACAGCTCCGACAAGATCAAGAATCTCGAAGGGATAAGTGTACTTGGGACTCATCTATCATTTATTCCCAAATCTCATGATCCTCTTCTATGGAGATATGTGGAGGAATACAATGTCACTAACCTTAAAATCCAGGTCTCATCGATGATTTTCTGCATAGCTCTTCTATCACCTATGAGAATCCCAGATATGCTACTGAATAGTTTCACCTTTTTTACCATTTTAGGTACTAGTAGATTATGTTCACCTACTTAATCCCAACATGTTGGTGTTCTACATCTTTTCCTATAAAGGGATTTATAGGGATCCATTTGGATGATTGAGTGGAAACTGTTTTTGTATAATAACTTGAACAAAGTAATATTTTCGTCACGTCCTCCTTTTAAGTCCATAGAACATGATATCAGAATAACTTCTAATGTCTGAATAGTCTGCTCAGATTGGCTATCAGTTTGAGGATAATAGGTAACAATGAAGTTTAGCTCAGTGTTTAGAGCATGTTGGAGAATTTTCCAGAACATGGATGTAAATATCATATTTCAGTCAGATATAATCGATAGTGGTACTCTATGAAGCCTCTCCACTTCTTTGATTTATATCCTTACAAGTTTGTTGAATGAAAATTCCTCTCAATTTTTTATAAAGTTAGTTTTCTTTGTAAGATGATACACAACAACCCATGTATCATTTTTCCTCTGGATATCTTTGGAAGTCTAGTTACAATGTCCATGGTGATATTTTCCCATTTCTATGTTGGTATGTGTAATAGTTGCATCATCCCATTAGAATTTTTCCTTTCATACTTCACTTGCTGACATACCAAGCACTTTAATGAATTTTTAGTGATCTTCTTCATATTGTCCCACCAATAGTGCTCTCAGAGATCTCGATACATCTTTATGATTCCTGGGTGAATTGAAAAAGTTGATATATGTGTGTCATTCAGAATATCTTTATTTATCTCTAGATTGTATGGTACATAAAGTTATGAACCAAATGTCATAACTCATTCCTCATCAATTTTTAACTTTGATGATTTCCCATTTATGATAGCTTCCACCTTTTTCTTAATTTTCTCGTCATTTCTTTGATCATCCTTTATTTTCTCTATAAGGGATGGTTTAACCATCATTTGAGAAAGGATTTATGATGTTACTTACTCAATTATTCCCATGTCCATCCTTTTTAGGTCTAAGAATATTGGATCCTTATCAATTCTAATCATTGATAAAGTTGTAAGATCCTTTCTATATAGAGAATCCGCTACTTTATTTTGTTTACCAGAATGATTGTGGATTGAGAAGTCATAATCCTTTATGAGATCTAACCATCTTCTCTAGTGAATATTAATCTCCTTCAATGTGAATATATATTTGAGGATATCATGATCAGTATATATCTCACACTTCTCCCCATGGAGATAATACTGCAAAATTTTTAATGTGAAGATCATAGCTGCCAACTCTATATCATGATTGGAATATTTTTTCTCATAAATTCTCAACTTCCTTGAGGTATAGGATATCACTTTATCATTTTTCATCAATACACAGCTGAATATCTTCTTTTAAGCATCATTATAACCCCCAAATAGTTCCCCACTTATCGAAAGTGTGAGTCCTAGTGCAGTGATAATCCTCTTTTTCAACTTTTTGAAGCAATCTTCACATTCACTAGTCTAGAAAAACTTTACTCCCTTTTGAGTCAGCTTAGTTAATTGGTTTGAAAATCATGATAATTTCTCCAAAAATCTTCAGTAATACCCATCTAGACCAAGAAAAATACGAATCTCTATTACATATTTTGGACTGGGCCACTCTTCAATTGCCTTTATCTTGGAAGGTTCCAAATATATTCATTTTCTAGTGATAAAGTACCCCAAGAATGATACTTCCACCAACTATAACTCAAATTTACTATACCTTACATAAATTTTATCCCTTCATAAAGTCTTTATCATAGTATTCAAATACTCCTCATGTCCCTCCTTACTTTTGGAGTATATCAGAATATCATCAATAAATACTATCATGAAGGTAATATCTAAAGACTCTATTCATTAAGTCCCTGAAATTTGTTGAATAATTAGTGAGACAAAAGGGAATAACTATGAACTCATAGTTCCCATACCTCATTCAAAAGGTTTTCTTGTAAATATCTTCCATCTTTACCTTTAATTGGCGATATCCTGACCGAATGTCCACCTTAGAGAAATACATGGCCCCATGTAGTTGATCGAACAAGTCATCTATCTATGGTAGGGGATACTTTTTATTTATTGATATTTTTTTAAACTCCTAATAATCAATTCATAGGTGTATTGATCCATCCTTCTTGATAAATATGACTGGAACACCCCATAGTGATGCACGCGGGCATATGAAACCCTTATCCAGATTCTCTTTTAACTACTTATGTAGTTCCTCCAAATCAATGGTGACCATTCTATAAAGTGTCTTTAATATATGAAGATATATAGAAATAAGTTCAATTGAGACCTCAACATATCATTCAAGAATAATTCCAAACAATTCTTCAGGAAACACATCAGTGTAGTCCCTCGTAATGGGCATGTCTTTCAGCATGGTTCTTTCCTTTATCTCAATCATTTGAGCTAGATATGATTAATCATAAGGAAATAATATCCACACTTGGTATGATGATTTAGAAGGAGATTAATCCTTATCCTTGCACTTATACATAATTGGATGATGCCTTAGGATGTGAAGAGTGATCTCCCTTTCCCAACAGTTTATGTTGGCTTTGTATAAATATAGGTAATCCATGCCCAAAATAGCATCAAAATCCACCAAAGGAAGTAAGAAAATATTTTTTGGGAGGTTTAATCCACAAAAATTAACTGGGGAGGAGTTATATAATTTTTGTACAATAATTTCCCCATTTTATGTTCGCATAGATAAATCAACCTCCATATTTTGAGGTGGTTTTTGAATAGTTCTAATAAACTTGAAAGATATAAAATAATATGTAGAATGAGAATCAAATAGTACATTCACTATTCTTGAATGGATAACCATCATACTTTTCACCACATAATTTTTTATTTCCACCCCAGTAGTAGTGACAGCATATTCCCTTACTTGTTTCCTTGTAGGTTGTTGTTGTTGATTGCCTCTAACAACCCTCATCTTAGGTAATTGGCTTACAAAATTCTCACATTCATTGTAGTTGAAACACTGCATTATAGGATGAGTGTTGATCTAAACCTTCTTTTCCTACTCCAAATTTTAAGGATTCTTCATATCCCTTTTTAATTATTATACATATCCCCCTCTCTTCAACATTTTAAATATCTCTTGGTTCCCTTTTGATAGTTCCTAGGATGCTTCTTCCCAAACTTTTGACATGTGGGATATTGGTTTTTCTTCCCATCATTGGATTTATCTCTTGATCCTACCATATTAAACTCCATTTTATGCTTTTTATCTTTGTCCCCAGGAGACCACTGAGAGTGTATGTTCTCCATTTAAACCTTAAGGGAATAACGGATAATCTCCTCATAGTTATTAAAGTCTAAAATTTCCAAGGATTTTTATTGACTCGACTTTAGTACACTAAAGAAGTTATCCAATTTTCTTTAAGTGTTCATGAAAAAGACGGAGGCATATTGTTAAAGTATTGTGATGTTTTCTTCATACACATAGATAGAATCATCTTCCTTTTCTTCAGTCCAAGGAACTCCCTTTCTATCTTAAGATGGAGAGTTCATAGAAAATATTTATTGAAAAATATTTTCTTGAATGCATCACAATCAATAGAATCAATTTTTTCCATAGTCTTTGTTTTTTTGATTATTTTCAGCCATTGATCAGCTTATCCATCAAATTTATAGACCACCAACACAACTTTATCTTATTTTGAGAACTATAGGATAGAGAATATCTTATCCATATAGTCAATCCACTGTTTTGTGATAAGGGGATTAGAAGACCCACTAATTATAGGAGGCCTTTTTCATATAATGGATTTGACCGAAACTTTCTATTTACTAGGAAAATAAGGGAGTTACATATGATTCAATTTATTATTCAAATCTTGATCCAGCTATTCTAGTACTTTCATGAATTTTTGAGCTCCTGTTCCCATCAGATTTTTCATTTCATTAGATAAATCATCACGTTGCCTATAACATTGAATGTTTTCATGGGTTCTTCTATTTTCATAAATTAATTAGATAACTATATAATAAAAACTATAGTGACCCTATACTTTTACACATATTATTACATGATTTTAAGCATAATTAACCATCAAATACAAATTGGGGATCGTAAAGTCTAGCATCTTTGGAAGACTAGGTACATAATTAGAAAGTATGAAACCAAAAATAAAAAAAAATCTTTTATTTAAACTCTATAATGGTATCCTAAATTCCTTTGAGATCTTACATATGCATAGGATAACCTTTAGAATACACGAACAAAAAAAATGATCTAAAAAGACCAGTAAGGGAATAAACATAGGAATAAAGAATAGCACATTAGTTAGAAGTCATAACATGATGACATAAAAAATACATGCAACAAGAATAAAAATAAGGAATTATAACATATAGAAAATGGGATCATGTAATAATGGATACATAGGAATGTTTAAGAAACATAAAATATGACATAAACATGACTCAAGTTTATCTATCAAGACTATATCACATGTTGTAAAAATCCCCATAAAGAAGTCAAGTTTACTCTTTATCCCAGCATGACGTCTCATAAGACTAAAAAATTACCCAATAAATTAGAGTGTTGTCTATAAACACCCATAATAACATGTTCATGATTATTTTTTCCACATTAATAATCAAATATAAGGGATAAACATAAGGGTTACCCATAGAAAGAAATGGGTATCAAAATCATGTCATAAAGCATAACCAATGGAATCTTAAAATGGTGTCCATGAAAGAATGGATTTAAATCATAAATGGAAATTAATTAGGTAAAATAGGCATATATAATGATAAATTATTTACAAATAAAGTGAAAAAATATAAAAAAAAATTAAGAAACTTTAGAAATTAACCACTTCGTTGCATTTTAAGGGAAAATATAAAAAAAGTATTTAAAATGGACAAAAGAATAATTGTTTCCATAAAACTAGAAATGAAAAAAGATATTTTTCATGATAAAAAGAGTGATTTTAGAAAAATATTTATTTCTTAAAATATATTATGGATTGTACTTGAAAATGGGTAAGAAATTGGGAAGTTCCCTTTAATCGGGATTGCTTATCGGGAGGAATTGAAAAGGGATCCATATAAAACATGTATTTCCCCATCAAAGAAAGAAGAATTAAAATAGGTAGATATTTTTGGATAATAAACATAGAATTTAAAATTATTAAATAATAATAATTAATAATTAAATTTGTTTAAATATAGAGAAAGCATAAGTCGAAGGAAAAAATGGTGGTTCAAAGAGAATCTCTTACCTTATGTATGAAACTGTTATGAACTTGTACTTAATGTACTGGATAATAAAATTATATCCGTTAATTAATTAATTAATTAGTAACATATTATATATGTATTTTATTTATTATAATTTTATTAGGTTCATTTATGTCCATTTCATTGGCTTATAGTGTTTAATTTCATCATTTTTGGAGTGTTCGTTTCGTGGTTTCATGGTCAGTTCGCTTGTGTATAATTATGAAAGTTCTTGTAAAATGGAAGAAAAATCCATAAATAGAATGATATGGTACTAATTTATTTCAATAAACTTAAATTATCTCATATATAATTTTATTTTTTTACATTAGGATGATTCTTTAGATAAAACATTGATGAAAAAAAGATTAGTTTATTTTGAAATTTTTTACAAATATCATGAATTAGTATCATTTTATTTAATAATAAGTTTATATACAGGTTATGGAACATTAAATAATTTTTAATACACATATTATAATCTTTTTTAACCATAAAATGGTTTTATGAATTGCCTTGAAGGTGGTAATGAAAAATGAAAACTCATCATCCACGAAGGCGGTGAATTCACACCTCACAGATGATGTTTTCTTTTTTAGAAAGAAATGAGAGGAGAGGAGATTTGATGATGGATATTCCATTAAAAAAATATAATTCCTGTATATATATGATACTATAGTTATCATGTTACTTTGTATTGGGGATTTTATTGAAGGATAATAAAAAAAAATAAATTAAAAGGGAAAGAGAGAGGGTTTTACCTCTTGAGTGTTGTCTCCTTAAGAACCTCCTTGTGGAACTTGGAAATGGTATTTTAGTGATCTTAGTAAGACCGAAATGTGGGGAAGAGGTTTGGGAGTAGAATTGGGTAGAATATTAGAAGGATCCAAAGCTTAGAAGGTGTGAGTAGAAGAGGTGGAGGGGTGGTATTTATAGTGGGAGGAGAGGGGTGTTTTTGATTATTTTATTCATTTGTTTATTATTTTGGCTCAAGACTATCAATAGTGTTGATTCCTATGACTAAATATAGTAAAAGTTTCAGTATTTGTTTAACCAATGGGTGATTAACTCATCCATACATCATCCATCACTCAAAAATTCATGTATTTGTTAAATACCGTAAATTACCATATTTCACTATTCACTAAAAATTCAACTATTTTAGAAAAATCCCAAAAAAATCAACCCAACCATTTTTTTATATTTATATTTCAAAAATTAACTCCATTTTATGAAAATAATTTTTTAAATATGAGAAATTTAATTTTTAATTAAAATCATCATTTATTCAAAAAATTCTGATTTTAATATTATAACCAATTTTGTGACACTCTGAAAAATTAATTAATGTCTCATAAAATTAAATTATAATAATTAGAAAAAAAATATTAATTTATAAATATATTTATTAAAATAAAATTTATTTTAAATCATTATATTAATTATAAAATTGTAAATAAACATTTATGTTTTATAAAAACACAACACTTAATTTTTCATTTTTTAAAACATTTATTTACTTATACCATGATATAAATATATCATATTTTCACTTATAATATACCTAAATTTTATTTATACTTTCATAGGTGAGGTTACAATTCTATTGTCATGATTATTATTCTTAATGGTCACATTACTATTCAAACAGTCAAGTTACTATTTCATTGGTATAGGTTCATTAATTTCTAGAAATACCTCTTATTTCATTCATTATTCATTTATAAAGTTTGTATTATGTTCTCTATAATATTTTATGTGATTTATATTATATGACATAATTATAAGAAGTTAATTCCCATTGATAAAATTTTTGGTTGTTACAAATCCAGTTTTTACCTTATATTTTAAATTATAACCCTTTAAGAGTGAAAAAGGTGTTACAGCAGACAAGGTAAAAATAGGTTAACTAGGGGGTTAAACCAAAATATAAGGTTAAAAATATCACTTAAAAATGTACAAATTTTATTGGTTAATGGGATTTAAACCATATCATATCTTTTCTTTTAAATTATAGTCACATTATGCCACTTACAAAACACCCTTACAAAAACACTTCTAAAAATACTTACCCGAGTTATTGAGGTATTTTTCTTCCTAAAATACCAACCCTAAGTCTCTTAATAGAATTTATAAAAGAGAAATTTCAAAGAAGAGGTAATCATTATTACCGACTCTTTCAAATTTATTTCTTCTTCAACTTTCTATACATTTTTTATAACCATCCTAAAATAACAACTCCATTATCATAAATATACTAAGATATTATTATGATTATGTAAAATCCATTTTTTATTTATTTTCCATCCTAAAAAAAGATAAAACATCGCTCATGTGTACGTATAGATTATCATCTCCACGTAGCGGTGTAAGTTGTTTTTCATCACCAATTTAATTGTATAGTTATAAATATATAACCAATGAATATATATGATATTTGTGACATAGATATTATTTTATAATTATAATATAATTTATACATTCTTTCCTTCCAATCCATTGGTAAACAATAATGTCGCTCGTGCGTACGTGTGGACTACCTCCTCCACGAGGCAATGTGGTCTATTTTTTATTTAATCTTAACATGGATAGTAATAAGGATATATATAATGAATATAATATATATATATATTATAAATTATCTTATAATGGTGAATTATCATTTACCTTTCCTTTGTTTCATATGTCGAAAAGTGAAAATATCGTTCATGCTTACGTACAACATGTCGCCTCCATGAGCAGTGTAATTCATTTTTATATATATACCTATTATAGATGATTCTATATAATGAATTTATATTATATTTATATAATTATTAAAAAAATTATATGATGGAACCATGATCAAATTACAAGTACTAGAACTATTGAACCAAAACATACATGAAAAAGAAAGCAGTTATCACCCAGAATAGTGATTTCAATAAAGAATTGTTAATAAATGGGTGCTAATAGGTTATAAGTAAATAATATATGGTAAAATATATATGATTATGGTTCTATAATATATTTATAAGAGATATATAATTATTATAAATGAGTTTATAATACATACAAAGGATTTTTGACCTGAGGTAAGGGTTTATTTCACAATCTCGTCATTATTTAGGATTATTTATGTTAAAGTATCCACTAGAGGAATTATTTTATATTTATGTATTAAACCCAATATAATCCTCTATTTATTTTCATAAATTATAAGTTTTTCTTTATTTTTCCATACTTTAAGTACTTAAGATACTATAATCATATTTTTAAGGGAACTTGACTTTGTTTTTCTACTTAGTTGGGAATATTTTTCTTCCATAACCACATTTTCCATAAAATTTTTTAAATAATATTTTTTATATTATACAATTATTTATAAAATAAATTTTTAAACATGTTTTAATTTTATAAAATGGTTTAAAAGGAATATTCCTTTCATTTTTGAATGAGGAAATTTTTTAATGTTCTTGCAAAAGTGTGAAATAAATGTTTTTTTAACTTGTACATCATGAAATGAATTTTAGACTATCATGAACACTCAATTTTTGTATGATTAATTTAATATATTATAAGTTTTTTTTTAAATAAAATATTTTCCTTAATATTTGGGAAAATTTTATATTTCAAATAAGTGATTTCAAAGTAAAAAAGGGGTATTTTCTTCAAGAAATTTTCTGGTGATCTTTTTATAGTTTTTTCATTTGTGACAACATCATTTGTTGAATATTATAATTTAATGAGGATATACTCTAAATATATCATCCACTATGATTTTATATATGTTTTATGTTCAGTTTTTTTAGGAATTTATTGGCATTTTTTATGATAGTTTTTCCAATACAGGCAGTTATTTATTTTTCAATCATATTAATTAAGTTGTATTATTTATTCATATAATGAATTAATTTGAATTTTTAATAGATGGGTGGGGCACAAAATTACATATATCCTCAATTAATCGATAGGTCTCATGAGAAAAAATAGTTTTCCAACCTTATAAAATATTTTTTTCGTGTATACCTACCCATAGTTTAAATTTTCTTAGCATAAGGCCTCAACGGTAAGTTTCGGATGTTTGGAATTATAGAATCCATCATTATAAAATTAGTTATTAATGTTCATGTGATTATTATGAATAATATATATGCATGGGTTTCAAGCTCATGGTATTATTTATATGGAATCATTTGATCTTCATTTACTCAAGTGATATTAATCTCCATACTCAAGTTATTGATTAAATGCAATGTATTTTCATTTATTTACCTTGCCATATTTATTATACCATATTTACTCATGATATCTTTTGTTTTATGTAACCCTTAAAAATCATCCAATGTCATCCTTATTTTTTTTCTTTCCCTGGGATATGAAGAATGAATCATTTAATGAGTTCAAGGATGTATAATATTTACTTTCAATATGTTTTGTATTTTATGTTTTCAAATGTAATGTGTGATTCAAGTGTGTATCTAGTTTATCAAGACTACTAAAATATTATGTATTTTGGGATTTGATATCTTGTATCTAGTGTTAATTTAATAAAGTAACCACTAGCTCTAGGCTATTAGGGTTATGGTATTTATAGTGACCACAAAATCCAAGGAAATAGCTTAGGTGTCTCATATATATAATTGAGGGGGAAGTGGATCTCACTTGAACATCTCATTTATTAATTTTATTTATTTCCAATTATGACCAATATATTCTAGGAGATGTCATAGGTATATCATATATAAAATTTAGGGGGAATTTCATCCCACCAAACCATCTCAGTTATTATATAGATTAACCATTATATCCTTGGAAACATCCTATGCATCTCAAATATAAAATTCAAGGGGAATTTTTCCCCGCTTGTCCATCTAATTTATTAATTTTATTTATTTTCAAGTGTAACCACAAAATACTTTGAGAAATAGAAGTCATCTCACATATAAAATTTATGAGATAGTGTGTCTCACCCAAACGATTCATTTTTTTAATTTCATTTATTATTACTAGGGTCATAACCCATTACTTTGAGGGCATGGTATCCATCATTATAACCATAATTATATCATGGCCTTATTGACCATATAGGAAAAAGATATCCTAGAATAACTCTAGAGATGTAGAATGATTCACATTTCCCTTTCCATGTCATCCTAGGTTGGTCCACTCACCCAAACTATCATAATACTACCCAAGGTATACCCACTCATGTAATCTCATACTAGTGTAGTAGTAACACTCTTCCCACTCTCTAATCAACTATCCCAAGTGCTATATGTCATCTCAAGTCCCGAATGGGATATCCTCGGGTTATAAGGTGACACTTAAGGTTTCCCATACTATTTCCACCAATGTTATTTACTCAAATAAGCTAATTTAACTATACCATAGTCCACAATGCTTGTATTTTCTTTTATAACCCATTTGGTTTAATTTATGTCATTGAACACATTTATGATCATGTCATCGTCCATTAGTAATTAATAAATCAACCTTGTTTCCAAGGGTCCATCATAGACCTTGAAACTTGGTTTACTTCATGAGAGTTTAAATAAATATTTTATTTTATACTCAATTTTAATCACCCAATGGAGTGCAGTCTACTCTCAACGTGCATCTAAATCTAATCCACAAAAAACTTCAAATTAATGAGTAGTTCAAATATCAATTTCATTTAATTTAATAAAAACCCAATAAAAATCATGTGGCAAAATACCTCTAAGGAAACGGTGAGAAACAATATGTGATCATTCTCCCAATACATCATCACCCACTCTGAGAAAAATAAACATCATCCCTAACTGATTCCATGATGATCTAGTGGAATTGGTACCAAAACCTAGCTTATATCATCCCAAAATTAGAGACAACAAATGGAGAAGGAAACAAGAGGAAAGAAGAGAGTAAATCACATTGAATTTGTGCAACAAATTCCTCTCAAACCACCAATATCAAAGGGAATTTGACAAGGGGATAAGGGGGAAGAAGTGGTTATCCCTCTCCAATTATCATATACTAAACATGAAATCCCAAGGAGTTTTATATTTTATAAACCCTAAAAATACCATTAGTACTCTTTAAGAAACTTACAAATTCCTATATTGTAGCGTGACACCTCCCTCATGACATCCTACATTCACGGAACCCAAGGACCTTATGGCACTTCCTCATGGTGTAAAAAAAACCCCAAGAAGAAGGGGTTGACCCTTGACCAATTCCCTATAACAGAATAGTCACCCATATCATGGTGTGAACACCTCACATCCCCACTTCTATATTGTGGATATTGTGCTTCGTAGCATAACCCTCCATGCCCTAGATCACAACACCCATGTGACTCACCTACGGTAGGATATTATGGAAGATATGAAGGGTTTAATCATGACCAGGATCTCATGTTAGAAAAATTTTCAAAGGAAAATAAGAAAAATATTAATTATACACTTTATAAGATCCACCATCATAGTGCGATGCCACCTTTGTGATCTGACCACTATGGAAAAGTCCTTAGACACTTCATAAGAGTCTTTTCCTTTTCTAAAATTCATAGAACACATTGCACTGCAAAGTCCTCAGCTATAGTGTAACCATACTCCTTATGAAAAATGTAAAGCTAACATAAATTCCAATTGTATTTGCTCCTATAGGTCGTAGTGTGACCTATAGATTACAGCATGACCCAATTTCTACTATTAAAATTTTATTAAAGTGATATAACAACTCATAACTTAATCAACACATAGTTATGATTTTAATGGAAAGGATTTTATTTTAATACATTCCCATGATAATTTAGGTTTATATTTTTATAGAATTAGAAGAAAAAAAACTCTTACATATCAAACCCTTATAAAAAAGTGGAAATTTCTACTAAATATCCATTTTTTCAATAAAAATAGGATTCTTAAATTTAAACTCTTATTTCATTCAAAACATGTTCCCTTATTTTAATAAAAATATTAATAGTGGAATGATAGACCTTTCAATAGTTCCTACTCATCCTTAGGCCCTCTGAAAAACATTTTAAAACTTGGTAGGAGCACCAAAATCTTAGTAATGGATACAAAACTAAATAAACCCATTAGTCCATTTTTAAATTCATGAAATCCCATGTAAATTTTTCCTTTTATATAATTAATATTGAGCTCAAACAATCATTTACTTAATCAATAATTTAACTTCAATTACCAAATACTTCATAATATATGTCATAATAAATAATAAAGGAAAAATAATAATTATGAGGTTTTATTGTAAAACATGGGTACTCATGAAAACAGTTTCTTAAAAAATGTAATTTTCACTCTTAAAAGGGGCATAAATATTTCATTGAAAATGTGCATATTATCTTACCTTATTAAATTAAAATAATTCAATGAAAACTAATTTGAAAGCATAGAACATTCATGTAGGTACCTTGGTACATCATATTCTTGTCACTCTTATAATAACTCTTATAAGCACTCTGGTAAATGGAATAACCTACTCAGATAATTCCAACATATATTCTCCATAGAACAAAATTATTACCCAATGCATTGGAGAGCTATATTTGGATCACCCATAATATTGAACAATTTTAAAAGGCTATAATATACATAAAACTAAAATAATATTTTATTTAAATTAAAAAATATCATAAATCATTCTATTTTACAGATATACAGAAACACTTTTTGGGTTCGTGCAGAAATAAGGATAAAAATCATTTTTCCTTTAATAACTCTAAAAATGAAATATTACCATAAGTGAGGGAAATAGGATATTCTTTAAAAAAACATGTAAAATTTTAGATTAAACTTCTTAAATAATAATGGTTGTAATGGAGGTAAATTATACTCCAATGTGGATACATTAAAAAAGATTCATTTCCTAATTTTGTAAAAATATAAAAAAAACTCATTCGGAAATTGATAAAAAAATATTCTTTTAAAACCTTTATAAAGAAAGTAAAACATGGTATAAAATTAATTTGAATATAATTTTCAATATATTAATAACATACATAAATCATTCTAAATAACATGTATATGTAGAGAAAAGAGAAGAAAAACTTTAAAACTTTTAAAATAAAGTTTTAAAGAAAAATATCTTACCTCGAGTCCAACTCATCACGTATGTACTTTAAATACTATATAATAAAATTATATTAATTATTTACTTGATTAATAATATTATTTAGTTGTATTAAATTATTATTATCTATTTTATTTCATTTATCATTGTGCCTTATATAGTTACTAAATTGGTTAATTTCATGTCATATTTTTTTAGGATGTTCGGTACAAAATCTCAAAACAACTTTGGTAGGTTGACCATGATCAAAGGGTTCATTGATCCATTATATAAATAATATTAATCATAAAATAATTATTATTTTTATAAATTAAATATAATTTTAGAACCATTCATGAAATATAGACATGAAAAAAGATTCAAATCCCTTTGTGGTGGTGGTAGTCCATACGTACACACGAGTGATGTTATCGTTTTCCAAAGGATGAAAGGGTAAGAAGTTAAGTAATATTTTAACTTTAAATAATAATAATTATGTCATTAATATCATATATATTCATTAAATCAATCATAATAACCAACCTTTTGAAGTGGTGATGAAAAACGAAATACATCACTTCATGGACGTGGTAGTCTACATGTATGCACAAGTGATGTTTTCATTTCCCATAGGATTTAAAAGAGATAAAAAGTTTTGTTACATAAAAATAATAATATTTAAGTATATGGAATATATATTTTATCATATCATCATGTTTATAGAGTATTTGAAGTATTTTTAATAAGAAATAAACATGAAAACACTTAGTTAAGATTTTTTCCACTTCTTTAGAAAACCTTCTTTAGCAAACACCTTAATCCTTATCAGTTGGTATTTTTGTGAAAATGGGACCTATAAAACATTTTTATGGATTCTATGAAGGTATTTTTTAAGTTATAGGTAGATATTAATTTCTTAAATTATGTGAATAAAATAGGTGAGTGGTTGTCATTTTATAAGTGAGGGGAGTGGAACTCTTGTAATTTTATAAGGTTTTGAAATAATATAAATTATTATTCATGGTAAAATGTAACAACATATTTCCAATTTAAAATATAATATGATAAGGGTTTATATAATATTATACAATAATATTTAAGATGATATTTTATGACCTTATCACTTAGTTTTAACCTTAATTAACCCATTTTACCCTTTACCATAATGACGAATTTTTACCATTTTTTGAATTAATTATGACCAAAAATGAAATTAAACACATTAATAAATTTTATCCTACTGATAAAAAATATTAAATCGATTTTTAATGTTTTATTTTGTAAAAGTTTTATAAATTAAGTTTAATATAAGCATGAAAAATGTGATGAAAAAAACTTTTTTTTGAAAAATGTGTTTTTAATCCTAAGAATGTATTTATACCAAAATCAAGTATAATTTTGATTCCTATGGATTTAATTGGATTATTTTTATTAAAAATGAACTAATTTTAATTTAAAATTAATATAAAATATAATGTGACTTTTTAAATACTTGAAAATACATGACAGTATTAATAAAAATTGGTATTTCTCTATATTCTCCCAAAATTCAATATTTTCAAAAAAATGCCAAAAAATAATACTAATATATATTTAATATGATTATATAAAAAAATAATTCCATTTTATTAAATTAAATTTCTAAAATTTATAATTTTAAATTTTAAATAAAATAATATATGATATGGAAATCATTTTAGTTAGAATAAAACTATTTCTTTTTCAGTTTTGAAAAATCATATAAATTTATTATAATAAATTTGAATCCCTAAAATCTAATCATGGGTATTAATAATATATGAAATTTATTTATTATTAAAATATACTGGGTTTTCACATTATTCCCTCCTTAATGAAATTGTTTCCTCACAATTTTATTCAACACTTAAATGGGTAGGGATATTTTTCCCTCATAGCATTTTTAGGTTCTGATGTTGCAACCTCAATCATGTAGTTCTTCAAAAAAAATTAACCAGGTGAGTTAACTTATTTTATAACACCTACTCTCTATGATATAGAATCTATACTGGATTTTCCTCAAAGGAAATATTATCTTCTAACTATACCACCTTAGGGCTCAAAACATGATATTCATCATGTACATATTTCCTTAATAATGAAACATGAAACACATCATGTACCTGAGATAAACTCATAGTTAAGGATACAAAATAATAAATTCTCCCACTTTTCCAGAATAAAATATGAACTAATAAATTATGGGATTAACTTTACTTCATTTATTAAATGCATAACACCTTTCCAAGTATATATTTTAAGAAATACATGATCACCTACCTTAAATGAAATATCATTCCACCTATTATCTACATAACACTTCCACCTGCTCTGAGCTTCACTCATGTGTTGTTGAATCATATTTACCTTATCAACCATTTTCTTTACTAGTTTTGTTCCCAATAACTTTCTTTAACCAAACCTATCCCAATATGTTGGAGTCCAACACTACTATCTATATAATGCCTAAAATGGTTCCATCTAGATACTAGAACAAAAACTGTTGTTTTAAGAAAATTTCACTAAAGAGAGATATTGATACATACTTCCCTAATAATCTAATAAGAAATCATGAAGCATATCCTCTAAAGTCTGAATTGTTTACTCTAATTTCCCATTAGATTGAGGATGAGAAGCTATAATGAAATTTGATTAAGTACCCAATGACTTTTGAAGTCCTTTCCAAAAAATAAATGTAAATATAGTACCATGATCAAATAATATAGATATAAGGACTCCATGTAATTCATCTATCTCTTTAATATAAAGTATAGAAAGTTAATCCAAATATATAGGATCAAGAATGGGCAGAAAATGCATAGATTTAGTCAAATGATCAACAATAACCCAAATAGAATTATAAAATCAAGATTTATTTGATAATCCCACCATGAAATCCATGGATATATTGTCCCATTTTAATTTATGCACTAGAAAAGGTTGAATCTTCCCTTTTAGTAGTTTTATCTCAAATTTAACATGTTTAAAAGTCAAACATTTATTGGTAAAATTAGAAATATCCTTCTTCATTCATTCCAACCAATAATATTCTTGAAGGTTTCTATATATCATAATTATTCTAAGATTAATAGAAAATGGAGATTTATGAACTTAAATTAAAAATTCCTTCTTCAATTGGGGATCACTTGGAACACACAACATCTTTCCAAAACTCATAACACCTTCTTTTTTAATATTAAATTTAGGAAATTTACTCATCTTAACTAACTTAACTCTTTCTTGTAAACCTTGATCTTCCTTCTGATCATTCTTAATTCTATCTAACAAGGATGATTTCATTAAAACCTTAATCAAAATAGTGGGAGTTACTATATGCAAAATTTCTGGGCCAAAATTCATTAAATCGTTAACCAAATGATCATCTTCCAAATTTATTATAATTGATGTTAAATTATCTTTTCAGATCAAGGAATAAAATACATTGTTTTCTTTTCCAGGATAATAGTGAATCATGTAACCATAAGTCTTTATCAGTTATAACTATCTTATCTACCTTTTTTAACTCTTTTGGGGTTAATATATGATTTAAACATTTATAGTTAGTATATATTTCACATTTTACCCCATATAAAATATGTCTCAAGTTTTTTAAAGAAAAAAATAGTATATTCAATTTACGATCATTCATAGGGTAATTATATTCATGTATTTTCAATTGGCATGATACTTATGAAATTACACAATCATCTTACATCATGACACAACCATGACCCTTAAAAGAAGCATCACTATAAATAACAAAATCACTATTTCTATATGGAAGGGATAAAAGTATATCATTAAGTAATATTTTTTTAAATTCCTGAAAACATTTATCACATTCCTTTTTTCAGATGAATTTAACTCCTTTTCGAGTTAATTTAGTTGGTTGGATATATAACTAGGAAAAGTTTTTAACAAACTATGGATAATAACCTGTTAATCCAATAAAACATAAAATTTCAATGACACTTGTAGTTGGACACTCTTCCACCACCTTAGTTTTAACAATATCAACAGTTATGCCATATTAAAGACTATAAGTCCAAGTAAAGAAATTTTTTATAACCAAAATTCAAATTTACTAAATTTTCCATAAAAAAAATATTTTCTTTTAGAGTATTTAGAATAATCCTTAGATGTTTCTCATGTTCTAAATAACTTTTAGAATAAACAATAATGTAATTAATAAACACAGCCATAAATTTATCCAAATACTCAAAAAAACTCTATTCATGAGATCCATCAATACAGTGGGTGAATTAGTTAAATCGAATAAAATAAACACAAAATCTTGATTCCCATACCTATTTTAATGTTCTATCTTCATAATGTTGTCCATATTCAACTTCAGTCGATGATATTTTTACCTAAGATCAATATTTGAAAAATATCTTGCTCCTAGAATCTAATCAAGCAAGTCATTTATATGAGGAAACATATACTTGTTCTTAACAGTAATGTTATGGAGTTCTCTATAATCAATGAAAGGCCTCATTAAACCATCCTTATCTTAAACAAACAAAATAAGATCACCCCAATGTGATTTACTAGGATAAATAAAACCCTCATCAATAAAGTCTTTTAACTTATTTTTTAATTCTAATAACTCTAATTCGGTCATTCAATAAGGGGGTTTTAAAATGGGCTTAGATTTTGAATATAATTCAATAGTGAATTCAACCTCTCAATCAATAATAACACTAGAGAAATCAACAAAAAATACATCCACGTAATCATTTACAACTAGAACATCACAAATCTGAACAACTTCCCTATTTTCAACAATATGAGAAGAAAACTTTCACATCCATCTTTAATAAATTTATTATATTCTTGATATGTTATCAAAGGTATAAAAATATTATAATATAAAAATAAAAAATCACTTTGAAAATTTAAGATAAATTTATTATCTTTGTAATCTATCTTAACGTGATAAACTCAAATTTATTCCATATTTGGAATAACATCAAACTCAATTATGGGGAAAAACAAGATTTTTAGGAAAAATCATTCCCCATATAATCATAAGAAGATTCCTATAAATCCATTTTTTCATAAAACTTCAACCATGAGTTTTTATTAAAAAAAATCTCCATTTATTGAGGTAATATTTCCATTTTACAAAAAAAATCCCCAGAAATAAAAGAATGTTCTGGAGCCCAAATCAAACAAGACTTTGGAATAATCTAAGTAAACAAGTATTGTACTTATCACCACTTCATTTGATGGTCTTGAATTTTTTAGGTAGTCATGAATGAATTTTACACACTCATATGCTTACGGTCCTGATGATTCCCATAATTAATTATTTTCTTCATATATATATCATCATATTGTACCATATTATTAAATTAAAAACATTTCACTACCAGCTTATCATATTTGGTCTGACCATTACCATGATTCTTTTATTTTTATTCATGATCCAAATGTACTATCATGCCACATTGCTAACACTTTACAGATTTCATATGGAACTCCCTATGATGCTTATTATCACACTTATCACAAGAAGGAAATTTATACCTCTTACCTTCACTTTTATTCAATAGATGTTTCCCATTGCTTTCCTCCTAGACCATATCTTATCTTTGATGTTATAAAATTCGAAAAACTCTATCTTGACCTTCTCAGAACTCTAAACAACTTTATCATAGAATTTAAATTCAATAGAGGTCAAATATCATCACAAACATGGTTTCAATCATGAGTAAAAACTATAAATTTTATTATCATGGTCTAGAATGGAATTTTGTTCATACTTGGCCAATCTAGTAAAATTGGATTCATAGGAGGAAAAAGATTCCTCGTCATTTTTCTTTAGTACCAAAAATTATCTTTCCATCCTAAGTCTAACAATCTAAGGAAAATACATCTCAAGGAAAAGATCTATAAATATTGTCTGGTCCATAGCATCAATCTCATATTTTTCCTTGGTATTCCTAACTAAAGACAACCATTGATCAACTTCACCTTCAAAATGATAAATGAAAAGAATTAACTTCTAATTTTAAGAACAACCCAAAACCTCGATTATCTTTTCCTAAGAATTGATGCACCCTTTGGCTACCATTAGATCCATGGCTCCACAAAATTTCATAGGTTGTTGTTTTATGAAATACACCACTATAGACATGTCCCTATGTGGAGATTTCGATCCTATCTAGCATGGGTACCACCATTAATAGCATCCATTAACTAAGTTAACATAGCTACAAACTATTCTATTTCAATTCCAACAATTCTAAGTTGCTAATTCAAAATGATATTATCCAATTAATGCATTTCCACTTCATTCACCCTATTTCCTCTATAGAAAACTATCACTGCATAAAAAAAATTAAAATTCATGTTGGTTTTTTAGTTTTGGTTTTCAAAACCATCATTAAATACTTCATGAACATTTTTTGTGGATGTTTTTAAAAAAACTGCTGCTAAATTTAATTTTTTTATTTATTTTTAGCAGATGTGTTTGAAAAACCACAGTTAAACATAATTTTTTTATTTATTATTTATTTTTAGAGGTAGTTTTTATAAACTGCTGCTAAATTGATGGTAAAATTATTAAAATTTTAATTGTGATTTATTATTCTTTATAATCATTTATTATTTATTATTTACAATTTTAATTAATTATTATGTCTTAATTATTAATTATTTATAATTATTAGTTGGTAATCATTTGAAACATAAATTGATTTTAGGATATGTTGAAAATTAGACTTCATCATCAAATGACAATAACTTTTGATCCGGGTGGTCATTTTAACTCCAGAACCATCCAAATCAAAGATTATGAGATGAACTATAATGAAATTAGATAATAATTTGGTAATAATTAATAGTGTAAAATTTATTACTATTTTTTAGAGAAGTTAAAAATCTAACTTCAACATAAAATGGCCATAACTTTTGATCCAGGTGGCTATTTGGGCTTTGTGAGATGTTATATTGAATATTCTGAAAATATTTATGCCATAATAATCTTTAGGAACCTTTTTTGCTATTTTTGATAGTCAAAAATATATATAAAGACTTGAAAATTGATTTTTTTGTTCAGAGACCGTGATTTTTTAACATTCGATGTGATTTCAACTTCATTTAGGAGTGTCTTTATATGATTTTTGGGTTATCTATGATTTTATTCCATGGATTTACATGCCTATTAATTTGAAGGTGTTGCAATTTTTATGGTTTTCCTCTTTTGGTGATTTATTATCTATTATATGTGTGTGTGTGTGTGTGTATTTATTTTTATACATTTATGTATATTTATTTATAATTTATATATATTAATCAATATTTATCTGAAATTATATATAATTTTATCTATGAAAAGTTATTTATAAGTATTTGTGTATATTTATCTATATTTATATGCATTTATATACATTTATATATATTTATGTTTATATATTTTTATATATTATGTGGGTATATATATATACTTGTGTTTATATATATGTATGTATGTATATATTCATGTTAATTAAAATTATATATGTGTGTGCATTTATATATATTTATGTAATATAAATGTGTGTTTATATATATTTATGTAAATTACATTATATATATATATATATATATGTCCATTTATGTATATTTATATGTATTCTGTTAGTCGGTGTGTGTGCGTGTGTGTGCCTTCTTGCTTGTATTTATATATATTTACGTAAATTTATTTATATTTATATATTTTTATAAGATATATATAATTAAATTCATGTGTGTGTGTAAGTATATATATTTATTTTCTATTTATTTTTTATTTTTTATTTTTTTCATATTTCTTATTTCTTATTTCTCATTTCTTAGTTATTATATAATAATTTACTATTTATTATTATTTATTTATTTATTTATTATTTATTTATTATTTATTATTTATTTATTTATTATATATTGATATATTATTTATTATTGACGTATTATTTATTAATTATTTATTATTTATTATTTATTTGTTTATTTATTATTTATTTATTTATTATTATTTGTTTTTTATTATTTATATACTACTAATTTATTATAGATTGATTTATTTTTTATTAAATACTAATTTATTTTATATTTATTTTTTATTCGTTATTAATTCATTATTTTTTAATTTATTTTTTATTTATTTTTTAATTTTTATTTATATATTTAATTTTTATTTATTATTAATTTATTATTAATTTATTATTAATTTATTATTAATTTATTATTAATTTATTATTAATGTATTTTGTATCATTTATTTTTTTCTTATTTATTATATATACATTATTTGTTTATTTTTTGTTAAATATTAATTTATTATTTATTTATCATATATTGATTTATTATTTATTATTTATTATTTATTATTTATTTATTATTTATTTATTATTTATTTATTATTTATTTATTATTTATTTATTATTTATTTATTATTTATTTATTATTTATTTATTATTTATTTATTATTTATTTATTATTTATTTATTATATATTTATTATTTACATATTATTTATTTGTTATTTGTTATTTATGTATAATTTTTTTATTTATTATTTACTTATTATTTATTTATTATTTAATTATTGTTTTTTTATTTACTATTTATTTGGTAAGTATTAATTATTATTATTTATTTATTACTTATTATTTATTACCATATTATTTATTTATTTATTGTTTTTTTTTTCTTATTTTTTATTTTTTTTATTTTTTTTTTTATTTTTTTTTATTTTTTAATTTTTTTATTTTTTTATTTTTTATTAATCAGTTATTATGTATTTATTATTTATTAACTATTTATTATTTATTTCATATTTATTTGTTATGTATTATTTGTTTTTTGTTTTTTATTATCTATTATTATTATTCTATAATATTATTATTTTTGGTACATATTTATATATAGCAGTCTATATATATATAGGTATATTAAATTTTGTTTATTTACCACATGAAGAGCTTGATGGAGTGATAATGTCTTTGCAGAATAACCAAGTAGTAAGGGGTTCAAATCTCACCTAACACATATATATACAAAATTTTTGCATTGCATGCATTTCATATGCATGCATTGTAGGATAAAAAATAAATAAATACAAAATAAATAAATAATTATTAATTTGATTAATTGCGTAAATAAAAAACTATCGTGAAATGTTTCGTGATACCACGTTACATGGTGGTTTAGAAAACCACCGATAAATGTTCTTTTTGGTGTAGTACATTCTGAAACAGACATAGATTAAACAAACCAACCTGGAAACCCTTGAATTTTTCTCATGATAATATAATCCATAGATTAACATCTCTTAAATTTCTTTTATTAAGAACAATTTTCAAGTACCATAACATACGTAAAACACATATAATCTTACATTTCCATCATAAAATATCATAAATTATTCTCTTTAACACATATTCATAAACACTTTCATGATTCACATAAAAATAATGATAAAGATCTATTTTTCCTTTGAAAAATCATAAAATGAAAAAGCCTCAGTTATAAAAAAATATCATATTCTTTGAAAAAGCATGTAAACCTATAGAGAAAGCTTCTTAAAGAATAATGGTCATGATAATGTGAAATTACACTCATTCCGTATAAGTTAAAAAAATTCATTTCACACTTTTTAAAAAATGTAAAAAATAACATATTTGGAAAAAGAGAAGAAAAAATTTAAACTTTTAAAATAAGGTTTTAAAGAAAAATATCTTACCTTGAGTCTAACTTGTCACATACATGTTGGAACCGAGCAAGCAGTAGAAGCCCCAAAAAAGTGGGATTTTAAAAAAATTCCACTGACGATCGACGTAAACTTGTTGACGTCGGTGAAGAGCAGCCCGATTAAAGCTGAGGATCTCACGTGAAGTGTTTTAAGCACAAAAATAAACCGTAAAATACCCGATTTAAATCTGAAGTCATGCACGACGTCTGCTTGTCATTGGTGATCGTTGCACGAAGAATATGAAGCTAAATTCCTCTAGATCTTCCACACGTGCTTCAAGTAATCTGTGGGAGCACTATTCATCATAATCCAGGTTCTAGCGTGGAATTGCAACGACGCCTTCAACACTCCAACGATCACTGCATCGCTTCGCTAGAGATTCCTGAGAGAGATAGCTCGATCCAAGCTCCTTGGATCCAGATCATCTCTCTCTAAATCATGGGAGAGAGGAGTGGAGAGAAAAGTTTCATGAATAATACTTGGAAAATCCCCTCCTCTTCTATTTATAGTGCTAAATTAAAATACCTAGTATAGCCTTGTTGGCCCCAAATACTTAGCACACTATCAACGACATTTTATGACTACTTATCTGAGTCATAAATATTATTATCACTCACTTGTAATATATTAAAATATATTACGTGATAATAATTAATTCATTAATCTCGACTCATCGCTCCCATAAATATTAATTGAACCTTG
The DNA here is from genome assembly GCA_963277665.1 of Viscum album. Classification (NCBI taxonomy): domain Eukaryota; kingdom Viridiplantae; phylum Streptophyta; class Magnoliopsida; order Santalales; family Viscaceae; genus Viscum; species Viscum album. The sequence continues at coordinate 793,243,982 of OY728121.1, forward strand.
AATATATTTAATATTCGTCAATTAATATTTTTCATGTATTTACTTAAAACTTGTAAATGCATTTAGTAAATAAATTCAATACTCCTTATTCTAAACTCGAATAATATGAGTTTATTTATTTTTTTGGGGATCATTTTTCTTTGGAAAAATACCAGACCCTGGTGGTGGGTCCCATCATGTCCAAAACTCTTATTCAACTAAATAGGGAATATTCTCAAATACGCTATTGTGTGTGACCCTCTAGACCCTTATCTCGATAGTAGTGAATAGTATTCATAGACTAAGATCAGGGTCTAGCAACCCATCATGGCCCCTGAAGAGATAAGGATTGTCACAGTAGTGAAAACCAACCTACGAACACGCACTGTATAATCTAATCTCTTTGTCAGTAATATCTCATAAAGCAAGATGCACTCATGTGTCATTCCCATTTTCTTTCTTTATTGTTTATTGATTTAACAGGAAGCATTTACCCTTGACTTCCATGGCCATGGTCTTATAAAGGTACTTCCATCCATATCAACATGGCCTGAGATATATTATTTCCATAACCCAAAAGAAACAAATCATTTCTTGAACATTCTACCAATGCCATGCCACCAATGACGCACCCAATACAAACTACCTCACCATGACTTCATTACCATGGTTTTCATCTTGCATCAAATTATGCAATCAAATGACATACATTGGTAATGATCTCAAGTTAGGAGACCATTACACATGATCATATATAGGAACATCCAATGACACCCGAAACATGTGGTGTTCCTATTGGTGGGCCAATCCTCATGATCTCACAACTAGAGATCACAAAGTGCGAACTTCATGAGAAGAAATATCAATGCTTATGATCCCCCAGCACCTGATAATGAAACAATTATTGTGTCTAGTCAGTAATATTTATCTAGACCATAGAACATATATATAAGATTAATGTCATAGTACTCGAGGTTCTCATTATAGTCTGCGAACTGCTATAACCTCTTGATACAATAATTAATATTTGGACATTGTCATTTCAATAGTAGATGTAGAAAAGTATACACTATAATGGTAATATGACATCATGTATAGCTAATTGTATACATGATATGGTAATCAAAATCACTAAATAGTTAGGTCTAGGGAACCCACTATTTCAACACTCCCACTTGCACTAGAGTCAACTTTCTAACCAAACATGTTAGCTACTCACATAATGAACATCATGTTTCTACTGAGTAACGTCTTTAGCTACTGGGTCCTCCATGGTTCTACCACGTGGATATTCCACTATAGAGACCTTGTCTCTTAGAGTAAAACTTCTCAAGAGATGGTATCCTGAGTATATCCCTTTTTTTGATTGTCATAGCTTGGCATCTTGTCAAGTAAGAATATCATAATTTTCATTATGATAATACTTTTCTTACTAGGTGTGATTCCATGAATTAGAACAAATCATTGTGTTTAACTACTTCTTAGCTACCTAAGAAGCTGCAACGTACTCAGTCTTTATAGGTATGGCTACCAATGGATGATATGAGCTTGACTCACTCATCATCTTTAGCCTAACTACGATAGTAGATCACATTGATATATGGAAGACTAGTTTGTATCCCCAAAAACTAGTATCCTTTCTTCTCCACTTACTAGGTATATATCTTTTGTACTTTCTAAAGTACAATTAGATAGTTCTGACTGCAACCCTTATAGTGCTCTTGGATATAACTGATATTTTCCTATTGTAAAATATACCTTGGTAATATCGGTTCTTTTACATATTATGGAATACATAATTGATCCATCGCTTTGATGTATGGATTTCAACTCAACATGTTTCTCTTCCCATGTCTCAGACATGTAAACTTGGAGAGATTATTCCCTATGACATAGGCAAAAATTCATCTCTTGAATTGTTCCAACTTATATTTTTCAATACAATGTCATTATATGTACGATTGACTAGGACCAAGAAACCTATATATCTACTTCAGTATATCCTGTTCCCTAGAACTTTGGTTATTACTTTAAATCAATCATTGGAGAATAAATTTCATTTTGGTCTTAACTAACTGTAAGACCAATGTCTATTTTCCATATGTTGTTGAACATACTTCATTTATAAAACATTGATGCTCCCATTAACCTCTTGTAGACACATGGAAATCATTTGTTACAAATGTATATTCTATGATCATGTTTCTTACTTTAATCCTAAACCAAATATCATTAACTTGCAACCTTTATTAGCATTCTGTGATGTGACCATCCCTTTCTGGTTATGTCGTATAGACACCATCCACGATTGGTGGTCCTGACATCCAATTCTAAACAATTTGATCATAGATATTAGCTATGATAAGTAAAATTCTAATGGATTTAAGCATAGTGACTTGGTCAAACTAATCGAGCCTTATTGGTATTACGCTTGTACCATCCATGTATCAACTCACTTGAATACCTACCACAGTATTCAAAATAATAATCCTTTTTTTCAATTTGATACATGGAATCCATTAATTGAATTTTATTTGGTCTTATAAATTTTGGATAATTGTTATATACTGCTTACTTGTAGGAAATATTATTCACATTGAATAATAGATCACCGACCACAGTGAATATAAAAAACCATCACCATGGTTTTAACCTTCCTACGCAGTATGTGTCTCTGAATCATACTTTGTTCCACATGTTCTTATGGAACTATTTCCTATGTCAACTATTTGTGCATCTTGATCATTGACTAAACACAAGTCAATATAGCTTCCACTATCTCTAATAGAGATGTGAAACCTTATATAGAAGTGTAGTCTATCACTTGACTAAAAAATTTCTATCTTAGGGATTTATGTAATATCCTAAGAAATCCTTAGGATAAGTACCTTAGATGCACAATGTGTTTGTCTTGATGCAAGTTTGTTTGTATCCAAACAAACTATTTGCATCCAAACACATGTCATTATGTCATAATGGATATCATTATACTATGACTCGTATGATATCCATTTGTCGTTATAGTTGTCATATGGTTGTGGGATATCACCATTATTTGAAAATCATTTCATGAAATATAATGGAAGTTCATGTTGGTTGTAACATTGATGTTACTTACATCAAAACTTGGATGTATAACATATGCGTTTAGAAATTGCTCCATGATACATGTTTTTTCATCAATAATGATCTATAATACTTCATCATCAATCCTCCTCATTAACATCAATGTCATGATGTCAATAAGGTAATGTGCATTTAGTAATTACTCCATGCTACATTATCATGATTGATGAATGCTTGGTCGATATATTCTTCGGTATCCCAACCCAAAGCAACTCATATCTCCTGACCATGCATATACATCACTTTATTATTCCTTAATTATTTAAAGGAATCTTATGAAGTATATATACCTCTAGATTATAGTTGGAATAGTTCATGCTTACTTGTCGAACTATTTCTAAAATCTTTGTGACATACCTTTATTTCTAAAGGCTCCTTTGGTTAAACTAAACACGTCAATAATACCAAAAGTATTTAGTTGTGCTGAGCCTAAATACCATATATGGTATATTCATGATGTCCACTTTTAGTATTACTTGACAAAGAATTATCTTGTCACAACTGGGTATAAGTTTTACATTTATATTCTTCACTAATTGCCTATGATTCATGTATTACTAAACTATTGATTGAGTTTACCAAAACAACATTCATTCTAGAACCTAAAAGAATGTCTCCTTGTGTCCAAGGACACATGAGATTAATGTTTTTGGTTATACTCAATAGTAGGTCAACAAAAATCTTTCACTTGGCAATTAAAGAAGTTATGTACTACTCACTACTAGCCTAGGTATCACCCTTTCTCAGCCACTTGGATAATACACATGAATTCTAGTAATGTTTCTATACATACTTGGTAACTATATTTAAATACACATATGTAATATATCATATAGTATTAAATACCAAAGTATTAAAAGTAAATATTACATTGATGAATATGCCTGATGTAGAAGTGTAAACTTTATTCTTTAATTCAGTTAATTGCATTTAAACATCCATAGTATTATTTTATAATATGAAATGAAAATAACCTTTGTTAATACCTCATTAATTTAAGGATGTTGAAAATGTTCCATTGGCATTAAATTCCTTTGACCTTTCCACATTTTCTTTCAATTTATTCTCCATAAGAATTAAAACTTAACTATATTTTATTCTTATTCACTTAGAGAACCTTACCTAGATAGGTAATGGAGCATTTACTCAATACTTTTTTGTTTTTTAACTTAAAATGATACTCGAGTAATGTGGTGAAAATGATATAAGAAAGTGATTCATTTAAATATCATGATCAATCTTTCAATTTATACATGGCGTTGTAACATCTCTTTATTTATTTCATTGCTTTGCTTTCTCCTTACAAACATCTTGGAGATGAGACTTCATGTTATATCTTCCATGTCTTGGTGTAGTGACTGTAACTGACACCGAACATTGATGAAATCATAATGATATAACTATCATATGCTTTGTACATTAGTCTCTTGTAATTAGTTTTACCCTCGCTTCTTAAGGTAGTTTAACAGTGTTGGGGACTCTTACACCTTGAGTTTCCTATATCATATTACTTTGTGCACACACATGTACTATTCATGGATGCTCGTGTCAGTGTGGACATTTACTTTTTCCAATATATTATTGCAGTTTTTAAAAACTTTAGAAGATTAGTGCCTTTTTTTGGATTACTGGTTTTGATATTTTTGATTAATTACTTAAATCATTTAATATCTCCCACTATTTTATTCGATTCTAGGAACCCTCTATACTAGAATTGGAATACTTTTTTGCTTGAGTATTCTAGTGGAAAGGATCCCGGAACCACCCCTCGTAGTCTACAATCTATGGCTATGCCACTACATGGAGGGTTCTAGGTGGTCTTTTGGATGGACGACTGCTTTAACTTGCGGTTCCTTGATCTGTTGAGCAAAGTCTCAGCTTCTTAAAATCAGAACTTGATTTACTTAAAGCTTACCTCTAAAATTACAAAAAGCTAGCTATGGATATTTCTTTGAGGCAATGTTAGTTAATTTAACCCATCATTCCTATAAGGACACCCTGATAGTAAGAGGAACCCTCAGCTATGGCATGATTGACACCTCAAACAGCCAGTTTTTTTCCAAACATGAATGATAGAAAGCGGTTTAGACTTAATATATCTTTGAGGGTTTTATTATCTTATTGTGACAAAAGAAATCATTTTCTCTTTTTATAAGCACGTACTATATGATCGCACTGACAACTGACCGTGCAAGAAATAGAAAAATATATCGCGTCACATGTTCATTTTATCTTGCATGCTTTTTTATTATTATTCTATGTGATCACATTCTAACTACACATTCACAAAATAATAAACCATGTAGAAATAAAATGAAAACCTGGTCATGATCTGGTTCTAATGGTTGATCTGTTGAGTGAATAATAGAGTAACCAAGACCCTAGGGATAATACCTTTAGTCGCGTGGCTTGCAAATTGAATAGCAATGTATGCTCATCCAATGCATCCAACTCCTATCTCGTGTGTCACCGTCACTTAGTGTGAAGTGCATAATACCTCATCTCATCATTATAACATTGTACTCGCATGCAGGCGAGGGGGTCTCGGGGTATAAAATACAACTCTGAGAATGGGAACGCAAGCCCTTATATATATAATGACACTTGAGCCGGCAGGCAGATCGCATTTAAATTAATTAAACTAATTATTACAATACCATGTAATAATTAAATAAATTAAATAAATAAACGCACCAAACATACATTGGTAGGTCCACGGATCATGACCAGTATATGCTTTAACTCGCATATATATAAAATAAATATAGAATAAAATTAAACTTAGATTAAATAAATTCTGAGGGAAATTAATTGAATTAAAAACTTCACTCTTGTTTTTAATTCAATTTGACGTTGTTCAGTCCCTTTTAACTAATTTAATTTTAAAAATAAAAATTAAATTAATTAATTAATTTAATTAATCTCCCAATTAAATTAATTATGCCGCATTAAATTTTAATAACCAAAAATTAATATTTAATTAATTTAATTCTCAACTGAAATTAAATTAATTGTTTTAATTAATTTTTGATTAAAATAAAATTACCCGAGCCCTTGAAACCCTGGGTAGAGCCTGTGCAAGTTAGGGCGAACCCACGCAGGCCCAGTCCAGGTTTTGTCAACCCCATGCATGGGCACTCAGGGTCAGGAAGACCCACCCAATCCTATTCCGGGCTGAGCAAACCTGCTCAGGCCTCTTTTGGGGAAAAATTGGTCTACGCAGACCAAACAGGACACCAAAGGTACCGTGTGATGTGGTTTAATCCATGACTGAATGACTGCCAGTGGCCGGGATGGTGCATCATCGCTAAAGAGAACCCATGTGGGGGCGCAGGTTAGTGGGTCTCCTTATTGATTGGGAAGAAAGAGGAGGTGGGTTGAAGGGGAGTTGGTCCGAGGGCCGTTGCATCATGGCGAACGCCCCTGGAGGGAACCCGTCGGTGCAGGAGGTCACCGGACATGGTGGCAGTGGACGGAGGGTTCCGAAGAGGGGTGGTCTGGGTGGAGGCAATGGGGCTTGAGAAGGGAGGAAACGATGCGGTGAGTTGAGATGATGTAGTGTCTGGGGTCCCTCGCGGTGGCCAAGGATGTTGTTGGCTGTTGTTGTACAGTGTGGTCCAGCTGGTGCATCATGGCGCCAAGAGAAGGTGGCATCCTGGTCCGGTGGGAGGTGGCTGCACACAGTAGAAGGAAAGTGGTGGGGCTGAGGGGTGACACGACGAGTGCTGGTTGAGAGCAGCCGGGGTGGAGTTGCACTGCGGGTGATGACTCGCCGGACTGACTAGGTGGTTGGGTGTACTATAGAGGAGGAGGTTCTGAGGACGTCGGACAGGGTGGGATGCACAGGGATGCTCTGCAGGAAGAACTGGTGTGGGCGGCTCGATGTGCGTGGCACTTGTTATGGGAGAGGGAGTAGACTCGGTGTGGTGAAATGAGCTGTTGCAGCACAGCGGGGGGAGGGGAGGTGGCAAAGAAGGCTGCAGGGACTGGCTTGGTGTGGCGCCTCGCTACAGCGGGTCTCCGCGAGGGAGGAGGTGGCTCAGCAGGGGCCGCCGCATGCGCTGCATGAGGGAGACCCGATCGGGTCTCCCCTTTTTCATTTTCTTTAGGTGGTTCCCCCTTCTAATCCTCTTTCCCTTTTTTTATATCAAAAGACTTATAATCTAAGTCTTTACCTTTTAAAAAACAAGTCAAGGTCCCCTTTTTTTAATTTCTAAAGCCTTTGTTATGATTTTGGATAAAATAATAACATTATTAAATCAAATTTTCTAAAGTCTATATTTAGACTAGAAAATATAAAACCTTATAATAATAAAATATAATTATAATATAATATTATAATAATAAAATTATTATTATAATTAAACTATTATTATCATAATAAAATTATTATTATAATAATAATTAATAATCCTCATTGGAAAATACTATTCTGGTGTAAATGGATTTAGATAAAATTGGTTCATCAATTTAGAACCTCATTAAACTACCAGTTTTAATCCAAATTTAAAACATCAGATGACCTCATAATGGTCATCCGGTATCAGATTAAAACGTATTTTGTGGTGTTGGGATTGTATTTATTCCATTTTCCTAACTTAATGCAAATTTAATTATTTCATTGAATTAAAATCAACACGCATCACTCTGATACCACTTGTTGGAACCAAACAAGCAGCGGAAGCCCCAAACAGGTGTGATTTTAAAAAATTTCCACCAACGATCGATGTAAAATTGTCGATGTCGGTGAAGAGTAGCCTAGTAAAATCTTAGGATCTCACGTGAAGTGTTTTAACACAAAAATAAACTGTAAAATACCAGGTTTAAATCTGAAGCCGTGCACGACGTCTACTCATCATTGGTGATCACTGCTCAAAGAATCTGAATCCAAATTCCTCTAGATCATCCACATATGATTCATGGAATCTTCGAGAGTGTTGTTCGTCATAATCTAGGTTCTAGCATGGAATTGTGATGACTCCATTGACACTCCAACGATCACCACATCACTTCACTAGCGATACCTGAGAGAAAGATCTTGATCTGAGCTCCTTGGATCTAGAGAATCTCTCTCTAGATCATGGGAGATAAGAGAGGAGAGAGAATTTTCATGAATAGTACTTTCCAAAATCTCCTCCTCTTCTATTTATAGTGCTTAATTAAAATACCTGGTATATCCATGTCAGCCCCAAATACTTGACGCACTATCAATGACATTTTATTACTTCTTATCTGAGTCATTAATATTATTATCACTCACTTGTAATATATTAAAATATATTACGTGATAATAATTGAGTCATTAATCTTGACTCGTCGCTCCCATAAATATTAATTGAACCTTAAATATATTTAATATTCGTCAATTAATATTTTTCATGTATTTACTTAAAACTCGTAAATACATTTAATAAATAAATTCAATACTCATTATTCTAAACTTTAATAATATTAATTTATTTATTGCATTGGTGATCATTTTTCTTTAAACAAATCCCAGACCCCAGTGGTGAGTCCCATCATGTCCAAAACTCTTATTCAACTGAATAGGGAAGATTCTCGAATACGCTATTGTGTGTGACCCTTTAAGACTTTATATCGACAGTAGTGAATAGTATTCACAAACCAAGAGCGGGATCTAGTAACCCATCATGGCCCCTAAAGAGATAAAAATTGTCACAGTAGCGACAACTAAACTATGAACACGCATTGTATAATATAATCTCATTGACAGTAATATCTCATAATGCAGGAAGCACTCATGTGTCATCGACCTTTTCTTGATTTATTTTTTTTTTTTTTTGATTTAACTGGAAGGATTTACCCTTGACTGCCTTGGACATGGTCTTATAAAGGTACTTTCATCCATATCAACATGGCCTAAGATATATTACTTCCATAACCCAGAAGCGAAAAATCTTTTCTTGACCATTCAACCAATGTCATTCTACCAATGACACACCCAACACAATCTACCTCTCAATGACTTCATTTCCATTGTTTTTTCCTGCATCAAAGTACGCAATAAAATGACATGTATTGGTAATGATCTCAAGTCAGGAGACCATTACACAAGATCGTAGATAGGAGCATCCAATGACACCCGAAACAAGTCGTGTTCCTATTGGTGGGTCATTCCACATAATCTCACAACTATAGATCACCAAGTGGGAACTTCATGAGAAGAAGTCTCAATGCTTATAATCCCCTAGCACCTGATAGTCAAACATCTACTGTGTCTAGTTAGTAATATGTATCTAGACCATAAAACATAAATTTAAGATTAATGTCATAGTATCTCGTGGTTCTCATTATAGACTGGGAACTGTTATAACCTCTTGATAAAATAATTAATATTTGGACATTACCATTTCAATAGTGGAAGTATAAAATTATACACTATAATGGTAATATGACATCAATTATAGCTAACTATATACATGATATGGTAATCAAAATCACCGAATAGTTGGGTTTAGGGCACCCACTATTTCAACAATACATACTTTAACTCCTATATAATAAAATTATATTATTTATCTACCTTATTATACATATTTTTTCAAGAGTATTACCTTATTATTATCCATTTTAATTCATTTATTACAATTTCATATATAGTTAGTAAATCAGTTAACTTCATGTGGGGTGTTTTGAGGATGTTCGGTTCATAATCCTAAAACAACTTCAGTGGGTTGAACATGGTTAAAGGGGTTATTGTTACATAATATCAAAAACATTAACCATAACATAATTATCATTTTTATATATTAAATATAATTTTATAACCATTCATGAAAGGTGGACATGAAAAATTAATCACTTCACTTTGCTTCATGGAGGTGGTAGTCTATACATACGCACTAGCGATGTTATAATTTTCCAAAGGATGTAAGGGTAAGAATTTAAGTAATATATTACCTTTAAAAATCATAATTAATTCATTAATATCACATATATTCATTAAATACAACATAATAACCAGCCTTGTGAGGTGGTGATGAAAAATGAAACACATCATTTAATGGGGGTGGTAGTTCATATGTACACATAAGTGATGTTTTCATTTCTCATATGATAGAAATGAATTTTTAAAAGGGTTTCCCATAAAAATAATAAAATTTAAATTTATATAAGATATTTATTTTATCATATCATCATTTTTATAGAATATTTTAAGAGGTCTGAAGGAGAAATAAAGATTAAAATGATCAGTTAAGAGTTATACCTCTTCTTTGGAAAACTTCCTTTTTACTACACCTTATGCCTTCTAGGTTGGTGTTTTCATAAAAATATAACCTATGGTATGTGTATAGGAATGTTGGTAAGGTATTTTTTTAGGTATTTTTTGATTTAAATGGCTCAATTTATGTGAATAGGAGAGGAGATTGGGTTTCCTTTTATAAGTGAGAGGTGTGGCACTCTTTCAATTTTTCATAGTTTTAAAATGATATAATGTCCAATTTATTAGAAATTAGAAATAAATATATCCCATTTATGATATAATATTATAATAGTCAAAATAATATCATCCAATAAAATTTAATATGATATTTTATAACCTTATCACTTATATTTAACCTTAATTAACCTGTTTTACCCTAAACTGTAATGAATTTTTTTTACTGTGGTTACTTTTCATTATGAACAAAAATGAAATTGAACTTATTACTAAATTATAACCTCCCAAATAAAAATATTAAATCTATTTTTCAATATTCAATTTGTATAATTTTCATAAATTAATTTTAATATAATCCTATAAAACACAATAAAAAATAGTATTTTCAAAAATGTGTTTTTAAGCCTAAAATTGAATTTATTCTAAAATCAAGTATAATTTTGATTTATAGAGTATTAATTAGATTATTTTTAGTCAAATGGGATTAATTTTACTTTAAAACCAATCCAAAATAGAAGGGTATATTTCAAATAATTGAAAATAAATGAAAGTTTTTACAAAATCGTTATTTTTCACTATTCACTCAAAATCAATCATTTTAAAAAAATATAAAAGATTTACCCAAGTATATATTTGATATCCTGATATAAAAATTAATTCCATTTTATAAAATTCAATTCCTAAAATTGATAAATTTAAATTTTAAATAAAATCATATAATACATAGAAATCAATTTAGTTTGAATAAAACTATTTCTTTTTTGATTTGGAAAAATCATATAAAATTATTATAATGAATTTAAATCCATAAAATCTAAACATGGATATTAATAAGTCATGAAATTTATTTATTATTAACAATGATTATTTTTTCATAACTGGCCACATCGTCTCCGCTTTGTCATCCATCTGAGCACCCAAAACACCTCATTAGTGTTATTTCATATACAAAAACATCTTCCCAAAATGTTTTAACATTCATAATTATGACCTCAATCCAAATTATCAGAACATCCCATGTTCCAAGACTAAAAATTCAAATTTACCCTAAATTTCATAACCCATAATTATTTGGTTCATTACATGTGATTCCTTTTATTCAGTGAGTTGGTTTTCACTTTAATTTTGGTAAATTTTAAAATAAAAAGATTTTAGAGAGGTTATTTTAAAGAAACTCTAGATGATTGGTATGAAAACAATTATTTTTGATCATTTATAGTAGTTTAAAAGGTATATCTAAACACACAGTTGGCTATATGGTTATACTGAACTTATAATCCAACCATTCAAGGTGTTTTTTTAAAGGGTTGGAAGTAGGATTAGAAATTCAATTAATTAAATTTTTAAGTTAACCACGCATGTTGGGAATTGTTTTTTTTTTTTTTTGATTTTTTTTAAATATAATATAATTATTATTAAGTTATAATTACTTACTCTCAAAAAAATATCAAGATTAAGTCTATATTTAGGTTATTTTTGGGCTTCACCATCACCATTTGATGGATTTCGATGATTGGTTTAGTAAATTAATTTTAGTTTAATGGTGAGTAATACTAGATCTATTCTCATTTTAATATCTCTCATATCCCTTTTTATCACTCTCTTGAATCATCATTAGAGTGTTAGTTCTTGGAAAATAATATCTTTAATATTGAGATTGAATCTTTGGTGATGGGGTTTGATCAAGTATGAAATCTATGATCCAAGATTTTTGGAAATTCCAAATTTCATTGTCTAAGGTAGATGGCTAATATTCCTTCCTCTATCAATTAAGATCCATTTATGTGTAATTTTATGTACTTTTTTAATGTCTTATAATTATGGAAAATTTATCAAATATGTTTTCATGTGAAATTAATTTGAAAAAATTATGGTTTTTCCTTTTATAAAAAATATATTTGGGTTTTTATAAAAATTAGGGTTTTGGGATTTGGAAACCATGGGATTTTGTTTTATAAAATTGATTTTTTTAAACCATGATATTTGGTTAAATATATATTTTAATAAAAATTGGGTTTTATATTAAATTATGTTGTAATTGAGATACTATATTTATTTGGATTTTTTTAGAAAATTAATTTGTAAAGAAAATAGTTTTTAGGAATCAAATGAATCACAGATATGAGAAATGATCTAAAGTATTAGTAAATGATAGGAGGTATTAAAAATGAATCAATGTGTTAGGAATAAAAATGTATGGGGAGGGTTAGGGTGTGATATGGGTACGGGAGTTCCATTAAAGGTAAAAATCCAGATTGATGAAAATATGTGGTGGGTGATTTTATGATCATAGGTAGGAATTATTATTGAATTTTTTTATTAATATTGTGCATGATTCATGGATTTTATTATGGTTAATGAACTGCTCTGATTTTTTGGTGAACAGGATGGTGTTACCTATGTTTTAGTAAAATTATTGGGTGAATTATTTTGATGTAATGGTTTTGACATCATGGTACTATTTAGTGAACTATTTTTTGAAAAATATTAAATATTTTTTAAAATTTCATCGATTACATATTTTTTGGATAGATCATATATAGGAATGAAATGTGTGGCTTAGGTAAACTTTAATGAGAAATGTATTACTCACCCCTACATGCATACTGAGGGGTATATATAGAAGTTGTATTCTATGATACAAGTAAAGGGGGAGCTTCTATTTTCTATTAGTGATGAATCAAATTAATTATGTTCGTGTGGATATATGTTAATAGTTATTCTCATGTCATGTGGGGAGTAAATATATCCTTTGAGGATAGGTATTAGGCATTTCATTTAGTAAGACCATATTTAGTTTTTTTATTAAACTCTATTTTCTTAAAAAAAAGAGATAAACATTTATTCATACAGTATATTTTTCTATTAATCTTGAGTGAAAAAAAAATTCTAGATAAATATATTTTATCCCTTGATAAAAAAAATTTATCCTCTGGTTATTAGGGAGTGGAATCAGAGATGTGTGATGACCCTTCTCAGGTTATGGGATCCAAATATCTGGGTCCTCAAATTAAAAACTGGTATCCAACCATGGTTTTTAAGTGGGTATAGGTAATCTAATAGGTATGGAGATTAGGATGGTCAAGACTCAAGATGTACCTATTAAAAATTATGTTAAACATATTTATAGTGAGACTTGAATTTTCAGGGAATCTGGGTATGAAGAGGTATTGGAGGGTTTTTTGTATTATATTAGTTTATTTTTCCCTTTAAGTGTATGTGCTCGTGATAGGTTGAGATGAGAAAAATTTTCATTCATCATCATAATCATGGGTAAATATGACATAAATTTTCATGAATTTTATTGGTCACATTAACTAAAATTTATTTCAAGTAATTTTTTATTTGAATGTTATTTTGAAAATGTTTTGTTTTGAAATAATGTGGTTAAAATTATTTATTGATTCTTGGTTTAAAAATGAACTTGTGAAAAGAAATGATCGTGGAAATTTGAATAGATTAATTTATATATAAATTAGAATTATATGTTTTTGAGTTTTAAAACTCTTTTTATCTATATATATTATTTTAGCATATATATTTGTTCGATTTAAATTTTTTATGGTATTGTAGAAATTACTCCATATAGAGAACCTATATGTGAGAAAGTAAATGGGAACATATAAAGTGTTCCTAGAATCTTGAGTTTATTAGACCAAGATATTAAATCACTTTTAAGTGTAATAGAACATGATGAACTAAAATAGATGGATCAAGCCTAAAAATTTTGGAGGAAAAATAGTCATGTGTTTAGAGGTGATGGATGGGGATTAGTTTTAAAAGATCAACTATATCTTCAAGTTCATCTATACTCTTGAGATATCAAATATGGAATTTATTACTTGAAATATTTATGGGGTATCTCATAAATGGTGAGAGATGATTATAGGAGTGATGTTACATCAAGATATTACATGGTTCAAATTAAAAAAGATGTTTTGATGATAATTCTATCATAAAACGTTGATTTTAAATAATTATTTATAGTTACTGGAATTGGAGAAGATAAACAAGGTGTTGTAGTATTTTTCTTGTTTTACAAAGATTGTTTAGTTGTCACCTAATCTAATCATGAATGATAATATCAAGTCATCAATATTCAAAATTTAAATTTTACCTGACATTATATTGAAGGTGAATATTTTTAATTTTACTACCTAGGATTAGGTATTGAATAAGGAAGACATATTTTAAGAGTATATAGTGGAATCCCAAATGATAAATTATTTTCTTCCTCCACCAAATAGAGGGAATAATTCTTCTAGAATATAGAAAATTATTTTATTCCTCATCCTAATTGGGGACACGTCAATCACCTCTAGAACACCATCCAATACAGATTTCATTTTTATGGCCTTCCTCACCACTAATTCATAAGTTTTAAGGAAAATTAAAAACACCATTGAGAAGTTATTTTCCCATATCCCTCTTCCAAAATATTGATCTTTCAGGGAATCATCCAAATCTAGTTCAAAAAGATACAGAAAAAGTATAAAAAATATCGATAACACTCTAATACTAATGTGTTACCTTACTGAAGATCGTATAATTCCATGGAGTTTAGTATTTTCATAGAATTAGGAAAGTAATGTGAAATAAACAGTGCCTTGAAACCTTCCTAGAATAGGTCCTTCTATGGTTTAATCTAAATAATGGAATTTCATCACTTCTAGATTGGACCTTCCAATATAAATGTTACAAACTTAATCCAAAAAGATTTTGAAAGAACAAGTCAAAGGAGAATCTGCATAATCTTCTAAAACCAATCCTCCACTCCCTTGGAGTCTGATTGTTTGAGGAAATTAGGGGGGTTTAGTTTCTAGATCTCTCAAATGAAATCTCTACACTAGACTAGAAGAGAAACATCACCATGCCCCCATGACCTAAGTAGATGGAATGATCAACTTATATTTATCTTGATCAACTAGAGGGACTAGATGAGGTGAACCACCCATATCTCCCTCTTGAGATTCCATAATTATATAGTGTGGGTTTACTATAAAATAATAAGAAACAGAAACACAATTAGAATAAACTCAATTCATGACCACATAAATTCAAATATAAATCAGTAACCCAATCTCAATTTTCAAAAGAGAAACAAAATTAAATGTTAGAGGTTTATAAAACCTCTTTTAAAAATAATTATTATTATTTTAAATCACCTCTTTTTAACACACTCTATAATACATATGAAACCCACTTTTTAAAATTATAACTTTTTCAAAATTCCCATTTTAGAACATCCAGAAAATTTTCTTATAAAACACCATACAAATATTCTTAAAATAATTTTCCCAACCACCCTTCTGATAAAATCACACATTTATAAACTCATTCTTTATTTTAACCAAAAACATTTTATAAAATACTATATTTCCCATAAATTTTTTCTGCTTATTAAGTCAAACCAAATCTTTTATTATAAAAATCAAAATAAAATGAACCAAAATACCATTGATAACTCATAATAAACTCCTTAATTCATCATAAATCAATAAAAAAAGGAAAAAAGGGAATATCCAAACCATAAAGTACCAAAAAATAGGAGAAATAAAAACAATTCATGGTTTGGTCACATTGTTTGGTGAAACTATGCACCAACCATGTGAATATTACACTACTGGAAATGGGGTCTATCCCCACGCACCTATTCCCACGGTTCTTTAAACTGTGGGGATAGTATGTTTTTTTGATGTTTATACCCACGGTTTTATTAAAACCGTGGGTATTAATTTTTTTTCGAGCCCTTCTATCGGGCTCCTCCTCATTCTCTCCTCAAATCCGCGACGCATCGCTCTACCCTACCTCCCCAAGCCGCGACGCCGCTCCCCGACCACTGACTCCCGACCCTCCCCTCTCCTCTCCGACTCCCCTCCCCGGCCTCCGACTCCCCTCCCCGGCCTCCAACCCCGGGCTCCGACTCCCGGCTCCGCCTCCCGGCTCCCGACTCGCGGCTCCCGACTCGCGGCTCCCGACTCGCGGCTCCCGACTCGCAGCTCCCGATTCGCGGCTCCCGGCTCCCGACTCCCGGCTCCCGACTCCCGGCTCGGCCTCCCGGCTCACGACCTGGACCTCCCGGCCTTCTCAGTAGTGATTTTTTTTATGCTGGAGTCCCAGATTTCCTGGTAATTTCTTAGTCTTGGCTGATTTCCCATAATTTCATCATATTACCTCTTGATAATCAATTAGTGTTGTAGTCAAAGGTAGCAGTTGATGCATTCATAGGTTAATGGAGTGGTTTGATTCTAAATTTTTTTAAGCAATTTCATTTTTTTATGATGGAATACTAAAAGATGAATGATATAAATATCCTGATTATCAAACCCAGTGAGAATATTTCCCCAAATTAATTTAGCATTGATAATCCTAAGATGCACTATTTTGGCCTTAAAATAGTATATATGAAGGTATGTACATACACATGTTGAGCAGTTCCGGGTGGTTGTTTATAAATCTATCAAGTTTCAGGTGTTGGCTTGGTTCCTCTTTGAGGAAGGGTACCCTTCCAATTCCTCAAATTTATTAATGCATTAATTAGTTTCTTACTACACGTTTTCTTTGTTTTTAGTTAATGTAGTGAATACATTAGATTAAGTTCCTCTTAATCTTGAATTTAGTATGTTTCATGATTTAAGAGTTAAAGGTAATAAATGATTGTTTCATAAGAAATATCATGTTTATATATTAAAACCCCTCCAACGGAGGTGCGCTGTCTTCAAGTTAAAAAACAATTATTAGACTTTTAGGATTTATTGTCTTGTTGTACTGATATTTCTTTATGAATTGATGTTATGTTTGAATTATGTCATATATGACCCCTAATGGAATTAAAAAAACTAAGTTTTCCTTTTTAAATGATTAAATAACCAAGGAACCGTTTAAGTTCTTTGACCGGTTTTTATATTGGAATTACCCATGTAGAATTGTTTCCCATAATTTTCATTTTAGTATGTTGACATGTTTGAGCCACCATTCGGTGAGCCTTAGATTTAAATTTCTAAGGGTATGATTTTCTATATTAAATGGCTTGAATTATCTTTTGAATTTCAGAATGTAAATTACCCTGTATGCACAATATTTAACCCGCCTAATGTAAGTGCTTCAATGTAATAATAAACTGTGAAATAGAAATTGTAAAGTATACTAAGTACATGAATTAGCCGTATTAGATGTAATTGAAAAATATGTTGCGTATTCATAGAACCCCTTACCATGTTAATGGAAGGTACCAGAGTGAACCTTGATTATTGAAAATGCCTTAAATGGATTAAATGAGTGGTTTCAAGCTACATGGCCTTGTCACACTAATGAAAGGCTAGGGTTGAACAAAATTGACTTATTGATTATTTATTACTTGATTAAAGGGTTTCATGCTACTTGGCCTTGTCACACTAATCAAAGGAAAGGCTTGAACCAAATGGAATATTATATGAATTCAATATCAAAGTAGGTGTGGCCTGACTCAAGCTCACCTTGGATACTTGAGAGAAAGCCTTGAGCACTCAAGGACCCTATTCCGAATTCAAGGATACAACTTTCTTAGGTTGAGACCTACATAGAACCTGATCCTTGTCTAACTTTAGATGCCTGGTATGACACCATATAATCCCTCATGTATTACAACAATATTCCTTAGATACACTCCTTGGTTCCAGAATTGACAAGTAGGTGCCATGGTTAAATCCTAGCCCAATCTTTTCTTAGACCCATTTTACCTTGGATGAACTTCTTAGACTAGATAGTCCTCTTATTGTGGAATTAGTTGGACGGTTATCCTTGGATTACACTCTTACCCCATGTGAGGCTATAGTTATTACTAAGTTGTTGACACTTGAGGTCTATGTTTCCTTGGTTATAACCTTGGAACTTCATTATTAAATATCATTACATGTTTTCTTCTCACATCTTAGAACCTCAATATCTTTCTCATATAAATTATATTTAAACTGGATAAAATTGATTAATGAAATGGTTACACATTCTGACACCAGTCAAAGGCTAAAGAAGGTATAACTGCTATGTGTCCCATAGGAACCTGTACGGGTGATGTTTATTTATCTCTCTATTATTATTCTATATACCAGTGAACTATATATTTTATACTGCACTATCTAGATTGGGCTGGACATCAGTGGTTCCATCCTATTATTATTTATATCTCACACCCTACTCAGGCCGCTATTACATTGGGATACTCGAGTATACTTTCATTTTCTCAGGACCTTGGACCTTGCTTTTCAATGTATGCTTGTAACTAGAGTTAGGAGAAAAGGACTGAGTTGGATCTCGGGATGCTCAAGGAGATCGCCCATGGGGTTTTGATGTGACTTTATTATTTTTTTATTTTATTGAAAATAATGATGTAATGTTTACTACTTTTAGATATGTATCATTACCATGTCATGCATTCATCTGTTGTTTAAACTACCATTGACCACTTTAATTCAGTTATAATAATATTTATCTTATGCTGCTTTGTCATTTATTTACTACCTCTTTCATTGTTGATTGTTATTTATTCAATTTTACCACTGTGTATATGTGATAAGAGGGTATAGTCCCCACTATCACCTCTCGAGACCCTCACTACAAGTCAAAAACCTCTAACGTATGGGGAGACTCACCAGCCCCCCTGCCCTACACAACCTCTCCCCCTCCCTCTACTGCACCAGTCCCTCCCCCTCCCCCTTCCCTTGCACCAGCCCCTCCCCCTCCCCCTTCCCTTGCACCAGCCCCTCCCTTAACCCCCTGATGCAACATCCCCTCCCCCTGCACCAGCCCCTCCCCCTCCCCCCTCTTGCACCAGCCCCTCCCCCTACCATGCACCAGCCCATCCCCCCCACCAGCCCCTACCCCCCCCCCCCACTACACCAGCCAGCCCCTCCCCCTCCCCCCTTCCCTTACATCAGCCCCTCCCCCCCCACACTGCACCCCCACCAGCCCCTTACCCCATGCTTCCCCAGCCCCACCACCAGCCCCTCCCCCTCCCACTTTCCCTGCTGCACTGGCCCCTCCCCCTTTCCCTGCTGCACCAACCAACCCTCTCCATCCCCCCTGCACTACTTTCCATGTGGAGTGTCTTTTTTAACTTTTTTCTTTAGTTTACATCTCAAGGAAGACCTTTTTCTCTTTTTCCCTACTTATTCAATCATGAACTCCTCTTGTCATTAAATACTTGTCATTAAATATGTTTTGCTAGCTACTAATATGCTTTGATTGATTTAATAATAAAATTGATTGTAATGATTTTTTTAAATATGATTTACATTGTTGATTGAATGATAATTTTTTTTCTTGTTATAGAATGGATAGAAGCTGGATGTATCGTACCGATCGGATTTCAACCGAGTTTCAAAATAATTTGGAGAATTTTTTAGATTTTGCATTTAGCAATGCGTCAGATGGAGGTTGTATACAGTGTCCCTGCTATAATTGTGTTGGAAGACCATGGTTAAGACGAGAAGAAGTTAGTTACCATTTAACGAAATTTGGATTTCAAGCAAACTATAATGTTTGGTTTCACCATGGAGAGACGAGTCAATCTTCGACTGTTCATAAACGAAATGAACGAAGTGACATGGAGAATTTGATATTTGATCGGTTTCCATATGTGCATCATTCCGAGAGAGATAGCATGCCGGTGCAAGAAGACAATGATATCAGTACACATGAGGAAAATGCTGAAAATGATGATGTTGACATAGTGAAAAATTTATTGGATGATGCCAGAACTCCAGTATATCAAGAATGTACTAGAATGACCAAGTTGGAATTTTTAATGCGGTTATATCATGGGAAAACTATGTATGGGATTTCTAATACTGCCATTGATTATATTCTTACATTTTTGAAGGACTTGCTTCCTGATGGTGCAGATATTCCCTCAAATCATTACATGGCATGGAAGTTAATTAAGCAGCTTGGATTTGCTACTAATAAAGTCCATGCTTGTCCGAAAGATTGCAGTTTATTTTTGGAGGAAACAGCTGACCGTAATGACTGTAAAGACTGTGGTACATCTCGATGGAAGACAAATGCAGATGGAACACCGTCTCGTGTGCCACAGAAAGTCATGTGGCACTTTCCATTGATTCCCAGACTTCAAAATCTATTCATGTCTCCAGAAATCTCAGACAATATGCGATGGCACGATGTTGAGAGAATTAAAGGAAATGATGAGCTGGTCCATCCAGCAGATGGATTAGCATGGCGGACATTTGACGCACAACATCCTGATTTTGCAGCTGAGGTGCGTAATGTCAGATTGGGCCTATCATGTGATGGTTTTAATCCGTTTGGTCAGATGCTTACTGCTCATAGCACGTGGCCGGTTTTTATTCATGTTTATAATCTTCCTCCGTGGATGTGTATGAAAAAACCTTTCACTTTCTTGAGTATACTGATATCTGGACCTTCGGATCCTGGTAATGACATAGATGTATACTTGCAGCCTTTAATAAAAGAGTTGAAACAACTTTGGGATTTAGGTGTGCAGACATTTGATGCTTCTTCAAAGAATACGTTTCAGATGCGTGCTGCCCTTCTATGGACCATAAATGATTTCCCTGCCTATGCAATGATGTCTGGGTGGAGCACGAAGGGAAAACTTTCATGTCCCATTTGTATGAAGAATACACGATCGAGAAGGCTTAAATATCGTCGTAGTTTCAGTTTCATGGGGCATCGCCGATTCTTGCCAATGGATCATCAATACAGGAAGAATCGTCGGAGGTTTGATAATAATGTTGACACTGAAGAACCACCTCAACGTATGTCAGGAAGTGATGTGCTTGATGAATTGAAATATTTCAGCTTTTCATTAGGAAAAGGTCATTTGACATCTCGAAAGAGGAAGAATGCTGATACTGAAGTCATTTACAATTGGAAAAAGAGAAGTATTTTTTTTGTGTTGCCATATTGGTCTACTAATTTGTTACGTCATTGTTTAGACGTAATGAATATTGAGAAAAATATATGTGAAATGTTGCTTGCAATTCTTTTGAATATTAAGGGGAAGACCAAAGACGACTTCCGATCTCGTCGGGATTTATTGGATTGGGGTATTCGACCAGAACTACATCCTGTTTGTATCGGTGAAAACAAATGGAAAGTTCCCTGTGCTTCTTATGTGATGACACAGGCAGAGAAAGATCAATTTCTGGCAGTATTGGAGAATATTAAGGTTCCAAACGGCTATTCCAGCAACATATCTAAACGAGTCAACAGAAGACATTTGAAATTGAAATCCCTAAAAACTCATGATTACCACATCCTTCTTCATGAATTGATTCCAATAGCAATTCGACATTTGCTATCCAATAATGTAAGGGTGGCAGTGATTCGGTTGTGTCATTTTTTTAGAGACATTTGTGCTAAAAGGTTATCCAAATCATTGTTGATAAAAATGCAGCAAGAGGCACCATTAATTCTGTGTGAGTTGGAAAAAATTTTTCCTCCATCCTTTTTCACTTGCATGCTGCATTTAACAGTTCATCTTCCAACTGAGACACTTCTTGGGGGACCAGTTGCTTTTCGGTGGATGTATCCCACTGAAAGAAATATGTGCACAATGAAATCATATGTCCGAAATAAAAATTATCCTGAAGGTTCCATTGTGAGGAGTTATCTGGCCCAAGAATGTATGGATTTTTGTTCAATGTATTTGTCTGATGTGAGCACAAGACATAATCGACCAATGACAAATGAAGATGAGCAGTATGAGGAAATTCAACCCTCGTTTCCATCTCTTCCCCAAACAGGTGGAATTGTCGGGTCATATACATTGGTTACATTGAGCTCTGAAGAGCGGAATATGGCACATCGTACAGTCTTGTTTAATTGTGGTTTGTTCGATGCCTATATCAAGTAAGTAATTTGAATATATATATGTTATCTCATATGATATCATATCACATATACCTTATACTTTTATTGTCATTTTATGTAGAGAACATAAACAAATTATAAGTAGAGTTCATCGGTCTTTGCCGTTGAGAAGGAGAGAGGCTATGCATAGCCAAGAGTTCCCAGCTTGGTTGAAATCAAAGGTATGACCATTACATTAAATACCTTAAAATATAGATATATATTTAATTATATTACTCATGTATTCCAGGTATTGAGTTTACCTGCTGACTTCATTTCTCAAGAATTAAGAGCGTTGGCTTTTGGTCCCAATTCTTTGGTTCGTGACTGCAAATCTTTAATAATCAATGGATACAAATTTGTTACAACTGATAAAGCAGTGAAAATGAGAACACAGCATGATGGCGTTATGTTAATTGCTAGAACGGATTGTTATGCCAGTGCATCTGATAGTCGACCTCGATATGAAGATGTGTATTATTATGGACTGGTTGAGAAAATATTGTTATTGGATTACTACTCTCGAGGTCGAGTCACTATGATGCAATGTAAATGGTTTGATTCAATGACGCGCCATGGTACATTTATTGATGATTGCGGATTTAGAGTTATTGACATGAGTCGATTCCTGCATACCGATGAACCATACATTTTGGCATCAATGGCAAAACAAGTGTTTTATGTGAAAGATCATCTGAACCCTGATTACGGTGTCATTAATGAAGTAATCCCAAGACATATTTTTCATGATGCTGGGGATGAAATTGTCACCATTGACGCCCCCATCGGTGATAGCCAAAATATTGCATTTGATGACACAAATTGTCCCATTGTGAGGGATGATTTTGAACCTGAGGTAGTGGAGGGTAATATATAAAAGCAACCATATATATTCAGAGTTCATTCAGTTTACCTTGACGTGAGTTTCTCAGGTTGGTACTAATTTAATTACTTTAATTTACTTTTAGTTTGAAATGATATGTCTGTTTTAGTAATGTTTGGTTTCGTTTCATTTAATTCTATTTCTTTCAATTCAGAAAAGTGGTTTTAAAATGTGGTTTTAAAAATTGTATAACTTGGTTGTAAATTATCATTACTGAAAGATGTTATGACATTTTTTAAGTAGTATCTATGATTTGTAAAAATTGTTGCTAAAAAATATTTATTTCATTCTTATGCAGATTATGAAGAAAACTACAGAAGCTCGCAGGAAGAGATTATTTGATGTTGATCCTGTTAGACGTGAGCGCGAGTTGTCTTCAGTGAGTATATTAATTTAAATATTTATCTTCTGCATTACAAATAATATCAAGTTCATATTTTTGATCCAATTATTTAGGGACATGTAACTCCAGAGAATCCTCTTCCCAGTATGGGACAGAGTAGGGATCCTCCTAGACCTAGGCGGAGCTCCCGTCTTACCACTCCCCACACTAACCCATTAGTGGACATCCCATCTACCACACATGTCCGCCCTCCGCTTGAGACCCCTGGGATGTTCCCATACATGCCGCCATCATCATCCCGTTTACCCTCTTTTTCCCATTCCATGTCCACGCCGACTCGACCGATGTTCTCACCTGCACAGTTTTCATATCCATTCATGTATCCCCAGACCTACTATGCATATTCTGACATGTCTACGCCACATCCTTTTCCTACCATCCATCCTACACATATTGAGTCTGTTCCTTCAGTTTCCACTCCTGTTCATGAAGATCAGCCGGAGCATGCTGTGGAACAGATACTTCCTTCGGAGGATGCTGATCCAGCACAGTCTACGGATGCCTCACAGCCTATTCAGGAGCCTGCATCAGGTTTTTTTATTATAAATGTTTCAAATTATAGCATTTCACTTTTTTTCTATTGTATTGTCACCTAACTCTTCTCTTGTCACCTCTTATCTTATTTAGTGGGATCTTCTAGTAGGCGACGTGGGCGCACTCGAATGAGGGATGCTTGGAATCGTGAAACTCAGATTATGGTGGATTACAATTCTCAAAATCAAATGGTAGGTAAAAATGCTAAGGAGTGTAGAAGTTTCATGGCTACTTTAGCCAAATATCATGATATCGTTCCGGTGGAACCGGTCTCATGGAGACATATCAGTGCCGACATCAAGGATAGGGCATGGGCGCAGATATGGGTACGAAAATTTTATAAATTTATATTGATATTAGTAATGTATTTATATGACTTAACATGTTTGTTGCAGAGTCGATTTAACTTTCCTAACGGTGAAGCTGCCAAAGCTGCTAGGTTGAGTGATCTTGGAGAGTATTGGCGGTCATACAAGTATGAGTTACATATTGGTTGGAGGAGCAGAGTGGGTACTGAGTTAGAGGGTGTACCCACAAACCCTGACTGTCCAAAAAGTCAATATCAAAAAATGACCGCACATTGGAATACTGAACAGTATAAGGTACTACCCATCTTTACTGTTTTTTATATAAAATTTAATTTTTATTACTTGTATTGTTTTTTTGTTTCTTAGGAAATGTCAGCGAAAAACAAAAAAAACAAAGATGAAATGACATATCTACACACATTGGGGCGCACTACAATGCCCGATAAAGAGAAGCGGCTGGTACGTTCATCTGAATTAAAATAATGTCCTTATTTATAACATGTCATCATAACTTATTCATGCTTTCCCTTGGTTAGTCCATGTCTTTACCTCAATGTTTGTGGGTCTTTGTTGCAACTCACTTCAATCCAATATTTTGCATTTATCATATATGGTTGTAATTCAAATTTGTGCACTTCTTATATGCAGCAAGCTGATTTGGGCATTGAAGGTCCTGTACCTCGTGCCAAATTATTCTGCTTCAGTAGGAAAAAAAAGATGGAACTGCAGTTAATTCACAAACACAAGATAAAATTGTAAGTTTGTTTATTTATATTTCAAACATTTATACGAAATTCATAATTTAATATGATTATAATTTCAACAGTCTGCCTTGGAGGCCATGGATGAGAAGGAAGCTGACAACTTAGGGCCAAATGATCATTTCAGTCAGGTGTTAGGTGTGGAGCATCCAGGAAGAGTCCGTTGTAGACCAGGCAAAAACATTGTCCCCTCTAGGTATTGGTCATCATCAGACTCCTCTAAGGCCTCTGAGTTGGAAAGTGCGCGTGCTGAATTAGCTGCGACAAAGAAAATAGTATTAGAGGAGCGTGAAAAAAGTAAGCTGATGAATGAACATTTCATGAAAGCTCTGTCAGTTTTGAGTCAGTCACTACCATCAGAGGTTGCTTCCACTTTTCATTCATGTATGACATCAATGCGCTCTTTAAATAATGCCTCGGGTGATTCCCATGAGGGTCCTAGTGGCGATAACGGTGGTGGCGATAGAGCTGACGAGGATGTTGCTGATGATGTTGTTGGTGATGAGATTGCTGATGATGATGCTGACGGTGCGGTTGGTGATGATGTTGCTGTCGATGTTGCTGCTGATGATGATGATGCTGGACATGAGGATGACAGTGATGGCGATGGGGGGGATATTAATCCCCTCCATTTTTGACTTAGCAGAGAGACGTGTGTTGGAGTTTAATGTTTTTTTTTTGTATTGGTGGACTGCTTGTATGTGAATTTCTTTATGCAATGAAATGCATTTTGGATTAAGTTTTCATCAGGGGTGTTATTTGTCAGTTATTTAGGTAATTTTCACATGCCATTCTGTTTACTCCTTGTTTTTTCATGAACTTTCTGCAGGGGGAGGTGGGGGGGGGGTGGGCAGGGGGGAGGGGGAGGGGGGCTGGGCAGTGGGAGGGCTGGGCAGGGGGGGAGGGGAGGGGGAGGGGGAGGGGGGAGGGGCAGTGGGGGGCTGGGCAGTGGGGGGCTGGGCAGTGGGGGGGAGGGCTGGGCAGGAGGGGGAGGGGGAGGGGGAGGGGGGAGGGGGTGGCTGGGCAGGGTGGGGGAGGGGGGGGTGCTGGGCAGTGGGGAGGGGAGGGGGGTGGCTGGGCAGGGGGGGAGGGGGGGGCTGGGCAGGGGGGGAGGGGGTGGCTGGGCAGTGGGGGGGGGTGGCTGGGCAGTGGGGGGGGGGGGGGGGGGGCTGGGAAGTGGGGGGGGGGGGCTGGGTAGTGGGGGGGGGCTGGGCAGTGGGGAGGGCAGTATGGAGGGGGGGGAGGGGCTGGGCAGTGGGAATCCTGCACTAATAAGTGCGAGATCTCTACAACAGGTATGTTTTCCTAAAATTGTGGAATAAACCTCCCTACCATGCATCATTTTTCATTTGCATTTACACACTATATGAATGCAGGTTATTGGTCATAAAATCATGGAGTTGACCCCCTTTTCATCCAACATATGAATGCAGGTGATATGTTTTAACTATTGACTCCATTGTATATTGATTTTTGTGGGTCATGTCTAAGAGTTGCTAGACATACTTTGATTGTTCTCATCCCAGCATAGCGATGAACCAAAATATTGGTGAATGTGCATGGGCTGATGGAATGAATGCCTTCAATTTACAAGCATGGAGAAGAAACTGACTGGTATTTCTTATCATCATATTCAGGCTTTTTATTCTGCATTTTAATCTGCACTTTAGTATTTTATTGTCATGTAGTAATAACAAAATTTCTATATGACATTTCATTGCTTATGAGTCTTATATATTCATTAATAATAATTCATGGTTTTATTTGTTGCATGTACAGACTGTAGCAAATTAAAGTATGATTACCAATCAGTGGTTTGCCATTCGATCTTTATCAAGGTGAGCTGACAAATCTATGTGCCAATCTAACACGTCATTTGAGCTTATTCATTCATGACTCATCTATGTGAATTCTTCTTTGAGTTAAGAGTCTAGCTGAAACACACTTTAGATATTGGAATCATTGAACACACATGCATTCTGAATGTCCAATTTTTTTTTCCTGCTCGTTGGTTATTGGTTTTAATCTAGCTTCTTTCATTTGGTTGGCATTTCCGATCACTTTTGTGCTGAATATGTTTTCCATCTGTTGCTGGCAGGGGGACAAGCAGGACGACACCTTGTGGCGGTTACTCCTCCTTAGAGAAACATTGAATGGTTAGCTCTATAATTTTTTGTATTTCCTCATTCCTAAACTATATCTCCTCTCAGCGCTGCCTCTCATCCATCTTTCCACAAAACGTGCATAGCAGGTGGTACAAAAGCTCAATTCAACTGAAAACATTGGTTTGGAATTGTCTGGCATATTTTATTCCTCTAGGTATTCCTACACATTTCTAGATCTCCAAACCTCACCGAATTAGGTATATCAGGGGTCATCCAATCCTCTATTCATCACAGATTAGCATTCATTTCTTTAAATCTTCTGAGAAAACATCCTCTCATGCCATCCATATCATCCTATTTGAAACTAAGTGGAAGATGTTGCCCCGCGGATGTCGCTGGACCGGGCCAACACGCCGCGGTCACGCCGCGGTCACGCCGCGGTCACGCCGCGGTCACGCCGCGGTCACGCCGCGGTCACGCCGCGGTCACGCCGTGATTTGGCCCTGCTCCAGGACGACACCCTGCGGCGGTTACTCCTCCTTAGAGAAACATTGAATGGTTAGCTCTATAATTTTTCGTATTTCCTCATTCCTAAACTATATCTCCTCTCAGTGCTGCCTCTCATCCATCTTTCCACAAAACGTGCATAGCAGGTGGTACAAAAGCTCAATTCAACTGAAAACATTGGTTTGGAATTGTCTGGCATATTTTATTCCTCTAGGTATTCCTACACATTTCTAGATCTCCAAACCTCACCGAATTAGGTATATCAGGGGTCATCCAATCCTCTATTCATCACAGATTAGCATTCATTTCTTTAAATCTTCTGAGAAAACATCCTCTCATGCCATCCATATCATCCTATTTGAAACTAACTGGAAGATGTTGCCCCGCGGATGTCGCTGGACCGGGCCAACACGCTGCGGTTACGCCGCGGTCACGCCGCGGTCACGCCGCGGTCACGCCGCGGTCACGCCGCGGTCACGCCGCGGTCACGCCGCGGGCACGCCGCGGTCACGCCGCGATTTGGCCCTGCTCCAGGACGACACCCTGCGGCGGTTACTCCTCCTTAGAGAAACATTGAATGGTTAGCTCTATAATTTTTCGTATTTCCTCATTCCTAAACTATATCTCCTCTCAGCGCTGCCTCTCATCCATCTTTCCACAAAACGTGCATAGCAGGTGGTACAAAAGCTCAATTCAACTGAAAACATTGGTTTGGAATTGTCTGGCATATTTTATTCCTCTAGGTATTCCTACACATTTCTAGATCTCCAAACCTCACCGAATTAGGTATATCAGGGGTCATCCAATCCTCTATTCATCACAGATTACCATTCATTTCTTTAAATCTTCTGAGAAAACATCCATTCATGTAGGGGCAGGGGGGGCTGGCAGGGGCAGGGGCAGGGGGGGGGGCTGGTAGGGGGCTGGCAGGGGGACAAGCAGGGGGAAGGGGGGGGGGGGGGCTGGCAGGGGCAGGGGGGGGGGCTGGTAGGGGGACAAGCAGGGGGAAGGGGGGGGCTGGCAGGGGGACAAGCAGGGGGGAGTGGGGGGGCTGGCATGGGGACAAGCAGGGGGGAGGGCGGGGCTGGCAGGGGGAAGGGGGGGGCTGGGCAGTGGGGAGGGGGGGGGGGGCTGGGCAGTGGGGAGGGGGGGGGGCTGGGCAGTGGGGAGGGGGGGTGCTGGGGAGGGGGGGGGGGTGCTGGGCAGTGGGGAGGGGTGCTGGGCAGTGGGGAGGGGGGGTGCTGGCAGGGGGACAAGAAGGACGACACCTTGCGGCGGTCACGCCGCGGTCACGCCGCGGTCACGCCGCGGTCACGCCGCGGTCACGCCGCGGTCACGCCGCGGTCACGCCGCGGTCACGCCGCGGGCACGCCGCGATTTGGCCCTGCTCCAGGACGACACCCTGCGGCGGTTACTCCTCCTTAGAGAAACATTGAATGGTTAGCTCTATAATTTTTCGTATTTCCTCATTCCTAAACTATATCTCCTCTCAGCGCTGCCTCTCATCCATCTTTCCACAAAACGTGCATAGCAGGTGGTACAAAAGCTCAATTCAACTGAAAACATTGGTTTGGAATTGTCTGGCATATTTTATTCCTCTAGGTATTCCTACACATTTCTAGATCTCCAAACCTCACCGAATTAGGTATATCAGGGGTCATCCAATCCTCTATTCATCACAGATTACCATTCATTTCTTTAAATCTTCTCAGAAAACATCCATTCATGTTGTCCGAACCAGATCATCCTCATCCTCTGCACATGTCGTCTGAACCGGATCAGCCTGTTGTGATAGAAATTCAATGTCTGCTTTTGACTGAATTTCACACCAAACCAAGATATAATAAATGAGTCAAACAATCAGACAAATGGTTTAGGTTCTTTTTCCTCTGCTCACTACACCTATGACTCTAAAACTCTGGATGCCACTGGCACTGCTATAAAAACCAGAAAACTCTCCACTAATCTAAACGTCATTCATACCACTGGTTGTCCTATAAAAAATAGGAATCCTCATATTAGTCTAAAGTCTCTTTAGGCTAAGGCACAAACAAAACACACTAACATTGATAAACAAGGTACCTTGACACTGGAACCTATAAAACATACAAAAGGAAGCAGGGGGAAGGGGGGGGGCTGGCAGGGGCAGGGGGGGGCTGGTAGGGGGCTGGCAGGGGGACAAGCAGGGGGAAGGGGGGGGGGCTGGCAGGGGCAGGGGGGGCTGGTAGGGGGACAAGCAGGGGGAAGGGGGGGGGGGGCTGGCAGGGGGACAAGCAGGGGGGAGTGGGGGGGCTGGCAGGGGGACAAGCAGGGGGGAGGGGGGGCTGGCAGGGGGAAGGGGGGGGGGCTGGGCAGTGGGGAGGGGGGGGGGGGGGCTGGGCAGTGGGGAGGGGGGGGGGCTGGGCAGTGGGGAGGGGGGGTGCTGGGGAGGGGGGTGCTGGGCAGTGGGGAGGGGTGCTGGGCAGTGGGGAGGGGGGGTGCTGGCAGGGGGACAAGCAGGACGACACCTTGCGGCGGTCACGCCGCGGTCACGCCGCGGTCACGCCGCGGTCACGCCGCGGTCACGCCGCGGTCACGCCGCGGTCACGCCGCGGTCACGCCGCGGTCACGCCGCGGTCACGCCGCGGTCACGCCGCGGTCACGCCGCGGTCACGCCGCGGGCACGCCGCGGTCACGCCGCGATTTGGCCCTGCTCCAGGACGACACCCTGCGGCGGTTACTCCTCCTTAGAGAAACATTGAATGGTTAGCTCTATAATTTTTCGTATTTCCTCATTCCTAAACTATATCTCCTCTCAGCGCTGCCTCTCATCCATCTTTCTACAAAACGTGCATAGCAGGTGGTACAAAAGCTCAATTCAACTGAAAACATCGGTTTGGAATTGTCTGGCATATTTTATTCCTCTAGGTATTCCTACACATTTCTAGATCTCCAAACCTCACCGAATTAGGTATATCAGGGGTCATCCAATCCTCTATTCATCACAGATTACCATTCATTTCTTTAAATCTTCTGAGAAAACATCCTTTCATGTTGTCCGAACCAGATCATCCTCATCCTCTGCACATGTCGTCTGAACCGGATCAGCCTGTTGTGATAGAAATTCAATGTCTGCTTTTGACTGAATTTCACACCAAACCAAGAGATAATAAATGAGTCAAACAATCAGACAAATGGTTTAGGTTCTTTTTCCTCTGCTCACTACACCTATGACTCTAAAACTCTGGATGCCACTGGCACTGCTATAAAAACCAGAAAACTCTCCACTAATCTAAACGTCATTCATACCACTGGTTGTCCTATAAAAAATAGGAATCCTCATATTAGTCTAAAGTCTCTTTAGGCTAAGGCACAAACAAAACACACTAACATTGATAAACAAGGTACCTTGACACTGGAACCTATAAAACATACAAAAGGAAGCAGGGGGAAGGGGGGGCTGGCAGGGGCAGGGGCTGGGGGGGGGGGGGGCTGGTAGGGGGCTGGCAGGGGGACAAGCAGGGGGAAGGGGGGGGGGCTGGCAGGGGCAGGGGGGGGGGGGCTGGCAGGGGGACAAGCAGGGGGAAGGGGGGGGGCTGGCAGGGGGACAAGCAGGGGGGGAGTGGGGGGGCTGGCAGGGGGACAAGCAGGGGGGAGGGGGGGCTGGCAGGGGGAAGGGGGGGGGGCTGGGCAGTGGGGAGGGGGGGGGGGGCTGGGCAGTGGGGAGGGGGGGGGGGCTGGGCAGTGGGGAGGGGGGGGGCTGGGCAGTGGGGAGGGGGGGTGCTGGGGAGGGGGGGTGCTGGGCAGTGGGGAGGGGTGTTGGGCAGTGGGGAGGGGGGGTGCTGGCAGGGGGACAAGCAGGACGACACCTTGCGGCGGTCACGCCGCGGTCACGCCGCGGTCACGCCGCGATTTGGCCCTGCTCCAGGACGACACCCTGCGGCGGTTACTCCTCCTTAGAGAAACATTGAATGGTTAGCTCTATAATTTTTCGTATTTCCTCATTCCTAAAATATATCTCCTCTCAGCGCTGCCTCTCATCCATCTTTCCACAAAACGTGCATAGCAGGTGGTACAAAAGCTCAATTCAACTGAAAATATTGGTTTGGAATTGTCTGGCATATTTTATTCCTCTAGGTATTCCTACACATTTCTAGATCTCCAAACCTCACCGAATTAGGTATATCAGGGGTCATCCAATCCTCTATTCATCACAGATTACCATTCATTTCTTTAAATCTTCTGAGAAAACATCCTTTCATGTTGTCCGAACCAGATCATCCTCATCCTCTGCACATGTCGTCTGAACCGGATCAGCCTGTTGTGATAGAAATTCAATGTCTGCTTTTGACTGAATTTCACACCAAACCAAGATATAATAAATGAGTCAAACAATCAGACAAATGGTTTAGGTTCTTTTTCCTCTGCTCACTACACCTATGAATCTAAAACTCTGGATGCCACTGGCACTGCTATAAAAACCAGAAAACTCTCCACTAATCTAAACGTCATTCATACCACTGGTTGTCCTATAAAAAATAGGAATCCTCATATTAGTCTAAAGTCTCTTTAGGCTAAGGCACAAACAAAACACACTAACATTGATAAACAAGGTACCTTGACACTGGAACCTATAAAACATACAAAAGGAAGCAGGGGGAAGGGGGGGGGGCTGGCAGGGGCAGGGGGGGGGGGGGCTGGTAGGGGGCTGGCAGGGGGACAAGCAGGGGGAAGGGGGGGGGGGCTGGCAGGGGCAGGGGGGGCTGGTAGGGGGACAAGCAGGGGGAAGGGGGGGCTGGCAGGGGGACAAGCAGGGGGGAGTGGGGGGGCTGGCAGGGGGACAAGCAGGGGGGAGGGGGGGCTGGCAGGGGGAGGGGGGGGGGGGCTGGCAGGGGGGCAGGGGGGGCTGGCAGGGGCAGGGGGGGGCTGGCAGGGGCAGGGGGACAAGCAGGGGGGGCTGGCTGGGGGACAAGCGGGGGGGGGGGCTGGCAGGGGGGGCTGGCAGGGGCAGGGGGACAAGCAGGGGGGGCTGGCAGGGGCAGGGGGACAAGCAGGGGGGGCTGGCAGGGGGACAAGCGGGGGGGGGGGGGCTGGCAGGGGGACAATCAAGGGGCCGGGGGGGGATGGCAGGGGGACAAGCAGGTGGCAGGGGGGGGGGGCTGGCAGGGGGACAAGCAGGGGGGGCTGGCAGGGGGGGCTGGCACAAATTTTTGCTAGATGTTTTTATTTCCATGGCTTTTATTGATGTTTTAATGCATTTTAATTTATGTTGTGCAGCTTGCAAGTTTCTTTTATTATTAAATTCCTGTCTCCAAATCACTATTCTTGTTGAACATCTTTAATGCAATATCCATTATTCCCATTGTGCTGGTAGTATCTGTATTGCTTCATTTTTTCCCTGCGGTTTCAAGCTATAGCCATGTAATGTTTTCAATGCCTATAATTAGACTTATTTTTAACTTGCACATTGTTCCATGTAGGATGATCAGAAATTTGTTAAGCGGAAAACAGAACTTGGAGGAAATATTCTGGCGCTGGAAACATATATACCCACGGTTCAAGTGAACCGTGGGTATATTCTGGAGCAGCAAAAAACTGTACCCACGGTTATAGAACCGTGGGAATACATATATACCCACGGTTCAAGTGAACCGTGGGTATATTCTGGAGGTGCAAAAAACTGTACCCACGGTTATAAAACCGTGGGTATACATATATACCGGAGCTGCAAAAAAACTATACCCACGGTTATAAAACCGTGGGTATACATATATACCTACGGTTCAATGAACCGTGGGTAATATAAAAATTTCTGGGTCTATACCCACGGTTTTTTAAAAACCGTGGGTATAGGGCTATTGCGACGGCATTCCAGCCCGCGGTTGGCGAAACCGTGGGTATACCCTATACCCACGGTTTCAAGGGCTATACCCACGGTTTCAAACCGTGGGTATAGGTGCAATTTCCAGTAGTGTTACTATAAGTTTGTCTATATTGGTCTACAAGGTATGCACACAATTTTCCAGACTATGCATAGTAACCATTATTCCCTATATTTCCTCTCAAATTACACTTAAAACCCAAAAATATCTCCAAAACATCCTATGAACTCTCGACACAATAATTAAATAATCAAATAAGGACCAATAATCTTATAAATAACTAAGAACCAATCTCAAATTTTAGACATGAACATCCCGAACAGCCCTAGTAACTCAACTTTCATCCCAAAAGGTAGTGATCAGGAACCTACTCATGACCTTCCATATAAATTATGACAATATTATCACTATACTACCAGAAACCCCAAATAATAAGGGAAACTTTGGAACCTAGTCCCTCTTAAGAACCTAGGATCTAATATCATTTTTTCACATACCAAAATTAGGTCATCCCTAATCTGGTTACCATATCCAACCTATAATATGACCTATTGTGTGTTCCCAATCACCTCGGGCTGGAGACAAGCACAAGGGCATCAAATTATAACTGATGGGAATGATTTTTCCGGATTAATAGATAAATAAATGATAACTCCCACTCAAGAATCTAGTATGACCATTATATGTTTTGGAATGTCATTCCATAGAAATAATATAATATCCCTCAAACTGTACTCCCATATCTGGTGTTAAAAACATAATCTTTTCATTTTTATCTTTGGTTCCAATAAATGATTCTCAATTTCAATTATCCAAAACTTACAATATAAAATGTAAATATCGGATCACTTACATACCTAAGGACCTTTGAGGTTTAGATTTTTAGATAATTGGGACAAATTATTACATAATGATATCCATGTCTTTAAGTGATATTTTTTCACTATACCCATCATCTCTTACTCCACGTGAATTCTTAAACAGATCCAAAAAAAATCATTAAATATTAATCCTTTATAGACACAATTCATTTTACATCAATCTTAATAACCTTGGGAAATGGAAAAAATAATAAGGGTGAGCTCAAATACTCAGTAAGGGTAAACATAATCATTAACAATTGAATTTTATTGGTGAGAATAAAATGAGAATAAAGGTATCATGACATAAAAAATTGAAATATCATAAAATAATATAATTCATACCTATAAAAACCTAGATCACAATTCATGAGACATGGAATAAATCTTTAACATAAGATAAGATCTATATAATTCATTAATCCTGATCCATGTGAAAATAATCCTTGAGAAAAGGATACATCAGAACTTGATACAAGAATAAAGAAAACATGTTGGTAACTTGAAACATCATTTTAATATCACTATTATAATCACTCTTACAAATTGAATAACTTTCCAGGTAAATTCCTATAATCTCTTAGGATAAATATATAGCTGGTTAAATCTATCTCATTAACCAATGCTTTGGAGAGCTATATCATACTCACCCATCCTTTGGTTATGATAGAACCACCCATCCATGGTTTATAACGAAACTACCCATAAATCATCTATATATATTTCCAAGTACCATGGAATAAGAAAAATAATTATAATATTAAACTTTTAAATATAACAACAACAATTTTTCTTTCATAATTTAATTTACCTATAGAAAAGAAATGGGTTCCATGATAATCAATTTGAAAAAATCATAATCCATCTATAGAAATAATAAGGATAAAATCATTACAATATATCCCTAGTGGAGAATAAGTAACATCAATGTTTGATGCCATTGATGAATAGAAATAAAATTAAAATATCATTAAAAATATTCTTGAGGATAAATGTATTTTTAAAGCATGGAATGATTTTACTAAAAATTTATCACTTATTTGTTATGAATTAATTAATACATTTGGGTTATATAAATCCTTTATAAAAAATTATTATATGGTTGTTATTGTTCATACCTTCCAATTTAAAATCTAGGTTATAACTATCACATTTAAATAATAATATTTTTATAGTATATCACAATCTACTTAAAGCTCTATGATGAGTGTTAATAAATCTATCAAGCATAGTATTCTTTTAAAATATCAAGGTGTTACATTCTAACCCCCCCCCCCACCCCACCTTAATAAATTTCATCCTTGCAATTTTATATTGAAATAAATAATCAAGGGTTTAACATTTGAAAATACCTTTTTTTAAAACCCATATCATAAAAAGGTATAATAAAACCTGATTTCAAAAAAGGAAAGGAAAATATGAAGTTCATAAATAATAACACATAACTAGGTTTCCCAAATACGATAACATTAGTGGGAAGTGAAAATATAGACATGGAGGAAAAAATTAATATCCAAATAAATATGGAGTATCATAGTGAACAATGATCATAAGAAAGTGAATGATCATGAGAAATTTAATGAACACTAAACCATAAACCAATGAGGTGTGAAAAAGACCAAAACTTCAGCAGAAAAGAAGGTAATAAGATAAAAAATTATTTAAATAAAATTTTCCTAGAGTTGAGGAATTCCTTTACCATATTGAATAAGAACATGATACAATATACTTAATTTTTTTCTTCTATTTCATAAGAACAATTTCATCCATTGGTTGTGATTTTATAAATTCCCACTTCGATCAAATCTCTTATTCCATGAAATGAATATTGAAGATGAATTTTTCATTCCTAAAGCACTAAAATCAACTTCTAACAGATCACATGATCTATAAAAGGATAACAAGTTATTCCCCTTGTATTTATACATTTACCAAAACCAAAATGGTTATCACAAGTTAATATAATACAAAAAATGAATAAATGTTCATATTAATAAATAATACATTAATATCCAAAATTAAATAATAATACCAAAGGTTCATCTTATATTATTCTATAACTAAATAACCATACATCCCAAATAACCTCAATAACCTTAATATTAAATAATGTTAAAACCTCAAAGATTATCTCACACATTTCATCTTATATCCCCATAAATTTAATAATATTATTTTTATATAATCCTTCAAATTAAACCTAAGGGTTTCATATACCTAAAACCAATAAAACATCTCCAAAAATATCATTAATCCCATTAAAATTCCATTACATAAAGACCTAAAAGGGGTATTTATGCATTTAAACTTATGATCAACCTTAAATTTATAAAACCATGATGGTATCCATAACTCTTAAGTTAACATCATATGAAAACATCTTAATCTCTAAAGTTATCTAAACCCAGCTCTAATACCAACTATAATAGCCCCGAACCTACACTCTCGAATATGGTGCTAGAAATATAATCGTTACATTTATGGATTTTATATTGATAAACATGACGTAATTTTAACCCTAAAATACTAAAAACATCAAATGGAAATATTGGATCACTTACATAACAAAGGAACTTTTAGGTTTAGAGTTTTTGAGCTTTAGGGAAAACTCTTACATAACGATACCCATGTCATTAAGTGATAATTTTCCCCACCATACCCAACTTCTCTTATTCCAAATTAAGTCTTAAATATCTCCCATAAATTATTTACACATGAATCATTTCGAGACAAAATTCATTTAATATCAATTTTCATAACCTAGGGAAATGAAAAACATAATAAGGGTGAGCTCAAACGCTCGGTAACGGTAAACATATGCTTTAACAATTGAATGTCATCAGTGAGAATAAGATGATAATAATTCTATGATAAGATAATCAAAGTGCATGAGAATAACATAAGATAATTCATACCCATAAAAATTTGGATTATAATTTATTAGACATGGGATAAATCTTTAACTTAATATAAGGGTCATATAATCTACAATCATGATCCATGTGAAAACAATCCTTGATAAAAGGATACATTAGAGAATGATGAAAGCATAAAAAACATTTTTATAACTTGGAACGTCATTTTAATATCACTCTTACAATCACTCTTACAAATTATTTAAAAACTCCATAACATGCCCTTAAAATTCAAAATAAGCTAGGCCTCTTGATCTTTTTTGGAATGTGTTATGTGTATCTTAAGGTAATAAATCATGAAATAAAGTGTATAAAAGATATTAGTTTTCATATTTGTTATTAGGACAAGTTCAAGTTATTTTTTTGGATTGGGATTAGAAAAACTTAGTGAAAACCTTAGGGATAAAACTAAACATAGTAAAACCTCCCTGAATTTTGGAAGTATAGAGAGAGTGGTTCCCAAAAAACAAAATTCTTGTATGGATACTAAAATTGGATGTGTATATAGAATATATTTACCTAGTTGTAATAACCCCAAAAGGTATTTTTGGGTATTATCTATACCTATACATGGTTCAGGATAAA
The DNA here is from genome assembly GCA_963277665.1 of Viscum album. Taxonomy (NCBI): domain Eukaryota; kingdom Viridiplantae; phylum Streptophyta; class Magnoliopsida; order Santalales; family Viscaceae; genus Viscum; species Viscum album. The sequence goes on from OY728121.1 coordinate 793,282,079, forward strand.
TAGGCCTTGCTACACACCCGGTTTGATACTCCCAATGGATATGATTTGGTAAATTCACAATATCTTAATGAACCATTATTAAGGGAATAAAAATTCCTATGAAATTTAATGTTAGGAAATAATTCATGGATAAATTAGGTTGAAACATAGAAATTAATAGGTTAAGGAATACAATTCATTTATAGGTTATCCCTTCTATGTTCATATATTCCCTTTATATGATTAATAGTTTGAAAATTATCATCCCTAAGTCTTTTTTGGATGAATTAAATGATTAGAACTAGGATCAAATAGTGAAATGAGGGATTATCATCCATTAATGAAATTAACATGTCTAATGTGACTATGGTTCTATTCATTTCTTCATATTACACAAGTTTAGTAGAATTATTAAAACACCACCTCAAAACATGGAAGTTGAGTTTTCAGTAAAGATAACAAATAGGGAAATTATTACATACCAAGTATATAACTTATACCCTATAAATATTTAAATGGTGAATTTCCTAGTGAACCTTATAATACCCCCTTTAGTGGAATTAATCATTATCCTAGGTATGGATTGGATTTTCTTATATAGAGCCAACATAAATTGTCTAGAGAAGGAAATCACCCTATATATTGAGAATTTCCCTCTGATTCTATATAAATGTGTAAGAAGTAGGATGTATCTCTTTTGGAATAATCATCTAAATCATGGGTATTATTATGAGTAATCATATCTAACTCAAATGATTTAGATTAAGGAAAATACCTTCCCTGATGGAATTCCCACTATAATAGAATATGTTTATGTTGATTTACACCCATTCATGGAAGGTTAGTTTCCAATGGGATTTATTCATGGAACCAAAAACACTCAATGGATCTAATATACATGATATCTCATGGGAATACTTTACAAAGGTAGGTAGTTATTGGGGAACTTATCCAATAATGCTTAAGAACTCACATTGGTCAAGAGAAATGGAGTTTAGTCTCATAAAATCCTTTTAGGGGGAATTATTTTCTACTCTGGGAATCTCTTTTATATTTAAGACATATTCATGAATCCATTTTAAATTAAATATATGGAACTGGTCACCACTATGTATTAATAATAAATTATAGACAGGTGTTTATGGGAAACCATTTGTATGTATCAAAGGTTCTCCATATTGGTTACATGCATTGTTTTATGATGCTGGTTTTAAGACACATGGTTAGGCACTCTAAAATATATCATTATCTAGAGATATGAGATTTGTTTTGATATTTTCATCATACCCATGATAGGGGCTTCCTATATATCCTCATGAGAGAAATTAGTATCCATGTAGTTCTATGCCACTTAATGGGACACATCATACCTTTTAGGGTCATGTGATAAGGACCAAACCATGTAGTTTAATGTTATGTGGTGAGAAAATACTGGTGAAAGCGGCCTAGTCAAGGATGGCATAGGACTCACACCAAAATGTTCCTTTTTGGTTTGTTTTATAGAGAATATATCCCTATTATGATATGGACTTCAGCGGGAATTTGGGATAATGAGGATAAGGTGGGAAGGACTTGGGAGGAATATAGCCTCATGGGTGGGGGGCATGATCTTACTGATAATATGGCCTAGTAAGGATGATGGTGGTTTGGATGTATTGGGTTTGAACCTTTAGGAGGATTCCTATGTATCCCATGAGTATAGGAATCAAATCCTATGTAGTTCAGAAACATTGGGGCTTACGCCTATAGAGGAGGACTAAGTGGTTGCTTCATTGGGAATATTTCCCTTTAAAAATTTTTCTCATAGGGAATATTTCCCTTTGAGGGGGTGATAACATGGTTAGGTCTTATGCAGAGTAGGATTCCCAAGTGGTGTATATTTGATTGTGTGGATAAAATGATCTCCCCTAACCTCTAAGCCCACGTGAATCATGAATGATGTGAGAAACAAGAGGAAGTGGAAGATCTATCAATTTTCAAAATATCCTTCATCCACTAGTGTACAAGGGTGAGGATATGTAAGGTAGGGGTTGTACTATAAGAAATAATAGTGGATTACTCTATTAGGGATGCCCATATGCTTTCCCTTCTGATAGGCGGAAGAGTGGGTGAGGGCGAGGTGATGGATGATAAGGGGATCTTGTCATCTGATTCTCATCACATTTCAATAAACATAAGTTGTTTCTCAGTATGATAATCCATATTACACCATCCCTAAGTCTGAGATCCTCATTACCATGTGAATGTATGATCATGAACATTCTAAGGACCCTACCTACCAAGGAGGTTAAATAGAAGACTTACATTACTATGGTAATGAATGATCAAGAGGGTGCGCTGGTGTTTCCTAGGTTCTAATCACACATGTATGGAGGCTTTGGAGGAGTTATTAGCTTGGCCCCCTCATATGGGGAACCAGGATAAAGGGGTGGCCTATCATTAGATATGTAAAAATGGGTCTCAGAGGGTACTTCGCCTAGGTGATTCCTAGGTGAAGTGGATTTGGATTTTCCTAGGTGATACCTGGGTGATCAGGGAGGTTTCTTCACCTGGGTGTAACATGAGAAAAATTTTAGGTACCTCATGCTACTACTTGAGAGATCTTGGAGGAAGAACAACCTAGGAAACCAAACTTGTGTGAGACCTTACTCTAACCTCCAAGGGACTCCTCAAGTGCTCCTGGAAGGATCTTGTGCAAGTCCTGAGCTTGGGATGGGGCCTTCACCCTGGTACTTATAGACTACGGGTAATTAGATCCTTGTGTGGGTATTTGGTGTTTTTTACCCCAGAGGAAATCTAATCCATAAACTCTCATTAATTCCCTCTTCTTTTTAATCTTATAGAGATACCTGGAGAGATTTTAGGACTTGGGTGCAGGACTAGGGTGAGCAGAGCATCGATCCTTCTTATGTTCTTCTAGTCATGTCAAATTAGAAGCCCAAGGTCCCTATTTATAGGTAATATTGGAACCTTGGGTGAAGGATGCGGTTTGCACAGGTCTCTCGTATAGGTGGGACCTGCGTGAGGAGCTGGCCACACATGGTGGGCCATGTAGGTTTCACATACATGAGTCTCTAGGCGATGCCTATTGTTTGAGAGGGTATTATTCCCCTTTCATGACTTTTCCTCGCCATTATTGTGATATTTTTCTTCTAAGGTTTTCATCCTTGTGTAAAAAACGGAAGTTTCAAAAAATTCCTCCCTCAGTATTGGATAAAATTAGAAGAAAAGACTTTAATCATGAGGTAGAGAGAAACATGTACATTGATGGATACTTCATTCATTATCCTTCGCATGTTTATATACATTAATTATTGGGTTTAGAGAACATTATGGATCATGTATTGCGTAAGGGATAAGTGAGCGGGTGGGTTGCATAGGTTGGATTCATAGGTGGACCACATGGGTTGGTTATGCAGGTTGACCGCATAGGCTATTTTCATAGGTTAGTCATTAAAGTTGGTTTTGTAGGTATTCATTCATCTATAAATAGCATTTCATATCCCACAGTTTCCCCTCTCAAAAAAAATTTCCACCTATGTGCTCTTATTTTGCTAGTCATTTGTGAAATCCTTTTTTGTATGTTCTCATCACGTACTAATGGTATGCCTTCACTTGTGAGAGAATTTTACATAATGAGACTTTAGCAAGGCACCACTTTCCAGTCAGTTGGGAAAGTGTCCTATGTGAGGTCACTTGGGTGAGTGACCTACATGAGGTCACTTGGGTGAGTGACCTACATGAGGTCACTTGGGTGAGTGACCTTCACGAGGTCCTTCCTTTGCTAAATTTTTTATTATAAACTCCCAAACTAAAACCTTGGCTCTAAATAAAATCTCGGAATTTCCATGTAAATTTAAAATGGATTCTCAAAAGGTTCGAGTCTCTATTGACCACTCTAGTGCACGCATCAACAAAATCTTGGACATCATCAGGCTGTATTATTGCAATTTTTTTGACTCCACTCTTATGGATCTAGTGATACATCTCAAGAAGTATCACCATGAATATCCTAAAAGTAAATTAATTACACTTTATGATCATGAACTTTTGAGATACATACTCATTCCAAAACTATTGAATTATTTTTCACTTTCAAAGTTCTAGGAGTATGTAAATTTTACCACTTCCAATATCTCATATATGGGTGAATTTATCAATAATGGAATGGTACCCTCTACATGTATCAAACACATAGTAGTTATTCTCCAAATCTAAAGCCTCACACTCCTAAATCAAAATCTCACTTCTACTTGTTGAGTCAATAAGGTTTTCCTTATGAATTTTTCCATTCCTTCATTCATGGGGGAGATTGATAAGTCATCAAGGTTTCTTTATGACTTTACCATTCCTATTGTTTTGAAAATCAAAAATACCTCTTCTTAAGGAAAATTTCATTTTACCCCTGTTTTACTTCCATAAGGAAAATTTCCTTCCCAAAGGAAATTTACCCCTACCGAAAATTTCCTTCCCAAAGGAAATTTACCCCTACCTTGTTTTCATTGTGCATATAAATATTTTTCTTAAGTGTAAAAATTGGATTCATATCTAAAACCTCGGAATCGTATAATACTTAGACATGAAGCATTCTGTTTTAGGATCTGAATTCTTGATACGAACTCTAATGAAGTTCAACTCCAAATTCTGGATACGAACTCTAATGAAGTTCAACTCCGAATTCTGGATACGAACTCTAATGAAGTTCAACTCCGAATTTTGGATACGAACTCTAATGAAGTTCAAATCCGAATTCTGGATATGAACTCTAATGAAGTTCAACTCCAAATTCTGGATACGAACTCTCATGAAGTTCCACTCCGAATTCTGGATACAAACTCTCATAAAGTTATACTCCGAATTCTGATTACGAACTTCTCTAAGTTTTGACTCCGAGTTATCTGAATTCAGACTCCGAACTCTGATGAGGTCTAACTCTAAATTCTCATGAACTTAGAATCCAAACTTTTTAAGTTCTGGATCTGAATTCTAGTGAAATCAGACTCTGAATTTCCTTGAAATTCAGACTCTGTACTTCTACAGAATTCAGGTTCCAAATTCCTACAAAACAGAATCTGAATATTATTAAGTTTATAGACTCCGAATTTATTTTTACTTCCATTCTGAACATTCATTTTCTACTCCATTCCGAATATAATTTTAGTTATGCTTACACTTGTTTATTATAAAATGATGTTTCCCTTTTAGTTATTGACTAACCGTTGGTTGAGTGACACATGTACAGGTCCCTCCTAAATTCAAGGAGAAATATGACCATTGGAGGAGGGAGCTAACCGTTGGAGCTTTACCTATAAATAAGAGCTCATTTGAACATACTCAGGACTTTTGGAATTTTGGTGCTCAGAACTTCTTGAAGTTATTTCTAGAGAGAGAGGCTCTTATCAACTCTCAAGCTTCGTGCAAAAAGTTTGAATGGCTTGTTCAAACTTTTCCTTGTGCAGATTCGCTTCGTGCGACTCCAATTTTTGTTGTGTACAATAAAGGGATTATGGGGATAGGAAGACAGAGGTTCCAACACCTTGAAGTTGAGGGCTTCCTTGTTGAGGAAGACAGAGGTGTCGAATACCTGATAGTTGAGGGCTTGCGGGGATAGCAAGACAGACTCTGATCTTCGTATCAAGGGCTTACCCTGGTGTGGGTAAGATAGAATTTCTTGAAAGTATAAATCAAGGGACCTTTATCCAAGGTTGTTGGATACCCTTCTCTTTGGGTTAAAATACTTATTACTTGTTACTTTTTTTTGTTACAAGTTTTTCCAATGCATTTTTTATTGTTGAGGAAAGTATATTTTCTTATACTTCCTCATCCTTGTACTCTGATATAGTTAGATTCTATATGCTTTAAGGTAGAATCTTAATCATTGTAACTTTTGTTAAGTTTTATTTTCGGAATCACTTTTCCAGAATCAATCAAGTCTTTATAACTTATAGAGGTCTTGTGAATTATCTTGTTTAACTTTGTTAAACATAACCCTCCTAAAATTTCCTAAGGGAATTTTTAAAAGGTACAATTCACCCCCCCCCCCCCCCTATTGTATCTAAGAATCTCATTCTTATTTCTATCCTACGTTTGGTATTATAGAGTATATCATACTCAATCACATACCATCCTAACAATTGGTATCAGAGAATTTGGTTCAATCTGAATTAATCTCACAATTAGATTCAGAAGGAATTTTCATAATCATATTTTCTGGATTCATAGTTTTCGGAATTTTTTTTTCAGACTCATATAGTTCAGATTCACTTTTACTTAGAGTTAAAATATCTAATTTCTTGCTTAGGATATTTCCTCTAGTTTACAAACTCTTACTACTAACAAGTTTTTGTGGAAAGACTTTTATTGAAGATAGTAAGAATCAATGTTGGTTCCATAGACAATCTTAATCCAACCAGACCACTAATCTTTGATGGTAATGATTACGAATATTGGAGAGATCGTATGAAGACTTTCATTATCAACACTGGGGTTGAAAATTTTTTTATGCTTACTGGTGGATAAAAAATTCATGATAAAGAAGTAAGTGCCTTTACAAATCAAGAAAAGCATAAATACCAACTGAACTATAAGGTACACAATACATTACTTTGTTCAATGACTAGAAATATATATATCCAAATTTCATCTTGTGAAGTAGAAAATTCTATATGGAAGAAACGATAAGTTACACATTTTGGCACATCCAAATTAATTGAGACAAGAAGATCCATGCTTAGATCTGAATATCATGGTTTTAGTTTTCCTTATGGTGAACCCATATGCAAAGTGCAACAGAGATTCATGACTATAGTGAATAGTTTATAATCAATGGGTGAAAAAGGATTAGATGATGAAGCCCTTGTTGACAAGATCATCGACATCATGCCAAATGAGTGGGAATATAAAAGGACTACAATTGATGAGAATAGAAAAGTCACTCAGATTACCCTTAATGAGCTGTTTGGAACTCTTCTTCAGCATGAGACTAGAATTAAGAGATATGTTGATATTTTAAAGAAGAAGAATGGAAATGGCAGTGTAGCTTTTACTACTACTTCCAGTCATATGAAAGCCAAGACTCCTGAGAGAGTTACTAGATCCATATCTAAGAAAGTTGTTATCCATTCCGAATCTAGTGGTAGTGAGTCCTTAGAAAATGAATTAGCAAATATTGCTCGAAGGATGAATAAGATAGCTGGACAGAGGAACTTTCAATCTAAATACAAGAAGAATGAAAGGAGAGACAAGAAAGATTATAAAGTAACATGTTATAAATGTAAGAGAGATAGACACATAAGACCTGATTGCCCTATGCTCAATAGAAAAGAAAGAAAGGAAAGGCATTCTGAGAAAAACAGAAAAATGTATTACAAGTCCAGAGCTAAGAAAGTGTTGACATCCAATGACACGTGGAGTTCTAGTGGTGGATACTCCTCAGATGAATCATCAGATTATGAATCTTCTGGACAGAAGAATCTTGGTCTTATAGCCAGGCTACCTATTGATAATCATTGCTTGATGGCTAAGGTACACAACGTTGAATCAATGACCAATGTTTCTTTAAATGATAATGATAGTAAATATTATAACTCTTCAGATGAAGAATCCTCTTCTGATGAAGATAATACTTTACCTACCTATGAAGAAGTTTCTAGGTTTTCCAAACTTTATGAAAATGAGAATTCAAAACTCATGAAAAAACTCGATAAAGAAAATTCTAGGAATATTATTCTTACTAAGGAAATATCAGATCTTTCTAAAGATCTTGATAAGAAAAATGCTGATTTTGAAAGTATTTCAAAAAATCTTGAAGAAGTAAATTCTGAAAAGAATAAACTTTCTAAAGATTTAGAAAATGTAATTTCTAAGAAAAATTTTTTTGAGCCTAGCTCTAGTTCAAATGTTTCTGAAGACAAGAACTTAGTTATAAAACTCAAATCCTAAATATTTTCTTTGAGGAAGTGTTTGTAAAACTTTACCCTAGGTAAGGAAAATTTTGATAAAATGTATTCACAAATTCGACCTTAAAGGAATACTTCTGGTTTTGGTTACACGAGTTCTAAACCGTTTTTTAGCAATAATTACTTTGTTCCTCAATGTGCCCCATTCTACACAAAGTGTCAATGTGGTGGTCACTGGGCAAAGAATTTTCCTCTAAACAAAACCCAATCTCTAGGATTTCATAAGTCTTATTTTTCTAAGAAGATGTGGGTACCCAAAATTTTACTTTCTGAGATTTCCGAATCCAAGCAATTCCGGATTCCGAAAACCTAACTTTTTTCTTATTTTCAGTAAAATAGGAAAAGTATCAACAGCAATATATGGTACATGGATAGTGGATGTTCCCAGTATATGACTGGTAACAAATACTATTTTGAAAAGATTATCAAAACGAAAGGAGGAAGAGTAACTTTCAGAGATAATGATCAGGGAGAAATTATTGGTATAGGTAGCATTGTTCTTCTTGGAAAAACTTTGATTTCAAATTTTTTATTTGTTAAGGGTCTTAAGCACAACCTCATCAGCATAAGTCAGTTATGTGATGAGGGATACCTTGTGAATTTTAGAAATTATAAGTGCCTAGTACACAATTCCAAGGAAGAGTTTATTCTTTCTTCCCATAGGCAAGAGAATGTATACACTTTGAACTTAGAAGACCTTAGGAGCCAAGACATACCTTGCCTTAGTGGAATGGAAGATCATTCTTGGTTATGGCATAGAAGACTAGGACACTATAACCTTAGGAACTTATGTAAACTTTCTAAGAAAGGTTTAGTTAAGGATCTACCGGAGTTTAGATTTGATTCTTCAAAAGTTTGTGACCCTTGTCAATATGGCAAGCAACATAAATCAAGTTTTAAATCAATCGGTGAAGTCTCAAAAACTGATGCACTATAGTTGGTGCACATGGATCTTTTTGGTCCAACACAAACTGGAAGTATTGGGGGCAAGTATTATGTATTTGTCTTAGTTGATGATTACACTATATTTACATGGGTCTATTTTCTAGCAAAGAATTCTGAAGATTTTTCTTATTTCAAAAGTTTTAGAGCCCAAGTTAAAAATGAGAAAAACCTTTCGTTGAAAACTATTCATAGTGATCATGGAGGAGAATTTCAAAATTCTGATTTTGAAACTTTTTGTAGTAGAAAAGGTATTACTCACAACTTTTCAGCACCCAGAACACCTCAACAGAATGGAGTTGTTGAAAGAAGAAATAGAATCATTCAAGAGATAACTAGAACCATGTTGAGTGAGTATTCTGTAGCTAAACATTTTTGGGCAGAAGCTGTAAGTACTGCTTGTTACACTATAAATCGAGTTTTAATTAGACCTTTTCTTAATAAAACCCCTTATGAGTTATGGAATGGTAGAAAACCTAGACTTTCCTACTTCAAGGTTTTTTGATGAAAGGTATTCATTCTGAATACTAAAGATAACCTACATAAATTCGCACCAAAATCTGATGAAGGAATTTTCTTAGGCTACTCCACAACTTCTAAGGCTTATAGAGTTTTCAACAAAAACACTTGTACTGTTGAAGAAACGGTACATGTCAAATGTGATGAAAATGATCCTTTTATTTTTAAACAACCTCAACCTCCATCCTTGGATGTGTTTTCAAAAACTGATTATCAATCTTTGATAGAAAATCCTTCTGATAAGGAAAATGTTCAAGAAGATACTTCTGAAACATTTACCCCAGAAGATTTCCTACCCTATGTTGATGAACAAGTTTCAAAAAACCCAAATCAGTCGTTTCTAAATAATCATCCCAGTGATAGTATCATTGGTTATGTGAATCAACCCGTAAGGACTAGAAGTTCCTTAAGAAATAAAGTAGAGCATCTATAATTCCTTTCCCAATTAGAACCAAAAAGCACGGATGAATCTTTAGGTGATGATGATTGGATAAAATCCATGCAAGATGAACTAAATGAATTCGAAAGGAATAAATTTTGGACCTTGGTTGAAAGACCTAAGGAAAATTCTGTTATTGGAGTAAAATGGGTCTTCAGAAATAAGTGTGATGAAAATGGAATCATTGTAAGAAATAAAGCTAGATCAGTTGTTAAAGGATATAATCAACAAGAAGGAATAGACTATGAAGAAACCTATTCTCCAGTATCTATACTTGAATCTATTCGTATTTTACTTGCCTTTGCATCATTCCTCAATTTCAAACTTTTTCAAATGGATGTGAAATGTGCTTTCCTTAACGGTTATGTTCAAGAGGAATTTTTTATTGAACAACCTCCTGGTTTTGAAGACACAAAACATCCTGAACATGTTTTTAGACTTACCAAAGCTTTGTATGGCCTTAAACAAGCCCCTCGAGCTTGGTATGATAGACTTACAAGATTTTTTATTCAAAATAACTATGTTAAGGGAAATACAGATCCAACTCTTTTTATAAATAAAGATAAGAAAAATATTTTGATTGTTCGAATTTATATTGATGACATTATATTTGGTTCAACTCAGCAATATTTAACTGATTCCTTTGCAGATCTAATGAAATATTAGTTTGAAATGAGTATGATGGGTGAGTTAATATTTTTCCTTGGTTTTCAAATTTCTCAAAAACCAGAAGGAATCTGCATATCCCAACATAAGTATATTAAAGATATTCTTAAAAAATATGGAAATGAAAACACTAAGAGTATAAGTACTCCCATCGGTACCTCAAACACACTTGATCTTGATGAATCTGGGAAACCAGTAGATCAAACATCTTTTAGAGGTATGATAGGAAGTTTACTTTACTTGACAGCTAGTCATCCAGACTTGATGTTTTCAGTATGCTTATGTGCAAGATATCAATCCAATCCTAAGGAATCTCATTTAAAGGCAGTGAAGAGAATTTTTCACTACTTAAAGGGAACCATGGATCTTGGACTATTTTACACTTCTGGAAATGATTTTGTTTTAAAAAGTTTTTCAGATGCTGACTTTGGTGGATGTAGAATGGATAGAAAGAGTACATCCGGAACTTGTCATTTATTAGGAGATTAATTAGTTTCTTGGTCTTGCAAGAAGCAAAACTCAGTAGCACTCTCCACTACTGAATATGAATATGTAGTAGCTGGAATTTGTTGTGCTCAAGTGTTGTGGATGCAACACACACTCATAGACTATGGCTTGAGTTTTACTAAGACTCAAATTTTGTGTGATAACACAAGTGCCATTTCCCTTAGTAAAAACCCTTCACATCACTCTCGTTCAAAACACGTAGATATTAGGCATCACTTTCTTAGGTATCACACACAAAAAGGAGATATCATTCTTCAATTCATCGAAATGCAAGATCAACTTGCTGACATTTTCACAAAATCTTTACCCTCTGATAGATTTGAATACATTAAACAAAAGTTAGAAATGATAACCATAAGGTAATCTTCCTTGATTAAATTTTTTTTAAACCATTATCCTTACAGTAATAAACTCCTTTTTATAGGGGGTACATTTCTTTATTAGTTTTTTCAAAAAATATCACAATGAGTTTTTTTTTCAAAATTTTCCGTAATGAAGTTTTCGTACTGGAAATTTTTGTAATGGAGTTTTCGTGCTAGAAGTTTTCGTAATGAAATTTTTGTAATGAAGTTTTCATATTGAAAATTTTCGTAATAAAAATTTTCCTAATGGACATTTTTGTAATGGAAATTTCCATACTGAAAATTTTTGTAATGAGAATTTTGGTAATGGGAATTTTCGTACTCATAATTTTCATAATCGAGTTTTGGAACTCAAAGTTTTTCAATAAAATCTTTTTTGATCTTAATTTTTTCGTAGTGAGTTTTTCGTAGTGAGTTTTTCATAGTCAAATTTTTCTTCAAGAAGAATATCACCTATTACGAATAAACTTCCTAGCCAATCTGAAAGGTATGACTTCCTTACGTAAGTTTTCGGAATTGTTTTTAGTTGCTGGTAGTTACTTTTTCTTTTAAAATTTCTCAGATTCGTTTCTTTTTAAATCTGAATGTTTTTCTTAAAACCCCAAAATATCAGATTCAAGATTTCCTTTCGGGCATGATTTCAATCGTCAGATCAGATCATAGAGTTTTTCAACCGTCAGATTTTTTTTTGAAAGTTGAAAGGTCACCACCATCGCCTATATAAACAGGACCCCTAATGCTGTCCCACATCGATTTCCAAGCTCTCGCATCTCGAATCCCTGCATCAGTTATTAAAGCATGTTCCAAATCTCTTAGAATTCCTCGAATCTAAATTTCTGTAGAATCCACTTCTCAAGAAATGTCTACCACGAAGCCGATTTCAAAATGGAAAGTATACAGGGAAAGATTGGTCCATCCAAACTTTTTCAAGTATGATTCTATCATTTCTAAGAATATCAAGTTAAATATTTGGGAAGATGTATGCATATCTAAGACAGGTGATCAAGACATGGTGTATCCAGAATTGCTCATAGATTTCTATGAATCGGTTTGTTTCTTTGAGGAAGAGGGTAGAGAAAAGTTTTCTTTTAAGAGTTATGGGAAGACCTACAAACTTACTTACACCAAGGCTGCAAGCCTAGTGGGGCTGGCATATGAAGGGGAAGCTAAGTTTTTCTCACACAAACTCCCGGATGTTCTAGGTAGTTTTGTTAAGGTAAATTCCTTACAATGTCTTCGACTTGATGATGTCAAGATATCCAAAATAGCTCACCTATCTTCTAACAACCAGATCCTTCAGCTATGGGTACAAGGCTTCTTAGTACCGAGAAAAGGTGACAAAGATACCCTCAAGAAAAGTGATATATATTTCTTAGACTTCCTGGTAAATCTAAGGAAAATAAATTTGATGAGGCATGCACTTGTTACAATCAAGAACATCAAAGATGGGAATATTAGAGCCCAAATTGTCATGTTTCCTACCTTACTGTCAAATATGATAGTTAGGTGTATTGAGTCATTTAAGATTGCATGCAAATCCAAGTCTCGGAATTACAAACTCATTCTTGTGAGTGATGACACTCTGAAAATAATGAATATGGCTTATTCAAAGGAGATAAAAGAGTTTTATGATCTGCTAGAGGAAGAGGTAGAAGCCAATCCAGAAAAGATTGAAAAAGATGAGCCATCGAAGAAGGTTTTCAAGAAGAGAAAGTTGAATGAAGTGGAGGAGACAGATAAGACTCCTAAAGCTAAGGAAGCTCAATCCTCACCTCCCAAACCGAAGAAACAAAAGGCGTATATGGATGAGGTGGTTGCAAAGTGGAGGGAAAATAAGGAAAATAGGAAAGAAGGTGAACCTCAGTTCATCTTGGACCCTGCTGAGGCTAATGCCTTAAGAGAAACAGCTGCTGAAGAACTTGAGAGGCAAGAAATGGAGAAGAAGATGAAGAAGAAAATTTCTGAGGAAGATATTGTTCAATCTCTTTTGAAAGCTACAGAAATAGCCTCCGAAAATATTCCAGTACTGGAAACTTTCGTAGTTGAGTCTTTACCTGAAACTCCGGGGAAGAATTTTGTCACTCCAAAATAATCTGATGAGAAAGGAGTTGTTGAAGAAGTATAAGAAGAAGTTGTTGAAGAAGTACAAGAAGAAGAGGAAGAAGAAGAAGAAGAAGAATAAAAATATAGTGGTGATTTAGATGATCTGATTAAACAAGTTGAATATTATCAAGAAAAGGCAAATACATCAGAAAAATTACCACTCTGAACATCTGAGGCCAAGTCCTAAAATCTTGTCACTCCGGGAAAGGAAGAATGGAAATATAGTAAGAAATATGAAGACAAGGAAGAAGAGAAAGTGAATGAATTTTCTAAGGAAGAAATCTATGAAAAGAACTTTCTTGAGGAAGGAGCAGAGAAGGAAAAACCTAATGAAGACAAGATAGTTCAACTATCTGAAAGTAAGGAAGAATCCCCTGATGAGGAAGCCATTAAAAAAGTTGATAAGGGTAAGAAAGTGCTTATGGACACCCCAATGAAAGATATCATAAGGAAGAAGGATGTTTGTGGCTCTTATAAAATAAAGCTTATGGAAATTGAAGAAGAACATTCGCCTAGCAAGATATCGGATTCGGAGTCATCTGCACTGGGACATGATTTTGTTGTCGAGTCTCTAAAGAAATTGGTGGACACAATTCCAATATTTCCTACAATAGACTCCAGATTCCAAATGCTTCAGCACAGCCTGAATCAGAAGTCAGAATCTGTATCCATCGTAATGGATAAATGTGTGAATATTGAAGTAGAACATAAAAATTTTCTTATCAATTATGAGGTCCACATAAAATATTACAGCAAAATTACTTTATGATCAAAGAAAATCGATGAGGATTTGATAGAGCTTGATACCTTTCAGAATGATGTGAAATAAGCTTTTGATACCAAGGATTCCAAGATGAAGAATCTTCAAGAAAAGCTGACCCCTGAGAAAAATACTTAGAATCAACAGGTGAAGGATCTGAATGGGAATCTTAACTCAGTTGCTCAAAGCTGGAAAGGGGAAAGAGATCTCCAGATTGAGATCGAAGAGAATCTTGAAAAGCAGGATGAAGTTCTTAAGGCTCAGTCTGAGGCTCTAAAGGCTCAAGAAGAAAGTATCACAGCCTTAGAGAAGCAAGCTGAGGAGGACCACAAAGACTTAAAGAAGCTGAAAACTCTTTTTAAGAAGCTAATCCCCAAGGAAAATAAGACAAATAGACCAATCCAATCTTTTGTTGTATTTTTCCTTGTACTAATATTTCCAATCATAATAAAATTGTCGATGCTTGTCTTGGTTTTATGTATTTAATGTTTCAGTTACTTTATTGTTTTTCCATTCCCTCAAATTATTTTTGAAAATCACAAAGGGGGAGAAGGAAAAAGAACTACTCAAAAGGGGGAGAAGGAAAAATCTAAAAGGGAGAAGAAAAATTTATAAGTTAAGAAGAACTATCCTTAAGTAAGGGGGAGTTCTCATTACGAATTCTTTATTCAAATGAAATCTCTCATTCCGGAAATCTAGAATACGATCCTTAGAGTTTCAAAGCCTAAAGTGGATTTAGTTGTATTCACCATTGATCATAAAAAAATGGAGATAAAATTTAATTACAAGTCTAGAAATTTATTCTAATTCGTTGCATTATTTTTCATAAGGATGTTTGTGGTTTCCAAAAAGAGGGAGACTATTGAGTCAATAAGGTTTTCCTTATGAATTTTTCCATTACTTCATTCATGGGGGAGATTGATAAGTTATCAAGGTTTCCCTATGACTTTACCATTCCTCTTGTTTTGAAAATCACAAACACCTCTTCTTAAGGAAAATTTCATTTTACCCCTATTTTACTTCCATAAGGAAAATTTCCTTCCCAAAGGAAATTTACCCCTACCGAAAATTTCTTTCCCAAAGGAAATTTACCCCTACCTTGTTTTAATTGTGCATATCAATATTTTTCTTAAGTGTAAAAATCGGATTCATATCTAAAACCTCATAATCGTATAATAATTAGATAATAAGCATTATGTTGATCCGAATTATGGATACGAACTCTAATGAAGTTCAACTCCGAATTCTGGATACGAACTCTAAGGAAGTTCAACTCCGAATTCTGGATACAAACTCTAATGAAGTTTAACTCCGAATTCTGGATACGAACTCTAATGAAGTTCAACTCTGAATTCTGGATACGAACTCTCATGAAGTTCCACTCCAAATTCTGGATATGAACTCTCATAAAGTTCCACTCTGAATTCTGATTATGAATTTCTCTAAGTTCTGACTCCGATTTATCTGAATTCAGACTCTAAACTCTGATGAGGTCTGACTCTGAATTCTCATGAACTTAGACTCTAAACTTTGTAAGTTCTGGATCTGAATTATAGTGAAATCATACTCCGAATTTCCTTAAAATTCAGACTCCTGGTTCCTACATAATTCAGGTTCCGAATTCCTACAAAACAGAATCTAAATATTCTTAAGTTTATAGACTCAGAATTTATTTTTACTTCCATTCTGAACTTTAACCTTTTCCATTCCAAACTTTCATTTTCTACTCCATTCCGAATATTAGTTTAGTTATGCTTACACTTTTTTATTATAAAACGATTTCATGCTTTCAGTTATTGAATAACCGTTGGTTTAGTGACACGTGTACAGGTCCCTACGAAATTCAAGGAGAAATATGACCGTTGGAGGAGGGAGCCGACCGTTGGAGCTTTACCTATAAATAGAATCTCATTTGAACATGATCAGGACTTTTGGAATTTTGGTGCTCCGAACTTCCTGAAGTGATTTATAGAGAGAGAGACTCTTATCAAATCTCAAGCTTCGTGCAAAACGTTTGAACGGCTTGTTCAAACTTTGTCTTGTTCATATTTGCTTCGTGCGACTCTGATTGTTTCTGTGTACAATCAAGGGCTTTTGGGGATAGGAAGACAGAGGTTCCAACACCTTGAATTTGAGGGCTTCCTTGCTGAGGAAGACAGAGGTGTCGACTACCTGATAGTTGATGGATTGTGGGGATAGCAAGACAGACTCCGATCTTCGTATCGAGGGCTTACCCTAGTATGGGTAAGACAGACTTTCTTGAAAGTATAAATCAATGGACCTTTATCCAAGGTTGTTGGATACCCTTCTCTTTGGGTTAAAAGACTTATTACTTGTTACTTGTTTTTGTTACAAGTTTTTCTGCTGAATTTTGTATTGTTGAGGAAATTATATTTTATTATACTTCCCCATCCTTGTACTCTGATATAGTTAGATTCTATATGCTTTAAGGTAGAATCTTAATATTTGTAACTTTTGATAAGTTTCATTTTCGGAATCACTTTTCCAGAATCAAGCAAGTCTTTAGAACTTATAGAGGTCTTATGAATTGTCTTGTTTATATTTTTTAAACATAAAGCTCCTAAAATTTCCTAAGGGAATTTTTAAAAGGTACAATTAACCCCCCCCCCCCTCTTGTATCTGAGAATCTCATTCTTATTTCAATCCTACATTTGGTATTATAGAGTATATCATACTCAATCACATAACATCCTAACACTACTCATCTGTATTTCATTATTCCAAGGTAGATTAATCAAAATGTTGGAAGGAAGACTA
Source organism: Viscum album (assembly GCA_963277665.1). Classification (NCBI taxonomy): domain Eukaryota; kingdom Viridiplantae; phylum Streptophyta; class Magnoliopsida; order Santalales; family Viscaceae; genus Viscum; species Viscum album. The sequence goes on from OY728121.1 coordinate 793,299,092, forward strand.
GGAATTCAATGATGGAAAAGGTTTCAAACCAGAGTGGATGTGGGTGTACTAGTTTTGAAAGACATTTGTTGAATTTGATGTTGAAAAGAAGGTAGTTGGAATCTATGAGGCTATCTGAGTGGCCCAAAAATATGGGTACAACCACTTGGACATTATTCTTGAGTTTATCGGCTAATGGATCCCACAAAAAAATACTTTCCATATGATACACAGATATTTCGACATATGTTTATGGGATTTCTACAAGATTTCAGGAGTGCTCATCCTTAGATATATGTATGAAAAGTTCATTCCACCTAAAGAAATGTCACATAATGCTAAATGAATTCCTATTTTGGCTCGTGGTCTATTATAGGTAGATTGGTATATCAAGAAGGAATACCCTCCCCCAAGGGGCGATGTCGATTTTGAGGCATGGTTAAAGGTATTTTTAGAGCCAAAAGGAGAATTCACTATTTTCTAGCACCCAATGGGATTTCCCTCATTAAAAATTAGGGCATCCATAGTAAGTTTTGGCATATGTTAGAGTAGGTCCAATATGATCAGTGGGGGTACATAGTCTAGTCCGAAATCCCTTTAAAAACCTACCTCACTAGGTTTCTAGAAAGGTGGTTGAGTATCTACATGTTTCCAGTTCATGAATCCAATAGAAGTGTGAGTATGGGGATGTTCTTCATGGAAAGAAAGTTAGCTGAAGAAAGTCATGTGGGGTTGGTAGCCCTTATCTCATCAAATATCCATTGGTTCTTATTTTACGTGTATACAAGGAAGGACCCTTTTGGATTTTAGGGCTATTTCAAGTGTTGTGGGGATGGATTGTATGACACGTTAGTTTTTACACTGTGATGAGTGATGTCGGGGTTCCTAGGGAGACCATTTTTTCAAACTTTGTCTTACATCAAACCATTATCCTTGAAGTATAGAGAATATTTTAGGAACCTAAACTTATTGGGGGAATTTAATTTCTTCCCCATATGGGGATCCACCCACCAAAACATTTACCAACAATGGAATTGGTGATGATGACTTGAGGTCATACATGATATCTTTTAGAGATAGCGTGTTGGATACCTGGATTAATGGTGAGGTTATTTGTGAATTTTATATTCCATACTGATTTTCACGCTAATTTAAGTGCCTAAAAAACCAATTGTATCCCCTCTCGTACATTTCTAGTTATTGAATCACCCAATGGAAACCCATCAGCTCTAATTCCTCATGGATTTAGAGTTATCTCAACTAGTACTCAAGTATCCTCCATTAGGTGCATTCATTGGGTTGACTTCTAAGTATGATAATGCCAGGATTTCCTCATACCCTCAAGGGGTGTTAACAACAAGTGTCTCCCGAGTAGAAGTTGTGATAACTACTAGACTGGGTAATCATGGTATTAAGTATCAACATAAGGATTATGATGATGGGGATATGAAATATTCTAAACAATATCATACATGGGCCACATGGCAGGCTAGAGTTGAAAAGATATCACCTTTGAATCCCCAATGGTCTAGTCATCATCACTAGGAATAAACTCAGGCTTCGGCTACCCAACCTCCTACAATGATGGATATACCTGGAAAATATTAAAATCAATGGATGTCAAGTCCTCTCCACAACAATCCATAGTAGAATCAGATTACATGCATCACAAGGTGGTTGATTTCTAGAAAGATATAACCTATAACATTGATGACTTGTGGATATTTCTCCATGATGGCATACTTGTCACACAACTTGGAGAAACTTGATCCCCTTTAAGATTCCACTATGACACTAATCCTACTAAATTATAAAAGTACCTTCAGGAACTATAGATACTTATATATTCCACTAATGATCAAATTTTGACCACAAAATGGGTGAAAGCTGTGATAAATTGTGGTGCTACTGAGGGTCTGGTTGATCAAGAAACTAATGAATGGGATGAATTCATCAATGTCGGTGAGGTATGTCACTCTTCTCCTCCCCTTTACCTTCCTCATTCATTTTTATAAGAAATACATGACTTCAATTTGTAGGGGGAAGAAGAATATGGACTGGGGGTGGGGTTTGAGTCACTAAAATATGGGTCGATGGGAACCCCCATTGGGGTTGTGGGATCCATCCATGAATCAGGGGAGTTATCCCCAAGTTAGTGACTCGTGGATGAGGATATAGTGGGGGAATCTCTATGTTTCCTCCTATGGTACATATATTTGCAGGATCAGGTTATGGTATTTCACATCCCAAGGAAAAGGGATGGCAGAGAATAAAGACATTGTCCAAGTACATCACTATTTATGGTGATTTTTCACAGCATCATCTGTTCTCATGCTTTTGGATTGTAGAAACTACTCCCCTCTCTTCTCACATGGGGCTTAGATCTGACCCTATAATAATTGAGGAGGATACTTCTGATGAGGTACATATTCCTATTAGTGATTTCATGCCCTCAATAGGAGGAGTTTCAAAGGGTTAGGCCACATATGTTCCTACTACTGTAGAGGGGGAGTATAATTCTAGTAATGTATAATGTGAATCATAAGGTTTTATGTAGTCATAACTGACTCTTTCTCCTTATGATATTTTAGATTGACTACATATATGGTAGGATGATATGACAACCAACATTGGTTCTGTCATTATCTCAAAAGTGGATGATTAGGGTCTTAGACTATCTAATGAAGGTATCAGTGATAATATTGATTCAGTGGAGCCCGAAAAGGATATGTGTGTTGAGAATCCAGAAGATGGAGATGATGGCGGAGCCAATTTGGTTCATGATCCAAGTGTCTCAGATATCCCTACTGGTGAGGATACTGTTAGATGTGAGGAATTATATAATGAACTAATGGAATTTGAATGTGTTTTCCAACTCATTGATATCCCTTCCTATCTGGAGGAGTTGTGTTTTTTAATAAGGAATTGGATGTATGTGAGTTTTCCCTTTTTATGTCTTCAAAAACGGTCGACCTCCATTTGTCTGATGTATCAAGTTGAATTTTTGACTTATGCAGTCATTTTTGTCGAAAAAATTGCCAAGGTGATCCATGAGCATGGTTCCAAGGTCCCTCTTTCTCCATTTATGTAAGGAAAAATAGCTCAAGGTTCCAAATTAGGGGATTATCATGAGCCTTCCATAGTGGTCCCTGATAAAACTTAGAAAGATTCTCCTCATTAGGATATCCCAGTTCAAATCATTGAGGTTGGGGATGCTAGAGAGGAAACAATTCAAGTGGTTGATCCATCAATGATTTGGTTTAATCAACCTATTTAATCACCTTTTGCCTTTCTCTTTTCTTTCTTCCAATGTTGACGACTAATTTCATTCAAATTTTAGTGCCATCAACTTCATTGGCCGAACGTGAAGGGGAAGCCTCTGCCCCTACCCAACCAATGGTGCAAGGTGGGGGATACATTACTCTAGAAAGTAAATTTCAAGATACTTTTATAAGTGATTTAATCATGGAGTATACCTATCCTCTGGATACTATATCTTTGTAAAACCAAAAGGCTTTGTATGTTCTTTGGGTATGTTGATGGTTCATATGGATAGATATCTGGGAGTTAGTATTGAAGACACATGTGGTGGATTTACCCTCATAACTTCATTGACTCTAAAGAATATTCATCATGTTGGGGTATATTGGACTCGAATACCACATGATACACTATATTATGAAGGAAAATTTTCACCAATAGTAGCAAGAACATGAGTCACAATAGCTCCTTATTAAAACAATAATTCTCACAAAACCCGATGATCTCTGAGATACACTATCCCAGTCAAATCTCAATCATGATAAGAATTTTGAGGAGTGGAATCAATGGGTTGAATAAAAATACATTCAAATACTGAATCTCCAAAAATAGATGAATTCCATGAGAGGGTAGCTCATAAAACTTCACTATTTACAGAAAGAGGTTCAGGATGAGGGAAAGACTACTACTGCAGTCATGGTGGAGGATCTCTACCTTACTAAGGAGGCTAATACTACTGAGTTAACTAGGATTTGAAATACTATTGATGAGGATTTATGGGACCTCCAACAATTCAAATGTTATGTTGATGGTCTCTTATAAAGTTTGACAAAGAGACTCCAACTTGTGGATATTCCTCTAACTTTTTCTTCATAAATAAAAAAATAAATATCCCCAACCATCTATTTCTTTGAACCTATTTTCCTTAAAATTATAACATAATAACAAAGCTAGATCATTTGACTGAACACTCTTGTGTTGATGTGTTGTAATTACAATGATAGTAAAAGGAATATTCTCTAAGTTTTACTAAGGTCTTGGGACCTTGTGATCATAATTTTACTATTTCAAGATCCACATGATAGATCCTACGAACTTTGTGACTTTTATGTCATAACCATAATTTTTTCATAAGTTGAATATAAATATGACTTAGAGAGTGAGACTTAGATTTTTCTTAGTCTTCCCTTTATGAGTTTTCAACCTAAAAAGTTTTATGGATTTTTTATTTCAATTGATAAATTTTGCCTAAAACATGAGGAGCTCATGTCTGGAAAGCTAAAACTCAAATCTTTCTCCTGTTTCCCTTTGTAGGTTTTCATCCTTGTGTGTATTGTGTCTCTTTAATTTTTAGTTTAAGGTCTTTCAACTCAGACTAATACAACTGATGTTTTAGGTCTAAAACATTTGACCATAAGTTATGGGGATAACGAACCAAGTAGGATTGACAAGCTTAGAATTCTCCAACACTTTCCAAATATGAGAATGTAATTTTTTGAATTCATGGCCAGGGGATTTTTTATTCAAAGAGATGACTTGGGAAAATTATTCAAGGAATGATAACTGACCATGTTTGAAAATCAACTTCCATTGTGATGTTGTATGGGAATACAGAGATAAGAGGATTTTCTCATGGGGATGAAAATTCCTTTGATTGATGGGAAATATTGGATGCATATTATATAAATCCATTTTTGAGGTGTATTATGCATATTCAAAATAAAGGTGTCCTTCAGAGTTGGATTCTCCTATTACCAATAGCCATGGGGGTTTGTGAAGATTTGATTTTCCTGCAACCATGAAGTGTAGTTTTCAAAATAAATGCATCTGATGATGAAGGAAACATTTAAATTGGAATTGTATGTGGATGAGGAAGGGGAATTCTACTCCAATAACAAGTTATTCAGGGAAGTAACTTGTTCTTTAATTCCCATAATAGATTAGGATCATTTGTAGGAGGGGTAGATATTTTTTATATTGGTTGGGCCTAGAATAAGGGATTCTAGCATCACTATGTATCTCATTGGAATGAGAATCAAGCCACACATAGTTCTAGGATAGAGGCTCCCTATGAAGATCTAACCCATATATAAGGAAATACTACACTGAGGGATCCACTATAAACAATTTAAAGTCATGGAGGGTGGACCAATCCTATAGTGGAGACATCATTCCGCAAACCACATAGTTTTGGGGGTGTTGGAAAAATATATTCCCACATAGTCTAGATATTAGGGATGTGAGGGAATTCTTAAATCAATACCTTGGGGTTCTCAGATCTGAAGGAGTGGGATGGGAAAAGCATGTTAGGGATGACTGTGAACCATGTTTGAAAATATATTTCCATTACGATGTCATTAAATAATATGGAGATGAGATGACTTTACCTTGGGGGGAAAACACCTTTGATTGAAAGGCTATATTTTAGAGGTGTATTATAGAAATTTGTGTTTATGGAATATTATTCATATTTAAAACAAAGGCTTACTTTGGATTTGGATGCTCTCATTTTTGATAATTAAAGAAATATTATGGGGATCTAAGTTTCCTAATACACAAAGTGTGATTTGTGAGAGGGAGATGTCCAAATATGATAGAAAATTTTGACCGGTGTTGGATGTAACCAAGAAGAATTTAATTATGTAGATCTAGCTCATAAGTAGAGTAAAATAATTGGTTTTTTATTCATTTCTAAGCCTGACATGGAAATATTAGGCATCACTATGTATCTCATTGAGATGAGAATAAATCCGTGTATAGTTATTTGAAAAAATATCCATGTACAGGTCTGGTCTGTATGCAAGGAGGGGAATTTTTTTAATACAGGTTCACGAATAAAATGAAAACCTACACTATACCATCTCGTGCAGATCTATATCATACACTGTAGAGTGGGGCACTTTTTTTTGTGTTCCTGGGTCCAGGTTTAAGAATTAAAGTTTCACAATATATCTCATTGATGTGAGAATCAAACCACCTGTAGTCATATGATAGAGGGATCATTTTTATCATATTTTAGATAGACTTGGATTTTGGATTTGAGTGTCACTACATATCTTATCTAGATTATAATAAAGCCACATGTACTTCTAGAGTTAAGGTGTGATGAGATACCGACACTCGGAATAGTGGTCCTCTTGGGTGAGGGCTACAGCAACACGTATTTTTACATCATATGATAGGGACATGAACCATGATGTTTAATGTCATGTGGAAAGGATGTTTACCTATAGTTTAATTTCATGCTACAAGGAATTTTGGTGTCACTAATGTGAAGAAATGGTACAAGGTCTTATATCTTACAAATTCCTTTTGAATGAGATACACACGATTTAAGGATGTGATTCTTAAACCATGAGGTGACCTAGCCATGCAAGGAGTCCCATTACCAAGATTCCTAAGCCTGCATGGTCTATGATCAATGTGAGAAATAAGAAATATTGAGGGTTTATCTTATCTCATGGGGGAGATCAATAATAGTCGGTGAAGTGAAATACTAACACCAGTGGGTATAGAGTGACTTCGCCAGTTGGTAAGGAGGAATCCAATGTGAATGAATGGATTCAAACACTAGTGAATAAAATTATACTTAGGTTTAGATTTTTTTTTTTGGGACTAATATAGAAGACCTAGGAATCTCTATGTATCCTTTGGTAACAAGTATCAAGTCATACATAGTTCTAAGAAAATATTCTCTGCACTGATATGGCTCATATATAGGGAATGGGGGTAGTAGTTTTTTTACAACTGGGACTAGGATAAGGGATCCAAGAATCACTACATATCTCATCAAAGTGAGAATAAATTTGAACATAGTTTCAAACTTTGGTCATACTTAGGCTATACTTAAAAGGAATTATCCCACAGTTTTAATGATTAGTGATCAGGAAGAGTCATGTACCTTTTATGGTCATGCACTCAAGACCATTCCATGCAGTTTGACATCATGCAGTAAGGACACTTGTGCCATGGAAGGAGTGACAACAAGGGGTGTGGGGATTGTGCATTAAAAGTTTCCCTTGAGTTCAGGAAATAATCTCAAGAGATGCATCCCATGCTCATCACATGAGGATTCCTATGATTTTCACCAAGGGAATCATGTGCTTGGTGTATAGGGTAAGACTACATGTTAACTTCATGGGCTGAAGACATTGTCATAAAATTTAATGTATTATGACTATGATGGTATGGGTTGTGGCTTTTAGGGTCATGTAACAAGGGCTTATTTGTATAGTTTAGAATCGTGTAGTAAGGATTAATGGTTTCTTATAGTTTTGGGTCATATGACTAGGACCATATGTTGTTAATCACATGAAATATTAATTAAGAAATATTTTATTGGTAGGTTTCATAGTAAGCTCACTATCCATCGTGATTAATGAATATGATCCATTGGAATATACCTTATGGATGGAAAAAATCCTTCCTATTTTGGTTCAAACTTTAGAGGTTTCTTCCCAGGTATTATTAGGGTCCTGAGGAACAAGGCCAATTCCCCTTGCAAGAATGAATGAAGGTGAATTTTTCTATTGAAATCTCAAGAAATTTGATTTTTGTGAACCTCTAAATGATACAAGTTATGAATTCTTTTCTCATCCAATCATTCTAATTCTTCCAACACTTCTGGGACTACTCATCCATAGACAATTAATTGCAGATAAAAATATGGATCGAAGGTAACTGGACTTCAATGAGAAAAAAAGATTTTTTCCTGTATACTAGTGAATATAGGGTTTCCTACATAGCAGTATGTGATGTGGTATAGTATTACCACAAGGTAGGTAGAATCTTTTTATGCTAGGATTTCTTTTCCTTATCCGCCATTTTATTGAGTATGTTTGATTGAGTTTTGTTAAAATCCTATATCTATCCATTTTTCACTTATGATAGTGGGATGAATGGTTGGACTCGATGTTATATTCCTAGTAAATCTTCTACAATTTAGATGAACAAAATTTGGTTTCATTACCTATAAATATTGTATGAGGGGCACCAAACTTAGTGATGATGTTGTACGTCATGAAATTGATAATGCTTTTTGTCCCGACTTATTTTTGGGGTATTTATTTAGTCCATTTGGAGAAGAAGTTGGTAACAATGGGTATATTTTTAAACTAATTGGATATAGTAGGAGGGTATGATCCCACAACATCCATTCCCCACATGGTGAATGTCCAATCATATTTTCCAATGTGAAACAACTCCAGAGGTTGATGAATGAAATTGGCATTCACTTGGAAAGGATAACACTTTTTGGTGAATCATGTACCAAACTACATCATCGAAGGCTAGAAATATCCAAGACTTATAATTTGGTGAGAAATATTGGTTCCTTACTAATGGGTGCCATAGGAACTAGCATCTAATTCTTCAATAATGGTGACAGTCTCCTATCTATCAATTCATATGAGGATGATTCTATAAAAGACTTGTTTATATAGGGCCTTCTGATGTCCTGGGCTATCATGTAAGGTAAAATTAACTACCCACCATCATATATGTTGTTTTTTAGCTTGTTTTGGTGGAAGAGCCCCACTTTGGAGATAATATAAGAGGGTATTCATCCAACCATTCATAGGATTATCTATGTATGGAGTAGAATTGACCTTGTTGATCTCTTCTATGCTACTATGAACAAATGGTGACACCATTATATGATGTCCAATGTTGATGACTATTTTGTATTTATTTGGGTCTGCCAAAGCTATAGCTTCATTTTCCAATGCATCATCTTGATCATTTTATATGTAACGACCCAATGTTTTATCAATGGAAATTATTTTCTTATAATTATGCCATATAATCACATGAAATCACAACATAATGAACTACTAAGTGCTATGTGATCTTTAAATATAATTTTGAAACTTTTGTGATTTGAATTTCAAAAATATGACATAGGCGGTTGCGATCAGTAAGTTATTTGGAGTCTAATATGACCAACTTATTTTTTGGTGAATATTAACATACCCTTATTAATAGTAATGTTACCCTTATGAATATTAACATAATTAATGAATAGTAACCTTACCTATGATGGAATATAAATAAGATTCAAATTGGGAGTACGATATACCTATATTTGGGAATAAGAAAATAAATGTTTTAAAATTGTTATTTTTCAAGTAAATTTTGTTTTTAATTAAAAATTAAATTAATAATATTTAGAAAATTATTTTTAAAAAATGGATTTTTTTTTTGGATTCTACACATCAAAAACTGGTTAGGGTAAATTTTTTGGATTTTTCTAAAATAATTGAATTTTTTATGAATACTAAAATACGATAATTTATGATAAATGCTAAATAATGGATTTATTAAGTCATTGATGATGATATTATGATGTAATACCAATTGGTTAGAACTCACATGCAATTATTACTATTTTCTTCATGGAATCATCACTATTTCTAGTCTTGAAGGAAAATAATAAACTAAGGAATTAAATATTAAGAAAACCCTCCTCTCCTCCACTATAAATACCATCCCTCCTTACCTCTTCTCTTCACTCCTCTCAAGCCTTGTACCTTACCTAAGTTCTTCCCAAATATCTCCCCAAGATTCTCCCCCACTTCCAACATCCCTTGGTCTCCTCAAAATAACAAATCCTCTCCCCTTAAGAGGATCTCAAAGGAGATAAACTCAAGAGATCCTCTTTCCAATTCTTTTAACTTCTTTTCTTTTCTTGTTTCTTTCCTAATCTCCCTTCACCCAAATGGTATGATAACTACAGTAATATAAATTTAGTGGAATTATATTATTCTAATGGGATAATCCATTATAATCTCTCCTTTCCCCGCCTTTGTTTTGAATGAAATGAAAACACCATTTGAGATGTGTTAATTTAGCACAATCAAGGACGACGGGTTATCAATTTCTATTAATATCTTCAATTCTAGTCATGAATCCATTTTTATGGTTGAACCAAACTATTATGTGTTTATTTTATCTTATTTAATGTTCTGTAATCCTTATTCACTCATGATGTAAAATAATAATATAAAAAAAGTTAATTGTGAGAAAAATCGCTAAAACTAATTCAAGCGTTTATCATTAATGTTTTATATAATTATTTGACTTCTATAAAAGTAACAAAATTAAATTTATAGTCATTTAATCTCTTGGATTTTAAATAATTTCATATAAATTCAATTCTTGAAAACCACTTTCATCATACATTTATCCATTCATGAAAATAAGTAAATCCATTGTAAAAACCAAGAAAACAAATGGACTCGAACAATGAAATTGAACCACTTAACCCATCAAAAAAAGTTCATGAATGAACATAAAAAGGTTATAATAAATATTTTACCTATAAAATATTTTATGGAGTTATTAATTAATAAAAATAATTTTTTTTATTCATTTATTTTAAAACAAGTGGAGAACGTCGTTGGATTTAAGGTAAGGGATCTTCTCCATTTCACATTTATTAAAGAATGACCTATATGTTATGCCATTTTATGTGTAATACCTAATTATGGGGTATGATTTCACACCTCCCCAATACTTACCTCATGATGTATAAGTGATGATAAATCCCATTTATCTCTCATTAATCCCTCTTAATTACACCTGATACCATGCTGATAATCTGTAAGGAATTCTACCCAAACCGCCTTTATTCCTTCGGGTTGCTCTATCTTTCTTTTTTACCAAATGAAGTTGTCTTTTATTTTAATTTAAAACTTCTACATGATGTTTTTATGCTCCAAAATCATGTCTCGAGATCAATCCCTCATTCTCTTTCATGGATATACATGCTTTTAAGTGATTCCCTCCTCGATACTTCCCAATAAGCAAACTCATTTTAAGGGAACTTCCCAATTTTTTACCCAATTTCAAGTGAAATATATCCTATATTTTAAGTCACCATTGTCTTTATAAAATCATCCTTTTTATTATTAAAACCTTATTTATTCAATTATGGTTTTATATAAAATATTTTTACCTTTTCTGTTTTAAAATCTCTATAGTATTTTCCTTAAAACCGCACAAAAATGTTTTAATGCTAAAATTTATAAAATACATTTCTTATATGTTTTCATTTCTTTTTGACATAACTTACCATTATATATTCCTATTTTACATTATGAACGTCCATGTATGTTCTAATTCCTTTATTTCATGGACACTTTCACGATATGCCCATTGGTTATGCTTTATGTCATGATTGTGGTACCCAATTCTTTCCGTGGGTAAACCTTATGTTTATGTAAGATTGATTATTTATGATTATTTATGTGGAAAACATATTCATGAAATGTAATATGGGTGTTCCCAGACAACACTCCAATGAATTGGGTAAATTTGAGTCTCATGAGACGTTATGTGCGACAGTCTTGGCGGTTAGCCTTGGCTTGTGCTACTATGTGCAACAGTCTTGAAGGTTAGCATTGGATTTTGCTACTATAGGAAACGGTCTTGTAGGTTATCCTTGACTCGTACTAAATTCATGTTTTATGTTTCTTCCACATTTCTATGATTCCATGTTTAAATGATCCCAGGTTTAGATGTTATGATTCCATATGTTACATGACTTTTTATATCATCATATCATGTCTTTTATCCCATGTGCTAATGATTTGTTCTTATGGTTATTCCCTTACTGGGATTTTAGCTCATCCCATTATTCATGTTATCCCCAGGTTATCCTATGCAAATGTATGAACACAATGGAATATAAGATCTCATTATGGATTTTAAATAAAAATTTGTTTTTATAATGTTTGATTATGTACCTAGTCTTCCAAGACACTAGACTTTACAATCCTTGGCTTGTAATATGATGTATAATTATGCTTAAAATCATGTAATTTTATATGTAAAAGGATAGGGTCACTATATTTGGTATCAGAGGATGGTCTAGTTATTTTTGAAGATTAGGAATAGAGCACATTAGTGAGAACCTTAAGCATGATACTAAGTATAAGAAAACATCCCTAAATTTTGGTAAGTATAGAGTAAGTGGTTTATCAAGAAAATATATCCCAATATAGATACAAATAGGTAGAGGTGGATCTAGAACATATGTACCTAGAAGTGAAAAATCTGACAAGGTGTTTCAAGCCTGACCCAGGGTATCCTAGTAAACAACAATGGGCCTTGCTGCACTCTTGGTTTGAAACTCCTGGGGGATATGCTTTGCTGAATTCATGAGCTTAGTAAAAACCATTATTAAGGGAATAAAAAAATCTGATAAGAATATAAGTTAAGAAATAGATCAAGGATAACCTAGATTTAAACATAGGGAATCACAATTTAGGATATACTTCTCCTGTACGAGTTTATCCTCTTATGTTCAAAGTTTCCTTTTTATGTTCAATAACTAAGTATTAAAGCCCTCTAATTGTATGCTATTTTTCTTAGTTAACAGTAGGAAATAGAAGAATGAATTCCAATAACAAATATGATTGGCAATGTGAATATTTCCCTAATGATATACCTGATATGACGAGAATGGGTGCTCAAAATTTCATGACAGTACTTTCTCAACTAACTCAAGTTATGAATAATAACTTGAATCATGTGGAATTCCATCCTCCTCCAAGGAAAGAGAAAGTTGTCATAAAATCCTTCATGCAGAAAAGGCCTCCTATGTTTAGTGGATCATTTGATCCCCTCCTTTAGAAATATTGGATTAACTCCATTGAAAATATATTATCCGTCCTACAATTCTCGGAAGAAGAGAAAGTGGTATTGGTGGCCTATAATTTTGATGGGGAAGCTGATCAGTGGGGGACACTGATCAAGAATATGAAGCCCTAGGAGGAAATTGATTCCATGGATTGGGAGGAATTCAATAGGATTTTTTTCAATAAATATTTTCCTCGAACCCTATGTCTCAAGATGGAAAGAGAGTTCCTCAGTCTCAAGCAAAAGGAATATGAGTCCATCAGGGTGTATGAAGAAAAATTTACAAGTCTTGAAAGGTACGCCTTTGGATTTATGATGAACACCAAAAGCAAGGTGGATTTCTTATTTAATGGACTAAAGTTGAGTCTATAAAAAGTGTTAGAAATTCGAGACTTCAACAGTTATGTGGAGATTTATCATTGTTCCCTCAAGGTTTAAATGGAGATTAGAGACTCTCAGTGGTCTTGTGGGCCTAGTGACAAGAAGAGAAAATTATAGAACAACATGGGTGGTTCAACAAAAAAATCCCATGATGGAAAGAAGCCTAAATATCCCATTTGTAAAAGTTGTGGGAAGAATCATCTTGGGAACTATCTAAAGGGAACCAAGAATTGCTTCAAATGTGGAAAGCTGGGACATCTATCCAAGAACTACTGAAGGGATATGAAAAATCCCACTAATGTTGAATAAGAAAGAAAGGTTCAGATCAATTCTTAGCCAGTGGTACAGTGTTACAACTGCAAAGAGCGTGGGTATTATGCAAACAATTTCCCTAAGCCAAGGGTTGTTAGAGTAAATAAACAACAACCTCCAAGAAAACAAAGAAGGGCTTATGTTATCACTAATAATGAGGTGGAGTCATACAATGATGTGGTGATAGGTATTATAGTTATTCGTTCAAGAATAGAAAACATACTATTTGAATCTGGTTCTATTCATTCTTTCATATCTTTCAATTTTAGTAGAACTATTCAAACACCACCTCAAAATTTGGAGGATAAGTTATCTGTGAGAACATAGAATGGGGAAATTATTGCATCCATGGTTTATAACTCCTCCTCGGTTAATTTTTATGGACTAAACCTCCCAAAAAATCTTTTCATACTTCCTTTAGTGGATTTCGACTCTATCTTGGGCATGGATTGGCTATCTTTATACAAATCCAACATCAACTGTTGGGAAAGGGAGATCACTCTTCACATCCCGAAGCATCCTCCAATTATTTACAAGTGTAAGGATGAAGATGAATCTCCTTTAGAATCATTTTCTCAAGTGTAGATATTAATTCCTTACAAGAAATCATGTCTATCTCAAATTATTGGGAAAAAGGAGAGAATCATGATTGAAGATATACCCATCGTTAGGGATTACACTGATGTATTCCCTAAAGATTTTCTTGGTGTTCCTCCTGATCGAGAGGTTGAGTTCACCATTGAACTTATTCCTGGATCTCTGCCTATATCAATGACACCTTATAGAATGTCCATTGTAGAGCTGGAAGAGCTAAAGAAGCAGTTATAGGAGAATCTATAGAAGGGTTTTATATGCCTGAGTGCTTCACCATGTGGTCTGCTAGTCCTCTTCGTCAAGAAGGATGGATCAATTTGCCTCTACATTGATTATCATGAGCTCAATAAAATCACGATAAAGAACAAGTATCCACATCTATGGATAGATGACCTATTCAATCAGCTTCTTGGGGCCAGTTATTTTTTTAAGGTGGACCTTCGGTCGGTTTATCACCAATTAAAGGTGAGGAAGGAAGATATTACCAATAATACCTTTCGAATGAGGTATGGACATTATGAGTTCATATTCATGCCCTTTGGACTCACTAATTCTCTAGAAATTTTCATGGATTTAATGAATAGAGTATTTATAGATTTCCTTGACAAATTTTTGGAAGTCTTTATTGATGATATTCTGATATACTCCAAGAGTAAGGAGGAACATGAGGAGCATTTGAATACTATGTTAAAGACTTTGTTAAGGGAGAATCTGTATGCAGAGTATATTAAATGTGAGTTCTAGATAATGGAAGTATAATTCTTGGGGAATGTTATCACCAAAAAATGGATATATTTGGACCTTTCCAAGATAAAGGAAATTGAAGAGTGGCCCACGCCAACATATTTAACAGATATCCGTAGATTTTTGGGTCTAATTGGGTATTACTGAAAATTTTTAAATAACTTTTCATGATTTTCAAACCCAATGACCAAGTATACATGGAAGGGAGTGAAGTTTCTCTAGACTTAGGAATGTGAAGACTATTTTATGGAGTTGAAAAATAGGCTTATCACTACGTCATTACTCACACTCTCAACAATTAGAGAACTCTTTGTGGTGTACAGTGATGCTTTAAAGAAGAGCTTAGGTTGTGTGCTGATGCAAAATGATAAAGTGATAGCCTATGCATTAAGGCAGCTGAAAATCCATGAGCAAAATTATCCTACCCATGATCTTGAGTTGGAAGTTGTGATATTTGCATTAAAAATATGGTGACATTATCTCTATGGGGAGAAGTTTGAGATATATACTGATCATAAGAGTCTCAAATATATATTCACACAAAAATAGCTTAATATGCGCCAACGAATATGGATATATCTCATTAAGGATTATGACTACTCAATCCACTACCATCCTGGTATGGAAAACAAGGTGGCTAATCCTCTAAGTAGAAAGGATCCTGCATCTTTATTAATGATGAGAATTGAAAAGGATCTAATCTTCCTAGATTTGTAGAGGATAGACATGGGAATCATTAAGGGAGGAACATCATAAATCCTTTCTCAAATGATTTCTCAACAATCCCTCATAGATAAAATAAAGGATGCTCAAAGAAAAGATGTAGAAATTCTGAAAAGGGTGGAAGCTATCAGAAATGGGAAATCCTCAGAGTTCAAGATTTATGAGGAAGTAGTTGTAAGATTTGGGTCACGATTATGTGTATCATCCGGTCCATAGATAAAGAAGGAGCTTCTGAATGACACGCATAGCTCAACCTTTTCTATCCACCCAAGGAGCACAAATATGTGTCGAGATCTCTAAGAAAACTTTTGGTGGGACAATATGAAAAGGGAGATTACTGAATATACATCAAAGTGTCTAGTATTTTAGCAAGTGAAGGATTAGAGGAAAAAGTCTAAGGGGATGATGCAGCCACTACCCATACCAACATGGAAGTGGGGGAACATTACCATGGACTTTGTCACTGGACTTCCAAGGACATCTAGAGGAAACAATGATATATGGGTCATTGTAGATCATCTTATGAAGACCGCTCACTTTATCGCAATTCGATAGGACTTCTCATTGGATCAACTTGCATGGATTTACATTAAATAAGTGGTAAGTCTGCATGGAGTACCACTATCTATTGTATCTGATCATGATCTGAGATTCACCTTGAAGTTCTATAAAAGTCTCCAACATGCTATAAGCACTAAACTGAACTTCAGTATGGACTATTATCCTCAAACTGATGGGAAATATGAGCGAAATATTCAAACAATGGAGGATATGTTGAGAGAATGTTCTATGGAATTCAAAGGAGGATGGTACCAACATCTTCCACTGTTTTAATTCTCCTACAACAATAGCTTCCACTTGATCATCTGAATGGCACCATATGAATCCATTTATGGGAAAAGGTGCAGAACACTGGCGTTTTGGGATGAAGTCGGTGAGTGTAAGATGCTAGAACCTGAAATGGTCGAAGAAATGGTGTAGAAGGTGAAATTCATTCAGCAACATATCAAGGAAGCCCAAAGTTAACAGAAGAGTTATGCAGACAATAGTCAATGAGACCTTGAGTTCAAAGTTGGAGACATAGTATTTCTATGCATATCTCCGTGGAAGAAGGTTATGAGGTTTGGGAAGAAAGGGAAGCTAAGTCCCAGGTACATCGGCCCCTTCGAGATCCTTGATTGTGTCGGAGTTGTGGCCTATCGACTAGCACTTCCACCTACCATGTCCAAAGTACATGATTTTTTTTATCTATCCCTCTTAAGAAAGTACATACTAGACCCTTCACATGTACTCTATTCAGAAGTGGTACAGTTGGAGGATGATCTTTCTTACGAGGAGTGGCCAGTGAAGATCTTGGATCGTAGAGATAAAGTTCTGCATGACAAGACTACTCACCTGGTCAAAGTAATATGGCAGAACCACATGTACGAAGAGGAAACATGGGAACTATAGGAGGAAATGAAAGAAATGTACCTACACCTATTTATGTCTTATAATTAAAAATGAAATTTTGAGGTTGAAATTTTTTAAGGGGGGATAATGTAATGACCCAATGATTTGTCAATAGAAATTCATTTTTATTATAATTATTCCATATAATCATATGAAATCACAATATAATGATCTACTAAGTGCTATGTGACCTTTAAACATAAGTTTTTCACTTCTGTTATTTTAATTTCAAAAATCTATCATACACGATTGTGATCGGTAAGTTATTTGGAGTCTAATATGATCAACTTAATTTTTGGTGAATAGTAACATACCCTTATAAATAGTAATGTTACCCTTATGAATAGTAGCATACCCTAATTAATAGTAACCTTACCTATGATAGTATAAAAATAATATTCAAATTGGGAGTATGATATACCTATATCTGGGAATAAGAAAATAAATGTTTTAAAATTGTTATTTTTCGAGTAAAATGTGTTTTAATTAAAAATTAAATTAATCATATTTAGAAAATTATTTTTTAAAAATATATTTCATTTTTGGATTCTACACATTAAAAAATTGTTAGGTTTAATTTTTGGGATTTTTCTAAAATACTTGAATTTTTTGATGAATAGTAAAATACTATAATTTGCGATAAATGCTAAATAATGGATTTTTTGAGTCATTGATGATGATTTTCTGATGTAAGCCCAATTGGTTCAAAATCACATGAACTTATTACTATTTTTTGTCATTTAATCATCACTATTTCTGGTTTTTAAGGAAAATAATAAACTAAGGAATTAAATATTATGAAAACCCTCCTCTCCTCCACTATAAATACCACCCCTCATTCCATCTTTTCTTCACCCCTCTAAAGAATTTTTCCTTACCTAAGTTCTGCCCAAATCACTCCCCAAGATCCTTCTCCACGTCCAAAATCCTTTGGTCTCCTCAAAAGACCAAATCCTCTCCCCTTAAGAGGCTCTCAAAGGAGATAAACTCAAGAGGTAAATTCATATTTCCAATTCTTTTAAGTTCTTTTCTTTTCTTGTTTCTTTCCTCACATACCTTCATCCAAATGGTATGATAACTATAGTAACATACATGTAATAGAATGATATTATTCTAATATGATAATTCATTATCATCTCTCCTTTCCCTACCTTTTTCTGAAAGAAATGAAAACATTGTTTCAGATGTGTTAATTTAGAACAATCATGGATGACAGGTTGTCAATTTCTATTACTATTTTTAATTATGGTCATAAAACCATTTTTATGGTTTAAACAGACTATTATATGTGTATTTTGACCAATTTAATTTTCTTTAATCCTTATTCACTCAGGATTTAAAATAATAATACCAAACAGGTTAATTGTAAGCCAAATCGCTAAAATTAATTCAAGTGTTTATCATTAATGTTTTATATAATTATTTGACTTATCTCCAAGTAAAAAAATTAAATTTACAAACATGTAATCTCCTTTATTATCACTAATTTCATATAACTTCAATTCTGGACAACCACTTTTATCATACATGTTTATTCGTTCATGAAAATAAGTAAATCCATCGTAAAAACTAAGAAAACAAACGGACCCGAACAATGAAATTAAACCGCTTAACCCATCAAAAATGGTCATGAATGAATTTAAAAAGGTTATAATAAATATTTTACATATAAAATAGGTTCTTTAATTATTAATTAATAAACCTAATTTGTTTATTCAGGTCTTTAATAACAATTGGAGAACGCCATTAGATTTAAGGTAAGGGATCCTCTCCATTTCACTTTTATTCAAGAACGTCCTCTATGCTATGCCATTTTATGTGTTATCCCTAATTATGGGGTATAATTTAGAACCTCCCCCATACTTCAATCATGATTTATAAGTGATTATAAATCCCCTTTATCTCTCATTAATCTCTCTAAGTACACCTGATACCATGCCAATAATCCGTAAGGAATTCAACCTGAACCGCCTTTATTCCTTCGGGTTGCTCTATCTTTCTTTTTACCCAAAAGAATTTGTCTTTTATTTTTATGTAAAACTTATACATTATTTTTATATACTCAAAAATCATGTTTCAAGATCCATCCCTCATTCTCTTTTTGGGATATACATGCTTTTAAGTGATTCCATCATCGATACTTCCCAATAAGAAAACTCGTTTTAAGGGAACTTCCCAATTTTTTACCCAATTTCAATTGAACTCTATCCTCTATTTTAAGACACAATTTTCTTTATAAAATCATAATTTTTATTATTAAAACCTTTTTGGTTCACTTCTGGTTTTATATAAAATATTTTTCCCTTTTCTATTTTAAAACCTCTGTAGTATTTTCCTTAAAACCGCACAAAAATATTTTAATGCTAAAATTTATAAAATATATTTCTTAAATGTTGTAACTTATGTTTAACATAAATTACCATGATATATATCTATTTTACCTTATGAAAATCCATTTATGTTCTAATTCCTTTCTTTCATGGACACTTTCATGATACGCCCATTGGTTATGCTTTATGTCATGATTGTGGTACCCAATTCTTTCCACGGGTAACCCTTATGTTTATGTAAGATTGATTATGTATGATTATTTATGTGGAAAACATATTCATGAAATGTAAGATGGGTGTGCCCAAATATCACTCCAATGAATTGGGTAAATCTGAGTCTCATGAGACGTTATGTGCGACGGTCTTGGCGGTTAGCCATGGCTTGTGCTACTATGTGCAACGGTCTTGGTGGTTAGCCTTGGCTTGTTCTACTATGGGAAACAGTCTTTGAGGTTAGCCTTGAATCGTACTAAATTCCTATTTTATGTTTCTTCCACATTTATATTATTCCATGTTTAAATTATCCCATGTTTATATGTTATGATTCAATATGTTACATGCCTTTTTATATCATTATGTCATGCCTTCTATCCCATGTTCTAATGATTTTTTCTTATGGTTGTTCCCTTACTAGGATTTTAGCTCATCCCTGTGTTCATGTTATCCCTAGGTTTTCCTATGAAGATGTATGATCACAATGGAATATAGGATCTCATTATGGGTTTTAAATAAAAATTTGTTTTTATAATGTTTGATTATGTAACTAGTCTTCCAAGACACTAGACTTTACGATCCTTGGCTTGTACTATGATGTATAATTATGCTTAAAATCATGTAATGTTATATGTTAAAGGATAGGGTCATTATACTAAGAGTGTGGGATATGATTCAATGTTGGGTCTGAGGGTAATTCTTCTATCAATCCTTAGTCGTAATCAAGTAGGGGGTTATATCTTCTTTCTTGATAGCATAATAACCATTAACCTACTTGATTACCATCTCTGAGTAACCTTTGAAGTTCATATGTGTCACTAGTATTTTCAGCATGAGTTATAATCCTATAATGAGGTCCTGGTATTCTGACTCATTGTTGGTGTAACCTTCTGACAATAGAAAAGAGTGAGGTAGGACTACCTTTACTAAAGAGATATGGATGACTTCCAACCCAGATTTATTGAGCTTGGGATATTCCATCCTTTTTCTTATTAGGATTCTAGATGCACAATCAAAATATATCTCCCATTTTCTAGATAATTCTTAGAAAATAATATTTCTTCATCTAGAAGTTCAACATTCATGGGCATTTCTTCTGAAGAAGGATGCACTTTGAGGGAATATGCCAAATATTTCCCATTTATTACCATCTGTGGTATGAACTGGATATCAAATTGTTACAGGATGACCTCCCACTATTCCAAACATCCAGTCAACATATTGAGATTGATGATGTATGTGAGTGGGTCAGTTCAAGAGACCAAATGGACCTCATGATGCTGCAAGTAATGCCTCATTTTCTGAATTGAAAATATTAATGCTATACAATTATTTTAGATGTATGAATAACGATTCTTAGTATCAAGCATGGTTTGAATGAGATAATAGAAACTATTTTCATTTATATCATCATTCTTTTGTTTAAGGAAAAAACTCAGTGATCGCTCTAAGTAAATCATGAATAATATGATCAGTTTTCCTTCTAAATATGGAATCATCATTGGTGGACTCAACAAATACTTCTTGAAACTATCAAATGATTTTTGACAGTCATAATTCCACTAATACATGACCCCTTTTTCATAAACTTGGTGAAGGGAAATCAATTTCTTGTAATATTTTCTATAAACCATCAAATGTAGGAAAGTCATACTTGTAGTTCTATCAACTATTTGATGTTTCAAGGAGGTAACATGTTGAGGATATCATTTTTCTTATCGATATTAACTTTTATTCCATATGGATCACTACAATTCTAATGAACATTCTTGAGGTTACACCAAAAGAACTTTTCAAGGGGTTTATTTTTAGGATATGTTGTCGCAGTTTATTGAAAACTATCTCAATGTCAGCAATATGGTCATAAAATTTCTAATATTTTACTAACATATCATCAACATAGAACTCAAAAAAAATTACCAAAAATGGTTTTAAGATGTGATGTATGGAACATAGGTACATAGAATTGGAATTATTCAGTACAAAGGGCATCTCCTAATAACAACATACTCCTTGGGGTGCCCGAAAGGCAGTGGATTCTTCATCTTCAAGGACCATTCAGATTTAGTAATATCCTGAGTAACTATCCATGATGGAGAGAGCTTGGTATACAACCATTACATCAATCATAAGTTTTGTAATTGGAACTGGGAATTCATCATTTGGACAGTGTCGATTGAGATCTCTGAAATCAATGAAAATTTTGATCTTTCCATTTTTCTTCTTGGATGGGACTATATTGGTGATCCATTATGGGTAATGGATATCCCAAATGAAGTTTGATTTTATGATCTTATCAAATTAAACTTAAACTTTGGAAGAATTATTTGGATTCATTCTTATCGCTACCTGCTTGTAACCATGATGGTCTTTTGGAAGGCGTAAGTGGTGGGTGTCCACATCGGGATCAAGTCCTGACATTTCTGCATAATTCCAGGAGAACACATCTTAATGTTTCTTTAAGAAGGAGGTATATACCTCTTGTTATTTGATGGTAATTTCTACACTAACCTATGTGGGTCATAGGCCTTCCTCTATGCCCATATTTTCCTATCAAATTTTATTGATATATGAAGATACACCTTCCTAAAATGCTAGAGGATTGTATTTGTGGTCAACATATTCTTATGCTTTCTCTTCCTCTTCCTCTTCTTTTACTTCTTATTATTATTTCATTACCACAATGGTATCGATTATTTATGAAGGATAATCTTTATAGTTAGCATAAATATTTATATTCTGACATTCAAAGGTAAAAATATCTTTATTCCCTGGTAGAGATACGACAATTCCTTCAGATTCAGCTGATGGCATTGGGGTCTGCTGAATTTCTGGGGATAAAGTGAGGGAATTTTTACCTAAAGAATCACTATCTATTGGGGGATCAAATACCTCTTCAATATTACTGGGTTCAACTAACAAGACTAATATCATGAGGGTTGACGAGTATATCCCCAACTCTAAACTGACATCTTTGATTCAATCAATGGGCAACACATGTTCATCACCAAGCTCCTTGAATGGGTTGTTTGGGGTCATTTCGAGATTTTTTAGGGTGGTAAATTGAGAAACATCATCAATCATGGAAAATTAATTTCTTAGAAGATTAGGTTTTGGAGGACTGTGGTGCTGACAATGTTGGTTGTATTATGGCAGAGGAAACTGAGGGTGAATTTGGTTGATTTAATTATGTCCTGAGGATATCATGAGATTAGTTGATTATTTTCCTAATAATCCAATCATTTAACTTATGTATGCTCTTTCTCATAACTTTTTTCCATTCTCCATATTCTTTAGGAGTGGTGGAAGAAACACATTCCACTTGTGTTGGTGGTTTACCCAGAATCACTTGTTTGGAATCATCCATCTTTTATAGGATGTCTTTAAAAAAATATCAAAATATATAACCCAATGTATGGTGAAAGGGGGAATAATTTGGGTAATCACCAATAAAAACTTGATTAGGTATCTTAAAATTCGGAAATTTTAGCATTTCATTTTCCATAGATGTTATAAAGTAACCTATAACTTTCTCATCTCAGAAGGAATAGACTTTATTCTTCCAGTATTTAAATTAATATCATTTAAGTTTACTTTGTTCATCCTAATTGGTTTATTGTTATTAACTTTTCTATTTAGGAGGAGGTTTCATGTGAGGAGTTATGGGATTTGGAGATAAAGCCAGTATAGAGGTTGGTTTTAAGATAATAGTTACAGTTTCCACTCTACTCATTCTCTTTCCCTGAGCTACTAGCATCAGTTTGTATTTGGATATGGTTCATAAAATATAATCCTAAAAACTATTTAAAACTATATAAAGGTCCTGAAACCCACCTAAATACTTTATCGGGATGATCTGTGTTCGTAGCTCATCATGAAGGTTCCCAAAGAAAAGACTCAACAAGTCCTTTTGATGAATTTGTAGGTTTGAGGATTAATTCAAAATTGTCCACATAGAAATAAAATATGTGACCCTCTTATTCTCTCACTTATTGAAACTTGAGAGGTTAAAGACTATTGTTTTTTTAGCATTGAGATGAATTTATATAGGAATTATTAGTAAATATCTTCCCACCCATTGATCAATCTAGCTAGTAAACTGGTGTACCAGATAAAGGATGGTCCCTCTAAGGTTGGAATGAAACACCTGATCTTGGATTCCTATTTTTGTTTGAGGGTTCCCATCATGGGACCACACTGAGACACAAGGTGTGTCAAATTCAATTTTGGATCCCCTAATCCATTGAATGTTTTAATGTTGTATTCCCAAAGTTTTGTGGGGTAAGAGTCGTATCCACCCATTCAGGGTATGGCTTCCTTTTAAGTTGTATTGGTGTGATTTCTCCTTCCATATCTCCCAATCGAGCTACTAATGACTTAATAGTG
Organism: Viscum album; assembly: GCA_963277665.1. Classification (NCBI taxonomy): domain Eukaryota; kingdom Viridiplantae; phylum Streptophyta; class Magnoliopsida; order Santalales; family Viscaceae; genus Viscum; species Viscum album. Next base: position 793,323,106 of record OY728121.1, read on the forward strand.
TCTATGATCTAGGGAGGAATGACCAGCTGGGTAAGATCCTAAAATAATGGGACAAAGGGTTGAGGTAGTTGTGGAAGTTCTTCATGTACTCATGGTGGGTAACATGTAGAGGCTAGCCTATGAGGATGCATCTGACCTATATCTGGTTATGTCCCCAATGGAGGGAAATCATGATATCTCACTATCATGGGGTCCAAGTATATTGGTTATTGATATCACAAAATGAGTGTATTTTCTGACTCCACTTCGGTTGTTGTGATGAATCCTATTTACTGAGGTGTGTCAGCTAGAATAATGAAATGAGGCTATTCTTAAAGAACATATCCAAAAGGGATATTGCCTTAGAGTAGTTCCACATTGATATTTCTTAACACCTTCATCTCTTCCTCATAATAATAAAATCTTTCCTCAAGTGTGATAGGTTCAACCTATTTGGGAAGTGGGTGAGATACGGCCACACCTTTACCCTTTTCCTTGGTAGATTCTTGTCGAGGAGGTAGTAGTGGAGAATTTGAGGGTGTTCCTTGATTTTTAGTGAGCCTCTAGTTACTGATATTCACACCTTCTTTATCCATTTCCATATGGACTGTATTTCAAATGAAAACATCCTCCTCATTTTCCCCTATATTGGTTTCATGTTCTATATCATCTACAAGGGTGGTGATAATGGATTTCACTGATGCATAATTCATTATAGGTGTTACATTAACATTGGAATGACAGGAGGGTAGGTTTCCCCAGTAATATCTTCTAAAAGAACTGTGATCTTTTGGAGTGGTTTTACCCTTGATAGATCACTCTTGTTTTCACCCTCTATGGGTCCTCATCTTCTCCTTCATCAATCCCCTTAGATCCATCTAGATAAGGGTGACCCGAATGGAGTCTCCTAATAGTTTCTTCATGCGTATTCCGATCGAGTAAGTCAGATCATGAAATGGGAAAAACTGGGAGGGTTCTCCTTTCATTACTTATCCTAATCAAGAAAATATTTTCCTCTGTTGGAGAGGATAATGAGGTAAAAATGACCATATCCCTACAGTTTGGGGTTGTTCCCACTCCACTACTACAATATTTTAGACTGAATTTTTCTGCCTTGTGGGGATGGGTTAGGTTAAAAATTTCCCCACCCCTACGAGATGGGGATTCTCCTGTATCATTGTGGTTTCAGTTACCATGGATACTATCTTGATCTTGTGGATATTTGTTTGAGCTTGATTTGGGTGCATCATATGATCTACACCTGAGCTACTTGATTTTAAAGGCATTGTTGTTATTTGATTATTGGACTTCCTTAAGCGAGAAGTCTACTCAAACTTCTCAAATTCCTTGTTAAAGAGTATTTAAATGGATTACTCTCATTAAGACCGACACTTATAAGATTTTTTTGGGTCCGATTCCTATCGATAATGTCATATTTTGTGATCAAATTTTTTTTCTTAGAGTTGTCTAGAAGCAATGACGCTGCATGACATCACTTATGGAGGGACCTATTGATCAGGGATAGGGGTAAAACACAGTGCTCCATGCTCACCCTACCCCCTAATTCAGACATTGGTGGGGTGTTTCTGATCAGCTGGCATAGATTTATTAATGTGTTAAGATACATGCATTGGATACCCTCATGTTGTTTCCCTGATTTTGGTCATCACATATCCCGAAGGGTAGCTAAGTCAATTTTATAATGTAGTTATTCGATTACCTTAACATGATATTCATATCCTTCCTAAGGAAAGAATGTGTCCCTCATGTGAAAAAGATTTATCCGTATGATTAGGTGAATTTCATGCACACATTCTTCCGATAATGTTTCTTGAAGTCCATATTGAGGATTGGATAAGGGCTAAAACATGATCTGTATATTGTCTTTAGCCAATTTTTTCCTCATATCAATGGGTCTAGTTTTTCTTCTGTATCAGATTCCTCCACCTGTTCTGACTAAAGTGTATGTTTCCCATCTTCCTTATTGAAAATGGTGGGATTAGAGGTAATATATTTTTCTATGTTGTAAGGAAAGAGATCCAATAGTGGTTTAGAGAAATACCATTTCCTTGGGTTGTCTTTTGATTGAGAAAGGACATCACTTATCAATGAAAAGGAATCAGGAATGACTAGCCTCATCATCTGAAGCACCTCAAGATATGAGGGTTTTCTCATAATTGATTCGTCATGGGGAGGACCTTCTTATCAAAATGAAATATTACTATAAGGGGGACCTTTGTAGAAAATTCCATAATGGGGAAGACTGCTATCATGGCTTGATGTTTGACTGTAATGAGAAATTTTATAAGGTATACCCTGGGGAGTACTTTCATGGTGGATAATGGAAAGGGGAGGACCTTCTTTCCATTTTATCGTCAAACCATGAGGAGGGTATTCATGGTGCTAATCAAGATATGGGTTCTCATGATAAATCATTTCATGGACATGAAGGAGGCCTTCATGGTAGATATTCTAGGGTGGACCTCTAGAGTTACTGGTAGTAATGTTATGAGGAGGACCTTTGTAACTATGATTGATGCTTTCGTAATTTGGTGATGTATCAGTCGGATTTTGGGCCACCATTGATAGATGTTTTATGGACTCAATAACACCATCCTCAAGTAAGAAGGGTTGTGGTTCTGCTCTAGGATTTTCAATCACCTTTGGTGAGACTTATTTTTAGGTGTTCTCCATTGTGTGGTCAAAGTCGCATGTTTTGGACAATGATTTTCATATATGGGAGCTTACCTAAGATACTATCATGTTGCTTCTATAATATACTGATATAATTCTGGTGTTTTGGCTGGGATATATGCCTACCCTAAAGTGTCTACTGAAGGGGTCCAGTGGGGTCCGGTTAGAATGGGTGTGCGTACCCGATCCTGTTGTCCATTTATCGTAGGATTTTTCCAATGATCCTCCTATATGGGATAAGGAATATGCATCTGCTCCTAAGTGAAAATATTATTGTGTTTATGGGTCACATAAAATATGGAGGTGGTGTTGTGTTCCTAACTTCTTATTACTACTGATGCAATCATTATATCAGGCCAGACTAGTATAATGTGGACAAAAAGATACACTTGTCCTTCCATCATTTCCAGGATGTAAGGGGTGACCTCCACAGCTGGAATGAGAATATATACCCATTATATGGTTGGAGAATAGATGTTTCTCTAATCCTATCCTCTATTTCTTGTTTGTATATACTGACAATAATCATGAGTGGGGGAAGAGATATGGGTCTTCCCCATATTTGATGTTGGGGTGTGTTGAAAAGTTTCTCTAGTTTCTTCTTAATCATATTGGTAAGATTGAAATGTGAGAGAAGGTATATGGTATTACTCATAGGTTTCCATCACGTCTTTTAGGCAGGCTTCTCTAGAATGAATGGGAATGTGATCATGTTCCTGATTGTTTTATCACCACCCTCGGTAGGTTGTCCTAGGCACTCAGGTCTAAGTGACTAAAACCAGATCTTGAAGGGTGGCATCCTCATCATGTTAAGGACTTGGAACCATGTGTCATTGAGTATGATAGTTTCTGGTAGGAAACCTTCATGTATACTCCTATGCTATTTATATGAGTTCATTGTTGACCTCTTTGTTTGCTTCCTTAAGGTAAGGGGGCTTATTATTTTGTTCTAGGGAAAGTATCCCAAAATATTTTGAGATGGTGATAGATTTTTTATGATTTTATACACTAGAAATCTCTGATTGGATAGTTGTTAGGGATTTACATCTTGGAGAGTTGCGTGTGTGGCCTCCAAGGTCGGGACAATACTATTGAGGTTTTACTCATAAACTAATGTGTTCAAAACATGGTGTTGAAGACATTGGGTTGGTGGTTCTCTTTTTCTGGTGTTTCGATGACAAAAATGATGAATTTATGATTTTATCACTTTATTCGTCGTGTTTTAACCCCATTTTGGTTTTATACGATGGTGCCCAGGTGGTTTAGGATTATGATTTTTTTGGCATTTGGTGGCCTGTTGTATCTTTTTCTTGTTTTTTTCAGGGATTTGAATGTTTTATTCTCTACTCTTATCGCCTAACCCATCATTTTGAAACCCCACATTGGTTTATCATGATGGTTCTTCGGTGGTTTGGGGTTGTGTTGGAGATGAAGTTTGGAGGTGCCTTTCACATCGTTGTGCTCTCCTTTTCCTCTTCTCTTTGTGTGGGTTCTGTTTCCCTAGCTCATGTTCTTGCATCATGTACGTGAGACCATGATGATGGCTCTAGAGTTCAATTCAATTCGAAGGTGAAATGGAGATGTGGTTTGAATTTAGATGGGACGATTGATGGTGGGGTCTAGTTGGAAAGTTTATATGACGAAGGTAAAGATGGTCAAGGGTGTGTCTTGAGGCGGGTTATCACTCGACATTCATGAATCAAGGAGGCTAAGTGAAGATTGATTCCTAGCATGGGTGATAGCTCGTTATTGAGGTCTCAGCTGCTTCTGATCTTCCCTGGATTTAGAATTACATAGATCCTCTCCTAGTCGGTCTAGAGTTGTGGATTGTAGGAAGCTCTGGGAGGTGATCATTGATCGGTTGATGGGGTTCTCAGCAGCTCATCTTCATTGGTTGTTTCCCTTCGGTATGTTCAAGTTATATTTTGATGGATGTTTGTTCTGTATTTTTCATCATTGAAAAGGTGCTTTTTGGATCACGGTGCTGGCTTGAAATACCCATGGTGGCGGTTCAAGGATGGAAAGGCGACATGATTTCATTGCCAACGGCGGTGCTGGTTGCTGCTGTATATTGATGTTGGTATGTGATGATAAAGGTGGTGATTGAATTTGAAATTTAAATCTTGAAAAGATATTTATTTCCAACGGAAGTATTGATGGTTTGGGTGGGATTGAGGTGACTGCAATGTTTCATCTGCCCACGTGATGTTTTCTCCTGAGGTGGTGTGGCTATGCTTGGTTTTCTTTTCCACTTTGAATTTTGAATCTGTATTGGTGTTTTTTGGCACGGTCATCTGGTTTCATTGGGTTGGATTTTTTATTTTGGAGGAATTGTAGTTGTGTGGTTCTCACTGATCTAAAAAGTTTTTTATTTAGAAAATGGGGGAAAAGGATTTGGATGAAAGGATTCACATCGAGTTTAAAAAAAAAATTTACAACCATTCATATCAGAACAATGAGGTTTATTTGTCAAATTGAAAACACCCAATCGAACTCATATCCATGATATCTCATGGACCTACTTTCCAAATGAAGGTTTTAATTAAGGAACTTGTCCAATTATGTTTAAGAACTCACATTGGTCTATAGGATGGGAGGTTAGGATTATCACACCCTTTTGGGGGGAATTATTTTCTACTCTAGGACTCTCTTATAGATTTAATATATATTTGCAAATCCATTTTAAATTTCAAATATGGAATCGGTCACCCCTATGTATTAAAAATCAATTATAGACATGTGTTGATGGGAAACCATCTGTATGTATCAAGGTTTATCCATCTTGGTTATGTTCATTATTTTATGGTGCTAGTTTTAAGCCACATAGTTAGGTGATCTAGAATTTATCATCATTAAAGGATATATGAGTTGTTTTTATATTGGGATTATGATCATTATAGGTTCATTTTATGTATCCTCGTGAGAGGAATCAGAACCCACAAAGTTTGGTGCCACTTAACATGACATGTCATACCTTTTAGGGTCATGAGACGTCGTGCGGTGAGGACATCTAGGCGAAAGGGGCCTAGTCAAGGTTGGTGTGGGACTTATACCAAAATGGAACTTTATGGTTTATTTGATAAGTAATATTTCCCTATGATGTGATGACCTTCATTGTGAATTCTCATTGATGGGGATATATTGGTAAGGACCTGGGAGGAATATAGTGTAAGATCTCCTCTTTTTTCAGGTTTGTCTCTCTTTTAGTTTTTTGTTGGACCTTAGTGGTTGAGTTTTGTTCAGAGATGAAGAACCTTTTTTGAGGAAAATGACCTAAATTTTAGGGATATATGTTTATTTGAATTAATTAATTATGAGTATAAACATGTTAAATGGTTTATGAGGGTTTTCCATTGTTTGTAAGGGTTTAAAGGTGTTTGGATCTCTTATACATAAACCAGTATAAGAAATAGCCACTGGACATTTACACATCATGAACATGTTACACGAAATGTAAATGCACAGGAAGATGTCATGAATCAATGTAGGGTGTGAATCGGTTACACATCATGTAAAACTTTCATGTCTTGTAAAATTCAAGCTGGGTTAAATAATAACATGAGATGATGGGTTTGTCGGTGTATATTTTTAAAAATAAATACATGATGTGTAAATGGATTACATGCCTTGTAAGTATTTCAAGCAACGGTGTTAGGTATCATTGTACACATGTTTCTCATTCCACCATTTTGTATATCCCATCCTCTCAATCCCTAGTTAACTCCTAGAAATTCTGAGGGGATTTTATCACCTCTGAACATCGCATTTTGGTGTTTGATCCCTAGTTTTCTTATTTGATCTCTCATGGCTCCATTTTAGTTGGTGTTACCTATTGTTGGTGTAGCTAAATCACTGATTAAAGGTAGGGGGTCTAAAACTTAACCATGTGGTTTGATAATTGTCAAGTATGTGAAATATTCTGATTATTCCAACACAATGTGCACTCTAATTAATTTATTCATTGATGAATGTTAAATCATGGATTGAAAAATAGGTTGGATTCCCCTTTTGATTCAATTGATAGTGTCCTGGATTATGGATACCTTTTGGTGGGTGAACCATTTAATGTATATAAGAATTGGCTAATGGATTAAAGTGTGTTTAGAATGACATAAGACCTTAGGTGATTTTTTGATATAGAATCCCTAGGTAATGGATCATTTATTTTGATATGAATATTAATCATTTGAGATATAAATGAAAATGTAATTTAAATACAAATGTTAATTAGCATAATTAACCATTGAGTCTTATGGTGTGATATTTTTATATCCTTGTTATTATGACTTGATGTGTTATTATGTTTTAATGCTTATATTGAGTGGGCTCTTCCCAGTCCTATGTTGTAATGCTTATATTGAGATGGCTCTACCCAGTCTCATGTTGTAATACTTATATTGAGTGGGCTATGCCCAGTCCCTTATTAAAATGAATATATAGTGGGCTCAGCCCAGATTTTTGTGATTTTTCCATGGAAACTACTAGAAATATATCCTATAGCCATGGTTTAGAATCATAGTTATAGCCCCTAAAATTGTGGGTATAGGCTATACCCACAATTCAATGAACTGTGGGTATAGCTCCCTTTCCCCATTTGGTAGCAGCATCCCTTCCAACCCATCCTAAACCTATAAATAAAATATAAACCACATTACACATTCAATTAAATACATATATTATACATTTCACATTCAAAAAACTTCTTATAATAATTTTAAAACCATTTACAATACTATAGCATACATATACATCCATACAACCAATCAATTCAAGTCATTAAACAATATCCACATGTCTCTTTACTAATAAGACAAAAATGGAGGGGATCAATATCTCCCCCATCACCAGTATCCCCATCCTCATCACCATCAGTAACATCCTCATAACCAAAAGCATCATCTAGAGCAATAGCATCATCATCATCATCACCACCATCATCATCATCATCGCCACTACCGTCGCCACTACTATCAGCACAACTACCACTAGGACCCTCATTGACATCACTTGAGGAGTCATTTAAAGAGAACATTGATGCCATATATGAATCAATAGTAGTAAAAACCTCTGATGAAAGTGATTGACTTATAACTGACATATCTTGCATGAAGTATTCTATTGGACTCACCTATTTGGATAATCCCAAATCATGTTTCATTTATATGATAATCATGTTTTATTAGTTTTTATAGTTTTTATCATGTAACAATTATGTATTTTTAATCTCACTACTTTCTTGATTAAGCTTACAGTGTAAAATTTTCTAAGTACAAGGTCACTGGTATGAAGGTATCTATTAAGAGCCTTCTGTTTAAGTCACCGGTTGAGGCTACTATTGGAAAGGTTGCTGCTAGAAGGTTACCGCTAGAAGGTTACCACTATAAGGTTACCGCTATAAGGTTACCGCTGAGTAACCTTACCTCTGAGTTACCAATTCTAGTTCACCACTACGAGTCTACTGCTCAAGGGATACTGTTGTAGGGCTACCGCTAGAGGTTACTGGTATAAGGTCACTAATGGGAAGCCTACCGCTAGAATCTTACTAAAGTCACCGCTAAAAGGTTACTGTTAGAAGGTTATAATTTTAAGCTTACCACTACAAGGTTGTTGTTATAAATTTATCGCTAGAAGTCTATTGATAAAAGGTTAAAACTAAAAGAACCTTTGAAATTCATATTTCTACCACTGATAAGCCTATCGTTGAGAAAGATACCACTACTAGTATACTGATAATTATACTCTTCTACTCTATAATTTTTCAATTTTCTTAAGATTATTCTAATGGTTATATTTGGTAAATTTAATGCTTCTGAAATTAATTAATGTTGGTTGTAGACATATCTGGAGACTGTACGAGGTACGAGGAAGACTACACATGGTTTGATCATTAATACTATCAGATCTCAAGAATAAAATAGAAGATCGAGCTAGAAAAGACCATGCGAGGTGAGAGATATTACACGACACACCTGAAGAATAAGGAGAATATACCAGCACTTACATTGTGAACCCAAGAGCTTCACGAAGATCATTTTGGGACAACAAATTCAAGGCTAACTTGTTGTACTTCATCAAATCTCTTTCAAATCAAGAAGCTAAACACCTCAATACTTGGAATCCAGAACTTGAAATTGTGACACTCTGTTTTGGAGACAACTTTCAGAGAAGGACTCAAACTGTAGTTTCATCACACCAAGGAGTCCAGATCTAAACTAAAAACACATAGAGCCTTCTAAACTCAATCCTCATAACATTAGATCTATTGTTTTCTTTGTCATACATTTCTAAGTAGTGTGTGTTTTTCTGTTACACACACATTGTCTCTTGTGCTTAAACTAGAGGATATTGAAAATCCTCACACAAAACATTCCTTACATTTTTATTTCCCATGTATAACTATGGAAGAGGCCATGTGTGTCCTGGTTGTTTGTTTTTCCCATGAAGAACTGTGGTAGAGGTTGTGAGACCTAGATAGTTTGTGAAAATTGTTGTAAATCCCGATGCAGTATGTGTATTAAGTTTATTAATATAAACGGTTTGGTGTTAGGTGATCACTAAGTAGAGAGGATTAAGTCTTAGCTTAAGACTGAACCTCTTTTTTAATTATTCTATGTACTTTATTTTGTAATACTCTTTTTTTTAAATTTTCCACTGCTTATAATATCAAATACATAAAACTGTTTTACATTAACTCTGATAGTTAGTTTTGGTTGGTGTGTATATGTGTTTAATTCAGTAAACCTATTTCAAAATTTGGATAAGTTTTTACATTGATTCAACTGAGGAATAATCAACATTTTAGAGACTTGTTGAGAAATTGAACATCTATATCTCTACTTCCTTAATTAACTGGGCTGTTTCAAATTGGGGGATTTTTTCATAAAGTTTTTAACAGAAATTTTAATTAGGAACTCAATTCACCCCCCTCTTGAGTTTCCACCTCGACCAACATTTGGTATCAGATGTTGTGTTTATTGATAAAATCATAACTGTTTTTAAATCTTTTCAAATTCTTTTTAACTGTGATTTTAGTTGTATCTTAAAGATCTTAAAATTTTTCTCATATCTAAATTTTAAGTTCTTTAAACTCTAGTCAGCTATGGATAACTGAGTTGAGGGTGCGGATACTAACAGGCCACCTTTATTTAATGGTAATAACTATGCTCAGTGGAAATTTAAAATAAAAATGTATTTATAGAGCATGGGTCTTGAAATCTGGGACACAATTGAAGAACAACATGCATTACCTGCTACTGCTAGGGACACATGGTCTCAGTTGACTAAAGATACATATAATAATTACTATAAATAAATGAATGAATTGTACTATGCTTTAGGTGATGAATAATTCAATAGAATATCTGCCTGTAAAACTATATATGAAATTTGGGATACTTTGGTTGTTTCCCATGAGGTAACAACCAATGTTAAAGAAATGAGATTAAATACTTATACAATTAAATATGATAATTTTAAAATGAAGCCTGGTGAACTTATCTCTGAAATATATCTCAGGTTCAATGAAATAGTAAATACCATGAGTCTACTTGGGAAACAAATGGATAGAAAGGATTATATTATGAGATTGCTTCGATGTCTACCTGACATATGGAGAGGAACTTCCGTTTCTATCCAAGAATCATGTGACATAAGAAAGATACCAGTGAAGGAACTAATTGGAAAACTCAAAATGTAAAAACAAGATCTTAAGGTGAATCAAGAAGAAGATGAAGAACCAAGAAAGAAATATTTATCCTTCAAGACTACTACCTCAAAGAGCAAAGACAAGTAAAAGGTTCAAGTTCCTATAGATAGTTTTACTAGTGAAGATTCAGATTCTGACAGTGATGAGGAGATGGCTCATCTTGCTAGAAGATTCAAAATGTTCTACTGAAAGAATAATTTATTTATTAATTCAAACTATAGAGGAAGGTATGATAGTAAAGGGAATTGGAAAAAAGATAGAAAATGTAATGACAACAAAAATGAGATAATCTACTATGAGTGTAAACAAAAAGGTCATGTGAAGTCTGATTTCCCCAAGCTGAAATTTAAGAAGAAATATGAAGACAATGTAAAGGGATATAAAAAGGATATAAAATCTATTTGGAGTGCTTCAGAAGACATCTCTAGTGGATCTGACACTTTTGACACTGAACAAAAAAATCATGAAAACCTGTGTTTCATGACAGAAACATCTAATGTAACACTTAATTCTCCTATACATAATGATTACTATTCTGGGAATTAAAGTTAATAAAATAATGATTAAAATATGACTAAGTATGAACTGTTTGAATACTGTAGAATGGTTGAGGATACTTTTAATGAGCTCAAGGATAAATATAAATCATTGAAAGACAACATGCTTTAAATTCCAATTATAAGTCTAATTTGGATATTGAAAAGGAAAATTTTGCTCAGCTGTTAAAATAAAATACTAAACTGAAATTATCAAATGATAAATTAAAAAGAGATCTTGAGAATTTTACTATCAGTAGGGATACCTTGACTCAGTTTATAGGGAAAAATTTACTCCAAAATACACAAATGGTCTAGGATATCAACCAGGATAGAGAAGTATTATTAAAAACAAATTTGTTCCAAAATCTGGACAGTTCACTGCTAGTTCAAGTTCTTTATCATCTCTTGAGAAAAAAATTTCTAAAGGACCTAACAAAGTGTTTATGTCTCAAAACATGTATGTTGATTATAGGAAACCTATAAGACAAATATGGGTTCCCAAAGCCTTTTTTGATAACCTCTCTGGACCCAAGAAAATATGGGTATCAAAGTTACCCTGTGCTTAATCTGTTTTGCAAGAAAATTATCTAAAGAGTTCCTGTAAAACCCTGTGGTACTTGGACAGTGGATGTTCAAGACATATGATAGGATACTATTCATACTTAAAGAACTTAATCAAATTTTATGGTGGAAATGTTACATTTGGTGATAATGTTAAGGGAAAGATCATCGACTTAGGACAAATTGGTAACCCTAATACTATATTAATTTCAAAAGTACTTTTTATTGATGGGTTAAAGTACAATCTACTTAGTATCTCTCAGTTTTGTGATGATGGTTTTAATGTTAAGTTTGAAAATGATGCATGCAATGTTTTTAATTCTAAAAATGATTTAATATTCACTACTTGTAGAAATGAAAATGTATATGGTGTTGATTTAAACTCTTTATCTAAGAAAAATGTTTCTTGTTTAAATGATTTTCATAAGGAATCTTGGTTATGGAATAGAAGATTAGGACACTGCAATGTGCACTCACTTAGGAAACCTACTAGAAAAGGTTTAATTAGAGACTTACCTAAATTTTAATTACCAATTAACAAAGTTTTTAATCCTTTTCAAAAGGGAAAACAACACAAAGTTTCTTTTAAACCAAATAAATAAGTTTCAGCTTCTCAACCTTTTGAGTTGGTTTACATGGATTTGTTTGGACCATCTAGAGTTTCAAGTTTAAATGGGAAGCACTATGTCTATGTTCTTATAGATGACTTTTCTAGATACACTTGGGTATACTTTCTAGCTCACAAAAGTGAAGCATGTTCTTACATCAATAAATATTCCAAGTCTTTGGAAAATCTTAGTGGACTTAGAATTAAAACCTTGAGAATTGATCATGGCTGTGAGTTTGAAAATCAAGAGTTTGAATATTTTTGCTCACATAATGGCTATAATAAAAATTTCTCTACTCTTATAACACCTCAAAAAAATAGAGTTTTAGAAATAAGAAATAGGACAATTCAAGATATTTCTCAGACTATTCTTAATGAGTATAACCTGCCTGTCTATTTTTGGGATGAATCTATTAATACAGCTTGTTACATCATCAATAGAGTTTTAATTAGACCTGTTATTAAGAAGAACCCTTATGAGCTATGGAATAATAGGAATACTAAGGCTAATTACTATATAGTTTTTGGTTGCAAAGTCTTTATCCTTAACACTAGGGATAATCTCAACAAATTTTCTTCCAAAAGTGATGAAGGAATTTTCCTTGGTTACTCAATATCTAGTAAAGACTATAGAGTATTCAATAAGAGAACTAAATGTGTAGAAGAATCAGTTCATGTCAAATTTTATGAGAATGATCCACATGAACCTAAAATCTCCCTTTAATATCTTGAGGAAGATATGTCAATTCTAGACCTTAATGATAAAAACAGTGAACCCCCAGTGAAAACAACTTATTTTGGAAATTTTCTAGAATCTAATATTGTTGAATCTAAACCTATAGACAACCATGAGGATTATAGTCCAACCCATTATATAGGTATTATAACTCTCAATAATAATCCTTTAGATGTTGTAGTAGGTGATCTAAATAGTGGAACACAAACTAGAGCTTCTTTGAGAAACCAGGTTGAACATAAAGCTTTTCTTTCACAGCTTGAACCCAAAAATATTAATGATGCTATCAATGATAAATTTTAGTTGATATCTATGCAAGAAGAATTAAATCAGTTTGAAAGAAACAAAGTCTGGGAATTAATAGAAATACTTAAGGACACTTTGACCATAGGCACTAAATGGGCGTTTAGAAACAAAGTTGATGAGTCTAGAAATATAGTTAGAAACAAGGATAGATTAGTTTCATAAGGATATAGTCAAGAAGAAGGAATAGAATATAAGGAAACCTTTGCACTTGTATCTAGAATAGAATCCATTAGGATACTACTTTCTTATATAGCTCATATGAATTTCAAACTTTATCAAATGGTTGTTAAAAGTGCATTTCTAAATGGGTATATAGTTGAGGATGTGTTTTTTGAATAACCCCATGGATTTACAAATCCCCATTTTTTAAATCATGTTTTTAAACTTTCTAAAGCTTTATATGGTCTAAAACAAGCTCCTAGAGCTTGGTATGATAGACTTAGTTCTTTTATTATTTCAAAAGGTTTTACTAAATGGATAGCTGATCCTACTCTTTTTATTAAAATAATTTACAAAGATATTTTTATAGTACAAATTTATGTAGATGACATTATTTTTGGATCCTCTAAAAAATATTTATGTACTGATTTTTCAAAGATGATGCAAAATGAATTTGAAATGAGTCTAATGGGGGAACTTAAATTTTTCCTTGGATTTCAAATTTTTTAAAATAAAAAATGGTATTATTTTAAATAAAAGTAAATATACTAAGGATCTTTGAAACGTTTTGGTTTGAATAGTAATAAAGGTCGTGATACATCTGTGAGTACCACTTGTAAGTTAGATGCTGATGAAACTGGTAAACCAGTGGATCAAACCAATTACAAAGGTATGATTGGGAGTCTTCTCTACCTTACTGATAGCCGACCTGATATTATGTTCAGTGTATATATGTATGCTCATTTCTAATCCAATCCCAAATAATCTCATTTAACTTCTATTAAAAGGATTTTTAAATGTCTCAAGTATACTACCAACTTAGGACTATTTTATCAAAGAGGACAATCATTTTATTTGATAAGATATTCTAATGTTGACTTTTTTGGTTGCAAGTTAGATATAAAGAGGACCTCTAGAACATGTAACATTTTGGGCAAGTAACTAGTATCATGGTGTAGTAAGAAACATAATTTTGATGCATTATCCATTGCTGAAGCTAAATATATAGCTGCTGGTAGTTGTTGTGCTCAAATTTAGTGGATGAAACACACTTTACTAGACTATATATATCAACTCAAACATGTCTCTATAAATTTTGATAATAAAAGTGCTATTAAAATTTCTAAAAATCCAGTATCTCAAGATAGGACAAAGCACATTGACGTGAGACATCACTTTTTGAGATATCATTATCAAAGAGGCGATATTAATCTTGAATTCATTGGAACTGAACATAAATTGGATGATATATTCACAAATCCTTTGAATTCTGAGAGGTTAAATTACATCAAACATGATTTGGGTATGATTAATTTTAGTTAAGGACACATCACCGTTGGACTTCGCTGTTAGGACACCTCACCATTGGACCTCGACATTAGGACACCTCACTGTTGGACCTCACCATTAGGACACCTCACCATTGGACCTTACCATTAGGACACCTCACCATTGGACCTCACCATTAGGAAACCTCACCATTGGACCTTAACATTAGGAAACCTTATCATTGGATCTCACTGATAGACCTTACTATTGGAACCTTACTGCTAGTCGACCTTACTAATAGGTCCCGGACTTCGTGTTTTCTACCGGAATTTGAAAAGTTTTAATTTTATTAATTTCATTTACTCGATTTTTTTTTGATCCATAAATGATAAAAAAAAGTGCTAAGTCACATTTTGATCCACTTAAATCCTCTCCTGAACCTTTTATTCCTAAAGCCTTGAACCTAACCTACTGCTAAAACCCTCAAACCACATCAAATTGCAATGGAAAGATTAAAGAGACTAATGGTTGGTGATGAAGGAGATACACCGAACCCTAAGAGACCCCGAGATGATTATAGTGGTGGAAGAAAAGTTATGGAAAAGCCGATCAATCCTCATTTTTTGAAGAGGTAAATTGTGGTTGAGAAAGAATCAAGTTCAAAATGGTTTTTTTCAATCAAGTCTCTAGTGTTGAAGGTACTCAAAGCTCAAGACTGGGTAGAATGCTTTGCAAACAATAATGGACCATATTACCCGAAGCTAGTAAAGGAGTTTTATGAGTTTCTAAAGTTCAAAAAATCTGAGGATGAGAACTGAATGCTTTCAAAGGTAAATGGAGTTAGTGTGAGATTATCTTATATTGAATGGGATGAATGTTTAAGAGTCCCACATGAAGGAATATTTGACTATTATTCTAGATTGGTGCCTCCTACTAGTGATCTTTTCTACTATGAAGAGGCTCTGGACGAACTGACAGGGAGTGGAATCCCTAGAAAGGTAATTACTACTAAGATGGATGGGGAAAACAGATTACTATTTAAGTTTATCCAACACGTCTTGAGTCCCAGGAGAGGGGACTTTGCTAGTTTGAAATATGAGGACATATTTTTGATGTATTTGTTGAAACATGGAAAAGGATAAACCTTTGCAGATTTTTGGTGGTTCAGTTAAAGGATATGATTAGGCCTGGTTCCAAGTCAAATTCTTTTTTCATGCCAATTTTATATCTTTGATGTTGAAAGTGAAAGGTGTTGCTAGAAATAAAGAAGGTACCATAGTTTTCAAGCACAACTTCTGTATTACCAAACTGATTTGAAAATGTATGAGGATAAACTAGAACCCTTGGAAAAGGGAATGGGTGAGTGATGAGGCTAAGATATATGAAGACTTCAACCCTTTTTTCAATCCTACTAGTCCAAAGGATAGAAGAGACCTAGGTTTAAAACCTAATGAAGTGGAACCAGTGTATTCAGATGAAGAAGAGGATATTGCTGGTGTGCAAGAAAGAGAGGATTCTCCTGTAGATGATGGGAGTGATCCTGACCTTCCATCAAGTCCCCATGTTGGTGTTGTATCATTTGGTGAGCCTAGTCCACCAAATAATTTTCCAAAAAGAGAGACTTTCCTAAGGGACACTGATGATGAGAAAACCACTGAAGAAGAATGTAAGGAGAATGTCTTAATAGACATTACTGATGGAGAGACCTCAGAGGAGGAGGATGAAGTTGACTCTAATCATGAGGATTCTGAAATAGCTGATGATGATGAAAGTGAAGAATAATGCCTAAGTCTTGGTCCTTTGATAGGATGTACAAAAATGGAAGAGAATGAAAAGTAAGTGTAAGTTGAATCTGTTTAAATTTCAATGGAAGTGGTTGAATATTCTGTAGAATAAGTAGTAGTAAACTCTACTAATTATTCAATTGATCAAGGAATAATGGTATAGGGGAATGCAGTTATCCAGGAGGAAGATCTAAGTGAGGGGGAAGAACCTGTTGCCACAAGTTCAGTTTCTATTATTCATGAAATAGAAGGTTGGTCGAAGGACCCTGGATTCATTGTTTTGGGCTTAGACTATGAAGACTCTGAAGATGAAAAGCCTAACAGAAGACCTCTGATTCATTCTGTTTCAAAGACCACTATAGTGAAACCATTGGTTCTTCTACCTCAAGATTATGTAAAGAAGGATGACTTTGAGTCATTGAAATCAGATTTTCATAGATTCTTTGATGAAAGATCCATTGGGATAGAGAGAATAGTGTCTCTAAATCAAGAGCTTGTAGCATCTGTTTTGGAAATAATAATGTCTAGAATTCAATCAAATCTTCTACATGAAGTGAAGGAATTACAAAATCAGGTAAGAGCCTTGGAAGAATCTATGGAAAATATGAAACAGTTAGTTGTGAGTTTAGACTCATATATGGCTTCACGAGATCAAGTGGAAAAAGACATTCGGTATGTTTAGAGTGTTGTCTAATAGATGGTAACTATGTTTGAGGACTTTAAAAAGTATATGGAATCACATGTGAATGATCAGGATGGGGATGTGAAGAGGTTGATCAGTGGATTGACTAAGTATTTTAAGGAGATAGTGGCTTTTACCATGGCACCTCTGTGTGCATCTGCTTCCTCATCTTCCTCTCCTCCTATTGATATAACATCCTTTAGATCAGTTATTAGAGAAGAAATGGAGAAGATCTCTGGTAAAAGTACCTCAGATCCTCAATCTCTGACTCAGGTCATTTCCATTACTAAAGAAATTAATAATCTTATAAGTGATTACATGAGAAAGGATACCCAATATTATAAGGCAATCAAAGAGCAGATTGACTTATATTATAAAAAGTGTTTATACTAAGCATCAAATGGATAGTCATTTCAAGTTGCTGTTGGAGAACATGAGGATATCTCCTGTCACTCATGCCTTTAAGGATCAAGTTAATAGGCTTAGAGAATTGACTCATGCTTTGGAAAAGTTCATGGAGAATAAGGATGATTTCATCTCAGCTATGGAAAGAGGAGGCAGCATCATTATGGATTTCCGGAACCTCCTTCTGCCATTTCTTCATGTGGATTGTACTCCTATTATTGTCCCTCTAGCCTTTCCTTATTCCTTAGCTGCATCAGGCTCTACCAGTGATGCCCCTTTTCTGACTCCTGCACAGGACATCAGAAGCTTGACTCCTATGATTCCTCAAAGATCTACTCATTATCGGTCTCCTGATGCTTCTGTAGCAGCTCCTTCTACCTTACTTACTGTTATACCTAGGCCTGTACCTCCATCTTCTAAACCTGCCTCCTCACCACCCAAAGTCAAAGCTCACTTGGACATCTTTTAAGTGTATTGAATGGTGATTTTCTTATTTGATAGGGATCATTGTAATCTTTTTTTTTATAATGTACTATTGTTTCATTAATACAAAATATCCTTTTTCTCCTTTTTTTTGATAATCACAAAGGGGGGGATTTTTACGATTGGATCACTTGAATATATGACATTTCTATAAATTTATGCTCTAATATATTTTAAGATTGTAGCCCTTTCATATATGACATTTCTATAAATTTATGCTCTAATATATTTTAATATTGGATCCCTTTCATATATGACATTTCTATAAATTTATGCTCTAATATATTTTCAATAATAAAATTGGTTCAATTTTATGTTATTATAGCTCCGCTTCATTGTAATTATTTTACTCATTACTCTAATACATATTTATTCTAGCTCTGATTCAATATATTTTCATTTGGATTTTTAATATTTTAGTAGAAAAGGTTTTAGCCCTAATACAATGTATATTGATACCACTGAAGAGATTAGAAAATGTACTTAACTCTGATACAATAATATTTATTCTAAATTTCACCGCCATAATTTGTGATTATAAAAAATGGGGATATTGTTGGACTCACCTGTTTTGATAATCCCAAATCACGTTTCATTTATATGATAATCATGTTTAATTAGTTTTTATAGTTTTTATCATGTAACAATTATGTATTTTTAATCTCGCTGCTTTCTTGATTAAGTTTACAGTGTAAAATTTTCTAAGTACATGGTCACCGGTATGAATGTCTCTAAGAGACTTCTATTTAAGTCACCGGTTTAGACTACTGTTGGAAAGGTTACTGCTAGAAGGTTTCCGCTAGAAGGTTATCGCTAGAAGGTTACCACTAGAAGGTTATCGCAAGAAGGTTTCCGCTAAGGAACATTACCGCTGATTTACCAATGCAAGTTCACCGCTACAAGTCTACCAATCAAGGTCTATTGTTGTAGATCTACCGCTATAGGTCACTTGTACAAGGTCACTAATGGGAATTCTACCGCTGGAATCTTACTAAATTCACTGCTAAAAGGTTACCATTATAAATTTACCGTTTTAATCATACTGCTACAAGGTTGTTGTTATGAAGTTATCATTGGAAGTATACTAATTAAAGGTTACTGCTAGAAGAACCTTTTAAATTCATACGTCTACCACTGATAATCCTACTGTTGAGAAGCTACTGTTGAGAAGGATACTGCTACCAGTCTACCGATACCTATACTCTTATACTCTATACTTTTTCAATTTTCTTAAGATTATTCTAACGGTCGTATTTGGTAAATTTATTGATTCTAACATTAATTAATGTTGGTTTTAGACATATATGGAGACCATACGAGGTACAAGGAAGACCTCACATGGTTTGATCATTCCTACTTTTGGATCTCAAGAATAAAATAGAAGATCAAACTAGAAAAGACCATGTGGGGTGAGAGATATTACACAACAGACCTGAAGAATAAGGAGAACATACCAGTACTTACATTTTGAACCCAAGAGCTTCATGAAGATCATTTTGGGACAAAAAATTCAAGGCTTCCTTGTTGTTCTTCATTGAATCTATTTTAAACCAAGAATTTGAACACCTTAGTACCTGGAAGCCAGAACCTGAAGTTGTGACACTCTGTTTTGGACACAACTTTCAGAGAAGGACTCAAACTACAATTTCTTCACACTAAGGAGTCCAGAGCTGAACTGAAAACACATAGAGCCTTTTAAAATCAATCCTAATAATATTATATCTATTTTTTTCTTTATCTTACATTTCTAAGTAGTGTGTGTTTTTCTGTTACACACACTGCCTCTTGTTCTTAAACTGGAGGATACTGAAAATCCTCACACCAAACATTCCTTACATTTTTGTTTCCCACATATAACTATGGAAGAGGTAGTGTGTGTCCTAGTTGTTTATTTTTCCCATGAAGAACTGTGGTAAAGGTTGTGATACCTAGAAAAGTTTTGAAAATTATTGTAAATTCCAATATAGGTTGTGTATCAAGTTTATTAATATAAAATTCTTGGTGGTAGTTGATCACCAAGTGGAGAGTATTAAGTCTTGTCTTGATATTGAACCCCATGTTTAATTATGTTGTGCACTTTATTTTTTAATACTCTATTTTTCTATTTTTCGCTGCTTATAATTTCAAATATAGAAAAAAAAATTACATTAACTCTGATAGTTAGTTTTGGTTAGTGTGTATATGTGTTTAATTTAGTAAACCTGTTTCAAAAGTTGGATAATTTTTTACACTAATTCAAGTGAGGACTAATCAACATTTGAGAGACTTGTTGAGCAATTGAACATTTATATCTCTATTGCCTTAATTAATTGGGATGTTTCAAATTAAAGGATTTTGTTATAAAGTTTTTAATGGAAATTTTAAGTGGGAACTCAATTCACCCCCTCTTGAGTTTCCACCTCGACCAACATATTTAGTTATCAGTTTACTTCTTTCATACTCCTTTAAAACTAATTTTTTAGCCTCAGCTGCTTCTTCTCAAGTTCTTTATATCTCGGTGGTCTGAGAGGTTTGAGAGGAGTTCAATGAGGACCAATACCTAGTGGGGACATTATTTTTACCAGGTCTACATCAGACTCTCCCCTAGTTCTCCTCGCATAATACATGACTCAAATGATAATTTGGCCTGAATTTTTCATCTTCTTTATCATTGAGGGCCTCCAAGGAAAACTGTTAAAAATATAAAAATTATATTTAATTATGAATTATGTAAAAAAAATTATATATAAATAAAAAATTATAATCTTTTATTGTTTTTTTTCATTTACTACACTTCCATAATTTTTCTTCCTACTCAAGAAAAATAATTTTTCTTGAGGAACACAACCTTTGATGCCCAATACCGCTTGCTACAAAGGAAATTGATTAGTATAATAATACATTATTGAATAATATGAAAGTGATAAACATAAAATGAATTGAAATTTTAGTTTTCGAAGAAATCCATAAAATAAAGAAGCATCTAAATATACATTTAATTAGAAATTTAATACTAGTGGTATGACATAAAAAATACATACAAATTATCATGCTAAACATGGGTATGATATGAATTTATCTCCTATATTCATTTTGGTCCAATTATATTTGTGTTATGTTATTTGGTTATTCAGTAACTTGGTAATTTTTATCATTTGGTTTTTAAGTTCATTTTTAGATTAGGTTTTTTGGTAAATTGGATAATTAGATAATTGGTCATTTGGATAATTTGGCCAATTAGGCAAATTATTCTAATTATACAAATTAGGAAAATTAGACTAATTAGTCTATTTATTCCATTTATTCCATTTATTCCATTTATTCCATTTAGGGCATTTAGTCCATATAGGCCATATAGGCTAATTAGGCCATTTCGGCCAATTAGGCCATTTCAGCCAATTAGGCCATTTAGGACAATTAGGTCATTTAGGAAAATTATGCCAATTAGGCCAATTAGGCCATTTATTCCATTTATTCTATTTAGTCCAATTAGGCCATTTAGGTCATTTAAGACAATTAGTCCAATTAAACCATTTAGGCTAGTTAGGTTAATTATTTCATTTCATCCATTCTAGCCAATTTAGGCTATTTAGGTTAATTTAGGATAATTAGACCATTTATTTTCCCAATTTAGGCCAACTATACCATTTAGTCCAATTAGGCAATTTATGCCAATATAGGCTAATTGGCCATTAGTCTATTAGGCCAATTGGTCGTTAGGCCAATTTGTTAGTTGGACATTAGGCCATTAGAAAAATTGGCCATTAGGCCAATTGTCCATTAGGCCATTAGGCCATTATTTGATTTGGTCATTAGGCCATTATGCCAATTAGTCATTAGGAAATTAGGTCATTAGGCCATTAGGACATTGGGTCATTAGTTCAGTCGATATTAGGCCATTATTCCATTGGGCCAATTGTCTAATTAGGTCATTTGTACATTGATCCATTGGGCCAATTGGTCATTAGTCCATTAGTCTATTAGCCCAATTGGCAAATTAGGTCATTAGGCCATTAGGCCATTAGGTCATTAGGACATTAGGCCATTAGGCCATTGGGCCAATTGGCTATTAATACAGTAGGCCAATTTTCCATTAATCCATTTGGCCAATTGGTAGTTATGCCATTAGGCCACTAATCCAATTGGCCAATTGGTCATTAGGTAATTGGTCCAACTGGTCATTAGGCCATTAGGCCAATTGAAAAATTGGCTATTAGGCCATTATTCCAATTGGCCAATTGGTCATTAGTTCATTAGGAAAATTGGCCGTTATGACATTAGGCTAATTGGTCGTTAGGCCATTACTCCAATTGGTCATTAGGAAATTAGTTCATTGGGCCAATTATCCATTAGGAAATTAGGACAATTGGAAATTATAACATTAGGCTAATTGGCCAATTAGTAATTATGCCATTAGGCTAGTTGGACATTAGGCCATTAAGACAATTGACCAATTGGATATTGGTCCATTAGTCCAATTGTTCATTAGTCCATTAGGCTGTTAGGAAAATTATCCAATTGTACATTAGTCCATTAGGCCATTAGGTCATTAGTACAATTATCCAATTGTCCATTAGGACATTAGGTCATTAGATCATTAGGCCATTGGTCCAATTGGCCATTAGGCCATTATTCTGTTAGGATAATTGGACAATTTTACATTAGGCTATTAGTCAATTAGGTCAATTGGTCATTAGGTCAATTTGACAATTATCCATTAGTCCATTAGGCTAATTGGTTGTTAGTAAATTAGGCCATTAGGCCAATTAGACAATTGGACATTAGGAAATTAGGCCAATTGGAGATCAGTCCATTTTTTCAATTAGCCAAATTTCCATTAGAACATTAAACCTATTATCCATTAAGCCATTATGTCAATTGGCCAATTGACCAATTGTCCATTAGAACATTTGAAAGGGGTATTTCCAGCCTTATATTAAAGGTATTAATGATAATAAAACTTAAATTTCAGTATCCAAATCTAACTAAGTAACAATATAAATCTAGATATTATTTATATTCATATTAAAGTACCTAAATATTCTCATTCTAAGGAATTATAGTGTTCCCAAAATTTTGAAAATGCATCATGGAATCATTATTATTTTTGTTTTTTCCCAAATCATCCTAAAAATAAAAAAAACAATACAAGTAATACGGATTAAATTTTATATACAAACCATTAAATATTGGGAATAACTTAAACTCATGATTCTTACAATATGTGATCATTTTTAGATATTGTGTTTTTGGATAGTCGAGGAATATTGTTAAACCCTCTAAATCAGAACTAACTCTACTCCTCCAACCAATATATTACTAATGCTTATATGATCTCTAGAACTCCCTAAGATCCATAAAACTTGCAACCTTAGTAGCTTCACCATTGGGAAAGTTAAATCGATGTTGTATCAAACATGTTAATTCATATAAATACAAAAATAATATGAATTTAAATTTAAAAAAGATTCTTACCCATATATCCGCTCATGATTTTCCCTTGATTTCATTACCGATCTGAATCCATGAGATTGGTTGCACCAGAATGATATAATGGTACTTGGATAAAGTTCCCATGAAACTACTACACTTCCTAGAATTTTTACCTATCATTTGATTTTCTTCATTGTAATACATCATTATCTATGTTTTGAGATTCCAAGCTTCTTGCATATGGGTTCACCCACATCACCTACTAGAATATCTCACTGAATAAGATAAAAGTAAAAAATAATAATTAAGTGATGGTATAATAGTAAAAAATGATGTTATATAATTTGACACACTTATAATAAAAAAACCTAATTTGGGCTGCTCAATAGGATCTGATGGATCTTTGGTCTATCCTAAATCAGTATCCTCTAAAGGATGTTTATGTTCCAATTCATGATATGGGTGATCTTCATGAACTATAGTGGAAGATGAAGGAACATAATCATTAGATCTTGGATGGATAGTAGGAAATGGAGGCAGATTATACATGGAAGGATATGGTATTAGTGTTGGGGATACATCAAAGGATATAGATATAGTAAAGGTGGGAACATCTGTGGAGGCAGTATAGACATGTTATGGTAGGAAGAGGATACATGAGATGATGATGGAAGCATGGGTGGGAACATATCTAGAGGATCAATAAGAGGATGGAAAGGTGTCGTGGATGGGGTGTCCACTGGTGTGCTAGGGTGAGAATAGGTATTATGGTTGCTCCATCTAGGTCTAGGAGCATGCACGCTCAAACCCATGCTAGTAGGATGAGGAGGAGTAAACTCTGGTTCAAATGAATGTCCCTAAAAAAATTTGATAAATAATATGAACATGACATTATATGTAATACAGAATAAAAATATTACAATTATTATACTCACTAAGGGAAGAAAAGGAGGCAACCCATGCTCGCACATCTGTCGATCAGTATCAAATAATCGCTTCCTTTGAACTTATTCAGTATTTTTAATAATCTCCATAATAATGAAATGTACATTTTTTAGAAACAGATTTTAAAATTCATGCATAAAACTTAGAATTCAAAAAATTCATAAACAATTATGTTTTAGAAACAATAATTTAAAACAAAGTTATACATTTTTTTAAAAAATGTTTTAAACCTGGTTTTCTAAATTAAATTAAATCTAATTAAATGAAATGAAACCAAACAATACTAAAGAAAACATATCACTCCAAACTGAAACTAAATTAAATTAATTATAGTAATACCAACCTGAGAAACCCATGTCAAGGTAAAATGAATTAACTATGAAAATATATGGCTGATTCTATATATTACCCATCATTACTTTAGGTTTAACATCAACCCTCACAATGGGACAATTTGAGTCATCAAATGAAATATTTTGGTCAACACCAATGGGGGCATCAATGGTGTCAATATCCTCCCCAGCATCATGAAAAATATGTCTTGAGATTACTTAATTAATGATACCATAATCAAGTATCAAATGATCTTTTATATAAAACACTTTTTTCCATTGATTCCAAAATGTATGGTTCATCAGTAGCTTGTAATCAACTCATGTCAATAAATCTGAATCCACAATCATCAATAAATGTATCATGTCACATCATTGAATCAAACCATTTACATTTCATCATAGCGACTCGACCATTAGAGTCGTAATCCAATAACAATATTTTCTCAATAAGTTCATAATATGAAACATTTTCATATCGATGCCAACTATCTAATGCATTGGGATAATAGTCCATTATAGCAGTTAGAATAATTCCATTATATTTTATTCTCATTTTCATTGCTCGATCAGTTGTAAAAAATTTATACCCATTGATTATTAAATATTTTGATTCAAGAACCAAAGAATTGGGACCAAAATCCAACACTCTTAATTATTGATAAACAGATTCAACAAGTATACTCAATACCTAAAATATATATGAATAATATAATTAAATGAATATCTATATTTTGAGTTAATTAAAGTAATTTCCATACCTTTTATTTCAACTATGCAGGAAACTATTGTATATACAAAGCCTCTCTCCTTCTCAAAGGCAAAGATCGATGAACTATACTTATAATTTGTCTATGTTCCCTATATAAAATGATAATGAAAGTATGATGTATAAGTGAAATGGCGTAGTATGAGATAACATATAAATATTCAAATTACTTACTTGATATAGTCATTGAAAAAAACCACAGTTAAATAAGACTGTGCAATGTTCCATATCTCGCTCTTGAAGGCTCAATGTATCCAATGTATATAACCCAGGAATTCCTTCTATTTGGGTAAGAGATGTAAATAAGGGCTCAAATTCCCCATACTACTCATCTTAATTTCTCATTGGCTAGTTATGTCTTGTGTCCACATCAGACAAATACATTGGAAAAAATCCATACATTCTTGAGCCAGATAACCTATCACAATGGAACCTTCGGGATAATTCTTATTTCAGAAATAAGATTCTGTTGTGAACATATTTATTTCAGTAGGATACATCCACTAAAAATTAATAGGTCCCCCAAGAATATTTTCAGTTGGAATATAAATTATTAAATGCAGCATGTATGTAAGAAATGATGGAGGAAAAAAAATTCCAACTCACACAAAAGTAATGGCACCTCTTACTGAATTTTAATCAAGAAATACTTTGATAACATTTTAGCTCAAAGGTATCTAAAAAATGGTGCAATAGAATCACTGTCACCCTTACATTATTGGATAGAAAATATCAGATTGTTGTTGGAATCAATTCATGAAGAAGGATGTGATAGTCATGAATTTTTAGGGATTTTAGTTTCAAAATCCTTTTTTTGAATCATTTAGATATGTTAGTGGAATATCCATCAAGAACCTTGATATTATCAAATACTTCTAGAAATTTATTTTTCTCTAAAGTTGTCATCACATAATAAGCATAAGGGACTTTCCATTTGTTTTCACCGATACACATAGGATGAAGTTCTGATTGAATACCCCAATACAATAAGTCCTGACAAGATCAGAAGTCATCTTTGGTATTCCCCTTGATATTTAGAATAATTGAAATCAATATTTCACACATATTTTTCTCAATTTTCATTAAATATAAACAATGTAGTAATAAATTGGTAGACCAATATGAAAACTCAAAAAATATACTTCTCTTTTTCCAATTGTAAGTGGATTTATTGTCAACATTCTTCCTCTTTTTAGATTTCATATGATCTTTCCCTAATGAAAAACAAAAATCTTTAAATAAATTAATCACATAAGTTCCTAAAATACATTGATGTGGTTGTTTAGTGTCAATAATATTATCAAACCTCTAAATATTCTTCTTGTATTGATACTCTATTGGAAAGAATTATCAATGTCCCATGAAACTGAAACTATGATGATATTTAGGCCTTATAAATCATGTATTATTCATAAAAATAGGACATGATAGTTTTCACTTCATGCTCCAACCATAAATCATTTCACAAGTAGTGAAATCATTTATATTCCATATAAGGGTATCACACATCTGAAATATCATATCTAAAATATATTTTTTGAAGAAGCATCGAATGTACACACCCATATCCCAAAGTTGCTTCAACTATCTTATTAAAGGTTGCAAGTAAACATTTATATAATTTTCAAGATCAAAAGGTCTAGGTATTAGTATACTCAAGAAAGTGAAAAGTTTTTTCATACACATCCATGGAGGAATATTATAAACATGAATTAAAATTGGTCACGTGATGTGAGTAGTAAGCATCAGACCAAATGGATGAAAACCTTCACAGGATAGACCCAACCTAACATTACGCACCTTAGCTGAAAAATTATAATTTTTTACATCAAATTCATACCATGATAATCCATATGCACGATGAACTAACTCATCATTACCTTTAATTCTCTCAGTATCATTCCATCACATATTGGCTGATATTTCTATAGACATGAATAGATTTTGAAGCCTATGAATCAATGGAATGTTCTACAAGACTTTTTTTTGGCACATGATATGGTGTTCCATCTATATTTTCCTTCCATAGAGATGTAACACACTCTTTATAGTCATTAAGTTTAGTTATTTCCTCCTAAAAAACTGAAATCTTTTAGACAAACATGAATTTTATTAGTAGAAAATATGAGCTTCTTAATTAACTTTCATGCCTTATAATAATTTTAGGGAATATCTACACCACCAGGAATAAATTCCTTCAAAAAGTTAAGAATATAATAAATGGTGGTATTATAAATTCCATACATGTTTTTACGTGATATAACCATATTAAAAATTCCAAATTTTTCATTTTAGTACATTCCTGATATACAGGAGTTCTGGCATCATCCATTAAAATTTTCAATCTCTCAATATCATAATCTTTAGTATTTTCCTCATGTGTATTAATATTATTGACTTCTTTCATTGACATATTGTCTCTCTTATGATGATTCACTAGTAGAAACTGATAAAATATCAAATTCTCCATACCACTTCTTTCTTTCCATTCATGAATATTATAAGATTGTCTCATCTCTCTATTGTGATACCAAAAATAATAGTTTATTTGAAATCCAACTTTTTTATACGGTATCTAACTTCTTTCTGGATTAAATATGGTCTTCCAACATAATTATAACATGGAAACTATATATGACCTCCATATGAATCATTGTTAAATGAAAAATCTAAAAAAATACAAATTCTTTTGAAACTTGGTTGAAATATGATCAGTATGATACATCCATCTACTATCCATTCTATTATAGGGGAAAAATTTATGTTCCAATCAACAATGTAAACCATAATTACAATGATATCCAATTTCAAAGACAAATTAAAAGTATATTGTAGAGGAAATTAAAGAACACTAATAGGAAACCAAATTGAATACAATGAATGATGTAAGTGGCCATTATAAAATACTCTACTATCCATACAAACAAAGAATAAGTAATATCATAAGAAAAAACCAATTCATACTCCTAGAAATTCAAACAAGGTTCATGTATTGCAATAATTAACAACTAAGTAATACTAGTAGAAAAATGTGTATTTCATATCCATAAAGGTCTTCTCATTTGAAAACTTAACTAAGGATAACATTTAATTATAAAAGGATTTTATTAAATGTTAGCATTACTTATATTGTTCAAACATAAGGAAAATGAATTTTACATGATGTTATATTTTAATTTAATAAGTATTTAATTTGAGGAAGATCTATCAAGACTAAATAATTAATCCATTTTATTTCACTTTATAAAACTCATCCATTACTTCACCACTGATGAAACCACTTAATTGAGGTAATGTATGGTTATATGGGTTTTAATTAATTTAACATGTAGTGGAAATAAATGGATAACTACTCAATACATGATAAAATAACTAAGTAATCATTCTTAACAAATAACTAAGTTATACTACAAAGTTAAGAAAAATAGGTGAAACTAAGGTTCATACCATTAAAGTTTTCTTAAAGAACTAAATTATTATGTAAAACTTTATCAATGGAAACCATGTTTCATAAAATGAATATGATCCAACAAGATTTCCATTATAACTTATATAATTATTTCATGACACTTACCAAAGGTTTATATAAATATTTGTACATAATAAAGGTTTAAAATTTTGTAACATTTGAAATCTAAATATTTAATTATTTGAAATAATATTTTATCATTCATTCATGTCTAAATCATAGTTATGAATTCTAAGAAACATGCTTGAAAAGTACTATAAATACAGTAGTGAATTCTTGAAGAACCAACCTTCATAGATAAATCAATATTCCAAATTTACTTATAGTAGTATAATCATGTGCATCATCATACAATTATTACTTTTTAGGTTAAAACAATCCAATGAATAGTTTAACCATTGTTCATGATATAACAAATTAAATTTCAATAATTAATTCTCATAACTCTAGTATAATAAAAACCAGTATTAACCCCTATAGTCAACTTAATATGATTCCCAACATAAAAAATATCTAAATACCTAAAATATTCCCCCAAAAGAATCTCAAATTTAAGTTAAATTCATAAGAATCCCTAGGATATTTTTAAAAATAAATAAACTGTAATTAATACATTACCTTTAGGAATTTAATTGAATATATTTGATCTCTATTAGACTGTAAATTTAAAAACACGATGATATAAGTGATGCCAACACACTCCAGTAGAATCACATGCATAGATAAAAATGAAAATAACATCCACCATAAGAGAATATAGATTCAGAAATCACTAATCTAATGTTTAAGAATATCATAAACAAAAAAAATCCTTGAATTAGGGGAGAACACTGGATAATACAATCGTTCATCACTTGGTTGAGGGGAGAATAAAGAACCGGATAGAAGTAAAGCTTACAGAAAGTAAAAAATTCTAGAAATAGAGTAATATCACCTACTGGTGGGAGGAAATGTTGCATGAGGAGAGGAGGGGGTGTTGAGATCATAGGAGGGGAGGGGATTAGGGATTCAAAATAAGTAGGGTAGGGGGATCCTGAGGGTAGCTTGTTATTTGATGGATGTATACCCATGGTTTTTTTAAATTGTGGGTATAGCTTTGGGCACAGCATCTATACCCATGGTTTCTCTAAACCGTGGGTATATATGCATGGGGATAGACCCAATTTCCAATAGTGATATATGGTTGTTGGTTGGCATGGTTGTTCTACATGTTCAGAGATATTCCATCATGGTGTCGAAGCAGGTTGATTGATGTATTATATTAATTGTTTAATTAATACACTTTTTTATTGATTTATTGAATACATTTATTATCAAACTAGTTATATTTATACATAGTGGTTTCAAATTATTGATTTTTACTCACACCCTATTCGGGTTGTCACTTGGTACCTGATCAGATTACATGGATGCAGGTTTGGACAAGTTCAAGGGACCTTATTGCTGATTCTTTTATTCCTTATTGAATGGGCTAGAGTTTGGAGATGGGTCCGACATAGGGATCATAACCAGGGTATTTTGGGATTATTTTGTGTCAGTTGATTTTTTTATTTCTATTATTTTCATATTTACATTTAGATACATATCATCTTGTCATTACATGATTCATCATTATTGGGTTTTTGGTTCTTACTTTTTCTTTCCAGTTGTATGGTATAATGTTTTCATTGTTTTTTGTTACTATGATATTTATTATTACCTATTTATTTATGTTTTATTGTGCTATATACCAGGGTTTATAGTCTCCCCACTATACATATCACACCCTCACTGCTTGTTGGAATCCTGTGGCATATAGGGAAGCGCACTTGAGGTCTTGTAACCAACCCTTTTTTCCACATGATAGAGTTCCAGATTGGGGGATGTTACAAGTGATATAAAAGTTGGAAAGATTTTATTTTAAATTGATTTAATATTTGGGAAAGGTATAAAGGATGATAGGATGTGTCGGTACTTAGTAATAATCTTGTTCATGGGAGTAGTTAACCCTTGTGTGGGGGAAAATATGAGTGCCTAGGGATGGGATTGTTATTCTTGATGTTCACTTGTTACAGTTGATGATATTTCACCTAGAGTGATTTACATGTTGTGTGGTGTTTTTTTTTATAATATTGTTTATTGAGATTTATACTCATATCTCATTATGGCACAAGATGAGTATGCATGCATTGTGATAAGAACATAGTGAAGGTCTCGGGCGCAGCGGAAGCTCGTGGGTGGATGTGCCCACTTGACTTTTTTCATTGAAAATGATCAATCTGGGATCAATGAGATGATAAACTCCAGACTCCATGGATCGAATCACAGAAATAGACAAATAAGAAGAATAGTCCTGGAACCACAAAAGAGGATCATCACAGGTTGATTGTAATTAATTTAATTAATTGACAAGAAGTGCCTTTTATGGTGTATTTTCTTCGTTTATATTTCTGATCATGTTCCGATGTGATTCGTCATTGCGTCGCAGAATCCAAGGGTATACTTCCTCTAGTGGTGATCCACACATGCACAACATATCTTTGGACATCGCCAAAGTAATCTATGGGTGCTAGCATGGAGAAGCCTTTGCTTGCATTGTCCTCCTTAGATCACCTTGATCCTATGGAGGAGGATCTCTCTCGGCCTTGAGAGCATTCTTAGAGGAAGGAGTTATTTTGGCCTTGAGAGAATTCTCCAGAATTGTTGTGAACAATGACTAAGGAAAAGTGTTGGGGTTGTGAGGATATATATAATCAGGTTTGAGTTTATATAGTTATGACAATAAATAAACATGTTATGCATTTTATTTATTTCATTAACTCTTATTGAAAACCCCCATGTCGAATCATTAATTCCTAGACATGCACCAACGCTGATTATAATAAATATCATTTAATAAAATGATATTATTTCCTCAAAATCCCGACTGGAAAAACTACACGGTGTGTAATCATTAATACACGGTGTGTACTCATTTTTCATTTCCTTTCCAAAATGAAAACTACACGACGTGTGCATTAAATGTACATAGCGTGTATATCTTGTTTTCATTTTATTATTCCTCCAGCATTAAAAAGATTTAGGCTTCCTTGAATAATTATTAAACCACATACGAGAATAATCTTTATTCTACTTGAGATACTTGGATACACTTAGTGTGTGAACCTCTAGGCCTCTTTCTCATTGGAATTAGGCGGGCTTGTCTAAAGTCCAAGATTACTGTCTAGAAATGGGTCAAGGCACCCAAGACAAAGAAGTTGATGTCGCCTTGACGTGTCACCTCATACGAATTCTTACCGTGTAATTTAATCCCTTTGTTTCAATATCTCATCAAGCAGGTTTCATGGGAGTGTCATAAACCTATATACTTGATCCGTCGTTCTTTGACTTCCAGAAATAAACTCGTCGTGACACCATGGCCATGAAATTTGGGCAGCAATTCTATTTCAATCAAAGGGCCCGAGATACCTACTTCCATAAATATGGAAGGGAAAAATCCTTCCTTGACTTATCCATTAACAATATGTCATTCATGACTCACCCAATGTACCCTACTTCCCACCAACTATCTTCGTGATGGTTTTTGTTAGTAAATCTAAGTGTGTGAGTCATGACATGAGTTAATGATAATATTCCAGTCTAAGGACCATTACACACGCTCATAGATAGTAATGCCTGATGACACCAAGACATGCAGAATTACTACTGGTGGGTCTGTTCTCATAATCTCCCATCTTGGAGATTACCAAGTGCGAACTCCATGAGGGAGAGTCTCGTCTTCTTATGATTACTTGCACATGATGGTCTGTATACTATGTGTCCTATCATAGTATGTCATCCAACTGTAGAACTTTATTTAAGAATATTGTTATAGCATTTCAAGGTTCTCATCATAGAGGGGATCTGACATGACCTTATTAATGCAATAAATATTCCAGGACATTATTATATTATAGGCATGCAGAACAATGAACAATATATAATAAGTGTACATTCATGTAATCAAAGTATAAACAGTTGGTTCTCAAGACACCAACTCTAACAAACTCCCACTTGGACTAGAGCCAATTGCCTACAACTTTTAGTCCGTTGGACCTCACATGATGGTCATGTTTCTGCTGAGTCAAAGCTTTAGTCCATGGGTCCACCACGTTGTCTTCCATGGAAATACTGCTCACTGCAACTTCACCTCTCTGAGAAAAATCCCTCAAGAGATGATACATCCGAAGTATGTACTTTGTCCGCTGATGTGACCTTGTCTCTTTTGCAAATTCCATCACTGCAGTATTATCACAATAGAGTGTGATAGGATCTTTACTGCTAGGTACTACATCTAGCTCTTGGATGAAGCTTCGCATTCATATTTCTTCTTTATCTTCCTCTGAAGTTACGATATACTCAGACTCTGCTGTAGAATCTGTGACCACACCTTTCTTTGAGCTCTTCTAGCTCACTGCACCTCTATTCAAACTGAATATATATCCAATCTGTGACTTCATGTCATCTTGATCAGTTTGGAAACTAGCATCTATATGTCCTCTGATGACTAGTTTTTCATCTCCTCCATAAACCAGGAACATATCCTTAGTACACCTCTGATACTTAAGGATAGTCTTGACCGCCATCCAATGGTGGTCTCTTGGATCAGCTTGATATCTTCCTACTGCGCTTAATGTGTAAGAAACATCTATCCATATACATAGAATAACATACATGACTGACCCAATCGCAGATGCATAAGGGATCCTTTCCATTTTCTTTCTTTCCTCATGTGTCTGAGGACACATTTTCTTGGAAAGATGAATGCCATGTGACACTGGAAACAATCCCCTTTTAGACTATTCTATACTGAATCTCTTCAGTATCTTGTCAATGTATGTACTTTGACTCAGGCCCATCATTCTCTTGGATCTATCACGATGGATCTTAATCCTGAGAATATATGTTGTCTCACCCAAGTCTTTCATAGAGAAGCATTTATCCAACTATGCCTTAACTGACTGTAATACAGGTACTTCGTTTCCAATTAGTAATATGCCATCAACATATACTATTAGGAAAACGACTGCACTTCCTCTAAACCTTTTGTAGACACAAGTCTCACATTCATTCTTAACAAATCCAAATTCAGTTATGGCTTCATCAAAACAAATGTTCTATGACCTTAATGCTTTATTTAATCCATAAATGGATTTATGCAACTTTCATACCTTGTTAGCATCCTTTGGAGTCACAAACCCTTCAGGCTGTGTCATGTAGACATCTTCCTGGAGGTTCTCGTTAAGTAATGATGTTTTGACATCTATTTTCCAAATTTCATAGTCATGGTAAGAGGAAATGTCCAATAGGATTCTGATGAATTTCAGCATCACAACTGGTGAAAAGGTTTCATCATAGTCAATTCCTTGATGACATATAAAACCTTTTGTAACCAGTCATGCCTTATAGTTGTTGACTTGTCCCTCCATGTCTAGTTTCTTCTTGAATACCCATTTATTACCAATAGGCTTTACATCAACTAGAGGATCTACCAAAATCTAGACTTGGTTTTGGTACATGGAATCTATTTCAGAATTCATAACTTCTTGCCACTTGGCAATTTATGTGCCTTTAACTACTTAGTTGTAGGTAAGAGGATCATCATTGTCAACTAATAATGAGTCACCATCCTCGGTGACAAGAAAACCATATTGTTTTGGTTCTCTCACCTCTCTTGTGCTCCTACACAGTTCTTGTGTCTCTGGAACAGATTGTTCTTCCACGGGGCTTTGTGGAATCTGTTCTTGTACCAACTCCTATGTATCTTGAGCCTCGAATTCATCAAAGTCTATATCTATCCCACTATCTCTTTTGGATATGTTCTCCCTCTCAAGGAATATGGAGTGTCTTTCCACTATAACCTTTTTATCTGAGGGGTTGTATAGGTAATATCCCCTTATTTCCTTGGGATATCCTATAAAGGTACACTTTGTGCCTTGGGGTGAAAGTTTGTTACCTGAAGAGGCCTTAAAAATGCTTCACTACCCCACACATGTAAATTTGATAACATGGCTTTGTGTCCACTCCATAACTCATATGGAATACCATTTATCGATTTAGTTGGTACTTGGTTTAGTATGTGTGATACTGTTTGTAATGCATATCCCCAAAAGGATAATGGAAGACTTGAATAACTCATCATTGATCTCACCATGTCCAAAAGGGTGTGGTTCCTCCTTTCACTTACGCCATTCCACTGAGGCGTGTAAGGAGGAGTGAGTTGAGATAGAATCTCAAACTCCCATAAGAAATCAATGAAGTCCTGGTTAAGATATTCTCCTCCTCTGTCTGAGCGGAGTTTCTTAATCATATTACCAAGTTGGTTCTCAACTTCATTCTTGTATTCTTTGAACCGATCAAAAGAATTTGACTTATACCTCATTAAGTAAATATATCCATATCTACTAAAATCATCAGTAAAAGTTATGAAGTACAAGAACCCACCCCTTGCTTCAACTGGAAATGGTCCACACACCTCTGTGTGAACTAATTCTAGAATCTCTTTAGCCCTTTCACCTTTCCCAATAAATGGGGATTTAGTCATTTTGCCTTATAGACACGCATGACATACACCAAGTGGTTTTAGTTCGAAATAATCTAAATACCCATCTTGATGTAATTTTGTCAAATGTTTCTCATTGACATGACCTAGCCAGTGATTCCAAAGTTGGGTGTGGTATGAGTCATGTGAATTAAATTTGTCATCAATTTCCATTACTTGGTTTGTGTAGTATAACACATAAAGGCCGTTATATAAATGTGCCCTACCAAAACAAATGTTATCTTTATAAAATTAGAAACATTCATTTCCAAACTTGAAGATGAATCCATCAGTATCTAATCTGGATACTGAAATAATGTTTTTGGTTACAGAGGGTACATAATAACATCCTTTTAATACCAAGACCATCCCAGTAGGCAATGTGAGGTGGTATTCTATGATAGCTACAGCATCGAGTCTGGATCCATTGGTTGCTCATATATCCACATCACCTTGGTCAATATTTCTAAATATACTTGGTTTCTATATTTGGATATAGATGTGAGCACCACAAGCAGTATCTAATACCCAATTGGTAGAAATAGATAGATTACATTCGATAACAAATGCACCTGAATCTTCCCCTTTCTTCCTTGGTTGGGTGTAGTTTTTCTTCCAGTGACCCTTCTTTCCACATGAGAAACAAATAGACTCTTGTTCTCATTCCTCCCCTTTGATCTTCCTTTTCTTAGAAGGCCTTGAAGAAGATTTGGGCTTAAAGCTCTTCACCTTCCCTTTCCTTTTATTCACCATAAGGTCATAAGTCTTTTCACGCTTCATATCATTTTCCACTTGGAGAATGAGGATAATAAGATCAGATAGAGACTTCTCAATGTTGTTCATGTTGAAATTTACAACAAAGTTATAGAAGCTCTAGGGAAGTGATGAAAGAATGAGATCGGTACCCAGTTCTTCAGGGAGTTTAAACCCTAGAACCTCCAAGCGCTCAATGTATCCAATGATCTTGACTACATGAGGCCCAGCTGAGGAACCCTCTCCAAGCTTGCTCTGAAATAGAGCCTTGGAGGACTCAAACCTTTCTTGTCTTTCTCTCTCCTGGTATAGTCCACGGAGGTTCTCGAGCATGATATAGGCATCCATGTCTTCATGAGACTTCATGAGCTCACTAGACATTGATGATAGTATCAAACATTGAACATCGAGTGCATCATTCAAATGTTGATCATAGACCAGGAAATCTTCATCACTCACCCCTTGGGCAGGCGAATCAGGAATTGAGGACTCCATCATGTAAAACTTTCGTTCATGGTGTAGGATAACCCGAAGGTGCCTAAACCATTCCTGAAATTTATTTTCAGTGATAATTTTGTCTTTATCCAGAATTGATCGCAGAGAAAATGTGGTTGATGAGTTTGTCATATTGATTCTACAAATTAAAAGAGCATATTTATCAGTTCCTTTTGATTACATTTTATGAAAAATAATAAATGAATTTATTAATTCTCCCACTATTTTATCATGTACCAACAGCCCCCACCATTGAACTTGGAATTCCTAGTTACTATGACATTTTTGTGGCAAGGATCCATATTACCCTTTGCATAACCCCAACAAGGGTTGGTCAAGCTATTTAAAGGTATTTAGGTAGGTAGTTCTTTGCCAACTGTGAGCTTACAGTTCCTTGATCTGTTGAGTGGACTCCCCAATCCTTAAATCCTAACTTGTATTTCCTCAACACTTGCCTCCATTTTACAACAAGTCTAGAAAGGGATACTCCTCTTGATGTAAAATGTTTAAGTCAACCTGAAACTTTCATAAGAGCTTCCTTTATAAAAGTAAGTGTCCCAATAAGGGTTGGTCAGACACATAGTTTTATTGATTCTTTCCCTTAATCAAGTAACGGAAGGATTGGTCTGACTTAATATGGTATTTGAGGGATTTCGATACTTTATGCGTAGTTTTTCATTGTCACATGCTTGTTAATATTAAGTGATGCTTACTTAAGTGATTAACCATGTTCTGATAATGTTTACGCATAGTCTGGTTTTTATTTTATTCCATATTTTCATTCTTGTTTATTTCATTAACTATGTGATTACGACAACACATACATAATAAATAAACCATGAAATTAGACAGAAATAAAATAAGATGGCATGATCATGAGTTTCTATTAGTTATCTTATCTAGCAGTTTTGATAAGGTAACCCAGACCTAGGGAAAAACACCTTGAACCCGATGGTTTGTGTTTTTCAGCTCCCACCTATCCACCTTTGTATCGTATTGTATTGGTTTCACCTCAACTTCGGATTTTGAACCATCTCCTCTGGATTGGGAGATCCTCCATTACATGGGGTTTAGATTTAAAGAAACCATGGGCACGTAAGCCCTACATTTTATTGGAATAAGGCTCACAGGCCAAAAAATTTAAATTAAATAAATTTAAATGAAACCATACACACACAAAGGTTCTTCGGTCTAGCTCATGATCATCCATATCATGCAATGACATTTACACATATTTAGTATTCAAATTATTTTAATCGTTCTTTTATTCAAGATAATTCATGCTTGAATTCAATTAATTATGATCTTATAATTAATCAATTCTTTATTTTAAATTCATTTCTGAATTTTCTTGAGATTCTTCTCATCCATATTCCTTGTAAGGGTCTTTGTACTTTGGAGGAAACCTAGTGAAATTCCATTTCTGGAAAGTACACGGCATGTAGGCTATATTAAACGGTGTGTATTTTTTTCACCCTTTATCCAAAGTACACGCCGGGGGATTTGGCGTGTTTTCTATACTTTGGAAATTTTTGAGTACACAGTGTGTAGATTAATCTAACACGGTATGTACTTCCTTGTTACGTGGTTACCGGCCTGGAAATCCCATGTACGCAGTTACACGGCTTCTCCTTGTACACAGTTTCACCTAGGTCGGATCGGACTACACGACGTGTTGATTCAACATACACGTCATGTATTCTGGTTTCCATGCACCGTTCAGTTCTGGTCAACACAGTGTATTAAAAAACTTAGGTATTCTCAATTCAAAGGGCGTTGTTTGGCGGACCAGTACCGGTTTGTTGAACCTAAGTACACGGCGTGTAGATTTCACTACACACCGTGTATTCCTATGTTGTACAGACAGAATGAGCGGCTCCTCTTGATGAGTTCCTCATTTTTATTTTAATCAAAATTAAAATTAAAAGGTCGTTTATGTGATGTGAATCGAGAAATGAAGGAGGAAGAACAGATCTCATTCATTCAGTTTTGTAGAATGATTTATCTTGAATTGAATAAAATATAAATGCATAAATTATCAACAAAAATTAAATAACTATAATCAACATTGTGACCCCTCTGATACCACTTGAAGGTCCCGGGCATAGCGGAAGCTCGTGGGTGGATGTGACCACTTGACTTTTTTTCATTAGTAATGATTAATCTGGGATCAATACGACGATAAACGCCAGACTCCACGGATCGAATCATAGAAATAAACAAAGAAGAAGAATAGTCCTGGAACCACAAAATAGGATCATCATAGTTTGATTATAATTAATTTAATTAATTGAAAAGAATTACCTTTTATGTCATTCTTTCTTCGTTGATATTTCTGATCACGTTCCAATGTGATTCATCATTGCATCACAAAAGCCAAGTGTAGACTTCCTCTAGTGGTGATCCACACGTGCACCATGTATCTATGGACGTCGCCAAAGGAATCTCCAGGTGCTAGCGTAGAGAAGCCTTTACTTTCATTGTCCGCCTTAGATAGCCTTGATCCGATGGAGGAGGATCTCTCTCGGTCTTGAGAGTGTTCTTGGAGGAAGGAGTTCTTTCAGCCTTGAGAGAATTCTCCAGAATTTTTGTGCACAACTATTAAGGAAAAGTGTTGGGGTTGTGAGGATATTTATAATCGGGTTTGAAGTTATAGATTTATGATAATAAATAAATGTTTTATGCATTTTATTTATTTCATTAACTCTTATTGAAAACCCCCATGTCAAATCATTAATTCTTAGACATGCGCCCATGCTGATTATAATAAATATCATTTAATAAAATGATATTATTTCCTCAAAATCCTGACTGGAAAAACTACACGGTGTGTAATCATTAATACACGGCATGTACTCGTTTTTCATTTCCTTTCCAAAATGAAAACTACACGGCATGTACATTCAATGTACACAACGTGTATATCTTGTTTTTATTTTATTCTTCCTCCAACATTAAAACGATTTAGGCTTCCTTGAATAATTATTAAACCACATACGGGAATAATATTTATTCTACTTGAGATACTTTGATACACTTAGTGTGTGACCCTCTAGTCCTCTTTCTCATTGGCATTAGGCGGGCTTGCCTAAAGTCCAAGATTACTGTCTAGCAATGGGTCAAGGTACCCAAGAGAAAGAATTTGACACCGCATTGACGTGTCACCTCATACGAATGCTTACCGTGTAATTTAATCCCTTTGTCTCAATATCTCATCAAGTAGGTTTCATGGCAGCGTCATAAACCTATATATTTGATCCCTCATTCTTTGACTTCCAGAAATAAACTTGCCATGACACCATGGCCATGGAATTTGGGTGGAATTTCTATTTCAATCAAAGGGACTGAGATATATACTTCTATAAACATGGAAGGGACAAATCCTTCCTTGACTTATCCATTAACAACATGTCATTCGTGACACACCCAACGTACCCTAATTCCCGCCAACTATCTTCATGGCGGTTTTCATCAGCAAATCTAAGTGTGCGAGTCATGACATGAGTTAATGATAATCTTCCAGTCTAAGGACCATTACACACGCTCGTAGATAGTAGTGTTCGATGACACCAAGACATGCAGAATTACTATTGGTGGGTCTGTTCTCATAATCTCCCATCTTGGAGATTACCAAGTGCGAACTCCATGAGAGAGAGTATCGTCTTCTTACGAGTACTTTCACATGATGGTATGTATACTATGTGTCCTATCATAGTATGTCATCCAACCATAGAACTTTATTTAATAATATTGTTATAGTATTTCAAGGTTCTCATCATAGCGGGGATCTTCCATGGCCCTTTTAATACAACAAATATTCCAGGACATTATTATATTATAGTCATGCATAACAATGAAAAATATATAATAAGTGTACATTAATGTAATCAAAGTATAAACAATTGGTTCTCAGGACACCAAATCTAACACATAGGGATATAAATTTACATGCATTATTCATGATAGGGACATATTTATTGCATGTTGTATATACTTTCCTATATTAACTATGGTATAAGATACATGTTATATTTGATAAATGGAATTAAAAGAATTATTATTTCATTCTAAAACACTTTTAATCCATGTTTAGATAGACCGGGAGTAGTGGTTCTCTATTGTTGTAACTTATTGAGGTTAAAACTCTTGTTATTGCCAGTGTTGTGAGGAGTGTGTTTTTATTGTAGAGAAAATTCCTCCTCATCATCTTTAAGTTGAGAATCAAGAGAGTGTAAATCAGTACACTCCTAACACAGTTGATTCAGAGCTTCCTGTAGCTCCTAAGGATTAGATGGATTTTTAGATTCAATAAAAATTCTTGAGGTTCATGCGATCCATGGAAAATGAGATTGTTCGTACCATGCCTTCAATGACTGAGTTGATGAGGGATTTCTATTTGCAGCATCCACCTATATTCACTAGGTATGGAGTCCCCTAGGTAGTCGAGTTCTGTATTGAGTCAGTCAAGATGATCTTTAAGCACCTTGATACACCTATAGATAGGAGGGTGAATCTTGTTGCGTATATGCTTTGTGGACCTACCAAGCATTGGTGGGATATTCTAGAGCAGGATGGGAAAAATGAGGAGTTATATTGGAAGGTTTTTGAGGTGAATTTATTGATATACTTATATCTAAAGATGTTTAGGGATGATAAGGCTCACGATTTCATGCATCTGACACTAATGGGCATGTTAGTGATGGACTATGATGAACATTTCACCAACCTTCAACACTTTTTTCCATATTTGGATACTAATGATATATCTAGATATATACACTTTTTGGATAGTCTTCACTACAAGTTCATGTCATAAGTGAACATTTTTCATCTAAGTGTCTTTAAAATGTGATGAATTATGCACTCATCATATAAGGAAATCTAAGAGAGGCCCCAAGCAGTGGTCAGGCTGTTTCAGTAGGGAAAACTAGGAGCTCTTCTTATGGTGGAAAGATGCGCCTCTATGACTGTTTTTTCCAAGGAAATAGTATACAAGGCAGTCAGGGAAGTGGGAAGCCATCTCAGGACTATGTTCCTTTGTAGTGTTTTCAGTGTGGAAAATTGGTCCACAACCGTCCTCAGTGTCCATACCCTGCTTTGGATTGTTGTTCTTGTAGTATAATGGACCACCTATAGATATTTTGTAGGGGAATCAGTCATAGAGTAGTGGCAGGGGATCAGGATATGTATCGGATTCTAGGAAGGACTCAAATACTCCTCAGCAAACAGGTATTTGGAGTTCTAAAGGAAATTCATTTTGAGGCTAGGGATGTTGTACCACAGTTCAAGAACGATAGTACCAAGTAGAGGTAATAGCTTAGGGGAGTCAAAATAGAGCTTGAGGTAGATGGGAAAGTCAGATGTATGCTATGAAGACTACTCTGGCTATTGTAGATGCAGGATTGTCTACTATCAAAGGTATGATTCTTGTATCGTCTACCCTTTCTTGCGTTTTGTTTGATATAGGAGCACCACATTCTTTTTATTTATCTTTTTTTTAAATGGTTTGGGATTGGTTTTGGAAATATTATATGGAGATTTGACTATTGAAACACTATTAGGAGCATGGTTAAAGAATATTAAATGTTGCAAGCTGTGTTCTTTAGAGATCGATGGTTACCGTTTCTTATGGGAACCATTTCTACTGAAAATGACAGGTTTTGATTTGATTCTTGGTGTGTATTGGTTATTTCTCTACCAAGATCATATTGACTATTACTAGAGGAGAGTTACCTTTCTATCTACAGAAGGAGGTAGCTATTCTCACTAGGATGAGTGATATCTTTAGGTTGGTCATGCATGACTAATTCAGTGAAGATTGGATTGTCTCAAAGATTATATAGCAATTATTGATCTTGATAACGGTGTAATGTAGTAGAATTATTTTCCTCTAGTGGTATACCACTTTTAGGATGTCTTTCCTAAAAATTTCTACATAT
Source organism: Viscum album (assembly GCA_963277665.1). Classification (NCBI taxonomy): domain Eukaryota; kingdom Viridiplantae; phylum Streptophyta; class Magnoliopsida; order Santalales; family Viscaceae; genus Viscum; species Viscum album. Next base: position 793,365,688 of record OY728121.1, read on the forward strand.
TACTACCCTAGCAGGATATTGAGTTCACAATCAAATTGGTGTCAGGAGCAGATCCAATTTCTATTTTGTCTTATAGAATCACACCAATAGAGATTTTTGAGTTGAAGGTTTAGTTTTAATATTTGTAAGATAAAGGTTTCATACATCCTAGTATGTCTCTATGGGGTCATAGAGTTCTTTTTTCCAAGATAGATGATGTTACACCTTGCACTTATGTGTGTATTATTGAAGATTAAACTAGATGACGGTCAAGAAATGGTATCCTCTTCTACACATTGACAATCTCTTTGATCAACTGAGAGGTGATAAGATATTATTCAAGATCAATCAAAGATTAAGATACCACCAGTTGAGGGTGAGACCATCGAACATACCTCATATTTATTTTAGGAGTAGGTATGGATTTTATGAGTTTGTAGTGATTCTTTTTGGTCTGAACAACTCACCATTAGTATTAATGGCTTTGATGAATTGGATCTTTCATTATTTTCTAGATAGGTTTGTGGTGATTTTTTTCAATGGCATATTTGTATATTCCCATTCAACAGATGATCATTCTAAACATCTTAACATCATCTTGAGTACATTGAGAGATCATCATCTTTATTCCAATCTAACCGAATGAAGTTTTTAGATTGATAATGTACACTTTTTAGTTCATGGAATCTAAGAGGAAAGAGTGTCAGTAGACCCAAATAATGTTTTATTCATGGTATCTTGGAAGTGAACCAAGAATTTATTTAATATTTAGAGTTTTCTAGGTCAATCTAGTTATTATCAACACTTTATTCAGGACTTCTCCCATCTAGAAACACCTATGTAAGGAATAACCAAGAAAGGGGTGAAGTTTGTTTGGTCAAAATCTTGTGATGGATATTTTCAAGGGCTGAAAGGCAGGTTGACCTCAGTACCTATCCTCACTTTACCAGTTCTAGGTAAATCTAATACCATATATTGTGATACCTTAGGAGTTGTAATCTGAGTAATTCTGATGTAGGAGGATTGATTGGTTTCTTATGTATCCATAAAACTAATACCGCATGAGAGGAATTACCCTACTCATGATCTGGAGTTAGATATAGTGGTATATTCCCTGAGATGTTAGAGACACTATATTATGGGTTAGAGGTTTGTGGTGTACACGGAGCGCAATATCCTTGGGTAAATATTTTCTTAGTGTGACTTAAACCTTCTGACTTAGGCATCTATTATACCCATGCTTTTGGACCAGATCAAGACAGAGCAGTTATCTAATCTGGAGGGATTAGTTTTGAGAGAAAACTTATATAGTGGGAAGAAACCATTAGGATGGTCTCTTGTTAGTGAAAATTCTGTTCTTTTTCATGATTGAGTATGGGTTCCTACAGGCTTGCACAATGAGATGATGAGAGAGTTTCATACTTCTAGATGGGTGGTACATACTAGTTTGAAAAAGATGTATCATGATCTCTATAGATAGTATCGATGGTTAGGAATGAATAATGAGGTAGCGGGATTTTTGGTGATATATTTTATCTGTCATCAAGTGAAATCTGAGCATTATAGGCCAGCTGGGTTGTTGCAACCTCTACCCATTACTGAGTGGAAATGGGACGATGTCACTATGGATTCTATGACAAGATTACCCAGTAAAACTCATAAGAATGATGTGGTATAAGTGATGGTGGGTTTATTGAAAGATGTATCCCACTTCTTGACTATTATGAAGACCTTCATATTTGATGATCAGGATAGTATGTATGTGTGTGAGATTGTTTAGTTGCACGGTGTTCTAAGGAGTATCATTTCAGAAAAAGATCCTTGTTTCATGTTACAGTTTTTGTAGGATATTTAGAAGTCTCTGGGATCAAAGGTTATTTTGAGACCAACCTATCATCCTTATATAGATATTCAATCTGAGTGAACTATTCAGGTTTTGGAGAATATGTTACGAACTTGTGTTTTGGATTTAGGTGGTCCGTGAGAGGATCATATGGCACTCATGGAGTTTTTATATAATAATATCTTCCTAGAATCAATCCATATAGCACCTTTCAAGAATTTGTATAGAATGTCATGTCATTATCCTATTTGTTGGTTGGAGGTGGGTGAGTCAGTGCTTGTTGGGCCTAGTCTCATGTCAGAGATATCTGATCGGGTTTAGTTGATCAGGAGGCGATTGGTGATCATGCAAAGAAGGAATAAATCTTATGTTGACCATTGGAGGTGACCTCTAGAGTTTGAGGTTGGTCATCATGTTTTCCTTTAGGTGTCACCTAGGTTAGTTCAATGCCATGTTAGGAAATAGGGAAAGCTAGATCCTAGGTTTTTTGGGCTGTTTGAGATGGTGGATAGGTTCAATCCAGTGGTGCACCAATTATCCCTTCCATAGCGCTACAGTGTCATGTACAACATGTTTTAAGTTTCACAGCTTCAGAGATAACATTCTGACCCTTCTCATGTGGTAGACGTCACAGATGTCAAAATTTTTATTGATGTGAACTTTAAGAATAATCCAATGTGGATTTTGGACCGTAATGATATGTATCTATAGGGTAGGATTATACCTCTAGTTTGAGTGTAGTGGAATCATGGGCATGTTCAGGAGGAGACCTAGGATATGGAGTCTGATATATGAGCATAGTGGCCAAAATTGTTCACCAATACCCCCATAGTGATGCTTGGAGCAGCTCAGGGGTGAGTTGTTATATAGTGGGGAGGTTGTAAGATCCGGTCTTTTTTCAGGTGCATCTCTCTTTGAGTTTTTCATTAGACCTTAGTGGTTGAGTCTTTTTTAGAGATAGATAGCCTTTTCTAGGTAAAATGACCTAAAGTTTAGGTATCTATGTTTATTTTAATTAATGGAGTCTAGGTATAAATGTGTTAAATAGTTTATGAGGGTTTTTCATGGTTTGAAATGGTTCATAGGTGTTTAGAGCTCTTATGCATAAACTGGTATGATAACTGCTCACTGGACATTTACACATCATGAACGTGTTACATGACGTGTAAATGCATAGGAATATGTCATGAACTAGTCCAGGGTGTGAAGAGGTTACACATTGTGTAAAACTTTAATGTCATGTAAAAGTCGATCATGGTTAAATAATAATCTAATATGATGGGTTTTTTAATGTATCTCTTTAAAAATAAATGCATGATGTGTAAATGGATTACACATCATGTAAGTATTTCAATCAGTAGTTTTAGGTATCATCGCACACCTGTTTCTCATTCCACCATTTTTTGAAGCCCCTCCTCTCAAGACCTAGGTGACTCATAGAAATTCTAAGGTGATTTCATCACCTTTGGACATCACATTTTGGTTTTTGATCCCTAGTATTATTCATTGATCTCCCTCACCTCTATTTTAGTTGGTGTTAACCATTGTTGGTGTGGCTAAATCACCAAGGTAGGGGTCTAAACCTTAACTCTGTGTTTTGATAACTATTAATTATGTGCAATATTTTGATTTCTCCAATGAAACATGTGCTATAATTTATTTATTCATTGATAAATGGTAAATCCTGGATTGAAAATGGGTTGGATTCTTTTTTATTCAATTGATAGTGATCTAGATTATAGATAACTTTGGGTGAGTGAACCCTTGAATGTATATAAGAATTGGATAATGGATTAAAGTGTATTTACAATGACATGAGTCCTTGGGTGATTGATTGATATAGAATCCCTAGGTGATGGCTTATTGCTTTTGATATGACTATTGATCATTTGAGATATAAATGAAAGTTTAATTGAAAGGAAAATGGTAATTAGAATAATTAACCATTGAGGCTTGTGATGTGATATTGTGAAATCCTTATTGTTATGATTTATTGTGTTATTATGTTGTAATGGTTATATTGAGCAGACTCGACCTAGTCCCATGTTGTAATGCTTATATTGAGTGGGATCTTCCCAGTTCCATATTGTAATGCTTATATTGAGTGGTCTCTTCCAATTCTCATATTGTAATTCTTATATTGAATGGACTATGCCCAGTCCCGTGATGAAATGCTTATATAATAGGCTCGGCCTAGATTTTTTTGATTTTTACATGGATATATGGTTGTTGGTTGTCATGGTCATGCTATATGATCAAATATATTTTGACATGGTTTTGAATCTGGTTGATTGGTGTATTATATTAGTTGTTTAATTAATACTCATGTTTATCACTTTATTGAATACACTTATTATTAGACTGGTTATATTTAGTCATAGTGTTGTTGACCTACTAAGTTTTAATCAGACCCTATTAGGGTCTCTGCTTGGTACCCAAGTAGATTACATGGATGAAGGTTTGTACAAGGTAAAGGGACCTTTTTGTTGATTCTTTTGTTCCATGTTGAATAGGATGGATTTTGGAGATGGGTCCGACATGGGGATTGGGACCGGGGTATTTTGGAATTATTTTGTGTCAGTTGATTTTTTTATTTTTATTTTTTTATATTTACATTTAGATGCATCTCATCTTGTCATTTCATGATTCATCATTATTGGGTTATTGGTTCCTCATTTTTCTTTCCAATTGTATGGTATACTATTTCTGTTGTTTTTTCATTACTCAAATATTTATTATTACATGATTATTTCTATTTTATTGTACTCTATACTAGGGTTTATAGCCTCCCCGCTATACATATGACACACCCACTACTAGTCGGAATCCTATGGTGTATGGGGAGGAACACTTGAGGTCTTGTAACCAACCCTTTTTGGCCATGTGAGAGAGTGTCAGATCAGGGGATGTTACATATAGCCTTATAGGTGGGGGCATGATATTATTAAGAATATAGACCAATAAGGATGGTGGTAGTTTGGATGTATTGGGTTTGAACCTTGGGGAGGTTTCTTATGTATCCCATCAGTACAGGAATCAGATCTCACGTAGTTTGGAAACATTGGGGATTACACCTACGGAGGAGGCCCAAGTGGTTGCTTCATCGAAAATATGTCCCTTTGATGATTTTTATCATAGGGACTATGGCCCTTTGAGGGGGTGATAACATGGTTGGGGATTATAACAAGTATGAGTCCCATGTGGTGGATATTTTATTATGTTGATGACATGATCGTCACTAACCTCTAAGCCCATGTGAGTCATGATCGGTGTGAAAAACAAGAGGAAGTAGAAGATCTATCAATCCACATAATCTCCTTTGTCTACTAGTGGATAAGGGTGAGTGTATAGAAGGTAGGGGGTATCTCTCAATAAATAATAGGGGTTTAATCCATGAGGGATACTCATATGCTTTCCCTTATGACAGGTGGAAGAGTGGTCAAGAGCGAGGTGAAGGACGATAAAGGGAGCTTATTATATGATTCTATTCACATTTTGGGAAACAGATATCGATGCTTAGCCCAAGAATCCATCTACCACCAACCCTAAGGTTGGTATCCTCATTACCATGAGAATTTATAATAACAAAAAATCTAAGGATCCTACCTATCGGGGAGGTTAAATTCGAGACCTCCATTACCACAGGAATGTATGATCAAGAGGGCATGTTGGTGTGCCCTAGGTTCTGATCACACATGTCTGGAGGCTTTGGAGGATGTCTTATCCTGGCCCTCCTCAGATGTAGAACTAGTATAAAGGGGTTCCCTATCATTAGATATGTGAAAAGAGGGCCCAGAGGACACTTCACCCAAGTGATACCTGAGCGAGCTGTCTTTGTATTTTCCCAGGTGATACTTGGGAAAGTTGGGAGGATACTTCACCTAGGTGTTACTTAGAAAAATTTAGAGGTACCTCATGCAAGTACTACTTGTTAAATCTTGGATGGAGAAAAAACTAGGCAACCAAACTTGGGAGAGACCTTTCTCGGACCTCTAAGGGTCTCCTCAGGTGCTCTTGGAAGGGTCTCATGCAAGTCCTGGACTTAGGAAGGGGCCTTCTTCCTAATACTTATAGGATAGGGGGAGTGGATACTCACATAGTTATTTGGTGTTTTAGACCCTAGAGGAACTATAAACCCTATACTCTCATGAATTCCCTCTTCTTTTGAAGTTTGGAGAGCTAACTAAAGATATTTTAGGAATTAGGATAAATACTAAGGTCAGCAGAGCTCTGATCCTTCTTCTAGTCTTCCAACCATGTCATATGAGGATTCCAAGGGTTCTATTTATTGGAAATCTTAGAACCCTAAGTGAAGGAGGTGGTTAATTAAAGTCACTTGAGTAGGTATCTCATGTAGGTGGGACCAGCACAAGGAGTTATCCATACATTTTTGTTTACATGGGTTGGACCTACACAAGTCTCTGAGTGATACTTGTGGTTTGAGAGGGTATTATTCTCCTTTCATGCATTTTACTCCTACCCGTTCTTGATATATTTTTCTTCGAAGTTTTTCATCCTCATGTGAAAAAGGTAGTGTCAAAAGATATGTTCCCCAAATAATTTTTTGGTCATCCTCTTAACTGATAGGTTTATTTCTCAATCAAACTTATACATGGAGCTTTTCCAATATTCAATACTCCGTATATAATGTCAATTGTTTAACTTTAAGATCTAAATAAGAAACTATAGGTGAATTTAGATTAAGTATTTAAACACCCAATTTCTTCACCATGAGGTGAACCAATCCTTTTCATCAATAATAAGGATGGGTCAATACACCTCTACATTGATTATCGTGAGTTCAATAAGATCACGATAAAGAAAAAGTATCCTCTACCACTAATTTATGACTTGTTCAATCAATTATGTGCAACCTGATACTTATCTATGGTGGATATTATGTTGGTATATTATCAAGTAAAGGTGAAGAAGTAGGATATCCTCAAGACTAATTTTCATATAAGGTATAGGCACTACAATTTCATAGTGATTCCATTTGGACTCACTAATTCTCTATCTATCTTTATGGACTTAATGAATATAGTCTTTAGGGATTACCTAAGAAAATTTATGGTAGTATTTATATATGATATTCTTGTTTAATCCAAAATTAGGGAGGAACATGAGGATCATTTGAATATTGTATTAAAGACCTTGTGAAAGGAAAAGTTATATGAAAAGTATTGTAAATGTGATTTTTGGATGAAGAAAGTAACATTATTGGGACATGTTATCAACAAAAAAGGATATATATGGATCATTTGAAGATAAATACAATTGAAGTATAGATCATATAAACATATATAATGGATATACATTGTTTCCTTGGATTAGATGGGTGCTATCATTAATTTTTGAGAAACTTCTCAAGATTATCAAACCCACTAACCAAGCTAAGTAGGAAGGGATTGAAGTTTTTTCAGACTAATGAATGTGAGGAGAGATTTAAAGAGTTAAATAAGAGGATAATAACTACACTTTTTCTCACATTACCCACCAATATGGAAGGATTTTTGATCTGCAATGATGCATCCAAAAAGGCATTGATTTGTGTGCTCATGAAAAATGAAAAAGTTATAGCCTATTCTTCCCCCCAAATAAAGGTCAATGAGTATAACTACCCAACGCATGATCTAGAATTGGATGCAGTGATCTTACTATTGAAGATTTATCAGCATTATCTCTATAGGGATAAGTGTGACATATATACATATTATAAAATTCTCAAGTATATATTCACACAAAAGGATATCAATGTAATCTAATGAAGGTGGTTATATCTGATCAAGGATTATGACTATTAATTCCATTACCATCCTTGTAAGGCTAAAAAAGTGGCATATGATCTAAGTAGAATGTACCCTGCAACCCTATCCATCATGAGGATTTAAAGGAATATAATATTATTGTAAATTCAAAAGATAAACATGAGAATAATAAAATTAAAAGCATTCTGCCTTACTCAAATAATTTCTCAATCATCCATTAGGATCAAGAATTCCCAAAATGATGATGAGGAGTTACAAAGAAAGATATAAAATATTTTGAACTTCAAATTTTCTAAATATTGATTTATGAGGTTTGAAACTCATATATGTGTCCCATCAAAACCAAAACTGAAGATTTGGATGATGTGCATATCTCATCCTTCTCTATTTATCTCGAAATCACTAAGATGTATAGAGATTTTAAGCAATACTTATGGTGGGATAACATGAAAAAGGATATTATAGAATTTGTATATCGATGCTTAGTATTCCAACAAGTCTTCGATAAATGATGAAATTATAAGGTTATGATGAAACCATTACCCATAATAGTATGTAAATGGTAAAATATAACCATGGATTTCATCATAGGACTCCCCATGACATCTAAAGGAAGTAATGACATTTGGGTGGTAGTCGATCATCTTACTAAGTTGGTACATTTCATTTTTATCATGGAATATTTCTCTCTTGAACAACTCATTAAGATATACATAATAGAAGTGGTAATATTGTATGGAATACCACTCTCTATTATATCTGATGAGATCTACAATTTACCTCAAGGTTCTAGAGAAGTATTCAGCTAGCATTGGATACAAAAGTTAAATTTTAGTACTGTTTATCACCCTCATACAGATGGTCAGTATGGGATAACCATTCAAACTCTAGAGGATATGTCAAGATCATGTTCAATGGATTTATAAGGATGTTGGGATTAGTACCTTCCCCTATTGGAGTTCTCATATAACAATAATTTCCATTATATCATTCAAATGGAACCTTATAAGGATTTGTATTGGAATAGGTATTAGACTCAAACATGTTGGGATAAAGTTGGAGAGAGGAAGTGGATGGGACATAATCTTATCCAATAAATGATAGATAATGTTCAAACTATTAATTGTCATATGAAATTTTAACAAATTCGATAGAAAATTTACGCCAACAATCATCAATGAGACCTAGAGATTATGGTTGGAGATAAAGTATTTCTTCTTATATCACCATAGAAGAAAGTTATGAGGTTTGAGAAGAAGGTAAAGTTTAGTACTAGATACATCAACACCTTTGAGATCTTTGATCACATCAGAGTTGTGTCATATAAACTAGTACTCTCACCAAGATTATTTCAAGTACATGATGTGTTCCATATACCACTCTTAAGGAAGTATATACCAGACCCATCACATGTATTGAATTTATAGGTGGTGCCTTTGGAGAATTATCTTTTATATAAGGATAATTCAATGAAGATCATATATCATGGATACAAAGTTCTATGAAACAAGACAACTGTGAAACCATAAGTTTGAGGAGGCAACATGGGAACCAGAAAAGATAGTGAAACAAAATTACCCTCATCTATTTTAGTATCCAAAATGAAATTTTGATGGTGAAATTTATAAAGGGGGTAAGAATTTAAAGACCCAAACTTTTATAAATGAAATTCCCTTTTTATTCTTTTAAGAAAGGGAATTCTCATGTGTGGCCTTTTTGAACCCTCCACAAAAGTAAACCCCCCTCCCCATGAAGAGGTCACTTTGAAGAAATCCCCAGCCATGAAGAAGTCGTTGCCAACTGAGATGGCAGAGCATCCTGGAGGGTGACAACCCGAGCAGTGATGGGTCGTCAAGCAATCTATCAGTACGGGTGGGTTGCGCCTCATTTTTCCCACCCAGTCAGAAACCGAGTGGCCCGGGCTCAAGTCTCGCCAGACTCGAACACTGTGTATATTATGTACTGGGAGATTTAAATCCATTTGCCTAGCTGGGGAATGTGAGGTGCACTCTGGGCTTGGCGAGGGCCCCCAGTGGGAGGCGAGTGTTACCCTACACACATAGGGTACCCTATTGTTAATATAGTCATTCTAAAGTGACCATTAATATTAGTATATATTAAGTATTATGGTAAAATCTAATTGATGTATAAGGAAGAAGCGATGACCACAACCAGTAGGATCATACCCTATGAAGCCCATTTATCGGAGCTTTCGAGGGTGATGTCATCACTGGTATTTTACCTTGACTAAGTTCAAGATGAGATTCAATAACTAAAACTCAAGAGAAAACTATTGTGGGAAAATTTAAATCTTATTGATATCACCTCCCAAACCATGTTCATCAAACTACCCTAAGAAAGTATCACCATCTCACATGTTACCCTTAGGGAATAAACTGGTGTAATAAGGGGTTATGTATCTAGACCTTAATAGTATGAATTTTTATATTTTCATTCTAATAAAATAATAATTATATTTATCCCTTTATTACTTTATGTATCTACATGATTATATAATGATTTTGATAAAAAATTATTTTGATATGAATAAATCAAAATAATTTTTTGGGAAATATATAGTTTCAATTAAAACACCTTTTTTGATAAACTCAAGATTTTTTTGAAATAAATGTTTTTTTTTTATAAAATATTTTTATTAAATAATATTTATTCATATATAAATGGTAATATGATTTAATGAATTCCCGTGTGATTTTTATAAAGGTTGGAAAGTTGTTTGTACCGCAAAAACTAGTATTTTTCAATAAATATGGATTTTTATTTAAAAGTGGAAATTTCTATATTTGGAAAATTATTTTGGTAAAATAAATATAATTTTTTAAATCAAAATATTATAATTATACAATGATGATTTTTTCATAATTTTTTTAGACGACCAAATTTTTGGATAAAAATTAAATATGATATAAATATACATTATGTATTATGACATAATAATATCCCAAATGCGATATAATAAATACTATAGAAAGGAAAACACAAAAAAAAAATTCCCCTTTAAAATATCATTTTTTTAAGTTATTTTATTAATTTTACAAAACCCTTTAATGAATCCTCCATAACCTATATTATATTTTAAGGTTTTAAAAACTATTATTTATAAACATGACTCACTTCCACATCATGAATGGTATTATTTTAAGAAGTTTGATTATTATTCTAATAAAATATTGAAAATAACTCCTCTTTATTAAAAACCATGGGAAAAGCTATGGGAAAGTTTGTGGTTTTGATTATCTTATCACTTAGAGTCCAAAACCTAAGTTTAGAAATTAATAACTAATTACCCTCTCTTTTGCTATAAATACCCACCCAAACTCTCATTACTCTTCACTCAAAACCAATTGATCATGAATTTATTATCACTCTCCCTCTCTAAATACCTCCCAAGTTATTACCAAGATCTTAAGAAGATCCACTCAATCTTTTAGAAGCAACCTCTCAAGGTAAGGGATATTCTTCCTCCTCTTTATTTAAGTTCTTTCTTTATATTAATAATTTTTATTTCCAATTTTTCATAATGACATATGTTTTTACAAATTTATTTACTTACCTTATGATTCCAAATTAATGATATACCACCTTAACTCTCATTAATCCCTTCCATGAACCATTATGTACACCTATTATGTTGCTAAATTTATTCCATGATTTTCCATGCCAAAATTTTATGTTGTCAATACCTGTAACACCCCAATATTTTGAAAATAAATTTAATATTGAACACATGAAACACTTAGTCTCTAAAAAAACCAATTTTTTATAACCTATCTAGTAAACATAATTTTTCCACCTCTGGGATTTTAATTTTTAAAAAATGACATACACAGTTGCGTTCAGTAAGATATTTAGAGTCTGATAAGACAAACTTAATTTTTAGTGAATAGTAACATACCCTTATGAATAGTAATATGAGTAGTAATATGAACCTTATGAATACTAAATAAATTATTATTTTATTTTCTTGAGGTTATAAGATAATGATATCTTGATTAATTTTTCAAGGTGATATAAAACAAATTATAGTTTTAAAATTGTTATTTTTCAAATAAATTATGATTTTATGTAAAAATTAAATTAATAATATTTAGAAAATTATTTTCAAAAAATTGAGTTTATTTTTTATTTATACATGTCGAAAAATGGTTAGGGTGAATTTTTGGGATTTTTCTGAAATACTCAAATTTTTTATGAATAGTAAAATATAGTAATTTACTATATATATACATTATCAGTTAAATTCAATATTCATATAATCATGGATGATGTAATCATACTTGGTTAGAAATCACATGCACATATTACTATTATTGGTCACAAGAATCAATACTATTGGTTTTATTTAACAAAATAATAAAATAATGAGTAAAATAATGGGAAAACCCTCCTCTCCTCCTCTATACCCCCCCCCTCCCACTCTCTCTTCTCTTCACTCCCCTCAAGCATGGTGCCTTGTCTAAATTATGATCAAATATCCTCTCAAGATCCTTCCCCACGTCCATCATCCCTTGGTATCATAAAAAGACCAAAACATCTTCCTTAAAGAGGCTCTCAAGGAAGATTACTTCAAGAGGTAAATTCATCTTTTCATTTCTTTTATTTCAAGTTCCTTTCTTTTATTTTTCTTTCCTCACATAATTTCATCCAAATTTTTTTATGACTCTAGTACCTTAAATGTACTAGAATTTTTTTATTATAAAGTTATAATTATTAATCATCTCTCCCTTCCCCTTCTTTTATACTAGAAATGGAAACACCATCCAAGATGTGTTAATTTATCACATTCAAGGACTACGGGTTTTCAATTTATATTACCTTCTTAAATTATGGTCATGAAACAATTTTTATGGTTTAACCAAACTATAATATATGTATTATAACTTATTTAATGTTATAGAATATTTTTTTACATATTATATTAATTTATAAATCAAAATGAGTTCGTTGTGATCAAGAACTGCCAATTAACCCAAACAATTATCATTAAAGTTTTATATAATGATTCATCTCCACTCCCAATAACCAAAAAAAATTATGACCATGTAATATTCTGGTTGTTAAATAATAATATAAAACCTATATTTTGGAAAACCATTCTCATTCTACATGTTTATCCATACATGAATATAAGTAAACGGGTTATGAAAACCAAGGAAGAAAATGCTACCAAACAATGAAATTGAATCTATTAACCCATCAAAAGGACATGAATGAAACTAACAAGGTTATAATAAAATTACATGTATATGAGGTTATTTAATCATTAATTTATTAACCTAAATTTGATTATTCAGTTCATTGAGATCAAGAAAGGAACACCTTCAGACATAAGGTAAGGGTTTTCCACCCAAACCACCATTTTCATTCGGGTTACTTTTATTGTCTACTTACCCCAATGAAATTATTATGTATTATTATTTAATCCTCCTAAATTTCATGTGAGTGAAATATATATGTTTACAAACCAGAATCCTTATTTATTTTATGGGTAGTTACATGTTTTAAAATGAACTTTCAAAATTCTTACCAAAATACAAGCCCGATTCAAGGAAATTTCTCAAATTCTTACATATTTTTAAGGACACTCTATATTATTTTTTTAGCAAACATTATCTTTCCAAATTAAATAATTTTATTATAAAAATAATATATACTTCACTTCTGGTTTTATACAAAGACTTTTCCAAAAGAACTCTTCTTTTCAAAGTTAAAGAGTATTTATCTCAAGAACTAGTCAATTATTTTATAAGAGTATCTTCATATTTTTCAACACTCTTGTTGATTATTATGTATTGTTGGAGTTAATATTTCATGATATCATCTAACATATTTAATTGAATGGTTTATGATTAATTTGACTGTGGATGTGCTATCTTAATATCATTCACCATTTTACTCTGAATGGTTAGTGTTTATGCTTAATGTTTGGGGAACGTTATTGAAATTTCATATGTTAGTTTCAATATGAATGTATATATTGTTTATTTTTATCCTCATTCATATGAGGAATTAATTGTACTTAGAGATTTATGGGTGGGGCCCTCTATATCCCCTCTATGCATCAGTAGGTCTCATGAGACAAACTATGGTCTTGGCATAAGGCCTTGACAAAAATGGTTATTTATGGTCTTGGGATGAGGCCTTGACAGTATGGTTATGATGACTGACATTATTAATTACCTCATTATGAAATTAGTAATTGAAATTTCATGAGGTTATTTGACTATTATAATACCCATGATTATGATTTATTATGGCATTATTTATTCTGATCTTATTCCTTTCATAATGTGTTCAAGTTTATTTTTAAAGGCATGTGTTTTTAGTTATTCACCATGCCTAATGTTTATGTTTATGATATCTTACTCTGTATTGCTTACCCTAACTGATCATTTGAGATCACCCCTTCCTAATGTCTCATTTTCCCATGACATGAAGAGGTATATTATGAATGACATGCAAAAATAGCCTAGGAGTTATGGATGTTGTCGAAGGATTTTTTATGTTGTTTTTCATTTCAGGTTGTAATTTTGAACTTATGTATGTATCTTGTTTCAAAAGATACTAAACTAATCGGTCCTTTGGGATGCATATTCCTTGTTTATATGATAATGTAATAAAATAAGGCATCGGCTTTGGGAAATTGGGGTCGGGTCCTTACAGTTGGTATCAAAGGAAGTTTAATAGAAAACTTAGAAACTAGATTTAGAAAACATAGATTAGGGGAAAAACCCCTAATATAGTCTTTAAGGATAAACATATGAGTGCATCCTGGAATTTTTTGTAAGGAATAGATTGTGTGGATATTTCTGGAAAATACATCTCTGTCTAGATACTACAAGTGGACATGGTTCTAGCATAGATGCACCTATGAGTGAAAACTCTGACAAGGAGTTTCGATCTTGAACCAGGGTATCCTGGTATATGGTAACGGGTCTTACTGTGCACCTGGTTTGACACTCCTAGGGGTTATGCTTAGGATAATTCGTATTTTCTTTACAATCTATTATAAATGATTTAAATGTAAATTTTTATTCAAAGAAACCATGTTTTTGATTATGAGATTAGATATTTATAGAATTTCAATTTGTGATAAGTATTTTTCTATATTGAGATTATACGTTATGATTCATAACCTAATCTAGTGTATTCCATTATTTAGAAATGTTGCCTAGTGGAAGTAAGGTAAATCGCATGAACGTGCGTGTCCCATGCAGGGATTTCAATTCGATGAAAGATAATTATGTTGGATTTGGTGTTGTGACTGGTGTTTAGAAACTTATAACTATACTAGGATAGATGAATCAGGTTATGAATAATAACCTTACCCATATAGAGCATATGGATCCACAATGTGGGGGAGCTATGTTAGATCTCTTTATGTGAAAACAGCATCCATAATTTAATGGAACAAAAAATGAATTTGTATCGAATAAGTGGATAAGTTCATTAGAGAAGATATTTCTAGATTTGGGATGTAATTAAAGAGATAAGGTTGTTGTGGAAATTTATCTACTATCGGGAGATGCAGATCAGTGGTGGTCTCTAATTCAAAACACAAAGGAGGAGGAATAAATAGAAGAAATTGTATGGAGGGATTTTAATGAAATATTCTTATAAAAATACTTCACTTGTGAATAGCGAGTAGATATAGAAAGGTAGTTTCTGAATCTAAGGCAAAAAGAGGATGATAATGTTGTAAATGTATGAAACTAAATTCATAAGGTCAGCAAGACATTCTGCAGACTACATATGTAATCCAAGTAGAAATATTGATCGATTATTTGATGGTTTAAAACTATTCCTCTGAAGGGATCTTGTCTCCCAAAGTTTCTCATTATATGAAGATATAGTCTCATGTTCTATCAAGATGGAAAAGGAATTTTCTAATTCTTATGAATTTAAAGTAAAGAAAGAGAAAAAGAGGGTTGCTGAAAACTCTAGAAAAAGGAAATAAGGAAATGGGGAATAAGGGAAGAGTTGACCTTCCACCCTGCAGTAATTGTGGGAAGAAACACCTTGGCACTTTCCTGAAGTGAATGAGAATCTTCTACAAGTGCGGAGAAAAAGGCCACCTATCTCAGGATTATAAGGGGAAGAAAGAATCTACCAATGTTCAATTATAAAATTGCAGGGAGATTGGACATTATGCACATGAATGTCCTAAGCATCATGAAAACATTCCCCAAAGAAGGAAAAGGGATAAAGTCCAAGCTTATGCGGTCATAACTACAGAGGTTTAAGTTCCCAACGATGTGGTTGAAGGTACTTTAATCATTTCCTCGAACTTATCTAATGATTTATTTGATTTTGGATCATCGAATTCTTTCACATCTTCCCAGTTTTCCAAGAAAATTAAACATTTCCAATTTTATTTAATAAGGTAGTTGTCGGTCAAAAATCCTAAGGGAAGTATCATTGCAACAAAGTTGTGTCAGGAAGTCCCCATTATGGAATATAAAAATGCTTTATCTACTGATTTTATTATCATACCCATGATTGACTTTGATATAATCCTGGGTATGGATTATATTTTGAACCATGATGTGAAAATTTATTGCAAGAAGAAGGAGGTTACAATTTTTTAGGACAATGTGGAATCCCTTATCTTTAGGGAAGAAACATCACCATCTGATTCTCATCTAGATCCACCCCCAGTAGCTCTAATGAATTCAATTATTGGGGAGGAAGGTAATTAAATATCTATGGGTGAGGAAAGGAATGTTCAAATAGAGGACGTACATATTGTGCAATAATATGTTGATGTGTTTCTAGAGGATTTACCTAGACATCCTCCAGAGTGGTAAGTTGAGTTCTCTATTGATTTAATTTTTGATTCAAGGCCTATATCAAAGACTCCTTATAGAATGTCCACTTTGAAATTAGTATAATTTAAGAAACAACTAGAGTAATTGAGTGATAAAATATTTATTCACCCTAGTGTTTCCCCATGGGGAGCCCCTATTCTTTTCATCAAGAAGAAAGATGGATCTATGAGGTTGTGCATTGACTATATGGAGATCAATGTTATAAAAATAAAGAACAAGTATACCTACCTTGCATTGATGATTTATTTGATCAAATTCATGGAACCCAATATTTTTTGAAGATTGAACTTTGATATGGATGTCATCAGTTTCTAGTAAGTAAGGAAGACATTCCAAATATAGTGTTTCAAACCAGGTATGGGAATTACAAGTTTACAGTAATGCCTTTTGGACTGACTAATTCACCCTCAGTTTTCATGAATCTAATGAATAGAATTGACAGCCCCATAGGGAATTTTTAGTTCCCTACAGTGTTATACAAGAATAAAATTTATAAAACTCAGACAATATTAACTCAAAGTGTAATATTTGGTAAGTCTGAGTGTCAGACCCACAAGGACGATCCATATGTTCTAAATTAATTAGAAAATTGAAATTGCAATTGATTGGTTGTTTGTGAGAAAAGAGAAAAAATAGAAGGAATGATTGGGGTTTTCGATCAATATGGGAGGCATTCCAGGTTTAGTGATTTTCAGGGGCATGTGCTAGGGATTTACATGAGAGTGTGTTTATTCAGTTTTGGTGTCGGAATTGAGTCAGTAGGGATCCTTAGTCTTGGTATCCCATCCTAATCTTATGATTGTACCATTGGAATGTTCATCTACTTGGTTTAATCATAAAAATAGGTGACCCAAGATCATGTTTAAACATAACTAACCTAAGTTTCACAATGGTCATGGGAAAATTAGGCTAATTAATTAATGAAACAAAATGAAACACCTCAAATCACAAACAATGCAATATGAAAAGAAGATGAATTGGAATTGAAAGAATGAGTTACAGCAATCCAAAAACTTGAATAAAATATAGAAAATAATACCTAGCATCATATCCCCTTATGATCACATCACCTAACACAAATGGACTACTCACTCATGGTGGAGGTGAGCATCTTGGATACTCGAGGAAGAATAGAGGTGAAGTGAGGTTCCAGATCTTCTGGCGGTTTTCCTTTGGTGTCTCTTGGCCTTCGCCAGTCCCAGGATGTCTTGGAATGGAGTCAAGGACTGGTATTTATAGGCTTTTTCCATCGAAACCCATGGCCCACATCACATTATTTTTTTCTACACGTCACCACCTAAACGACGTGTTATTGGGGTACACGACGTGTAGTTCAGATCTGCTTTTTCCTCCATCGCGTTGAATCTGTGAAAATATCACACATTGGTTTAACTGTTGTCATGTCGTGTATTGGTGGTACACAATGTGTACTTGAAGTTCACATTGTGTATGCTCATCACGACTTGTCTTTCATGGTTCTATTTCTCTTGAAATGGTCACGACGTGTACTTGGGGTACATGACGTGTAGTTCATTTTTCTTCAGTTTCCAGCTTGCTTCTCTCTCAAAAATTTGGTGTCGCGCATCTCTTCCACTTTTTATTACTTTTTCACAAATTCGTCATTTCCTGCCAAAAAACATAAAATAATTCATTACATTCCAAAATTGGCATGATTATTCATTAAATTACAAAATCAACACATTAAAATATATGCATGAAATAGACGTATCAAGAATTTTTTAGGAATATCTTTATGAATTTGTGGTGGTATTTATTGATGATATCTTGGTACACTCCAAAAGCTATAAAGATCATAAAAATCACTTGCGCACTATTCTGAAGACTCTTAGAAGAAATGAATTATATAGGAAGTTTATCAAGTGTGAATTTTGGTTTCAATTAGTTTCCTTTCTTGGCCACATTGTCTCTAAGGATGGAATATCTATTGATCCTATGAAGAAAAAGGTTGTACAAGAATGGCCTACTCTAATAAACATAACTGAGGTATGTAGTTTTATTGATTTAGCAGGTTATTATCGATTTTTTGTTCAGAAATTCACCTATTTAGCCAACCCAATGACCAAGATTACACATAAAGGGGTTAAGTTAGTATGGACAAAATAATGTGAGGAATGTTTTGAGGAATTTAATAGGAGATTAGTGAATGCTCTGATTTTGACTCTATCATTAGGGAATGATTGGTTTGTGAACTATAGTGATTCATCAAAGAAAGGACTTGGTTGTGTCCTTATGTAGAATGATAGAGTTATTACCTATAAATCAAAGAAGCTAAAAATTCATGAACAAAACTATCCTACTCATGATCTTGAGTTAACAGCTATAATCTTTGCTCTGAAAATATGGAGACATTATCTCTATGGTAAAAATGTGAGATATATACAGATCATAAGAGTTTGAAATATATCTTCTCACAAAAAGAACTCAACATGAGGAAAAGGAAATGGCTTGAACTACTCAAGGATTATGATTGTTCCATACACTACCACCCTGGAAAGGCAAACAAGGTAGCTGATTCATTGAGCAGAAAAGGATCATGGAGTTCTCAACAAAATGAGGATTGACAAGGATCCTCTATATATGGATCTAGTGAGGATGGGTATGGGAATTATCAAAGAAGGTGAAATATCACTACTTTTTCAAATGGTTGCCCAACCATATTTATTGTAAATAATTAAAGCTTCATAATCTGATGAAGAGAATATTCAGATGAAAATTAATGCTGTAAAATATGGGATGTTGGATGATTTCATGTGCGAAGATGGATGAAATTATGAAATTTGGGAAGAGGTTACGTGTTCCCTCTCTACCCGAGCTGAAAAGGGAGTTATTGGATGATGCTCATAGCTTAAATTTCTCTATACATCTTGGTAGCACTAATATGTATAGATATTTTAAGGAGAATTTCTGGTGGGACAACATGAAGAGGGAAATTGCTGATTATGTATCAAAGATGTTTAGTTTGTCAACAAGTAAAGGTTGAACGACAACATCCTAGAGGAGTCATGCAACCTCTACCTATTACTATATGAAAATGGGATGACATCACCATGGATTTTGTCACTGGGTTACCCAAAACTCTGAGAAAGAATGATTCAATATGGTTAATTGTTGATCAACTTACGAAATCTGCACATTTCCTCGCTATAAGGGAGGATTTTCCACTGGATCGCCTAACACAAATCTATATCAATGAAGTTGTGAGACTTCATGGAGCACCTATCTCAATTTTTTCTGATCGTGATCCTCGATTTACATCAAAATTTTGGAAAATTCTTCATAAATATTTGAATACTAAGCTTTATTTGAGTACCGCTTATCATCCTCAAATAGATGGGAAATTAGAAAGGATGTTCCAAACTTTAGAAGGCATGTTGAGATCGTGCTCACTCGACTTTGAAGGTATGTGGGATTAGTATTTACCCTTGGTGGAGTTTTCCTACAATAATAGTTTCCATTACAATATTCAAATGGCACCATATAAAGCATTGTATGGAAAGAGATGTCGTACACCAACATGTTGGGATGGAGTTGGTAGTGGGCCCAGAACTTGTGGAGGAAACAATTGAAAAGGTAAAGACTATTCAAGTCCATATCAAAGAAGACAAAAAATCTATGCTGATTATATAATGAAGGATTTGGAATTTCAAGTGGGAGATCATGCTTTCTTAAAATTATCTCTATGGAAGTGTGTTAGGGAAGAAAGGCAAACTTAACCCTAGGTACATTGGTCTTTTTGAAATTCTGGAGAGAATTGGAGTTTTGGATTATCATTTTTCTATGACACCTAGACTTTCTAATGTACACAATTTGTTCCATGTCTCATTGCTGAGAAAGTACATGCCAGACCTAATGCATTTTCTCACTTCTAAAGGTATAGAATTGGAACCTGACCTATCTTACTATGAAGAGCCTATCCAGATTCTAGATACTAAAGAACAAGTGTTGAGGAATCGGACAACTCGACTGGTAAAGATACTTTGGAAAAATCATAAAATCAAATAGGTAACATGGGAGCTTGAGGAGCTTATAATAAAGAACTACCCAAATCTTTTTGTGTGGTAACATTCAGGTAATTTAGAGGAAGAAATTTTTGTAAGGAGGGGATAATGTAACACCCCAAGATTTTTTAAATAAATTCAATATTGAATGCATGAAACACTGAGTCTCTACAAAACAACACTTTGTTATAACCTAGCTATTAAACATAATTTTTCCACCTCTGTGATTTGAATTTCGAAAAAATGATATACACAATTGTGTTCAGTAAGATATTTAGAGTCTCATAAGACAAACTTAATTTTTGATGAATAGTAACATACCCTTATGAATGGTAATATGACTAGTAATATGACCCTTATTAATAGTAAATAAATTATTATTTTACTATCTTAAGGTTATAAAATAATGAGATCTTGATTAATTTTTCAAGGACATAAAATGAGTTATAGTTTTAAAATTGTTATTTTTTGAATAAATTATGATTTTATTTAAAAATTAAATTAATAATATGTAGAAAATTATTTTTAAAAAATGGAGTTCATTTTTTAATTCTACATGTCGAAAAATAGTTAGGGTGAATTTTTAGGATTTTTCTGAAATACTCAAATTTTTTATAAATAGTAAAATACGGTAGTTTACCGTATATATACATTATCAATTAAATTCACTATTACTAGAATCATGGATGATGTGATCATACTTGGTTTGAAATCACATGCACATATTACTATTCTTGGTCACAAGAATC
Organism: Viscum album; assembly: GCA_963277665.1. Lineage (NCBI taxonomy): Eukaryota > Viridiplantae > Streptophyta > Magnoliopsida > Santalales > Viscaceae > Viscum > Viscum album. Next base: position 793,386,895 of record OY728121.1, read on the forward strand.
AACACTATTGGTTGTCTTTGGAAAAATAATAAAATAATGAGTAAAATAATGGGGAAACCCTCCTCTCCTCCACTATAACCCCCTCCCCCCCCCTCACTCCATATTATCTTCACTCATCTAAAGACTTTTTCCTTGTCTAAATTCTACTAAAATATCCTCCCAAGATCCTCCCCCACGTCCAGTAGCCCTTGGTCTCATAAAAAGACCAAAACCTCTCCCCTAAAAGGCTCTCAAGGAAGATTACTTCAAGAGGTAAATTCCTCTTTTCATTTCTTTTATTTCAAGTTCCTTTATTTTATTTTTCTTTACTCACCTCCTTTCATCTAAATGTTGTGATAACTCTAGTACCTTACATTTACTGGAATTTTTTATGATAAAGTTATAATTCTTCATCATCTCTCATTTCCCCTTCTTTTATACTAGAAATGGAAACACCATCCGAGATGTGTTAATTTATCACATTCAAGGACGACGGGTTTTCAATTTCTATTACCATATTCAATTATGGTCATGAAACCATTTTGATGGTTGAACCAAACTATAATATATGTATTATAACGTATGTAAGGTTCAGTAATACTTTTTTACACATGATATTAATTTATAAATCAAAATGAGTTTGTTGTGATCAAGAACTGCCAATTAACCCAAACAATTATCATTAAAGTTTTATAAAATTATTCATCTCCAATCCCAATAACCAAAAACAATTATGACCATGTAATATTATGATTTTTCACTAATAACATAAAAATTCTATTTTGTACAACCATTCTCATTCTACATGTTTATCCATACATGAATATAAATAAATCGGTCATGAAAACCAAGGAAGAAAACGCTCCCAAACAATAAAATTGAATCTCTTAACCCATCAAAAGGCCATGAATGAACCTAACAGGGTTATAATAAATCAATTAAATGTAGAGTATGTTATTGAATCATTAATTTATGAACCTAAATTTGATTATTCATGTCGTTAATATCAAGTGAGGAACACCTTTAGACTTAAGGTAATGGTTTTCCACCCGAATCTCTGTTTTCATTTGGGATACTTTTATTGTCTACTTACCCCAATAAAATTCTTATATATTATAATTTAATCATCATAAGTTTTGTGTGAGTTCACTTTATATGTTTACCAACCTGAATCCTTCTTTATTTTATGGGGAGTTACACGGTTTAAAAGGAACTTTTAAAATTATTACCAAAATACAAGCCCGATTCAAGGGAATTTCTCAAATTCTTACCTATTTTTTAGGGAACTCTGTAATCTATTTTTAGAAATCATTGTCTTTCTAAATTAAATCATTTTATTATGAAAATACTATCTACTTCTCTTCTGGTTTTATACAAAAACTTTTCCAAAAGAACTCTTCTTTTTAAAGTAAAAGAGCATTTATCTCAAGAACTACTCAATGATTGTATAAGAGCATCTTCATCTTTTTCAACACTCTTGTTGATTATTATGTATTATTGGAGTTAATATTTTATGATATCATCTACCATATTTAATTTAATGGTTTATGATTATTTTTACTATGGATATTCTATCTTAAAACCATTCACCACTTTACTTCAAATGGTTAGTGTTTATGATTAATGTTTGAGAAACGTTATTGACATTTCATATGTTAGTTTCAATATGAATGTATATATTGTTTATGTTTATCCCCATTCATATGATGAATTCATTGGACTTAGTAAGTTATAGGCGGGGCCCGCTATAGCCCCTCGATTCATCGATAGGTCTCATGAGACAAACTACGATCTTGGCACAAGTCCTTGACAAAATGGTTATTTATGGTCTTGGCACGAGGCCTTGACAGTATAGTTATGGTGTTCGACATTATGCATTACCTCATTATGAAACTAGTAATTGAAAGTTCATGAGGTTATTATACTATTAGAATACTCGTGATTATGCTATATTATGGAATTATTTATTCTGGTCTTATTCCTATCATAACGTGTTTGAGTTCATTTTTAAAAGAATGTGTTTTTAGTTATTCACCACACCTAATATTTATGTTTTTGATATCTTACTTTGTATTGTTTACCCTAACTGAGCATTTGATCTCACCACTTCCTAATGTCTCATTTTCCCAGGACATGAAGAGGTGTATTATGAATGATATGTAGAAATAACCTACGAGTTATGGATGTTGTCGAAGGAGTTTATATGTTGTTTTTCATTTCAGGTTGTAATGTTGAACTTATGTATGTATCTTATTTCAAAAGCTACTAAACTACTCAGTACTTTGGGATGCATATTCCTTGTTTATATGCCAATGTAATGAAATAAGGCATCGGCTCCAGGAAACTGGGGTCGAGTCCTAACAGTTGATATCAAAGGAAGTTTAGTATAAAACTTATAAACTAGATTTAGAAAATGTAGATTAGGGAACAAAACCCTAAGATAGTCTTTAAGGATAAACATATGAGAACATCCTGAAATTTTTTGTAAGGAATAGATTATGTGTATCTTTCTGGAAAATACATCTCTATCTAGATACTATAAGTGGATGTGGTTCTGACATAGATGTACTTAAGAGTGAAAATTCTGATAAGGAGTTTTGGGCTTGACCTGGGATATCCTGGTACATGGCAATGGGTCTTACTGTGCACCTAGTTTGACACTCCTTGGGGATATGCTTAAGATAATTCACATTTTCTTTACAATCCATTATGAAAGATTTAAATGTAATTTTTTCCTCAAAGAAACCATGTTTTTTATTATGAGATTAACTATGTATAGAATTTCAATTTGTGCTAAGTATTTTTCTACGTTGAGATTATACATTATGATTCATAACCTAATCTTGTGTATGCCATTATTTAGAAATGGTGCCTAGTGGAAGGAATGGAAACCGCATGAACGTGTGTGTCCCATGTAGGGATTTCCCTCCGATTCAAGATAATGATGTTGGCTCTGGTGTTGTGACTGGTGCTGAGCAACTTATAACTATATTGGGATAACTGAATCAGGTTATGAATAATAACCTTACCTGTATGGAGCATCCAGATCCACAACATGGAGGAGCTATGTTAGACCGCTTTATGAGACAACGACCTCTATCATTTAATAGGACAACAAACCCATTTGTATCGGAGCAATGGATAAGTTCATTAGAGAAGATATTTCTCGATTTAGGATGTAACAAAAGGGAGAAGGTTATCGTGGCAGTTTATCGACTATCGAGAGATGCGGATCAGTAGTGGTCTCTAATCCAAAACAAAAAGGAGGAAGAAATATAATAAATGGAATGGAGGGATTTTAAGGAAATATTCTTAGAAAAATACTTCCCTTGTGAACAGTGAGCAAATATGGAAAGATAATTTCTGAATTTGAGGCAAAAAGATGATGAGAATGTTGTAAAGTATGAAGCTAACTTCACAAGGTCAGCAAGACATGCCGCGAACTACATGTGTAATCCAAGGAGAAAGACTGATCGATTATTTGATGGTTTAAAACCAACAAAAATGATAAAATGAAAAAAACAAGATAAAGTTTACAATGACCAAATTAATAAAAAAACAAAATGAGATAATGAAAAATTAAATAATTTAAAACACTTGAGAAAAATATTCCAATCCAAATAAATTATTTCTAAAAGAATGAACACCCACAAATAAATAAATATATATATATATATACATATATGTATATGTATATAATAAAAAAATATCATATTTTATTTAATTTTAATGTATTTTAAAATATATATATACATATATATTAAAATCATGATTAAATGATTTAATTTATGCCACTCACCCTATTCACGTCTTTTCCCTTTTAACTCAGGGAGAATTTGTAAGGAAGGTTTGTACTTTGGTGATTGTAATATAGAGTAATTTTTTTATTAGTTTAAAAATATATATGTGTTATGAAATATTAACGTGTGGATGTCATAATGATAATGATGATGATGACTCATCGATTCCCAACAAAACTATTCATATTCCCAAACCTTTTGGTTTATCTAACCTTTGGAATTCAATTTGTTGGATTATATATTATAGGGATTAATGTCAACCATTGGACTGAATCCCATGAAATCTATATATGTGATGATATGTTAATGAAATGGTGATAACTCTTGGTCCCTATACATTTTATCTACTTCTCTTGTTTATTTTTTTGCATCGGTATTGTTTTCCATCATCACCATACAAATATTTGACATTACATTTCGTAAACAATGTGTTTCACCCATGACCGGTCTTACATTTTTGGTTTTGACATTCTTTGTGGTTTCAATCGGCATTCGATCGATTTCATAACATGTTATCAGCACGATCTTCTTTTCTGGATTACAAATTGTGATGATGTTGTCATCAATGTAAGATAATTATTACAAGAAAAACGTATGTCTCATCTTTTTTTCTAGACATCCCTCTTTTGGCATGCTTCTCTACATGCACATTGACTCCACTCATTTGAAGAGCTATATCAACAATTGAGTCTTATTTTCTATATCAAATTTATTCTTCCTATAGATAAAATCAAAAATATATGATCTTCTTAATCTTTTAATGTGATAAAAATATTGAACTCTTGAAGAGCTGTAATCACTTACAACTACCAAAATTATAGTTCATTCCCTGAAGTGAATGTGATTGATTAATAACAGATGTAATCGATGTCGAGATAAACATCATTCATCAAATAAAAGAATGAAGCAATGCCATTGAAAGTGGTTAAATGATTAATATCGTGTACTTGTCATACGTTGAAGCGTTTAAGTAAATTTTACTAATCATGTCATGAAAATGATGGCGATGTAATAAAATTTAATATCTCTTATCTGTTTATACACCCTGAAGGTGTCAAACTTGATTATGATGTTTAAATAATCATGACGGAGATGATATTTATTTTATTAATATACATACCTCAAAGTATAATGAAAATTTTGAACTGAATATTCATGATATTGTCTTGAAGACACTATAAAACCCGAAAAAATAGTTTAATTTCATTACCTAAAGTGAATGAGAATATTTATTAAAAAATATTTATTTTATTCCCCGAAGTGAATGAAAATATACATGATTTTATTTTAAATCAAGTTTGAGGTGAATATGATATTTTTTTGAATGATCATTGTGTTGTGTTTGTTTATAACAAATAATAATAATATAACCACCAGAAGTGATTTGATGACAATAAGTATTTAAAGAGAACAATGAATTTTAATAATGAATATGAAATAATGCATCAATGATGGATGATATGAAAATAGTGTCCTTTGACATTATATTAAAAGATATATTTGTTTATCAATTATTTCTCTTGTAGCAGCAATATCAAATAAATATATTATCATTTATCATGTACTTATGGATTATTAATATCATCTCATGTAATTCTTTTGATATTGTCCTCTGAAGAGGATGTTATTTTTCTTATAGTTCATAGATGAGATAACATAATTGCATAACCATTATAATCCAATATATTTTATGAAAATGAGTTTACCACTTGAAGTTGTTAAACAATAGCCATCATGATAAATAAAATTAGTAATTAATTCATTCCTCAATGTGAATGTAGTTTTAAATACTCTATTTCATTTCTTGGAGAGAATTAAATTATTTATGAAAAAATTTATATGATTTTTTCTACTCATACTTTAGAATTTTATCAAGAATATTTGAGAGTTGATGAAATTTGATCAAATGATTTCTCCTTCATCTGGTAAAGTGAATGTTGTTATAAAAAATATTCTATGAATTATAATTTTTTATGGCAATGAGGTGTGTGTTGTGAATCTAGAAGATTATTCAACATTGGTTCTTGCTACCACATTCACTAGCTTCAAAATGTGTGGGGGCTCCACTCCCAAGTAGTTGTTTTGTAAAATAATATTTGGGTCATAAGCTCTAAAATATACAATAATCTGTCTGGTGATGAGCCTAACCCGTTGTGATTATATTATGAATTCATCAACCGCTAAAAGTAGAAATTATGATGAAAAATATGAGTATGCACAATGGAAGATTATGAAGATCGTATATACATCGATCTTGAAGCAAAATCATTATAAATATTATTTTGATTAAATGATTCAAAATAACTCATATATGGGTAGGTATATGCTCATTTAAGTACATTTACCAGTAGAGAAAATTAATTAATGACTCTAGAAGAGATAAAATATTTCTATCTAGTAGTACAAATTCTCAATGCTTTGTTATATCTAAAGTCTTGATGAGATATATCAATGGTATTCTTGAAAACGAATATCATATGGAGACATTAGATAAAAGAGGTACCACAATATGTAACAATCATTCATAAAAAGTGATTATAAAGAATTTTTTATATACAATCGAGCCAATAATGGCAAACCATAATTTTACTGATCCCGACACTTTAAATATATGATATGATGGTTTAGGTCATCCAAGATCAATTATAATGAAAGATATTGATTTAGGTATACGTTGACAACATAGTAGACATCCATCAAGGGAGAGTGATAAATTTATTTAATGGATGAGTGTCTACTAGATTATCAATGAATTCATTCTCATTGTGATATTATGAATGCCCTCTATATAATAATTTACCACGAGTTACTGATTTTTAAGGTACCTATTATTGAGGTAAACTATTTATATCATTAGAAGCTATTTTGGAAATGAATTTCCCATATATTTATGAAGAACAAATTATGACGTATATATGGGCGTGTCCACCTGCAATGCGATCCATTTAAATATTATATGAAAGGTGCAACTACTAAATGGTCGTGTGTGTTATTAGTTGTTGGTGATTATACATTGCATGCTACATGTTGATTAAAATAAATTTTGAGCATCACATACTATACAAAATGGTCATGCATAACCACTGATAAGATGTTCACAACACTTACATGAATGTAAATTCTTAAAAATCAATAGTCTATTATAAACACCAGAAGTGTGGTTGAACAGATTATATAAAATCATTGTCCATCATGAGTAGGAATCGATAAATATATTTTCCCTTGGAGAGGAAAATGAATATATCAGCGACATTATATCTTTTTAGATATCTTCCTTGAAGTGGAACTGGTGCCAAAAAATATGAGACCTCATTCAATGTTGATGATAATATATCTGAATTTTTAAATGCTTTCAAAACTCACCAATGACAATGAATTTTTATATATGTCGACATCACAATAATTGGCTACAAGTATAAAAGGAACTTATGATATGTTCAACATATAAAGTTTTGGATTGATTATCCAGACTACCAAAACTATTGAATACTGACGATCTTGTTGTAAAAAATATTCTTCCTTATAAATTTGATTATTTGGATTATGTGTAGCTGATGTTTTCATTGTTTATCTATGTGATAACTATGAATCCTTGAAGGGTTCAAAATGCCTAAAGTATATTTCATGTAGCAATCTTAAGATATACCTGTATAATGAATAATGTGCAATTGATCATGTCATCACAAGGTTTGTATAAATTAGTGTTTTTCATTAATCTATATATTTTGGATAACATCAAAACTCTTGAAGAGTTTACAAAATCATTGACATGTTAGATTATATAATTACAAATAATATCCATGTATTTTGAATTAATCATCCAGGAGATGAAATCATAAAATTTGGGATGATTTTACATATTCATGAAAATACCTCTAACCATTAAATCTCTTGCTTCCAAAAGTGACGTGAGGGTTTGATAAAGAAATTACTTGTCCCATAAGGATTAAGATAAATGCACATTTTATTTATCCCTGAAGGATATGGACGGACGTGTGTATATGTACCTTGCAAGTAATAAGAAGTCATGTTGTGATGTAAGGTAATGTTATTCCTTATTCGTTGAAATCTAAATGGTATAAATTATTATTATTTGAAAATTCAAAATCGAATGTTTTTGTTATGAATTGATCATGGAATTTTTACGAGTTAAATGATATAGTGATGATCATTACAAGTGAGAGATGTAACTGTTGAACTCTTTTTTCCCTAGTCAAGTTTTTCTCGTCAGGTTTTCTCAATAAGGTTTTTAACAATGCAACACTATGGTGACTTTTATTGCACTCTTTTTACCTAATCAAGGGTTTTTCCTCTGAAGAGTTTTTTCCTGATGAGGTTTGTAATGAGGCATTTATACATCATAACACATATCTAAGAGAGTTATAAATTGTTATGGATATTTGTAATTAATAGTAACTATTGGTCTTCCCCATGAATCATAATTTTCAATGAGATCATTTATTATTATATATGATCTTTCTCCCATGTCTCGAAAACAAAATTAAATAATGATATTAATTGATCTTTTCCCCTTCATTTGGTTTTTTCTCACAATATTTTCTTAGTAAGGTTTTTAATGGGCACCATAACATGTAATTCAATTACTTTGACTTCACTTATTTCCCCATAAGGTTTTTTTAAGAGAAGATTATATAATATTTTATGAAATCATGACATTTAGGGGTGTTATAAAATATTAATGTGTGGATGTCATAATGATAATAATGACGATGACTCTTCGGTTCCCAACAAAACCTTTCATATGCCTAAACATTTTGATTTCTTTAACTTTTGAAATTTCACATCCGTTAGATCAAATTCCATGTACCCTGTATATACGGTGATATGTTAATGAAATAGTCATAACTTTTGACCCCCTATACATTGTCTCTACTTCTCCTTTGTATTTATTTGCATCAATATTGTTATTTATCATTACTATACAAATATTCAACATTATGTTTCGTAAACGACGTGTTTCGTCAACAATCAGTCTTACATTTCCGATTTCAAAAAATTTCGTGGTTTAAATCGACGGTTAATTGGTTTCATAACAATATGATAATTATTAAAATTTAATAAACTATGCATTAATATATTTTTGGAATGATTTATCTAAAAAACAATTTTCTAATTTTTTTTTACATCAAATTTTTCGAAAGTAAAACATTGAACCCGCGTCAACGCTCAGTCAAAATATCACTAACGACGCCTTAAAAATGAAAGTTGGAACTTTTGTTAAATGAATTAAAAAATAGTTTAGTTTTATGTAAATTTTTACATCATTAAATTTCCCAAAAAAGGGAAATAAATAAAAAAAGTAATAACGGCACGCCATCTCAAACACGAGAATTTGCCGAACACGCGCGCCAAACACCCAAATTGGCGAAGAAGCCTCCCTAACGGGGTCCCACGCCCACCATTCCCGACGCGCGCCTCCTCCGCCGTGAGGGTCACGTCACCGTTCCGTTCGTCCCCAAACCCATAAAATATACTTCGCTTACAGCTGAGGACAACAGAAGACCCTCGTCCCGCCGGTTGCGGGACCTGTCCCTCTCGCGCTTCTTTCCGGCGATTGTTCTGTTACATGATACGACCCCTCTCTTTCCCCTACGCCCCCTCGTCTCTGGGATTGATTCCGTTTCTTACATTGAAACTGTTGGTATATTCTTTGGGGCGACGACTGTATCCCCGGCAGTGTAGATCGATGGAGTAGCGAATGGGAAGGTGACAGGCAGCGAGGAGTTTGATCAGATGAGGTTGGTTTCGGGGAGGTGACGATGCACGCCTACAACCGCCTGCCCAGTAGCGGACATACCACACCCTCGCCGCCGCAGTCTCCCCACCGCTCCTCGCCAAGGTATCGGCAGGGCCGGTCAAGGTCCGGCAGGCTACCATTCCATCCCGCTCATGGTCAGGTTCGAAATTTCCCGCAGCGCGTCGCCTGGCTCTTCCTTTCCCTCCTCCTCCGCCGCCAGGCTATTTTTCTCTTCGCTCCCCTCATCTATATCTCCGGCATGCTCCTCTACATGGGTTCCGTCAAGTTCGACATCGTTCCCGTCATTAAGCACCGCCATGTCCCTGGCTCCGTCTACCGTGGTCCACTGCTCTACGCGAAGCTCCGACCCGAGATGGAATCCGACAATTCCACTGCTGACGCGGTTAGTTGAACTCGTGCTTGAGTTGGCTGTGCCCTACTTTGCCCCTCTTCTGCGTCTTGCTTTACCTCGGTGAGCGGGTTGCTGTTTTGAGGCAATGCACACTGCATTTCCCATTGCATGTGCTCCAGTCAGAGCATTGGGAGGTCTTGAGCTAGTATCTCAGCTGTCTGCAGTCGCGTTTGCTTATTTTGTATGCTGGAATTCAGATTATCACAATAAACCTTGTACTGATTAGCCAAAATGCCAACAAAATCCAATGGGTTTTTTTCTGCAATCTAGTTAAAAACCAGACTGAAATTCGTGGAACGAAATTCTTCTATCCATGGCCTTATTGAGCGGTTTTACTATTGTTTCTTGTTTTATTGGGGAAGGTTTATCATTCTGCCCGTGAACAGTGGAGGTCATTTTCATGTTCCTCTAGTGTTATGACATGCTACAAAATCTTCTGTAGATATCTACCATATGGAAACGCTCTAACAAGGCTGCTGATTGGAGACCATGCACAAACAAATCATCAGGAGGTATTTAATATTTCATTTGTTAATTTTGAACTTCAGTTAGTGCCTTTTATATGTTTCAATTTTTTTTTCTACTCTGGACCTGTCTGAATGTTTCTTTTTAATCAAATTTACTCATAGTTTACTTCTGATGCGTACTTGTCTTGACCGAGAAGAGTTGCGTGTTCTATCTGTTCCTTTAATGAAAGTTTGTTTCCATTGTTACTTAGGTTTACCAGATTCCAATGGTTATTTATTAGTGGAGGCAAATGGTGGCTTGAATCAGCAGAGAACATCGGTTGGTTTTTTTCTAATTTATGCACATATCTTTCTTCTGAAGCAATGTCAACGGTTGACATTTTTTTGTCCAGCAGGAAGGTTTTACATTCAACAAATTTATTCACTCTTGCTTTCACCTCATTGTTGATTGTCCAATGTAGATATGCAATGCAGTGGCTGTGGCAGGCTATCTAAATGCAACCCTTGTAATACCTAATTTTCATTATCATAGCATTTGGAAGGACCCTAGGTTTGTTTGTATGTTATCCTTCATTAATATTTTGTTTAAGATGTGTTTTCTAAAGTCGGATCACTTAAAGGATGTAGTTCTTTACCGGAATGGAATTTGATTTCGTTTATGCTGATCATTTCAAAAAGAATTTTCCCCTCAGAATGTCATAATCTCTGTCTTCCAGAGATCCTTCTTGTTTAAAATAATTTGCTGTCAGTACTAAAAAATCCTCCTTATGAGATCAAACTATCCATTATAATTACTTGTTGACTTTGATTTGCTCAATTTACATGTAATCCTCGTTGTGATTTTGCAGTCAAAACCTACTTTTTCGGTTTACTCCTCTCTATTATGTGTCATTTTCTAACTGATAGGGTTATGGGGATGGGTTGGCTTCCATCCATTTTTTTTCCTTTGAAGCTCTTCATTTCCCTTCTGTTGGCATGCCCCTCCCCACCCAAGGGCTCTGAGTAGGAACCCACTCAAACCATGAATTTGGTTGGTCCTGATTTAAAAATAAAAAATTGAAGTCTGGGTCAGCTATATTTAACATCCTCTACCCCAACTTGTATACACTGCAAGGAAATGCCTTACCCAACATAGCTAGGTGTTTGGTCTTTATGAGATCTTTAACAATTCTATGTGGTTTTCACTTATCCATTGTATGATTAAAGTATTTCAATCTCCTCTACTTAATTTAACAACATTTTTAACATGACATTTCACATATATTACTAAATTCTCTTTGTCAACTTTGCTATGCACTCAAACAGGGCTTTTCTCAAGGGCCACTTTTTAATCAAAATTTTATTCCCGGATCAAAGCTTTGTTTGGTGCTATAGTAGTATTTCACTGTTGTCAGATTGGCCCCAAACCAAGTGAAGATTTTTTTTTGTATCACGCATTTAATTTCCAGCCTTCCAATATGGGACTAGAATATCTCTCTTGAACCACCCAGGGGCTGAAACTTTAAATGTCACGGAATAATGCGCATTGTACATTTTTAAGTTTGGCTTAAACAACTATGGGGGGCTGTCGCCACCCTCGCGTGACCTTCTCCTTGCTCTGCCATTGTGCCGGACATTCCCTATAAACTCATCAGTTGTCAATGTTTGATTTTTTTCTTTTTTAAGAAGACACACCCACCCACCCACACACAATACCGATGAGCTACAAAATGCTTTGGTATGTTTATATATATATATATATCTGTGTGTGTGTGCGCGCGTGCGCGCGCGTACGTGCGTGCATGTATAATAGATTTTTACCATGGGTTCTACTTTTGCAGCAAATTCAGTGATATTTATGATAAAGAGTATTTTATAAATACTTTGCAACATGATGTGTTGGTTGTTGATAAAGTTCCTGAGTTCTTGATGGAACGTTTTGGCAACAACATGAGCAATGTTTACAACTTTAGGATCAAAGCACTGGCATCCATTCAGTACTATGTGGATGCAGTTCTCCCCAGGCTGCTTGAGGAGCAGTGAGTTAAAATTATTAATGTTTATTACATTCAAGTTTTGTTGGTTTTACCTTTTTTACCAACAGTTGTGATTAATGTGTATACTGAATATTAAAGGTTTGTGCACCCCTTTGAGGAGCAGTGGTTTTGCATTCATTATTATTTTTATTGTCTTCCTGGATTTATCCTAGATATGTATTTTGTATTCAATTTATTGTATAAGAGGCTAAAACATTATTTTTATGATCCATCAAACTATATAACTGTTAATTGAAATGATTTAAAGGAAAAACACTTTGTTGTGTTATATTTGTATTTTTTCAATGTTAGTGATTTCTGCTCATATTAATGAACTGAGGATGGTTTCCTTATCCACGGAAAAGGAAAACAAGACATCAAGGAATGTTTTCTGATTTCCAGATTTGGTTTATATTTTCAGGGTCATACGGATCTCGCCTTTTGCAAATAGGTTGTCTTTTGATGCTCCGCCCGCTGTTCAGAAGCTCAGATGCTTGGCAAATTATGAAGCATTAAGGTTCTCAAACCCTATTTTGACCCTGGGTGAAGCTTTGGTTGCGGAGATGAAAGAACGGAGTGTCAATAATCAAGGGAAATACGTTTCTGTACACCTTCGGTTTGAAGAGGTATGTTTGGATTGTTTTTAGGTTCCTCTTCTTTTTTGATTTACATTCTTTAATTGAGGCTAGAGGTGGCGATTTGGGTTTACCGGTTGAGTTCATGTTAGATTGGCTGTCCTATGAACCCATGACCTATTTAATTAAATGGATTGACCTGACACAATCTATTTATGAAGGGGTCAACCCTAACCTGACCCGCCAACTTGTTTAATTTTAAATATATAACATGGACTGCATCATGACATGTTCAACTAGTTAATATAATATAAACTCAATGACTTGACCAAATTGAATTTTGCCATTTAGACTAAAAATAACTTAATATATCTATGTTGCAACTTGACCCTTAAATCATTTAAAATAAATAATGTGTTATAAACATATTGAATTATTTCAAACTAAGTTGATTATAAGAATAAAATACATTGTAAAATTTGTAGAAGTAAAAAAGAGGTAGACCCGAATCCCAAAGGTCCTTTCTAAAGGAGTCCTTGAGGTTCTTTTATAATGAATATTAAATACCACATCGGACTTGTGTGGGATGCAGACTCCAACACTCCTCCTTAAACTAGGTGTATTTAGTTTGGACTCATAAAGAAAAGAGACCAAAGCAACGACAATACAAAGCAAACAAGACATGTTGCAAACACTCCCCTTCAAGTTGGACATACCCAGTTTGATTATAAAACAAGACGAAATAAAAAGAAACAATCGACGATCGTAGCTCCCCCTCAAGATCGCAGCCCCCCCTCGGATGGAAGAAGATGTCGCGGATGCAGCAGAGGAACCACACAGACTGGGCCGGTTGACGGAACGCCGGGAAAACCGCACTAGCGGGGCCAGTCGATGATACGCTGGGAAAGCCGCACTAGTATCGGGAAAGCTGCACTTGCAGGGCCGGCGATGGGAGGCGGTGATTCCGTAGAGTCGTTGCGGGATCTGGTGGCGCCAAAGAGCCCAGATCCAAGGCGGTTGAGGTGGTGCGCCACGGTGGAGGAAGTGCGAGGGCATGCGGGCGAATAGGGGAGACAACGCTCTAGATCTGGAAGGAGCGTGCAGAAATGGTTCTGTCGGGAAAGGGAGCCGACTATCAGGAGAGCAGCACAGGAGGAGGGAGCAGCGGTTGGGGAGGCGCACGCGTAGCAGGAGGCGAGGCCGCTGGAGGTGGATGGGAGGGAGAGCCTCAGATGGGGTGGGTGCCGCTGGAGTGCCGCGTGCGGGAGAAATGCGGGAGGCGGGCGCCGCAAGAGAGCCGCGTGCGAGAGAGGTGCCGCTGGGGAGAAACACGGCGGGAAGAGGTCCCGCGGGCAGGAGGAGAGCCGTCGGGAGGTGCGCCGGGCGACGTTGGAGGTGCACCGAGTGGGAGGCGCCGCGACGGGAGGCGGGATGGGAATCGCGACGGGAGGGAGGCCGACGGGACAGCGGCGGGCCGAGCGGCGCTTGAGACACCAGGGAGGGATCCGCCGAGAGTCCGACGCAGGAGTTGCCGTCGAGTGAGAGCCGCCGCACTAGGAGCCATGCAAGGAGGTGGGAGCCGCGCGAGGATGGCGGGGCCGTCGCGCACAGCAGAGAGGGGACGCCAGGGAAGGAGGCGTCGGGATGCCGTGGGAGAGATGAAGGGAGGCGGGGCCGGGGAGGTCCGTCGCACAGGGGCGGAGGCCGACTGCTGGCAGGGGGGGCGACGGGAGATACCTATGGCTCGCTGGCCATGGAGGCCCTCCCCCTGGGGAGTAACGATGGGAAACCTTAGATGGAGGAAAATAAAATGGGATGGTTCAGGATTAATTTCTCTCTGGTACCATGTAGAAGTAAAAAAGAGGTAGACCTAAATCCCCAAGGTCCTCTCTAAAGGAGACCTTGAGTTTCTTTTATAATGAATAGTAAAGACCACATCAGACCACAAATCCGATGTGCGATGCACACTCCAACAATTATTATATTTTTAATATTTTATATTATCATTATATTTTTACACAGGTCCAGTGGGTCAGAAATGTTCAATCTGAATCCAACTTGAATATTATTTGTTTTTGATTACTCAGCCTGATTAGAACCATAACCCATTAATGCCCGACCCAAACTCATTTAACTCGTGCTGCGTTCAAAATTGCCATCTCTCATCGAGACTGTTTAATGATGTTACCTTTTTTTTTTTTGAAAACCCTATTTTTTCCTTGGCAGGATATGGTTGCCTTCTCGTGCTGCGAATACGACGGTGGTCAAAAAGAAAAAGATGTCATGGTTGCCGCAAGAGAAAGAGGCTGGCGAGGAAAGTTCACTAAACGCGGCCGTATTATTAATCCGGGTGCAATCAGGATTAATGGGAAATGCCCCCTCACTCCTTTGGAGGTATTAGCTTAATTTCTATTGCCTATTAGGTTAAAAAAAAAAAGAGAAATACAAGACTTGAAATAAACAAGAAATACAATATTTAAACTACAGTGAAAAGGGGAACAGTATAGACCGATTCAAATACAACCAATTTAGACACCCATACCCTAGATACTCAATTACATTGATTTGTTAAATAAAACATTCTTAATTATGAGCTTGTGAACGTGATCAGGTGGGATTGATGCTTCGAGGGATGGGTTTTGATAAAAGCACATCCATCTACTTGGCATCTGGGCAGATATACGATTCCGAGAGACACATGGCTCCATTGCTGGAGATGTTCCCACTCTTACAAACCAAAGAGACTCTAGCATCTTATGAGGAACTCCTTCCTTTTATGGTACCGATGTTTTATATTTATCAATCCTTTTCTGATTCTCTGAAAAATTAGTCGTTGCTGACTAGAGTTATTGCCTGCAGAACTATTCTTCCAGGATGGCTGCCATAGACTACACCGTTTGTCTGCACAGTGAAGTGTTTGTAACCACGCAAGGTGGGAACTTCCCTCATTTTCTCATGGGCCATCGAAGATACTATTACGGCGGACACTTGAAGACGGTCAAGCCGGATAAACGCAAGCTGGTGCTATTGTTTGACAATTTAGATATCGGGTAATAATGATAATCATCCATGACTCATGGCTGTTAGAAGTTGCCCTAACCTCTCATTCTGTCCAGATGGAAATCCTTCAAACGTCAAATGCTGAACATGCGGTTGCACAGCGATGCCAAGGGGGTTGTGCTTAAAAGGCCGAGCGATTCTATATACACTTTCCCGAGTCCGGATTGCATGTGCAGGGCTAACAAATCAGATGATTCCAGATCCGTGTGATTTGATTCTTTGATTACTTTGTTCTCCTGGAAGAGCATGGCTGTTGATTTTTCGGCCCCATCGTTCTCGGGGTTACGGGAGGGGAAATTGCATCTGTTTTTTGCACACGATGCCGGAAAGGAATGTTGCCATTGCGGGCCGGAGGTTTAGGTGTAGCTAACAAGGCGTGACATGACACAGAATTCTTGTGCTTCTCTTTGTACATCATTTCAATTTTGATCTCCATTTTGTAGTCTTCAACAGAGGATTTGCCTGTGTACAGTCAGCACCCACATGGGTATTTAATTTTTAGTTTTGTCTGGGTGGAAGTGCACAATTATATTTGAGTTGAATCAAATATATCTTAACCCGTCTAAAATAGAGCGCCCCTCAGAAATTCCACATACATAATACCATAAATACATGATATACGTATGAATTTATACCAAAGGATTTTACTAGAATGAAGGAAGAATTATACTAGTATCTTTATGGCCTAGCGAAGGGAGTTGGTCAAACATTATTAATAGTACATGAAATGAATAGTACTACAATGGATTAGAAGCATATGTAAGTAAGAAACTAAAATTAAAATGGGCTTCTTATAGAAGAAATATAAGAATATAATATAGAGAGAAACCACTTAGAACTTGAAAAAGAACTCATTAAAATGTTAGTAGCCTCTTGAAGAGAGACTCGAGGGAAGAATGATAGGACAGCCGTGATCAAGCGTTTTTTAGTGAGGAGTGCTGAGTGGATAGAGTCCTATTTATAGTGAAATTTGGAGAATAATTTAATAATTGTTGATTTTAGCCCTTGAAATCTAATATTAAAATATTCACATTTTTTTTTTGACAAAAACAACATATTTAAATATCAGCTGCAACCAAATTACAATGCTCCGGGCGGGGGGGTGGGGAGAGAACCAGCAAGTAGCCCCTCGACATCTCTTTGTGGATGCCACTAATGAGTTGCACGATGAGCCTCTCTCCCAACAAAAGAAAAGACACAAGAGAAGAGGAACAAAAGATATTTCATTAAAAAAACTATGTTTTATTTACTGTCAAACCCTTACAAAACTGAAATCCGCCACTTGGAATAAACTATACACAATAAAGAATCAAAAATAGTGTTTTAATGAAATAAAATATGTTTTATGTTTTAAAAATTACATTATGGTTGATAAGTTGAGTATAATATTTAAAAATAAATTTTTAACCAATAATACATATTTAAGTCACATAAAAGATAATTTTAATTTTTTTCATCACTTTTTACACCATAATACCACTATACAATATACCGTATTTTAATATTCAACCCAAAATTTGACTATTTTTGAAATTATCAAAATTTCACAATTTCCTAATTTCAGCGTGCTAATTCTCATTTTGATATCAATTTTATTAAAATTCATCTCTCTATGAAATATTTAATTATTAAATAAATACTCAAAGAAAATAGTTTCAAGTGTAATAAATGTTACTCAAAATGACTAAATTACTATTCTAATAGTCACATTACTTTTATAACAACTACCTTATTCATTTTCAACAGTCGTGTAATAAACATACAACCCAAATAAATTCCTATAAATTTTCTCAATTCTACTCATAATTCTCATTCTCAAGTTTATTTTCATTATACAAAATATACATTCCATGGTTTATATTGTTTTCCCCATGTGTCGTGCTTTTTATGGTTTTAATATATTTGATGGAGACTATGATCTAGGAGAATTATATCTTCCAATCATGATATATATTTGTATTTCTCATAATGGTTATGATGAATATTCATATTTTATCCGTGCCTTTATTTAATGTAATAATGACATGACACTTATGTTATATTTGTTTTTATGATGTTTCTCTATACCTAGGTTCTTTGCTTCAAAAAGGAAAAAAATCTATTTAATTTTGACACACAAATTGTTGTGTTTTAGTGGAGGCAACAATTGTCTAAATATATCAGAAATTAACCACCAAAACTCTTTCCCACACGATCCAACCATTCATTTGAATTGAATAAAACATAAATGAAGAACATACCTCTTCTTTCCAATGTGAAGTTGAACTTATGAAGTTCTTTTACACAAGCTTAAGAGAGATCTCTTAGTAGAAATCAAAAGACTCCTACCTCTAAAGTTATCTATGAGTTGAGTTAACCACTTAACGCTTAAGAAGGATTTCTCACTCTCACGGCTCAACCTTCCATTAATTGTTTAATGTTTAAAAAATTAATACGAACATTTGAAACTTCTTAAAAATCATTCAATGATGTTAAAATTGATACATGATAGCTTATGTGGAAGTAATGACCGAGTAGTGTGTCATCACATAACACATACACTTCAATGCACTAAAAAACGATGTAGTGACCTTTACCACCACATGGTCTTCAACACAAACCATAACGTGGTAACCTTTATCACACTGTGGTTTTGCTTTAGGAAACATTCCTTTCAATCTCTCACATGCTCTAAAGCCTAATAGACTTTTATGCACTTTCACCCTATATTACACTATATATAACAACTTATAAAACCATAACAAAAAATCCTTTTAGATATCCTCCAAAAATCCTTTTGGAGATGCTATCATCATGCTCTCATCATTTTGTACAAATATTTTGTTACAAAACATAGCCTAATTCACACAACCATAGTGTGTGACCCCACAAGCCTTTATAGGGTTTAAAACAATTACGAATTCTCTAATCCATAATTTCAAGAAAGGAGCAGAGTCTAGAAAAGTGTCAATTCTACTCAAGCTACAAAGGGATCTGGCGTAATCTCTATTAAACACATGTACCTTCATACCTATGTCCATTAGATTTATCGCATAAATCATACATAATCATATAATCCCTTTGTCTAAGACATCAAGTGACAATGAGATATGAAATATGTCAATCTCATATAGCCTCTCATACACTATCGATTGTTTGAGTAAAGACTGAATAAGACAAATGAACACATCTGATATCATTCATCATAGTAAATGAGTACATCACATGTCATTCAACTAAATAGATAAGCACATCACATGTCACTTATCTAGGTATGACAATGAACTTCCTTGGTCTTTCTCAATTGAGGACCCAAATGTCATACCTATCATACAGAAGGAAAAATATGACATTGACTAATAAAAACCTACCACATGATAAAAAACACACCCAACCACTATTTGATTAGATCATCCTCAAGGTTGGAATAATTAAGGTATCAAAGTATGAAGGTTCACATGCAAGATTACTAATTAACCTTAAGAAACAATGATTAATATAAAACAAACACCCTTAATATACTAATGATATAATGCATGGCATTCTATGTAGTATGCACAATGGGTCATCCAAAACAAAAAACTCATTTTATACCTCATGAGTGAAAGTCAACATCTCTATATAAGCCCCAACTCATGCTAATCGTTACATGTCATCATCACCCATAAATTTCTACGACGACCATCAATTAGGGATAACTCAAATTCATATTTTGAGGGGTTAATTATCATTTCATTCCATGAAATATACATCCCACATGAATGGATAATAAAGTAGAGATGCCTTTTGTACAACATGATAGATTTTATATATTCCTAAACTCTGTTAAGAATATTAACAAAACCATACACAAGCATTAATATTTACCATATCCAATATGAAAAGACCCAAAAGTCCTTATGTTTAATGCATTTTTTGTTCTTGTTAAACATGCTACGTCTCTATGTAACATCTATTACATCACTATGCAACACCTACTATATCACTACATAGCCATCTAATAAAATCTTCCCATTAAATTCCTTTAGTGAGATAACATCTATGAAGAATGATTGTTTGAATAATGGAGAGATTAAGAATCATAATCCTTATGTTCAACAATTAAACATTATATTCACACTTATTTTATTCACAACAACTAATATTATGATGCTAATAACCTATATTGTTTCAGAAAATTAGAACTCTTATAAGATTCATATTATCATAACATTTAAACCTTTATATTCAAAATTTTCTTTGAGATCATTTGGTCACAAATTTAAATATAAATATTTAT
The DNA here is from genome assembly GCA_963277665.1 of Viscum album. Taxonomy (NCBI): domain Eukaryota; kingdom Viridiplantae; phylum Streptophyta; class Magnoliopsida; order Santalales; family Viscaceae; genus Viscum; species Viscum album. Next base: position 793,407,219 of record OY728121.1, read on the forward strand.
GTTAAGATCTTTCTTTACCAATATATCCTAAATAAATTTAGAATGTAAAGTGACTTTCACTTTGAATTACACTGGTATAATGTTTTTTTTATATTTTGATCTTCTCTATGTTCAATCATACTCCCACTAGCCTCGTAGAAATTATATTTTCCCAAAAATATAATTCTAAGATATGAAATCACTTTTGTGCAAAGAAAATAACACCGATTTTATTTATAGGAATATTTAACAAATTTTTTTTAGCAACCATATATCATATGAAAATTTATGTTTCTTAGAGAAATATCCTTGAAAAGAAAAACTTATTTATTAAAATATACCATTCATGGGTGGTAAGAAATCTTTCCCTCATATTTTAATAAATAACTTTTTTAAAACATTTTTATCCCTTATAAAACTCATTTTTTCCTTTTATTTTCAAACAATGTTATAAAGTGGATCAAATTATAAACCATGTGTAACAAAACCATTATCACATTGATTGATAATAACCATTTTTTAAAAATAAAATTATTTTATATTATAAGATAAAATGAGATGAAAATAAACATAAAAGTTTATAATTTCAAAATCCCATAATATTGAAGTAATTCTTTGCATTATATATCTATATAGTAGTAATCCTTACAACTTTAATAATGAAAACTTCAAACCTCTTTGATTATTTCATTAATTTTAAACTTCTATAAATATTCAAAATAGTTTTTAATGTATAGTTGGTATCATAAACCCTTCAAAATTGAAGAATTGATTTCTATAACATTAATACCTGAGGTGGACTCTCCATGAAGTTTCTTATACCCCTTCAGGTATTTTAGGAAATTATGTCTCTAATTTTTAGGCTTTCCATAATGGAAACACTCCCTGCTTCTTGACACCTCCTTTAGGTTTCAATGACATAGGATGACTATTGAACCATCCAATAACTTAATTATTCCAAATTATACCTTTACTAATTTATATTCTCATCACAATACTAGAGATTAAACCTCCCATTTCCCACTGCACTATCCTTAACATATCAAGGATATGGGTAAACTTTTATTAAACCCATTCATATTGTAGTTCAAATTGAATCGATGAACACTTTTTTGGAAATGATCTTAGAATGAAATATATAACTAGATCCAGTCTTAAAGGAGACCCTATCCTCTCTACATCTTGATATACCCAATCATATTGAGCACATGAGTAGATACTAAAGATACTTTGGTTATTTTTCATCTAAAAAACATTTTTGAAACCTCATAAATCTCATGATTTACTTGTTCTACTTTTAGGTTTATCTATCATCTTAAACACATCCATATTATCATGTTTATTTTTAAACATAGGTTCCATGGATACAAGCATTAGAGTAAATCAATCAAGAGAATATTTTTTTATGCTTCAAGTAAGAATCTAGATCCACTCATTGAGAAACATTACCAGTTGACTGATCAGGAAAGCGTTTCTCTAATACATAATTTTTTTATTGATTAAGAACTATTAATAAGTTTCTAATCCATTATAAGAAATATCTTTCATTAAAACTTTTTTCATTTTCCCAAATTGATCCTAAAGATAAGTTTGGTGATGATGCATTTTTTATTTACAAAAGATTTTTTTATCAGATGAGTATCATGTTTTACAATTATTTAACAAGGAATTTTATTAAATATTCTCCCACAAAAATGGTTACCCATTTTAATATGAATTATATTTTTTATATGGTCAAGATCTATATTTCACTATGCTTCAGTTTATATTTAGAATTTCTCTCACTGCATATATATTTAGGTAGACAATCATGTTAATCACATTACATATGAATCTTGGATTATTAAGTGCATTTGTTTGACCAAATACATTATAGGGATTACCCCAAATCAATTCCTTTAGTATCCTAACTTTTAGGGTTTTCTAGATAAGTGTAACTTAAATATCACATTTGGTATAGGCACCCAATCCTATTTGGGTTACCACTTTATCAACTTACAAAAAATAATCCTTGAACACCTAATCATATTAGGGTCCCTAGTACCGAACAATCAAAGTCTTGATGAGTGTTCACTTGGGAAGGAATCTAACACTTAGTATTTTAAGGGGTTATTTAATATTTCCCAATAATATCTCATTTATTCCCTTCATGTATGCATGATTATAATGATTTAGTTTTGTATCCTATACCTTTAAAAAATTTATGTGTTCTAAACATATTAATGCATAACACATTATATAAATAATGATTTGTGTTACCAAAAAACAAAATCTAATTATATTTACACATATACAAATGTATCTCATGTATAAGGTACATGAAACCCTTTCATGTAAAGGTTTAAAAGTATACAAAACCAAATTCACACAAGTGAAAGTATAGTGTGACTAGTAGCTAACCCCCACTTTTCTAGATAGATCGCAAGATCCAAGATTAGCAAGAAGTATTACCCAAAGTCTCACTATCCATAGACCAATACTTAAGAGAGACCTTAATTCCAATAAAATCCCATCACCAAATTTGTATAAATAATGACAAACCTTTACTATTGAGTACATAACCCCAAATTTTTTTTATAGTTTTGGTTGAATGTAACTAAATCTTATATCATTCCAAGAATTTATCTCTTTATATGCACGATATAAAATTTATAAGAAACAATTTAAACTAAAGTATACATTCATTCATAATATAAAAAGTTTATATTTATGAATAATAAAAAACTTTGGAATACTGAATAAATGAACACTTTATAAATTTATAAATGATATATGAATTTAAAAACATTTCATAAGTAAAAAACTATAAACAATTTATACTTAAGATATAATTTTATGGAAATTCTATAACATATAAATATAAACACTTTATATTTATATTAAAAATGTGAAAACTATATTTTATGTAGAGAGGATTACAAACTGAAAACAACACACACCCAAACACCCTAGTGGGTCAAGCCTTATACCTCCCCATAAGGAATGAAAAGAACCCACTGGACCTATTTTATTACATATTTACAGCTTGAAGTCCTGAGTTCTTAATAGCCTAAAGGCCCAATTGAATGTGGCTCAAAGGCCCCCAAAGGAGATGTCCTGAAGGCCCAAACAAGCATCTTTCATCATGTTGTGTCACCAGTCTTATGCCACACCACCCCTATTAGTAGTCATATTTTATTATTCACATTTAATATATATGAATTCATTCATACTAAAATTGAAGTGACTAGGAAATTGATGCTCCAATGAGGGGGAGGGGGAGGAACACAAATTTTTTAAAAGGTTCAGCTCCTTCTTGTAAATTCTACTCCTTTCCATATTTGGTTAGTCTCCCCAATCAAAAATTATTCAATATAAGCACAAGTGATTAAAAAGATTCATGAATGTGCATAACATCACACTATGCCTTTCCAAAGTCACACTAGATTATGCGACTTCACACTGAAGATACAATGAAGTGAAAATAGAATGAGAAAGTTCACTCTAGATTCCCAGTTTCTTAAGAAATATATGATGTATATCTTCCTACATGTGCCTTAAAAATATTCAAAAATATTTTTCTCACTTAATGAATAATTTTATGTTGATATAATTCTTAATGTCTTTTAAAAAATCAGTTCATTGAATGCCTAGGCATCAACAAGTTTTCTCTTCTCTAAGATCTGGTTTCATACATGATTTTTCTCTTAGTATTTCGATACCCAACTCTATCCTCATACTGCTTGCTATATTTGGGTAAACAAAAAATGACTGAATTAATTTAATTCAGAAAACCAAATTTAGCTCAACATTATAGATGATTCCCATAATAGTTTGGTTTAATGGGATCCACAATGCAGTTTCTTAATCACCTTTTCATGTGGGCATATGCCCACAATCATGGAATATTTTCTCCCTCATTTAACTGTTGTCTACAGTACATTTCCACAAATACCCTTATTTAATTTTCACCTAATTTTATCTAATAAAATAAAAACCACTCAAGAAAATTCTTCAGATTCAAATTTCTTTGAAAATAATTCAAAAATTAATTTATTTATGAATTCCACAAATACCTATTATATCACAAAGTTTTTGTGATGTTTTAATCATTAAAGACCATTTTAAGCATTAATTGATTTTTTTTTCACTTCAAAATATTAAATTCTGAAAATCCATTATTTTACTCAGCAAGATTCTCAAATTAAGGAAAAAATCATATGAATTCTACAAATAACTTATAAACAGAGTCCACTAACTCATATGTGGATTAATTTTATCACATATGACTTGTAAGAAACATGAAATCACTCGTACACAACATCAGATGATATATATGTAGATATTAATGATTCGTACACAATCCAAATATGACTCATACAATATTTTACTTTGTGTTGAAATGAATCATATGTATATTTCAAGGATATATATATAAAATTAATTTTCCTCAAAATAATACATACATAGAGTCTAGACGACTCATATTCAATGATAGGAGCTTGGAGACTTTTCTATTTTCTAATGAGAACTCACAAATTCCATATTTCTTCAAGTAATATTAGAACCACATCAAATCACTTCAGGGATATTAAAATCATCTAAAAAACATTACAAATAAATTCATTAACACATTAACATCCTATAATGATTCTAAATATCCATTGAAAACAAATACAACCTATCAAAAAAATCCATGAGGCACTTCAATCCCCCCATTTGGATTTATTGTAAACTCTATTCAACTCTTTTAGTTTCCAAAGTCTCAAATCTCATGAGAATCATAAAATCACAATATATATCTTATGAGAAGTGTCTTATAAAACACTACTAGACAAGGTAATTATTTTGATAGAATTTTATCCCTTGGTGACAAGAAATTGTGACCAAGTGACTTACAAGAACCCCCCCTCAATCCACATATCCACTTCTCTCTTCTATACATCATCCTTATTTAATATTATCCATAACATCAGATTTAAAATAAATGAACACTCTGTTGGAGTTGGTGCCTTAGAAACTAAATTATTTGTACTTTATGATAAACCTGTATTCATTGGATGGATATTAATAAACTTATTATCACATCATGATTGTTCTTCTGCATGACATAGTATGTGATAATTTCATAAGAATAGTTATTGCACTAAAAGGTAATAGTGGATCCCTACTACGATGAGAACCCAAAAGTTCCATGACACTATTCTTGAATATATGTTCTATGGTCGGATGATATAATTTTAAGGGACATAAATGATACAGGCTATCAAGGGTGGGGACTCATGAAACTTTGAGGCACCGTCTCATGGTGTGCACCCTTAGTAATATCCAGGAGGATATTATGAGAACAAGACCCGCCAGTAGGAAATCCATATTCATAAGTGTCATTGGATGTTCCTATCTGCGGACGTGTGTATTGGTCCTTATACTTTAATATTATTATTAATGGGTATTATGACTCATGAACTTAAATGTATTGATGAAAACCATGATGACATATGTTCTCGGTGAGGTAGTATATGTTGGGTGCGTCACAAGTAATACTGCATTAATGAATAATGTGAGAAAGGATTTTTCACTTCTATAGAAGTAGACATCTCAGGCCCTTTGATGGAAATGATATAGCCTAAATAAATCCATGACCATGGTGTTCTCTAGGCAAGTTCAATTCTAAGAAGTTAAAGAATGAGAAATTGAGTACATGGGTTGATGACACTTTCATGTAACCCGCTTGGTTAGAGATATCATGACAAAGGGATTATATTACACGGTAAGCATTCACATGGGGTGACATGTCATTGCGATATCAAATTCTTTCTCTTGGGTACCTTGACCCATTTTTAGATAGTAATCTTGGACTTTAAGCAAGCCCTCCTAATGCCAATGAGAAAGAATCCTAGAGGGTCACTCACTAAGTATATCCAGTATCTCAGTTAAATAATTTATTTATTTAACAAGATGAATAAATATTATTCTCGGTTGTGGTTTAATAATTATTTAAGTATGCTTGATCGCATTTATTTATTCACTAGTTATTCGAGAGAATATATTACAGATGAAATATTTATTTATCAGAAAATAATGTAGTTATATTTATTTAATAAATAAATATTCATTATTAAAAGCCCGGTAAACATTGAGAAGGATTGGAGGACCAAGTTATGCGTCCATTGAGAAATAATATTAAATATTATTTGGTTAAATAATATTTAAATATAACATACAAGTTAAGCACATGTCATGGAAATAATATCATTAATATTATTATTTGACATGGGGTTTCATATAGAATAATAAATTAAGTAATGAAACTTGTTCTAATTATTTATTATTACCGAGTGAATTAAATTTCCCATTATTTTATTATTCTCTAAATTAGCCAAGGGGTCATTCCACCAGAAAACCAATCGTTGTGTGCACAATATCCTTGGAGAAAATATCTTAAGCCTAGAGAACTCTTCCCTATCCAAGAACGATCTCAATAACGAGAGAGATCCTCCTCCATCGAATCTAGGATAATGCTTTGGAAGTGATTCTCAAGGTGATCAAAGGTGGAAAGGGTCTTCCACGTTAGCACCCGAAGAGTCCTTTGGAAACATCTGGAGATATGTGGAGCATGTATGGATCACCGCTAGAGGATTCCTATCCTTGGATTCTACATCGCAATGAAGCCACACCTCAGACCCATGGTCAAACACATCAACGAATAAAGAATCACCTTGGAGGTAATTCTTTAATTTAATAAAATTAATTATAAACAAAATATTTTGATCCTCTCTTCTCAGTTCTAGGTTATCTCCGTTTTCTTTTATCTTTGATTAAATTTCATGGATACTTGCATTTATCATTGTATTGATCTTGGATTAATCATCGATCATGGAAAATTTCAAGGTTGGGTACACACCCATCCCGCACTTCCACTGTGCTTGGAACCTACACACTTTTCTTTTGAAAATAAACCCCCTTATGATAAATAGTTGTGTCACTAGACCTCCCACTTTGACAACATAATCCAAAGCCCTATGGGGGTGGTTTGTGACATACCTTCAAGTGAGAGGAGAGAAATGAACATGTAATTTCAAACTTAATTTATAAAACCTATCTCTTATTAAAGATTTAGTAAATATATCTACAATATGATTTATATTTGAAACATATTCCAGCTTGATATCTCTATTTGATGCCATTAATTTAATGAAATGATATCTAGTGTCTATATTATTGGATTTTGACTACTGTATAGGATTCTTGGACAAATCTATTACACTTTGATTATCATAGAGTATTTTTAGTGTCCTATCAATATCAATCTTTAAATATGCCAGCTGTACCTACATACATAAAACCTATATACATGTATGTATATCATCCATATATATTTCCTTAGTCATGCTATGTGTCACTATTTTTTCTTCTTCTTTTCTTACTATACCAAATCAAAAAACCCTCACCAAAGAATAAATTCCCACCTGAATTTGATCTTCTATTAGTGCAATCACCTAGCCAATCAACATACTTAAATACTAACAAGGAAAGATCAACATTGTTCCTATACAATAACCTATAGTTTAGTGTGTCTTACACATATCTCAAAATCCTTTTTACTAAAAGTATATGTGTCTCCCTTTGGTTTCTCTAAAATCTAGCACATAGAGTCACTGCATAAGTAATACCAGGACTTGAAGCTATTATACACTATAAACATCCAATGAATCTTCTAAACTTATTTTGATCATCCTTTCTTCCATCCTCATCTTTGAAAAATTTTATTCCAGCTGAAATGGGAGTTCAAAATTCGCTTAAATTTACAATTCCAATCCTTTTAAACAAATATCTAACATATTTTTCTTGGGATAAAAATATGTAATCAATTTTTTACTCAATCTAAAGTCTTAAAAAGTATGTCATTTCACATAGCATGGACATTTAAAAGTGCATTTTTATTTTCTCCATGAATTCCCCACAAAGGCACTCTTTTTCCTTGGAAAATATTATTTCATCAACATATATTATGACAATCATGGTACCTATAGAAATATCCCTTATATACAAATTATTGTTAAATTTACATTGTCTGAAATCTATCCATTTAAGGATGCCATATAATTTTGAGTACCGGGTTTTGGGATTCTATTTTAAGTTATAAAAAGCCCTTTTGAGTCTACACTCTATGCTTCCATTAGAATCAATAAGGAAACCATATGGCTATTCAATGAAAACTTCTTTATAATCAACATTAATAAATGATGATTTCACATCCATTTGACAGAATTAATAATTTTTGTGTGCAACCACTATGAAAAACATTCTAATTGTTTCCAACTTTGCTACTAGAGAAAAGGTTTATTAAAAATCAATGCTTTCTATTTGATATTATCCCTTATATACTATCCTATCCTTGATTCTTAGAACTTCACCTTTCTCATTCAGTTTGTTTCTAAAACCCCAGTTGATGCCAATCAATTTTTTTTGGACTTGGCAAAAACTCCCAAGTGGAGTCTTTCTCAATTTGGCCTAGTTAACCATTAATATATTTTATCCAATATTCATGTTCAATATCTCAAACTATAGATTTTAGTTTAACCTATGAGATAAGAGTAGTTTGATTTTATATTATAAGTCTTATTTTTATTTGTATAAGATCTTTTTGACTGCTAATGATATTTTCTATTTTAACATGACTTTTCAACCTATGAAACTATTTTCTATCACTTTTAGAAACATCATCTTTATCAATGCTATGTATTGAATCAATATTAACAATATTTGGTTCAATTTTATCTTCCTTTTTAACTTGTTGGTATGAAATCTATCTTTCATATACTTCAAAAATTTGAAAATATGCTTCAAGTATTTGACCTGACGTGCATTGGTTTTCAGTAATTTTGACATCAAAACAATCCAACAACTTTTACAAACTCTTGTTCCAACACCTGTACCCACTTTCATCAGATAAGTACCCCATAAATAGTTATTCATATTCTTTATCTTCAAACTCTACCATATTTTTACTTTTGATCTTTACTAAGTGTGTACTACCAAATACATTGAAGAAATTAAAAGTTGTATTATTCTTTTCCCATATTTAAAACAAAGTAAAATGTGTCTCATGTCTCAAAATACATCTATTTTGAATGTGTATAGTAGTATACACAACTTCTCTCCAAAATATTTTTATATTTTGACTTCAGCTAGCATTATCCTTCCCATCTCAGTAATAATTATATTCTTCTTCTCAGTAAAACCATTTTACTAGGGGGTATATGGAATGATGGATTGATACTTTATTCCATGTTTAATAATACAAATTTCAAATAAATAATATGTATATACCTTTCTATTATTAGATCTCAATTTCTTGATGTAAGACCCCAAATATTTTTCAACTTATCTTATAAACATTTTGAAAATATCAAAAACTTATGAATTATACTTTATGAACATCACATTGGTCATTAAAGTGAAATAATCTATAAATGTAATGAAATAAATATCACCTCTTACATAATTTTTTCTCATAGGACCAAATAAATCAGTGTGAATGAGTTCTAGTGGTTTAGTAAAAAAAATGGATAATTTTTTTGTTATTATGAGTCATCTTTCCTTTTTGATAGGTTCCAAAAATATTATCAATTTCTATTTTTATCTTTAGAATATTTATTAAAACCTCATACTTTTGAATTTTTCTCATGCTTCTTTGGGAAAGATGACTAATCCTTCTATGCCATATCATATTCTCATCTTTTTCACCTAGATAATATGAATTGGTTGGATCACCAATTACAATTTTATTTCTATTTATTATTTTTTCCTCGAGATATGATCCTTCCACCCTTTAATATTTTAATGATATATGCATATTTATTGAAAAAAACTCACACCCATCATCATATAGATGGATGAAACTTAAAAGATTATGGTTTAACCCATCTATATACAAAAAATAATTTGATTTCAAATTCTGAGTTTCTATCTCTGATGAGTCGACACCCTTGATTTTCAAAGAACAATCATTGTAAAAAGTGACTACCCCCCTTTATGATTCTTGATACTCTTTAGAATATTAGTGCCACCAGTCATGAGGGAAGGACAACCACTATAAATAATCCATTACTTGGTTCTTCTACTATATTTTAATACAATCTCAACTATACACACCTTTTCTTCCTTGACCTTTTAAATTCCCTTCCCTTTCTCACCACATGGAATATTTCTAGGAAATATTTTCTTGCAATTTTCTATATAATATCCCTAATAATCACACCTAAAATAGATTTAATAAAGGCACTAAAAAATGTTTTGTGTTGGAATATTAGAGACATTTCTAGTCACAACTTTCCTTCTTTGAAAATTTGATCTCATCTCCTCTAAAAAACCCCCCCTAGATTCATGTCTCTTTCTAGGAAGTGACATATTATATCAACATGTGTAGTACTTGTGACCAAAAACTACACAACACAAACAATAAACTTAAAATATAAAACTTCTAGAATTATAAAACTCCTATATGAAAAATATCTATCTAAATTTAAGATTTTTCTGCACTAATTGCGTCTGAAATTGATTTTGTTTGGGAGTAGATGAGATTTTTTGAGTCCTTTATTTCTTCTATTGATATGGGTGAATGTTTATCCTTATTTTTCTTAGTACGAACTTGACCAAATTTTTAGTTTGAACCTGAACTGTTAGTTAATGTAGAATTATAAGAAGATTTATCAGGTATAGATTTAACATAGTTTCTTGTGAAAGTTCCCTCAACCACTTTAGAGTATTTAACTTTGATTTAAATAGAATTTTTGAAGTAATTTTTTATCATGTTCAACTAATTATCATCTTCAAGACACTTGGATTATGTCTTAAATAATTCTTCTTCTTTTAGAATAATTCCTTCTTTAAAGTCCTTTATTATTTTTTCATGTTTGAAAACTTTCAAATTGAACTTATTGATTTCATTAATGTGGGTTTCTTCTTTATTAAAAAGTTTACTCTTTTAATCAGTCATATTATTATTTTATTTCACGAGTTATCACTTTTATTTCTTGATCTTGGTATTCTAATCAAGACAAGATTCTAGTTCATATTTCAACATGTGTTCCATCATAGTTGGGTTTGATTCATCTTACTCATTTCTAGAGGTATCAAATCATTTTTAAACTCGAGCCATGAAATATGTAAATTTCTCCCTATATTCACCTTACAATTTAATATTACATAAGAGGTCATATTACTCCACTTTTCTCATAATATTTTTTTTCTCTTAGTTCTAAGAAATATCTTCTTACTTACTACACCTTTATATGTTTCTTTTTATATTTTACCCTACTTATTTCATTAAGTCCATCTTATTCAGATTCAAAATATTCAACCTTATTCTTTGGACGGTTTATAAAAAAATGTCCAATTTTATTGCATTTGAAGCATCTAGGTGTAAGTTTACCTTTTTCATTTCCTTTTACCTTATTAAAATTAATCAAAATAAGAGTAATGATTCTTTAATAATATTCACATAATTTTTAATTATCATATTAAATTGATCCTGTAACATCATTATTTACTTTGATTTTCATCTTCCTTGTAGCCTCAAAATATAATTTATATTTGATCTCCTTTTGGAAGTATGATATATTTATTATTTCATAAGAAATTAAAATTTTATGTAATTAATCAAGAGAAAGATCCTATTTTTCTTCAAGAGCTAATATCTTAAGATCAAAACTTTCCAAAAAATTCTTTATAATCTTCTTTACTATTATAGAATCTTCTAGTTTTCACCAAATCCCCAGATATTACATCAATTTTATTAACCCTTGTAAATTAGTCATAAATATTTTATTCCCCATCCATCTTTATGTCTTTAAATAAACTTCTACAAATTTATAATTTAGACTCCCTAACTTTCACATTACCTTTATAGATACTTTTTAATTTATCCCATAATTCCTTGGCAGTGTAAAGTCCCATGAATTTTATGTAATTTTTTTTGAAAAAGACATACAAATTGTATTATGATATTTTCCATCTACCTCTATATTTCTTTTACTAGAAAATGAAATTGGAGAATCCTTTTCAATGGGTGGAAACTTTACAACCAATATATATCTAACTTCCAAGAAAAGAGATAAAATATAGGGTAAAATCCTATTATTCCAACTATGATAGTTATTTCCATAAAATATAGGAACACCCATACTATTAATATAATTCATATTATACATTATCACAACTTGATTAGATCTTATAGAGGTATTGTGATTTGATACCTGTTGAAGTGCCTAGGAAAGTGATGATCCAATGATGGAGGGGGGGGAGATGAATTAGTGAATTTTTTTTTTATGATTTATTAAATTTTAAATCAATATATATTAATTGTTAAGATCTGATCCAATCAAAAATAAATTCTCAGCCTCACTCACACATGCAGAAAAATAAAGATCAAGGAAATTTTTTTTATGAAGTTCTGCTCATTCTTAGAATGATTAATCCTTACCGTTATTCATTAATCTCCCCAATAATTTATTTTTCACTATAAGAAAAAGTGATTAAAAATAATATATTATGTGAATAACATTACACTATTCTTTTCCAGATTCACAATATACTATGAAACTTCACAATTCAAATACAATGAAGTTAAAATATAATGATAAAAATAACTCTCGATTCTAAGTTTATTAAGAAACAGATGATGTAGATTTTCCTCAATGAGCCTTCAAAATATAAAAAATAGATTGACAAATTAATGTAGAATCTAATTTTGAATTTATTATAAATATTTTTCTCAAAATTAATTCACTGAATACTCAGGAATCAAAAAGTTTTCTCTTATTCACCAAGCCCTGCTTTTAAAATTTGTTTTTCTATCAATATTTTGATACCCAATTCTATCATAGGACTACTACCCATATATGAAAAAACTAAAAATTTATGAATTAATTTAATTCAAAAAAACAAACTATAGCTCAATAATCTATAATATTCTCATAAAAATTGATATAATGGGATCCTCAGTTCATTTACTCAATAAACTTTTCACGTGGGTACATTCCCATGATCAAGAATATTGTATCCCTCATTTAACCGCTATCTCTAAAACATTTACACAAATACCATTATTCAATTTTCACCTTATTTAATTTTATAAAATAAAAAACTCAATAAAATTCTTCAAATTTGAAATTATTTTAAAATAATTCACAAATGAATTTATTTATGAATTCCAAAAATACCCATTTTATTCATTCCACTCAAATAACTTCAGTTATCATATTTTTTAGTTGGATCATGATAGGAAGTACTATATAAAAGAAAAAAACTCAATAACTAATCATTTTTAACTTTCATACTCTTTAAAACTTAGCTATAATCACTACATGATCTATTGAAATACATTTCTTAAACTTAAGAATAACACAACATTGTCAAAATAAATTTAAATATTTATTATCTGGAGTTTTAAATTTCACATACTTAGTTTTTCACCTTGATTACCATGTAGATTGTTAAACATTGCATTAAACTAATAATATCATCATTTTGAATGAATCACAATGTTTTTGTGATGTTTTAATAATTGAAGATCATTAAAAGCATTTATTGATTTAATTTCTCACTTTATAATATTAAATTTTGGAAATCCATAATTTTCACCCACCATGATTCTCAAATTAAGGAATGAGTCATATGGAGTCTAAAGATGAATCATAAAAAGTCTAATGAATTGTACACAAATGATTTTTTTCATAGTTGACTCCTATGAAACATGAAATCATTAATACACAACATCAGATGTCACATACGTAGATAGAAATGACTCATATGAAGTCCAAACATGAATCATATAGTCTTTGAATTTTTAATGAAATTAATCATAAAAATATTTCAATTATACATACACATAATGAATTTACCTCAAAATAATATATACATAGATTCTATATGACTCATACATAGTTCTAGGATCTCATGGTCTTTTCCATTTTCCATCCAGAACTCAAAAATTCTAGATTTCTTAAAATAATCTCTAAGACACATAAAATCAATTTAGGGATATTCAAATCATCTAAAAAACATTCCAAATAGATTCATCAACACATTAGTATTCTATAATTATTCTCAAGCTTAGTTAAAAACAAATACAAACCATCAAGAAAACCATGGGGTACTTAAAAAATATGTGATTTTATAATAAATAAAAATCATTTATATTACTTAACATATGAAAAATTCATATTAATAATGTAAATGAGATAAATTATTTTAAAATAATATATTTTATACTTACTTAAACTATTTATTACATCCTAAAAAACCATTTTTCTAGGTTTAAATAAAATTCTAAAGTATGGAATTTGATATGAATAATTCATATTATAATTTAAGAAAATTTCATAAAAAAATATAAAATATTTTATATTTTTCCTTATATTATAATTTATAAACACTTTATAAATTAATAAACCATGTAAATATACTTTAAAACTATATCACATCCACAAACAATTTTGATACGATCTAAATCCCCCTTCAGGCCTGCACTGGTGATTTTTTTTGAGAATTTACGAAAAATAATTTTGCTTCATAAATAATAAAATCACATCATGTTTCTTTATTAACCATATAAAAATTATTCACATATGATAAAAATTGATAAATAAACCATTATTTTTTTCTTCTGAAGAAACTATTTTAGGAATAGCCTTCAAAAGTCTTTCTTTTGAACCATGCCATGGTTTTGTACAACCGGGCCATGGGTTTTCCATATGAAAATATTATTCCTATATAGACCATTTTCTTTTTTATTAGAAATATAATGTGAAGATGTATATTTTACAATGATATATTTTTCATAAACATTTTCCATGTAATTCTTTTTGAAACCATGATGTGATTTTCTAAATTCAATATAAACTATAGAATTATTCATATACCATGGTATGGTTTGATGAATTTTCATAATCCATGACTATTTTTCTATATACTAAACCATGGTCTTAGAAAAATTAATTTTATATATATTCTTCATCTATCAAATCTTTAATCCAAATGAAATGGAAGTCAATCTGATATTCCCACTAGGTATTAGTTGAAACAATACTTATCCAAACATAATGAAAATTAACAACCAATACAAGATCAAAAAACTCATTTTAATTGAATAAAACATAAATAGAGAATATGCCTATTATTTATTGTGTTAATATAAAACTTACAAGTTATTTTACATGATCTTGTGGGATTTCTCTTAGTGTTAATAAAAAGACTACCACCTTCAAAGGTATCTGTGTATTGAGTGATTATCCCAATTCTTTAGATGATTTTCTCTCATTCCCATGGAATTATAAAACCTTAGAGTTGAAAAGTTGAGATAAACAAGGGAAATAATTTAAGTAGTTTTTAGAGTGATCAAATCACTATGTTCTTCAATAATTATACCCAATTTATATGGATTAAACCACTTTATATAGGCCTCTAAGGGCAATCCCTGACGGATATTCACTAAATGAGGTGATTCATATCTTATGACTCACTAGAATCATATGGTATGATATGCATGAGATGTATATGAAAACATTATATATGTATATATCATAAATGAGGCATGGTATTCCTGTTTTAATCATATCGCATCATATGATATGTATTATGAGACTATTGTATATGATGTCGTATGCATACAACTCACATCCTTATGCGGTTTATTCAGTTTCTAATCCATGAGATAGATTATTTATGGAAATAACATCATTCATTTAATGAGTTCAATGAAGAACTACCAATGGGATATAATGCATGGGTTCCACGAAATGGCACCCAATGTGTTTGATATGGCTGGTTCTATTCATTAAATAAAGAGCATTGATGATTCTTATAAAAGGATTATTTGCTTTCCTATTGGAGACTTCCAGATGCATGCGATATAGCCAAATCTATCTCTTTCTATTGAAGAATAGTTAGTCATAAGGTGAAGGTGGTAAAACCCCTTACATGAATCGAGTTCCTTAAGATATGATCAGGTATCTAAAGGTTGGTGGGTCACCTATAGTGGTAGGAGACTTTAGTTTGATTCTCCTTGATATTCATCAAGTGTACTCCATGGAAGAATAAGATAGAGGTCACAACTACTACATTCTAGGTATTATATTATTTTTAAAACTATATTCACAATTATACATGAATATATATTGGGAGTTATATGTTTTTTTTTTCATTTCCATAGATCACAGGATGATCCCATAAAACACATTAGTGTTATTAAATCCTTACTCTTTAAAGATTTATCATGTATATTTTACTTGTTTTTCTGAATAATTACAAATCATAAAACATTTTTTATCACATAGTATAACTTGATACATTAAATTCATCTATTTTTATCATTCATAAAATATTTTCAACTATGATGTATCATACAATATGAGATATCATAGCATACGATATAATCCCATTTTTTTTGAAAAATAGGGGATCATAGCGTAATTACACTATCCAATGAATCATAATATATAATAGAGGTATTATTATTCAACTAGTAATATTTAGTGATACAATCATGGAATACAATTGAAGATATATCATAGAATATTATTGACACATAGGTCTTCCACTCTCTAATATCATTTGTGTTTTATGACAAATAATATGATTATAATTCATAAAATATGACATGGATAAAAAATTATTATTTTTTATATTTTGATAAATTTGATTATAATTTGTAAATTATTTATAAATTATAAGTGTTAGGCATTATAAAATGGGATTATTCTTTCTTAAATAAAATATAAAAAATTCATATTTGTTTCTCATGTTTTAAAAATAAATAAAGTGTTTATATATTTTTTATTCCTTTATGATATTCATGTTTATAAATTTTTCATAGAATGTGAATAATTTGAATGCTTAAATTTATATAATAAACTTATTCTAGGAGATAGATCCCTTTATTACATTCTAGGTGTGATATCAAAAGTTTTATTTTTCATCTACCTTGATCTTAGTTTATTTTTAGAGTTATGAGCTTGAGAATAGTTTTTAAATATAATTGTTTATTATTAGGTTTTAAATATGTCATAAATTGAATTCTCTCTTTTGTAAAGTCTCCTTGGGGAGAGGGACTTGGGGTCAGATTACCCACCAACTTGGAAGTATTATTCTTTGTTCTAGAAAGGTGAGGGGTTATCAATCTGTCACTTCGATCTTCCTCATGTAGAGATTGTAAATCTCATATAACTCCATGGATTTAAATTAAGAGTTAATATACCTTATGCATGATATGTATTTGGGTATGTATGAATGTTTTTGGATTCTATTTTTGAGGGAGTAACACAAAATTTTGGGTTTTGTAAAAAATTACGCATTAATGTGGTGTGAACATATTAATCTAGTTGATGAAATAGGGTTTCCAGAACTAAATTGTTGAAAGTATTCACACACAAAAATAAATAAAAACATGAGATAATAACTTTTACATGAGAGGAAATGGTTTTAATATGCATGTAATTTATATTAAATTGGTGATAATTTTAAAATAAAATATCTTAAATTCCAAGTGTGATATTCCTTTTAAAGCATCACATGTCAAGTCCTTGATCATTCAAACGAGTAGGTTTTTCCAAAGTAGGATGACCATGGATTATCATATATAAGTCATGGTGGAAATAGATAACCATAAAATTTAGGTAACCAAACCCCATTTTGAGCTTTGGGTGTCACTTAGCTGGGAAACTCTAAGAGTTATAATATTAGAGAAATAGAGTTGAGTTTTTCCATACGATGGATATGATAAAATAGTTTTCTAATCAACTATATAAGAGTAATAATTACTATTACTAGGTTGGTTACCTACCTAAATAAATAAATAGTTATAGTAATTCCAAAGAAAACTCATTACTTAGTGAAATATGGGTCTTGGCTCATTAAATAGGTATAATGTAAGGGGTCATCATTTTTAGTGGGATTACTTTCATTAAATGTCCTTGATGAAAATATATAAAACATTATACTCACCCATATATATATATATATATATTATATTATGGTTTATTTCATGATAATAATATTGAGATAACTTATGGGTATGACCTATAGAACATTTCTAAATTGGTATATGAAGGTGATAAGTGTTATCAAAGAAAAAAAGAATCTCTAGCATCTAAATGTAAATGTTATTGAGGTTAATTTCACTCCCTCTAATTCATGGTTATTGGATACCGAGTGTGTGTCATATATTTGTGATAAAAAAACATAGTCCCAGATATAGTCATGAATTGAAAAAGGGTGAAATAGATCTTTATGTCGGTAATGGAGCCCGAGTTGCTGCATTAGAGGATGACACTAATGATCTAAATTTACTAAGTGTACTAATTATATATTTGGATAAATATTGTTATGTTCTTGTCATAAATATAAATTTTATTTCAGTATATTATTTGGAATAGAAGGGATTCTCATTCAAAATTAAGGACAAGAGTTGTTCTATACATATGAATGATATGTTTTATGGAATTTGGAATATGATAAATAGTTTATACATTATATATATGGATAATCCTATTTATAAAATTCATAATAAGAAGGTCATGGTTCGTTATAATTCCAAATATATTTGACATTGTATCCTTGGGAGCATACATGAGAAATGCATCCAAAGAATCTATAGATATGGAGTGTTGGAACCATTTTATTACAAATCATTTGAGAATTTTGAATCTTTTTTATTAGGAAATATGACCAAAGTAACTTTTAGTGGAAAAGATAAAATGGTTAATGGAATCTTGGATCTCACACATAGTGATATATGTAGACTAATGAGCATTCAATAAGGTTTTAGTTTTAGGCACCTCATTACATTTACCAATGACTTTAGTTGGAATGAATATGTGCTTCTAATGAGAAAAAAGCATGAAATTTTTGAAAAGTTTAACGTGTTTCAGAACAAAGTAAAAATCAACTAGAAAAGAGTATTAAGATTATCCGATCAAAGGTGAATACTTAATCTAGGAATTCACTAAACATATGATGGATTTTGGAATAGTTCCATAAATCACTCCACCTATAAAACCATAGTCTAATGGTGTGTTTGAGAGAAGGAATAAAACCTTGTTAGACATGGTTTGATCGATGACGAGTTAGTATGATAATCCTATTACATTATGGAGTAATACTCTAGATATTGCTACATTTTTAATAAACTAAATTCCATATAAAGCATTCATAAAGACACCATATAAGATATAGAAAGGGAAATTTCCCATTATGTATTTTATAAAGATTTGGGGATGTGAAGAATTTATATGGAAATTTAATTCTAATAAGCTGGACTCCAAATATGAAAAATGCTTATTCATGGGTTATACCAAGGAAACTAAGGGATATTATTTATATAATTATATTGAGTATAAAGTGTTTGTGGCCTAATTTTCTATATTCTTTGAGAAGGAATTTATCGATCGAGGAGTCAATGGGAGTAAAGTTGAACTTAAAGAAGTTCAATACTACTAAAAAGGAATTATTACTGAGATGGAGGTCAATATGGTTCCATAAATAGTTATAGAAGAAGAACCAACTCAAGATACACAACCATGAAGGTCTAGTAGGATTTTTCAAGAGATCATGAGATATGTATTTCTCATAGCTAATGACGATGAGGTAATGTTCATAGATGGTGAACCTACCAATAACCATAAGTCCATTAAGAGTTCTAATTTTGAGAAATAGTTAAAAAAATGGAATTTGAAATGGACTCTATGTACACTAACCAAGTGTGGAATTTAGTAGATACACCTGAAGGGGTGAGGACCATAGGGTGAAAGTGGGGTTTGTATAATAAAACTAACATGGATGATAGATATATTACTTAAAAAGTGTTCCTAGTGGGAAAAGGTTATAATAAAATTAATGTTATCAACTATAAATATAAAATTTCACCTATTATGATGATAAATTATATTCAGAAATTGATTTCCATAACATCTTACTTTGATTATGAGATATATCAAATTGATGTCAAAACCACTCTCCTTAATGAAAATTTATTCAAGGATGTGTATATAATATAACACAAATGTTTTGAAGTTACAATTGATATTTCTAAGGTATGAAATCTATAATGGTCCATTTGATTGAAGTAAGCTTCTTAGAGTTGGAATAACTAGTTTTATAATGAAATCAAAGAGTTTAGTTTCTTTAAAAACTTGGATGATTTTGTGTATAAAAGTTAATTAGTATGAGTGTTGTAGTATTTATGATATTTTATATGGATAATATACTACTAACTAGAAATGAAATCCTGACACTTTAGTATATAAATATGTGGTTGGGTAAATTCTTCTCAATGAAAGACACAGGTGAAGTATCTTACATACTAGATATGAAGATCTATATAGATATATATAATAATAATCTTATACTTAGTCATGACACATAAATTGGTAAATTTATAAAGAGTTTTATCATTTATAACTCCAAAAGGGGTCTTTAACAGTATAACATGGAATGAATCTTAGGAAGTTTTAGGATCCTTATAAGGAATTATAAAGGATGTATATAATTTTCTATGCGTCTACTATAGGCTCTATCATGTATTCCAAGTTGTATACTAAAATCGATGTTTCCTATATTCTAATAATTACTTCTAGATACCAATATAATCCTAGTGAGAGTCACTAGATTACCATGAATAACATTCTTAAGTACTTAGAAGTACTAAGGATATGTTATTTATCTTTAGAGGAGATAATGGGTTTTGCATAAAGGGTTACATAAGCTAAAGTTTCCAATTTGATATAAATGATATGAAATATCAATATGGTTTCATGCTTTAGATGAATAGTAGGGATATTAGTTGGAAGAGTTCCAATAAAGACACTATAGTGGACTCAATAATAGAATTAGAGTACATTACTACATAATATTCTATAAAGAAAGCTGTTTGAATCATAAAGTTCATCTATGAACTAGAGGAAGTTCTTAACATCAAGGGAAATACTGAACTCTATTATAACACCCCGACCCTAGAATCTCAGAGCCGGTGCATTACTTATTACATTAGCATGATTAAAAGTAATGAAATCCAAAAGGAATGATCAGTTTAGTAGTCTTGAAGAAACTAGATACATAAATGTAACTCATATTACATTGGGAAAGGTAACAAAATACAATACATAACAAAAACTGATAAACTGCATCCATGAAAACTCAATAAATGGTCTCCTCTTCATAACCTATTGAAGGTAAAAAAATTAAAGGAGTGAGATAAAATGATAGTTAAGGGTTAAAAATATAAAAATCATGAATCAACAGTAATTAAATCATAATAAAATTGGCATAGTCAATATGGCATGGTGAATAAATGAAAAACACATGCCATTAATGAACTGATAATGAAACTACATCCATAGATTTTGTCATAGTGAAAACCTAATGGATAGTAATAAATAAAAATGAATAAAGAGAATTCTTGTTAATTGGAAATCATGTATCTGGAACATGATACCACTATACCATCGAAATGGTTTAAGTATGTGGGTAGATACCCGTCTGAATCTGTTTTGGAAACAAACTTGAAGGGTTTGTCGCCAACTGATTTGTCTCATGATACCTGTCGATGCATAAGGGGGATATAGTGGGCCCCAACCATCACTTAAAGTAAAAATAATTCTTTATAAATAGATTTAATACAAGTAAAATATGCCTTCTCAATATTCGTATAGAGTAGAGGATACAGATTCATCAATATTTCCATAGTTAAAACAACATTCCAAATAAACACTATATATAAAAGGGTATACGGCTTAAGACAATAATCATATACATGAAACCAGAATATGGATATATAATATATTTACAATTTCAAATGGAAAATTATCCCAAAGGGTCAGTAAGTACACCACATAAGAATGATTAGGTGTAAAATACCAAGTAAATCACAATGAAATGGAAACTGAAACAATGTCCCTTACAACATTGTAATCAATCGAGTTAATAATCATAAATTGAATCACTAAATACCATGATTATAAATATAATCATGATATTATATATCAAATGGAATTAAACATACACCACACACAAGAAATAAGTGGCGAACAATGGAAATATCATGGAAATAAAAGTGAGACGAGAAACCCCTTACCTTATGTCCGAATGTGTTCTTAGATTGATCCTAATGACCTGAATAATAAAATTTATATTCATTAATTAATAATTCCAGAACCTACTCTAAATTTATTTTATTTATTATAACCTTATTAGGTTCATTCATGGACTTTTTTATGGGTTTAAGAGGTTCAATTTTATTATTTTGGGATCATTTTCTTCCTTGGTTTTCATGATCAGTTTACTTGTATTTATGAATGAAAGTTTTTTTGAAATGTGGTTAAACATACAGAATTGTTAATATATATTATTGTTTAAATTATAGAGATATAAATTATCCTATAATTATTATTATTTATATAACATGATGATGACTCATTAGATAAAAGTTAACGATACACGCTTGGATTAACTTGGTGGTTTTGTGCATAATGAACTTGTTTTGTATTATTATTTTATATTATGAGTGTGTAAGGATTAAAGAAAATTAAATAAGATGAAATAAATATATTATGATCTCTTTCAACCATAAAAATGGTTTTATGACCTGAATTGAATATGGTAATAGAAATTGAAAACCTGTTGTCCTTGAATGTAATAAATTGACACATCTCGGACAATGTTTTCATTTTTAGTATAAGAGGAGGGGGAAAAGAGAGATGATGATATAATATTACATTAGAATAATAAAATAAAGTTCATGTAAGGTAATGGAATTATCATATCATTTGTATGATGGAATATGAGAATATAGCAACAAAATAATGGAAATTGTAAAAAAAATTGAAAGAAAAAGGAAGAGAGGTTCACCTCTTAAGTGCCCCTCCTTGAGAATCTCCTTAAGGCCTTTGTTTTTTGTCCTTTTGGTGAGACCAGTAGGTATTGTATGTGGGGTGGGGGCTTGTAAATTTTATTTAGAATAACTTAGGTAAGTCTCAAAGCTTGAGTGGTGTGGGAGGAATAGGGGGTGAGGGGTGGTTTATATAGTGGAAGGGAGGAGGGTTTTCTTAATATTTTAATCATTAGTTTATTATTTTTCCATAAACAAGAAATAGTGATGATTACATGACTAAAAAAAGTAATAATTTCATGTGAGTTTGAATGAATGTCAATTTACATCATCCATGACTCAATCAGGATGCATAAATTCATTTATTTAACATATTTCATAAATTAGCAAATTTTACCATTCACAAAAAATTCAAGTATTTCAGAAAAATACAAAAAATTCACCCTAACCATTTTTTGATGTGTATAATCCAAAAATGAACTCCATTTTTCAAAAATAATTTTATAAATATGATAAATATAATTTTTAATTAAAATCATTATTTAATCAAAAAATAATAACACTTAAAATATTCATCTTCATTTTTAAAGTGCCTAAATTTATTTATAATTTCATGGGTAAGGTTACCATTAATAAGGGTCATATTAATATTCATAAGGGTAAGTTACTATTCATAAGGGTAAGTTACTATTCACAAAAAATTAAGTTGATTCTATCAGACTCCAAATATTACCCTGATCGCAACCGTGTATGTCTATTTTTCAAAATTCAAAACACAGAAGTGGAAAATTTAAGTTTAATGGCTGGGTTATGAATTTCTCCTATAAATAACCAAGTGTTATTTCATAGAGACTCAATGATTCATGAAAAATAGGCTATCTAATGAATATAAAGTATTTAAGAGAAACATACCATAAAATGTTTGGGGTGTTATATTTTTCCCACCTTTAGAAATTTCATCCTCGAAATTTTTCATGTATAAATACCTTTAAAAAGATGTGGGTGGTTCTTATTCATAACATTCTATGGTTACCACATTGATTCCTCCATTTTATGGTTTCTCCAAAGAACCTTTACTAGCTGATTTTTCAGATTTCTCAATATCTTCTCCCTTATGTCAAGAATCTTGATTGGTTCCTCATAGTATGAAAAATCAGGTTCCAGCTGTATTTCTTCGTAGGTGTGTACATTCCTTGGGTCTGACATGTATTTATTTAACAATGACATGTGGAACACATTATGAACTTTGGAGAGACTTGGTGTCATTGCTAAATGGTAAGCTACAGCTCCAATTCTTTCCCAAATTTCGAACAGTCTGATGTACCTAGGGATAAGTTTCCCTTTTTTACTGAACCTTTAGACACCCTTACATGGAGATACTTTTAGAAATACATGATCTCCTTATTGAAATTCAAAATCCTTTCTATGGTTGTTAGCATAACTCTTTTTCCTACTTTGGGCTGTTTTAATATGGGATTGAATTCTTTTTACCTTTGTAGTTGTCTCTTTGGTATGTTCTAGGACTATAAGTTTCCTCTCACCATCTTCATCCCAACATGTTGGAGTTAAACACCTTTTACCATATAATGATTAACATGGCTCCATTTGAATTCTATAATGGAAACTATTATTTTAGGAAAATTACACCAAAGGAAAGTATTGATCCCACATACCTTGAAAGTCAAGAGTGCATGATCTCAACATGTCTTCCAGCATTTGAATAGTCCTTTCAGACTATCCATCAGTTTGGGGGTGATAAGTAGTACTCATATGAAGCTCAGTATCCAAAGCCTTCTAGATACTTTTCTAGAATTTTGATGTAAATTAGGGATATCAATCATAAAAAATTGATATAGGTGTACCGTGAAGTCTTACAACTTCATTAATATAAAGTCTTTCCAGGCGCTCAAGTGGTAAATCCTCTCTTAAAGCAAGTAAGTGTGCTAATTTTGTGATACGATCAACAATTACCCATATTTCATCATTTATTCTAGGTGTCCTTGGTAGTCCAGTGAAAAAATCCATCGTAATTTCATCCCACTTCCACATAGGAATAGGTAGAGGTTGCATTACCCCTTTAGGATTTTGTCTCTCAGCCTTCACTTGTTGAAAATCTTGACACCTTGATACACAATCAACAATTTCTAATTTTATGTTATCCCACCAAAAGTGTTCCTTCAGATCTTTATACATCTTAGTGCTACAAGGGTGTATAGAGAAATTTGATCTATGACAATCATCTAATAGTTCCCTTTTTATCTCAAGTGTTTATGGAACATATAACCTCTTCCCAAATTTCATAACTCCATCCACATACACAAAGTCTTCCAATATTCCATCATTAAAAACTTTAATTTTCTTTCTTAGATTCTCATCATCAGATTGAGAGATTTTTATCTTATCTAGTAAATATGTTTTAACAATTATTTGAAAGAGGGAATATGTTTCCCTTTCCATAAGAATTACCATATCCATCTTTAGTAGATCTATGAATATAATATCTCTCTCAATCCTAATTTGGGTCAGAAGTCCATGATCTTTCCTACTTAATGCATATGTCACCTTATTTTCCTTTCCTGGGAGGTAGTGTATTGAAAAATCATAATATTTGAGTAACTCGAACCATCTTCTTTGCCTCATGTTGAGTTATTTATGTGTAAAAATGTATTTCAAACTCTTTTGATCTGTATATATCTCACATCTTTCATCGTAGAGATAATGTATCCATATTTTCAGAACAAAGATTATGACTGCTAACTCAAGATCATGAGTTGGATAATTTTTCTCATGAGTCTTTAACTGTCTTGATGCATAACCAACAACTTTATCATTTTTCATAAGGACGTAACCCAGTCCATTCTTTGATGCATCACTGTATATCACAAATCCATCATTTCCAGATGGAAGAGTCAAAATTTGAGTATTGAACAATATTATTTTCAATTCTTAAAAAAATTATGTACATTATTTCATCCATACAAACTTAACCCCTTTATGTGTGAGCTTGATTAGTGGGTTATATATTAGGAAAAAATTCTGAACGAAACACCAATAGTAACGTACTAAACCAATCAAACTACGTACCTCAGTTTTGTTCATTAGCATGGCCCATTATTGTATTGCCTTTGTATTCATAGGATCAACTAAGATTACATCCTTAGAGAAAATATGTCCAAGAAAATAAACCGATTGAATCCAAAATTATCACTTTCTAAACTTCCTATATAATTAATTTCTTCTAAGAGTTTTCAGAATAATCCGTAAGTGATTCTCATGGCCTTCGTAGCTTTTGAAGTATACCAGGATATCATCGATAAATACCACAATAAAGTCATCAAGATATTCCTTAAAAACTCTATTAATTAGATCCATGAAAATAGAGGGTGCATTAGTCAATCCAAAAGGCATTACTATAAACTCGTAATGCCCATACCTGGTTCGAAATGTTGTCTTTGGAATATCTTCCTTCCTCACACACAACTGATGATATCTAGATCGAAGGTCAATCTTCCAAAAATATTGGGCTCCATGAAGTTTATAAAATAAATCATCAATGAGTGGTAAATGATACTTGTTTTTTATTGTAATAGCATTGATTTACCTATAATCAATGCATATCCTCATGGATCCATATTTCTTCTTGATAAAGAGGATAGGGGCTCCCCATGGAGAAATACTAGGCCGAATAAATCATTTTTCACTCAATTAATCTAGTTGTTTATTTAGCTCGACTAATTATATAATGGCCATTATATAGAGATTCTTTGATATAGGTCTTGAACCAAGAATTGAATCAATAGAGAACTCAACTTCCCACTCTGGAGGATGTCCAGGTAAATCCTCTGGAAATACATCAATGTATTCTTGCACAATAGGTATGTATACAATTTGAAGATTTATTTCCTAACCCATAAATACATTGTTCTCTCCCTCTCCAAGAATTTCATTCATTAGAGCTACTGTGAGGGGATCTAGATAAGAATCAGATGGTGAGGTTTCTACTCTAAAGATAAGGGATTCTACACCATTCTCAAAAATTATAACTTCATTATTCTTTCAATAGATCTTCAAATCATAATTTAACAGCCAATTAATACTTATAATTATATCAAATTAAATCATTGGTACGATGATAAGGTTAAAAACTAAATCAAATTTATGTGTCATGAGGGGTACTGATTGACACATTTTTTTTCAATGATACATCCCCTAGGAGTTTTTATTGAAAACTCCTTTATTAAATCAAATTTTACATGTATAATTTTCTTGGAAAACTGGGAAGATATAAATGAATTAAATGATCCAGAATCAAATAAATAATTGGTTAAGTTTGAGGAAATAATTAAAGTACCTGCCACCACATCATTAGGAAATTCAACTTCCGTAGTTGTAATTGCATAAGATTTCCCTTGCTCCCGTGGCCTTTTCTAAGGCAAGCTTCCTTGGTGCTTAGGAAACTCATTTAAAAAGTGTCCCATATCTCTAAAATTTTAGCATTGAACATCATTTATTTGTCTCTTCCCCTTGCATTCACTAGGTCGATGACCCTTTTCTCCATACTTATAACAAACTCTCATGCCTTTCAAGTATTTCTCAGGATGATTCTTTCCTTAGTTATTGCATAATGGAAATTTCTTCATTCCCTTATTCTACATTGGTGCTTCATATTTTCCATGGTAATTAGAATGCCTCTTCTTATCTTAATTTACCTTGAAAAAATTTGATCTATAAAATTACTTATCTATTTTTATGGCACTTAATAGAATTTCATTGTATGATGAAAATGTTTGAGAAGTCAGTTCCCTTCGAAGAATTGGCTTAAGACCTTCAAAGAAATGATTAATCTTGTCTTCTGAATCACGCACGTAATCTATTCCACACTTGGCTAATCTTGTAAATGTAGCCTCATACTCCGCAACACTCTCTTATTCCCCTTTCATTAGGCTAAGGAATTTCCTCTTCATTTCAGTTCGTTGTGCGTGAGGGAAATATTTTTTGAAGAATATTTCCTTAAAAGTTCTCCATACCATATCTTCTATTTCTTCTTCCTCCATGGTATTCTGGATCAAGGACCACCATTGATTAGTACCACCCTTGAGGCAATATACTGCAAGTACTACCTTTTTATTTTCAATGCATCTTAATGCCAGGAATATATTTTTAAGGGAATTGATCCACTGCTCAACTACCATTGGATTAGTATTCCCACTAAAAGATGGGGGCTTCTGCCACATGAGACAACCCAATACAGGTGTATCATGGTTACTCGACAAAACTTGAGTAAGTTGTCTCAATATGGTCATGATCTGATCCGCTCCAACATTGACTATGTTGACTTTCTCAGTGGGGAAATCCCTACATTTTCCATGGGCATTGATTCCCCTTCTTCTATTAGGCACCATCACTAAACAATGGAATACACTAAATTAGGGCATAGTTCATAATTCCTAACCATCAAACACTCAAGATAATCTAAATATTTATGCACAACTAATCTCATAATCATAAACACTATTTATATTTACTTTTAAATCCTTTATAACGGTTTGTAAAGAAAATATGAATTATACTAACCATATCCATTAGGAGTGTCAAAACAGGTGCGCATTAAGGCCCGTTATCATATACCAGGATACCCTAGGTCAAGCCAAAAACTCTTTGTCAAAGTTTTCACTCCTAGGTGCATCTGTGCTAGAACCACGTCCACTTTTAATATCCAGACATGGATATATTTTCTAGAAATATCCACATAATATATTCCTTACCAAAATTATAGGATATTCTTGTATGTTTATCCTCAAAGACTATCTTAGGGTCTTGTTCCCTAGTCTATGTTTTCTAAATCTAGTTTCCATGTTTTGTACTAAACTTCCTCTAATACCAACTATAATGCCCAAACCCCAGAAGACCAGAGCTGGTGCATTAATTATTACATTGGAATTATTAAAAGGAATGAAATACTGAAGGAATGATAAGTTTAGTAGTCTTGAAGAAACTAGATACATACATTTAACTCATATTACATTGGTAAAGGTAACAAAATATAATACATAACAAAAACTAATAAACGATATCCACAAAAACTCAATAATTGGTCCCCTCTTCATAAAATTTTGAAGGTAAAAAAATGAAAGGGGTGAGCTCAAATATTCAGTAAGGGTTAAAAATAGTAGAAGAATGAATAAAAAATGATTGAATCATAATCAAATTAGCATAGTCAATATAGCATGGTGAATAAATGAAAAACACATGCTATTAATAAAATGATAATGAAACTACATCCATAGATTTTGTCATAGTAAAAGACTCATGGATAGTAATAACTAAAAATAAATAAATATAATTATTATTAATTGGACGTCATGTATCTGGAACATGATACCACTATACCATCAAATTTTTTTAAGTATGCAGGCAGATACTCATCTGATTCTATTTTGGAAACTCGAAGAGTTTTTCGCCAACTGATTTGTCCCATGAGATCTGTCGATGCATCAAGGGGATATAGAGGGCCCCAACCATCACTGAAAGTCCAAATAATTATTTATACATAGATTTAATATAAGTACAATATGCCTTCTCAATATTCATATAGAGTAGAGGATACAGATTCATCAATATTTCCATAGTTAAAACAACATTCTAAATAAACACCGTACGTAAAAGGGTATACGGCTTAAGAAAATAATCATATACATGAAACCAGAATATGTATATATAATATATTTACAATTTAAAATGGAAAATAATCCCAAAGGGGCAGTAGGTACACCACATAAGAATGATTAGGTGTACAATACCAAGTAAATCACAATGAAATGGAAACCGAAACAAATTACCTTACAACATTGTAATAAATCGAGTTAATAATCACCAAGTGAATCACTAAATACCATGAATATAAATAGAATAATGATATTATATATCAAATGGTATTAAAAATACACCACATACAATAAATAAGTGGCAAACAATAAAAATCTCATGGAAATAAAAGTGAGAGGATAAACCCCTTACCTTGTGTCTGAATGTGTTCTTTGATTGATCCTAATGAAATGAATAATAAAATTTATATTCATTAATTAATAATTACATAACCTCATATTCATTTAATTTATTTAGTATAACCTTATTAGGTTCATTCATGGCAATTTTTATGGGTTTAAGAGGTTCAATTTTATTGTTTTGGAAGCATTTTCTTCCTTGGTTTTCATGACCGGTTTAACTGTATTTATAAATGGAAGTTCGTTTGAAATGTGGTTAAACATCCATAATTGTTAACATATATTATTATTGAAATTACATATATATAAATTATCTTATAATGATTTTGGTTATATAACACGAGGATGACTCATTAGATAAAAGTTAATGATAAATGCTTGGATTAACTTGGCGGTTTTGTGCATAATGAACTTGTTTTGGATTATTATTCTATATTATGAGTGTGTAAGGGTTAAAGAACATTAAATAAGATGAAATATATATATTATAATCTGGTTAAACCATAAAAATGGTTTCATGACTGTAATTTAATATGGTAATACAAATTGAAAACCCGTCGTCCTTGAATGTGATAAATTAACACATCTTGGACGATGTTTTCATTTTTAGTATAAGAGGAGGGGGAAAAGAGAGATGATGATAAAATATTCCATTAGCATAATAAAATTAAATTTCATGTAAGTTAATGGAATTATCATAGCATTCAGATTAGGGGAGATGATTAGAGAGCAAAAAAAGAATGGAACTTGTAAAAAAAATTGAAAGAAAAAGGAAGAGAGGTTCACCTCTTAAGTACCCCTCCTTGAGAATATTATTAAGGCCTTTGTTTTTGGATTTTTGGTCAGAACAGTAGGTCTTGGACGTGGTGGGAGGTATTTTAAAGTGTATTTGGAATAAATTAGGTAAGGCTCAAATCTTGAGTGGTGTGGGAGGAAGAGGGGGTGAGAGGTGGTTTATATAGTAGAGGGGAGGAAGGTTTTCTTAATATTTTAATCATTAGTTTATTATTTTTCCCTAAGACAAGAAATAATGATTATTTTATCACAAAAAATAGTAAAAAATTCAAGTTGGTTCTACCGAATGTCAATTTACATCATCCATGACTCAATCATGATGCATAAATTCATTTATTTAGCATATTTTATAAATTAGCAAATTTTACTATTCACCAAAAATTCAAGTATTTTAGAAAAATAAAAAAAATTCACCCTAACAATTTTTTGACATGTAGAATCCAAAAATGAAATCCATTTTTCAAAAATAATTTTCTAAATATGATAAATTTAATTTTTAATTAAATTCCTTATTTAATCGAAAAATACCAACACTTAAAATATTCATCTTCATTTTTGAGGTGCCTAAATTTATTTATACTTTCATGGGTAAGGTTACCATTCATAAGAGTCATATTACTATTCATAAGGGTAAGTTAATATTCACTGAAAATTAAGTTGATTTTATCAGACTCCAAATATCACCCTAATCGCAACCGTGTATGTATGTTTTTTGAAATTCAAAACACAAAAGTGGAAAATTTAAGTTTAATGGCTAGGTTATAGCTTTATCCTATAAACAACCAAGTGTTGTTTCATAGAGACTCTATACTTTATAAAAAATAGTCTATCTAATGAATAGATAGTATTTAAGAGAAACATACCATACAATGTTTGGGGTGTTATATATACTATGAAAACAAAACCCCAATCTCACTAAAATACCAAAAAAATCCTTAAAAAATACCATATTGTATGATATATTTTTGAGTGGGGTGATGTTAGCTTTTTTTGGGTGGTTATAGATAACAATGTAGCAAATCCATTGATGAAATTGTTATCGAAACAGGATCATGAGGGATGTGTAGAGTCCCTTGGTACACAATATTTAAGAGATTGATGTAAATTTGAATGTTGTATAAAGTATTTATAATAAATGAAATATCTATTTATCATTCATTAACGTGTGATTCAATTTACTTTACATTACTGGTGGAATTATAATATCCCCTCAAATTACAAATTTGAGTTATCCCTAGTTGATGATCATTATAGAGTAGTATGGGTTGTGATGATATATTAAGATTAACATGAGTAGTGGAATCATGAGATAATATGCGGAGACTTATTATTTGATCTAACCTACCAAGTATATCCCATGGAATGTCATACAACCATAAACATACATAGGGGTGTATGATTATTATCGATACTTCTTACCTAAGGTTGGAAAGATACATAGCATGAGGAACTTAATACTTTGATACCTTTCTTATGAAATTCAATGTGACTTAGCTAATTAGAAGGTGTTTAGGTATGTTTATAATCATGTTGTTGGCTGGAGAATGAATAAGATTGGATTTTACACTCATATGATGAGGAAATACATCCGAACCTTGATTGAATTAGATTTTGGAAATACATTTCCATGCTTAGTTGAGTCACATGAGATGTGTTTAACTACTTGGATGAGGGGCATGCGATGTTCTCATTTACTAGATAAATGACATGTGATATATTCATCAACCAGGTTAGTCTTTTTTAGAGAATCAAAAAAGTATTATATGAACTATACTAGATTTTCATTATTCTATGTCTAGTGATCACTTGATGTCTTGGGAAAAGTGATTATATAGGTATATCTATGATGTATATGATACATCTTGCGATGGACATGTTTGTATAAGATATGATTATGTTTTATGGAGATTACACTGGGCCCATTAGTAAATTGAGTATAATTGAATCTTTTCTAGAGGCCACACTTTGGTTATATCTATGAAATATGAATTTAATATTTGTTTTAAATACTACTAAGTCTCTTAGGGTAGCACAGTTAGGCCTTTGGATAAGTATTTTTTCCAAAATAAAGAGTGTTTGATAAACCAAATCCAAAAGAGTTTTAGATGGATTCACAAATAGTTGTGATTTTTTGCATTAAATCCTTATGGGATTTTAGTGAAAGTAGGAGATTAATGGATATGAACTAAATGAGTCGATTCATATCTTTTAGATCACTAAAATTGTATGGTATGATATACATTAGATTCATATTGTACCATACAATATGTATATATCATAATTGAGACATGGTATTCCTTTATTACTCATATCACATCATATGATATGTATTATGATATCACTTCATGGGATGCTGAATGAATATAACTCACATCATCATGTGATTTATTCAGTTTCTAATCCATGACATCAATTATTTATGGTAAAAACATTATTCATTGAAGGAGTTTAATGAAGAGCACCCAATGGGATGTAACGTATAGGTTCCATGAGATGGTACCTAATGTGTTTGAAATGACTAACTCTCTTCATTAAAAGAAGAGTGTTGGGGATACCTATAAAATAATGAGACCATTCCATGTTAAAGACTACCTGATGAATGTGATATAGTCGAAGATCCCTCTTTCTCTCAAAGCATAGTTAGTCACAAAGTGAATGCACTAGAACCCATTCTATGCATCAAGGTCCTAAAGATATAATTTGGGATCCAAAGGATGAAAGTTCCCTTATGAAGGTAGGAAGATTTTGTTTACTTATCCTTGATATTAATCAAGAGTAATTTATTAAATAAGAATAATAAGTCCATTAGTAATATATTCTAAGTACACCGTTCTTCATAAAATTCATGCACATTGATCCTTAATGATAGATCAAGCATTATATGGGTTTATTTATATCACCATAGATTATTGGATGATCCCATAAAACCCAGCACTCCTTGGATCCCCAAAAATTTCATAAATTCTTGAACATAACTAAAATGCTTCATAAAATTTTAAAAAAATTAGAACTTTAAGTATTGTGTGGCTCAAAAATCAATTATTTTTTTAAAATTTAAAAAATTAATATGAATATTTGAAACTCCTTAAACATAATCCAATGATTCTATGAACAATATATTAAATGTTACTTGTAATTAATTATCAATTCATGCATTATCTCATAGAGATTTCATTACCATGCACTAAAACATGATGTAGTGACCTTCACTACTATGCAATTTTCTCTAGCACAAACTACAAAATTATAACCTTTATCACACCATGGTTTTTCCTTAGTATATATTCCATTTATATATAATTTAAGTGAATTATGTATATATAAAATTTTGTTTCTTATATCCTCCCCACCAAGGAAATTTATCCATTGAAATTTTAAATTGTCCCAAATAAATAAAACATCTTTGATTACTTTTTTCTAATTGCTTCATTTATATCTCAAGTTACTTATTTAAATTTTTTATTCCTTTATATAACCTTCACTAACTAGGTCATTCATTTTCAAAACATATGATCTCTCTATCCATAAATTTAAAATACACTTTACTTGTATGATATATCATACTCTAATTAAACTCCTTCACTACTGAGTATATGTGATATGGTTGATATATAATTATTATTTACAGTGACATGAAAAATTTCATAAATTTAGAAAAGGTTAGGTAGAAGATCCAACCAATATACCACAAATCTAATTCAATATTATATCTCAAATTAACTAGTATATTTTAGACTAAGATTTCAATTATTTCAAAATATCATGATAACCTTTTAAAGAGATATCATCAATATTATCTGACCATTGACTTTAAGATCTAAATATTGAATCCTATTTCCTATATAAATTTTATACATACCTAGAGCCACTTTGATATACCAACGAGTTTCCTTTACCTTCAATATTTTCTCTTGAATCAACTCTGGACCCATCAAATTCCTCTTTAAAACTTAATCAAAAAAATATGGAATTCAATATTTATTCCCATACAGTTCCCCATAGGGTGTCATTTGAATATGATAATTCTATCAATTTAATTCACTGATCCCAAATTCCATGAAAATCAAGCAGGCAATCCCTTATAAAATCCTTCAATATCTAGATAGTACTTTTATATTATCCATAAAATGAGGGTGATAATATGTGATAATATATATCCCTATACGTAATATCAGTTAACTACTCCTAAAAATGTTCAATTTGAACCTTCCATCACAATAAAAGATAATTGATAGAGTTATACCATGAAACCTGACCACTTACCTTATATATATCTTAGAAAAATAATCAAGGGAGAAATATTCTTTAATATCTATGAAATGGGATGACATTATTAGATGGTAAATCATAACCAATATAACATTATTACCCTTTGATATTATTAGAAGCACCATAATGAAATTTTTATTCATATTATACTACTTCTATACCATTATACAATTGAAAATTATTTATTCAAAGAATAAGTAGAATGGGACCAAAGTCATGGAGGATTAAAATAGTGAATCCTAAGGTAATCCCCTTGAATAATATTCATATAGTACAGTGGAAGAGAACCATAATTCAAATAAATAAAATGACCTTATTCTTGACTTTCTTTAGAGGCAAACATATCAGTTTCCATATTACCCTCCTACTAAGTGTGCATAATATCCACTTCCACATGGATCATGTTTTTATAGTATTTGATAGAATAAATGATGTTCTAAGTGATAGAGTAATTACTCAATAATACATTGATCACCATGAGAGAGTATAATTAAGATAGTGAGATATTAAGGTTGTTCTCCTTACAAAGAGTGATTCTAGTAAGTATAGATTAAGCTTTGGATTGAATAGAGATTCCTTATCTAAAGAATGATAAGAAGGAAAAAAGGATAGATCCCAAATAGTCACAAAAAATACCCCCACCATGCATGATTCCTTGGACATAATAACCATATTTATTCAATTTAAACCCATTATTAGGTTCTTTCCAACACACCTAGGCACCCATACCTCCCCTATGATTAATGGGGTTTGAAAAAGAGGACCATGAAGATAGAACCTGCAATACCTGAGGAATAGTCTTCTTTTTTACACAATAAAATGAGAGAATTTATGAGATATATAACTCTAGTTTTTAGATAATTAATATTAGGATTCAATATTTGATGATGAAAAATATTATGGGTTTCCCATAACACCCAATATCTTATATAAAGGAGGATGAGTCAACCATAATATTATATTGAATATAAGATCTCAAATGACCCCTAGGGAATAACAAATGTAACTTTCCTAGTCTCTTTTAATAAACAAATGAAACACCAATTAAATTTTAGTATTCTCACAATAAGAACATTTAGAGTCTATAAGAATACATTTTTTTGATAATTTTATTTTTTATAAATGGTTTGGTTCCATGTATGATAGATAAGGAAAATTATTTTATCTAGAAAATATTTTCACCAGAGATTTATAGATAGAGTATATAATCTATGAGCTGAGTGATTTTTTTGTGAAATCCTGAGTAACTGAAATTAAATTATGGAGAGGAAGTGAAGAAATAACGATAAAAAATATCCTCAATGTGGATGATATGAAACAAAGCCTTCTAATCATAACTATTAACTACTTTAATGAAGGATTTATGGGAAGAATCTTCTCTGAGGATGATGTTGGGGATAAGAAACCTTGGGGAAAAGAGAGGATATCCAACCCAATTATCCTTACAAAAGGTGATGTCACCTCTATCGATAATCCATCAAGAATTGTCAAGAGTATAATTCTAGTTAATTTTTAGACTGTTCTACAAATTATAACTAGCGGAAATATATTTATAGTTGCTTGGAGTTTTCCTATACTCCCTGCTAATAAAAATAGACCAAAGATAATTTCCTGAAATGGATTCCCAAAACTTATTTTCTTTTATGCACCTCATGTTATCCTCCATTCCCCTAAGACTAATAAAACCTTTTTCAATCAATTTGGAAATTCTAGATCAGTTGTCCCAATGGTTCCAACCTTATTGGTAAGAATCCTATATAAATCCTTTGAGGAGATCTTCAATTTTCCTTATAACACTCGTAGGTGTTTTATAAACAAATAGAATCTTAATGGGGATATATGAAATCATTATATTCACCAGAGTGATCCTACAATAGAAATATATACAATTTATCTTTCAATTAATGATATTACCCAGGATTCTATTTAAAATAACATCAACATGTTTAATATGAATTATCCCATTAGATAAGGGGAACCCAAGTAATCCATATGAAATTTTTCCTAGAAATACCAAGTCTCTCCTTAATGAGTTTAGATTGTATGAATGTAAACTTATTAGAGATATAAACAATAATTTTACTATAATTCATGCATTAAAAAATTTTAATTCTATAATAATTCAAGATATACTTGATATTTTTAATAGAATTACTACTACCATTCATGAAAAAAATAATATCATAAAAAAATGGGAGATTCCAATGAAACTATACCAACCTCTGGAAGGTTGGACCAAACCATAAAAAATTACCCTATTAAAATTTCTATCAATAATATCCTATAAAGCACAAAAATTCTCATAGAAAGAGGTTCCACTTATCAAAAAGCCCTAATTTATTTGAAAAAAATTGAATCTATTTCCCTTGAGGGAGATAGTGAACTATGGTGAAGAGAAGCAATGAAATAAGTGGTCACAAACCCACTCAGAAAAACCACACCTTCTTAGGACTTTGAGAATTAAGCTCTATAAATTTTGATCATAATTTTAGATCCAACTACCCTTCTATAGATGTTAGATACCATATCTTGCGCTAATCCAATAACTTGTTTTTATGATATTTGAAGGGGAATGAGATGAAAAATACTCTTGTTCAAAACAATGTAAAGTTCTTTATATGAGAAATTGAACATTCTAATATGTTTAAATGGACCAAAACCACTAGGTTGGCTCACCTTAGGGATGAGGAAAAGGATGGTGGTAGTGGTTACTCTAGGAAGAGTAGCACCCTTGAAATGATATTGAAATTCATAGATTAACTCTCTCTTGATGATTTCACAAGTTGAGGAATAAAAGGACCTTGTTAATACATATGGGAACAAATAACATTCTAGATTGAGGCTTTTTATAGCTTCTTTGATTTCACCCTCTTCTGATATGGATTTCAGGTTTGTGTTGTCTAACTCACTAACATACCTCAAGATATTGTTAAAAAATGTATTATCCACATCTACAAACCCCACCAATCCCCCTTTAGTAACTGATTAGGTTTTGAAATAAAATTAGAGAAGTAATACATAACAATAGGACCAGTAATACCAATATCCTTGGTGTGAGATCCATCTTCAATGCAATAACAAAAAATTTCATTCCTTTTTAATAAAAAATTCATGTTTCATAACAACTATACAATTGCATCCAATAATAAAATCATATAAAAAGAGTATTACATTTCATTACAACTCATGAATTAATATATACCATAACATCTAGGAATATTACATCAAGATAAACACAAAAGAATAGTTCACACATAAGTGTAAACTCCATAGGCTCGAGTTTTCCCATGAAAATAACTCTTACCTTGAAAAACTACCAGAAGAAAGAGAAACATTAGAAATACAATATAAATTATCAAGAAAATTATAGAACTGAAGTAAATGTATGTGAATGATAGAATAAATATATGGAAGGGAAAAGTTACCATTAGGATCTAACCATTACACGACTGTTATCTAACCATTCGTTAATATGACCATTGGTTAATATGACCATTGGGAATTGTGACTATTAGAAATATAACATATAGTGTCTCAGGCTAGATGGACCACTGGGGGTGGGGAATTATTGCTATATATTTTTTAATTATTTATCCTTTTAAATTGAACCTCTTATACTGATTAAAGTTTCCAATCTACTCAATATTATCTCTCAATCTCACCTTGTGTGCAAATATAATAACAGAAAGATAAGCACACCAAGATTTACATGGTTTGATATAAAAATACTACTCCTTACTATGATGATTAGACCCCTCAACATAGATTCTTCACTATCAAATAAGCGACTAAAAACAAAGACTATACCATTCTAATCAACATATATTACCAATGTGTTCCACCACTTCCAGCACCAATTAGAATATTTGTTCACTACTTACATCACTAACTAGAAGAATTCTTAACCCCATTAGTATTGATCCATAACTAGAAAGATATTCAAACTTCTAGATGATAGTATTCCTCCATGACCCTACATGATCAGGTTTTCTCATGTATAGTTATTCAAGATCTTTAAAAACTATATGAAACATGTATGTTGGACTTAAAAAAACTTTTAAAATCTTGAATTATCTAAATTAGAATTTTCAAATTCTTTGGTACATGTGATCACCTTATTGTATAATTTCTTAGATTTGACTCATTATTTCTTCGATACAAACATGTATCAGAATCTATTATAATTCTCATGATAAGAACAAGAGTTATCTATTCTCAACACATATTTCTTTGATTCCCACACCATATTTTTATATTCAAAATATCATCATAAATATTATTTTAAAAAATATCATAGATAATATTTCCATAGCTAAATTGTTCAAATCCCAAAATATTCAGCAACATTATCATCTCATTTAAATCAGTCTACTTATTACATATTTATCTCATATTTAAAAATATCTAAATTACCATTAAAATATTCATTTAAATATCTTAAACACTTGGTATCCATTCTTTTTTTCACATGATATTTAAATATCTACGATTTGTACATAAATCACGATCTTTTATCATGATATTATTCATTTAAATCATGGTATAATTACATCATAAAAATTTCTATAATTCCTTATTATCATGGGAATTATTTCATGAGTGAAAAAACCATAATAATTACTCATGAAATATATAATGAATTAAGGTATCATTACTCTCGTTTCTTCATATGGTTTATAAACACCACAAAATTATATAATTTATCTTCTTCACTTATTTTCATATGGAATTGTGTGTGGAAAATTCTTCTTCATGTCCATACAAGACCGTATGAATGAATTTATCAATCATGAATCTCATATATATATTCATCATTATTTCTTCATAATAGCATGAATGCATGAAAATTGCATGCACGAAACTCATACACTCTATTTTTCAGTGCATCACATCTCATAGTATAACCTTCAACCATTATAGATCATGGTAGAAACTTCTCTTCTCATGGTAGATATGCTATTATCATGGTGTCACTTGATTCCTAGAAGTAGCACTTGATAACTGGTGTTAACCACTGATCCCTAGTAGTAATACTAATAAATAGTGGTAGTGCATGATAATTGGTAGTAACAACCGATCCATTATAGTAGAATCACCCTTACACGCACAGAGGAAGCTTTCATTTACCCTTACATGGATATCAGATTACCCTTATGCAGCCTTGAGTACCTTTATGTAGTATGCTTATGAAATTTCATTTATATAGTTCTTAACCTTACACAAGTCACCAAATACCTTGGCTACCCCTTTGCAGCCTCGACTAAACTTTACACAACACCAAAACGACCTTTACACAACACATGGTTCACCTTAGTACCCTTATTTAGGTACCCTTATATAGTGTATAATTAACTTTGTTACCTTCACATAGTCTTGGTACCCTTACGAAGCACCTCAATTACCTTTACACAAACCCAATACCCTTACGCGATGCCTTAGTTACCTTTATGAAAGCCTAGTACCCTTACATAGCACATCAATTACCTTTACACAAGAACAACACCATTATGTAGTGCCTCAGTTACCTTTATGTAAGATGAATAATACCCTTACATAGGTAATTTCACCCCTACATAGGCTCAATACCCTAATGATGATAATTAAATGTTCCAAATTAACTTTACATAGGTATTAAATGTAACTCAAAAACATATAGGGCCTTCAAAAATACCTTAGGCTCAATCCCAAGGCCTACTATCTTCCATCAAATGATATTCTAAATTAATCATCATGCATGAACTTCTTTATTTCCACATGAAATGATAGAAATATTGCATTTCATTCTTAAAAATAATTCTTCACCCAATTAAGGGATGGATCCACCTATTGTAAGCATTGTGAACTTCTTCAAATTCCATTTTCACATGTATTAGTCATTAAAGAACAGTTCAACAATCATCACATTGTCAAGGGGAATTTCTTAAGAATGATATCCAATATCATTAAATGAATCCATAATAATTCTACAAGCATAAACACTTTATATCAACTCACTAAACACATATTTTCACATCATTGATAACAAATGAAAAACTTGGGATCAATATAGCCATTATATAGTGATAATTAGGATTATTGTATATTAAAAGTAAAAACAACAACTAGTTGATACCTAAGGGAGAAATGACAACCTCAAATATTATAATCATTACTTATAAATCTCATTTATCAAATATTGGGAGGGATGTATCATCACTAGGGTTCACACTTGACAAATCCCATGAAGATATTTAAAAAGTGAGTCTCAATAGGAACCACATACATGAAAATTTCAAGTTAGTAGAGATCATGTGACATCCCAGACCCAGTTCACTAATAAATAACTTTACTTGGTGGACACATAGCCTCAAGTGCGCTCCCAGTACACCGAAAGGTGTTGACTAGCAGTGAGGGTCTATGATGGTATAACGGGGAGACTATACCCCCTTTTTATCAAAGTGTCACAACAATACGAAATAAATTAAATAGAAGCATAAATAGATAAAAATAAGGCAATATAATAAAAGGACATCTAGAAGGTTGAATAAAGAGACATAAATAATATCCATTATCATATACAAAATGATAATGACATGATTCTATAAAAAAGGGGTATAAGGGAAATTAGGATATCTGATATCCAACGATACACATGATAAAAAAATATAAAAAAGAAAAAAAACAGTCCACTAGAATCATGAGCATAATCTCGGTCCTATACCCCCCATACTCCATCCTAGCAAACAAAATCAAGCACCAATAGGTGGACACTTCCCTTTATCCCAATCTATATCCATGAAGTCTATTAGGGTACTAATTGGTGGCCCGAACAGGGTGTAATTAAAAATCAATAGGTCACCACTAATGGTTTCTAGAACTATCCAGTCTGTGAATATAAGATGAGAAGTGTGAAGGTATACTAAGTAAAGTATATAAATAAACCAAATCAGTTTGGATTCCTCATGGTATACCCATTCAATAGCACATTCTTTATCCTATGATGGAATGCCTCTGATCACTTTTCATTTTAAAGTTATATTCATAGGGATGGTACCCGAGGCATATAACCAAGGAATCCATATATAATTTTAATCATTTAAGTTTCTATAATTTTCATGGAATTTACATTTTATAAAGTTAGTGGAATATATAGGGATGTACCCTTGTCATTTTACCCTAAGGGGGGTTCTAACTGAGCCCCAGGAACAATTCTTAGGTCACCTTGGTGTGATAATTAAAAGTACCATAAGGAATAATCTAAGGAGGTATGTAACATGAATATGAATCCAAGGATAATCATCAAAGGCATTCAATTTAAAATCCATAAATATAGGTGAAACCTCGGTGCTAAACCAGAGTATTCTCTATCTAAGACAAAGACTGAATCCAAGTATGGTCTTTCACTTTGCAGACACATCAATGAATTGGTTGGAATCCCATGAGTCTATTCAAATTAAAACCATAGTATGAATCCAAGTATCCCTCATGGAATTCTACACATTAAAAGGTAAATTAGGTTCCTGGCCATAGTAAAGCATGATGAAATAATTATTCAAGTGACCATAATTACATGATAACCATAATCACACTTCATAATTAAACAAGGACAAGGTGACATGGTCTTACCATTCACCTTTCATTTAAATCAATTAACCATTTCAATTGTAAAGGAAATTCAACAAACCTTAGAGGTAAATTTAATTACATAGCCAAGGTATATAGACTTATCAAGGTATCATACCATTACATTCAATTCAAGTA
The DNA here is from genome assembly GCA_963277665.1 of Viscum album. Lineage (NCBI taxonomy): Eukaryota > Viridiplantae > Streptophyta > Magnoliopsida > Santalales > Viscaceae > Viscum > Viscum album. Next base: position 793,449,870 of record OY728121.1, read on the forward strand.
AACCATTTTATTTATGAGGGCCAACTCAACACACCTCAAAAGGTAGTTTAATCACACAATAAGGAATAAAATTCTTATGAATTTTTTATAATACACCTAATAGGATGATTCAAATTGAGGTACACAAATTTTGACGATGAAAATTAAGTTATAAGGACAACCAATTCAAGGTGCTAACAATTTACTAATTTAATTTTAAAGTTAAAATTCATTTCATGGAAAGTAAAGCACCTGACATGATAGAACATGATATAGACATATTTTTTTTTTGAGAAAATAACTATACCACCTAACATATACTGGTAGTCAAATCCTCATCAGATATCAACTTAAGATTCAAGCAAGAATGGGAGAAATCATAAAACTAGAAAATCACCCTAAAAATAAGGCATATTAGGTCACATGGAAATAAAATTCTATACGATTAGGGAAAATATGAAAAGAATCAAGAGTACTCATAGGCTTACTATTGGTTATCCAAAATGATGAACAAAGGTCAATTTAGATCTTGTATGGAAAAGATTTCTCAAATCCTATATTGAGAGGAAAGGAGAGCTTCCAATGTGAGGGTATGTTGTGTGAATGGAGAAGGAATCAAAAAGGTTTTAAGTTTTAATGGCATCAGGGGTGAAATTGGAATTTCACCTCTTTTAAAGGGTCGTACGGTTTGGATGAATAGTTTTCCAAACCATACAATAATCACATGACTCGCACTATTTATGGGATACACCCTTGCATGGTCCATGAACATGGTTTTAAAAACCATGCCCAAGCTATGCGTTTTGCATTGTCTCACACCCCACACCCCACACGGCCTAAGCGCACAGTTAGGAAAACCATGCACACTCCATGTAACATGAACCTACAATTTATTATAGGTTTTCATAGGCGCATGACCTACCTCACATGTTTAAACAAACCATGCTCTTTCATTTGTGGGATGCATGGATGAGACACATGGTTACTACTAATCATGTTCTAACCATGCTCCTCTTCCCATTCCTCAAAAAACTAGAACTTCATACTCCAAACAATCCTGTAATATCACTAATCCTTAATAACTTATTCACTTTTATTAGAGTAAAATAATATATTTAAACTAAAAATTTAATGGTACATACCTCATAGTAAAACAAATATCTTCAACATCCCCTCCTTAAAACAACTCATCTATGAGTTTCCCTAACGACGATTGATCATCATATGAGAATAGTTCTAGACACTAAGAATGTATATCGGACTCTCTCTCCCTGGTATCATCCTATACACGTTTGTGTTTCCACAACACCCATACTAGAGTAAATGACCAACCTTGAAGAGCCTTAATGCTTCAATCGATGATAAAAATAGGATACCCATCAAAAGAAACATTAACATACAACTGAAACTCATCAAGATAAAGAACATGAGATAAGTCAGAGTGATAAGGACATAACCAAGAAACATGGAAAGCATCATTAACATATATTTATCTATAATGGATTTATATACAATAATATAATGTTATAAACATCTCCATAATCTCAAAAAGGTCTGATGAATTTAGGAGTTATATTTCCCTTCCTCCTAATTCATCAATGTCCCACCCTTGAAAAAACATGTAAGAATACCTAATACCCAAACTCAAACTCTAGAGGTTGTTGATGATGATCTACATAATAATTTTTCTTATAATAAGTTGTATCTATATGATTTCTAATAATATATACCTATTTTTATGTCTCCTAAATGAGATGTGGTCCCATTATCATTTCATCCCCTACCATTAACCAACACAGAGGGGATTAACATGACCAACCAAATAGGGCCTCATAAGGATCAATCTGTATAGTTTCTTAGAAAATTTTATTGGTAGATAATTAGAGAAGAGGTAAATGTTTCTCGCAATATCCTCTAAAATCAAGGACATATTACCTTAGAATATCCTCAAACACCTATATTGTATTCTCAGACTGGCCATTAGTCTAAGGGTGATAGACTATGCTAAAAAGCACCTATGAACCAAGATCCTTCTACAAACCTATCAGAATCACGACATGAAAAAATAATCCCTATATTATACAATGGTATGTGGGATACCATGAAGACATATAATCTCTCAAATGTAGATACTCCCAATCACATCCACTAAAAAGGTATCTTGAAAAGGTAAGAAGTGGGAGACCTTCATTAGCCTATCTAAGTTACCCATACTACATCACTACCTCGATGTGACCTAGGTAACCCCATCATTAAATCCTTAGTGACGTCATCCCATTTACACTCTGGGATAGTTAATGACTATAATAATCCAACAAGATGATGGTGCTCTTCCTTCACATGGAGATAGTTGGAACACTGAGTAACAAAATCCACAATCTCCCTTTTCATCCTCGCCCACCAATACTGGTGGCATAAGTCACGATACATCTTGGTGATTATAGGATATACTGACCAACTAGAAGCATGCGATTCTATCATAATTTCTTATCGTACATCTATAGGAACCCAGACATTCCCATGAATGTGTAAGATCTCATCCTTGTTAACAATCCAACTTGGCAGTGTGTCCTCTCCTAAAACACTCTCCCTTAGGACTAAGCCCTCAAGATATGAAATATGTCTAATATTCACTCTATCCACAAGTGAAGAGTTAAATGATAATGATACATGTAAAGGCTTCTAGAGATATTCCTACACCTATAAACACATCTCAAAAAACAAATCCATCAAATTCCATTCATGAATGGACTCCTAAAATTCTCACGTTTGAGTATTTTAGCTCAGAGCATCAGCCATGACACTGCCTTTACCAAGAATATAAGCAAGCTCAAAATTGAAAAACTGAAGGTATTCAACTTATCTTCTCAATTTGAGATTCAATTAACTCTGAGTGAATATGTATTTGAGGATTTTATAGTTCATGTACACTAAAAACTATTCTCCCATCAAATAATTCCTCTAACAATGTATGGAAAGAACCGCAACTGCCAGCTCGAGATCATGCTTAGGGTAATTATGATCATGAGGGATCAATTAGTGAGTCCCTTACACTATGAATCAATCCCCTTGCATTAAAGTGGCTTCCATCATGATTATTTATGTATAAAAATAAACTATATAGACTTTTATAGGATCATGTAAAATTAGGATCAATGTTGAGGTTAATTTTCCTTTAATCTCCTAAAAGGATTTATGACAACCTTAAAACCACATAAATTTTACACCCTTCTTAGTCAATCCTATAATAAGTGCTTCAAGGCATGAAAAATACTGAATAAAACACCTATAATAACCAACTATCCCTAAGAAACTTCATATATCGAAGATATTCTTGTAATGCTCCTAGAAAACAACAACTCTCACCTCATCTAGATCCATAGATACCCATGAATATAAGATAATATGACATAGAAAGTGAAATTTATCAATCCATAAGTGGTATTTTTTGATCTTATCATATATCCTATTCTGTCTTAGTGTACTCAATATGATGTCAAGGTATTTGACATGATTATGTTGAGTTTGATAATACAATAAGATACCATCCATTAAAAATACTATAAAAGAATAAAATTGAGGGTGGAAAACCTGATTCATCAAGTCCATAAAGATGGAAGGAGCATTTTTCAGGCCAAGTGACATTAACAGATACTCATATAAACCATACCTACTTCAAAAATCTATATGAGGTATGTATGAATATCTGAATTACACCTAGTGATATTCTAACAACAAATAAATCTTTAAGATAACCTTGGATCATTGGATCTGGTCAAGGAGATCATCTATTAAAGTAAGTTGATACTAGTTGTTCATGGTAGTTTTCTCAACTATCACTAATCCACAAAAATCATAAGGGTCCCATATTACTTCTTGGTGAAAATCATGGGTGAACCCCAAAGTGAAATATTGGGTCATATAAACCCCTTGGATTCCAGGTCCTCTAATTATCTATTGAGTTCCTGAAGATCATTACGAGCCATCTTGTAAGGATTAATGAATATTAGTGCTTCTCCTAAAATAACCTCAATGGTGAAACATACCTATTTCTCACAAGGTATCCCAAAAAAGTCATTGGGGAAACCATACATGAAATAATCCACCACTGGAGGGAAAAAAATTTGACATACTCCCTGATCATCCAAAAAAAGAATAGAAATCTAGGATGATACTCCACTAAGCCCATGATTCTTAGGTCCATCTCAAATTTCTTGGATATTTCATTATACCATGTAAATATAGTTACCAACCTTGAGTGATGAAAAGGAAACCCTCTAGTGAAAATAGTCAATACAGTCCTGATAGGGAACCAACCAATCCATCCTGAGTATTATTTTGAAACCTCTCATATTGAGGGTAAAATGGTTCCATACGAAATGATATCCACCAATATCAAAGGTGAACTCTTTTCACCATAATACACTTTCCAATTAGATTACCAGTGGGTTATCAAGGGCCATCACTCCACAAAAGTATTGAATTCCAATCCCAAGACTTTTCATAATTTCCATGGATAAAAAAGAGTATGAAACACCTATATCAAATAAATAAGACACTAAATTTAAGGATATTAAAATCACACCTTGATCTATAAATGGACTGAAAACCTACTACTCAGGTATAAGATACACTTCATATATCTATCCCGATCCATGACCCTTAGCTGTAACATGACTACCCTGAGTGGGTCTACTTTTCTAGAACTACATATATTGTGTATGTATCCCTTGTTTATAATCAACTCCTTGGCCTGATCGGCTGCTAGTAATTTAGTTTCTTTCCTGATGTGGCGCTATATATCCCACTTCAGAACCCAGAGTCGATGAATATCCTCTCTAACTTACCACTGGAGTAAAGGACCTATAAAACCACTAAAGATGAACCATCTTTCCATAAGCTCGGTACTCCATAAGGCCTTTGATAGACTGGGGATTTGTATTCCCTGACCTACCAAATTGATTACATTCCACATGGGTACCTGGTCACACACTCTGACTACTACTACCCTATGAGAAAGCTCAAATAAATTCTTTTTATGGATGGAATAACTGATTTCCTATTGAGGTATTGAACCACAATTCTCTACACCTTCACCCTCCCTCAAGTTATGCTCAAAGATGAGGGTCTGGTCCACTATCTCAGTGATGATAGTCAAGGAAAACACATTCACATGAGATCGTATGGCATACATGAGTCTATCCTCAAATCAATTATCCTTGGACAACTCATCACCCAAAAGAGTAGGAATTTTTTTTGAAGCTCTATGAATTGAGTAGTATAGTCCATAATAGACATAGTCCCTACCTCTATAGTATGATCAACCCTTAACATATTTGGAAATAAGTATTCATAGAAGGTAGTTTGAAAATACCTCTAGACCATAACATTATGTTGATCTTCCTGGGTTAAAACATCCCACCACCTCTTGGAATACCCACACATCATGTATAGTTCAATCTTCACTGTCCTTTCCAAAGGTTTCTATATATGCTCAAAGATATATAACATAGCCTCTCGCCATAAATTGATAGCCTGAGGACCACCTTACCCCAAAAAGGTAGGAGGGTGTTGTTTCCAGGATTCCCTAGTCAATTCTTCCATAGAAGAGGCAGGTCATGGATCTCCTTGTATAGACTCTAATATTCATAAGAAACCCTCTCAAAACTGATCATAAGTTCTCAGACTAGGTATAATATTAGGTGCTACAAGTGGCACTATAGGAGGTAATATCAGTGGGGTAGGTCCTACCACCTTTAGAGTATGGTCATCACCCCCTCTTGGTGTTCAACCTGAGGCCTTCATGGTGACATATTTATACAATTCCAAACACATGCCTCATAACAAGATTTTATAACAGAAAAGATCATAGATAAAATAACAAGACAGGTACAAAGCCTTCCTACACAAGAGTCAAAACCCAATTTCCTACTACTAAATCTAGTTCTAAGTGATATAGAAGATCATGAAGGGTCACAAGAGACACTCCTAACTACCCACTATTAAGGCTATTCTAGGTTCAATTTATTTGTTTCATAATAGAGGTTCCAACATATAGAGTGTAAATTGAAATTTATAGAGGAAAACACTCTTTAAGTTGAAATTGGAATCCCTATTTAATGAAAACCATTTCATTTCAACTTTTAGAGATAAGAATTTCATAATATATATATATATATATATATATATATCACATCTTAGTTAGATGAGTTACCATTCTCAATTTATAAAGACCTACACTTTATAATTTACAATTTTCACTTCATGAAACTACAACCAGACCCTTACATTCAATCTCAGAATATAAAAAGTACATAAAATATGATTTGATTATACAAATCACAATTCCCAATATTATAAAGGCACAAATTTATAAATTTTATTTATAATCTATTTAATTATAATCAACTAACATTTCATCTTGTGTAACCATAGCTACACAACTCAAACATGTGATAATTGGTTAGTTAAGGTTCCACCATCAAGATATAGGGGAAACACTATTTAGGTTGATGAAGAAACTTTAATTAACCAATCATTTTCTCATTTTCCTATAATAAATGTTAAAAAATTACCAATATAGAAATCAAGGCACATACAATATGCTATAGGTAATGAATGTAGTAAAATTAACATGGTATGACATATACATGACATTTTTAATCCTTAGGTTCTTATAATGATGCATGAGATAAGACTTCCTTACCATATTAGGCTAAGGGTGAAAAAATTACATAAAAAATAACAATGCAAGCCATGTGTATCACCCAATGGTGAAAATAGTTTAATGGTAATAGGTACAATAAAAAATAGAAAGTCCCATCCTAAGAAACTTGGATTTTCCCCCATATGTGGGGTAACTACTCTTAAGAATAAGATCATTACTAAATTATGAAACTTATTATTCTACTATCTACAATACTAAAATAATAAGGTAATTAAATAACTTTGATACCACTTTTTGATGTCCTAACCTAGTTCACTAATGATTAACCTGATTCAGTGAACCCATGAACTCAAGCACACCTCCCCATATCCAGAGGCTAGTGAATAGCAATAGGGATATGTGATTTTATGGTGGGGAGACTATATCAATTTTTTATCAAAGTGGTGCATTGGTATGAAATAAATGAAATAGCAATGGAAATAGATAATAATAAGGAATCTGAATAAAATGACATACATAAGGGTGAATAGATAGACATAAACAATATCCACTATCATATAAAAATGATGATGACATGGTGCTATACTAAAAGGGGTACCAGGGAAAGTAGGATAGCAGGCATCCGACAATACATGTGACATCAAAATATAAAAAAAGACAAAAACTAATCCATTTGTATCATGAAAATAAGTTCCAACATATGCTCCCATACTCCATCAAAGTACATAAAACTAAGCATCCATTTCTAGATGATTCCCTTTGTCCCTACTTGCATCCATGAAGTCTGTTTGGGTACTAATTAGTGGTCTGAATAGGGTGTGATTAAAACTTAATAGGACACTACCAGTGGTGTCTAGAAATATCTAGTTTATGAACATAAGATAAGTAGTTTTTAGGTATAATAATTAATTATAATAAATAAATAACCAAAATAGTTCTGGATTCCTCATGGGATACCCATCCGACGCCACCTTTTTCAGCTTATGCCAGAAGGTCGCTGGGTACTTTGCATTTCAAAGTTATATTCATAGGGCTATGAACTAAGGCACACAACCAAGTCATCCATGTATAATTATAATCATTTAAGTTTCCATAAATTTCATGGAATTTATGTTTTATAAATTAGGTGGAATCCATAATGGTGTACCCTTGTAATTTCACCCTAAGGGGGGTTTTATCCAAGTAATAAGAACAAATAATAAGTAGCCCAAGTGTGAGACTTGAAAGGAGCCCAAGGAAGAATCCAAGGTAGTCTTTAACATCAATCCAAATATAAGGAGAATCATCCAAGAAATTCAATTTAAATTTTGGAAATATAGGTGAACCCTCAGTGCTAAGCCGATGCATTCTCGATTTATAACAAAGACCGAATCCAAGTGTGTTCTTTCACTTGGAAGATGAATCAATGAATCAGTTGTCATCCCATAAGTTCATTCAAGTAAAACCATAGTAGGAATCCAAGTATCACTCAGGTAATCCCACACCTTCAAAGATAAATTAAGTCTATGATCATAATTAATCATGATACAATAATTATTATAGTGCCCAAAATCATAATGATATCCATGATCATACTTCATAATTAAACTAGGGATAGGTGACATGATCTTACCATTATCCTTTAATTTAAATTAATTAAACATTTAAATTTTAAAGGAAAGTCATCACACCTTATAGGGTGGTTTAGTTACATAGAAGAGGTATAGGGACCTACCAGGGTATCATACCATTCCATTCAATTCAAGTAAAAAATTTCATTTATATGGGCCAACTCAACACATCTCAAAAGGTGGTTTAATAAAAAAATAAGGAATAAAATTATTAGGAATTTTATATAATGCACCCTAAGTGGGAGATTCATTTCAAGGTAGACAACCTCTGAAGATTCAAATTAGGTTTTATGGAAAACTAATTCAAGGTGTAAATAATTTATTAATTTAATTTGAAATTTAAAAGGGATCACACTGAAAATCAGATTTGTGGAATGATAGTACATGATATCAAAATCCAAAATATTGGGGAAAATAACTAGACCACATAAATTATACTGGTATTTGACTCTTCATCTAATATCATCTTTATATTTAGGATAGAATGGTAGAAATCAAAAAACTAGAAAAATTACCTGAAAATAGGGCATATTATCTCGTATGAAAATAACATCTGATATGGTGAGAGAAACTAAGAAAATAATCAATGGGACTTATAAATTATTGTTGGATATCCAATGTGATGAAAAATAGTCTATTTGAAGCTTGGAAAAAATAGATTTCTCAAATACTAGCTTGATAGGAAAGGCGGTCGTTCAATGTGAGGGGCTGCTGTGCTAATAGAAAATGAAAAGAAAGGTTTAAAGTTTTAAAGGAATCAAAGTAAAAAATTGGAATTTCACCCCTTTTTAAAGGGTCACATGGTTTTACAAACCATGTGCTAACTGTGTGTCTCACACTTTCTATGAGCCTCACCCTTTCACAGTCCATGTGCATGATTTGAAAAATGTATGAAAACTGTGTATTTGTCACTATCTCACACCCCACACCATGCATGACCTAGGTGCATGATTAGAAAAACTATACACACACGTGCATATAATGACCCATACCTTTTATACATATACATCTCATCTAAATAGATCAATATTATTTATATAACATAATGATCCATTCCAGAATCATATAGGTCTAGTGCCTTTGGAAACTTAGAAACATAAAAAATGGTTCATAAATGATATATATAGTCTCCAACTAAGTTCTTCATTATGAGAACCATTCTTAGAAATATCATTTCTAAAGAATTTATTTATAACTCAGGGAATGGAAATATAAGATAGGGTGAGCTCAGATGCTTAGTATAGGTAAACAAAAAAGATATCAATGACCAAAAAATCATAACATTAGCATAAGGGTGTGATAAAATTATCTCAACATTTGAAATATACACCCTGTATATCATAGATAATAATCTTGGGTCTTAGAATAAATCTTGGTAGTTCATAATACATGAATCATAAAATAATAAAATAACATAGGCCATGAGATCTTAACATTGGTATAAGGCATATAATTGTGGAGTACACATAAACTTATAACTTTTTGAACATGTATAAATAGAAATATGTTTAGTCATTAAGTTAAGGACATGAAATCAGGCCCACTCATAAACTTATGGACATAAAACTAGGTCTATGTATGATCTTATAGATATGTAATCTAGGTCCACGCATATACTTATGGACATGAAAACCTAGTCCATACATAAAATTGTGAATATAAAATCAGGTTCATGCATAACATATTTACCTCATGAGTTATCCATATTTACCCAATTAATTGGAGGGAGATACAGGTCCCACTCATCACAAAAAATAATAATACATATGTGTTTTGTAATATCATAAAACATTCATCATCTCATAACTCATGAAAAGAAACAAATTTCATAAACATTTCATCGAAGTATAACTCGTGGAAAAAAGAAACATGTTTCATAAACATCTTTTCATCATAAATATAAACCATCTAGATAAAGAATAAGGATGGTATCCTTGGATCACAACCCTAGTAAATCATAAGTATAATCAAGGTTTATTGACATTGATTAATATAGATACCATTAAAAGTCCATTAAAACATTCTTGAAGAAAATACCCTTTCAAATTAAAAAATTAATTTTCAAAATATAAAAATGCACACATAATAAAGAAAAAATTTTATTTAAAAATAAACTTGTAAAATTTTAAATTAAGATTCAAATAATATAGGCATCATGATGGTGGTAAATTCAGTTTATGTAGTATAAGTTAAAAAAACATTCCCTCCATAATTTTGTCAGAAAACTCACAAAGTAGCTCATTTTGAAAACTAAAAAATATTCCTTTCAATCGATTTTTTAAAAAGTAAAAAATGGGTAAAAATGATTTAAAAAAATCATAGGATAATAGTAACAAACTTCTTTAATTTCTTTTAGAAAACATGGATATGAAAGAAAAAGGGTTTTCAGCTAAAGATAGAAATGAAGTTGGTTTTACTTAAAAATGCTCTTTTGATATCTTAAATAATTAAATTGAGGAAAAAAAGGAAAAAAATATAATTTAAGAAAAAAATTGAGGATAATAAAATGAAACAGATTCAATATACAAGTATCATATAATTTCATTAATGTAAAATTAAGTATAAACAATCCTGATTAAAATAGGATTGAAACATAAATCTCTTACCTCAAGTCTCGACTTTCATCATTCATGTTAAAACCTATTGTATAATAAATATGGATTTATTATAAATATATTTCATAACCATATTCATATATATCATACCATGTATGATTTATTTATGACTTATCATCATTTTATTAATAATTTGTTATTAAAATCACTATTTTGGGTGATAACTGCTTCGTTTTCTATGCATGCTTCGGTTCAGCAGTCTCAATACTTATAATATGATCATGGTTCCATTATTTATAGAATTTTAATAAAGGTATAAAAATAATATATATTTATTATATACATATTTATACTCATTCATAAAAATTAGAGATAGAAAAATGAATTACACCGTTCATGGAGATGGTAGGCCATACGTACGCATGAATGTTGTTTTCATTTTTTTGACTGATGTAATAGAAGAAAGTTAAATAATAATTAACCTTTAAAGAATAATTATTATATAATATATATCATATATATTCATAAAATTCATCCTAATTACCACCCAAGTAAAATATAAAGGAAAAATGAATCACATCATTTCGTAGAGGTGGTAGTTCACACGTACGCACGAGCGACATTATAATTTCCCAAAGGATTGGATGATAAGAAGGTATATTTGATATTATAATTCCATAAGTATAATTTTTTCATAAATATAATATATAAATATTAAAATAATCATAATAACTATCCATAAAATATAGTTATGAAAACTGAATTGTATCTCTATGCAGAGACGGTATGCCGTATGTACACATGAGTGATCCTTTCACTTATTGTTTAATGGAAAAGAGTGTTTATAATGGTGTTTTAATAATAATAGTAATAAAATTTAATAATATTTAGTATAATCAATTTATTATTTTATGACAAATTACATAGATTTATGGTAAGTAAATAAGAGTAGAAAATAAAGTGATTAGTTAAGGCTATTACCTCTTCTTTGAAACGACTCCATAGATCTCCTCTAAAGTGCACCAGAGTTGATATTTTTGGAAGAAAAAAAAACTCTAGGATGTGTATAGGGAAGTTAAGAATAAAACTTGAAAGATTTTGGTAGATATAGAAGGTTCAAAGTGGTGTGGATAAATTGGAGAGGAGGTTTCCTTTTATAATTGAAGTTATAGGTACTTTTGGAATTTCTCAAAAGATTACATTATAATAAATTAATTATTAATGAAAATGGTTTCAAATGGCCTATAAATAGAAAATGAATTACATTTAGACCTTATCTTATATCCTTTTTCTAATTTTAATATTTTTATTATTTTTAAGTAATTTAATAACATATTATTCTCATAAAGTATCATTATTGTCAATTTAGAAACTATTCAATTAATTTGACTTAAAATACATAAATAAAAATTTAAATTATAATATAATCTTTTAAAACAAAACTAATATGTTATATTAACCCATAAAATTCATGTCACAAAATAAATCACTCAAATTATATTTCTTTTAATATTTTTCAAAATACTTTATTATATTTTTTTTATTAATTGAAGAAATACTGTATTGGCATTGTGTAAGAATTTATGGCAACTAAATAATTACTAAAAATTATAAATAAATTTCCATTATAAAAATAATTTCATTAAGAAAAAAATTTACTATTATGATTCATTCATAATTAGTTTTTTTCCTATGTGAACACATAAGATATATTATAAACAAAGATAGTGACACTGTAACTTTCTTTAATTTAAATAATATATAAGTCATTTTCATTGATAAGTTTCCATTAAAAAACTAATTTTTGAGCCTAAGGTGATGAGAGTAGAATTAAATTAACCCAATAAAAATTATATAAGTTTTTATAATGTTTTTACTCTTATATTTTTGTTTTAACCCTTCATTAACCCTTTTCAAACTTACCATGACAACAAAGTTTTTTACTCATTGAGGGTCAATATAATCACTATAAATAAAAAATGGACCATAATTGGACCATGGTTGATATTATAAAATATATCCTAGTCACTTGGTCAAATATAATATTTTTAGTAATTTTATACCATTTAATAAATTTTTATTTATTTTTAAATATCATTAATGTAAATTTTTAGAACTATTAAGTACTTTGACTTTAATAACATCAATAAAACAAGTAAAATTCAAAAAAATATTTTAATAAATTCCAAAAATGTCATATTAATATATAAAATTTATTTATCACAATAATTATCTCCAATTATAATATTTTTTTTATTTTTAATATCATTTATTTTATTTTTTATTTAATTTAATAATTACCGTGTCAATGTTGTATAAGAATTTAATGTATTTATTTAATACCTAAAAATTATAAATAAATTACCATTATTAAAATAATTTTATTATTATCAATATATACATTTATATTCATTCAATATATATTTTATCTCATATATATTTCATGAAAGCTTATTTAATATTTAATTTTGACTTTTCCAACCTTGCGCAAGCATTGCACAAGCATTTGGATAAGTCACTTGTAATATAACTCCAAAATGTGTGTATAGCCATAAAAAAATTTATAATAATTTATTTTTAATAACCAATCCGATCAAGGAATTATTAGATATCAAATATTATCTTTAGGATACTAAATTTGACTTTTCTAATGCTTTAGAGACTTTGCACCGACACTGATTTTTTTTTCATATTTATCATAGAATAAATTAAAATTTATATTTTTTGAATTATTTATGTATTATATTTCTATTAATTTATCACAATTGATTCATTCCATATGTTTCATAATTTTTTATATTATTTTTAGGTCTTGGAGATATCATAAAAGATACAGTATTTCAATAAAATTCAGTATTTTTCACTATTTACTGAAAAAAAAAATTTCCAGAAAAATCCCAAAAATTTTCTCAAAGATAATTTTTATATGATAATTTCATAAATGATATTATTTTTATTAAATAAAATTTCTAAAATGTCTATAAATTAATTATAAAATTTTCTCAAAAAAATAATAAAATCATTTTTGAGGAAGAAGTATTATTTGAAGCATAAAATATATTTACTAAAAATTGGGTAATTATTTACTAAGAATTTATCAATAAATTTATATTGAGTAGAAATTTATTTATATTTAATAAATCATTTAATCATATTCATAATCTCCAAATTAATGGAAAGATTATAATAATAATTTAATAGTGTATCATGGTTTGTTTAAACTTGGTGTTATATATAACACAAGCTATCGAAGAAAAAGGGAAAAAAATTTAAAGGGAAATATTTTCTAAAATATCAGGGTGTTATATTCTCCCCCCTTTAGAAAATTTCATCCTTTTAATTTGAACTTGTTCTCAGTAATCAATGTTTTTTTATTTGAAAAAATCCTTTATTGAAAATCTATATCATAAAAAGGGTTAATAAAACTTCCTATTAAAAGAGGGAAAGTGAAGCATGAAGGTCATATGAAATAACACATAACTAGGTTTCTAAATAAGAGGATATAGGTGAGAAGTGAAAACATGGATTTAGAAGAAAACCATAACTCCCAAGGACCAATATAGAGTGATAGAGAACATGACCTGGATAGAGTTAACCATCATAAAATTATAAATCTAGGATGGGTTAAAATACCATTGATTTCTCATTAAGAATAGTAAATAGATAATGTTTTTATTTCAAGGTACTTTCCCAAAATTCTATGGATTATTTTATTATCTAGGTAAATATCTCTTATGTTGATCGGAGTAGGACACTCAAGAGGGGGGGATTGAGTTCCTATAAAAATTTCTATTAAAATTTATTTATTTTAAAGTACCCCAATTTAAAATAAAATAGGACAGTTGACCAAAGTAGCAAATTTGTAAAAGATATGAGAGTTTGAAAGATTCCTCAAAGATTGATCAATTATCAGTTAAAGCAATTTATGAAGTTAATTCAACTTTTGAAATCAGTTTACTAAAAAAATTATACAACAAACACTATCTAAGATTAACTATCAAAGCAAAGTAATGTTTTTCAGTTTGAATAAATAAATATAGACAGGAAAATAGAACTTGAAAATAGAGGATAAAAACAATAGGTTCAGTCTCAAGCAGAGACTTAGTCCTCTCCACTTGGTGATCACCATCCACCAAGTAGTTTATATTAATAAACTTGATCCACACCTTGGATTAGGGTTTACAACAACATACAAAGATGTCCATGTCTAACTAGACCTCTACCATAGGTATTCATGGGAAACTAAAACTACCAGGTCACACAGGGACCTCTTCCACAGTTGTACATGGGATTGAAATGGTGTAAGAGAGTGATAATGATAGGATATATTGTATCCTCTAGTTTAACACATGATACATTATGTGTTTGTAATACATATACACAAACTGCTCAAAAAGTATTAAAATGGTACACAACAGAGTAAAAATGATAATAATGGGTTTAGAATGATTTGAGTGATGTTATTGATGCTTATATATTTCTTGGATATAGTAGATGTGAAGCTCAAGTAAACTTCTAGAAGAAGACACAAAAAATAGAGTACCGTGAAAGCTTTGTGTTATGGTTTCCAAGAAAAAATGAGATGTTCTACGAAGATATCCTTTGATAGGTTTGTTGCTGTAGGGATGTTCACACTTTGGTGCATAGAAAGTTCTCCTCTTGTTCACTATAAGCAGAAGAAGTGTTGTGGATCTACTTCTTGGTTTTTTATTACACCAACATCATCTCTATATGCTTCTCACACCACCTTTTAATTTAATCTCATGTGCTTATATTTTAGTTGATAGGGACCTTGATATCTACACCTTATACTATCTATTGACATGTTTTCAAAATATCATTAATAACATCAGTTTCATTTAACAACTCAAATATGACCGTTAGAAATAATTTTGAATTTAATTTAAAAAGAAATGACTGAGTCTGAAACGGTGTCACAGAAGTATTGACATAGGAGAGGTGTCTTGGAACGCTGTCACTGGAATTGTTTCACTAGAATAGTGTCACTAGAATGGGGTCACTGGAATGGTGTCACTAGAATAGTGTCACTAGAACAGTGTCAGTGGAACAATGTCACTAGAATGGTGTCACTATAACAGTGTCACTAACTTTGTGATAATTTTAAAACCGATAGCATGGTGTCTGGTCTATATCAACGGTGTCAAGTCCTTTGTGAATATTATGAAATAGTTGGCTTGATACAATGGTGTCTGGTCCTTTGTAAACATTCTGAATCGGTAGGTGACTGAAACATTGACTCATACTTTACCAATTTTTAGACTAAATGGTGACTGTGAGTCCTTTGACTGGTGACTGTGAGTTCTCTGACTGGTGATCATGAGTTCACCTTAACGGTGACTCATACATAACCAAATATTTTCAACCTATATTATGAAATAATACTTAATAGAATAGATTTAGATTATTCATAATCATATTGAAAACATGGTTAAACAATATTTGTGAGCATTAAAACTATAGGTGTCCAACAATCTCTCCCTTTTTTATGATTACAAATCATGGAATTTATAAGACATACATATTGATCACAATAAAGGATCAACATTTTTTTAACACATCAGACAGATTATGTGAGATTAATATATAAAAAAATCCCGATTAAATTTAGCATAGATACCATTTCTGATTTCTCCCCTTTAATACCATAAATATTGTATAAGTGAGTGAAAGGAAAATTCCATCTCTAAGTTCTCCCCCTTTTGGGATTATAAAAAATAAAATAGGAAAATGAAAGCAAATAAGAAATATTAAAAGGCACCAACAAGTGAATAAAAGATATCACATTTCATTGAATAAAATAGATATAACATGTCATTGAATACATCAATACAATACAATGAGTAAAATTACATAATATCCTTATAAAAAAACATTCAATCACTTTGGATTGAAGTCCACCAACTCTTTTCCTTTGTCATAGACATTAGGTGTAGAGGTAGTGGGTGAAAAAGTGGTAGTTGTGGAAGAGTTAGAGCCAAGAGAGAGATAAGGGAGAGGAATCCCTTCAAAAATAAAAGGTGAAAGTCCTGGTATGGATGAAGAATGAGGCAGAGGATACTCAGTAATGATTGGTCTGATTTGGATCAGAACCTGAGAAGGGGTTATGGTCATAGAATTAAAAGAGGTAGAGGAAGAAGTAGTGGTAAAAGGAATCATGCCAGGTCTTAGAGGAGCAACTGCATGAGAAACTATGGATACACTATGATGATGTAGGTAAGGCTTCAACATATTTATGAAATCCTTGATTATTTCACCACCATACTCCATATCCTTCTCAAAATAATCCTTATTTTCCATAAAATTCTCAAGAGTAGGAGTACAATCTTTCAACTGCTTGACTTGCTCCTTAAAAGCTTGATTCAATAGAGGTAGATTCAAATTCTCTACTAGATATTTTAAATGAATTTTCAGTTGGTTATTGGTATAAATCTTTTTAAAATAGGAATCCACCTTCTTTAAAATATATACTTGAGTATAAATGTCAGTCTTGGAAGAAAATCTGATCATATCATGCACATGCTCATTATACTATTCAATCTTAATTAGGATTTCCTGACTTGGACCACCAACCAAAGTTTGAAGCTCTTCTCTAATCACTGATCTAATAAAGTCACTATCCAAAGGTTGATAGGTTTGACTAGAAGAAGATAGAGCTGAAGTAGCTGAGGAGAGAGCATTAAGCCATTTAAGAACAATTTCTAAAGATCCTTTATACTCATATTTCAGTTGATTGATTGCAGACACAAGACCACACATTTCATTTACTAATTTGGTGTTGTTCTTGGTCACTTCCTCAACCACTAAAATTAAATTAGATTGAATCTAAGATACAACCTTGTCAGAGATCTTGATAGCATCAACATCACTTTGGATAGAAACAAAAAATGGAGTAGGAGTAGCCTGCAAATCTTTCCTCATATCCCCAACCAATGATCTTAAATACTTCACTTCATCAATTAGCAATTTATTTTCAATATTGGCTTCCTGAATCTCATGAATCATTTTGGGTTGATTTTTATAGATTAACTTCTATAGAATCATTCAAACATCCCTTTTACTAAGGTTAGTCATAGGAGTAGGTTGTGACTTCATAAGATTTCTAAAAACAGATAATAAATTATCTCTAAAAGCTTTTAAATCCTCATGAATTACATAATTTGGAGTTTCTTATGCAGAAGCAGGAACATGTACCAGTTCTTGAACAGAAACCACTTATTTGGTTGTGATATTTTTGAGTTGAAACACAGTTTATAGGTCTATTTCCCTAAACAAGTACTTTTTAGAATCATCAACATCGAAAAATCTTGGAAACCTGTACCAGGTATCCACTGAACTTGAATAAATAGGATTTGGAACTTCAATCCTTTCTAAACTAGGGGTTTTCTCCCCCTCAATTGATGCTTCCCTTGGAGAATTAAGTGACTATATCATGTGAACTATTTCCACATCCTCTATTATTAGTTTTTACCTCTCATTCTCAGCCACATCTACTTCTAACTGATCATCCTATTCAACACTAGTTTCAGTAGGTACATGGAATTATCTTTCATGGCCTTCATCACTTATCTCTTTTTATTTGTCTTTTCCTCTTCTATTAGATTCATCTATAGAATCTTATCATTATGTCAAAAACTTATTCAATATCTTATCTTTACTTATTATCATCATCACAATGAGCTGTATTATCTTCATTTTATCCTTTATTCCTCTTATACTCGATCTCAACATCAGCTTCCTCTCATTCATCTAAATATTCTAATATTTCATATGATTATAAGAAAGAGTCCTTGATATCCTCAAGTCTTGAAGAATGGTCAATAGGATTATAATCCTCATAGAAGTTTTCATTGTCTACAACCCATGACTTCTTCCATGGATTCCAACTGATTTTCATTCATTTGCAGATATCCTTAGACAAACAAAATTCATAGCCCTCAATAGTTTCCTCATCTTTACCTATCAGTCCTTTGGCTTGCAGCATTGTAGAGATGAATCTTGAATAGAATAAGGAAGTATACTTGGAGGAAGTTTTGATTTTGTCACACATATGAATAATAAGATACTTGCATAGATTTACCTTAGGAATATTATTTAATAGATAAAACAAGAATACATCTTGATATTTTAGAGTATTATAGTCACCTTTCCTTGGACAGATTAGGTGTTAAATAAACTTGAACAATAACATAGTTTCTCATCCAACTCAATAGCAATTGGTCTTCTCTACTTTTTGTTTCTTTTTAAATCACCCAAATCCTCTTCTAGGATAAAAATATCACTTAATAGAGGAGGGTTTCTTTGATGATCCTTAAAGATACCTTCATGAGGTACTCCTAAACAAAAAACCCAAAACCTTGAAGAAAAATAACATCTTTGTCCATTTACCTAACTCCTAACCAAAAATTTATCCTTTTTTATTAAATGAAAACTCAACATAACGGTAAAACTCAAAAACAATATTCAGATATAAGGGTATATTTTCATTTGTAAAATAGTCTTTCTATCCCTGCTCTTCTAAAACTTTAAGAATGAGTGACTTACTCGAAATAATCCACTTCACACATACTTTATTTTCAGGAATGACTATACGATCTATAAGACTAGGGTTTAGAGGTTTCTCTGGATTTTTGATCAAGTCATTTTCTCTTTCTTTGATGATTGGAGTTTTTGTGGAGTTGAGGAAGAAGGACGCTTCAATCTATCCATTTCAGACATTAGGTGAGAGATTTAGAAGCAGATTAAAAGGTTCGAGAGAGAAGGATTTATATTTTGGGAGTAGAGAGAAAAAGTGAAGTGAGGAAGTGATTCAGATTGACTAGTTTTATCATTTAGGGATTTTAAGAGTTGCAATAAAAAATGCGGTAAAAAAATTGAAATAATATATTCAAAATAGAGACATAGAAATACTTCTAAATAAATAAAGTTAGGTCACAACAGTGAGTCTATATGGTGAGCTATTAGTGGTGAGACATCAAATGGTGAGACATCAAAAAATGAGACATCAAACAGTGAGACATCAAACAATGAGACATCAAATGATGAGAAATCAAATGGCGAGAAATCAAATGGTTACTCACAATTGATCATTACTAATTCATGTATAATGTAACTCATTATTTCAGAACTTAACAGCTTAGGAAAAATATCAGTAAGATGATGTTCTGTACCAATTAATTCTAAAGTAATATCACCTTTTTGATAATGATATCTCAAAAAGTGATGTATCAAATCAATATGTTTTGTTCTTGAGTGAGAAAATATATTCTTAGAGATATTAATATCACTTGAGTTATCAAAGTTTATAAAGACATGTTTAAATTGATATATATAATCTAGTAAAGTGTGTTTCATCTAAACAATTTGAGCACAATAACTACAGGTAACTATGTATTCATCTTTAGTAGTAGATAATGAAATATAATTTTTCTTCTTAATACACCATGATACTAGCGACTTTCCCAAAAAGTGACATGTTCTAGAGGTACTTTTTTTATCTAAATTACAACCACCAAAATATGCATTAAAATAACTGACCAAGTTAAATAATTTTACTCTAGGATAGAATAGTCCTAAGTTGGTAGTATGTTTGAGGTATTTGAAAATTCTTTTAACAGTAGTTAAATGAGATTATTTATGATTTTCTTGAAAACGAGCACACATACATAAACTAAACATAATATCAGGATGGATAGTAGTCAAATAGAGAAGAATTCCAATCATACATCTGTAATTGGTTTGATAATTTTTTTTTCCATTTTCATCAATATCCAATATATAGGTGGTACTCATAGGAGTATCACTACTTTTAATGCTATCCAAACCAAAAAATTTTAGAATATCTTTAGTATATTTACTCTAATTTAAAATAAAACCTTCTTTATTTTGAAAGATTTGAAATCCAAGAAAGAATTTGAGTTCACCCATTAAACTCATTTCAAACCCATTTTGCATCATTTCTGAAAAATCAACACATAAATAATTTTTTGAAGATCTAAAAATAATATAATCAATATAGATTTGTACTACCAAAACATATGTAGAATTTTTTTTATAAAAATATTAGGATCAACTATACCTTTTGTAAAACCTTTAGAAATAAGAAAAGTACTTATTCCATCATACCAAGCTCTTAGAGCCTGTTTTAAACCATATAAATCCTTTTTAAACTTAAAAACATGATTCGGAAAAAGAGGGTTTGTAAAACCAAGGGGTTGTTCAACAAAAACATACTCAACTATATACCTATTTGGGAATGCACCATTGACATCCATTTGATATAGCTTGAAATTTAGATGTGCTGCATATTCTAGTAGGATTCTAATGGATTCAAGTCTATAAAATAGTGAAAATGTTTCTTCATAGTAAATGCCTTCTTATTGACTATATCATTGTGAAACCAATCTAGCTATATTTCTTACAATAGTACCAACTTCATCTACTTAGTTTCTGAACACCAACTTAGTGCCTATAGTCAAGGTGTTTTTAGGTCTATCTGCTAGTTTCTACACTTAATTTCTTTCAAACTGATTCAGTTCTTCTTAAGAGAAGATCTAGTTTGAGTTCCTTTGTCTAAGTCTCTAAATAAAAAATCTAAATGACGGTTCTTAAGAGTTCTTGTAGGTCTATAAAAATAAGGGATGTTAATTTCATCTTCTTTAATAGGTTTGAGTTCATCGTGACTAGAGTTTGAAGAATTTCCCGAACTGAATGATTTAACAGGTTGCTTAATAGCAGGATCAGAAGATTTGGTAGATATTTCCAGATTGGATAGATCTTCCTCAATATTTTTCTAAGGATATCTTGTGTTCATGTGGATCTATTTAATCAAATTTTACTTGTAAAAATTCTTTAACACACTTGGTTATTTTATTAAAGACACTATAGTATTTTCTAGAGATTGAGTAGCCTAGAAATATTCCTTCATCACTTTTGGGGACAAATTTTCCAAGATTATCCTTAATGTTAAAAATATAAACTTTGCAACCAAAAACTTTAATGTAGCTAAATTTGGGGTTCCTATTGTTCCAAAACTCATAAGGTGTTTTATTAAGAATAGGTTTGATTAAGACTTTGTTAATTATGTAACAAGATGTATTGACAACTTCATCCCAAAAATAAACTGGTAAATCATATTCATTAAGAATATTTCAGGCTATTTCTTGTATGGTTATGTTTCTTCTTTCTATAACACTATTTTGCTGGGCTGTCCTAGGAGCAGAGAAGTTATGACTATAGCTATTTTGTGAGAAAAAAAAATTCAAAATCTTGGTTTTCAAAATCACATCCATGGTCACTCTTTAAGGTTTTAATCCTAAGACCACTTATTTTTTCTACTGTTCTAGCATACTTAATGAAATAAGAGAAATTGTCACTTTTGTGAGAAAGAAAGAAAGTCCAAGTACATTTAGAGTAATCATCTACTAAAAACATAAACATAGTGCTTCCCATTAAGACTTGAAACTCTATATGGTCCAAAAAATCCATGTGAACCAACTCAATAGGTTGAGAATTTGAAACATATTTCTTTAGTTTGAAAGATATTTTGTGCTGTTTTCCTTTTTGAAAAGGATTGGAAACATTATTATTTGGAAATTCTAGTTTGGGTAGATCCTTTAATAACCCTTTCCTTGTAAGCTTCCTAAGTGAGTGAATATTACATTGTCCTAGTCTCCTATTCCAGATCCAAGACTCTTTGTGAAAAGCACTCAAACAAGAAACATTTTGAGAAATTATGGAATCTAAATAAACAACATAAACATTTTCATTTCTAAAAATAGTAAAAACTAAATCATTTTTATAATTAAACACATTACATACATCATTTTCAAATTTAACATTAAAACCATCATCACAAAACTAATATATGATAAGAAAATTATATTTTAATCCATCAACAAGACGAAATTTGTAAATTAAAATTTAATTAGAGTTACCAACTTGGCCAAGGCCAATTATTTTTCCTTTTTTATTATCACCAAAGGTGGCATGACCACCATCAATATTTATCAGATTCTTGAAGCATGAATAATCTCCTGTCATGTGTCTTTAACATCCACTATCTAAATACCATAGAATTCTATAGGATCTCTTTAAATAGTTTTCCTACAAATACAATTCAAACAAGAAAATATTTTGGTACCCATACTTTCTTAGGTCTAGTAATATTAGTAATTAATGATTTGGGATCCCAAAATTTCTTCATGGGTTTCATATAATTTTTTTTGTAAATTATTAGAAAAATAAACTCTATTTGGTCTAGAAAAACTAGAAGTAGTAAAAGATTTTCCATTATAAGAACTTGCAGTAGAACTTTCAAGTTTAGGTACAAAAAATAATTTTCCAAATTTTGATAAAAAAGTATTTCTACCAAGGTTTCTCTATCCTGGTTGATAACCTATACCATTATTATATTTTGGTGCAACTTGTTTACCAAGAATTTGTGTTAGAGTGTTCCTTACATTGGTAAAATTTTCTAAATCCCTTTTCAATTTCTCATTTGATAATTTCAGTTCATTGTTCTCTTTAAGAAATTGGGCATTTTTCTCTTTCTCTATAGTAAGGTCGGATTTGATAGTGGAGATGATACCATACTATTTATTCAAAATTTTATATTTATCTTATAACTAATTTCATGTATCTTTAATAATTTTGAAGTATTCAAACATTTCTTCATTGGTCATGTTTTCAAAATCAGATTTATCTCCAGAATAATAAGAATTTTGTATAGGAGACTCAAGGGTTACCTCATATGTGTTTTCTATGAAACACATATTGTCTTTATTAGCCTCTTTATCATGTGATGACTATGAGTCACTAGAGCTATCCTTATAAGCACTCCAGGTGGCCTTCATTGCCTTATTGTACTTCCTATCTCTATCCTCATATTTCTTCTTATATCTTAACTTAGGACAGTCAGTCTTTACATGTACTCTTTTTTTATATTCATAGAAGAATATCTCATTTGTATTTTCATTTTTATTCTAGTACTTTTCCCAGTTTCCCTTATTGTCATATTTTCCTTTGTAGTTGGGATTCCTGAAAAAATTCTTCTTTCTATACAACTTTTTAAACCTTCTAGATAATTGATCCATTTCCTCATCACTGTTTGATGGTGAATCTTCATTACTTGTACTATTAGAATTATTTTTTACCCTTCCCTTTTCTTTATTTTTGGAAGTAGTAGTTTTGAAATCCACTAACTTTCTCTTTAGTTCATCCTCTTATTCTTTATTGACCTTTAATTCTTCCTCATAAATCATCATCTTTCCTATTAGCTTATTTATTGGAAACTTAATAATATCATAGAATTCTCTAATTGATACTAAATTTCCTCTCCACCTTTCGGGTAGACATCTAAGTAGCTGCATGATTTGTTCTTTAGCATCCACTGGATTCCCAAGAGAGCTCATTTTATTAACTATATCATTGAACCTGAGATACATATTAGAAATGGGTTCATCCAAATTCATCTTAAAGTTATCATATTTAATAGTATGGGTATTAAGTCTCATTTATTTAATATTATTGGTTCCTTCATGTGACATAACTAAGGTATCATAAATTTCATAAGAATATTTACATGGAGAAATTCTATTAAATTCTTCATCCCCTAAAGCACAAAACAATTCATCAATAGCTTTAAAATTATTATTGTAATCAGTTTTTGTGGCTTCACTTCATGTAGTTATTGAAGTGTCTGGAATTTTCATATTTATCTTCTTTTACATTCCAAATATCAAAACCCATGCTGTCTAAGTGCATTTTCATCTTTATTTTAAACTGGGCATAATTTTTACCATTAAAGTATAGAGATCTGTTGGTAGCGGAACCTTCCTATATATTATCCATAGTAAAGAATAAAGACTAGATTTCAAAGAGATAAAAATTTAGAACTAATAGAAATTTAGAGATCTTTAAAACACAACTAAAATCACAGTTGAAAAGATTTGAAAATAGTAGATTAAAAAAATCCTTTGATACCAAATGTTGGTTGGAGTAGGAAACTCAATAGGGGGTGAATTAAGTTCCTATAAAAATTTATGTTAAAAATTATTTATTTGAATGTACCCCAATTGAAAATAAAACAATCCAGTTAACCAAAGTAGCAGATTTGTAAAATATTTGAGAGTTTGAAATATTTCTCAAATATTGATAAATTATCAGTTAAATAAATTTATGAAATTACTTCAACTTTCGAAATTAGTTTACTAAAAAAAAATTTAGAACAAACACTATCTAATATTAACTATAAAAGTAAAGTAATGTTTTATGGTTTGAATAAACAAAGATAGACAAAAAAACAAAACTTGAACACAGTGGATAAAAATAAGAAGTTCAGTATCAAGCATAGACGTAGTCCTCTCCACTTGGTGATCACCTGCCACCAAGTAGTTTATATTAATAAACTTGATCCACACCCTGAATCGGGGTTTATAATAGCATACAAAGCTGTCCAGGTCTAACTAGACCTCTACCACAGATATTTGTGGGAAACTAAAACAACTAGTTCACATAGGGACCACTTCCATAGTTTTACATGGGAGTGAAATGGTGTAAGATAGTGGTAATGAGAGTATATCTTGTATCCTCCAGTTTATCATAGGAGATAGTGTGTGTTTGTAATACAGATACACACACTACTCAAAAAGTATTAAAATATTACACAAAAAACTAGAAATTATAAGAATGGGTTTAGAATTCTCTAAGTGATGTTCTTAATGCTTCTGGACTTCTTGGATGTAGCATATGTGAAGATCGAGTCCAATTATGGAAACAGACACAAAAAACAAATTATCGTGAAAGCTTTGTGTTCTGGTTTCCAGCAAAAAATGAGATGTTCTATGAATATATCCTTTGACAGTTTTTTTTTCTATAGGGATTTTCACACTTTGGTGCTAGGAAAGTTCTCCTCTTGTTCACTACAAGTAGAAGAAGTGTCATGGCTCTACTTCTTGGTTTTGTATTACACCATGCATCATCTCTATCTACTTTTCACACCACCTTTTAATTTAATCTTAGGTTCTTCTCTTTTAGCCGACATGGAGCATGATCTCCACACCTCATACCTCGTAATGTCTAATGACATTTATACAAGAGATCATTAATAATATCAATGTCATTTAATAACTCAAATACAACTGTTAGAAATAATTTTGAATTTAATTTAAAAAGAAATGACTGAGTTTGGAATGGTGTCACAGAAGTGGTGACTTAAGAGTAGTGTCTTGGAATAGTGTCATTATAATGGTGTCCCTGGAATGATGTCACTAGAACGATGTCACTGGAACAGTATCACTGGAGCATTTCCACTGGAAAGGTGTCACTAAAATGGTGTCACTGAATTTGTGAGAATTCTAAAACCGGTTGCACGGTGTCTGGTCTATATCAACGGTGTTGGGTCCTTTGTGAATATTCTGAAATAGGTGTATTGATACAACCGTATATGGTCCTTTATAAACATTATGAACTAGTAGGTTACTAAAACGGTGACTCATACTTTGACAATTTTCAGACTAAATGGTGACTGTGAGTCCTCTGACCGGTGACTGCGAGTTCTCTGACCAGTAACTGTGAGTTCAACTTAACAGTGACTCATACTTAGCCAAATATTTGCAACCTGTATTATGAAATAATACTTAACAGAATAGATTTATATTATTCATAAGAATATTGAAACATAATGAAACACGATTAAACATGATTTGTGAGTATTAAAACTAAAGGATTCCAATATCTTGGAAATAAACTTACTTGATTTCTTTCGATTTCATAAGTACAATATCATCCTTCAGTTGTACTTTTATCAATTTCCACTTCATTTCTTATGCCAGGAGATGGATATTCAAGATGAATTTTTCATTCATGAATCACTTTTAATGAATCTTGAGATCCATAAGTCATTCCTTTGGCCTCTCAATATTTACCAAAACCAAAATGGCCAGTAAAAGTTATGAGAAATCATACTTTAATATCAAACAATAATATCAAAATCTTAATCCATTCCACAAGTATTTAACCTTAATACTCCTCTAAAATATTACCGACCATACTCAAAACCCAAAAATGATTTGATCACATATCCTTCTATGATCAACTTAAAATTAGTTATAATCACTTATAAAGTATCATACCAAAATGTATATACCATGATCATATATTCTTCAATTTAGACTAATCATTTCCAAGAAGGTAATAATAAAATCATATATGCTTCTAAAATATAATTAACTCCTTATCCTTTAAATAATATCTTATATTAGCCAAAAATATTTTAATTAGAGGTTTGGGTTCATCCTTGTATCTATATAAGATCATAGATTGATTCAGAATATAAAATATGATTTATTTATTCTAGAAATATATATATGGAATCTATGTAGGGAGAGATAATCAATGATTATAATCACATAAAATTTCACTAAAGGATACAATTTTAATTGGGAATATTCATAAAAATACCAATATAGAACCCCCTATTCTAGAGTGACGGATAAGTGTGACCTAACTATTATCGTTCAATTCAACTATTGTAATTACATAAGATTTACCTTTGTCCATTTAATTTAGAGGTTGTTGTGGATTACTATCCTTATTATCCTTTTTATTAGGAAATTGATTTTTCAGAGTGCCCAAAATCTTTTCATTTATTACACTAAAGTGTGAGTGATTCATTCTTTTGATATCCCTTTCCATTAATTTCATTGATTATCCTCTTTATATCACTCCTACATTCTTTTGCTCGATGACCAGACATCCCACACTTAAAACATTTTCTTTCTACTTTCAAGAATTCACCTAAGTGATCCTTCCCACATTTTTGGCAAGTATGAGGTTGATAATTTTACTTCCATCAATGTGAAAAATCACTGGATCTTCCATAAAGCTCCATATACCTTTTCTTATCACCAGAACCTTGTGGGTTTCTAGCTTCCATTTCCACTTTTAGCGTACATCAAATTTTTTTCCATAGCTTCCAAAGTAACTTATGGATAATGCCTTTTAAATACTTGGTTTCAAACCACTAAATAATTGATCAATTTTTCATTCAAGGATGATGATTAAACCTAAAGCATACCTTGAAAGTCCTATAAAATTTTCCTCATAGGTAAAAATGGATTCATCATACTTATGCTTAAGCTCAAGGAATCACTTCTCCATTTTTATACATAGAATATGAGGTTGGTACTCACTAAAAAAATATTCCATTAAACTCATCCCATTATATGGATAAAATTTCCTCCAATTTCCTCATATTCTTAATAATATTACACCATTGATATGCTTCTCCTTCAAAACAATAAATAGTTAGGATAAATTTTTCATAGTATGATCAATGAAGAATGAAAAATATCTTTTCCATCACATTGAACCATTGTTCAATAACCAGTGGATCAGAAGAACCATAAAAAGATGGTGGTTGTTTTTTTATAAAATATTAAATAACATGTTGTTACTTCAGTGAAATATAAAGTTCAACATGATCCATGTTACCATAAATATATTGCGAGATTTGAGTGAGCATATTTATAAGATATTTCATCCCATATCTTAATACATTTAGTTTCTAATGAGGATGGTCATTACATTGGCCATTACATTTTTTTCACATGAATCATTTAGGTTTCAACCATTGAATAAAAGAAAAAAGAATATTGTGAGAAAAGAAAGTCATAGTAGAAAACCACATAATCATGAAAAATCATTTATAGGATGTCAAATCATGAAACCTTCTTCTATGATAGCTTAGGTTTAACCTAGGTCATTCATGATCATTTCCAAAACTTTAGGATTTTATCCTATACTTGAACCCATCCCTAGGATTCTTTCTAAGGATTTCTCATCCTAGTTTTTAAAGGTTAATTAAATATTTCTTGGATACAAACTATAATTACCTAGCCCTTTCATTCATATATATTAAATCTAAATAGATCTCTATTATTTATATAAAATAATGATCCCTTCCATAATCATATAGGTTTAGTGCCTTTGAAAACTTGGACACATAAAAAAATGGTTCATAAATGATCTATATCATCTCCCACTAAGTTCTTCATAACCAAAACCCTTATTAGACATATTATTTATAAAGTATTTCTTCATAAAATGGTGAAAGGAAACATAAAAAAGTGTGATATCATATGCTCAATAATGGAGATATCAATGATAGAAAAATCGCTACATGAGAATAATGGTGTGAGAACATGAGCTTAACATTTTAAATCTACACCTTGCATATCATAGATCATAATCATGAGTCATGGAATAACTCTTGGTAATTTATAAGACATGAATCATACAAAAATAAAATAACATGGGCCATGAGAGCATAAAATTTTTATAAGGCATAGAATTGTGTCATACACATATACTTATAACTTTGTGAACATGTATAAATAGAAACAAGTTCACTCATTAATTTAAGGACATGAAATCAGGCCCTCGTATAAAATTATGGACATGAAATCAGGTCCACTCATGATCTTATAAACATAAAATCTATGTCAAATCATAGAATTATGGACATGGAAACTAGGTCCATGCATACAATTGTGAACATGAAATCAGGTTCACACATAACATATTTACCAAATGAGTTATCCATATTTACCCAATGCATTGGAGGGAGATATAGGTCCCACCTATTATATAAATAAAATCTGACATATGTTTTCCACAAGATCATAAAACATTCATCATCTCAGAACTCATGAAAAGAAGTGGATTTCATAAACATTTCATCGAAGTATAACCCGTCGAAAAAGGGAACGAGTTTTATCAACATATTGTCATCATAAACATTAACCATCCAGATAAATAATAAGTATGGTATAATTATATTATAATCCCATTAAATAATAATTATAATCAATTTATTTTATCATTAATGAATAGAGATACCATTAAAAGATCATTAAAACCTTCTTGAGGAAAATATCTTTTTAAATTTAAAAATCAATTTTCAAAATCTAAAAACTAAGCATGTAATAAATAAATCATTTTATTTAAAAATAACCTTGTAAAATTTTATAGGAATATTAACATCATTGAGTCTTCATGATGACTAGAAATTACATTCATTCTGTATAAGATAAAAAAATAATTCCCTCCATACTTTTGTCAAAAAGTCACAAAGTACCTCATTTGGAAAATGAAAAAAAGATTCATTTCAAACCATTTTGTAAAAAATAAAACATGGGTAAAAATAAATTTAAAAAATAATATTATAATAGTAAAAAACTTATTTAATTTTTTTAGAAAACATGTATAAGAAATAAAATGGTTTTTCTGACTGAAGAGTGAAATGAAGTTAGTTTTCCTTAAAAACACTCTTTTGATCTCTTAAATAATTAAAGTGAGGAAAATGAAAGGAAAACATATAATATAAATAAATAACCATAGGATAAGAAAATTAAAGGGATTTATCAGACAAAGATAATATAATTTCCTTAATGGAAATTCATGTATAAATAATTCTGATTAAAATAGGATTGAGACATAAATCCATTACCTCAAGTCTCACATTTACCCATTCACATTCAAAACTACTGTATAATAAATATGAATTAATTATACATGTATTAAATAAAAATATTCATATCCATAATACCATTTATGATCTATTTATGATATATTATCACCCATTTGTGAATAATTTGTTATTAAAATCACTATTTTGGGTGATAACTGCTTTGTTTTCCAAGTATGTTTTGATTCAGCAGTCTCAATCCTTACAATTTGATCATGGTTACATTAATTAGAGAATTTTAATCATGGTATAAAAATAATATATATTCATTATATTCCTATTTATAATCATTCATAAAAAGTAGATATAGAAAAATGAATTACACTGTTCATGGAGACGGTAGACCATAAGTATGCATGAATGCTGTTTTCATTTTTTTAACTGATGAAATAAAAGAAAGGTAAATAATAATTTAACTTTACATAATACTAATTATATTGTATATATTATATATATTCATAAAATTTATTCTAATTACCATCCAAGTAAAATATAAATAAAAAATGAATCGCATCGCTTTGTGAAGGTTTTAGTCCACACGTACACATGAACGACGTTATCGTTTCTCAAAGAATTGAATGATAATAATGTATACATGAAATTATCATTAAATAATTATAATTATGTCATAAATATTATATATAAACATTAAACTCATCATAATACCCATCCATAAAATATGTTTATGAAAACTAAATTGTATCACTATGTGGAGACGACAAGTCGCAAGTATGCACGAGTGATACTTTCACTTTGCATTTGATAGAAAATAGGGTGTATAATGGTGTTTTAATAATCATATTATAAATACCATATATTTAGTTGAGTTAAAGAAGAGTATAAAATAAAGTGATTGGTGAAGGTGATTACCTATTCTTTGAAACGACTCCTTTAGATCTCCTTTAAAGAGATATATAGTTGGTATTTTGGGAAGAAAGAAACCTATTGGATGTTTATAGGTAAGTTTATAAGGGAAATTAATATATTTTGGTTGATCTAGAAGGATAAAAGTGGTGTGGATAAGTGAAGGAGGAGGTGACCTTTTATAATTTTGGTAAGAGTCACTTTTGGAATTTCTCAAAAAATTAAATTATAATAAATTAATTCTTAATACAAATGGTTCCAAAAAGACTATAAATGAACAATTGATTACATTTTAGACCTTATATTATATAATTTTTCTAATTTTAATATTTTTATTATTTTTAAGTAATTTAATAAAATATTATTCTCATAAAATATCATTATTGTGAATTTAGACATTGTTCACTTAATTTTACTTAAAAGACATAAATGAAAAGTTTAAATTTTAATATAATCCTTTAAAACAACAATAATATGTTATATTAACCTATAAAATTCAGGTAAAAAATTAAATCAACAAAATTATATTTCTTTTAATATTTTTCAAATCTTTTAATATATATTTTTATTAATTAAATAAATAACGCATCAGCATTATGTAAGCATTTATGGTAATTAAATAATTACTAAAAATTATAAATAAATTTACATTATTAATATAATTTCATTAAAAAATTCACTATTAATATTCATTTATAATTAAGTTTTTTACTTATGTGAACACATAAAATATATTATAAACAGGGTGACATTTTGTAACTTTCTTTGGTTTAAATAATATATAAGTAATTTTTATGGAAAAATGTCCATTAAACAAATAATTTTTGAGCCTAAGGTGATGATGTTCAAATTAAATTAATCAAATTATAATTATACAAATTTTTGAATATGTTTTTACTCTCATCTTTTGGGTTTAAACCTTCATTAACCCTTTTCAAACTTACTATGACAACAAGGTTTTTTACTCATTGAGGGTCACTTTAGTTAATATAAATAGAAAATGGACCATAATTGGACAATTTTTGATATTATGAACTATATCATAATAACTTGGTCAAATATAATATTTTTAGTAATTTTATATCATTTAATAAAATATTATTTAATTTTAAATATCATCAATGTTAATTTTTAGAACTATTCATTACTTTGACTTTAATAACATCAAGACAACAATTAAAATCTGAAAAAACTATTTTAATACATTAAAAACATTTCATATTCACTAATAATTTTTTTTTATCATAGTAATTATCTCCAATTATAGTACTTTTAATTTTTTTAATATAATTTAGTTGACTTTTCCATTAATTTAATAATTACCATGTCTGCATTGTATAAGTATTTATGATATTTATTTAATAATTACAAATTATAAATATATTACCATAATTAAAATAAATTTATTATTATAAAAATATCCATTTATATTCATTCAATGTATATTTTGACTCATATCTATGTTATTAGAATAATTTAATATGTTATTTTGACTTTTCTGACCTTGTGTGAATATTGCACATGGATTTAGATAATTACCTTGTTATATAACTAAAAAATTAGTTTATAAACATAAATATCATATATAATAATTTATATTTAATAAAAAATAGATTAAGGACTTATTAAAACTCAAACATTATCTTTATGATACCAAATTTGACTTTTCCAACACTGCACAGGCTCTACATTGACACTGAAAATGAATTTCATATTTATCTTGGAATAAATTCTAATTTATGTGTTTTGAATTATTTGTGTATTATATTTTTATTAATTTATAATAGTTTATTCGTTACATATATTTCATAAATTTTTATATTATTTTTATGACTTAGCGATATCATAAAAGATACTGTATTTCAATAAAATTCAGTATTATTCAATATTCACTGAAAAATCATAATTTTCAGAGAAATCCAAAAAAATAACCTAAATATAATTTTAATATGATGATTTAAAAAATGATATTATTTTTATTAAATAAAATTTCTAAAATTTCCATAAATTAATTATAATATTTTCTTACAAAAAGCAATAAAATCATTTTTGAGGAAGACATATTATTTGAAGCATAAAATAACTTTACTAAAAATTGAGAAATTATTTACTAATAATTTATTAAAACATTTTTATTGAGTAGGAAATTTATATATATTTCATAAAGTATTAAATAATATTCATTCTCACAAAATTAACGGCTAGGTTATAATAATATTTTAATAGTATATCATGGTTCGTTTAAATTCAATGTTGCATGTAATGCAAGATATCAAAGAAAAATAATTTTTTTAAAGAGAAATATTTTCTAAAATCTTGAGGTGTTATAGTTTGACTTAAAACTTCAATTTATTAAAAGTTATATATAGGCATGTAGCCTACCTCACATGTCTAAATAAGTCATGCTCCTTCATTTGGGGGGCACACGATTGAGTTGTATAGTTACTACTAACCATGCGCCAACCATGCGCCTCTGCCCGTTCCTCCAAAAATTAGAACTATGGGCTCCAAATAAGATTGCACTCTTCTGAAGCCTTCCTTAATCCCTTATAAACTTTTATTAGAGTAAAAAAATAAATTTTAACAAAAAATTAAATTGTTTGTACCTCATATAAAAACTGAGATATTACAGATCACCACTAAATTGATGTTAGCTAAGCCACCACATGAAATTACCACCACCACACACCATACATTTAGGGAATATATAGGTATAATAAGGGGTTATATATCTTGACCTTATTATTATAAAGGTATAATTTTCTTTTAGAAATAAAATACTAGTTTCTTAAATCCCATTTTCATTATTATTTTAGGTAATAAAATATACATGAATATAAGATAAATATGATAAATAGGTTTTTGGATACAAATAAAACATAATTGTATTTTTTTTAAAATATATAATTTCAATTAAAATACACTTTTATGATAAATTCTAGAATTTTAAATAAAATTAATTTTCATGAAATTGTCTTATAAAACACTATTTATATAAATATAAATGATAATATAATTTTATAATGTCCATGGTAATTTTTATAAGGGTTGTTGGACTCCTCATGTATTAATCATGTTTTAATGATCACAAATCTCATTACTAATTACAAATCTTATCATTGATCACTAATCTCATTACTAATTACAAATCTTATCATTGATCACAAATCTCATTATGATTTACCAATCTTAATAATAATTACAAATATTATTATTGGTCACAAATCTCACATATCTTATTACTCATGTGTATTTATGTTTCAAATTATCTTATACTGTATAATGGTTAAGCTCAATCCATTTTATGCAAATTACTGTTTAAGTTTGAACATAGTTATTTGACTAAGTACAAGACACCGTGAAGCTTGCCACAGTCAGACAGACTCATTGAGAAAGACACAGACACCGTGACCCTGCTACAGTAAGCCTGACACCGTGAAGCAAGACACTAAGAATAGATACTGTATTTGTCTAAGTGCCAAACACAGTTATCAATACACAGTCATCAAGGCACCGTGAATCCAAAAACTATGAACAAGGCACTGTGAATCTAGACACTATGAAAAAGGCACCAGAAGCCAGAAATCGTGAGTCAGACAAACCGTGAGTTAGACACACCGTGAAGGAGAAACCGTGACTCAGACAGTGTTAAGGACATACCATGAAGGACACACCGTGACACAGAGACACCGTGAAGGAGAAACAGTGACTCAGACACCATGAAGGACATAACGTGAAGGACACACTATGACATGGAGACACTGTGAAGGAGACACCGTTTGCATAACCACTGTGACACCATTTCTTAAACTCTTTTGTCGTTTTACTATTTAACTTTTTAACGGTCATATTTGACATCTTTAATGCACTGACATATTTAATGTTTATTTGTAGCCATAGTATGTGTCACGACCCCCTCCCCACAAAGTGTACCCCTCCTGGGCCGGCAATGTGAGAAGGGAGATAATGACCCCCGAGTCCCGCCTCCAGTAGGCCCCGGGTTGGCGACTAGCACCGAGGGTATAATAAACATACAAATGGGAGGCATTACCCTCTAAGAGAACACTTGCAGAAGAGAGAGATAGAATAGACTCCAACCAACTCCAACTCATAACTGAAATGTAAAAGAAACCCAAGTACATATATGAAATGTCATGCAAAAGTACTACAACTGAAAGGGAAAACTAAAAGTACCCAAAAGAAAGTAAAACGACAGCGACCACAAGCCCGAACAGCTCCTCCTCCAACCGCAAGCTAGTAGCAACCAGCTTGATCTCCAACCTGCTCCAAGTGACCTGAAAAACAGTTTATATGTACATATGGTGAGTATAACAGTATGCTCAGTAGGATCCTCCCAAAGACTCTCGTGCAAAAGTAAAGAAAGCATGCTAAAGCCCAGTGAACAACAAGTGAAACTAACTCGTCACCTAAACAGGTATATTATGTTCCCAACCTCACCATGGCTACTCTCACCAAGTAACGCATACAAGAATATAGCATATAATAAAGAATATCAAGGGTACCCCGCTACTACTTCCCCACTGGTTTTCCGCTTTGCCCCAACGACTTACGTCCTTTGCATCTCTCTCCAAAGGCTTGCCCGTATCAACATGGGTCAAGCTCCCCAATCTGCACCTCGTGCACCACAAAGGTTTGCCCGCAGACACCTGGGCTGAGCTCCACACAATCCTCACAACCAAAAGTAACCAGGTAGTTTCCGGGAGCCACCACAGCTCACATAACGTGTATCATACGTCGGGTATTATACCTCAAGCCATTACAGCCCATACACCGAGTAAGGATCCTCAAGCCATCACAGCCTATACACGTTACACCTATAGTAGTCCATAGGATACTATATCCAGAATATATGTGTGTGAAATAACCACAAGCCATTACAGCCCTCTACACACATATATGGGTAAAACTAACCACTGTGCCTACCAGCACTAAGATCTACCAAGAGAAGAGAGCGGGGCCAAGGGGGTAGTCAGCCATTCAACCTCCCATCAGAATGTTGGGGAAAACACCCCCCCAGGGCTCAGAATCCCCGGGGTGTCAGTTGCCCTTACCGACAGGGTGGAGTAGCGTATAGAAACACAAAAAGTACAGAATATATAAGTAACTCACATCCACACTATGGGCATTACCTAGTCTTAGATACAACTGCAGCTAACGTCTCTCAGACTCCAGGCTGCTACTTCTAAGACTAGGTATCGTATAGGCACACAACCAATTGAAGAGATTTATTAGATTACTTCATTCTCATTTATCAGTTCCACTGTACATTAATTAATTCTGTAAACATTAATTAAAATTGAACAATTCCACATTAAACTGAAATGGCGTCACTTTCAAAACAACTCCTCCTTTTTAAGATTCACACCACCTTTAAATTCCAGCATCTCCATCCCCGTGGATTTTCACCATTTAATCAAACATTCATTACAGAAATACTTTTCCACATTCCCAGGCATTCTAGAAAAACATCCTATGCTTCTAAACACAAAGGAGGCTCAACACGGTGAGTAGATATACTACCCGTCGAGTCTTTGCCGCCTATAGAAAGAGCATATACCCATTCTCCCTCGAGAGGCTAAACACGGAAAGCACGTGGCATACCCCGCGCGTCTTCGCCTCCTTTGGAAGAATGGTAGCAAGACCAACTGCCTTGAGCAGTGGGGAATGGCAAGGCAGATTAACATTCAAGAGAACCACAAGCAACCAGCAACCACATCCATCCCATTCCATCACCCCTGGTGTCCTCCCCGACACCCATATGCATAAACCGATGCATCTCGCCACACTAGGCGTCATCCGCTGCCACAACCACAAGTCTCCATGCCTCCACATATCACAACAGCCATCCAGGCTCACATCAATACACAAGCAGCAGGAAAATCAAAGATCACAACATGGGCTCTCGGCCCTTTAACAAGGCATTCAGCCTTACAAGCAAGCGGGTAACTCAGAACCCTTTTGAAATTATCGAACTAATAGTTCTTTAATCCATCTTGAATTAACAGATTCATTAACATGCCTCTTTATCGTTAGCCAATTATTTAACAAACAATTCCGGCTTTACGTTCTTTATCAATTTCCATCATGAACGAGCAACAAAGTCAAAGAAAACATAGGTATCACTATATCTAGGAAAACATGAGGCAAACCGTTATCACGGTATAAAGCAACAACATGCGATCAACCAATTCTTTTAATCCGGTTCAAGTATTTAATTAGGTCAATTTCATTATGATCCAAAGGAATAAATCATGCTAATTCTACGATTGCACATATACAATTAGAAAAGCCATGAATCCCCTACCTCGAAGAGTTCTTGACGTCCTTTATCCACACAGCAGGTCACGATCCTCCCCTCGCGACAACTTATGTGGAAGAATGATCGACACAGCTTGGTTGCATCCAACAGAGCAGGACTGATCCTAGGAGTAAGGGTTGATTGTGAAACTCCTACGGAAAGGATTGAAAGGTTCTAGCGACCCTTAGCCGAGAACAAAGGGAAAGAACAAGGAAGAATGATATCTCGTCCCTTTTTAAGATTTAATGGGGCGACGGTTTAAGATCCGGTTAATTCTCCATTAAAAACGGATCGCATTAACCCACGCGGTTTGACCAAGTAAAACATTCCAAGCCTTAGGAATAATTAATATTAAGATTTATGGCATTTGAAACGGCCTTAAGAGCCTTTAAAATAAGTCTTTAAATGTATTTTATGTCAAAGGAAACGTCAAAAGGGGCAAAACTGTAGGAGTCTGGAAACACTGTTCACCCACCGTTACTGTACATGAAACTGATCTGTCACACCGATCTGTGAAACTGATCTGTCACACCGATCTGTCTCACCGATCTGTCTCACTGATCTGTGAAACCGATCTGTCTCACCGATCTGTCTCACCGATCTGTGAAACTGATCTGTGAAACTGATCTGTCACACCGATCTGTGAAACTGATCTGTCTCACCGATCTGTGAAACTGATCTGTCTCACTGATCTGTGAAACTGATCTGTCTCACCGATCTGTGAAACTGATCTGTCTCACCGATCTTTGAAACTGATCTGTCTCACCGATCTGTGAAACTGATCTGTCTCACCGATCTGTGAAACTGATCTGTCTCACCGATCTGTGAAACTGATCTGTCTCACCGATCTGTGAAACTGATCTGTCTCACCGATCTGTGAAACTGATCTGTCTCACCGATCTGTGAAACTGATCTGTCTCACCAATCTGTGAAACTGATCTGTCTCACCGATCTGTGAAACTGATCTGTCTCACCGATCTGTTACTGTTCATAAAACTGGAAACACTGTTCACAGAACTAGAAAATTGGCAAAGTGTTGGGGATAAGTCCCCTTGACCTCCCGGAACACCTCCAACACCAACATTTCACAAAGTAATGGACCAGAGAGGTCCGGGCCATTACAGTATGAGCTACGAAGCATGCAATACATGGGAACCTGTCGGCTCAACCTCATGAATTCGAAGATAAAGAGAAGTGTACCCAAGAGAGACTGATATACATAGGAGACAAATGACATACGCGCCAAAAGAGACACGCGAGTGCACTATACTGAACATAAGAGAAATCCTGAGCACAACTGAAGAACACATTGCAAGATCTTAAAAGAACTCTCATGCATGCATTCCTACTCTACTGAAGAACACACGAAGAATCAAGAGAACATCTTCATTCGTGAAAGACACCAAGCTGAACCACGACGCTCTGTTTTTAACAGAAAAATTAAAGAAAGACTTAAAAGTATTCCTGCTGAATCCAATGAGTCCAGAGCTTCCCTTCCAATCACTATAGATTTTCTAAACTCATTCATACCTACTCTTAGTGATTCTTTGGTTTACTTTCGAGCAGTGTGTATACCCTGTTTATTTTACACACACACTATCTCCTGTGCTGAACTGGAGGATACTAAATCCTCATTCCAAACATTCTACACCTTCTTGTGTCCCACTGAGGATAGTGGTAGAGGTCAAGTAGGACTTGAACAGCCTGTGTTCTGTTGTCTTTAATTTCCCATGAAGAACAGTGGTAGAGGTCTTAGGACCTAGACAGTTTCTGAACTGTTTTTAACCCCGATCCAGGGTTTGGATCAAATTTATATAAATTATTTGAGAGGACTAAGTCTCGTCTTGATACTGAACCTCTTGGTTATATCTACTGTGCATTTTAGTTTAAGTTTAAAGTATACAATATCTAATTTATATTCCGCTGCTGTTACTTTGAAATACAAAACTATTTTAAAGTTACTTTGATAGTTAATCTAGCAAGTGTTTGTATGTTTCGTAAAGTATTAGGTTATCTTCAAAAGTTAACTAATCTTCAGATTAGATTAACTGAGAACTAATCAATATTTGAGAACCTAACTAACCCTTTACCATAATACAAATTCACTACAAATTATCTTGTTATTCAATTTGGGGGATTTTAATAGAAATATTTTTAAACAGAAATTTTAATTGGAACTCAATTCACCCCCTCTTGAGTGTCCACTCCGACCAACATTTGGTATCAGAGGCTGTTTTTTTTTCAAAATATTTCAAAATATTATATTTTTCAACTATGATTTTAGTTGCATCTTCAAAGATCTTAAATTTCTGTTAATTCTAAATTTTATCTCTTTAAAGTTATTTTCTAAAATATAGCTATGGATAATAGACTAGAAGGTGATGCTACCAACATTCCACCTTTCTTTAATGGTACAAATTATGCCCAGTGGAGACTTAAAATGAAAATTTGTTTGGAAAGTATGGGTTTTGATATCTGTACTTCTATAGAGGCTCAATATAAAATTCCAGAAACTGAAAGAAAAACTTGGGATGAACCTATAAAGACTGCTTAAAATAATAACTGCAAAGCTATGAATGCTTTATATTTTGCATTAGGAGATGATGAATTCAATATAATATCTTCTTATAAAATTTCTTATGAAATTTGGGATACCTTGGGTGTTTCTCATGAAGGAACAACCAATTTTAAAGAAATTAGATTAAACACTTATACTATTAAATATGATAATTTTAAAATGAAGACTGATGAACCTATCTCTGACATGTATCTCAGGTTTAATGAGATTGTCAACACTATGAGCTCACTTGGAAAGGCTATTCCAGCAAAGGAACAAATCATGAGAATATTGAGATGTCCACCAGAATGATGGAGAGACACTTCTGTTTCAATCAGAGAATCATGTGACATTGGTGCTATGCCTGTTAAAGAGCTTATTGGTAATGATTTATGAGGAAGAACTCAAGGTGAATAAGGAGGAAGATAATGAACCTAAAAGGAAGTCAGTGGAATTTAAGTCTACTGCTTCAAAGAGCAAGGACAAGGAGAAAACTCACATACCTATTGAAAGCTCAACAAGTGAAAGTTCAGAATCTGACAGTGATGCAGAAATGGATTAGATGGCCAGGAGATTTAAAAAATTCTATAGGAAGAAGAAATTCTTCAGAAAATCAAACTACAAAGGTAAATATAACAACAAAGGACACTGGAAGAAATATTGGAAGAAAGATGATAAGAGTGATGAGGTTGTTTGCTATGAATGTAAAAGAAAGGTCACATTAAAACAGACTGCCCAAAATTGAAGTTCAAGAAGAAACATGACTACAAGGACAGTAAGTACAAGAAAGAAATGAAAGCAACGCGGAGTGCTTCATAAGACAACAAAAGTGAATATGAAGTTTCTGATTCTGAAAAGAATCGTGCCAATATGTGTTTCATGACCAATACTTCCGGGGTACCTGTTTCCCCAATGCTGAATGATTATTACTCTGGAACTAATTCTGATTCTGAATCTGAAAACATGTCTAGTGAGGAACTGTTTGAATATTGTAACATGCTATAAGAAACATGTAATGAACTTAAGGACAAATATAAGTTATTTAAGAAACAACATGCTCTCACAGCCAATGTTAAATCTGCCTTTGATATAGAAAAGGAAAAGAATGCTCAACTGTTGAAGGAAAATACTAAACTAAAAATGTCTAATGAGAAACTTAGAAAGGACTTAAAAAAATTCACAAAGGGAAAAGATACACTTAATCAAATGTTAGGTAAGAAAGTTGCACCAAAGTATACTACTGGATTAGGCTATCATCCAAGAAAGAGATAGATCACTAAAACTAGATTTATTCCTAAATCTGGACAAACTTCTGCTAGTTCCACTTCTAGAAATTCATATGCTTCAACTAGTTACTCACATTGTTATAGATCAAATAGAGTTTATCTTTCAAAATATGTTGAATCTATTGATTATATGAGACCCATAAGACAAATATGGGTACCTAAAGCTATAATTGCTAACCTGTATGGACCTAAGAGAATATGGGTACCAAAATCATTCTCTGTTTAAAACTGTTTTGTAGGAAACCTGTTTGAAGAGTTCCCATAAGAAGATATGGAACTTGGACAATGGATGTTCAAGGAATATGTCTGGGGATTATTCATGCTTCAAGATCTTAATAAAGGTTGATGGAGGCCATGTCACCTTTGGTGATAATTCTAAAGGAAAGATCATCAGCCTAGGCCAAATTGGTAACACTAACTCAGTTTTAATTTATAAAGTTTTATTTTTTGATGGACTTATATATAATATGTTAAGTATTTCTCAATTATGTGATGATGGATTTAATTTTAAGTTTGAAAATGATTCTTGTAATGTTTTTAATTCTAATAATGTTTTGTTATTTTCTGCTTTGAGAAATGAAAATGTTTATGCAGTTGATTTGAATTCTTTAGCTAAACAAAACATTACTTGTTTAAATGATTTTCATAAAGAATCTTGGCTCTGGTATAGAAGCTTAGGATACTGTAACATACATTCACTTAGAAAATGGACTAGGAAGAACTTAGTTAGAGACTTACCCAAACTTGAGTTTCCAAATGACAAAGTTTGTAATCCCTGTCAAAAGGGAAAGCAACACAAAATCTCTTTCAAACCAAAGAAAGAAGTGTCAACTTCTCAACCTCTCGAGTTGGTTCACATGGAATTTTTTGGACCTTATAGAGTTTCTAGTTTAAATGGGAAGCACTATGTCTATGTCTTATAAGATGATTTTCTAGATATACTTGGGTATACTTCTTAGCTCACAAAAGTGAAGTATGTTCTTACTTTATTAAATACTCCAAGTCTGTAGAAAACCTTAGTGGACTTAAGATTAAGACCCTGAGAAGTGATCATGGCCGTGAGTTTGAAAATCATGAGTTTGAATCCTTTTTCTCACAAA
Organism: Viscum album; assembly: GCA_963277665.1. NCBI lineage: Eukaryota > Viridiplantae > Streptophyta > Magnoliopsida > Santalales > Viscaceae > Viscum > Viscum album. The sequence continues at coordinate 793,492,353 of OY728121.1, forward strand.
ATGGCTATACTCACAATTTTTGTACCCCTAGGACACCTCAGCAGAATGGTGTAGTAGAAAGAAGAAATAGAACCCTTCAAGAAATTGCTAGAACTATGCTTAATGAGTATGACCTGCCTATTTACTTTTGGGATGAAGTTGTAAATACAGCTTGTTATATCATTAATAGAGTCTTAGTTAGACCTGTTCTAAAAAAGACTCCTTATGAACTGTGGAATAATAGGAAACCTAAAGTTAGCTACTTTAGAGTGTTTAGCTGCAAAGTCTTTATTCTTAATACCAAGGATAATCTTGACAAGTTTACATTTAAGAGTGATGAAGGAATATTTTTAGGATACTCTATAACTATCAAAGCCTATAGAGTTTTAAATAAGATAACCAAATGTGTGGAAGAATCTGTTCACATCAAATTTGATGAAACTGATCCACATGAACCTAAGTCATCTCTTGAAAATCTTGAAGAAGATTTGTCTGTTCTGAACCTTAATGATAACTTCAATGAACCTACTGTAAAGAAAACCAGTTCTGGAAATATTTCAGAATCTGCTCCTAATGAACCCGAACCTAGAGAATAACCTGAAATTTCTAGTCCTACCTTTACTAGATCAACTAGGATTCTCAAGAATCATCCTTTTGATGCTGTTGTAGGAAATCTGGATAAAGGAACACAAACTAGAGCTTCTCTTAGAAATCAGGTTGAACATCAAGCCTTCTTGTCACAGCTTGAACCTAAAAACATCGATGATGCTATTAATGATGAATGTTGGGTAATTGATATGCAAGAAGAACTTAATCAGTTTGAAAGAAATAATGTTTGGAAACTAGTAGAAATACCCAAGGAAACTTTTTTCATAGGCACTAAATGGGTGTTTAAAAATAAAGTAGATGAAGCTGGAAACATAGTTAGAAACAAGGCTAGGTTAGCTGCACAAGGCTATAGTCAAGAAGGAGGAATTGACTATGAGGAGACTTTTTATCCAGTAGCCAGACTTGAACCCATTAGAATTCTACTTGCTTATGCTACACATCTGAATTTCAAACTATATCAAATGGATGTCAAAAATGAATTCTTAAATGGGTATATAGCTGAGGATGTTTTTGTTGAAGAACCCCCTGGATTTACAAACCCTCATTTTCCAAATCATATTTTCAAATTATCAAAAGCTTTATATGGTTTAAAGTAAGCTCCAAGAGCTTGGTATGATAGATTAAGTACTTTTCTAATTTCCAAATGTTTTACAAAAGGAATAGCTGATCCTTCTCTATTTATAAAATGAATTTCTAAAGATGTTTTAGTTGTTAAAATTTATGTAGATGATATTATTTTTGGATCTTCAAAAAATTCATTATGTGTTGATTTTTCTAAAATGATGCAAAACAAATTTGAAATGAGTTTAATGGGTGAACTAAAATTCTTTCTTGGATTTCAAATCTTTCAAAATAATGATGGAATTATTTTGACTCAAAGTAAGTATACTAGTGATCTTCTAAAACGTTTTGGATTGGATAGCACAAAAAGTAGTGACACTCCCATGAGTACCACCTGTAAGTTGGATCTTGATGAAGATGGTAAATCTGTTGATCAAACCACTTATAGAGGAATGATTGGAAGTCTACTCTACTTAATAGCTAGCCTTCCTAACATTATGTTTAGTGTATGTATGTGTGCTCATTTTCAAGCAAACTCTAAGGAATCACATTTAAATTCTGTAAAAATAATTTTCAAATACCTCAAGCATACACCTAATTTAGGACTGTTCTATCCTAAAGGACAATCATTTGAACTAGTTAGTTATTCTGATGCTGACTTTGATGGATGTAATCTAGATAGAAAAAGAACCTCTGGAACATGTCACTTTTTAGGCAAGTCATTAATATCTTGGTATAGTAAGAAACAAAATTTTGTTGCATTATCTACTGCAGAAGCTGAATACATAGCTGCTAGAAGTTGTTGTGCACAAATTTTGTGGATGAAACACACTTTACTAGACTATGGATATCAATTCAGACATGTCCCAATAAATTGTGACAACACAAGTGCTATTAAAATTTCAAAGAATCCTGTTTCACATTCTAGGACAAAACATATTGATGTAAGACATCACTTTTTGAGGGATCATTATCAAAAAGGTGATATCACTTTGGAATTCATTGGTACTGAATATCAACTTGCTGATATATTCACTAAACCACTAAATTATGAGAGATTAGATTACATCAAACATGATCTTGGCATGATCAATCACAAACAGATATCTTACTGGTCTTACTATTTAATATTTTGCTATAAATTACTTTATTGTTTCATGATCACTAATTCTTGGTTACTATCTCATGTTTACAGTCTCACAGTTAACACAATGTGTTCACGGTCTGTCACTGTCTGACCATGACTAAACTGAACACTCACTGTCTCACCGTAACGACTACTAACTGTCTCACCGTGACTACCTCTTATCCTCGCACCGTAACGAATACTCACGGTCTCACCGGGAAGATTATTAATGTATTTATTTTAACCCGTATCACGGTAATTTTTATTTCACCGTTATTTCCTTTCCCGCGTTTTTTTTATTTTTGTGATGTTTGACATTCCCAAATGATAAAACATAAGGGTTTCACTCAATTCTTCACCCGAGCTCTCTACTGAACCTTCTCAACCTTGCAAACCTTCTCTTCTTCTCTCTTGACAGAACCTTCAATGGATGCCGAGGATGAAGCGACTGTCTTCATCTACACCTGAGAAGCACAGCTCAAAGAAGAAGAAGATAGCTCTGAAAATAGTTCCCGAAGGACCTCTAAATCCTAACCTAGTAAGTTGTACTATTTCTCCTACGAAGGAAATCTACCCTGAGTGGATTTTTTCCAACAAGTCTTTAGTCATGAAATTATTAAGAGAACAAGGATGGATCTAATGGTTCTCAAGGAAGGACATACCTATTTACTCGGGGTTGGTTGCACAGTTCCATCAGTATGTAAAGTTTTCCTTTGATGCTGGAGAAAGCTTTATGGTGACAAGTTGGATCAATGGTAAAAAGTGCGCTTTCTCTTCAAGGATATGGGATGCATGCCTAAGGATTCCTCATGAAGGGATTTGTGATGATTACCAAAGAGACCCTCCTCCTACAACCGATATCTTTGACCTAGAGAATACCTTGGAAATTCTAACTGGAAATGGCACCAAGAGAAGGTCCATAACAGCTGAATTGGATGGGGAGACAAGGTTGCTATTTAAGTTTCTTCAAAATTTGATTAGCCCAAGGAAAGGAGACTTTACTGTTTTGAAATATCAGGATGTCTTTATGATTCATATGATGAAGAATGGACATAAGATAAATCTGTGCAAATATATCATTCACTACATATGTGAATTGATTAAGGTCACTTCCAAATACACTTCCCGGTTTTACTCAAGGATGATTTCAGCTATGTTAGTTTCCAAGGGAGTAGTTGGACCAATTGAAGAAAATCTTGTGGATTCTGAGTACTGTTTATCCAAGCCTACCATCAGAAGGGTGAAGATAAACTGGAACCCCGGGAAGAAGCAGTGGGTTTAGGATAATGAAAAGGTTTATGAAAAGTTCAATCCTGTGGATTATCCAACAAGGCCAAAGGACATTACTGATCCTGGTTTGGAACCAGATGAGGTGGCTGAGTATCCAGAAGATGAAGAAGAAGAAGAAGAGGCTGAAATACCTCATGAGGAATCAGCTCCTGTTGATGGAGAAAGGACTGCTGTTCCTGCTGAAGTTTCAAGAGAAGAGGTTGTTGTTGAAAAGGAAAGGACTGTTGGTCCTTCTGTTGTGCTTGAAGAAGAAGTACCTCCTGCCCATGTTAATCAGGAAATCTAATCTGAGGCTGCAAGAGAGTTAGTTGTTTCTGAATCTGAGCAGCAAGCCATGAAAGAGACTGTAGTGACAGATTCTGTTGCAGAAGAACTCCCTACAATGGAAGAAGAAAATCTAGAAGAACTCACTGCTGAAAATGAAGCAAGTCTGGAAGATATACCTGAGGAAAAATCTGTTCCTGAGTACATACCCTCTACTGAAGAAAGGATGGAAATTGCCTTTCAGTTGGCAAGGCAAGAAATGGATGAAGAGATTAGAGCTGATCCTGTGGATCCTGACCAAACTGCTGAGCCTCTAGTTCCTGAAATAGAAGCACCTGTTGAGGGGGAGGAACCTCAAAACCTTGAACCTAATACAACTGAGTCTGATGAATCTGAATCTATTGGTATACCTTCTCCCACTGAGTCATACTCTGTGTATACTCGGTATAAATTCCCCAGTTTTTATGATGTGAGTGAATCACAGCAAGTGACTACACCTGGACTTGACCTTTCCTCCTTGTTTCAATTGAAGTCAGTCACTCACCCTGAACCTGAACCAGCACTTATACCTCCACTTTCACCTACACCTTTACCTGATACGCAATATTTTGTAAGTAAGGATGATTTAAAAATCTTTAGAGAGACAATATTAGATGGAGTGGAGAAGATCTTGTCCTCTCAACCTCGTCCTGTGACTCAACTAAGTCAGGAAGATGCCTCACTGCTTGTGGAAAACATTATTCTACACATTCAACCCAGGATGATCTATGAAATTAAAGAGGTAAGGGTTGAAAATAAATTTCTTAGTACTGATGTTGAAACTTTCAAAAGTATGGTAGCAGACATGCAGAAAGAACTGTCTTCAAGATCAGAGCCTGCTCTTGCTCCTACACCTGTTGTTATTTCTCCTAAACCTAATGTTTCCAACATTTCTTGAGATATCGTATCTTAGGTTCATCCATACCTTCTATCTTTTGATTAAAATATTGGAGAAAGGCACACTCAGATGTTGCACCGAATGAGAGAGCTTGTGGAGAACTTGAATAAGCTTAAAGATGAATACACTAGATGTCTTCAAAAGGTATTGAAATAGCTCAAAGCTCTAACCATAGCTGTCAAGGCTTCTCCTTCCTCTGGTCAGACCTCCACACCTTCTTTGGATGATTCTCTGCTCAGATCTTTAATCAAGGAAGAAATTCAGAATGCCTTCAGTAGTTTTGATTTGTCTCCTTTATCTGAAGTTGCAAAGAACAGTGATAGAGCACTTGACCTGATTTGAATTCATTCCAAGATTTCCAATGATTCTCAATAGGAGATCACTAAGAAGATAGATTTTTATCTCACCCATATTTTCTCCAAATATGATATGACAAATCACTTTAAGTATCTTGTAGAAAATTTGAAGATACCTCCTGTGACTCTGGCCTTCAAATCCCAAGTTCATAAGCTCACTGAGTTCATCATATTGTTGGAAAAATTCATGGAGAATAAAGATGATTTTGAAAAGGCTATGCAATATGGAGGAGAAATTATCACAGACTTCATCAACATTATGAAGCCCTATCTTCATGTCCAAAGTACTGTAATAGTTTCTCCAGCGACTTTTCCTCTTTGACCTGGACTACCTACCTTAGCCTCCTCTACCATGTCAGTTAGCCAAGCTCTAACTCAAATCAGGCCAGTCATTCTTGATTAGCCACAAAATCGATCTTCCACAGCTCCATCTTTGGCTCCCTCTATCTTTGAAGGTCTACCTTTACCTTCTTTGTCTACCACCTCTATGCCTTATTCCACACCAACAACTGATAAAGGCAAAGAGAAGGCCAATCCCTGAAGAAGCCCAATGACTAATTTCTTTTTGATGGGGATTTCTTTGATTGTTTATTGTTTGTATTTATACTGTGTGGTGTATTCCAAACATTTTTAATGAAATATGCACAGTTTTCCCTCTCCTTGTTTAACTTTTTGATAATCCCAAAAGGGGGAGAAAAATTATTCTAAGTTATGTGTTATTCTAAGTTATGTGTTATTCTATATGTCAATTTCTCTGCAGTTGTAATTAATTTATTCTTTACCTACATATGATTTGTGATCATCAAAAAGGGGGATATTGTTGGACTCCTCATGTATTAATCATGTTTTAATGATCACAAATCTCATTACTAATTACAAATCTTATCATTGATCACAAATCTCATTACTAATTACAAATCTTATCATTGATCACAAATCTCATTATGATTTACCAATCTTAATAATTATTACAAATCTTATTATTGGTCACAAATCTCAAATATCTTATTACTCATGTGTATTTATGTTTCAAATTATCTTATACTGTATAATGGTTAAGCTCAATCCATTTTATGCATATTACTGTTTAAGTTTGAACACATTTATTTTCCTAAGTACAAGACACCGTGAATCTTTCCACAGTCAGACAGACTCATTAAGAAAGACAAAAACACCATGACCCTGCTACAGTAAGCCTAACACCGTGAAGCAAGACACTAAGAATAGATACTGTATTTGTCTAAGTGCCAAACATAGTTAGCAAGAAACAGTCATCATGGCACCATGGATCCAGACACTATGAACAAGGCACCGTGAATCCATACACTATGAACAAGGCACCGGAATCCAGAAACCGTGAGTCAGACAAACCGTGAGTTAGACACACCGTGAAGGAGAAACCGTGACTCAGACACCATGAAGGACATACCGTGAAGGACACACTGTGACATGGAGACACCGTGAAGGAGAAACCGTGACTCAGACATCGTGAAGGACATACCGTTAAGGAAACACCGTGACATGGAGACACCGTGAATGAGACACCGTTTGCATAACCACTGTGACAACATTTCTTAAAATCTTTTGTCGTTTTACTATTTAACTTTTTAACGGTCATATTTGATGTCTTTAATGCACTGGAATATTTAATGTTTATTTATAGCCATAGTACGAGCTACGAAGCACGCAATACATGGGAACCTGTTAGATCAACCTCATGCATTAGAAGATAAAGATGAGTGTACCCAAGAGAGACTGATATACACAAGAGACACACGACATACGCGTCAAAAGAGACACGCGAGTGCACTTTACTAAACAGAAGAGAAATCCTGAGCACAACTGAAGAACACATTGCAAGATCTGAAAAGAACTCTCATGAGTTTAATCCAACTATACGAAAGAACACATGAAGAATCGAGAGAACATCTTCATTCATGAAAGACACCAAGCTGAACCACGATGCTCTATTTTTAACAGAAAAATCAGAGAAGGATTTAGAAGCATTCCTGCTGAATCCAATGAGTCCAGAGCTACCCTGTCAATCACTAGAGCTTTTCTAAACTCATTCATACTTACTCTTAGTGATTCTTTGGTTTACTTTCGAGCAGTGTGTGTACCCTGTTTATTTTACACACACACTGTCTCTTGTTATGAACTGGAGGATACTAAATACTCATTCCAAACTTTTTACACCTTCTTGTGTCCCACTGAGGATAGTGGTATAGGTCAAGTAGGACCTGGATAGCCTGTGTGCTATTGTATTTGTTTTCCCATGAAGAACAGTGGTAGAGGTCTTAGGACTTGGATAGTTTCTGAACTGTTGTTAACCCTGATCTAGGGTGTAGATCAAATTTATATAAATTTTTTTAGAGGACTATGTCTCAGCTTGAGACTGAACCTCTTGGTTATATCTGCTATGTATTTTAGTTTAAGTTTTAAGTATACAATATCTAATTTATATTCCGCTACTATTACTTTGAAATACACAACTATTTTAAAGTTACTTTGATAGTTAATCTAGCAAGTGTTTGTATGTTTCGTAAAGTATTAGGTTAGCTTCCAAAGTTAAATAATCTTCAGATTAGATTAACTGAGAACTAATCAATCTTTGAGAACCTAACTGACTCTTTACCATAATACAAATTCACTACAGATTATCTTGTTATTCAATTTGGGGGATTTTAATAGAAATATTTTTAAACAGAAATTTTAATTGAAACTCAATTCACCCTCTCTTGAGTGTCCACTTCGACCAACAAGGGTCATAAAGTTAATTATGTTATAAAAAATATTATTTTTTAAAAAATAAGTATTTTTATTTAAAAGTTAAAATTGTTATATTTATAAAATTATTTTGATAAAATAATATCAATTTTGAAATTAGCACATCAAAATTACACAATGGGTATTTTTTCATAATTTTCTATAACAATCAATTTTTTGGGTAAAAATTAAACATGACATGAATATGTGGTAAGTATTATGTCATCATAGTAACCTAAAAGTGATGTAATAAATGATATAAAGAGTTTTATAGACCAAAAATAGTTTTTTTATTAAAATAATGTATTTTAATGTGATAATAATATTTTTAAAAACTTATAAATAATCTTCCAAAACCTAAGGACATTTTAAGATTATAAATTTTTTTTATGAACATGAATCACTTCCACATCTTGAAAGAAATTATTTTAATGATTTAGGTTCTTAAACTAATAAAATATTAAAAACCACTCATAAAATACCATGAAAAAAAACATGGTAAGGCCAATGGTTTTTTATTTTTTATTAACCAGGTTTCCATGGACTTTGTTTGGAAATTAATAAACAAGGGAAATAAGATTCAAGGAAGGTCTCATACATGTTGTTCGATCTTAGTTCAACGTGTTCAGGTTGTTGACTATTACTAATATAGTGAATTAGGTGCTGATTATAGAGCATAACCTGAGGGAATCTAGGGTCATAGATAAGATAAGTATAGTCTCTCGACCTAGTGGTTTGACATCCAGTGGAAGGAAGTGACATTTTGAGGCTTCCCATGAGATGAGTACCAACCAAGATATTAGTGCTGGTAGTGCATCTTTTTGTCATCAGTGTAGAATATGGGGACACATGAGGAATCCATGTGATCGAGACACAATCGAGTGATGATCTTGTGGTAGGATGGGACACATATAACATTTTTATAGAACCTTATCTCCAATAGTTAGTGGAATGGGAGAAGCTCTGACACCAAGTTCTGGAGCGAGTTTCAAAGCTCCATGTCAAGTTGGGAGCTAAAGCAGTACAGGTCAATCAGGATAAGGTGGTGGTCATGACCGACACAACTAGAAACCAATTGTACCTAGACAGTAAAGTGTGATTGCTCTTGGTAGTGAGGTTGTTTCACAGGGTCCCATTTTAGGCTAAATATATTCTATACAACCTACACATGAGGAGTAGATCACTGGGACATCTACAATGAGAGGTATGATCTTATTAGACTATACTCTTGTATCTATGATTTTTGATATAGGTGTATCAAATTATTTCATATTAGTACATATTGTGGAAAGATTTGGTCTTGTTGTTCAATTTTATAATAGAGATATAATACTTGATACTCCATTGGGAATCATATCAGGGAGTGTGTGCAGGTGTAGGGAGTTCCCTCTTGATATTTGTGGGTTTCACTTTGTTTTGGATCATTTTATCCTCAAGATGAAAGGGTTTGATGTCATACTCAAAATAGACTAGCTAGTTTCTTATCGATCCCATGTAAATTTCTATCATGATAGGGTGACTTTCACATCACCATTGGTTAGATTTTTTATTCAAAAGGGTTAATAGGGTGTCTAGGAGAGCTGTGATAGACCAAAAAATTGTGGGTAGGGCGAGACGATAGACCAAATTTCTATTTTGTATCTAGATAATCAGGGATCATATCATGAATATTTACCTATAGTGGTTGATTTTCTTAGGCATGCTTTACATGATGAATTTTATGGTTTAACTCCAGAGATATAGGTGGATTTCTATATCGATCTAGTGCTAGGAGCTGAACCAGTATCCATTCATCCTTACATGATGGCTACTAAGGAGTTGCAGGAGCTCAAGAGGTAGTTAGAGGACTTATAGGAAAAGTGTTTTGTATGACCTGATACTTCTCAGTGGATTTATCCAGTCCTTTTTGTGAAAAAAGGTGGATGGTATCCTCATGTTATGTATAGATTATTGGAAATTTAACCAATTTATGGTTAATAACTGGTATCCCTTATTGTGAATAGATGAATTTTTTTATCAACTCCAAGGAGCTTAGGTTTACTCAAAAATTGACTCAAGGTCCTTTTATCACCAAGTATATGTTCAACTTACAGACATACCTCATATATATTTTTATAAATAGTATGGTCTATATGAGTATCTAGTTATTCCATTTGGTCTCATGAACACACCAACAATTTTCATGGTATTGATGGACTGAGTTTTCCATCCTTATCTAGATTCATTTGTGGTGGTTTTCATGGATGATGTATTGGTGTATTCTCAAAATCAACATAACCATGCCAAACATCTTGAGATAATTTTGGATACATTGAGAGATCATTAGTTATATGATAATCTCACAAAGTTCAACTTATGGATGGATAAGATTCACTTCCTGGGTCATATTATCTCAGAGACATGAGTAGCAGTTGACCTAGAGAAGGTGAAAGTTTTAGTTTACTAGGATAATCCCAAGAAAATTTTAATATATGTAGTTTCTTGGGGATAACTAGATATTATAAGAGTTTCATATAGGACTTCACACTCTTAGAAGAACCTCTAACGATTTTGAATAAGAAAGGTGTGAATTTTGTATGGATAGATACTTGTGAGACAACCTTTCAAGATATGAAAGGGAGATTGACTTTAGTGTCAGTCCTAATTCTTCTAGAGCCATGAAGAAGCTACACTATGTATTGTGACATATCAGGTATTGAGATAGGAGAATTTATGATATAGGGGTATATATTTGTTTCATATAGGTCTCATTAGTTGAGGCTACATAAGAGGAATTACCCGACACACAATCTTGAGTTAGCTACATCGATTCATGCTTTGCATTTTTGGAGACATTATCTACTTGGAGAGAATTTTGTGGTGTACATAGACCACATAATCCTCATATACATATTTACACACTGTGATCTGAATTTGAGGCAAAAAAGGTGGGTTGAGTACCTAAAGTCTTTTGACTTCGATCTTGCCTTTACGTGTGGAAAGGGAATTGTAGTGGCTGATGCACTAATCAAGAGGACTCAGATACAAGTAGTTCAGGAGGCTAGTAGAAAGTGGTAGCTTATGTATTTATTCTCAAAGATGAACTTGGAGGTGTAGGATAGTTTTTTACAGAATTTTATTTTGTCCTTATATATGAACTCTACCCTTATTGATAGAGTAAAGATAAGGTAGATATTGGATTCTGAGGGCCTATTCCAATAGAAGAGTGTGCCAGGTAAGGACCCACCTTCTGGTTAGACCATAGGTGAGGATGAGATCCTATGTATTCATGGTTTCATATGGGTTCTATAATACATATGCAAGGAGTTTATGTGGGAGTTTCATGCCTCAGTTTGGGCAATGCGTCCTAAAATTATAAATATGTATCGTGACTTATGTTTCCAGTATTGGTGGCTAGGGATGAAATGTGGGATAATTATTTTTGTTACTAGATTTTCTACCTGTTATCAAGTGAAGGAGGAAAATTAGTGACCATCTAGGCTTTTAAAATAGTTACCCATTTCTGAGTAGAAGTGGGATGATGTCATGATGTATTTTTTGACCAGTTTTTCAAGTTCACCTTGAGGTAGTGATGTAGTTTGGATTTTTGTTGATAGGATCACAAAGGTTTCTAATTTACTACTGACTAGGGAGATATTATCAATGTATGAGCTTGGAATTTTGTATATCTATGAGATAGTATGACTTCATAGGGTCCCTCATAATATTATTTTATATAGGGATGACCAGTTCATGTCTCATTTCTAGAAAATTTTGCAGAGAGTTTTGGGTACATAGGTGATTTTGATCACAACATACTTCCCTCAAACTGATGACCAGTCAAAGATCATGATTTAGATGCTTAAGGACATTGTGTGAGAATGATTCCTAGATTTTGCGGGCTCTTAAGAGAGACATATACCCCTATTTGAGTTTGCTTAAAATAATAGTTATTATGAGACTATACATATATAACCTTATGAGGATTTGTATGGTAGGACATGCCAATCTCTCCTATTCTATTTAGAGGTAGGTGAGGAAAATTTACTGGGACCATGTATAATGCAGGAAAATTCTGAGTAGTTCCAGTTGATCAGAAAGTGGATGGATACAACAAAGTCTCGATAGAAATCTTAAGCCGATTTCTATCGATGGCCTATAGGGTTTGAGGTTAGGGATCATGTCTTTTTATGTATCTCATTGAGGCTATGACATGGATGAATTAAGATACAGGGTAAGCTTTCACCATGATATTTCATGTGATTTGAGATTTTGGAGAGAGTCATACTAGTAACCTATCAGTTATAGTTACCTCAGAGGTATCAGGCCATGCATGACATCTTTCATGTATCTCAGCTGTGCTATTATCACTCAAACCCATCTCATACTTTGCATCTGGATTAGGTGGAGTTGTTGGTTGATGCATGATTTTAGGAGAATCCTATTCATATCATTGAAAGGAGCATGAAGGTTCTCTGAGGCCGATTGGTTCCTCTAGTATGGGTACTATGGTAGCACAACCATTTACAGGATGATACTTGGGAGCGGTAGGCTGATGTACATAATAAGTGGATAAATTTATTCTTAGGTATTTTTTGATCACCCTTGGAAGGGTAATCCAGGGATAAATTGCTTTAAGGGGGGAATATTTTAAGATACTAGTTTTTCTTATGAGGTAAAAATATTTTGTTTTTTAGTTTAAATACTTTTTTATGGTCTAATGTGAGTAATCAATGTGATCATTAGTGTATCAAGGGTTTTTGGGGTTTGTTTAGAGCCCAGAGCCCAGAGTTTTGAAAAAACATGGTGGGTCACACTGTTATTAGAAACTGTGCGGGATAGGACACATAATTACTCTAACCATAAAAGGACTGAAAAGTGGGATTTAAGAGCCCACACGGTTTGAGGAAACCATACAAATAGGGGTGCATGCCCATGTAGGGGTCTTTGAACTTTTTTACAGTTCCTGAGACATGGTTTGAAAAATTGTGCACATGAACCATGCAAGGTGCCCCTTGATGTAGTTACGAGTGCATGGTTAGCGCACGATTTGACCAATCATGCAGCCAAATCATGTGTCCCAGTATTTATTGGTGAAATTACCAAATTTCCCTTAAAAATATTTAAAACCTAAACCTATTCTATTTCTTCCTCTATTGGATAACAACTCACCCTTGGGAATTCCTTTGAAGGACAAATCATAGGCTTCTATCCCATTTCATCATCCGAACTCAGAATCGAACACCGCCAGTCTTATTGGATCTATAACAGTGAGTAATCTATTCATATTATTCAAGTATTATTTTTCCTTGGTATCATATATGCAATTTTAGTGTAATCTAATATTCCCTATTTCTAATATTTTTGTTTCTTCTTCATTTTTATCTCAATCTAGAATAAATCAGAGATTAATACTAGATGATAACTCCACTATAGACCTATGGTAGGTGTTCTATAACTTTTCCCTTGGGGTTTGGTGTTTTATAAGAATAGTTTACATTATGACTCACACCACACCTTCTAATGACACCCCTTTAATTTATTAAATTCCTTATTTAAATGAACATGAACTAGTTAGATATGCCCACAAGCACCTTGAGTTATTTGGAGGTTGTTTCCCCATACTAGGCCACCCACAGGGTGTGTGTGAAATTTCCTAGTTATAGGAATCCCTTTTAAAATTGAATTGATTTATATTGAATTGAAATTTTAGGAGATAGGTTGCTTACTTCTCCATGTTATAGCATGATGTTGTTTGATTTGATTGCTTGAATGGGAATTGTGGAAATGAGTTGATAAACTCATGATATGTGAATGATTGTGAATTTATTATTGAATGAGATGAACTAAAATGGTAGTGGATGCCTTGGATCTTGATTCCATTAAATTCCATGGACATTATTTCCATGGATCATGATTACGGTAGTGTGCACCTTGTATGAGATTGCTCCTTGGGTATTGATTACATAGGATGCCTTGGGCCTTGATACCCCTTGGATCTAGATTACTTGGACACACATTGGAAATTTGCTATTGACGTGCTCCTTGGACTCTACCTGGGTCTTACCAAGTTTCCATAGAGATGCTCATGTGACTCGATGAGTATTCCTTGGTCTTATATACCTTGGATATGGCCATTTGTGGTATGAAACTTATGATTATAAGGCATGGCCTTGGTAGATTTTTCTCGGTTGTACAGTGTGGTTGTGGTGGATCTTTTGGAATATTTTATAGATAGCCTTGGTACGAGTATCATATTTTAGTGGTCAGACTGGTCAGGGTGACTTGTTGATCTCTATTTATAGTTGCCTTGTTATAGGATCTTGACTATGTAGGTAGCCTTGGTAGGTTGGACAATAACACTTGACTTTCTTAATTTACTTTTAGCATTATCATATTTGTTATATAATTCATGCTTCTTATATTGTATTCCACAACTTGGATTTGTTATAGATACCACTGGTGGTGGTCTATTGAATGTTTGATCACACCCTGTTTGGGTCACTGTTGGGTATCTGGAAAGACTATATGGATGCAAGTAGGGACTGAGGAAAGTGACCACTGCATGATGCTTGATATGTGCCGTGCTTAGTAGTAGGGGAGAAAAGGACTAAGTTGAGGCTCATGATACTAGTTGGGATAGTCTTTTTATATTTTTGGTATTTTGATGCATGTGGTGTACCAATGCATATATACCTATTTTGGCATAATTATAGAGACATGAAATTATTATCATATGTATATGAGAATACTTATTCCATTTTTTATTTATTCCTACCTTGGATATTTATCTTCCTTCTGTTGATCATTTATTATATCTGCCTCTGCTATTGACTACTATTTTTATTATGTCGTGTTCACTCCGACATGAGGGCCTAGTCTCCCCACAGACACACCCAAGGCCCTCACTGCTATTCTACATCCTATGGAATTTATGGAGATGTTATTGAGTCCATGAGACCAATTGTATTGAGGCACCGTTTAGTGGAATTCATGTTAAGATGTTACAAAAACCCACTTTCCTCAATTATGAGATTGAATTGATGAAATGTTTTCTTATGTTAAATGATCAATATGGAACCACAAATTTATAAATATAAATAGATTGCCCTGATAACACTATAATGTATTAGGTAATGTTTTCATATCATGAGATACCATGTATGGTTCATGAGTGATTACCCTAAGCATACTATGTTACGGTGTCTTGGAGGCTATCCTCAACTTATGCTCATGATGTCACATTTTATGTTGTTTCCACATTCCTATGATACTATGATTTTATAATGTCATTTTCTCATGCCATGATTCCATGTGAGTATGTATGATTATTACTTATTTATGTTATCATGATATACCTCTTTACTCATATGTATTATTTATCATTATACCATTATTTTATTATTCCCTTATCATGATTTATAGCTCACCTCTTTATTTTGTATGTCCCTAGGTTATCCCATGTAGTATTAAGAGTTTAAAGGAATGTAGGAGAACATTATGGAATTGAAAATATAGATTTTTTATTTTATTTTTAGTTAATGGTTTTTGTAATACCTAAAGATTTTATGAAATATTTCTATTTAAATAAGTTTTATGACTTTGATATCTTTCTTTTCATGCAACACCGAGTTTAAACAAACTACAATATACTATTGAAATATCATTATTAAATGTGATAGTTATCACTTAGCCATTGGATTTATGGTTATGAGTATTACTAAATATTTTATGAAATAGTATTTTTACCCTTATAGAAAATTAATTCATTTCTTAAAAATTGGTCAGAAATGAAAATAAAATCATTTGAAAGTAAAAAAGAGTTATTTTTATAAAAAAACAACATTTATGTGCGTAATGTGTTTTTATATTAATAAATAAAATTAATAAATATTTATGAATTATTTTAATGAAATTTATATATAATATATTCAATAAAATATTTTAACATTAATCTATTGGTTTTTACTAGGAAAATAATAAGAATAAATTTAGTTTTATGCTTAAAAATGATTTTTCTAAAAACAAATTTCATTGTGTTTTGGACACTTATTTTAAAATGAATTTATACCACTTAAATAAAGTGAACCAGATAAAATGGTTTAAATATTTAGAGTCATCATTTCCAATTTTTTTAAGGAGTTCAATTTCATTTTTATTCAATATGAATAGTAATTGATTTAAAAATTCATTATTACAATAAAGGTTAAAAGGGTTAATGATGGCTTAAATTAAAGAGATAAGGGTTAAATAAACCTAATTTTTTTTCTAAATATTATTTTTAAGTGTATTTAGACCCAAAATTATCTTATATTCTAATTTGGGTTACTTTGGTTCAATATTCACTTGAATATGACTTTATTATATTTTAAAGTTTTAAGTATTTACAAGAGTGTCACTCCGTTCACTTATAAAAGAGAAACTAATATCATCTATTATTCACACCTATTGAGCCCTTTATATTGACCAATATCTACAAAAAAACTCTCTTAAAATCCTTACCCATTACCTTTATGTGATGTTCTTCCCAAATACCCATCCAAGAATCCTTAAGGTGTTTCTCAAAGAAGGATACCTGAAGAAGTATATATTCTTACTAATCTTTTTCATGTTTGTTTCTTCTTAAATCTACTAAAAATGTTTTATAGCCATATTAAAATGATTAAATAAGTATATTTACTATACTGAGTTGTTTTTATGTTAATTTTATAGACATTTTCTATCTCATTCCCATCTGTTGGAAAATGATAACGTTGCTTGTGCGTATGTGTGGACCACCACCACTACGAAGTGACAAGATTAATTTTTAATTAATTATTTACATGAATGGTTATAAGGATATATTTAATGAATAAATTTTATATTTATGATATAATTATTATTATATAAAGTGAATTAATATTTAAATTTAATTCTTTTCATTTATCTAAAAGTGGAAACATCATTCGTGCATACGTACAAACTACCATCTCCACAAAGTTATGTAATTCATTTTTCATTACTAATTTATATGAATGGTTATAAAAGTGTATATAATGAATAAATATGATACTTATGAAATTATTAATATTATTAATATTATTAAACCATGACCAATATACAAGGATCAGAACCATCAAACCAAAAAATTCATTGAAAACAAACCATTTTTCACCAGAATACTCATTTTAATGAAGAATTATTAATAAAAGGATAATAAAAAATTATAAAGGAAGTATAAATAGTAAGTTATGTTTTAATATGGTTCTATAATAGATGTATAATAAATATATATTTATTAAATAGGATGTTTTAATGTGTATAAAGCAATATGATACTTGAGTTAAGGGTTTATGTTAAAATCTCATTTCTTTTTAGGATTATCTATACTAAATTTCCATTGAGATAAATTATATGATTCTTATAATTTAAACCCCATCTATTTTATTATCCTATATTACTATAATTTTTAAGTATCAATACCATTTTAATCTCTATGTTACTTAAAGTGATTGATATTTTTTTAAGAAAATACAACCTTATTTCCTATTTAGCTGATGATATTTTTCTTCAATGTATATGTCATTCAAAATGTTTTATGAATGTTTTTATATATAATTAAATGTTTGTGAAAGATTATTTTTAATAAATTTTATTTTTTTACAAATTATTCAAATGAATATTTTTAAACATTTTATGTATGACTCACTTTTGACTTTTTACGAAAGTGTGAAAAGAATATTCTCTTTTAATGTATACAACATGAACGAATTTACCTACTATCATTACCATTTTTTAATATTATTTTAAAATTTAGAATGATTATTTTTGAATAAAATTTTCTTCTCAATATTTTATGAATTTTTAGTTTTTAAAAATACTAAAAGAAAATGATATTTTCATTATTTTTAAAGAAATATTAAAAATCCCTTTTAAAGGTATTTTTCATACATGTCAACATCCTTTAAGGATTTTTACACTTCACTGAGGATATAATATTATGATATAATTCAATTTGTTTCCCTAGATGTATTGTTATGATGATGATTTAAGGATGATTATATGAAACACATTTCTTTCCCATAGGTTAATTAAGTTATAATGAAATCTTTATGAAACCCATTTCTTTTATAAAAGTTATGCTATAATGAAATGATGAAATTTTTATGAAATCCATTTTCTTTCCATAGATTATTCTATAATGAAATAATGAATGTTTTATGATATTTTTTCACACATATTTACGGTTTTAATTATGTGATGGGTGGGATCATAATTATATAACCCTCCAATTCATTGGGTAAAGATTTATATCACATGAGGTAATATAGAATGGAATGGGGTGAGAACCCAGTTCATTAAGGTAATATATCCATTATAATAGTCTTTGGAGTGAACCTTGACTAAATAAATGTTGTAATGATGAGTGAACCCAATCCATAATGATAATCTTTGTAGTGATACTTAACTAAGGAAATAATTTTCTATGTTTATGTGTAGGGAAAAAACCTATGACTTATACTTATGATAGGTTCTCATGGCTCATGATTGATTATTGATGATTTCGTACTATTATGACTAACGTATTTTGTTATGAAAAATAATTATCCCATGATTCATGATTAATGATATTTTATTGATTGGGTATTAATTTTTTAAGTTATGATCATGTTATCATACCCTTATGATTATCTTATGAACACTTATGATAATTGATTTATATCTCTTATGCTTAACCTTACTAAGAATATGAAATCACCCTTTATTATATTTCATTCCCCCAAGTTATGAAGAAAGGTTTTAAGTAGGGTATATCTAAGAAGTGTATCATGTTAGAAGAACTTATTGGGATATATTGGAGATCTTTCATTAAATAAGGTGATTATGTATCTAGTCTTCAAAGGCACTAAACCTTTATAGTTATAAGGAGTGTATTATTATGAGATGTGTTGAATATTTATTTAAAATTATGTAATATTTATGTGTGTAATTATTTGGTTTCCTCAGTTAATATATCCAATTTCCCAATGACACTAGGCTTCTAAATTTTTTGGGATTGAATTATATGGATATTTATGTTAAAAATCATGAAATAAAATGTATTATAAATATGAGTTGTTATAATTGGTTTCAAAGTAATATATTTTTATTTTTTAGGATTAGGATTGAAAAAAATTAGTAAAAACCCAAGATATAGGCCTAAATATAGGAAAAAATCCATAAATTTTGGAAAAGTATAGAGTATATGATTTCTTAGCAATTACATCCCTATTTGGATACTAATAAGTGGATACTACTATGACACATATTCACCTAGGGTTAATCACCCTAAAAAATACTGGTTGAGCATTGAATTGATCTTCACTTGGAAAATGATGAGTGATCATAAGACTAAAAACCTAGAGTGACACTTCAGAGGGATATTCTTTAGATAATTAATATGATTTTACAAAACATTATGAAGGATTTAGTTATAATGTTAGGTTAGAAACCATAATTGGATATAGAACATGAATAACAAATATTTTAACTTTGAGATTCATAATTTAATGTATATATGTCACTCCTTATATGTTAAGTAGTTTTCCTTTTCTATATTCTTATTGAAACATATATCCTCATCCCAAAATTTCCTTTATTTTACAAAATGTTGATAAATATTATGAATCATGTCAAAAATATATATGATGGGTGATGTGATGATTTCCCTAATGAAATGCCTAATATTATGAGAGAGGGATTTGATAACATCATGGAAGTACTATCATAACTGAATCAAGTTATGACTAATAACATTAATCATGTTGAACATCCTCCTTCCCCTAAATAAGAGAAAGACGTGATTGAGTCCTTTATGAGATAAGGCATCCAAATTCTAATGGATCTTCTGATACTCTAATTGAGGATTAATGGATTAACTCCATTGATAAGATATTCTATGTCCTCAAATTCTTTGAAAAAGAGAAATTATTACTAGATATTTATTTCCTAAAGGGAGAATCTGATTAGTGGGGGACAATAATAAAGAATACAAACCCCAAGGAGGATATTGAATCCACTAAATGTGATGGATTCAAGAAGATATTTTCAATAAATATTTCCCCCACACTCTCCATCTTAAAATAGAGATATAATTACTTAGACTTAAGAAAAAGGAGGATAAATCTATTGAGGCTTATGAATCAAACTTAAAAAGTATTGCATGATACTCCTTTGACATTTTCATGGATTCTTAAAGTAAGATTAACCATTTTTTAGTGGGTTACATATAATTTTTTGAAAATAATTAGTGATTTTATACTTCAATAGCTACAATTAAATTTTCCAATGTTCCCTCAAAATTGAGATGGAAATTGGCGATTCTCAGTAGTCTCATGGTATTGAAGATAAGAATCAGATAATAGAGTTTAACTTTAGAGTATCACCAGAAGAAACTAATGGTGACAAGAGAATCC
The DNA here is from genome assembly GCA_963277665.1 of Viscum album. Classification (NCBI taxonomy): domain Eukaryota; kingdom Viridiplantae; phylum Streptophyta; class Magnoliopsida; order Santalales; family Viscaceae; genus Viscum; species Viscum album. The sequence continues at coordinate 793,512,654 of OY728121.1, forward strand.
AACATCCCACATGCCATAATTATGTTAAGAAGAATCCTATAACCTTAATAAAGGGAATAAGGAGGTGTTTCAAGTGTGTAAGGGAAGGGAATCAAGCTAATAAATGATGGAAGGAGATGAAGAATACCACCAATGTGATAGAAGAAAAGAAGGTTCCAATCAATCCTCATCCTATAGTCTAATGTTTCAACTACAAGGAACATGGACACTATGTGAACCCATTACCTAATCCAAGGTTTTTCTATGCTAAAAAACAATAATAACCTATAAAGATAAGGGAGTAAGGGAGGGAATATTCCATCACTAATGAACATGTAAATCTTGACAATGAAGTAGTGATAGGTATGCTGGTCATTAATTCAAGAATTTTGAAAGTATTATTTGATTTTTTATACAAATTACTTAAAATCATGAAAGTTTAGTAGAACTATTTAAACAAAACCTCAAAACATAAAGATTGGGTTATCAGTGAAAATAAAAAATAGGGAAATTATTGCATCTCAAGTATATAAATCATCCCTGGTGAATGTTTTTGGGATGAATCTTCTAGTAAACCTTGTCATACACCCTTTAGTTGAGTTCAATTCTATTTTGGTCAAGTATTGGTTGTATTTATATAGATACAAATTCAATTTTCATTATAAGGAATCCACTGTCCATATCTCAATTCATACACTAATTTATACAAGTTCAAAGTGGAGGATGAATATTATTTGAAAATATATTATCAAGCATGGATAATATTTAATTATAATAAAGAATATCTAACATAAATTATTGAGAAAAAGGATAGGATCACTCTTGAAGATAGGCCCACTATAGGGGAATACATTGATGAATTCCCCAAAGATATTCCTGGCCTTAACCTTAATTGAGAGGCTAAGTTCTAAATTGAACTTATACCTAGAGGTCTATTAATATCCATGAATCATTATAGAATTACCCAATTTAATTGGAAGAACCAAATAAGCAGCTATATAAGAATTTGGAATAAGTATTCATATGACTATGTTCTTCACCATGGGGTGAACCTTCCCATTTTTTCAAGAAGAAGGATGGTTAAATGTGTCTATAAATTGATTACCCTAAACAAGATCCTAATAAAAAATAAGTATCCCCTTATATAGATTTATGTCTTGTTGAACAACTATGCGAAGCTCAATAGTTCTATAAAGTGGACCTTTAACTGAGATATCATTAATTAAAGGTGAAGAAAGAGGATATCCCCAAGAATTTATTTCATGGAATGTAAAAACTATATTATTTCATAGTGATGTCATTCATACTCACTAATTCCCCAACAATTTTCATGGATTTAATGGATAGATTGTTAAGATACCACCTTGATAAATTTGTGGTAGTATTTATAGATGATATTATCATATACCCCAAAATAAAGAAGGAACATTAGGAGAATTTAAGTACTACACTATGAATTTTAATAAATGATAAATTATATGTAATATACATTAAATATGGTTTTTTGGAGAAATTACCATTATTAGGGAATGTTATCATAAGAAGGGGTATATTGTGAATACTTCAAAGAAAAATGTTGTGGGAATGGACCATACCAAAATATATAACTAAGATCTATAGTTTACTTAGATAATCTGGGTACTTTTGGTGATTTGTGAGAAACTTTTCATGATTGGAAAACCCACTTACCATGGTAAATTAGAAGTGAGGGAAATTCTTTTGGTCTTATGGATGTGAAGAGAGATTCTAGGAGTTGAATAAGAGGCTAATCACTACTCCTGTGCTCATAATACCCACATACGATGAAGTATTTTTGATCTAAATTTATTATTTAAAGAATATGTTGGGTTATGTCCTCATAAAAAATGTTATAGTAAAAGATTATGCCTCTAAAAAGTTGAAGGTGCATGAAAAAAATTATCTTGTGCATGATATGGGGTTGAATGAAATAATATTTTAATTAAAGATTTATCAAAATTATCACTATAGAGAAAGGGGTGACATATATATATATTATAAGAGGCTTAAATATATATTCATATAAAAATTTCTCAACATAAACCAATGAAGGTGGTTAGATCTGATAAATGATTGCGACCATTCAATCCATTACCATCTTAGGAAGGTAAATAATGTGGTATATTATTTGAGAAGAAATGATCCTATGACCTTATCAATTATGAACATTGAGAGGGATTTGATATTATTATATGTTAAAAATATGGATATGGGAATCATAAAGTAAGAAACATCACCTTACCTTCCTCAAAGGATTTCTCATCAATCCCTTTTGGAGAAGATTAAGGTATCTCAAAGGGATTATGTGTTGATATAGAAGAAGGTGGATATTGTGAGTAAGGGGAAAGACTCAAAATTCAATATTGATAAAGATAGATTTGTGAGATTTGGGATGCCAGTATTCAAGATTGAGATAAAGGATTTTCTGAATGATGCTCGCATATCAACATTTTCCATCCACATAGGGAGAAAAAAGTTGTATAAAGATCTCTAAGAGCATTATTGGTGGGACAATATGAAGAGGGAGATTTTGAAATATACGTCAAAGTGTCTGATATTTTATCAAGTGAAGTAAGAAAGGAAAAATTAAAAAGGGATGATTCAACCATTACCCATACCTATAAGGAAATGAGATAATATCACTATGTATTTTGTCCTGATTATTATAAATACAACCAAAGGAAACAATTATATATGGGTTGTAGTGGACCATCTTAGAAAGTATTATCATTTAATTTCCATTCCTGAGTATTTATAACTTTATTAACTTACAAGGATACAAATTTGAGAAGTGGTGAGGCTATATGGGACCCCAATATTGATTGTATCAAATTGATATATGAGATTTACCTCAAAATTCAGGAAATGTCTCCAAAAATATTTGAACACAATGTTGAACTTCAGTGTGAGATATCAACCTAAGATTGATAGCTAATCTGAATAGACTATCTAAAAACATGAGGATATCTTGATAGATTTATCAATGGACTTAAAAGGAGGTTTGGATCAACATATTCCTTTGTTTGAGTTCTCACACAACAATAAATTTCAATAGATCATTAAAATGGATCCTTACGAATACCTATATGAAAATAAATTCATAACTCTAACATGTTGTGAATAAGTTGGAGAATGAAAGCTATTGGGACTTGAAATGGTAGAATAAATATTTGAGAAGGTCAAGTCCATTTAGAAACACATTAGATAAGAACAAATTTGATATATGGTTTATGTTGATAAATATTTATAATTATTATAGTTTGAGGTTAGAGATAAAGTATTAATTCATATATCTCCCTAGAAGAGATTAATAATGTTTGGTAGGAAGGGAAATACATGTCCTAGGTATATTTCCCTATTTGATATTATTGATCACATTAGAGCTGTGGTCTATTAATCTGAACTCACACTAAACTTATCTCAAGTACATGATATGTTTCATGTATCCTTCTTTAGGATATAAATACTAGATCTATCATATGTACTAAATCCATAGGTGGTAAAACTAGAGAATGATATTTCTTATGAGGAGATACTGGTGAAAATATTAGACCATAGAGACACAGTTCTATAAAATAAGACAACTCACATGATCAAAGTTCTTTGGTGGAACCATAAATTTAAAGAAGCAACATGGGATCCAGAGAAAGCTATGAAATATAAGTACCCTTATTTTTTCTTTACTTTAGTGTATGAAATAAAATTTTTAGGGTGAAATTATTTAAGGGGGAAGAATGTAACAACGTGAAATTTATTTATTTTGTTATTAAAAGAACTCATGTTTCATAATAACTATTCTAATATTCCCTATAATAGAATCACATAGAAAAACTATTACATTTCATTATAATTCTTGAAATAATATTGAATATAACAACTAGGAATATTACACCAAGATAAACACCAAAGAATAGTGCACACACGAGGTTAAACTACATAGGCTTGATTTTTCCCATGAAAATCACTCCTACCATGAAGACTATTAGAAGAAAGAGAACTATTATGAATAAAATAGGAACCTAAAGGTAAGTGCATAACTGAAGTAAATTTATAATAATGGAGGGATTTTTATATATATATGGTGTTTAATTGTAAAAGTTACTGTTGAGATATAACCGTTACATAATCGATACCCAACCATTGGTCAATGTGACCCTTGGTCAATCTGATTACTGGGAATTGTGACGGTTGGAAATGTAGCTGTTATAAAGTGACCATTGAGATTATTTTATATTAAGGGAAATAATAAGAACTAATTGATGTAAAAGTGAAAAACAAGGACCTCAACTAGTAGAATCATGACTTACGAAGCTCATTTATCATAGATTGAGAGGGAGGTAGTATTGCTTGGGTTCAAACTTGACCAAGACCAAGAAGAGATTCAACAAGTGAGGTTAGAGTATAATAACCTATAGAAAAAGTTCAAGTTAGTAGAGATCACCACTAGATCAATGTTAGCTAAGCCACCCCATGAACATACCACTATCTCACACCTCACCCTTAGGGCATATATTGGTAATAACGGGTTATGTATATTGGCCTTAATATTATAAAGGTGTAATTTTATTTTAGAAATGAAATAATGGTTTATTCAATCCCATTTCATTATTATTTTATTTAATAAAATACACATGAATATAAGATGAATATGATAAATAAGTTTTTTGATTCAAATAAAACATAATTATATTTTTTTAAAATATATAATTTTAATTAAAATACACTTTTATTATAAACTAATAAATTTTAAATATTTTTTTTCATAAAATAATTTTATAAAATACATTTTATTTAAATATAAATGATAGTATAATTTTATAATGTCCTAAGTAATTTTTATAAGGGTTAGAAAGTTGATTATGACATAAAAACTATTATTTTTCAATAAATAAGTATTTTTATTTAAAATTTAAAATTGTCATATTTAGAAAATTAATTTGATAAAATAAATATTATTTTTTTAAATAAACACGTAAAAATTATCCAATGGTTATTTCTTCATAATTTTCTGAGACTGTCGAATTTTTGGGTAAATATTAAATACGGTATGAATATATGGAAAGTATCATGACATCATGATAACCTAAAAGTGATGTAATAAATGATATAAATGGTTTTAGCAACAAAAATATTGATTTTAATTAAAATAATCCATTTTAATGTGATAATATTATTTTTACAAACCTATAAAGAACCTTCCAAAACCAAAAGGATATTTTAATTTTATAAAAACAATTATTTATGAACATGACCCACTTATACACCATGAATGAAATTATTTTAAGGATTTAGGTTCATAAACTAATAAAATATTAAAAACCACTCCTCCTTGGAAAATAAAATGGTAAAAAAACTATGGTAAGGGAAATGGTTTTTGTATTTTTATTAACTAGGTGTCAGAGGCCAATGTTTGGATGTTGATAAACAATCCCTTCTCTTTTTATATAAATACCCACCCATTCTCTCATTAATCTCCACCCAAATGCCTTAAAAACATGAAGTTACTCTAATTTTTACTCTCCATATACATCCCAAAGAGTTTTTAAGGATTTAAGTATCTCTTAACAAGATTTAAGTGCAACACCCTAAGATGTTAGAAAATAAAACAATGTTTGATAGTGTGTTCGACATGTAACACCGAACTTAAATGATCCATGAAATATATAAACATTATAACCTAAATGTCAAATTAGTGGGTATGAATAGTATTAAATAATTTATGAAATATATATATATATATATTCTAATAAATATAAATTATTTGATAAATTATTTGTAAATAATTAATCAATTTTTAGTAAAGTAATTTTATTCTTCAAAAATATGGTTTCTTTAAAAATGTTTTTTATTTATTTTCATGAAAAATATTATAAATAATTTTTAAAACATTTAGATAATTTATTTTATAAAATGAAATTAATTTTTGAAATCATCATATCAAAATTAACTTAGGGTGAAATTTTTATATTTTTTAGAAAATATTGATTTTTTTTGTGAGTAGTGAAAAATACAAATTTTGGTAAAAATGTCATTTATTTTCAATAAATTAAATAATTTAAAAAGTATCATTATGTTTTTAATATTATTTAAATTATAATAAGTATTATTTAGTTATATTTAATTAAATTAATTAAATTTTAATTATATTTATATTGTATTTTAGTATAAGAATTTGTTGGGTTTAAAAACAATATTTTTCTAAAAATTATTTTAAAGTGCATAATGATTATCCAATTTTAATTAATTTAAACAACCAAAAATTATTAATAATTTAAATTAAATTAATATTATATATATATATAAATATTAATTTAAATTCATATAATTATTATCATTAGTCATATGATTAATATAAAATCACATTTTGTTTGCAAAATAAACTTCTTAAAAACCCACCTTTTCATTACATCTGTGGGTTCAATATTAAATTAAATTTTACCACTTTTGTGAATTAAATTTAGTAAAATTGATTCAATAGTTATAATCATAAAAATTTATATTATCTAATAAGGCCAACTTATTTTTTTACCATAATGAATAGTGAAAACAGTAAAAATTAATTACCGCGGTTAAGGTGAAAAGGGATTTATAGGGGGTGAAACTAAAAATATAAGGGTAAAAAGGAACTAAAAACTTATATAAAAACTATTTTATGTCCATATTAATACTTCATATTGTATAATTATTTATAATTGTCCATTTTTTATCCCATTGGCAAGTGAAAAATGTGGGTACACCTTTTTATTTTCAAAAATTACAAGTGTGGCACTCACCTTACTTATAGATGGACAACTGCTCTACTCTCCTCTTCACACCTTAAAATACAATTTTATTAGGAAATAAATACCCAAATAACATCCCAAATTCCATCCCCTTGACATATATCCCTTATTTTGATCATAAACCCTTCTTAATAAGGCTTGTGGTACTTACCTAAAGAGGTTGTCCAAAGAAGAGGTATCATGCTTAAGAGAGAATCTTTATTTTATTTCTTCTTACACATCATTAATATATTCTTAAATTATTTTTATATAATATTTTTTTCTCCCATATAATTTTATTTTATTATGTTAATGTAATAACCTAAATCCATCTCCACTTCCATCAAATGGGATACGAAATCATTATTCATGTGTATGGTGGACTACCGGCTCGCGAACCGATGTCATTTTTTATATCATCACCTATCGTGGACTGTTATAATGATTTATTTACAGTATATATATGATATTTTTAAAATATTTATACTTATGATGTTATGATATCACATATACTTTCTTAATTTTTATTTTTTGGGAGATATGATAACACCACTCATGTGTATAACAAACAATCACCTAGTGAAGCGATGCAATTCATTTTTCACTAATGCTTTACATGGAAGGTAATAAGGATAAAGTTAATGAATATATTTGATATAAATGAAATAATTATGATACTAATTACATATTTATAATTATGGAAATATAATATAACATTTTGTTTCTTACCTTTCCACTCACTAAAACATAATAATGTTGTTCGTGCATACATGTTGACTACCACTTACACAAAGAAATGTTATTATTTTTCATCACCACATCACATAGATGATATATATATATAAGTAAATTTAAAGTAAAAATATGGTATTTATCATATTATGATAATTTTTTAAAATAAAATAATACACACCTTTTTCTCATAATGATCGTTGAAAAATAGAAATGTTTCTAATGCATACGTACGATCTGACATCTCCATGATTGTAATACAGTTAATTTTTCATAATAATAGTTCATGATTGGTTTTAAAAGTATAATTTATGAATAAAAATGATAAATATTTCATTATATATATATATATGTTGAAATAATGACCACTTTGACCATGGTCAACATAATGAATCTGTTTTGAAACAATGAACCGAACGTCCTCAAAACACCCGATGTGGAATTAACTGATTTAGTATTCAAATATTTCATTATAAAGGAATAAAATAAATTATTTGAGTAGAAGGAATTAAACCTATAAAATTTTATTAACAAATCAAATAATTGATATAATTTTATTATACAGGAGTTAAAGGACATGCATGGAATGTCTGGACTTGAGGTAAGTGTTTCTCATCTCACTTTTTATTTCGGTGAGATATATTCCATATTCAACAATTATTTTTATTATCTAGTGTATAGAATAACCATGAATTTATTGTATGATTATTTTAACGAAAATAATTGTAATTTTTGAATCTATATGAGGTCCTCTCTTTTATAAGGTTTAGATCCAGATATTACCAAAGCAATAAGGGACTTCATCTTAATTTTACTTCATTGAGACATATTTTTTAAGTTATGTACCTAGTTTATTTTATGTGGTGTATATACTACCCCATTTACATTTAATATCATGAATCATTCAAAAATAATTCATAAATAATGGTATTTTATTTTTGTATTTGAATTATTTCATTCTAGGGGAATTGATATGAAATTTACCAAGTGGGAAATAATTTCTTAACTCAATTTCTTTTCATTGGGGTTTATTAATTATTTTTTGAATTTATTATGAAATAATTATATGGGAAATGAATTTTTGTTATCTTATTTTTTATTTAAAATAATTTTATTTGAATTTAAATTTGATACACATAATCAATTCATTGATTAATTCTCACTTCAATGTTATGATCATTTTAAGGATTGCTTGTCTCAAATTGTTTTCTTTGGGATATATGTTATATGATACACCTATATTATTTTATGAGGTATGTATATTAACTATTTTAAGTTTTATTTCATAAATATATTTATTTTAATTACTCTTAAATTTTCATTTTAAGTTATTTTTTCATGGGGCTTATAATTGAAGAGTACCAAAGTGGAAAAGGCATTATGTTACAATCTCCTTCTTTTCAAGATTTTTTATGTTCAAGGTTCCATTAGAATAAATAATATGATATTATTTTATTTAAAAATATATTTATTATCCATTGGTTATGAATTCATTTAACATATTTTTTTTATTTCCTTCCTCATTAATTAAATAAACATAAATAAAGTTATTTGTAAGTGATACCGATATTGTATTTTCTTTTATATCAAATATCTTTCAATTCAATATCCATGTTTTCTAAAATGTTTTAAAAAAATTTCTTTTCTAAAAATAAAATATTTCCTAAAACAATTTTACATGATATTTTACCTTATTTTAAAACTTTTTTAAAAGAAATTTTTTATCCTTTTCCAAAGGGATCACTTTCAACTCGCTTTAGAAAATGTTTTTAAAAAATGTTTTTAAAAAATGATTATTTTTAACATTTACACCATGAATTTATATTTAAACCATCATGACCATTATTTTATTTGAATATTCCTTTAGAATTTTTCAAGGTCATTTTCAAATAAAATAATTTTCAGAATATTTTTTGTATTTTTAGTTATTAAATGTGATTTTCAAAGTGAAAATGTCATTTTCCTAAAGAATGTTTTATTGATATTTTAATGGTATTTACATTCATCAATTTCAAAAAACCTTGATGTTACATACACCCTACTAGGGATATATGTTATTGATACCATCCTTACTCTTTCTCTAGATGGATTATGAGATTGACATGGATCTTCCATGGGAAAATCTAATAATGATTATTATTATGTTGAAAAATGTAAGATTATAATTGTTTTATTCATGATAAGGTTCTTAAAAATTATTTATGATGATGTGTGGTTCTATTATAAACCAAGGATGGGTGGTTCAATTATAAAATAATGACAAGTGGTTACGTTATTAACCAAGGATGGATGGTTACGTGATAAACTAAGGATGATTGGTTATGTGATAAACCAAGCATAGGTGGGTCCATGATATCCCTAAAATGAATTGAGTATAAAAGTCAACTGTATATTTATTCCATTTGTAAAAGTGATTTTAAGAGTTCTATGAAAACTATTTACCAAGTTACCTATATGTTTTATCTATTCTTACAACGAGTTTATAAAGTTTCCTTCGGTCATGATTAATATCAAATGGCTCATGATTATTGATTTTGATGGCTCTTAATTTTTTTAAAGCCTTATGCTTTGTTTTCAATTTTGATGGTCCAGGTATTTATGGGTATGAATATTATTATGTTATTCTCATGCACTTTTATTATGTCATCATACCCTTATCCTCTTCTTATTCTCACTATTGACATTCAATTGTTAATGTTTATGTTTAACCTTACTAAGCATTTGATCTCACCCTTATTATGTTTCCTTTTTCCTAGGTTACCATGAATTATTTCTAAAAGGGTTTTATATGTATGATGATGATGAATTAATGTGAAATAATAAAATTTGGGTTAATTGGAAGAAATTATCATTTAAATACATGGGTATTTTTTATGTAATAGTTTTCCTAATCATTTAAAACTCTAAACATTAAAAATAATTGGGTATATAAGTGATACAATACTTTATTTTGATGTTTTAAGTTTTGGATAGGGAAAATTGGGTCACCTTAAATGGTATCAAATACTAAAATGTAAATTTTATGATTTTAGCTTCAGATCTAAGAGTGCAGGTTTAAGGATGTTATAGTTGGTATCAGAGCAGGGTTTAGATAAATTTTGAGATTATGATATTTTAATGTGTGGTTATATAAAGAGTTATACATACGATCACAATTCTATGATGTTAATTTTGATCATAATTTCAAATATATAGACACCCCTTTTGAGGTTTCAAGTGATATGATATTAAATTGATTAATGAAATTTTATGAAATTTTTTATTGTGTTTAAGTATATGTAAATATTTTTTAAATGTAAAGTATGAATTTAAATTTTGTGCAATTATTTTTTGATAATATTTAGGGTTTATATTATCTTAGATATCAAGGTAATTATGGGAACACATATTTTATCATATAGATGACTATGTGATTGAAAATTGATTTAGTGACTATGTGATTAATGTTATTTCAGAATAAGATCAATATATTTTTGGGATTTTAAGATGAAAGGTATGACATAACTGTTGATGTTAAAATAATATTTAATGCTAATGTTATTTGGTTTATTTGGGATATAGAGTAATTTATATATAGGATGATTTTGTTTTAACTTGGGTATTACTATTGAATTTTTGAGATTAATGTATCATTTAATCATATGATGGTTTATTAATTTTGGTAATTATATTATAATGTTATAAACATTTTGGTTTTGGTTAATGTCTAAAGATAGGTGGAATATCTTTATTATCAGTTTTATGTTTATGTGGTCCTTTAAAAGTTCATTTTAGTGCTTCAGGAATGAAAAAAATTTCTTGAATACTCATTGTTTGGAGAAACATATGTGATTATGGTGGAAATTGATAAAATGATGAAATTTTAATCATCAAGTAAGTATATTTCCTTATGATCTTATTCTATATGGTAAATTAATTCCTCAACTCTTGGAAAAGAATCTTGAAATAAAATGTTTCCCTATTACTATTATTTCTAAAGAAATAAATGAACTTTTTTCACATGTCTTTTGTTTATGGTTTTGTGGTTGTTAACTTTCTCTTGATCATTAAATTTATTGCGATTAGTGATCTCTATCACTCGCTATCATTATTTGGACATTACACTTTTATTCCATTTCCAAATCAATAGGATGTTTTATTAACCCTTTTTTTGATGCGGGTTTCCAACAAAGGTATTTTCAAATTTACAACCATTTATTAATGAGATGAAGTTAAAATTTAAAAGATTAAATTTATTAAGGGGTGGGGGGTGAAGGTAGGATGTAACTCTTTGAGACTATAGTTAATAAAACTATGTTTGATAGCATATTTGACATGCAACACTGATTTTAAATGACTTGTGAAATATATAACCGTTATAACCCAACCATTAAATTAATGGGTATGAATAATATTAAAAAATTTATGATATATATATATATATATATATATATATAAATTTTCTAATCAATTTAAATTATTTATAAATTCACTGTAAATAGGAAATCATTTTTTATTCCTTTACATGAAAAAGTATTATAATTAATTTTTAGAAATTTTAGAAAATTTAATTTATAAAATTAGACTAATTTTTTAAATCATCATATCAAAAATAACTTAGGGTTAATTTTTTTTATTTTTTTAGAAAATATTGATTTTTTAGTGAATAATAAAAATACAATTTTTTATATAAAAATGTCATTTATTTTAAATAAATTAAGTAATTTAAAAAGTCCCAATATGTTTTTAATATGATTTAAATTAAATTAATTCTTATTTATTTATATTTAATCCAATTAATTACATTTTAATCATCTTTATATTGGATTTTAGTATAAGTTTATTTTTTTGAAAACTGTTTTAAAGTGCATGATGTTTCTCTGTTTTAATTAATTTATAAAAACAAAATTAGTAATGATTTAAATAAAATTTATAGATTATATATCTATAAATATAAATTTAAATTCATATAAATTTTATTAATAATCATAGAGTTAATATAAAATCATATTTTTCTTAAAAAATACACTTCTTGTAAACACGCTTTTGCATCGCATCCACGAGTTTAGTTTTAAATTAAAAATTTACACTTATATGAATTAAATTTGGTAAAATGGATTAAATATTTGTAATAATTATAATTAATATTATATAATATGTTTAAATTAATTTTCTTCCATAATGAATAGTAAAAATAGTAAAAATTAGTTACTGTAGTTAAGGTGAAAACATATTTTTTGAGGGTTAAACCAAAAGGATAAGGGTTAAAATGAACTAAAAACATGTCTAAAATCAAATTTATAGCCATATTTTGACCTTATAATGTATAATTATCTACAATGGTCTATTTTGGATAATTTTTTCATTTTAAAAATGTGGGTATACCATTTTATTTTCAAAAGTTACAAGTGGGCCACTCACCTCACTTATAAAGGACCACTCCCTCTCCTCTCCTATTCACACATTTAATGCCTCTTGGATATGAAAATTCATGACCAAATACCTTAATAAATTCTGTACACATGACATAGATCCATTATTTTTATTATAAATACATCCTAAGAAGGATTTTGGTGCTTACCTAAGGAGGTTGTCTGAAGAAGAGGTATCGTGCTTAACCGAGATTCTTTATTTTATTTCTTATTAAACCGCCTTAAAATATTCTTCAATTATGATTATATAATAACAAAAGTTTATAACATATAATTATATGTTATTATGTTAATTTATTAACCTAAATTTATATCCTCTTCTATCAAATGAGATACAAAATCATCATTCATGTGTATGGTGGACTACCACCTCGCGAACTAATGTTATTCATTTTCCCTAATCACCTCTCAAGGATTCTTATAAAAATGGATTTAAAGTACATATATATGATATTTGTAATATATTTATACTTATTTAGTTATTATATCACATTTAACATATTAATTTTTTTTTTCTGTGGGAGATATGATAACGTCGCTCGTGTGTACGACGTACTACTGCTTTGTGAAGCAATATTATTCGTTTTTCACTAACGCTTTTCATGGAAGTTAATAAGGATAAATTTAATAAATATATGTGATATAAATGAAACAATTATGATATTAATTACATATTTATCATTATTAAAAGATAATATGTCATTTTATTTCTTACCCTTTCACTCACTAAAAAATGATATCTTCGTTCGTGCGTACGTGTGGACTATCACCTCCACGAAGCGATGTGATTATTTTTTCATAACCACATCACATGGATGATATATATAAATATATTTAAATAAAAAATATCTTATTTATGATATTATTATAATTATATAAATATAAAATAATCCATTCCTTCTTTCCATAATAATCATTGAAAAATGGAAATGTTACTCATGCATACGTACGACCTACCATCTCCATGAGCATAACATAGTTAATATTTCATAACCATATTTAATGATTTGTTTTAAAAGTATAACTTTTGAATTAAAATGATAATTATTTCATTATTATTATTCTGTATATGTTTAAATAATGACCTCTTTGACCATGGTCAATACATGAAATCCATTTTGAAACAATGAACTGAACGTCCTCGAAACAATCAATGTGGTCTTAAGTGATTATGTATGTCATTATAAAGAAATAAAATAATTGATTTAAGTATAAGGTATTAAACATGAAAAATTTTCTTAATAAATAAAATAATTTATATAAACTTATTATATAGTATTTAAATCACATGCATGGAATGTCTGGACTCGAGGCAAGGTTTTCTCATCTCCCTAATTTCTCTGAGACATATGACATATTCACCACTTGTTTTTATTATGAGGTGTATATAATACCCATGAATGTTTTTTTTACTTTTTCATGAAAATTATTGGGATTTATTAATCCATATAAGGTTCTCTCTTTCATGAGGTTTTGATCCAGAGATTACCAAAACAGTAAGGGACTTCGTCTCAATTTACCTTTATTGAGGCATATTATAATGTTATGCACCTAATTTATGTTATATGCTGCATATAGTGACCCTTTTACATTTAATATAATTATTCCTTCATAAATAATGATATTTTAAGTTTCTATTTGAATTATTTCATTCAAGGGTAATTTAATTTAAATTTAACAAGTGGTAAAGAATTTCTTAACTCAATTTATTTTCATTGGGTTATATTACTTCTTTGTTGACTTTATTTTGACATGATTATATGTGTAATGAATTTTTATTATATTATGTTATATTTAAAATTGTTTTATTTGGATTTAAATTTAATAAAAATAATATATTCATTTATTAATTCTAACTTCAATGTTATGATCATTTTAAGGATTTCTCATCTCAAATTTTCTTCTTTGGAAAATATGTTAGGTTATACACCTATATTAATTTATGAGGTGTATATACTACCCATTTGATGTGTTATATCATAAATATCCTTATTTTCATAATATTTAAAGTTTAATTTGAAGTTATTCCTTCATGGGGCTTACGATTGAAGATTACCAAATTGAAAAAGTCTTTATGTTATAATCTCTTTCCTTTTGAGATTATTTGTGTTCAAGGTTCATTTGGAGAAAATCACATGATATTATTTTATTGAACCAAATATCTTTCTTATAAAATTTTTATGAATGTTTTTAACATTTTTTATTTCCATTTACCCCCTTATTTATTAAAGAAACATCAAGAAAGTTGTTTGTAAGTGATACTGATCTTGTATTTTCTTTTAGATCAGGTATATTTATCTTCCATATCCATATTTTATAAAATGTTTTAAAAATGTTGTGTTATAAAACTAAATGATTTCATAAATCAATTTTACATGATATTTTATCTTAATTTAAAAATGTTTTAAAAGCAAATTTCTCAACATTTTCTAAATGGGTCACTTTTGACTCGCTTTACAATATGTTTGAAAAAAAGGATTATTTTTAACATTTACATACTGAATATATTTTATCACCATCATGAAAATTATTTTATTTTAATATTAATTTATAAGTTTCCAAGATTATTTTCAAATAAAAATATTTTCATAATATTTTGTGAATTTTTAGTTTTTAATAGTGATTTTCAAAGTTAAAAGGTTATTTTCCTCAAGAATGTTTTAACGCTATTTTAATGGTATTTCCATTCATAAACATAGAAAAACATTGATGTTACATACACTAAATTGGGAATATTTGGTATTGATACCATCATTTTTCTTTCTTTTTCTAGATTATGTGATTTAAATGGACCCCATTTCTTTTCCTTGGGTGAATCAATCAATGATTATTGTTATGTCAAAAAGTGAAAGATTCTAAATGTTTTATTCATGATATAATTATTTGATATTGTTTATGATGATGGGTGGTTCAATTATAATATAAGTATGGGTGGTTATATTATAAAACAAGTATAGTTTGTTATGTTATTAACTAAGTATAGGTGGTTCTATGATATACGAAGGATGGGCGGTTCTGTGATAAACCAAGGATGGCTGGGTCCATGATAGCCCTCCAATGCATTAAATATGGAAGTAAACCATATGATTATTACATATTTAAGAGTGATTTTAATAGTTTTATATAAATGATTTCCTAATTTACCTATATGTTTTACCTATTCTTAAAATGTGTTTATAAATTTTCCTTTGACCATGATTGATATCACATGGCTCATAATTATTGATTTTGATGACTCTTTCCTTTATTAATTCCTTATGTAATGATTTCATGTTTAGTGATCCATGTATTTATGGGTATTATTATTCTTATATTATAATCATTCACTTTTACCATTTCATCACACACTTATTATCTTCTTATTCTCACTAATGATATTCAATTGTTAATGCTTTTGTTTAGCCTTTGTTTTTGGATCACCTGTATTATGTTTTCCTTTCCCCAGGTTATCAAGAATGATGTTGGATGAATTATTTATATAAGGGTTTCATATGTATGGAGATGATGAATTAATGTAAAATAATAAAATATGGGTTAATTAGGATAAATGACCATTTAAAGACATGGATATTGTTTATTTAAGAGTTTGTCATAATTCTCTAAAACTCTAAACCTAAAAGGTCCTTGGGTATGTAAATGATCTAATATTTCTTTTTTTATGTTGTAGGTTTTGGATGGAAAAAATTGTGTCACCTTCATTGGTATCAAATCAAAAAATTTAAAGTTTATGATTTTAACATTGGATTTGGGAGTGTAGGTTTGGGACTATTATATTAAGAAGAAACCTCTCAAGGTAAGGGTTTTATCCCACCTATTTTCAATAAAAGAACTAATTTTTTATAATACTTTTGATTTCCAAGTTTTTATATTCTCATGTGTTAATAATAATCCCTTACTATCCAAATTATTCCTTATTAATATGATACCGCCTTTCTTTCTCATTAATCTATTTCTTGAGATTTTATGTACACCTGTTATGCTGCCAAAATTATCTCTTGATTTTCCATGACACACATTTGAATTATGAAGACCCAACCCTATTTTAATTCAAGGGTATCCAAATATATATAACTATACTTCATTGATTAGGGACTTCTAGGAATAAAATCCACATTCCATAATTATGCGATTTAAATGATTAAATATGGTCTTATGTTATATGATCAATATAGAACATGTAAAGTTAGACATATGAAGGGTGCACCCTGATAGAGCTCCAATGCATTGGGTAGTGTTTTCATCTCATGAGATACCATGTCTGGTGTACGAGTGGTTAGCCTAAGTAGACTATGTTATGATGCCTTAGCAGTTATCTTCTACTTATACTTATGATCACACATTTTATATTATTTCTAAATTATTATAATACCATGATTTTATGATTTCGTTTCCTCATTCCATGCTTCTATATGTGTATGCATGATTATTACCTCTTTATGTTATCATGATATGCCTCTTGTATCACATGTATTATTTATTATAATTCTATGATTTGATAATTCCCTTATTGAGAATTATATCTCATCCCTTTCTTTTTTATGTTCGTAGGTAATCATGTGCAATATTAATAGTTCAAAGCAAACTGGGAGCACATCATAGAATTTTAAATATGGTGGTTGTATTTTTTTAAGTTAATGGTTTATGTATCTAATTTTCCAAATAAACTTTATTTTTTGATATTGTATTATATAGATATTTATGTTGAAAATCATGAAATAAAATTTATTAGAAATATGGTTTGTTATATTCGAGATGCATGTTGAGTTTACCAGTAAACGTTTTCCTGTAAAGAATGCATGAAAATATGATGTATTGTGATCACATTCCCTTATCCACTTGGACATAGATCTCAACCCGATATATCTATTCATTTCATGTAGTTCCACATCCAATCAAAATCACTTGAGATATATGGGAGTGAAATATTCATCATCCCATTGAAGTTTCAACAAGTTATATAACTAATAAATTTCATCTTGAAGGATATCAAGTTTACTAATAGGCCTCACTTAGTTGTTCCACTAAGTTATCATATTGAACTTAAATCTTCTAAAATTGATATAAAGTGCCACCCAAGCCCACCCCTTAATAGGGGACATCTAATATGTGTGAACCATATCCCTAAATCCATCTATTTCCATCCACCAAGTTTAATAAAAGAATCCTAGATCATATTATTTTGAGATTTGGATCTATAGAAGAAAGGGATAATGGTTAGACAGTGATATCATTAGATGTTTGATAGATGATCTTGGTATATAAGATATTTCATATATGTTTCCTAGGAATCCATCCAGCTTTCTCTATATCTTTCTCCTACCTCTTTTTTATTACATCAATTATAACTTTATTCTGAAAACCCTAGATCTATATGAATATCATGTGAAATAAAAAATAAAAAAAGTCTCATTGCACTGTTGGAGTAAAAACCTCCTCCCCTATTCTTATATTACACAAGAATGGCATTGAAATCCCATCCTATGAACCAGATGTTGGATTTAGGGTTGAAATCAGAAATAAACTCGCATAGAACTCTTATTTCATTTACCTCACATTTTGAATAAATAATGAACATGTATAAGGTTATGTTAAATTTATTGACCTTCATGGTTATGTATTGATAAGAGGCCACATTGAAATCCAATTGAATTATATTTTACTAGAAAATCTAGATGTGTGTATTGATCAATATACCATGCATATAATTAGGAACATGTATCTTATTAGAAATATCATTGATGGTGGTCTCCTTGAAAATAGATAAATTCCCCTCAAATTTAACTTATTGACACACCAAACACCTTAAAGTTTAATCAATTGTCTTCCCCTTTATATTTCTTCTCTAATAATACTATTGAAGAACCTTGTATATATTAGCGATCCCATGAAACAAACCCAACTTGAGACTTATAATATAAACCTAAATTTTCATCCCCAACCCAAGGTGTGTTTAGGTTTAAAGGATTTAAAATACAAGTATATGTCATAATTTACTTTTTTTTCATAAAAAAGGAAAAAACCCAAAATAAAATCTATCGATAACCAAAACTAAATATTTATAATATATATATAGATATAATACTAAATCAAATCTAGATAAAATAAATTAGAACATTTAAATGAAATATCATATAATTATATGAAAATTTCATATAACATAAATAGAATGAAAATATATGAACTTAATAAAAAAAATTGAAAAAATAATATCCTGGATATGATTTAACTGAAAAAACATGAATAATATATGAATGAGAACAACTACATAATTAATATGAATAATGAATAATATTTTTCTCCTTTGTTAGTGTCTGTAAATTTACACCTGAATTAAATATTGCATGAGTATATGGGTCAATGACTATGTGTGCATATAGGGGTGAGCTAAATGAAAATATAAATCCTCATGCAGTTTATACCCATAATAATGGTGATGTGTAAGTGTATAAAAAATAAAATCAACCACAAAAAATATTTGTTTTGACAACGGAAAATGATATATTAATCACAGAGATCAGCAGTCACAAAGTCATACAACTATGGAGGAAAAAGATCAATCTAGATATGATTCATGTCAGAAAGGCCACAGGCGGCCAGATGGTGGGATACTTCATTTTTTTCCCTTTTGATGAAAGAGAAGGAGAAAACTGTGAATATTTGACTGAGAGACTTGATTTTCCTGATGAGGATTCCAAAATATTGGAAGCCACCATCATTAAACCTGATATCCTTGATGATGGTGAGACAATCAAATTCAATGTGGATAGATTCCCATCCAATTTTTTTTTGCAAAATTCATCCCAGTAAGGATAGAGAAGGCTTCAGCAATGACGGGATCCCAGAGGGTGTGGTTTGATTCATGTTTGGCAGTTATAATATGGTTATGATGGTCCCAGGCTAAGATTCCAATTCCAATAACTCCATCATTGAATAGAGACACATAAATATTGATATTATGGATCCCTTCTGGGGGAGGGCACCATCGTGAGATAACTATGTGAGTGAAAAAGGTCCCATGTTGATCAGATTCCCAATTCCACCCCTCTATCCAGGAGTTAGCCCGTTCCATACAGACCCCAGAAGGCATTGCTGTGTGATTAAAGGTGATGTCATTTCATCGAACCTAGATGATCTAATCCACGATGCACCATGAGACAACTTTATTAGTAGTGAAAGAATAAGAAAAAAACATCAGCAATGTTGGGAGGTCCAATGCCTTATCAAGTATAAGATCCATAACAGAGCCCCAAGAAGCCTATATCT
Organism: Viscum album; assembly: GCA_963277665.1. Taxonomy (NCBI): domain Eukaryota; kingdom Viridiplantae; phylum Streptophyta; class Magnoliopsida; order Santalales; family Viscaceae; genus Viscum; species Viscum album. The sequence continues at coordinate 793,532,818 of OY728121.1, forward strand.
CCTCCACCCCTGGGCACTAGACGATCTCATACAGAGGAGATTCCAGATCATTAGAGCAAAGGGGACAATGCTTGTCATTCGTAACATGACAAAAATAAAGGAAGTCTATGGTGGGGAGAATACCATTATAAACCTACCACCAGAAGTATCATATTTTTTGGGGGACATTCAGATGCCATAGAGTTTTCTAAAGCACCTAGATCAAAGTGAATGTTTTCATCCACTAAAAAATGTTTGTCCCTAAAATAGTGGTGTTGAGTTATACTCTCACCCAATCACATATACAAAAATTAAATTGAATGATAATTTTGAATAAAAATTATTATCCATAATAGTAATAGAAAAAATTAATTCAAAAATAATATAGTAGAGACTCATAACCTTAATTTAGGTTTATAGGGAGAAATTTTATTTGACCAAATAATAACAAATTAATATGGTTAGAATATAAAATAAATAAAAGAAATTCTTTAATATTTACCATGAATATTAGTCAATATATAACATTTATAATTAATAAAACGATACATATATAGAGAATTTGATTTTATTAGTTCACTAATTTGTGTTTTTAAAGTGATATAGGTGTCTGGAGTGATTTTAGAGGTGAATGGTAGAAGAGAAGTTGAGTTTAAGATAAAAATTAATCCAACAAAAAAATCTTACCATAATAAGTTACCACTTTACCATGATTTATTTCTAGTAGAGTGGAGAAGGGAGTGTTTCATTTGGATTTTTTTTCCTATTAATTTCATCATAGTTTATGATATTATAGTGTGATGAGTTAAATTACACTATAATGCTATAAGGTGGAACAAATTGGTTTTTATTCTATTTGTTGTGTGTTACGCTGTGATGATTATCATTTAATTGTGATTTATTTTTTGATATTTTAAATGCAAGTGTAAATTTTGTTTTAAAATTGAATGGAGGTGAAGGTTTAATTATGAGATTCAGAGGATTAGTTATTAAAAAATAATAAATACCATTACATTGTAATGTTCTTTGGTATCATCAAAATTTAATAGTTGTTGAACATAATACATGGGGGACTTAAAGAGGTTTATTCCATGGTTTTTATACATCCTATTAACCCACACCCATTTCATCATAACACAAATCACTATGATATGATTCTTATGCTTTCCTTTTTAATTTCAAATTAGAGTGGTTTTATGGATTCAACTTGGTTCCTTTTACTTTATCTCAACATTTGGTGACAATAGATATTTACTAAGTATCTTGGACTAAGATTTTGACCACATTTGATTTATTTCTATCCATCAGAAGAATTTATATATAAAGAGGAAATTGTTCCTTTTTAAAGGGATTGTCTAACTAATTTTACCATTTATTTATTACACAGAAACACACACATAAAAACATAGATTTTTTTTGAAATGATCCAAAGCCCTGGTTTCTACCAAAGGAAGCCTTGAGTCCTCCCTTAGATAATATAGCATATTATAAGGATTTAGTGATTTTTATGGACTTTATAAGTTACCAAATTTATCATTTCAATTAGATGATGCCCCAACACATGCATATTTCCTTTAACACTCACCATCTGACGCGTCACCTTATTGCATCATACTGAATAATCATATAAATTTCATAATGGTGTTGCCTCCTACAAAATTTTCATGAGATAGTATTCCCAAAACATAAAATTACCTATGACCATGAATATGAAATAAGGGAAATGTTTTTTTTATATTCCTATAAATCAGGACCATCAGGGGTTGAACCTCTAACTTGGTGGATCAATATAGAAGACCCAACCACTCGACTATAACCTTGACTACACAAGGTAATTCATTTCTCTATTATTCTTCTTATTTTCAATATCTAAGTGATTAGGATATGCTTTAAATACTTTTTTAATAGAGTGTTGATGTGTGGGTGATGGATTATAGGTTTGGAAGAGGATCATTGAGTGCTTGTTAACATTTGATCTTGGTTTTTTTCTCTTCTTGACACTATGATCATTCAATAATCAGTTTTAGATAGATGACTTAGATTATATCTTATTTATTTATCTATTTTTACATAGAATTATCATGATTCAATTTTTCATTTGTAAAGATATGAAATTTTCCCTATCAAAGACATGTAATTGAATCAGAATCGGAGAAAGTGTGATGAGAATAATTTATATGATTTTCTTGTTGTTATTATATTTTTGTTATTGATTTATATGTTGAGCATGATGTTATGATTTAAAGTCATTATTTTTTATATGTGTAATTATGTTTTGAACTAGTTAAATGATTTAAATATGGAAATGGTATAAATAAGTGAAATTTGGAGTTATTTTTTGATATTGTTATGTTGAGTATAAAATATAATTAATAAATAAGATATGGGGAAATTGAATTTTTACATGATATTTTTATTACTAAATTTTTGTGTTAGGGGTGGAGTAATTAATGTGGTTTCTTTCTATGGTAAAAGAAGGATGTGTTTATATATTTCATTATTATTATAGTTTGGTGCAGTTGATCTGGCTAGTGTGTTATAGTTTTCCTAGGATGTGTAGATAATGAAATGGTGATATGAAATCATATTTGAATTGATTAATTAAAATATGGAAATATATGAAATGGTCTAGGAATGATATGAAATAAATGAAGTTATAAATAAAATGAATGGAAGTGGTGTAAAAGTTATATGGAAATTTAATTATATAAATGTTGAAAATTAGAAGTGGTTATATAAAATTGGAGTTTCTATAATTAATGTGGCTATTTAATGAAAGTGGTTAATAAATTATTGAAGTGTAATCGATAATTAAATGTAAAATGAGAATAACCCATGTGGTTACTATGTGGTTTTTGTGTGGTTATAGTGTCAAATATTGTGTGTTTAGATGTGGAAACATTTTTCATTATGTAGTGATGATGATGGAGTAATGGGTTGTGATAATAGAGGTATTAATAGGTAGTGAAATCTAGGTTGGGACTTTGTGTTATTATATATCCACTATACATTTTAATATTTCTTATACACCACCACATGAGTAAGGAAACCTTACCAATTCCCATATAAGGATTTGGGTTCTATGTGTCCGCATAATATCTAGGATGTGGGTGATACATATGCTCGACTACTCCCCATATCTCACTCCCTCTTCATGATATATTGTCATTATGTGGTGATGGAAGTGATGTGGTGATATGGTTGTGATGAGGTTATCTTGTGGAAATTGGTTTATAGATGTGTTTATGTGGTGGGTGGATATGGTTATCTAGTTGTGGTGATGATGTGGTATAGGGATGTGGTATGTGGATATGGATGGGATGGGAGAGACATGAAATTTTCCATTAGGATGTGAGGGAGACTAGATCAGTTTGAAGTGATTATTGAGCACCTTTCTTGATATATATTTTCATGATTAATATATTAATTTACATGTATATGGATTTTGTGAGAAATAATTGGTGAGGTTGGGATAGTGGTTGACCTAGGGTAGGTAACGAGTTGATTTAGCTATTTATTCACTGAAGTTTTTATATGGTTCTTCCATATTGGGATGAGAATTTATATAGAGGAACCTATTAAGTATACTTATATGATCACTACCATTTTTATATACTATTTTTATATATTTTTAGGATGAATTCAGTGACTTATCATGATATTACTAACTCATGGTGTGGTGATTTACTAGAGTTTTAGTTGCTTCCCCATGAGTTGTTTCATTTTGTTTTTGTTGTCTTTATAGAATTTATATTCTTGTATGAAATTATATGAATTATGATAAAATTATTGGGATTATGGGTTTCAATTTTATCTTTATGGAGTTGGAGTTGATTGGTTGGTGGTTTTATGATTCTTTTGATTGTAGAGGGTAATGCCTCCCATATGTATGTTTTATACCCTCAGTACTAGTTTCCAACTAATGACCGATTAGAGGTGGGATTCAGGGGACACTCTTATCTTCACTAATAGCCTAATATATTTTCTAGTGGGTGCCAAGTCATGATATAGTAGTATCATAGCTTTGATTGAGAGTTAATATTAAGTTTATAGTTAGAAACTGGTAAGGAATTACATTTTTTTTGGTAATGAAATTATATCATTTGATCTTATCATGTGATGTATGCATGGGAGACCAAACAATATGAATACATGGATTATATGATTCAATATAAGTATTATAAGCATAATAAACATACTAAAGTGATATTATGCTATTTTTGGGGCTGAAACTTAGGTGTGGCACATAAATAATTCATACTTTCACTTGTGTTTGAATGATGAAGATTCTATGGAAGGTTTAAAATTAATTTAATTAAAATATATTTAAATGAATTCCATATTATGGGATTATATGTTTTTATAGAAAGTTGGTGGATAAATATTTTTGTGGTTTAGGTTGGTGAGGTGAAATAGGATATCCTAGAGGATCATAGGAAAATTGATCCTGAGTAGTATGATTCATGGAGGAAGGATTCATATGAATTTTAGTATTAGAGTTTTCTAATGTATGAGGGGCCTATATTTGATAATAAGATAGATGGGTGGATAGAGGATATTGATATTGTGTTTTTAATTATTTGAGTATGGGTTGAGTATTGGATTCTATTAGAATTCAACTTGTTTTAAGGTGCATTTAGGTAGTAGTGGACCTTATTTCTTAGTGATTGTGAAGTTTCATAAGTGACATGAGTGATGTTTTGGAGTCAATTATAAGAATAATTATTATCCTCAATGATAAAGGTAATGAAGTGGAAGGATTCATTCATCCTCTGACAGGGGATCTTGAGTGTGAGGGAGTTTGTAGTCAGGTTTGTAAACCTCATCCATTATGATCCCAATATTCTTAAAGAAGATAATTCTAGAGAGAAAAAATTTAAGAATGATTTTCATCTATATATCCAATGTCAAGTCACCCCTTTAATGATTCCAACATATATAGTGGTGATAATAAAATATGAGGTGATCAAGAAGATATTAGTGTGGATGGGTTCATCTCAAGAGGGGAGTCATCCGAGTTCTATAAAGAGTGGAGATATTTAGAGGATCCCTCTATCATCCAAGTAGTTGAGATTTTCATTTGTGAGGAGTCAATCTCATCCTACCTTCTCCCATTTCTCTAAATTTGGATATTATTCGATATCTATTGAGGGATCGGGTGTTCTTTTCTATGTTTGTGGAGGATTATGTTATCAAAATTTCTCGTGTTCAGCCATCCTTAGTGGTTAGAATGGGGTAGGTGACCAGTTTCATATTCAATATCAATAGTAGTTTCCTCCGAGGTGTTAGTAGTAAAAGCCTAGTACTTATGATTTTGGACCATAGAGGGGTGATGGAGTAGGTATGGGATAAATATGGGATATGACTCATCTTTTGGGACCTAGGTATGAGCATGTACAAGTTGGTGAAAATTATCAGGGGAAATAAGGAATAAGTATAGGAAACATGTTTTTCAAGGTACCATTTATCTCTATTATACCTTGTTATAGGATTTAATTAATTCATAAGCTCCATACTACTTAATTTTACCTTATTTAGTCTAATAATTATGGATTAAGGTGGATATGATTTCTATTCCCTTGGTGTTGACTACACCAGTTGGTTGTTAGTCTATTTTTTAATGTGTGTTGTATATGCGAGATAATTATGGGGAGATATCAGTCACTGGGAGAGTTCTTTTGGTCACCCATACAACTATACAATTTCATCCTTATCATGTATTGGTTTTATTCTATGTGGAATATTATTGATTATTATCATAGGTGAGTGAACTTATTTGATGTGAATCGTGTGCATATAGTTTTTATTGGTGAGTGGGACTATCAAATAGATCAGAAATGCTTAGATCCTTTCTCATCATAGCTATAATGATTAATGTTGAGTTTAGTGAAATATTAGACGAATGAGTGTTTTTGAATATTTCCAATGGGGCTGCATATCAGGATGATGATGTGATTTTATTTCCCCTCATTCCTTCTTTCTAAATGTGGGAGGATTTTATCACCATAATTAGAGACATTAGCCCCTTAATAAAAGCAAGATGATGAGATATTATTTCCTCCTTCTATTGATTCCTATTTAGAGCTAATTTCACAGTCTAGGAATCCCTCAAATATTTAATACATGTTCCTGAAAATCATTAACAATTCCATCTCAAGGTGTATTTTAATTAATTACACTGCTTCTGTCTCAATAGGGTAGCAATATTCAGTTAGAGTATATAGTAATGTTAGAAATTTCTAGGCATCTCTGGATGTTTGGATTTTTGGGAATCTATAGATTCTTCCCCTTTTTAAGTCAAAGGTATCCCATATGTGGGGCATTATGGGTGTAGAACCTAAGTCATCCCATGTTGGCCATGGGGTAGTTGATATAAGGGGAATAGGTATATAAGGATTTTTTTTCACAGGAATCCCATGTTTATTGTATGGGGTATAGATTTTGTTTAGTTGGGCCAAGTGTTTAATGTCTTGTGGGGACTAGTTGGTGGTTAAGTATTTCCCCGGGGTGGAAGATTCTACTCTAGAGGGTTTGGATGAGTGTGTTCCTAGGGGGGAAGATTTCACACTTGAGATTTGGTTAAGGTGTCCCTGGGGGGGAAGATTTTCACACTTTGAGATTTTATAGTGATGAGAGAAAGTGAGGCCCCATGGGGGGAGATGATCACACCTAGGGATTTGATGGTGATGTTGGGGATTTCAGGATTGAACCTCATGGAGGTAACCCATGTGTATATGGATGTCAAGATTGAAACTAATGGAGGTGTCATACATACCCTATTAGTATACAGGTATAAAAAACCACATAGTTTGATTCCATAGTTTAAGGTCATGTGATAGGAGCAGCACATGTAGTTTAACATCCGACGATAAGGATTCTTGTATCATGGAATGAGAATCAATGAGGGATGGCATGGGGATTATGCATGGAAGTTGTCTGGATGTTTGGGGATCCCATCCTAGGTGTGGAGTTTCATCCTAGGGTAGTGTAATATGGTGTAAAAATTATGCATGGGGGTTTCCTGAGGTAGGAGTTTCATCCTATGGTTGAGAAGGAGGTGGAATCTCATTATAGTCATACATGAGGCATCCTATGTTCATCGCACTGGGTAAGTGTTTTGGGATTATCCCATGCTAGTAATACATGGGGAATCCTGTGTTCACCACACAAGCCAAGGATAAAGTTTTACATCATGTGATGAGGGAATTTTCATATAGTTTAATGTTGTATGATTAGGAAGTTGGGCTATATAGTTTTACGACATGCAACTCGAATGTTGGTGGGGCCTATACCTAAGAGGCCATTTTGAAGTAGGAGAGGAAGAACAGAAGAAAGGCCTATATACCAAGAAAGATCATTATTTTCTCTAGATGATACCACCTTTGGGACTTATGTTTCTATTATTCATGAACCTATGGGTGGGGCATGGAGTAAAAACTACCATGGAGGAGAGGAAGTCATGGGTCCTGATGTTAGGATACCTATGCTTTAAGAAAGAGGCATTAGGGTGCCAATGCTTAGGAGAAAAGGGAAATGTAGTGGTCCATGATATAGTTAAATAAAATGGGGAGGACACAAGGGTTGATGGTACCGGTCGCATGGGGATTTGGGGTGTAGATGAACTGGTTCTGGATGGGTACAAGGGTCCTGGGCACTTAACATTCATGAAAGGGTGTTGGATGAAAGGAGGCACCATATAGAGGCATGGTGGATGGGTTTTATAAAAATTTGGGTTTCAAAAAAGTTGTGGTCTTCATGAAGGACAAGGGTCTCATGAAAGTGAATGTTTTATGAAACATGGAGTCCCAACCTTGGAGTCAAGTCTTGTTTCCCATGGGGTTGGTTTCCAGAAGGATAATTATCTCAAGAAACCCCAAGAGTCACAAAGGGATTTCTTTTTATGTGAAGTCCATGGACCTTAATTAAATGAATATCCACCATGGGTTGAGGTTCTCAAAATCCCATGAGAGGCAGTTTTGTGAAATATGGATACCTTGGAAAATCTATCTATTCTTTGGCCCGTAAAGGTTATAGTTTCATGAATTTTGAGCTTTGGCTAAAATTACAATGGTATAACCCCCCAAAAGTTAGATATGGGGAGGTATTTATAGCCCAAGTGGAGATAGGGGAATCAATTTTATGAAAGATAGGGGTAATCATGAAATATTATGAACTTCATGACTTTAGGGGTATTTCTCAAATGAACATATATTGTATGAAGGTTACTTCCTCATCCTCCATGTGGATCAAAGACCTCCTCAAATTAGATTTATATAACACAGAGGTTATTAACTCAACCTCCACACTGAACAAAGACCTATATGAATTGGAGTTAACTTGTGAAGAGGTTACAATATTTACCTCCATGTAGTCAGTCCAACATCATGAGGATATTCTCATTTGTGAATATTTTTACCTTTTTAAACATATACCCTTAGGTGGATTTTGGAGTTCTTTTTGGCTCGAATTTGATTCAAACTGGATATACCTTCCTTGACCTCTCTCGTGAAATGTTCATTTTGGTGTCAAAAAATCCCCCCCTCATAATTGGATCTAATAAGGTACATGAGGGTCAGATTATAAGGTAAAAATATTGAATTTTTTTGATTATAATTCTTTGTTCATGAATCTCAGTCCAACCCTATGACTATAAATATGGGTGGGGATACCTGAGGGTACAATGATCTTTTCTTAAAATATGGGCTAGTGATATCTTTTCACAAAACTCAATAATTTCATGATCATTTTGTGATCTTGATCCTCACTACTTGAAAAACTATCCTCTTTCTTTAACAACACTTTCGCGACCAGACTTTCATGATTATACTTTCATGATCTTATAAAATTCTATGAACTTGACCTTTATGAACTGACTTCCATTAACATACTTTCATGAACTAGATTCCAAAAACATTTAAGGTCTCAAAAAATTTCCACTGAAGGTGTATATGTTTCTACAACTCGATGAAGGGTGATGGATAAGAACCTTATGATTAGGGAGTGCCTCAGAGTGATGCCAGACCATGATAGTCTCACCGAATTACTAATGGAGGCATAGAAAAATAACTCTTTATGTAAGAGGCTACCACTTTATGGTTTTGGGATGAGGGATAATGTGTTCATCCCTAGTTCCAATCAATACAAACCCACTTATTGGTTTAGGAGAAAACCTAGGCAGTACCAATGGAACTAGCTTGTTGGAGGTCACATTAAGAAGGACCATGCATCTCTCACCACTCATACATTGTAGAACCATGTGAATAATTTAAAAAGGGAGCCATTGGAGGAAGAGGAACCCCTCAATATGAGAACATTATTAAGGTAGGTTTGACAGACCATTTCCAGTGATGGACCGATGAATGGGACCTACGCTAGGGTGACAAAATTATAGATGAGTGGGAAAAGGCATACCAGACATGCCAATCCTATAAAAAATTCAAGGTGAATTTGAATCATGTTGGGATTTATGAGGAAACATGGTCCTCACAGTTCCATGTTTACCATCACTAGGGAATCATGGCATAAATGTTAAGAAGGTGGTCACCGAGCACCAATATATTTCAACTACATCATGAAGAGGATGGAATCATTTTGTGGGACCTCTACCGTATTGAAGGGATCCCCATACAATGGGAAATTAATGATGAGTTTCTATCAACCAAGGACATCTGAGACAACCCATAGTAGGTTCCAATGATTGAAAAGTTCACCCATTCTTGGTACATATGAAAACCCTTGTTTTTATTACTCATCAATTCCTGATTTATTGCATAATATTACACATAATAAAACCCAAAATATTGAGAATTATAGTTTCTTTGGGTAATTAGGTACATTAAATAATAACTTAAAATAGGGGGTGTACATTAAGATTATTTAAAACTTCCTTAATAAGCTCATAATATTACATCGTTCTTAAAACTGCATGAGATAACCTAGGGACATACATAAGGATGGTGAGAGATATAAAGACCAATAAGGGAATAAAAAAAGAATAACATAAAGAAATTATTACATGTTAGACAATAGAAAATTAAATGGGACATAAAAGTGGTTATAATCATAAATATAAACAATGAGTAATGATATAGTATGATAACATAAATGAAACATGGTAATGTGGAAACAAAGTTAAACATGTAATCATAAAAATAGGTTAATGATAACATCCAAGATAGTATAACATAATTGAAAAAGTACCATAATGGATTAGTTTCAATCCCTAATCCCATAAATTAATTCTCATGAGGCTAAAACATCACCCAACGCATTGTAGTGCTATCCGGGTGCACACATCATAATCATATCATGTACATGCATAAGTATTCCACATAGATCATATAACATAAGAACAAATTTCATAAAATTTAATCCCAAAATTAATTAATGTGGGTTATATACACGTAAGAAACTAATAAATGAAGTATATATTCTACTAGGTGAATACCTTTAGTGGAAATTGGTATGTGTATAGACCTCACAAATGTTCATCATGGAAAATTGCAGCGACATTTTTGCAGCATAACGACAATACATGAAGATTCATAAAATGGTTAAATGAGATATATAAGGGAATATCATAATTTGTAAGTAAAAATAATGTTATTGGGGATATGTAAGTACATAATACAACATTAAAATTTAGGAATTAATAGTCAAAGATAAGGTGGATTCTTGAATAAAAACTTGGCGTGGAAAAATCATAGGATACTTTCAACAACGTAACATGGGTACATAATGAATCATGAGAGGGATTAATGAGATTTAAATGGGTTAATAATAACTTTAAAATAATAAGGTAAGTAACAGGGATGTGAAAGAGTATATAACATTAATAGAAATTGTAATATAAGGTGCATTAAATAAATAAGGTGCTTGAATAAAGTGGAGAAAGAGAGGATCCCTTACTAAATTTCAGTATAGTAACGACTTAGGTAAATTTTATAATAAGAGGGTATAAATGAAATTTAATTGTTATGAAATAGATTTTAAAGTATAGGGATAATTATAAAGTCATTAAAACATATCCAATTGAGATTCAAAAGGCTAATTACAAATAAGGTGCTTGAATGGAAAAGAGGAGAAATAGGTCCCTTACCTTGAGAGGGTGCTTCCAAAAGCTTGGGAGGCGCTTATTAAGAGATTAGGGGAACCTTGGGAGGAATATATATAGGTGAGGGAAGAGTAATTATTTGATACAAGGTTTTTGAGTGAATATTAATTGGATATTGGATGGGTTTATATAGGAAAAGAGAGGGGGGTTCTTTATTATTTCCCAAACATAGGTTTTGGACTCTATATAATAAAATAATAAAAACCACAAACCTTCCCATGGGTTTTTACAATGTTTCCTACCAAATAGGAGTATTTTTAATTATTTTATAATATCAAGGTCCTAAATCATTAAAACATTACACTTGGTGATGTGGAAGTGAGTTATGTTCATAAAGAAATGATTTTAAAATCATAAAATATAATATAGGTTTTGGAGGATTCATAAAGGCTTTATAAAATTAATAAAATAAACTAATAATAACAATATTTTAAAGGTGAAACATATATTTGTTCATGGATAACATTTATAAATTTATTACATCACTTTTGGGTCATTATTATGTCATAATACACAACATATATTTATACTTTATTTAATTTTTACCTGAAAAATTGACCATCATAGAAAATTATTAAAAATTCACCATTGGATAATTTAAAAATTTTGATACCAAAAATAATATTTATTTTATTGAAATAATTATCTAAATATGTTAATTTAAACTTTTAAAACAAAAAACGACATTTATTGAGAAATGCTGGTTTTTTACAATAATTATTTTCAAACCCTTAAAACAACTACATTTGACTTAAAAAAAATTATATTATCATTTATAATTAATAGAAATTAACAAATATTAATATTTTATTAAAATATAATTTATTTTGAAAATTTATTATTTCAAAAAAATGAATGTATTAATTGAAATTTCATATTACACAAAAATATAATTTGAGTTTTGTCATATTAAAACTAATTTTTATCTAACTCATTACCTAATAATTTATAAAGTAAAAAAAATAAGTAATAAATATAATTATTATTTAATTGAAAATTAAATATAAATATTATTATTATTAGGGTTACCATTTTTTCCTTATTAAATTATTCTTATTATTATTATTGTTGTTGTTTTTATTATTATTTTACCCTTAATTAACCTATTTTACTTTTACTGGTGTAATAAATATTTACTTCGGTTACTATTCATATTATTCAAAAATTAAGTTGAACTTATTAACTAATATTAATTATGATAATTATAAATATGGAATCCATTTTAGAAAATTAAATTAATATAAATGGAAAAATTTAATTTAAAATAAAACATGCAAGCACAATGAAAAGCAGCTTTCCGAAAAATGATTTTTTTCAAGGAAAAGATGATTTTAATGTAACTTTATAACTAGTAATATTAATTATATGAATTTCAGTTAAAATTTTTAGATATATAGTATATAAATTTAATTTTAATCATTCCCCATTAGGATTTATTTTTAATTAATTAAAATGGAGAAATATTATGAATTTTAAAATAGTGTTTAGAAGAATGTGTTTTCAAGTCTAAAAAAAAACTTATTCTAACATGCGATATAAAGATGATTTAAATTTAATTATTTGGATTAAATATAACTCAAGAATTGTTATTTCAATATGAAATTAAATTAAAAAAATAAGGGGGTTTTAAATGACTTAATTTATCAAAATAAATGGATGTTTAAAAAAATATGATTTTTTCACTATTCACTAAAAAATTAATATTTTTTGAAAAATCCAAAAAATTCACCCTATGTAAATTTTGATTACCTACTATAAAAAATTAAGATCATTTTATTATATAAATTTTGTAACACCCCAAGATTTCATAGAGTGTTATTTCTTCAAAATAATTCAATAACTTGCACTACACGCAACACCGAGTTAAAGCGCACCATGACTTACCAAACAAGCCGTTCAAAAGAGGTTGTGAATAGTATTAACTAAATTTTAAAATTTATATAATCCTTATAATTTTAGAATCCATATTATGAGTTTCTTAGACATAATGTAAGAACAAATTCCTTTTTTTCAGATAAAAGAAGTATTTTTCAAAAATGCACTTTTACCAACTTTAATAGTGAACCCTTTTTAAATCCAATATTTTAAACTTTTATATATTCAATTTGACTAAATAAATTTATTATTTAGAATGGAGACATAAAAAAAATTTACAATGTAACACCCCAAGCTTCCACGGTACGCTTCTCTTTGAATAATACAGTAGCGTGTGTTGTACGCAACTTCGAGTTCTAACACACACTACAACCAATAAAACAAGCCGTAATGAATATTAATACCTACTTTTTAAAATTTTATAAATTTTACCTCGCAAAATGGACTTCATTTTTGTATTCGGTGTATCAAATTTAGCCTAAGGTAAAATTTTGGTACTTTTCGGATAACTTTAATATTTTGATAAATAGTGAAAATTACTAAATTTTAATTCAAAACCACTTTTTTAATCAAAATAATTAATAGTGATAAATTATGCATTTGAGTGGTTTTAAAGTATAATTAGAATATATTTTTACCATCTTATCCAATGGTGTTCATTAGAATTAATTTCACTTTGAAATTGGACATAAACAATTGTCAATCTTTTGATATATATTGTTTCTTAAAAACACGCTATTTGTTGTGACAACGGGAATTAATTATAAAATTAATTAATGAAACTTATATTTTTGGAATTTTGTAAAATAGACATCATTTTTGAATTTAGAATATCAATTATAGCTTAGGGTGAAATTTTGGCATTGTTCTGAAAAACTTCAATTTTTGATGAATAGTGAAACTACTAAGTGGTAGTTAAAAAAATGAATTTTTCATAAAACTTAATTTTACCGCTTCTGTGATTGGAATTTTGAAAATCCGAGAGACACAGTTAATATCAAGGAGTAAAATTTGGTTCAATGAGATGAAAATAATTTTTGGTGAATAGTAACTTTTTACTTTTATTTACTATAGTTAAAAGTAAATAGGGTAATTAAGGGTAAAAATGATATTAATATTACCCTAACACATGTCCTAATTCTATTGGACAAGTTTATCTCGACCAAAAACAACCTTAGGAATAAAATATTATCATTTAGGTCCACTTGTATTAGATTAGGACATTTATTATTATTTAATTCAAAGAAGAGTTAAAAGAGTTAAAATCAATGTTTATTTACTAAAACATATTTAATATAGGGTTATATATAAGATAAATTCGATTTTAAAAATTAATTAGAAAGATAAAACTATTTCCTACATAATGATATTTTATTTATAATTTTTAGACATTAAAAAATTTAATTTATTTATGACACAATGATGATGCAGTAATTACCTAATTAATGAAAAATTAGAATAATTGATATTATAAATACCCAAATAAATGTAATTTGAGACTTTTTATAAAGACCAATAATTTTCTAGGATAATATGACTTGTTATGATTTATTTAATTAACTTTTTTAGAAGTAATCATTCTGTTATGATTTTTACAAAAATCAATTATTGAATATTGTCAAAATTGACATAAAAGAGTTTTTAAAACAAATATTATATTATTAATTGATATTAAATTCCTAAAAATCTATGGTTCTGCCAAGAGACTTATATCATGATAGGTGTATCATTAATGGACCACTTTGGGGTCTCTTGGATGTATATAGTAAGTTTATTAACCATATAATATAAAAATACAAAGAGACATTGTAAAAGTGAAACTAATTAACTAAGAGTTAATGCTTAAAGATAAGGTTAATATAATGACAAAAACCTGTCTAAATTCTATTGGTTGAGTGGTTTTCGACCCATCCCCAACTTAAACTTTAAATAATCCACTTTGGAGCCATTAGAAACCGAATATGAATTTATTATAATATAATATTTCTAGCTTTTCCAAAGGTGCCCCTCACCCCTCTTATAAAAGGGCACTCTCCCTTCTCATTAACTCACACCTTCAAAGCCTTTTGGTTCGGCCAAACTCTGACTAAATACTCTCTAAACTTCCCTCACTTCATCCTAGAGGCATTTCTTTAGTAAGAAAGCCAACTTAAGGAGCCCTTTTGATCAAATCAAAAGGAAGAACCCGAAGAAGAGGTAATGATTTCACCACCTTTTTTCAAGTTCCTTTCTTCTTCCACTTCTTATTTCTTTGTTATTACCATTATAAAATAATTAATCCAGTATCTCCTATATACTGTAATATTATTATAAATATGGTACAACCATATTCAGTATTCTATCCATCCTTTGAATGACATGTCGCCATACGTGCGTACGTACGGCTTACCGTCTCCACGTCGTGGTGTAATTGTTATTCAGTATATTATTATTTGGATGAGTATAATAATGATCTGTAATTCATGTAAATAATAAATATAACATGATAATGATTCTGTATATATGATATACCATCAAATTATATATTATTTTAATATCAAAAGAATGATATTTTCGCTCGTGCGTACGTACGGATTACCGTCTCCACGATGCGATGAGATTCATTTCCAAGTTCACCATTCATCGACGATTATAAAAATATATATTACTAATAAGTATGTAATACATGACATAATAATTATACTATATATATATATATAAGTATTTATGTACTTACATATATCTTATTCATTTACTTCCGTTCAATACTATATGAAAACAGAAACAACGTTTTTGCGTACGTACGAACTACCGACTCCATAAACGGTGTTTTCCATTTCATATATATGTCCATTATACATATTTATATTCTAAATATATATGATATATTTATCATGTTTTATATTCTGGAAGAATTTAAATCATTATCTAAGTGATACAACCAAGAGTGATAAGTTAAAACACGTACAATAAAGAAAGTGATTATTACCCAAAATGTTAACTTAACATGGAAATTGTTATTAAATGGGTAATATAAAGTCATAAATGAATCAGGTATGACAACATAAATATTAATATTGTTATGTTATAATTTAATAACATACTACGATCTTCGTACAGGAGGTTAAACATACCGTCTACTAAAGGAAAGTGCAAGGTAAGGGGTTTTCATCTCACTCCTTATTCCCGTGAGATTCATGCCATATTTCCACTATTACCTTTTGTGCGGTGTATTTACTACCCATAATTATATTCTTTGTGTAATAAACTTTAATTTATGTGTATTTACATATTTATTGTATGATACCTCTTTCTTGGGTTGTATGTTTCGTAAGTTACCAAACTGGTAAGAGTTAATTTCACAATCTCTTTATTATCCGAGGTTGTTTTTACATAAGTATCTAATGGGACATATTTATTATCCATGTACATGTTTTATGAAAGAGTTTTCAAAGAGATTATTTTAAGGTAATTTTTACTAAAACATCATTTCAAATGTTTTAAATATTTATTCTTCTAAATCTTTCTCATTAATGTCCATGTCTTCAAAATGGTTTTTAAGGATTTATTTATATGGACATGAATGTTTTTTTTAAAATTTTAATTCCTTTCAAAAGTTTCAAAGTGGTATGGGACACTTTGATTCAAAAATGTCTTTAAATGACTTCTTTTCTAAATTGTGTGACTTTTTATTATTTTCATGAAAAAGGGTTATTTCTCTCAAAAAGTTTTACAAATCAATATCTTCTATGTAAAAATACTTTAATGTATTTTAAACTTGTTTTGAAGTTGATTTATCATGATACAAATCTTCCATATTGTGTTGAAGGTTTTGTGATATATTTGACTGTGGATGTGTTATTTTTATACCATTCATGGTTTATGGGTAAAGTATTGACCTTTCTCATGCTAGTTTTAATACAAATTTTTATGTTATATTTCATCCTATTCTTAAGATGAATGTGTTGGACTAGTATGTTCCGGGTTGGGGACCGGTAAAAGTAAGCCCTCCGGGTTGGTGTCCTGTTATTAGAGGCAATCCGGGTTGGTGTCCGGTTATTAGAGGCACTCCGGGTTGGTGTCCGGTTATTAGAGGCACTCCGGGTTGGTGTCCGGTTATTAGATGCACTCCGGGTTAGTTAGCCCCTAGGCCTTGGCACGCGGCCTTGATAAAGAAATTAAAGTTCAGCATTATGCATTCCATCACTATGGAAGTGTTTAGTGATATTGCATGTGATTATTCGATTAGTAGATTATCCATGTGAATAAGTAAATGGCATTATTTCATTTTATTTCTGCCATATTATGCTGAAGTTCAAGTTTAAAAGGATTTTGTTTTAGTTTCATACATTTACTTAAATGTTTATGCTTATTTTTGAAAGTTTCCGTTGTATTGCTTACCCTTACTGAGCATTTGAGCTCACCCCTTTCTATGTTTTATTTTTCCCAGGATTCCAAGAAGTGTAATGTGATTGATATGCAGGGTTAAGACAAGGGAATAATGGCATTCATAAAGGATTATTTATTTTGTTTTGTATGTTATGAAGTGTAATGTAACATTCATGTATGTAATCTATTTTCCAAGACTGCTAAACTGATCAGTTCTTCGGGACTTGGTTCCTTATAATCATGCCAATGTGTTAAAATAATGCACTGACTCTGGGTCACTAGGTTCAGGGCGTTACAGTTGGTATCAGAGGAAGTTTAGCAATAACCTTGGAAACTAGATTTAGATAAACTCTGATTAGAGCACATAGCCCTAAGATAGACTTTGAGGATTAGTATATAAGAACTTCCTAGAATTTTGGTATTGTAGAGATTTTGTGAGTTCTCCGATAAATACATCCCTGTCTGGATACGAGCAGGTAGAGGCGGCTCTGGCACAGATGTACCTAGGGGTAAAACCCGAAAACACCGCTTTGGGCTAGACTCGAACGGGAACTGGTGCACGACAATGGGCCTTACTGCACTCTTGGTTACGACACTCCCGGGGGATATACTTAGGATAATTCTCATTTTATTTACAAACCATTATGAAGGGATCATGAGTATATACTTACTCAAAGGAAACATTTTTTATGATTATGGATTATATCCATAAACTATTCAATTTGCATTAGGAATTATTTATTTCAATTCATAAACTGACCTAGTTTATGTTATTGTATAGAAATGGCACCCAGTAGAAGGAATGTGAACTCCAGTAATACGTATGATCCAAAGAGTAAGAAGGATCATATCTTTCATGGTATTAAGACATCATTTAGAAGGGAAATAGTCTCCCACGTATTATCATCATATGAAGAAATAGTATCATGTGTGGATAAGATAAATAAAGAGTTTACTGAGTCTTATGGCTTTGAAGGGAAGCAAGAGAAGAAAATGATGGAATAGAGAAAGATGGATAAAGGGAAGCGGGAAAAGAAGAATTTCCCCATATGTGATAACTGTGGGAAGAAACACCCTAGAACTTTCCTGAAAGGAATGAGAGTTTGTTATAAGTGTGGAGGAAAAGGGCACAAGGTACGTGACTGCAAGGTTAAGAAAATGGTTTCAAATGTACAATGATTCATTTGCAAGGAGTTTGGACACTATGCGAACCTATGTCCCAATCATCAGACTATGCCGCAAATGATGCTATTGGATAATAATCAAGTTATGATACTACCACAGATGAAGAAGAATGATTAGAGTTCTTATGTTGATTATATCATTTGAGTGTTGTATCAACAATGTACTTGTTATAATAATTATGGAGTATATAAGGATTGTACTGCAGTACTATTTCATTAAAGACTTGAGATTGTGTGGAACAATGAAAAGTGACTCAATAGCAGGATAAATTTTTGGAAAATATATGGTTGAGATAATGATAAACCATAATATAGTTCTGATACCGAGGTAGTGATTTCAGAATAATACATGATTGATTTGGATAAATTATATTGGATATTCTTGACAACCTTGAAACTAATTAATGATTTGTATATTCCTTCATTGTTGGAGTTTACAACATTTTTGGATTGAAGGAGTATATCCATTATTATTTAAGGAATAAGGGATCATGAATGTAATCAATAAGGTTTTATGGTAATTTAGGATGTTGTAGTGTTTTAAAAGAATACACAATGAAGGTGTTCAAATGTTATTACGCAGAAAAAAGGATCTTCATTTTTGGACTAAAGCATTTTGGATAGTTCTAGTTTAGATTATTTTTGGATTTCCATAAAAGGACAACCCGGAGGTTGGGTGGCAACCTGTCACGTCCGGTAAGGCCGCGAGACTTGAACCCACAACCGAAGGGAGACAAGGGTGTATCACCTACCACTGGCCCACGTAATGTCCGGGTTTAAATAATGTAGTTTTTTTAAAGATCTGGTATATGAATTATAATTTTTTTTGGAACCCTATACGAATAGGATAAATATAATATTTTTTTTACGTTCTATTATCTTTTAGAGTGAAAGATGAGTTTGTGGAAGAAATTAGTTAAAGGATGGAACTCTACTTGTCAAGAATATATTTTTCTTCTTCTCTTATTCTATGAAGAAATTAATTCTTATACTTTATTTAAGGAATCCTAAAACCAAAAATGTGTTATCCTAATACCCTATGTTTTGTTGAACCGATGGTATTTCAAATCATCATAGATTGATGAATTTAAGGACCTCAATTTTACAATTGTTTGTGATTGATGAACTCAATCACTACCTATAAATATTTACGTTTTCCCTCTAATTATATGTCTCTAATTTCCGCCAATGTTCTCCTAATCGAGATCATAATTTGGTGGTGATGCTTTCATTTCTCTTTTCCTCATATTAAGACTAAATTTTAGTAACCCAATTTCCGATGTGGGTTTTCCCACAAAGATATTTTCTATTTTCAACCTTTTATTTTTGAAGAACAATTTCAAATTGTGAGGACGCAATTTATTGAAGGAGGAGAGAATGTAACACCCCAATATTTCATAGTGTGTTATTTCTTCAAAATAATTCAATAACTTACACTACACGCAACACCGAGTTAAAGCGCATCATGACTTACCAAACAAGCCGTTCAAAAGAGGTTGTGAATAGTATTAAATAAATTTTAAACTTTATATAATCCTTATAATTTTACAATCCATATTCTGAGTTTCTTAGACATAATGTAAGAACAAATTCCTTTTTCTCAGATAAAAGAAGTATTTTTCAAAAATGCACTTTTACCAACTTCAATAGTGAACCCTTTTTAAATCCAATATTTTAAACTTTTATATATTCAATTTGACTAAATAAATTTATTCTTTAGAATGGGGACATAAAAAAAATTTACAATGTAACACCCCAAGCTTCCACGATACGCTTCTTTTTGAATAATAGAGTAGCGTGTGTTGTACGCAACTTCGAGTTCTAACACACACTATAACCAATCAAAATAACCGTAATGAATATTAATACCTAATTTTTAAAATTTTATAAATTTTACCTCTCAAAATGGACTTCATTTTTGGATTCGGTGTATCGAATTTAGCCTAAGGTGAAATTTTGGTAGTTTTCGGATAACTTTAATATTTTGATGAATAGTGAAAATTATTAAATTTTAATTCAAAACCACTTTTTTTAATCAAAATAATTAATTGTGAGAAATTATGAATTTGAGTGATTTTAAAGTATAATTTGAATATATTTTTACCATCTTATCCAATGATGTTCATTAGAATTAATTTCAGTTTGAAATTGGACATAAACAATTGTCAATCTTTTGATATATATTGTTTCTTAAAAACACGCTATTTGTTGTGACAATGAGAATTAATTATAAAATTAATTAATGAAACTTATATGTTTGGAATTTTGTAAAATAGACATCATTTTTGAATTCAGAATATCAATTATAGCTTAAGGTGAAATTTGGCATTGTTCTGAAAAACTTCAATTTTTGATGAATAGTGAAACTACTAAGTGGTAGTTAAAAAAATGAATTTTTCATAAAACTTAATTTTACCACTTCTGTGATTGGAATTTCGAAAATCTGAGAGAAACGGTTAATATCAAGGAGTAAAATGTGGTTCAATGAGATGAAAATAATTTTTGGTGAATAGTAACTTTTTACTTTTATTTACCACGATTAAAAGTAAATAGGGTAATTAAGGGTAAAAATGATATTAATATTACCCTAAAACATGTCCTAATTCTATTGGAAAAGTTTATCTCGACCAAAAACAACCTTAGGAATAAAATATTATCATTTAGGTCCACTTGTATTAGATTAGGACATTTATTATTATTTAATTCAAAGAAGAGTTAAAAGAGTTAAAATCAATGTTTATTTACTAAAACATTTTTAATATAGGGTTATTCATAAGATAAAATAGATTTTAATTATTAATTAGAAATATAAAACGATTTCCTACATAATTATATTTTATTTATAATTTTTAGACATTAAAAATTTAATTTATTTATGACACAATGATGATGCAGTAATTACCTAATTAATGAAAAATTGGAATAATTGATATTATAAATACCCAAATAAATGTAATTTGAGACTTTTTATAAATAACAATAATTTTCTAGGATAATATGACATGTTAGTATTTATTTAATTAACTTTTTTCGAAGTAATCATTCTGTTATGATTTTTACAAAAATCAATTATTGAATAGTGTCAAAATTGACATAAAAGAGTTTTTAAAACAAATATTATATTATTAATTGATATTAAATTTCTAAAAATCTAATGTTCTGACAAGAGACTTATATCATGATAGGTGTATCATTAATGGACCACTTGGGGGTCTCTTGGATGTATATAGGATGTTTATTAACCATATAATATAAAAATACAAAGAGACATTGTAAAAGTGAAACTAATTAACTAAGAGTTAATACTTAAAGATAAGGTTAATATAATGACAAAAACCTGCCTAAATTATATTGGTTGAGTGGTTTTAGACCCATACACAACTTAACCTTTAAATAATCTACTTTGGATCCATTCGAAACCTAATATGAATTTATTATAAAATAATATTTCTAGCTTTTCCAAAGGTGCCCCTCACCCCTCTTATAAAAGGGCACTCTCCCTTCTCATTAACTCACACCTTCAAAGCCTTTTGGTTCGGCCAACCTCTGCCTAAATACTCTCTAAACTTCCCTAAATTTATCCTAGAGGCCTTTCTTTAGTCAGAAAACCAACTTAAGGATCCATTTTGATCAAATCAAAAGGAAGAACCCGAAGAAGAGGTAATGATTTCACCACCCTTTTTCAAGTTCCTTTCTTCTTCCACTTCTTCTTTCTTTGTTATTACCATTATAAAATAATGAATCCAGTATCTACTATATAATTTAATATTATTATAAATATGGTACAACTATATTCAGTATTCTATCCATCCTTTGAATGACATGTCACCATACGTGCGTACGTACGGCTTACCGTCTCCACGTCGTGGTGTAATTGTTATTCAATATATTATTATTTGGATGGGTATAATAATGATTTTTAATTCATGTAAATAATAAATATAACATGATAATGATTCTATATATATGATATAACATCCAATTATATATTATTTTAATATCAAAAGAATGATATTTTCGCTCGTGCGTACGTACGGATTACCGTCTCCACGACGCGATGAGATTCATTTCCAAGTTCACCATTCATCGACGATTATAAAAATATATATTACTAATAAGTATGAAATAGATGACATAATAATTATACTGGATATATATATATATATATATAAGGATTTATGTACTTACATATATCTTATTCATTTACTTCCGTTCAATACTATATGAAAACAGAAACAACGTTTATGTGTACGTACGGACTACCGTCTCCATAAGCGGTGTTTTCTATTTCATATATATGTCCATTATACATATTTATATTCTAAATATATATGATATATTTATCATGTTTTATATTCTGGAAGTATTTAAATCATTATCTAAGTGATACAACCAAGAGTGACAAGTTAAAACACGTACAACAAAGAAAGTGATTATTACCCAAAATGTTAACTTAACATGGAAATTATTATTAAATGGGTAATATAAAGTCATAAATGAATCAGGTATGACAACATAAATATTAATATTTTTCTGGTATAATTTAATAACATACTACGATCTTCATACAGGAGGTTAAACGTACCCTCGACTAAAGGAAAGTGCAAGGTAAGGGGTTTTCATCTCACTCCTTATTCCCGTGAGATTCATGCCATATTGCCACTATTACCTTTTGTGTGGTGTATGTACTGCCCATAATTATATTCTTTGTGTAATAAACTTTAATTTATGTGTATTTACATATTCATTGTATGATACCTCTTTCATGGGTTGTATGTTTCGTAAGTTACCAAACTGGTAAGGGCTAATTTCACAATCTCTTTATTATACGAGGTTGTTTTTACATAAGTATATACTGGGACATATTTATTATCCATGTACATGTTTTATGAAAGAGTTTTCAAAGGGATTATTTTAAGGTACTTTTTACTAAAACATCATTTCAAATGTTTTAAATATTTATTCTTATAAATATTTCTCATTAATGTCCATGTTTTCAAAATGGTTTTTAAGGATTTATTTATATGGACATGAATGTTTTTTTAAAATGTTAATTCCTTTAAAAAGTTTCAAAGTGTTATGGGACACTTTGATTCAAAAATGTCTTTAAATGACTTCTTTTCTAAATTGTGCGACTTTTAAATGTTTTGAATAAAAAGGGGTATTTCTCTCAAAAAGTTTTACAAATCAATCTCTTCTATGTCAAAATCCTTTAATGGATTTTAAACTTGTTTTGAAGTTGATTTATCATGATACAAATCTTCCATATTGTGTTGAAGGTTTTGTGATATATTTGACTGTGGATGTGTTATTTTTATACCATTCATGGTTTATGGGTAAAGTATTGACCTTTCTCATGCTAGTTTTAATAAAAAAATTTATGTTATATTTCATCCTCTTCTTAAGATGAATGTGTTGGACTAGTATGTTCCGGGTTGGGTACTGGTAAAAGTAAGCCCTCCGGGTTGGTGTCCAGTTATTAGAGGCACTCCAGGTTGGTGTCCGGTTATTAGAGGCACTCCGGGTTGGTGTCCAGTTATTATAGGCACTCCGGGTTTGTGTCCGGTTATTAGATGCACTCTGGGTTGGGTTCCGGTTATAGTTAGCCCCTAGGCCTTGGTACGAGGCCTTGATAAAGAAATTAAAGTTCAGCATTATGCATTCCATCACTATGGAAGTGGTTAGTGATATTGCATGTGATTATTCGATTAGTAGAATATCCATGTGAATAGGTAAATGGCATTATTTCATTTTATTTCTGCCATATTATGCTGAAGTTTAAGTTTAAAAGGATTTTGTTTTAGTTTTATACATTTCCTTAAATGTTTATGCTTATTTTTGAAAGTTTCCATTATATTTCTTACCCTTACTGAGCATTTGAGCTCACCCCTTTCTATGTTTTATTTTTCACAGGATTCCAAGAAGTGTAACGTGATTGATATGCAGGGTTAAGACAAGGGAATAATGGAATTCATAAAGGATTATTTTTTTTGTATGTTATGAAGTGTAATGTAACATTCATGTATGTAATCTATTTTCTAAGACTTCTAAACTGATCGGTTCCTCGGGACTTGGTTCCTTGTAATCATGCCAATGTATTAAAATAATGCACCGACTCTGGGTCACTGGGGTCGGGGCATTACAGTTGGTATCCGAGTAAGTTTAGCAATAACCTTGGAAACTGGATTTAGATAAACTCTAATTAGAGCACATAGCCCTAAGATAGACTTTGAGGATTAGTATATAAGAACTTCCTAGAATTTTGGTATTGTAGATATTTTGTGAGTTTTCTGATAAATACATCCCTGTCTGGATACGAGCAGGTAGATGCGGCTCTGGCATAGATGTACCTAGGGGTAAAACCCGAAAACACCGCTTTGAGCTAGACTCGAAGGGGAACTAGTGCACGACAACGGGCCTTGCTGAAATCTTGGTTACGACACTTCTGGGGGATATGCTTAGGATAATTCTCATTTTATTTACAAACCATTATGAAGGGCTCATGAGTATATACTTACTCAAAGGAAACATTTTTTATGATTATGGATTATATCCATAAACTGTTCAATTCGCATTAGGAATTATTTATTGCAATTCATAAACTGACCTAGTTTATGCTATTGTATAGAAATGGCACCCAGTAGAAGGAATGTTAACTCCAGTAATACGTATGATCCAAAGAGTAAGAAGGATCGTATCTTTCATTGTATTAAGAGATCATTTAGAAGGGAAATAGTCTCCCACATATTATCATCATATGAAGAAATAGTATCATGTGTGGATAAGATAACTAAAGAGTTTACTGAGTCTTATGGCTTTCAAAGGAATTAAGAGAAGAAAAGGATGTAAGAGAGAAAGATGGATAAAGGGAAGAGGAAAAAGAATAATTTCCCCATATGTGATAACTGTGGGAAGAAACACCCTGGAACTTGCCTGAAAGGAATGAGAGTTTGTTATAAGTGTGGAGGAAAAGGGCACAAGGTACGTGACTGCAAGGTTAAGAAAATGGTTTCAAATGTACAATGCTTCATTTGCAAGGAGTTTGGACACTACGCGAACCTATGTCCCAGTCATCAGACTATGCCGCAAATGATGCTATTTCATAATAATCAAGTTATGATACTACCACAAATGAAGAGGATGATTAGATTTCTTATGTTGATTATGTCATTTGAGTGTTGTATCAACAATGTACTTGTTATAATAATTATGGAGTATATAAGGATTGTACTGCAGTACTATTTCATTAAGGACTTGAGATTGTGTGGAACAAAGAAAAGTGTCTCAATAACAGGATCAATTTTTGGAAAATATATGGTTGAGAGAATGATAAACCATAATATAGTTCTGATACTGAGGTAGTGATTTTAAAATAATACATGATTGATTTGGATAAATTATATTGGATATTCTTGACAACCTTGAAACTGATTAATGAATTGTATATTCCTTCATTGTTGGAGTTTACAACATTTTTGTATTGTAGGAGTATATCCATTATTATTTAAGGAATAAGGGATCAGGAATGTAATCAATAAGGTTTTATGGTAATTCAGGATGTTGTAGTGTTTTAAAAGAGTACATGATGAAGGTGTTCACATGTTATTACGCAGCAAAAAAGATCTCCATTTTTGGACTAAAGCATTTTGGATAGTTCTAGTTTGGATTATTTTTGGATTTCCATAAAAGGACAACCCAGAGGTTGGGTGGAAACCTATCACATCCGGCAAGGCCGCGAGACTTGAACCCACAACCGAAGGGCGACAAGGGTGTATCACCTACCACTGGCCCACGTAATGTCTGGGATTAAATAATGTAGTTTTTTTTAAAGATCTCGTAGATGAATTATAAATTTGTTTTTTTGTAACCCTATACGAATAGGATAAATATAATATTTTTTTTACGTTCTATTATCTTTTAGAGTGAAAGATGAGTTTGTGGTAGAAATTAGTTAAAGGATGGAACTCTACTTGTCAAGAATATATTTTTCTTCTTCTCTTATTCTATGAATAAATTAATTCTTATACTTTATTTAAGGAATCCTAAAACAAAAAATGTGTTATCCTAATACCCTATGTTTTGTTGAACCGATGGTATTTAAAATCATCATATATTGATGAATTTAAGGACCTCAATTTTACACTTGTTTTTGATTGATGACCTCAATCACTACCTATAAATATTTACGTTTTTCCTCCAATTATATGTCTCTAATTGCCGCCAATGTTCTCCTAATAGAGATCATAATTTGGTGGTGACCCTTTCATTTCTCTTTTCCTCATATTAAGACTAAATTTTAGTAACCCAATTTCCGATGTGGGTTTTCCCACGAAGATATTTTCTATTTTCAACCTTTTATTTTCGAAGAACAATTTCAAATTGCAAGGACGCAATTTATTGAAGGAGGGGAGAATGTAACACCCCAAGATTTCATAGTGTGTTATTTCTTCAAAATAATTCAATAACTTGCACTACACGCAACACCGAGTTAAAGCGCACCATGACTTACCAAACAAGCCGTTCAAAAGAGGTTGTGAATAGTATTAACTAAATTTTAAACTTTATATAATCCTTATAATTTTAGAATCCATATTATGAGTTTCTTAGACATAATGTAAGAACAAATTCCTTTTTTTTCAGATAAAATAAGTATTTTTCAAAAATGCACTTTTACCAACTTTAATAGTGAACCCTTTTTAAATCCAATATTTTAAACTTTTATATATTCAATTTGACTAAATAAATTTATTCTTTAGAATGGGGACATAAAAAAAATTTACAATGTAACACCCCAAGCTTCCACGGTACGCTTCTCTTTGAATAATACAATAGCGTGTGTTGTACGCAACTTCGAGTTCTAACACACACTACAACCAATCAAACTAGCCGTAATGAATATTAATACCTAATTTTTAAAATTTTATAAATTTTATCTCTCAAAATGGACTTCATTTTTGGATTCGGTGTATCGAATTTAGCATAAGGTGAAATTTTGGTACTTTTCGGATAACTTTAATATTTTGATGAATAATGAAAATTACTAAATTTTAATTCAAAACCACTTTTTCAATCAAAATAATTAATAGTGAGAAATTATGAATTTGAGTGGTTTTAAAGTATAATTAGAATATATTTTTACCATCTTATCCAATTGTGTTCATTATAATTAATCTCACTTTGAAATTGGACATAAACAATTTTCAATCTTTTGATATATATTGTTTCTTAAAAACACGCTATTTGTTGTGACAGCGGGAATTAATTATAAAATTAATTAATGAAACTTATATGTTTGGAATTTTGTAAAATATACATCATTTTTGAATTCAGAATATCAATTATAGATTAGAGTGAAATTTTGGCATTGTTCTGAAAAACTTCAATTTTTGATGAATAGTGAAACTACTAAATGGTAGTTAAAAAAATGAATTTTTCATAAAACTTAATTTTACCACTTCTGTGATTGGAATTTCAAAAATTCAAGAGACACGGTTAATATCAAGGAGTAAAATTTTGTTCAATGAGATGAAAATAATTTTTGGTGAATAGTAACTTTTTACTTTTATTTACCACGATTAAAAGTAAATAGGGTAATTAAGGGTAAAAATGATATTAATATTACCCTAACATATGTCCTAATTATATTGGAAAAGTTTATCTCGACCAAAAACAACCTTAGGAATAAAATATTATCATTTAGGTCCACTTTTATTAGATTATGACATTTATTATTATTTAATTCAAAGAAGAGTTAAAAGAGTTAAAATCAATGTTTATTTACTAAAACATTTTTAATATAGGGTTATACATAAGATAAAATAGATTTTAAATATTAATTAGAAATCTAAAACGATTTCCTACATAATTATATTTTATTTATAATTTTTAGACATTAAAAATTTAATTTATATATGACACAATGATGATGCAGTAATTACCTAATTAATGAAAAATTGGAATAATTGATATTATAAATAACCAAATAAATGTAATTTGAGACTTTTTATAAATACCAATAATTTTCTAGGAAAATATGACATGCTAGGATCAATTTAATTAACTTTGTTCGAAGTAATCATTCTGTTATGATTTTTACAAAAATCAATTATTGAATAGTGTCAAAATTGACATAAAAGAGTTTTTAAAACAAATATTATATTATTAATTGATATTAAATTCCTAAAAATCTAATTTTCTGCCAAGAGACTTATATCATGATAGGTGTATCATTAATGGACCACTTGGGGGTCTCTTGGATGTATATAGTATGTTTATTAACCATATAATATAAAAATACAAAGAGACATTGTAAAAGTGAAACTAATTAACTAAGAGTTAATGCTTAAAGATAAGGTTAATATAATGACACAAACCTGCCTAAATTATATTGGTTTAGTGGTTTTAGACCCATCCCAAACTTAACCTTTAAATAATCCACTTTTGGAGCCATTATAAACCTAATATGAATTTATTATAAAATAATATTTCTAGCTTTTCCAAAGGTGCTCCTCACCCCTCTTATAAAAGGGCACTCTCCCTTCTCATTAACTCACACCTTCAAAGCCTTTTGGTTCGGCCAAACTCTGCCTAAATACTCTCTAAACTT
The DNA here is from genome assembly GCA_963277665.1 of Viscum album. Taxonomy (NCBI): domain Eukaryota; kingdom Viridiplantae; phylum Streptophyta; class Magnoliopsida; order Santalales; family Viscaceae; genus Viscum; species Viscum album. The sequence continues at coordinate 793,561,943 of OY728121.1, forward strand.
CCCTAAATTCATCCTAGAGGCCTTTCTTTAGTCAGAAAGCCAACTTAAGGATCCCTTTTGATCAAATCAAAAGGAAGAACCCGAAGAAGAGGTGATGATTTCACCACCCTTTTTCAAGTTCCTTTCTTCTTCCACTTCTTCATTCTTTGTTATTACCATTATAAAATAATGAATCCAGTATCTAATATATACTGTAATGTTATTATAAATATGGTACAACCATATTCAGTATTCCATCCATCCTTTGAATGACATGTCACCATACGTGCGTACGTACGACTTACCGTCTCCACGTCGTGGTGTAATTGTTATTCAATATATTATTATTTGGATGGGTATAATAATGATTTGTAATTCATGTAAATAATAAATATAACATGATAATGATTCTTTATATATGATATAACATCCAATTATATATTATTTTAATAAAAAAAGAATGATTTTTTCGCTCGTGCGTACGTACGGATTACCGTCTCCACGACGCGATGAGATTCATTTCCAAGTTCACCATTCATCGACGATTATAAAAATATATATTACTAATAAGTATGTAATATATGACATAATAATTCTACTGGAGATATATATATATATATAAGGATTTATGTACTTACATATATCTTATTCATTTACTTCCGTTCAATACTACATGAAAACAGAAACAACGTTTATGCGTATGTACAGACTACCGTCTCCATAAATGGTGTTTTCCATTTCATATATATGTCCATTATACATATTTATATTCTAAATATATATGATATATTTATCATGTTTTATATTCTGGAAGTATTTAAATTATTATCTAAGTGATACAACCAAGAGTGACAAGTTAAAACACGTACAATAAAGAAAGTGATTATTACCCAAAATGTTAACTTAACATGGAAATTATTATTAAATGGGTAATATAAAGTCATAAATGAATCAGGTATGACAACATAAATATTAATATTGTTCTGGTATAATTTAATAACATACTACGATCTTCGTACAAGAGGTTAAACGTACCCTCGACTAAAGGAAAGTGCAAGGTAAGGGGTTTTCATCTCACTCCTTATTCCCGTGAGATTCATGCCATATTGCCACTATTACCTTTTGTGTGGTGTATGAACTGCCCATAATTATATTATTTGTGTAATAAACTTTAATTTATGTGTATTTACATATTCATTGTATGATACCTCTTTCATGGGTTGTATGTTTCGTAAGTTACCAAACTGATAAGGGTTAATTTCACAATCTCTTTATTATCCGAGGTTGTTTTTACATAAGTATCTACTGGGACATATTTATTATACATGTACATGTTTTATGAAAGAGTTTTCAAAGGGATTATTTTAAGGTAATTTTTACTAAAAAATCATATCAAATGTTTTAAATATTTATTCTTCTAAATCTTTCTCATTAATGTCCATGTCTTCAAAATGGTTTTTAAGGATTTATTTACATGGACATGAATGTTTTTTTTAAAAATGTTAATTCCTTTCAAAAGTTTCAAAGTGGTATGGTAAACTTTGATTCAAAAATTTCTTTAAATGACTTCTTTTCTAAATTGTGTGACTTTTAAATGTTTTCATGAAAAAGGGGTATTTCTCTCAAAAAGTTTTACAAATCAATCTCTTCTATGTCAAAATCCTTTAATGGATTTTAAACTTGTTTTGAAGTTGAGTTATCATGATACAAATCTTCCATATTGTGTTGAAGGTTTTGTGATATATTTGACTGTGGATGTGTTATTTTTATACCATTCATGGTTTATGGGTAAAGTATTGACCTTTCTCATGCTAGTTTGAATACAAATTTTTATGTTATATTTCATCCTCTTCTTAAGATGAATGTGTTGGACTAGTATGTTCCGGGTTGGGGACCGGTAAAAGTAAGCCCTCCGGGTTGGTGTCCGGTTATTAGAGGCATTCTGGGTTGGTGTCCGGTTATTAGAGGCACTCCGGGTTGGTGTCCGGTTATTAGAGGCACTCCTGGTTGGTGTCCGGTTATTAGATGCACTCCGGGTTGGGTTCCGGTTATAGTTAGCCCCTAGGCCTTGGCACGAGGCCTTGATAAAGAAATTAAAGTTCAGTATTATGCATTCCATCACTATGGAAGTGGTTAGTGATATTGTATGTGATTATTCGATTCTTAGAATATCCATATGAATAAGTAAATTCCATTATTTCATTTTATTTCTGCCATATTATGCTGAAGTTCAAGTTTAAAAGGATTTTGTTTTAGTTTTATACATTGCCTTAAATGTTTATGCTTATTTTTAAAAGTTTCCGTTGTATTTATTACCCTTACTGAGCATTTGAGCTCACCCCTTTCTATGTTTTATTTTTCCCAGGATTCCAAGAAGTGTAATGTGATTGATATACAGGGTTAAGACAAGGGAATAATGGCATTTATAACGGATTATTTATTTTGTTTTGTATGTTATGAAGTGTAATGTAACATTCATGTATGTAATATATTTTCCAAGACTGCTAAACTGATCGGTTCTTAGGGACTTGGTTCCTTGTAATCATGCCAATGTATTAAAATAATGCACCGACTCTGATTCACTGGGGTCGGGGCATTAAAAATTTTATAAATTTTCTATAAAATAATTATAATTTTTTTTCACAAAAATAAATAAAAATCATTTTTGAAGAAAACATATTTTTATGAACAAAAAGAAATTAGAAAAAATTGAATGATTATTTACTAAGAATTTATAAATAAATTTCTGTTGAGTATGATATATATATATATTTATATATTTCATAAATTAGTTAATCCCAATCATACCTGTAAATTTAATGGCTAGGTTATAATGGTTTTATTTAAATAATCATAGTTTGATTGGGTTCGATGTTTAATACTGTATATGTTATCAAACCAAATTTTCTATTTAAAAACTCAGGGCATTACATTATCCCCCAATTTAATTAATTGCGTCCTCAAAATTTAAACATGATCTTGGTAATCAATGTTTTGACACTTAAAAATATAATTATTGAAAACCCACATTGTAAAAATGGTTAATAAAACATTTACTTGGAAAGAGAGAAAGAGAAGTATGATGGTAATCACATAAATAGGTTTCCAAGTAGTAGAAAATTAGTGGGAAGTGAAAATATATACATGGAATAAAAAAAAATAATTCCCAAGAACTAATAAAGGGTGATAGAGAACATGGTTAGGAGAAAGTCAACAACCACAAAATCATAAATCCATGATGGGTGAAAAGACCATCAATTCATTAGAAACGATCATAATATGAAAATGTTTTTGTTTCAAAATTATTTTTCTAGATTTAAGTAATTCCTTTACCATATAAACTAATAACATAAGGAAATATAATTTCTTGACAAGTATAATTTCATCCTTTAATCAATTCCCACTAAAATATCATCTTTTTTTCCCAAATAATGAGTACTCAAGATGATTTTTTATGTTTAAATCACTAGAATAAGCTTATAATGGATCACACAATCCATTAAAGTATAAAAATTTATTCCTCCTATATTTATTAAATCTTAAATCTTTATCATAAAGTAAGATAATATTGAAAATGAATAAACCTTAAAATAGTAATCTCCAAAATTCAACAAAAAAATCACAAATCTTTAACATAGATCATCCCTTAATCAAATACCCTTATATTCTAAATAACACAAATAACCTCAACATTAAAGAATGTTTTAACCTCAAAAGTTTTCTCATACCCTTCAACTTACATCTACAAAAACATAATAGCATTCTTCTCAAATAATACTTTATACTAAACCTAATGGGTATATATATATACCTCAACCAGATAAAACAAATTCCAAAATATCTTTAAGAACCTCAAAATAAAAAAATATTTGATCTTGTAATATATTTCCCAAAATATCCTTAATCATTCTAAAATTCAATCACATAAATCACGAAAATTGGTATCAATGATTTTAAAGATAATATTAGACTTAGACATATCATCCCAAGACTCTTTAGATTTATCACAACATCATACACATATTACGGGTTATCAAACCCTCAATTATGTGTTTTCCAAAATATCAACTTATCACAAAATCAATATAGGTTATTAGTACCATTAAAAATATGTTTCAAATCCTTAAATAAAAAATTATTTGAAAAAATAATTAAATGCTTCATGATTCGTATATCCAGAATCTCATTAATATACTACTTCTACAACATAATTATCAAATACTAATACATAACACTTCAATAATTATATTTAAATGTTTTATATCGCATAAGTCCTTCCTTATTATAGTATTTAAACCTTTTATTATCATATTGACTCAGATAATGCCCATATTCTACACACATAAGACATTGAACAACAAAGGGTGTTGTAGGATGTAATTTATTCCATTCCATCATACTCTTTATTTTTTATGACAGCTAGCCACTTTATTCTCTATTTTTACACAATTAAAACACATTATATAATCTTTTATGGTACTTACCTTAGTGCCACTTTCCATATTTTTTACATGAATGAAATTGAATTTTATTTCATTTATCAACTTTATCATATGAACTTCTTTGAGACATCATCCTCCTCTTATTAGATTTATTTGGACATTAAACTATGTTCCAGTTGTTAATTGTGATTTTTGACAGCTGGTTTGGCATAATTATAAGATGTCTTAGTTAAGATCCCATTATGTTAGGTATGTTATTTGTGGATTCATCACATTTCCGATCACATTCATTATTAACTCGATTCCTCCTATTTTTAGACATTAACAAGAATAAAGGGAAAATTATGGATGAGTACTTTTAAGATATTAAACACACAAATGGGAATATAATAAAATTAAAGGGATAAATTATATATGACATGTATTTCTTTGACATATGAATTTATAGGCTTCAATATAAGATATCCATGATCTATTTCCTTACATATAATCTTATGGGAATTTTTTCCCAAAATAATAGTTCATAATAAGCATGTGAATTTTCCAAATCATATCCTACAGAAGTTTCAAACCAGGTTTTTATGAAGGCCTATTGTCATGCACCAATTACCTATCGAGTCTATATCAATATGGTGTTTTAGGGTTGTCACCCCTAGGCACATCTGTGCCAGAACCACATCCACTTAGAGTGTCTAGACAAGGATGAATTTTATTAGAAAACACTTAATATATACTTTAAAAAAAAATTAGGGATGTTTTACTATAATTATTGTTATCCCTAAGGAGTTATATAGAGTTTTCTAACCCTAACACAAAAAAATAACTAGGCCTCCCTCTGATACCAACTATGACAACCCTTGTCTTTATTAGTCTTAATTCATGATTTACTGTATAAGATTACACATAATACAACCCAAAAGATTAATAATCATAGTGTCTTTGGGTAATTATGTACATTATATAACAACTTAAAATAGGGTATGGGGGTGGGGTATATAAAAATTATTTAAAACTTCCTTAACAATCTCATAATATTCCATTATTCTTAAAACATCATGGGATAACCTGGGGACCACTACCACAAAAACAGTTTTTCCTGGCACCAACCTTTATCAGCGCTAACAAAAAAGTGCTGATAAAAGGAGGGTACCTTTATCAGCTCTTTTTTTAGCATTGATAAAGGTACACCCTTTATCAGCGCTTTTTTTAGCGCTGATAAAGGGACCCCCTTTATCAGCGCTTTTTTTAGTAGTGCTAATAATGGGGGGCCTTTATGAGCGCTTTTTTTAAAAGCGCTGATAAAGGGTCGACTTCAAAAAAAAATTAATTAAAAAAAATATATTAATATATAAATATATAAATATAGTTATATTGATATAAATATAATATATAATTTTTAAATATATTTTAGATAAGTATAAATATACATTTACACTTAATATACTTAATATATAATATATTTAGTGAAAATGGATTATAAAAACATTAAAAAAATATTTTTAATTAATAATTTTCTAATTATTATTGAGTAATAGTCATTTAATAACAAATTGAAGACTAAAAAAATAAAAAATAAAAAAAGATCAAAAATATGTTGAAAACGTAACTCGAACTTCAAACGGCCATAACTTTTGATCCGGGTGTCCGTTTGAGCTCTACCACATATCAAATAGAAGCCTGCGATGATCTCTACACCCTCATATTTAGGAAAACCCTAGTAAAGGTTTTTTCAAGGCCAAAATATGCTCAGAAGGCCTCTAAAATTGAGTTTTTAGTCGGGGTACCCCTATTTTTTAACATTTTGTGGATTTTCAGCCTCGTTTAAGGGGGTATTATTGGTTTTTTTGTGGGGAATAAATTTATTCCAAGGTATTACATTCATATTGATATTATGACTTTGAAATTTTATCATTTTTTATAATGAACTGCTATTTATAATCAAATATATAACAATATATACGTATTTTTTATATATTCACACATAAAAATTTAATTATAAATATAAATAATAAAATATATTTACATATAAAATATATTAGATTTATCTAAATAATAACTAATATCCATTTTATTTAAAATACCAATATATGAATATTTATATAACTATATATTAATCTAACTATATATATATATATATTAATATAACTACATTTATATATTGATATAACTATAGATATATATATTAATATAACTATATATATATATATATTTACAGATATATGGTAAAATTATATTCAATGAGCATTATAGGATTGGTTCCCCTTACTCGATAGAGGGTCATCAGGTTCCACAAATCTTGGTGCATCAAGAACACCATTTTTGTTTTAATTTTCCTCCAACTCCCAGTATACTATACCTATGTCGTGATGGATTAGATGAAATTGTTGTTTCCTATATATTAGGTTTATCTAAATAATAACTAATATCCATTTTATTTAAAATACCAATATTTCAATATTTATATAACTATATGTTAATATAACTATATATATATTAATATAACTATATATATATATATATTAATATAACTATATATATATATTAATATAACTATATATATATATTAATATAACTATAAATATATATATTAATATAACTATAAATATATATATTAATATAACTATATATATATATATTAATATAACTATATATATATTAATATAAATATATATTACTATACAAATAAATATAAATAAATATATATATAAATTAATAGATATATCCTAAATAAGAGAACAAATCAATATAGGGCAGTGGAAAAGGCTTCAGGTGCACATGTGGGAGGTCTCGAGATAAAATCCGGGTGGAGGCAGGGGCGTGCACGCAAGGGTGGATTTAAGGGGCTAGCGCTGATAAAGGTGGTGTATAACACTGATAAAGTGTGTAAGCAGTGTGTTCAGGGTGCTGGAGGTGCGGGAAAGCGCTGATAAAGGGGGGGCTCAAGCGCTGTAAAAAGCCCCCCCCGAGATTGGAAGGATTTTTTTTTAATTTTTTTTTAATTTTTTTTAGTTTTATCAACGGTAAAAAAAGCGTTGATAAAAGGGGTCTTTTATCAGTGCTAAAAAGAAAGCGTTGATAAAGGACCCTTTTATCAGTGCTTTTTTTAGCGCTGATAAAAGGCCCCTTTTATCAGCGTTTTTTTAGAGCTAATAAAAGGGGTCTTTATCAGCGCTTTTTGGAGCGCTGATAAAGGGGACCCCCCCTTTATCTTCACTAGCTTTAACATTGCTTTTCTAGTACTGTTAAAGGCCATTTTTAGCACTGATAAAAGGGTTATTTATAGTAGTGGACTTACATAAGAAATATGTGAGATATAAATACCAGTAAGGGAATAAAAAAATAATAAAAAGTAACAAGCATTACATGTTATACAATAGGTATTTTAATGGCACATAAAAGGGTTTATAATCATAAATATGAATAATGAGGCATGATATAACATGATAACATAAAGGTAACATGGGAATGTGACAACAACATTAAACATGACATCATAAACATAAGTTAAGGATAAAAATAAAAACATCATAACATTGTGTAGAAAGTACCATAATGTGTTAGGTTCACTACCTAATCCCATATATGATGACTCATAAGACTAAAACATTACCCAATGCATTGGAGTGCAATCTGGGTGCACCCATTATAATAATATCATGTACATGCATAAGTGTGCCACATAGATCATATAAAATAAGAACAAATTTCATCACATTTAATACCACAATTAAGGATTGTGGGTTTCATAAATGGAATTAAAAAATAAATTATGAATATGAAATACTATGTGAATATTCTTGAGTGGAAATGGGTATGGGTACACACCTCATTAATGTTCGACATGGAAAATCACAGTGACATTTTAACAGCATAACGACAGTACATGAAGATTCATAAAATAGTTCAATGAGAGATAAAGGGGCCTATAATCACTTTTAATTAAAAAATTAAATTATTAGTGATATTAATTAATATAATAAAACATTAAAATTTTATAATTAATAGTTATAAGACAAGGAGGGTGCTTGAATAAAAACTTGGCATGGAAAAACAGTAGGATAATTTCAGCAGCGTAACGGGGGTATATAATGAATCATAGGAGGGATTAATGAGATTTAAATGGATCAATAATAAATTTGAAATAATAATAAAAGTAATAGGGGTGTATAATATAACATCCCATTAATAATAATTTTAATATAAAGTGCATTACATAAGGAAGGTTCTTGAATACAATGAAGAAAGAGAGGATCCCTTACTAAATTTCGGTATAGTAACGACTTAGGTAAATGATTTAATTAGATGGTATAAATGATATATAATTGGTAGTAAATAAATTTTATAGTATAGGGATAATTATATATTCATTAAAACATAACAAATTTAGATTTAAAAGGCTAATTACAAATAAGGTGCTTGAATGGAAAAGAAGAGAAATATGCCCCATACCTTGAGAGGGTGATTCCAAAAGCTTGGGAGGAGCTTATTGAGATCTTTGTTGAAACCTTGGAGGACTCTAGATATGGTAGGGTAGAGTAATTATGTGATAAAAGGTTTTTTTGAGAATATTAATGGGATATTGGGTGGGTTTGTATAGGAAAAGAGATGAGAGTTCTTCATTATTTCCCAAACATAGGTTTTGGACTCTGTACATAAAAATAATCAAAACCATAAGAATTTACCAATTTTTACCACTAGTTTAACAAACATAGGAGTAGTTTTAATTATATTATAAGTAATAGGTCTGAAAAAATTAAAATATTACCCTTTTTTATGAGTAAGTGAGCATGTTTATAAAGAAATGATTTTAAAACCTTAAAATATAATATAGGTTTTTGAGGATTCATAAAGTCTTTATAAAATTAATAAAATAAAATAAAAATCATATTATTTTAAAGGGTAAATATATATTTCATCGTTTATAAAATTTATAAAATTTATATAATTTATTACAGCACTTTTAAGTTATTATGATGTCATAATACACACCGTATATTTATATTGTCTTTAATTTTTACCTGAAAATTGAACTATCTCATAAAATTATGAAAAATTAACCATTAGATAATTAAAACATTATAATTCTAAAAATAATATTTATTTTATTTAAATAATTATCTAAATATTAGTATTTTTACTTTTAAAACACAAATCTATATTTATTGAGAAATGCTGGGTTTTTTTGACATTAACAGTTTTCAAACCCCTCTAAAAATTACATTTGACTTCATTAAAATTATATTATCATTTATAATAAATAAAAATAACCTAATAGTATTATTTTATTAAAATATAATTTATTTTTATAATTAATTAATTCATCAAATGAAATGTCTTAATTGAAATTGCATATTACACAAAAATACAATTTGAGTTTTGTCACATTTAAAACTAATTTTTATAAAATTCATTACTTAATCATTTATAAAGTAAACATAATAAGAAATAAATATAATAATTATTTAATTTAAAAAGAAATTTAAATATTCCTACTATTGGTTTTACCCTTTTTTTCCTTGTTAAATTATTATTATTATTATTTTACCCCCAATTAACCTATTTTACTTTTACTACGGTAATAAATATTTACTACACTTACTATTCATATTGTAAAAAAATTAAGTTGAACTTATGACCTAATGTTAATTATGATTATTCTAAATATGGAATCAATTTTATAAAATATAACTGACATAAGTGACATAATTTAATTTAAAATAAAATGCACAAGCGTGACTAAAAATGGTTTTCCAAAAAATGCATTTTAAAAAAGGATGATTTTAATTTAACTCTATAACTAGTAATATTAATTATATTAATTTAAATTAATAATTTTAGATATATAATCTATAAATTTAATTTAAATAATTACCCATTATGTGTTATTTATAATTAATTAAAGTTGATAAACATTATGAATTTTAAAACAGTTTTCAGAAGAATGTGTTTTCAAGACTAAAAATAAACTTATTCTAAAATACAGTATAAATATGATTTAAATGTAATTATTTGGATTAGATATTAATAAATACTAATTATTTTAAATTTAAATCAAATTAAAACAACAATGAGGCTTCTAAATTACTTAATTTTTCCAAATAAATGATAGTTTATGAAAAATGTATTTTTCACCATTCACTGAAAAAAATCTATATTTTCAGAAAATTATTATTTTTAACTGAAGTTAATTTTTTATTATGATATCAAAAGTTAAGTTCATTTTATCAAATATATTTTCTAAATGTTCTAGAAATTTATTATAATTTTTTTTTCGCAAAAAAAAATAAAAAACAGTTTTGAAGAAAACGTATTTTCATGAACAAAAAGACATTACCAAAAATCGAGTGATTATTTAATAAGAATTTAAAAATAAATTTATGTTGAGTAGGATATATATATTTATATATTTCATAAAGTATTTAATCTTATTTTAGGCAAAAAATTAACAACTAGGTTATAAGAGTCGTAATTAAATAATCATTATTTGTTTGGGTTCAGTGTTGCGTATCGCATACGCTCTCAAATGTAATTTTCTCTTTTCAAACTCAAGGAGTTATAGTATAGGTGGTTAGTGAGAACAAAACAAGGATGAATTACATCCATTTCAAATAAATTTTTATCTATTTTCTGAATTAACCAGTGCATAGGTTGCCAGGGAGGCCATGATAGTGTCCCAAGGTGTCAATGTAAGGAAATGAGAATTTATATTAGAGGATCCTAGAGGTGATCCAATGGAAAATTTTGGGTTATAGTGTAAATCTTGAGGCTCCCATATTCAGGATGGAAGGATTTATTTACACCCTGATTTGTGGGTGGATTCTTCTTATTTGAGATTCCCACATGGGGGTGTGTTTGAGAACCCTCATCATAGTGGCGATGATGGCGATGAGACAATGCATCAAATTTTCAGTCTTAGTTCTAGTGAATTTTTACATGGTGATGCATTGAATCAGTCAGTGGAAGACCCCATTCCATGTGTGTAGACCCTTCCATTTCCTCTAAAGCTGGTTTTGCAAACACATGGGGGGATATGAATACCCAGACTTGATCTCCCCTCCCGATAGGGATTTACAACCTTTGATCCTCAACATTTCTAGGAGTAAACCTCTTAACTTGGGTTCAGTTGATGTGTTGGAAAGGATCAAGCTAGTAGAACACTTTGTTTTCAATCCATATCCTTTTCTTATGGTAATGGTGACTGATGATGGCATGGGGACCATTGAGCAGTGGTCATACCTCTTGGCCTTTCAAGGTGGGGTATTAGTGGCCTGAGTGAACTGTAAGGTGAATTGTGATCCATACACCCCACACCATTTTGTGCATAAATTTTGATGCCTTTAGTGTATTACCCTAAATATGTATACGTGGGTATGTAGTGAGTACCACCCCTTATTACTTTAGTAGATATGGTGCATGTTTGCATGTGAGGATGAGAGAGGGTGAAATGAGATGCCACCACCTACTGCCGCTTATGGGCTCATTCAAGAATATGAACTAATCTATGAGAGTTCATATCTTGAACACATAATAAGAAGATCAGTGACCTAGTTTGTTACACAATCATGGGGTCGGGGTGAGCAGCGAGTAGGGAATGCCAGGGGGTAGAGCTAGGCCAGTAGGTGGGGCATTGGTTGTAGCTCTAGAAATTCCTAGTCCTATATAAGTGTAAGATTTAGTGAGGGGAGTAGAAAAATACTCAATGATATCAGGAAATTAGCCTCAAGAGGAAGGTGGACCCTCTAGAACAGTCCCAAGAGCACAATTCGAGGGTTCAAGGAAGTGATTTCATGGACCAGATGTCCCCAATGATGCTATTTTCCCTGATGTATGGGAGAGTTAGAGTATCTATAAAAAATACCCTCTCTTCATGGGATATAAAAATATATAAAATTTGAGGGGATAAACCTTACCAATTTTGGTCATACAAGGTAAATTTTTCATATCCCCTATGCTGAGGTTGTGTAATACAAGGTAGAGTTAGAAGACTTGATCCACTCTCGCGGAATCACGCATCCCCTGACCAGTCGAGTGAAGGTGTTTTTGGGCATGAATTACCCTATGAATATTCCTGTGGACCAATTGGATATCAACATGGCTAGGTTAGAGGGATAATAGGAAGATTAAAAAAGAAGAGATGCTTATCGGGACCCCCATAGGGATGGACATCCTACCGTTGATCAGTTCAATATTCTAATCTTGTATATATTGAAGACTTTAAAACCTCTATTATTATTTTCTATCTCCCTTTTCACATGTGTAGGAATTAGATGTAACCAAGTAAGGGATGTTTTATAATGAAACTAAAGTGCAGGACGAGGGATCCCCGACCCTTGATGGGGTGGGCACAGGACCTCTCTATGATTTTGTGGTCATTGGTGGACATCCATATATTAAAGTGGAACCTGTGACTTGGGTAACCTCATAATAGTCCCAATCTCTTCTCAATAATCCTTATTCCCTATTACATATTCAAGGTTTTATTCTTGAAACTATACTCAATTGTTTGTTTCTTCTGTATTGGGATAGTACATCCATCCATGGGGAAAATTCTAATATCTGGGGTATTGGCTATCAGGGATACTATCACTAGGGGGATTTCTTGTGAACCTCTCTGAGTTATTGGTAAGACTGTACCACTCTTGTAAGTATCCTTCCATTTTAAATTTTAAATTTTTATTTTTCCACATAGAAGTTATTCTTGAATAAACCCATATTTTAAATGTATGTTCAAACTATATTTGGGGATCATCCATTAGTGCAGATATTTGATTCAGTATAGACCACAATTGAGGAAGTGAAAAATGATGAAGTGGTATTTATAAATATGGTTGAGGAGGCTGCACCTTCAATGGATGTATTTTAGGAGGCCGTGGTTGTTAGACCAACCACATAAGTGATGCAAGGGGTGGCTATTGGGACTGAAGACTCAATGGAGGGAGGTAAAATCCTACCACCAATAGAGATGGCCGAGGAGGATGTGGTGGCTGAGCCTACCATAGAAGTGCTGCTTGGGGTTGGAAAAGATCCCATTATGGGTGAAGGATCTGGCAAGGACGTGTTCCTCCTATGCTTGGGGATTATCCCTCCCTAGTAAATGCCTAAAGATGATACCACCATTAATGTTTTGGTTGTATTCCCTCAATATGAGCCTTCACCACTAGAGGAATTTAAGGATTCTAGCTTAGATGTTGCTGAGGATAACTGAGGCATCTGACATAAGGTGTGGAGGAGTGTGCTGAATTTCATCACTCACACTCCACTGGATGATCTACCAAATTGAATGGGATCTTTTCAACATTGGTTAGTCAACTAAGGGACTGGTGGGGTGTATTCTAGCCACATCCACACACTAGATCAAGATTTTCTTGTTGAATGGTCACATGTTGAGTGGTAGGATTTCAACATTTCCTAACAAAAAAAAAAGTCTGAAAGAACCTAGGCACTCCAGGAAGTTGAAGAGGAGATCAATCATCTAGAAGAGTAGGTATGAGATAATGCATCCATCATCACCACTCAAGATAATATAATTATAAAATTGAGGTATTAGTTGGTGGTAGATGAGGCTAGGGTAGTAGAGACAACATATCTGGCGGATGAGTTCAAATCTAGGCAGAACTAGGTATTAATTCTCACAGACGAGGTCCAACCTACCACCAAGGAAAATGTAGCTAGATTGGTCGAGCGATAGTATAACCTAGAAGCCACTTGAAAGAGGTTATATGAGTAAGAGCTCTCAATTTTTGTGGTTGTGCCTTAGGGATTTTATCACAATTTGAAATAAAGGAGAGGCCCTGACATGTGGATGGCCATCCCCAAAATTTTGGGATAGTTTGTTTAAATTTCCCATATGATTTAATGTATTCTTTTTAGTGTATCTCAATCATTCCAATGAGATAACAAAAAATAAATCCCTAAGACCACATGAGTCATTATCATTATGGGAAATAAGGGAAAAATAGAAGACTGCTCGATTATATGAGAGTGCCAGACGATGATCGAAAACTTGGGGTATGACTTAATTATTGACCATATAGAGTATCCTTCCCTAAAACTCTTTTGATGGATAAAGGTTCCCTTTATACAACTAACTTTCTCTCCCAATGTGTGCTAGTGCACAAATAGGGTAACATTAGGGGTATTAAATTTTACTTGAATAAAGGGGATTAGTAAATAGTGTTAATCGAGATTCTTAGGATTTGGTATGCAAAGGGGGTGATGTGATGATAAAGGACGACTGCTAACCCTGTTTAAAACATAGAATCCACTATCAATTTCCATGGATGGGGACAAAAAATGAGGATTTACCATGTTCGAAACATGGTACCTACAAAAATATTTTCGAAAGTCTTTTATAGAATTTTCCCAAAACGATAGATGATTCAGTTTAGCTAGGAACCATAGCTATTAGGTGGACAATTCAAATGAAAAATATTATGGGGATCTAAATAAAGGAGGACACAAAGTGTGAGGATAAACTAATGGAAATTTTTAATGGAGTTCAACACTCTTAGGATTATGATAAGGTGGACTTGAGAATATTTTTTAGGAATATCAGTATGAAAAAATGTTAGAATTTTCTTCCATGGGGAGCATAATCTCAGATGTCGAGTGATAGTTGAGGAAAATGAATGGTGTGGTAGGTGACATACACCAAAGGGGAAAATGTATTCTTAGTAAAGGGACTAAGATAATTCAAAATTTTACATCATGTAATGAGGCTGGAGGGTGTATAGTTTAACATATTATGGAAAGGATAGTGAACATGTAGTTTAGTGTCATACGATTAAGACAATGTGTCATACAATTTAACATCATGTGATTAGGAAATTTTCATAACAGTTTAGCATCTTGTGACTAGGACATGTTAACTGACATGAATAAATACTTTCCAATCAGGGTAGTGGGATTTTTATATAGGAAACGCATTGGGTGACACCTCATAAAGGAGCTCATAAGGAAAAGAGAGATGAAATTTAGATCTAATGTTTTCCTAAACTAATGGGTTTAGTGGTCACAACTATATTTTCCTCAGGTCCCATGGTGGGTCTTGCTGAATTTACACCTTTTTGTTTATTCCATTACTTTTTCCTAGGTTATATAAGTGACTTGGAGGGTGAGGGTTTGAATTTTTCTTAGATTTACCATACAAGTATTTAACCTAAAAGATGTTTGTGCCTCTTGCCTTTGGTAGTTTAATGTCATAATAATTTGACCAATAAGTTACAAATAATTTATGGTCATAATGATTGGTCCAGGATTTACAAATATTTTAAGGTCATAATTCTTGGACCATAGGGTTTAAAATAGTTTAAGGTTACACTTCTTGGACTATGGGGTTGAAAATAGTTTAAGTTCATATTTTTTAGACCTGGAATCCTAGTTTAAGGTCTTAGTGTTCAGAATAAATACGTGATACTCTATTTAAAGGGAGTTAGTATGTCTCAACCTTACCTAGGTAAGTTCCTCCCCAACACCTAATCCCACATGAGCCATGCTTGATGTGAGAAATGATGAGCAGTATGAAGTTCCCATCACACATGAGAACATAATAAGGGAAAAAAGTGACCTACATGGGGATGTCAAAAAATGTGCCAACTTATTTAGTTACCATGCATTTATGAATAGGGAAATGACACATAGGGTGTTGGTATTCCCACTATAGTAAATGGAGATAGAAGGGAAGGTAAATAATGACCTCCAAGACCTGGATCGCGAAAGCGGGTGACCGATGAGCGGGGAATGACTGTTGGCCTTGTTCAAAACATTTTTTTCACAATATAACGAGTCAAGAATGAGATGGAAAAATACACGATTTACCATTTAACATGTTTGAAATATGATAACTATCATTTTTCACTAGGAGGTCCTTGAGGTGTGTGCCTAGGATGGTAGGTGGGATGGTGTAGCCAGGAACCATTACTATTAAGGAGCCTATTTATATGAGTAGAATAATGAGGATCCAGACCAAAGGGATTGCAAAATGTGAAAGTCAAATTGGGTAATTTTCTAGGGGAAAATAAATATGGGTATCACTCCACTCCATGCTGGATGAGCATAATAATTAGTAAGTGTTAAACCCAAAACTGAGGGAGTAGGAACCTGAAATAATTTTGGGATGGATGCTGGACCTAGGATATGATATTCATACATTGCTACATATCCTATGGTAATGTGAATCAAGCCACACATAGTTTTGAAACATGGATTGGTAGGAAACTAATGGAAAAAAGATGGTTTCCTATCTAGTGAGGTTGATGGATAATCTCATGGGAATTTTATGATGCATCCTATATTCATCACATAGGCTAAGTCTATAGTTTAACTTCGAGTATCAAGGATGTTTTTTTATTTATCCTATATTTATCATCTTAGGCATCCTATGTTCATCACATAGATTAAGGATATAGTTTAACATCGTGTGTTGAGGATGCTGGTTTTGGTTCATCTCACACGTTTCATGTGATTCATCTTGTATTTATTGAATATGGTATGGATATAGTTTAATGTCATGTATTGAAGATGTTGGTCTTTGTATTTTGGAGTCATACAACTCGAACTATGGCTATTTATAGTTTAGGTTCATGGATTTCAGACTATAGGGCATGGGCATCCTAAAGAGGCCTGTGTGGCATGAAAGAATGATAACCTAACGTGAAGGAGGGACAAGGATACCCTTTTCCACATAAACTTCCAAGATAAACTACACACTAGTTGGACACATCATGATGAGGGAGGAA
Organism: Viscum album; assembly: GCA_963277665.1. Taxonomy (NCBI): domain Eukaryota; kingdom Viridiplantae; phylum Streptophyta; class Magnoliopsida; order Santalales; family Viscaceae; genus Viscum; species Viscum album. Next base: position 793,579,101 of record OY728121.1, read on the forward strand.
ATACCCCGCAATGAGTTGACAGTGGTCTAGGCCACAAATATGAGATTTGGGAATCATTATGTATCCCATGTGAATGAGAATCAATACATATATAGTTCCAAAATGCAGCATGGTAGAAGGCCAATGATGGTAGGGGGATGTACTCCTGAGAAAGGAAGCGATGAAAAAGAGATGAGGAATTGGTTTGCTAAAACATGAGGGGTAAATAAAACTATACGAATAAGGGGCCACAAGGGGATGGATTCACATAGTTTAAGGTCACAATGCTTGTAACTAAAGGGGTGTAGGTACTTAGAATATATTCAGGTGGTGAAAAGAGTTAAAACCCGACACTATAAAGGATCCAAGGAGTCCTTGTACCATACAAAGTAATCCAGAAACCATTTTCATGAATTTTAGGGTCATGAGGTTTGGAATAGGGGAGGACCCAAAAATAGGTTGGTACTGATGTTGGGATTGGGATATTAGATTTATGAATCCATATGTATCCCATAAAGTATGGGAATCAAGATAGATGTAGTTATGGAACATGAATTGGTAGAAGACCCATTTCAGAAAGGTAACATCATATATAGTGAGGACATTGAATCATCCCATATTAGTCATATTAGGAATCCTATATTCATCTCATCTAGTAAATCTACAATTTAATGTCATGTATTGAGGAGGTTGATTTTGGTCATCCCATATTTTTCATATGAGACATCTTGTATTTTTCATACAGGGTAAGGCTACAGTTTAACATTTTGTTCTGAGGATGTTGATTTTTGTTCATATCATACTTATTATATGAGGTATCCTATATTTTTTATACATGGTAAGGATTCAATTTAATGTCATATACTGAGGAAGGTAGTTTCTTTTCCTCACATATTCTTTATACGATTCCTACAGAGTTTATATGGGGTAAGGCTACAGTTTAATGTCATGTGATGAGGAAATTAGTATTTATAGTTTAAATTCATAAAACTCAGACTAAGGTTGCTTCTATTTTATGGTCATAGAACTCATACCATGATGTGCTGTAGTTTAAGGTCATAGATCTTTGACCGTGAACATTCATGTTAAGTATGGTTTGAGAAACTTGGTGTTGGTGGGAGGTGAGATATGCTCTCTGTCCATCGTGATTAAAGAGTATTCTCCATTATAATATAACTTAGGGATAATGTAAGGTACTTCCCAATTGGGATCTATATTTGACGTATTTTTACCGAGAATCATCAGATTTTTGAGAACCAATACCATGTCACCATGAAGGAAGGATTGGAGTAATACCTTCCGGTTGAACACTTGCTCTACCTTGTTATGGTGTCTCTCTAAGTCATGAAATGTATGAAGCCTATTTTACTCAAGAGATTTCCACCTTAACTCCCTCCATTCTATCTGGAATATTATGGTTATGAGAAACAATTCAGAGTGATGTAAACTGAACTTTAATAGGTAAAACCACCTATGTTCCATACAATAGGGAGTATAAGGTCTCTTGGATGGAAATTTGAGTTATTTTATGATAGTCATAAATGTAATTATGGATTTTATTGGGCAAAATTTCTTATTATGACCCACCATATTATTTAGGATATTAGAGAGAGTTTTATTGAATGCCTCAACCTGTCTATTCTCATATTCATGGTAGCAAGAAGTGTGGTTAGACCTGATGTTGTACTTGGTGTATAATTTATTCAGCTCAGTAGCCCATAAATTAGTTCCATTAAATGTGATAATGGTGCGAGGAACCCCAAATCGATGAATAATGTGAGATTTCAAAAATTTGATCACATTATAGGTTTCAACTTATTTTATGGGAACTACTTCTCCATACTTTGATAAAAAGTCTATTGTGGTCAGAATGAACATACACTGTTGAGTAATCTCTAGAGGGTAGGGACCCACAACATCGAGACACCAAAATAAAAAGGGCTAAGAATATTTATTTTATGGATAAGATCTAGTGTTTTATTCACAAATTTGGTTTGAATTTGACATGCATGACACGTCTTGGAGAAATCAATGCAGTCCTAAACCATGGTGGGCCAGAAGTAACCCAACTTCAAAATTTAATGTGAATGATTCGATCATGTTTTATGGGAACCATAATATCTAACATGTAACTCTTTCAAGACTTGAGTTATCTTGTCTCCATGGATGCAAAAAAGAATAATTCCATCAAACCCTTTCTAATAGATGGTTTTCTCAAAGTTAGGGCCACTCTGGAGGATGGACTATGATGCACATTTTCATATTCTATCAAGTTCGTATTGTCCTAGTGGGAGGATGTTTCATTGGAGATACTTGACAAAGGTAATCATCTAATCATGAATTTCCTCAATCATGGAAGAATTTTAGGGCCTTGGAATAAAAGCACCGATAGATTTCTGGTATACCTATCAATTTCCATCATCTTCAAAAGTGGGGGGGGGGGAGATGACCATTCAATGTGCCACATGAATGACCAATTTATCTTGATCAGGATTTTAAGGGACATGAATAGGTTTTACAAAGAGTCAGTTCGACCATTATGTGACTACATAATGTGTGTCACCATTGACTGGGAAGGGAACTGGGTGATCAATTAATGAGTCTATTACAGTAGGGGAATAAGCTCTTGATTTTTGATAATGTAGTCACCCTTGATATGCTTGATTACCAACTTTGATTCTCCCCTCAAATTTATACATGGGAAATAAATCTCAAGGGACAATTAAACACTAGTAATGAGGGAATATAAATATTCCTCATTACTAGTTCAACCTTCCGATATCAGGAATGAGTATGGAAGGAGAGCCTATATTGGAGTTATAAAGACAATTACCAATCTATTATATTGATATTAGAGTTGTTGAGACTTCTACTAGTTGAAATCTAGATGGAACCATTGAAATGCATCTTACAACATAAAAAATCATGATCCACTGAGAGAGAAGATTCATTTAAGAAGTCAAAATATAGGGGAAATTCCTCAAGGGATGTATATATGGATAAGAAGTCTTCTAGTGCTTGACCCATTATATATTTCTATGGGACAAACTTGATGTCGTACTATTATATGATTACCACCTAGAATTCCAATCACCCTGTCAGTATGGGGAGATTGAGGATGTACTTTAGTAGGTCAACTCATGACACCAACTATATCTCATGGTGATGAAAATAATGTCGAAAATTCTAAACTATAAAGTCCAGTGTGAGGAAAATCTTCTAGATGGGGGAGTATCAGACCTCCATACTGAGGATAATGTAGCTGAAATAATATAGTATATTATCTCTACCCTCATTGTTTTTTGGTCTATGAGGGTGTCATGGATCATTCCAGAGTGGTCACATAGAGGACCATAGGCTTCACTGAGAATGGTGGCATTAGTAATGGAGGATATAGAGGATACTACTTAATATCTTCAAAGTAATTATGATAGTTCTCATCCCACTAGAAAGAGTCACCTTTATTTATGGTCCTTGATAAGGGCTTACACTTACCAGGAAAATTTGTGACGAATCGGTGAATATAGGCTAAGTGGCCTTGGAGGCCTCACAACTCCTAGAGGTTATGTGGGTAAGGTATTTGGTTGGTGGCCTTAATTTTATCTAGGTTAATAATGATTCTCATGCATCTAAAAATGAATCTGAAAAACTTTCTATAGGTAACCCTGAATGCACACTTTAATGGGTTTATCTTTAGGTGGTGGGAACAGAGAAAGATGAACACTTTATCAATATCTCAGAGATGGTATTGTAACTAGTGGGATTTTACCACAAAAATCATCCACATAACACTTCACCAACATCCTAAGGAGCTGTTTGAAGATGTGGTTCATGGAACACTGGTAAGTGGCTCCAACATTTTTCAAGCTGAAAGGCATCACCTAGTAGAAAAAAAGTTACCTAGGGTTCTCTAAAGGAAATATACTCCTAATCCTTAGGGTCCATTTAGATCTGATTGTACCTAGAATATTCATCCATTAAGGAGATTTCCTAGAACCCATAAATTGCATAAATCAATAGCTCTATCACCAGAAGGGGAAATTCATCCTTCACATAATGGCAGTTGAGGTCCTAAATGTCAATACAGATTCCAATTTTCTGATTCTTCTTCCTAAATGGAATAATGTTGGATATCCATTTGGCGTATTGGAACTATATAACTAAATTTTATTTAATAATATTGACCAATTTGGCCTCAACCATGGCACCGTGAGAAGGGTGAATCTTTTTGGGAAGCTGTTTGAACCTGAGGTGTCCCACAGGGAGGCCATGGGGATGAAAAAAACCTAAGGATCATGCCCCCAACATCTCATAATATCTCTAGATAAACATTTCATAATTCTACTTCAGAAAGGTCACATATTGTCATTTCTCCTCTAGTGACATGGTTGTGCTGACCAGTGTTGGTCTCAAGTCTTCCTTAGTGCCAGGGTTCACTTGATTCAACTTTTCCATAGTGGTGGAGACACCCTCTTAAAATGCAGGAGGGGAATACTTCAGATCCTCTTCATCATATGAGATATGAGGATCAAAGGGAGAAAGTAACTCTCCTAAATATGAAAACCCTAAGGTATCATCAGAACCCGATGTGATGGGAGAAGTGTCTTCAACAAGGAACTCTTTATCCACAGAGAATTCAGGGATAAAGGCTTATGATCCAATCTTGTGCAGCTTATGATCATGAGAACCACTTTTGATATCAAAGTAATGATGTCGGGTCAACTTCTATAAAGTCATACCTACATTTTATAACATGTGGGAATATCATGGATCATGTCCATAAGGAAAACTTCTCGATACCTTATAGGGGCAGGGTATTCTGATTTTGGCTATGCCTATCCAATGTAGGAGTACAAGGTAATCTATGAGCAATCCTTATTTTTGGGGATTATGAAACAACCTACTAGGTTCGACATTAAGGGTTCAAACTGATGAATTGGGAGAAAAAATCTATCCTTCAATTCTATCTAAGGATCTGATGTATTAACCTTTAGATCATTAGGGGAATTGATGCACTTGACCTTGTCATATTGGATTTTTTTTCTTCCCTTTTATAGTACCTAACATCCAAATAGTGAGCCTCATAGGACTCAAATGGGGATGCATCACCCTAAATTACTCCAAATCATCCATTAAGGGAGTTTTTAAGGAATTTATGGTATGAGAAGGGGTTTGCTGTATGAAAATGAAGCCAAGGACTTTCCAATAGTGCATTGTTAGTAGTTTTCTATGAGAATAAAATAAATTCAGTGAATACTATCAGGCCACTAAAATGATTCTACAATTTAATTTTTATACATGAAATCTACTCTCTCTTATCATTACCCTAAATCATTAGGTTATAGGGACTCAAATCATCTTTTGTAATACTGAGTTTGTGGAGCATCCGAGTTGGGATGAGGTTGATCCTGGAGCCAATTTCCATAAGGAAATGGTGGATTTCCATGCCATTTAACTGACCTATTAAATATAGTAGGCATATGTGTCTATGAATGGTAACACCCTTATCTTCTCCAAAAAATGAGATGATGGCCTTCCATTCTTCCTGTTCAGCCACTTCTATGTAATAGGACTCAACGACAGCTACCTCAATCTCAAACTGAAGGGTAATCTTTAAAGATTCGATGAGGGATTCACACATTTTCTTTGAAAAGTGGATATCATAGAGGATCAAGAGCTTCATAGGTTTTAATAATAGATTATTTAACACATCATACTTTTGGGTGAGGGGCATTTCTCTCTCGCAAAAGGTCATTCTATAGAAGGGGAATAATAGACACCGTTGGCTAAGGCAATGGTTCCAATCTAGTGTTATCTTTAATCTACTATTGGATAGTTTTCTTACTCTAAATGATTGATTTTTGGGCACTAGATGGATAAGTTTGGGCCTTGGTTAGACACAACTGATTACTAGATAGTCGCAACTAAGTTTCATGGTCAATTAATATAGTCAACCATAGAAGTGCACCCAATGGAGTAGCTTGGGAGGGATGTACTTGATGATCCCCATGAGCGGCCCACTGCCTGATTATAATAGCATGAACTATGACAACCCAGGATTAACATACATGGATATTACATCATTTTAGATGAATATTTGGTACATTACAAAAATATATGCTTGAGGACCATAATAGTTTAGTTTATTTGAAAACTTGGAAACAAAATCTTTTATCCTGGTGAAAGTTCTTCAACATCTCCCATGAAGATATCTACCTTTAGTACTTACAACTAAAAAGTTTCTTCATAACATAGGGAAAGGAACCATAAGAAAGGGGTGATATTAGATTCTCAGTAAGGGTAAATAAAAGAAATTAATAAGAATAACATGAAAAAAGGGCCTGGAACTTGAGCATAAAATTTAAAGATCATACCCTGTATATTAGAGGTCATAATAAATATTTTTAGTTCATAAGACATGGATCATAAGATAATTAAGAGCATAATTCATGAAAGTATAACATAGGAATAAGACATGGAATTTGTGGCATGCACATTAGTTTATAACATTGTGAACATGTATCGGTAGAAATAAGTCCACTCATTATGTTAAGTACATGGAATAAGCCCCCCATTAACTTATGGAATGCAAGAGGAACCATTCATAACATTGTGAACATGTAATCAGGTTCATGCATAACCTTAGAGACATGAAACCAGGTCTATGCATAACATTGTGAACATGTAATCATGTTCACGCATAAAATTGTGAAAATTTAATCATGTTCACACCTAAAATTATGGAAATGAAACTAGTTCTATACATAAAATTGTGAACACCTAATAAGGTTCACTCATAATATTGTGAACATGTAATTGGGTTCACAGATAAACTTATGTACATTCAACCAGGTCCATGCATAACATTGTGAACATTTAATCAGGTTCACATATAAAAATACATAAGATTTATAAACATCAAATCATATCCCATGAAATGAAATGGGTATCATTATCATTTAGTCACATCATAACCTATGGAAGAGAGATAATTTTCATAACCATTTCATTTAATCATAACCCATGAAAATAAGTGGGTTTTAAAATCATATAACCCATGGAAGAGAAATAGGCGTTATAATAATTATTCTTTCAAAATATAAACCATTAAAGAAATAATATTAATGGAAAATTTGCTTATTTTCTAGGAGGTCTTTATTAACATCAATAGATGTCATCTTAGATGAAAAATAACATGGAAAGATAATTTGAAAAATTTTCTTGAGAAAAACATCCTTTATTCTTTAAACAAGTCCTTTTAAATCACTAAACCTTTTTAAAATCCATTTTATTTGAAAATACTTTGAAAACTTTTAAAGAAGGCTTGAAATCATTTTTTAAACTTTTTACATGAAAAAATTTAAAATAAGCTTCAAAAAATTTTAAAAAACTTTTTATTTAAAAACACTTTGAAAACTTATAAAGAAATATTAAAAATGTTATGAAAACCATTTATTTGAAAATAATTTTTTAAAAATTATTTTCTTAAAAATTAACCTTTTAAAAATACAAATTAATCTTCAAAGAAATAATTGTGGGTAAATCTGTACATGTCGTACGAGGTAAAAGAAAATTCCTTTTGAATGGTAAGAATGTTAGAAAAATGCCTTGTTTGGAAAGAGACAAGAATATTCCTTTGAACAGATTGGTAAAAGATAAAAAGGGTAAAATTTTCTTTTAAATCTTATAGTATAATGGTAAATTATTTTTGTAACCCTTTTTATAAAACATAGATTTCCAACTGAAGAGACGGTAAAGTCGGGCTTTCTTAAAGACACTTTCTTAACTTTCTTATGTACCAAAGAGTTGAAATATGGTACCAATACATGAATATATCTTTAATAAATATAGGATAAGTAAACTCATGAGTATTCTTGAGATATTTATCATAAGATTTCATCAAAGTAATCATAAACATAAATAATCTTGAAATGTGATGATATTGTTTCAATAAACTCTTATAACATGGTAACTTTGAACCATAATCCACATGTAATAAAGTGAAATTAAATGAAGATTAAAATATAATTAAAATAATTATACTCATCAAATAACATATAAAATATAAGTATATACACCTCAAAAAAATAATTTAGGTGCATAACAAAACATGAGTCTCAAAGAAGGCAAATTGAGAGAAAAATGTTTTACCGATTTGGGAACTTTTGAAACTTAAACCCCATGAAATAAATATAATAGAATGGATATGTAAATAACCATAAATATAATTATAATAATAATTGAATACATCCATGGTAATTATACACACCACACAAAAGTAATGGGTGGTGAATAAAGCATATATCTCACAGAAATAAAAGTGAGATTAAATCCCCTTAACTTGTGTCTTGACTCTCTTCACACTCATACGAAAATCCTTTATAATAAATATAAATTTATTTTAAATATATCACAGAACAATATTTTTACTTATAATACCATATATGGTTTTATAATGGCATTATATTACCCACTTGTTAACAATTGTATGCTAAGGTTTCACTTTGGGCAATATATACTTTGCTTTTCGCATGTTTCTTAATTTGATATATCTTTGGTACTTATATTTATATCTTGATTTCCATAATGTAAACCATGATTTAAATATAATTTATATTAAGTATATTTTTATTATAATAATACATATAATATATAATGATGAAATGAAATACACCGTTCATGGAGACTGTAAGCCATACGTATGCATGGATGATGTTTCCGTTTAATTGTCATATTGAAAGAAAGAAAGTAAAATAAATTTATGTATATATATATATATATATTTATATATATATAACATTATTAAATTATATTTATGACTTCTTATATATCATATATATTCACTAAATTCATCCTTAATACATTCCATGTTGTGTATAAACAAATCACATCACATTGAGGGTTCAGTAGTCCGTACTTCCTTAAATGAAATTATCTTATTAAAATAAAATAGAAAGTAAAAATAAATGTGTTGTTAAAAGAAATAAAGAAGCTTAAATATATAATAAATATAATATATGATATATGTAAATATAGTTTCCATTATATTGTCCACCATGAGAGGCATTAAAGGAAAAATAAACAATCATCATTTAGTGAGGTGGTAGTTTGTCATACACGTAAAAAGTTTGTTCGTTACCCATTAGATGGAGGTGTGTGTAAGTGTAGGTTGAACCCTTAGTGTAAAAAAGTCCAAATATATTGAGTATACTTGTGTTTTTATACAATTATGATATAAATAGAGTGAAGGGGGTGGTGAAAGAAAATAAAATAAAAGAGTTTGAGAGAAGGTGTAACCTCTTAATGGGGTAACTCCTTTTAGTTTGTTCTAAAAGGCTTCCTTGGAAGGATTTATACCCAATGAGAGGATTATAGGAGTAATGTAGGGATTTTGGGAGCTTATTTTAGCATTGTTTTTGGCAAGACAATGGGATTTATAGGTGTGTGGAAGTGGTAGGAGTTGATGCCTTTTTATAGTGACAGAGGAGTGACACTCTTGTAAATATTTGAAGAGAGAATTCCACCCACATTTTTCATGTTGAAAGTGGATCCAATAATTGAAAAAACTAGAGAAAATGGAGCATAGGGTCTAAATATGTCTATAAAAAGGATTATGGACAAGTTTATAGGTTGTTTTGAGTCATAAATTTAAGGTTTAGTCCTTAGTTAAGCTTAATTTTACCTTAATCGATGTAATTGATTTTAATTTATTCACTAATATTTTTGGTAAAAAACTAATATTACCTTATTATACATTTAAATTATTATTATTCCAAATATGGAATTAATTTCTTACAAATTAAAATAATAGAAGTGAAAAAAATTAATTTAAAATTAATCCTGCTGACTGGACGACACTACGAGTTTTTAAAGTAAAAATGATCAAAAGTTTACTGAGTTTTTATATCCAATTTTAATGAAAAATTGGTTCAAATGAACTAAATTGAATTAATTGATAAAATTTTTGTATAATTAATCTTTGATACCAATTTAAAATATAAGTTTACCTTATAAATAAATTTAATGAAAAAGTAGTTTTGAATTAAAATCCAATATTTTTAACTATTTATTAAAAATGAACACTTACAGAAAAATATGAAAAATTTATCCTAACCTAATTTTTATGTTTTTATTACAAATATGAAGTTTTTTTGACATATTAAATCTATAAAATTTCCAAAAATTAGATTTAAAATGGGTTCGCCATTAAAATATGAGAAAACTAACTTTATAAAAAAATTAGGTTTTTATGAATAAAATTAGTTCTATTCTTATCTTATGTATATCAAATCTATTAGATGAATATAAAAAATATTTTATTAAATATTATATATATATATATTACATTAATATCACTCAATAATTGTAATTAATTTAATTTATTAGGTTAAAAAAACTTTGTGACTTTAAAAATAATAATATTTTTTATATTTAATATGTTTTCATATTAATTTATAATTAATTGGTAACCTATGAATTTATCTTATATTTGTGTAAACCATATATTTTTACAAATTATTTAATACTATTCATAATAGTTAATTTTATCTCTTGGTTATATCTTATTATTTTAAATAATAACATTTTAAGGATATACTATTGTTAGGTAAAAATAGGTCATGTGTGTTATGCAAGCCATCAAGGAAAATCATTATTGCTTGTAATGTAAGCCAATATCCCTGTTCTGTGTAGATAAAGCTAAAATTTATGTTGTGTGTAGTGAATTATTAACTTGGTGTTGCATATATCACATGCCAAACATAGTTATTTAATATAAAACATACTATTTTTAGTGTTGCGTGTAATGAAAAATATGAAAAAGGTTAAATTAATTCAAAACAAAGGTCAAAAAAAATCTCAAGATGTTACATTCTACCCCCTTAAAATGAATTTTCCCTCAAAAGTTTTCTGGGTTATCAATGGTTTAATACTTGAAAGTTTCATTCATAGAAACATAAATCGTAAAAATGAATACTAAAACATCCTTTAAAAAGGAAAATTAGAAACATTGTGGTTACCCAAAGTAACATATAGCTAGGTTTCCACATATGAGAACATAGATGGGAAGTGAGAATATGGAAATGGAATAAAAATACGACTATCAAGTTTTGATGGAGAGTGATAGAGAACAAGGTCAGGAGAAAGTTAATAATCATAAAGCTATAAATCTGCGATAAACTAAGGGACCATCTGATTCATATGAAACAGAGGTACTAGGATAAATTTTTTGGTTTCAAGATCCTTTTTTCTAAAGTTAAATAATTTTCATGAAAATATATACTTTAATGATTTTAAAAAATCTTCACCCTTTGTTGTTCCTTGATTCACTTCTCCACTTTCTACAAAAGGAAGGAAAATTTTTCATTCCTAAAGCACTAAAAGATCATGAGATCCATGATATTCCATTCCATATATCATCAGTTATCATCAATATAATGTTTTTATAATAGGTTGTAAAATATTATTAAATCCTCATGTGGTAAGATAATAATTTATTCTCACAAACTCCATCCAAATTTTAACTTAATCTTTCTATAAATGGGTAACCTTATAACCCCTCCAAAAGATGAAAATACAAAAATTTAGAAATAAGTCATAGAATTAGATTAATATTGATCCACCATATATCAAAATGTATCTCTTTATTGTAACATTCCAAACATGTTAATATCATCTTCATATATTCTCTTGAAACATGGTAATAACCCGAATCACCATAGATACTTTAAAAAACATGCATAATTCATAATTCCAAATGTTACTGGATATATTCCTTAAATCCAATAAGTTTTAAACTTAATCCATAACGACATAGGCTAATTTTTAAACTAATAAATAATCAAATCTAGGGTAATCAATGCTATCAAATTTACTTTATCCAAATCAATTATCTCTTTATCCAAGCAAAACACAATTTTCTCAACATCATGATCACATTAAGGGTAACCTTAAATTAATAAAAATACCACTTTTATATTTCTTCATCACCATTAAAAATATCCTTTTCAGTCCTTAATGAAATATTATACTAAAAATACTGATCTATTTCATGATTCATATACCAAAATCTTTTAATTCCAAGACATAAGTACTTTATTCATCCAACTTTATTCTTAAACCATTACTCAAGATTCATCAACTTATTCCTTAATACCTCTTTCCTAGAATATGAAATTTGAACCATGTATTAAGGTTACTCAATCTCAATTTAATCTTGCTTCTTATTTTTAATGTAAACAATACTAGAAGAATATCACATATATTTCACATGTCATTTTTGGTCTCATTATCTTCATAAGTATAAACAATACTCATACCAACTTCTCGATTCTCTATATGATATTTCCAATTGGTAAATCGATTCAAATAATTCACATGATTTACACATCTAAAACATTAAATTTTAACCATGTCATTATAATTATATCCATTTAATAAAACCCTAAAGCAGAGAATTATAAACATTTATCATATTTGGATACCATATAATCATGAAAAATTACTTATAGAGTGCCTAAATCATGGATCTTAATTATTTAATCTATGAAACCTTAGGTTTATCATAGGTTATTCATATTAATCCTCTATTTAAATCCTTAATGATGGTTTGTGAAGAGTTTTGTGACTTCCCAAAGCTTATCCCCTTGGAGTATTAAACTAGGTGTGTAGAAAGGCCTATTGTTGTGCACCAGATTATCCCAAGTTAGGCTCGAAACATCTTCCCAGAGTTGTTACCCCTATGTACATTTGTTCTAGAGACACATACACTTGTAGTATCTAGATAGGTATGCATTTCTAGGAACCCACTCATTATATCCTTTACCAAAATTCAATGACCTTTTCATATAAGTTAACTCATCCTTATACTTATCCTTAGAGACATCCCTAAACGTATACTTATAAATATACCTAGGGATATCACTAAAGTTTTCTCATCCATGTTTCCAAAGGTTTAATAATCCTTTACTTTGATACCAACTATAGAGACCTAGGAATAACATACATGGATATTACATTATTTTAGATGAATATTCGGTATATTACAAAAATACATGCTCGAGGACTGTAATAATTTAGTGTCTTTAGAAACTTGGAAACAAAATCTTATATCCTGGTGAAATATTTTCAACATCTCCCATGAAGATCTCCACCTTTAGTACTTCTACCTAAAACCTTTCTTCATAACTTGGGAAAAGGAAACAAAAGAAAGGGGTGAGATCAGATGACAAGTAAGGGTAAATAAAGGAAATGCATAAGAATAAAATGAACAAAAGGGTCTGGAACATGAGCATAAAATTTTAAGATCATACCCTACATATTAAAGATCATAATAAATATTGGTAGTTCATAAGACATGGATCATAAGATAATTAATAGCATAAGTCATGAAATCATAACATAGGAATAAGATATGAAATTTTTAGCATCCACATTGGTTTATAATATTGTGAACATGTATAGGTATAAATAGGTTCAATAATTAAGTTAAGGATATGGAATCAAGCCCCCACATCAACTTATGGATATGAAACTAGGTTCATGAATAACATTATGAACATGTAATTAGGTTCATGCGTAAACTTATGGACATGAAAGTAGGTCCATGCATAACATTATGAATATGTAATCAGGTTCATGCATAACATTGTGAACATGAAATTAGGTTTACACATAAACTTATAGACATGCAACTAAGTCCATTTATAATATTGTGAACATGTAACAAGGTTCACTCATAACATTGTGAACATGTAATTAGGTTCATGGATAAAATTATGTACATGAAACTAGGTCCATGCATAACATTGTAAACATTTAATCAGGATCATGCATAACATATATACTTATGATTAATCCATTGTTACCCAATTAATTGGAGGTAGATATAGGTTCTAGCCATCTCATAATAAAATCATTCATACATGTACCAAAAGATAATAAAACATTCATCATATCATGACCCATAAAAAGGAATAATATTTATAAACATCAAATAATAACCCATGAAATGAAATGGGTATCATTAACATTTAATCACATCATAACCTATGGAAAATAGATAGGTTTCATAACCATTTCATTAAATCAGAACCCGTGAAAATAAGAAGGTTTCAAAATTGTATAACATGTGGAAGAGAAACATGTGTCGTAAGAATTATTCCTTCAAAACATAAATCAATAATGAAAGAATATGAATGGAATATTTGGTTCATTTCCTATAAGGGATTTATTAACATCAATAGATTTCATATTATATGGAAAATAACTTGGAAATATATTTCAAAAAATTGATTGGGGAAAATATACTTTCTTCTTTGAAGAAGTATTTTTAAAGAATAAAACATTTTTGAAATCCATTTTATTTTAAAATAATTTAGAAACTTATAAAGAAGTCTTGAAATCATTTTGAAAACATTTTTCCTTTAAAACATATAAAATAAGATCCAAAACATTTTAAAAATATTTTTTTTGAAAAAACTTTTAAAACTTATAAAGAAATCTTGAAAATGTTTTGAAAACCCTTTTACTTGAAAATATATGAAAGAATCATGAAAATGTTTTGAAAACCATTTCTTTGAAAATAATTTTTAAAACAATTTTCTTAAAAATTAAGCTTTTAATAAAGAAAAGTAAGAATCAATGAAATGATGACATGTAAATTTGTACATGCTATATAAGGTAAAAACATTCCTTTTGCACAGTAAAAAGGTTAGAAAAATGTCTTGTTTAGAAAGAGACAAGAAGATTCCTTTGAAGTGATTGATAAAATGAAAAAGGGAAAAATTTTGTTTTAAATATATAGGATAATGGTACAATATTCTTGAAACCCTTTTTATAAAAAATAGATTTCTGACTGAAGGGAGGGTAAAGTTGGGCTTTCTTAAAAACACTTTATTAACTATCTTATATACCAAAGTGTATAAATATTGTACCGATACATGAATATATCTTGAATAAACATAGGATAAGTAAACTCATGAGTTTTCTTGAGATATGGATCATATGATTTTATCAAAGTAAGAATAAATATAAACAATCTCGAAAAGCGATGAGACTATTTCAATAAATTCTTATAACTTGGTGACTTTGAACCATAATCCCCATGTAATAAAGTGAAATTAAATGAATCTTAAAATATAATTAAAATGATAATATTCATTACATAACATTTAAAGTGTAAGTATATACGCCTCTAAAAAATAATTTAGGTGCATAACAAAATACAAGTCTCAAAGAAGGAAAATTGAGAAAAAACTATTTTATCTGTTTGGAAACTTTTGAAACTTAAACCCCATGAAATAATGGTCATATAATGGATATGTAAACGAACATAAATATAATAATAATAATAATCATTTAATACATCCATGGGAAGTATACACACTACACAAAAGGAATGGGTGTTGAATAAATCATGTATCTCATAGAAACCAAAGTGAGATGAAATATCCTTACCTTGTGTCTTGACTCTCTTTGTACTCATACAAACCTCCTTTATAATAAATATAATTTTTTTATAAATCTATCACAGAACCATATTCTTACTTCTAATACCATATATGTTTTGATTATGGCTTTATATTACCTATTTGTTAGCAATTTCATGTTAAGGTTTCACTTTGGGTAATATCCGCTTTGTTTTTCACATGTGTCTTAATTTGTTATATCTTTGGTTCTTATATTTCTATCATGACTTCAAGAATGTAAAAAATGATTTAAATATAATTTATATTTATTATATTTTCATTATATAAATCCATATAATATATAAGTATGAAACGTAATACACTGTTCATGGAGACGGTAAGCTATACGTACGCATGAATGCTATTTCCATTTAATTGTCGTGGTGAAAGAAAGAAATTAAAATAAATCTTTGTATATATATGTATATATAAAACATTATTACAGTAGATTTATGATATCTTACATATCATATATATTCACTAAAATCATCCTTAATACATTCCATGTAGTGTATGAAATAATCACATCACTTTGAGGAGGAGGTAGTCCACACTTCCTCAAACGAAATTATCGTATTAACAGAAAATATAAAGTAAAAATATATTTGTTTTAAAAAGGAATAAATAAGCTTAAAGAAATAATAAATAAAATATATTACATATTTAAACATATTTTCCACCATAATTTCCACCATGAAGGAAAAATTAACAATCCTTGTTTTGTGTGGCGGTAGTTCGCAATACACGTAAAAAATATGTTCACTACCCATAAGATAGAGGTGTGTGTAAGTATAGGTTGAAACATTAGTATAAAAAATTCTTGTATATTTAGGACACTGGTGTTTTTATACAAGCATGGAATAAATATATTGGATGGAGTGGATAAGGAAAATAAAATAAAGGTGCTTGAGAAAAGGCGTTACCTCGTAATTGGGTAACTCTGTATTGTTTATACAAAAAGGATTCCTTGGAAGAATTTATGCACAATGAGAGGATTCTATAGGGAATGGAGGGATTTTTGGAGCTTATTTGAGTATATTTTGAGTTATAAAAGGGTATTGAAAGGTGTGTGCAAGTGGGAGTAGAGGATACCTTTTTATAGTGAAGGAGGTGTGACACTCTTATAAATATTTGAAGAGAGAATTCAAACCACATTTTTTATGTTGAAAGTGGATACAATAATGATCCAAATTCTATCCAAGGTATAATAATGTATAAATATTTCCTTACAATGTATCTTTTATAATTTTATAGTATGATTTGAGTCTTAAATTTAAGTTTTAGTCTTTAGTTAAGCTTAACTTTACCTTAATCGATGTAATTAATTTTAATTAGATTCACTAATATTTTTGGTAAAAAACTAAGTTGAACTTACTAGAAAATATAAATTATTATTATTCCAAATATGGAATCCATCTTTCCAAATTCAAATTTTATAAGTGTTAGAAATTAATTTAAAATTAAACCCACTGATGGGATGACACTGCAGGTTTTAATAGTAAGAATGATCAACAATTTGTTATGTTTTTATATCCAATTTCAATGTAAAATTGGTTTCAATGAGATAAATTGGATTAAATGATAAAATAATTATATAATTAAAATTTTAAACAAATTTAAAAAATAATTTAACCTTATAAATAAATTAAATGAAAAGAAGTTTCGAATTAAAATCTAGCATTTTTAACTATTCATTAAAAATGATCCCTTAAAGAAAATTACCAAAAATTTATCCTAACCAAAATTTATGTTTATATTATAAATATGATTTTTTTTACATATTAAATCTAAAAAAGTTCCATAAATTTGATTTTAAATTGGTTCTTCATTAAAAGGTGGTAAAACTACCGTTATAAAAAAATAGGTTTTTATGCATAAAATTGAGTGTGTTCTTATATTATGTCTATCAAATATATTGGATGAATATAAAAAATATTTTATTGAAAATATAACATATATATTACATTAATATAAATCACTAATTATAATTTATTTGTTTTATTAGGTTAAAAAAACTTTGTGACTATAAAAACAATAATATTTTCCTATATATTCAATATGTTTTCATATTTATTTCTAATTAATTGGTAACCTATGAATTTATCTTATATTTGTGTCAACCATATATTTTTATAAATTATTTAATACTATTCATAACTACTAATTTAATGGCTAGGTTATATATTATAATTTTAAATAACAACATTTTAATGATATACTATTGTTCGGTAAAAATTGGTCATGCGTGTTACACAAGCGATCGAGGAAAGTCATTATTATGTGTAACACAATCTAACCTCGGTGTTCCATGTAGTTCAAGTTATAATTTATTTTTTGTGCAGTTCATGATTAAATTGGTGTTGCATATATCTCAAGCCAAACATAGTGCTTTAATATAAAATAAACTATTTTCAGTGTTGTGTGAAATGAAAAATATGAAAAAGGTTAAATTAATTTGAAAACAATAATTCACAAAATCTCAGGGTGTTGCATGAACAACATAGTTTTCAATTGATGGTATGGAAATTTTTTTAGCTGGATTATCCTCTTCCTCTCATTTAAATATTTCTTTCAGAAGTTCACAAGGTGTTTGCATAACATTCGTCATCATTGATAATTGTGTAGATTTTTACCAGTTCAAAAATGTTTATAGGGAAGTACTCTAGATCCTCATTGGTAGAATATTCCAGGTCCTGATGAACTCTAGGAAGATATCCCAATTCAAAAGGCATGAAGTCTCTAAGGGTTATAGATGTTTTCCGTATAGGTAGGGGACTCTAATTTATTTTACACTGTTGATGCCTTCTCTTTTGAGACTTTGGAGGCTGCGACATAGATGTGGATGCAGTAGCTGGAGTATTCCCAGTAACCATAGGAAGTTTGAGTCTGCTCAAGGGGGAATAAATGATACCATGTGTGTGGTAGATTGTATTTCGAGCCAACCAGTCATTGTACTTCTATGTTCATTGGTTGGGATCCTAGTGTCACTCACCAGAGTCTTCACTATCATTGTCAGGGTTGGCAGAGACATGTGATACCTATTCTAGGAAGTCTCCCAATTTGACTAGGCCATGATCCACTAGGTCGTAGAGCTAATCTTTAAAGAAAAATAATTATTTGATAGTGTTTCCAAGGATATTGTGATTCAATAATTGATTGGAATGATCAGTAAGTTTAGAATCTTGGGGCCTCTTGCATTCTAGTAGCTTCAAAATCCCTTTTTGTATGGGATAGATGAAATAACCTTGGAATTGTGCATACCTAAAGCCTCTTCATGCATGATAGTATCCATAAATACTTTTATGTGATTTATCACAGGATTTAGATAGGGTAATGGGAAAAACTATTACTTGGTTCACTAAAATTATTCATCAAAATACTGATCCTTTTAAGAGAAATCTTAGAATCTACTTAGATAATTTATATAGATGAGTCTAGGGACCAAATCATCTTTGAAATTATCCAAACAGATTGTAAGAATCTATTCCTAATAAAGAGTCATGTTGAGTGAGTATATGAGTCCCTTCCACCAAGAAATGAAGTAAGAAACTCACTTGTCAGGCGTTTTCTTACATTTAGAGAGGTCAATAATATTGTTCATGAAAAAGGTGGAGTTGAACTAATAGAGGAACTATCTGGGGAGATCATCCTAGATAGTAATGTATCTTGGGGCCAGCTAGCCATACCACATGAATGTGGGTCCTTATAATGTTTGGAAAAAACATTGGATCTTGTAATATTCCTACCATTCTGGAGTCCCAAACATTGGTCCGCACCTTGAGGCAAAGTGGGATAGATGTTATAAAGAATACCTCCTACCATTGAACAAGGTGAAAATATAATTACCAAATTTTTCTTATGGGTGCTTCTTGTATACCCACATCAAATATGGATTCCCCTTAGGAAAAATTAACACCTATCTCAGTTTTAGAGCCACAAGGAAGGTAGTAAGAGAAACTATCACATCATCATAGTGAGTATTTTTTGTCTCCAGTGCTTTTACCAGCTCATCAACCGAGGGTGAATTATATCTTAGTTATTTACTGTAGCCCCAAGCTTCTTCCATGATCAGATACATGGATCCACCTAGTTCAGATCTAGGAAAATCTAAAACAAGGGCTAGGTGCCCATATAGTTGAGAGACATGGTCGCTTTTTACTTTTTCTTGGATTGGGTGCTTCTCAAACATAATATCTTTAGTAAGATACTTGTATCCCTCTATTTCTTGGAGAAAAGTGGCCATATTGACGTCTGACTCAGTCTCTAGAGTAGTCTCAGGTGGATTTGTAAGATCGGTATGCCCCTTTATCGTTTTCATATATTGGTGGGAATACAATAATGTTGCATTAGGGGGACCACCAAGGACCAATTCCAATCTCTGTTGATGAGTACGAGCACCTGTTAGGGGATCTATCTGGTGCTATGTCACCCCTTGGACCAGGTTTCCCTATCATGACCTGTGTTAGTGGTCCTATTTCATTGATCATATATAGGGTTATTAGTGTTGAAATTCACCATGTAAGTGGTTATAAAGGGACCTTCAATATCAATGGGCGAGCGTGATTAATGGTCTCGTTGATTTTGGATAGGGCTGAAATAGAGGGTAGTTTACTATCCCCATCTTTTGATCTACACATGTTGAGATGACTCTACCATGACTCTCCAAATCATAGTATGACTCTTGATTTAGGTTCACTAGATAGTTTGGCGGCAACCATATGATTGAGGACACAAAGATTCTAGGATCAATGTTATCTAAACCCTCTTGAACAATTTGTGAATGGAATCATGGTTCTTGTGGATTCTTAGGTAGGTCAGTTTATGGTCTTGAAGACATTTGAACATTTTACAAATATTCTAGTGGAAACAAACCACCTGGTCCTTAGTGAGGGACTTTGGGATGATAAATTTTAGAGCTACATGTGGCTAAAGAGTGACCAATAGTTGGTTTCTAGCCAAGAGTATCCATATGTCATCTTGTTTATTACTAAGAGGGTGATCCGGCTCTTGGTCATCCTATGACCCAATTTGTGTAGGCTGAGAGACCAACAATGGAACTAATGTTGATCTAGTTTGATGATTATTTATCAAGATAGGGGGCACCGCATAGGCCAAACTTCCATTGAATATTGTAATTTCTCTTAGAGTTAGATCTAACATCAAGACCATATCCATATAAGATAGTTTATTTACTATATTCTCATGTTCAAGAGCAGTGGTATATTTTTGGGGCTCAGTGGAGTGCTCACCATCATCTGAGGGAATCAACCTAGACCCTAACATCTCTCCAAATTTCAGTTTGAAAGTTGAGAGGAGGGAAAATGATGGAGACTGAGATAGTTTCACTATGAGTCCTTGAAATGATTCTAAAAAATCTTCAACTTAAAGGTACCTATAGAGGGATTTAGGGTTTTTTTGACCTCAACTTTAGGGATCATTATCCTCAATTAACAATCTTCTTCCCCTAGCTCTGGTAGTGTGCATGAAGGTTCCCTTATTGAGTCATTGGTTGACTCAAAGTTTGAGAGGTCGATGGTGACACAATTCTTCCTAGGGTCCTACCTCTAATGGCACATGACTTATCTAAGCATGAGTTATTGAGGATCCCTTGAGTTCCCTCTATGCATGTTTCTACCACACCATAGGAATAACCCCCATGGTGGATAATCTCCCTCCTACCTCAAAAATATCTTCAGAGAAGGGAATATCTTTAGCTTGGGGAGAACCTCTATTCTTGTTAGAGGTGGTGTGGGGAGGATCTTTTAATTAAAATTATTCATCATAGGATAGACCATAACTATTTTCAGTGGCATTTACGATTGAGAGAGTCAACCTGACCTACTTGAGAGGCGGCTGGGGTGTTGATCCCAATTGGTCAAAATTGATCCCTACTCAAAAGTTATGGGAATATAATGGGATAAAACAGTAGTGTCGATATCCACTATATTCATAGATGATTCCCCCCACCATGAAATGTTCTGGGCCTATACTAGATGTCGACATCAGGTGTTTTAGACCATGATCAGTGGATCAAGGATGGTGTTAAAATGCGTATTGACCTATAAGACCAGATGAAGCTATCAACATGACCAGGTGGGAGCCCTCTTGGGTACCTTCTATATAGTGGTCACTTAGGGTAGGACTAGTACATCCCCTACTTCATCAGCATAGGAGAGGAAGCTTTTAGATCATTCCAAGGAGAGGCTCTTGAAATATTTTTTCATCATGATTAGTGGGATTTGCCTTGGAATGACCCTCTAGGGTGGCGATTCAAGTACAGTTCCATGGATTCCAAGTCTTATCAAGCTATATCCTTGGATGGGATAAACCCTTCTTGATTATATTGATGAACAAGGGTGTTAATGACCCTTCTCTGGATGATCTTGGAAGGGGATAAGGGGAGAGGGTAACCAGTAGCTGAAGGCATGGTAGTTATCACAGTAGGGATATAATCATGTGGTATATCTTCAATCACATTCCTCATACACCATTCTTGATGGTGTTGGATCATCATTATCCTATATCATGAGTCTTGTATAGTACAAGGAATCATCCATCAATACAGATCTGATGAAAGTGTTGCCCAATTCTCCAATGTCATCCATTATTTCTAAAGCAGATAAAGAATCCACATTATTGATTTTATAGACCAAGGATTCCCAAACTTATCTTCCCTAAGTTTCAGGAGCGTTTCATTCTAGTCCCACCACTCATTAGTTGGAACCTAGCACCAAATATCTAGATTTGAGTCCATGAAAATGTGATGGTGCCCCAACATCACTAGTTCTCATAGTTGAAGGGGAATAACTTCATGTCACATTCGCTATTTTTGTTTATGAATATTTATATTAGGTTTGTGTGTTAGGATGATGATGAACATTTATTTCCCCACATTCATTATTTCCAAAGGCAGACAACATTCATCAAAGTAATTAGTAACATTGACTCCTTGATCAAAACCAGATGATAGTATTTTGGTTCCTCCTTCCATAGATTCCTACTTGGAGATCATTTCCTAGTTCAAGTCTCACTAAAAGATTTAAGTCATGTTCATGAATCTCATTCCCATCACTATCTTGATGTGGAAGCCAATTAATTATGCTGCTTCTATCTCAAAAGGGAAGAAACCTTCAGTTAGAGTAGATAGTAACATTGGTCATTTCTGGGAATATCTATATGTTGGTCTTATTGGAAATATATAGAGTCTTTCCCTTTTGATGTTGGAGGTATCCCATATGTGAGGAATCAAGGGTGGGGAACCCAATACATCCCTTGTCATCTATAGGGTAGTTGACTCCAGGGGTGTAGGCATCTGAGGACTTTTACACTAGGAATCCCTTGTTTATTGCATGGGTTAGAGATTCTATTTAGGTGGTCAACATGTTTAACATCTTTTAGGGACCATTTAGTGGTTAAGTGTGCTCCCAGGGGGGGGGGAGATTTCACATTGGAGGGTTTGGTTGAGTTTGTACCTAGGGGGGGGGGATTTTACACTTGATATTTGGTTAAGTGTATCCCTAGGGAGGAATATTATCACACTTTGAGATTTTTTGGTGATAAGAGAATTTTCCCCCATGGGGGGAGATGATCACACTTAGGTATTTTATGGTGATGTTTGGGTTTTCAGGATTGAACCTTGTGGAGTTACCCCATGTGTATCTAGATATCGTGATTGAACCTCATGGAGGTGTCTGACGTACCCTATTAGTATACATGTATCAAAACCCATGCAGTTTTATGTTGTAGTTTAAGGTCATGTGATAGGATCGGTCCATGTAATTTAACATATTATGGTAAGTAATATCATGTAGAAGGAATGTTTACAAGGGATGGTGTGGGAATTATGCATGGAAGATTCCCAAATATTTTTTGGTCCCATCCCAAGTGTGGAGTTTCATCCCAATATAGTGGGAGATGTTGTAGGGATTGAACATGGGGGCTTCTCTGGGTAGGAGTTTCATCCCATAGTGTGGAAATATGTGTCATCTCAGGATTATTATACATGAGGCATCCTACGTTCATCACACAAGGTAAGAGGTGTGGGATCATCCCATGCCAATCATAAATAGGGAATCTTGTGTTCAAACAAGGTATGTCTATAGTTTTATGTTATGTGATGTGGATGTTTTCATGTAGTTTAACATCATACAACTAGGATTTCAAGCTATGTAGTTTTACATCATGCAACTCAGACATTAGCAGGGCCTACACTCAGGGAGACCATTTTGAAGTAAGAGAGGAAGATCCAGAAAAAGGCCTATCTACTAGGAAATATTGGTAGTTTCCATGGATTATGCCACCATTAGGGACCACATGTCTACTTATCATGAACATCTAGGTGGGGTATGGTGTAAAAACTACTACATAAGAGTGGAAATTAGGGGTGCTTGTGTCAGGGTGACTGTGATTAGGAATAAGAGGTATTAGGGTGCCAATTCTTAGGAGGAAAAGGAAAGGTAATGGTCTAGTCTATGCTTGAAGAAAAAGGGGAAGACACACGGGTTGATGGTACCATTGGAATGGGGATTTGGGGTGTGGATGAACCAGTTTCGGATGGGTAAAGGGGCCCCTAGGAACTAAACTTTCATGAAAGGGTGTTGTCTAAAAAGAGGAACCATAGAGAGGTATAGTCAATGGGTTTTTTTGAAGGTTTGGTTTTTACAAAATTTGAGGGCTTCATGAAGGAAAAGTTTTTCATGAAAGTGCATGTTTCATGAAATAGGGTGGCCCTGCCTTAGAGTGAAGTCTTGGTTACCATGGGGTTGGTTTCATGAAGGATAATTATCTCATGAAACCCTAAGATACACCTAGGTATTTATTCTTATAGAAAGTCCATGGACCTTTGTGAAATACGTCTCCAATATGTGCTGAGGTTCTCAAAAACCCATGAGAGGTGGTTTCGTGAAAGATGGCTACCTTGGGAATTCCATATCCTCTTTGACTTGTGGAGGTTAGAGTTTTAAAAATTCAGATACATGGTTGGAATTACAAATGTTTCATTCTCCCAAAATCAGACATGGGGAGGTATTTATATCCCTAGCGGAGGTGAGGGAATCGATTTCACAAAATATATGGTCTGACACAAAAGATTATAACCTTCATGACATCAGGGGTTTTTCGAAAACTGACATATACTACACGATGGTTACCACCTCAACCATCTCATGGGTTGGAGACCCCCATGAATCAGAGTTATGTTATGTCGAGGTTATTGCCTCAACCTCCATGTGGACTAAATAAATCCATGAATCATAGTTATGTTTCATAGAGGTTACCGTATTTACCTCCACATGAATAGTCCACCTTCATGAGGAGATGCTCATTCATAAAGGTTTTGACTTTCATGAACACAACCCCTAGGTTTATTTTGGAGCTTTTTTGGCCTATATTTTCTTGAACTGACCTTTCATTACTCATAATCTCCCATGAAATGTGAATTTTAGTGTCAATAAAGAGTTTTCAAGTTTTTTGGAGGAGTTCTTATAAATTTTTCTTGAAGGGATTGTAGTACTACCCCCTTGACATGATATCAATTTTTTGATAGATTTACAACATGAAATTTTTATGTTTTTTATTCTTCCAGGATGATTCCATAAGAGATATGGTATTTAAAGATTTATATTGATGAACTCTTATAGAAGGGCTTCATTCGATCCAACGTATCTTCTTAGGAACTCCTATGTTATTCTAAAACAAGGTTGATGGTAGTTTATGGTTTTTCATTGATTATTATCAATTAAAAAACTAACAGTGAAGAAACATTATCCTCTATTGAGTATTTGAGACTTATTACATTAGTTGAAAAGAGATATCTAGTTCTCAAAGATTTATTTGTGGTTTGAGTACCATAAGATGATGATAAAGGAAGAATATGTTTTAAATACCTGATTCATGTGCTTTTATAGACACTTTGAGTTCTTGTTCATTCATTTTGGGGTCATGGAAGCTCTAAATATTTTCATGGGACTAATGAAATCAATGTTTCTTGAGTTATTGGATAAATTTGTGGTAGTTTTTGTTGATGATATCCCGTTATATTTGGAATTATAGGAGGATCATGTTGAGTAATTGAGAGCTATTTTAGAGGTCTTATGTTGACATAAACTATATGAATATCTATCTAAGTATAAGTTATGGACATATGAGGTTAAATTACTTGGACATTTCATATCTTAGCAAGGTGTTCTAGTTAATCCCTAGAAGTTTTTGGTAGTTTTTTCTTAGGTAGATCAAAATAACACCGCACAAATGTGAAATTTTATTAGTATTTAAGGCTATTGTAGGAGATTCATTTTTTATTTATCTTAGACTATGATACATTATTAAATATGTTATTAGGAAGTACCTATACTTTATACAGATCAATAAATATAGGATGATGTTTGAATATCTGAAAGAGAAGATGATGATGATCCTATATTTCATTTTTAGAAGGAGGGAGTTATGTTTAAAGTTTTTTTTAACACCTTTCATCTTGGTTTTAGTTGTGTTTTGGTTCAATAGAAAGAAATTATTTCTTATGGAACTCAGTAGTTATTTTCCTATGAATGTAATTATACCACCCATGATTTGGATCTTATAGTGGTAGTGTTTTCCCTAATGTTTTTGTGACATTATCTCATCAATGAGTGATTTTTGGTCTTCACATATCACAAGATCATATGATATATCTTCTCTCATTGAGATTTAAATTTGTATTAGAAAAGGTGGATTTACTTCTTATTAGATTATGAATTTGATATCATGTGTAATTTGGGGAAAGTAAATCTAGTTGATAATAAACTGATTAATAATATGTGGAGAGATATTTTTGGTGAAGCTAGAGATGGCTGAAGGGTGATGGAGGAGCTTACATATTTGTATCTAGATACAAAGGAAGTTAATTGTGTAATTTACCTATATCAGACGAAAATACCTTCTTACGTGTTTTGGTTGGTGAAGGAGTCTTATCTTGGATATCTTGAGGTGGAGGTGTGGGGATATTGTGTCATTTATTGGGATAATATCAAGGGATGGTCAGAGGATCATGATCCTCAGGTGAAGATCCCAGTGGATTGTATAGGGACACTGAGGGGAGGGGATCAGTAAACCCAAATTTTACTGAGTTTTATCTTTCTATTTAATTATCCCCTATTGTACTCAAACCTCTTTCCTAGTTAATAGAAATGGATCTAATAATACACACTCAACCCTAACCTTAGTATGTAATATAGAATGAACAAGAACAACAATGCACAAGTTTTTTACATGGATAGACTCCTTTATAGAAAACATTTTCCTTACCATGTTTTAATATTTTTTAAGACACATATTTTATTATCACTATATATTTTTTGTGATTACAAGTGCAGTTGAAGTTATAGACACTGGTTGGGTAGGTATCATCCACATTCCCTAGGAGAAGGTATAATTCACTTCCCTTTCTCCACTATATAATGCAATATAAGAGTTATTAATATTTAATCCCATAGTATTCAACATACCATTAAATGATAAAGTTATTTATACCAATACCACAAATTCTTCAAGGTCCCTTCTCAAACTCCATTGAAAAGATTTATCCTTTTGGCTGGGAATGTCACTGTATCACCTATAAAATGTTCTTTTTTCCTTAATGAATAGGTCTTTAACCTCTAGAAGATAATCAACCAAAATTCATGAAAATTGGAATAATTCTTCAACTCGATCACCCTGTGTTCTTAGACAATAGTATCTCATCATTCTCCTATGAGTCTTGAAAAAGTTAGATGGAAAATGGTAGAAACATCGGTCTCCTCCTTAGTTAACTTTTATAATATTAGAATATCATAGGTATTATCTTCTTTTTCTTATTTGATGCCTAGGTGCACCTGGATACAATTGGGTTATTCTCTCTTTGGTACTTTTTAATCTTCAATAACAATAGTATCAACTTAATCTTCTTTTATATTTTAAAAATATTATGAGTTGCAACAATGTAAAAAGCCACTCTTTTTCTCTGGATTCTTCTTTTTATATTAAAAAACTACCCATGAATATTTTGGTTTTATAAATAATTTCGAAAATCTAAAATTTTTGAATGGTAGGCGATATTATCATTGAAATATGGAATATATTTTCCAATTTAAATTATCATTTTAATGTTATAAAAATACCAGTTAAATATATCCATTTAAGTTTCCTAAAGACTTAGTATATTTTTTTTCCTAAAAGATCTATAAAATCCACAACCTTTAACTCAGTTTTTAATTTCTTTCCATGTATGCACATAATCATGCATCTTTGTGATGTGGAACTTAAAACTCCAACTTATTCCTCAGTTGGTTATTTTTCAATCTCATAGTGAATCACAAAATTATATTGTGATATTTATTTCATTTAATAATAGACCTTTAGTGTCATCTGAATTAATTACTCTCACTTCATAATTTTTATATTATATAAAAGTAAAATATATCTACACAAGCCAAATATCATATGTGGTTTCAATGTCTTACATGGTCTAAATATCACACACACATATAATATATTACACTAATCAGATATCTTATGAAACTTAATGATTCTTATGGGGTGTCTATATCTTATGAAATCACACATCTTATGAAAACATAAAAATGCATTATGAATTCCATACTGAAGAAAATTTTTAGATACCTGAAGGTCCATATCCAAACTATATCATCCACAGACCTTCTCAAAACATTGTCAACTAAAATCACAATTATTTTAGATTAATTATAAAATTTAAATCTATATCATCGCCTGATTTAAATTCCTTCAATAATTCTCAATCAAGGATTCTCATTATTTTCCATGTCTCAAAAAAATCAATATTTTTATAAAAGGGCTTACTCTTATGAAGTTTGTATTATTATTCTAATATCTCCTTCAACTCTTAAAAACTCACCATTTACTTTTCCAAAGTCCGAGTTACTATTCAGAATTTGGAAAGTACTATTGTGAAGTCTACTGATAATTTTATAATGTTTGGACTTACTCTTATAAACTCTAGAATTAATCTTAGTAACTTCAAACACTACTACAAAATATACCTTTAACAAAGTTAAAAATGGCCTTTATCAGTTTTAGAGAAGTACTGACTACTGGAGTGAGAGTAAAATCCCCAGTCTTTTATCAGTGCTAAAAAAGCACTGATAATGGAAACAATTTATCAGTGATTTTACTTAGTGCTGATAAATAGGACCTTTATCAGTACTTACAGGAGCACTGATAAAGAAGAATACTACAGTGTGCTGTAACAACACACTACAACACCGATGCAATGTGCTGTAATTGCACACCGCAACACCAAAACACCACCCTATATAAAAAAAAATAAAGTACCAATATAGAATTTAAATGAAATAAAATGTACAAAAAATACAATAAGAAAACACTATATTATAGATATTTCAAACATTGGTTTATAAAATTACATAAGTAAAAATTATTACATACATTAAAAAACATCAATGTTCCCTTGTCTTTTAATCCTGACCCTAAATTATGATATTATCAAACAAACCACCCATACTCAAGAAAAATAATGTACTTGTATAAGAAAAAGAATCTTTTGTTAATAATAATAAAAATAAATAAATTATAAAAAAGTATTAATTTTAAACTAAACATTGGTGATGTAATGCATGTTTCAAACTAAAATGACACTTATATATTGAATAGATGCACTTAGAGTCATACTGGTCATACTGTACATCAGATTGAGGTGTGTTTTATTCCAACACATCTCAAATGAATTATGTATCATTTTCCTAAAGTATCAAAACAATACGAATGAATTTTATCAGTTTTGAGTACATCACTTGTCTTTTTTTACTAAAATTTCATTTTAAATTGGAAACAAAAACATTGACTCATACCGGTCACATCATTTATCGGTTTGATTTGAGACTAATTACTATACATCAAAAATTACTTATGAATCATTTTAATGAATTATCAATTCAACCGAGTGTGTTTTCTCAGTTTTTAGTGAATGCCGCTTTTTGAACTAAAATGTCGATTTTAAAATGATAATAAACACATTGAGTCACACTAGGCACATCGTGTATAAGATTTAGGTAAAGTTGATTCATACATTTCAAAAATGACTTATGTATCATTTTCCTAAAGTATCAAAATAATATGAATGCATTTGCTCAGTTTTGAGTAGGCCAGTTTTCATTTTTACAAAAATTGATGTCAATTTTAAATAAAAAGATGCACTTGGAGTCATGCCGATCACAATGTGAGTTGGATTGTGGTGAGGATGATTCCAAAATTCCTAAAATGACTTATGGATCATTTTACTAAATTATAAAAACAATCTGAATATGTTTTCTCAGTATTGAGTATGTCACTTTTCTTTTTTTACTAAAATGCCATTTTAAACTAAAAACACGCACTTTGACTCATACCAATTACATCATGTGTCGGTTTAATGTGAGAATAATTACTACATGTAAAAAATTACTTATGAATCATTTTCCTAAATTTTCAAGACAATTCAAGTGTGTCTTCTTGGTTTTCAGTGAGTGACACATTTTGAACTAAAATGTAGATTTTAAACTAATAATGAACACATTGAGTCATACTAGGAATATAGTGAATCATATTGAGGTATGTATAATTTATAAACATCAAAAATGAATTATGGATCATTTTACTAAAGTATAAAAAAATATGATGGTCTTTGATTAGTTTTGAGTATGCCAGTTTTCCTTTCTACTAAAATTGATGCCAATTTTTTAAAAAAAGATACACTTGGAGTCATACTGATCACACCTTGCATCATATTGTGGTGAGGATAATTTAAAAATTTCCAAATGAAATATGGATTTTTTTCTAAAATATCAAAACAATATGAATTCATTTTTTTAGTTTTGAGTACATCAAATTTCTTTTTTCTAAAATGTCATTTTAAATTGGAAACACACACTTCGACTCATACTAGTCACATCATGTGTCAATTTTACATGAGACAAATTCATACACTTCAAAAATTTCTTATGAATATTTTTCCTAAATTATAAAGACAACATGAGTGCATTTTCTCAGTTTTCAGTGAGTTTCACTTTTTGAACTAAAATTTCGATTTTAAAATGATAAAGGACACATTGAGTCATACTGGGAATATCATGTATGATATTTAGGTGAGACTGATGAATACATGTTAAAAATGACTTATTTATATT
The DNA here is from genome assembly GCA_963277665.1 of Viscum album. NCBI lineage: Eukaryota > Viridiplantae > Streptophyta > Magnoliopsida > Santalales > Viscaceae > Viscum > Viscum album. Next base: position 793,609,723 of record OY728121.1, read on the forward strand.
TTTACAAAATTATAAAAACAATCAAAACATGTTTTCTTTGTTTTGAGTAGGTTAGTTGTCCTTTTTACTAAAATTGATGTTAATTTTGAAAAAAAGATGAACTTGGATTAATACTGATCACAAGGTGCATCAGATTGAGGTGTGGATTATTTAAACACATCTATAATTAATTATGTATTATTTTACTAAATTAACAAAAAAATATGAATGCGTTTTCTTGGTTTTGAGTATGTCACATGTCTTTCTTACTAACATGTCATTTTAAACTAGAAACACACACTTTGACTCATACCATTAGCATAGTTTGTTGGTTTGATGTGAGACTAATTACTATAAATGAAAAATGACTTATGAATCATTTTAATAAATTATAAATATAATTAATGCACATTTTATTTGTTTTCAGTGAGTGAATTTTTTTGAACTAAAATTTCGATTATAAACTATTAACAGAAACATTGAGTCATACCAAGAACATCATGTATTAGATTAAAGTGAAGATGATTCCTACATTTAAAAAATGAATTATGGATCATTTTAATAAAGTATAAAAACAATATGAATGTGTTTTATTGGTTTTGACTAGGTCAATTGTCCTTTTTTTTAAAATTGATGTCAATTTTAAATAAAAAATGCACTTGGAGTTATAACGGTCACACCATATATTGGATTGAGGTACAACTAATTACAAAACATCTAAATAGAATATGGAACATTTTAATAAATTATGAAAACAATCTGAATGGATTTTATTAGTTTTGAGTACATCACTTTTGTTTTTTTAATAAAATTTCCTTTTAAACTAGAAACATGCACATTAAATCATACCATTCACATCGTGTGATAGTTTGATGTGAAACTGATTCCTACACATCCCAAATGACTTATGAATAATTTTAAAAAATTATCAAGACAACCCAATCATGTTTTATTAGCTTTCATTGAGTGACACTTTTTGAACTAAAATGTCGTTTTTAAACTAATAACAGACACATTAAGTCATATCGGGCACATCATTTATCATATGGAGGTTTGAATGATTTATACACATTAAAAATGACTTATATATTATTTTCCCAAAGTATAAAAATAATTAAATTGTGTTTTATTGGTTTTGAGTATGTAACTTGTCTTTTTTACTAAAATTAATGTCAATTTTAAATAAAAATAAGCACTTTGAGTCATAATGGTCACACCATGTGTTGGATTGAGGTGCGGATGATTCCTACACATCCCAAATTCTCAAATAAAATCATAACTACCAATGTTAATATGATTTAAATTTCCTTTATTTATTGAACTTCCAACACTGCATATTGAATCGATGTTCTTTTCTGAAAAAACTTTCTCGTTGTTGAAAGCTAGAAGTGTAGAGGAAGCTCATGCACTCATCATATCTTGAGAATTCACCAAAATGGGAACATTAGGTTCCTATACTCCTCTGGATTTCAATGATGAGAAATGTTTTTTTGCTAAGAAAATCAACCCAGTATGCAGTGTTAGCAGTTTGAAAATGAATGGAAATAGAAAGCATAGTAACATTGGAAGAAAGGAACATTTAATATCTTTTTTGGTTTGTTGAATATAATTGAAATTACGATATTACATCCCAAAATATATGTGAAGAAAACTAAATAAATATTTGATAAATATTATGAGGAAATTAACTTATATATAGTAGATAAAATAATGACAAAATTAATTAGATAAGTATTATGAATTCTCATTTTCAGGATGGTTGTATGAATTATTGATGCATTTCCTTATTTCCATTATCTCATTTGTAGGATTGAATTCCAATATCTCATGATCATGAGAATATTAAAAACAAACCACCCCAACTTGAACAAAATAATCCACCTATATAAGAAAAGAATTATTATATGAGTAATACTAAAAAGAAATAAGTTAAAAATAAATATGAAATAATATATTAATTCTATGTAAAATGATTTTATTATGAAAAAATCAATATTACCTCTATGATTGAGCAGTGGAAAGAACTTTAAGGAAAGTGATAAATTCCAACACTATAGGGGTGAAAAGTTTTTTGGGGGGGGGAGAAGTATGTGGAAGTTTTGGAATAGAAAGGAATAAAATATAGATAAACCACCCCAACTCAAACAAAATAATAAACATGTATAAGAAAAAAATTCATATGTGAGTATGTCTAAAAATAAATAAATAAAACATAAATATGAAATAATGAATTAATTATATGGACAATGATTTTACTACACAAACATCAATATTACATCAATGATTGACTAGACATAGTATTGTTTCTATTATTACAAAGGCAGTGGAGGAAACTTGAAGGGAAGTGATAAATGAAACACCACAAGGGTGAAAAGGTTTTAAGGGAGAAGAACATTATGGATGTTTTGGTGAAGAAAGGCATGAATGATCTAAATACCACCCCAACTCGAACAAAATTATCCACATGTATAAGAAAACAATACTTATGTGAGTAATACTAAAAATAAATAAAAAACATAAATATGAAACAATATATTAATTCTATATAAAATGATTTTAATATGAAAAAATCAATATTACCTCTATGATTGAGTAGTGGAAACTTTATTTCTATTCTTGTAAAGTCAATAGATTCAAATTAAAGGAAAGTGATAAATGCAACACTACAAGGGTGAAAAGGTTTTGAGGGAGAAGAAATCTGTGGAAGTTTTAGTGAAGAAAGGCATGAAATATTGAAATAAATCTTCTAAAATAATTGAACTTTGGGAAGAATAATAAAAATTAGATCAACGTTTCATTATATAATTTTTTAATAAAATAGAGAAAGTATATCTTAAATTTACCTTTATATCTTCCCAAAAAATTTCCTTCATTATAGTGTGTTCTTATGAGGGATTCATAACATAATTATGTGCAGAAGACATTGTCTGCATGAGTAGTAAAACATTTAATTTATATTATGTTAATATAGGGGAGAACATATAATATTATAAGAAAAAACATAGTATATTAAAAAACACTTTTACCTTCTCATTGAACTCTCTTTATTTTTTTAAAGGTTTTAGTGATTTGGTTCATCTATCAAGAATCAAAATCCCCTCTTTGTGGTCCCCTCTAACATACAAGACATTGTCTATATTGGGACCAACATGAACTGATTGTAATCTCCCAATGAAAGGGTCATCCTTGATTAGATTTTCATCTGACCCAACCTTTGCTTTAGTTGCCAACAGTACAATCGAACAATTTTTATTTGTTGGATCTAAGACATAAAATACTTGCACTACTAGTGATTCCATTATGAATGAATCATACATTTCCCCTTCCACACTGAAATTCACTTTTATGAATCCCATTTCATTAACTTTCACTGCACTCATATTGTCAACCCATTTGTAACAGAAAGTCGGCACTTGAAATGTTGTATAATACAACTTGTATATCTATTCGATAATGAAAAAACATGACATATTTTAATAAATTGTATTTCTATCCTTAGAACCAAATAGGTGCATCACATTCACCATAATAATAACACCATGGTTTTTCATTTTACTATAGTCACCATGTTCTTTTTTATAGAATGTATAACCATTGATTACTAAACTAGTGTAAGTTATAACATTTTCATTCAGTCCCCTGACTAACCATTAAAGTCATTCGAAAATTGAATTTATATTTTTATATTAATACTTATAAATTTGATCTCATAATCATCCTAAAAACTATTTATTATGTGTATTTTATATCCATACTTTATACCTTGATGGATTCAAATATCTAAGAATTTGTTTGTAGGCTTCAATGTATGGGTCAACATCTTTACTATTATTTCAAATCTAAAGGTGCGATTGATCCTGGTATATCAAGGTAATTGTTACAACATATATTCAAGAAATCCCTTCACCCATAAAGATTTCGCTATGAGGAGATTTTGGGAGACTGATGCTGTCAACATCTGATAGGTAATCAGTATATAATTCAACAGCTTCTTCAACAACATGTCATTATGCAATACAACCTTATGGAAGACTTCGATTATTGACATACCCTTTTAAAATATTCATATACCATTCGATGGAGTACATTAATCTATAATGGATAAGACAAAATAGTTAAACCTCTCTAACCAAGTGAACCATCTGGTGGACCATTATATCAAATAATGACGATGTCAAAAACATATCTAATTAACATAATATGACTATGACCACCTTATTCATGATTGGAAACTTCATTAGGTCTATAATTTTACTTCATATGTCTTTGAAAAAGAGGTAGAGCCTGTTTAATTTATTTCATACATTATGTGATAGAATGCAATGGAAAGCAACATGCATAAAATCTTGCATCAAAACATGATAATCGTGTCATTTTAGTCCTTATAACTTTGAATTAGTTATTGAAAAAAAATTATTGATATTTTATGAATACCCTTATGTAACTTTTAAACTATTAAGGAAAATTAAAAATTGAAATCTTCCTATCTGGATGGAGTGTAAGGTGTTGGGGGAAGAAAATTCCTCCCTTTACCCCTCACTAGTTCCAACTCTTCCCTTATCCCCATGTCAATCTTGTGATGCCATCTTTTTTTTTCAGAATCATTTAGTAATGTTCCAATAACACTGTCAAATACATTTGTTTCTATATTCATGGCATAAATAAAATGTATGACATACAAGAAATTCCAATACAGTAATTGAAAGAAAATTGATCTCTTCTTCTAACTATATTTTGTAAGGTTTTTCAAAAATGCTTTACCAAAAATAGTTTCAATATATTTTACTTTATTGAATAGTTGATCACCCGTTATTAGAGATGGTTTTGTACCTTGTTCAATATTCCCATAGAATGTTTTCATCTAGTATTGGTATTTAGGTTGTTTCGGTAAAAATTTCTAATATCCTAAAAAACATATTCATCAAGGAATGTTTTAACTGAACTGAGTTTGTGTGATTTTCACACATGGGACACCCCAACATTCCTTTAATGATATATAATAATAAATTTATATAAGTAGGGAATTCATTTATAATCCCATAAAACATGGCCCTTAATGTGAATTCTTCACTTCTATGAGCATCATACATTGTAACACCTATATCCCACATCAATTTTAGATCTTCGATCATTGGATCCAAATAGACATCAATATCATTATCGGGTTGATTTGGTCTATATATAAGTAGAGACAATATAATGTATTTCTGATTAATTAATAACCATGGTGAAAATTTATAATTTACCAACATGACAAGACATGTACTATGAGTACTACTCTATACACCAAAAGGATTTATTCCATATGTAGATATTTCAAGATGAAAGTTTCTCGGATTATTTCCAAATTTAGGATACTCGTAATCAATTTTCTTCCACTAAAGAGAATCTTGTGGATGTCATAGTTTCCCATATTTATTTTTTTATCTTCATTATTTGTCAATTGTCTCATGATTTCTTGACATCCATATAGTCTTCTAAAACATAGAATGATAGGAAAGTACCATACATATTTTGAAGGACTTGATTCATTTTTCTTGTATCGATCCATTCCACACTTAGGGAATTTTATGAGTGACTCATGTTCCTTGTGAAACAATATGAAATTATTTTTAAAAGAATTTAGTTTTTAGAGATCATTCCCATTGAATGTAGCATTCATTTAGAGTCATATGTTCAACATGGTAGCTCATTTGCTTCTGGTAGAATATCATTCAAAAGAACAAGTAGTGCTGTAGAGTTAGCTTCACTCCATCCACTGTCATATTTTAAATTATATAACTTCAATACAATTGAAATTTTATTTATTTATTATAACTATTATAAAATGGTTACTTATCCCAACTATTTAACTTCTTAAACAACTTTGGACAGCCATTAAGGTCATCTTCAATTTCCATTGTCATTTTCTCCATGAAATCTTCATCATCATTTACACTGGTATCCATATAAAATGATCCATAAACCTTAGTATCATCCCAATCAGTGTGGAAGTTCAATTTTTCCAGTGTTTAGTCCAAATTTTATAGATATGATCAATTCTGTGACAAATAAAATGTTCTTACAACTCTTCTAGACTAATTTTTCTTGAATAAAAACAACATAAACACATAAAAAGGATTTGAGAAGGGTCATATGCATGCTCTATTGAAAACTTGATGAAATATTTAACTCCATCTCATAATTTTTTGTCTAAAAATTAGAGTGCATCCATTTTAAATTCATTTTCATAATTTTGGGATCATAAAAAATTAATTTTTCAAAATAAATAAATAAATACTAATAATATATTCATTATAAAAATTGAAAGTTATATACAATTATAATAAGGGAAACCCAACATTTGATTGTTTCAAATAATTTCTATTTTCATTGAAGAAAATGGACTATTGAATTTTTGAAAAGAATTAATCCACTATGGTAGGTGTTATCCCATGAATTCATTAAAATGTGAAAGTTATAGATAACTATCATCCTCATCATCTCATCTTCCGAACATTTATCATTTATTTTTGTTTTTTGAAACACATACTCTATATCTTATGAACATACACCTATTTTTCTTGAAATATTCTAAGAAGTAGTCTTCTATGGGATGACTAATACTCAGAGTAGTAAAAGTAACATAAAAGAGATGGACGATGAGTCCCAAGAAACGAAATGCAATAATAACTATTTAGAAGATGAAATATATGAGGATGAAAGTTGTACTACATTGTGTTCTATAAAAGGGGTAATGCCTCCCATTTTGTGAGAATTAAACCATTGGAACTAGTTATTAACTCATGACCTATTGAAGGTGAGATTTGGGGGTCATAAGAATTAATGTATATGATTTAAGGGGTCTTGGTGGGGATATTTTATGATATATGAATCTTTGGGGCCTCTATAAATTCTATATTTATAGGATAAATCCCACTTTTAATACTTTGAATCCTCTAACAAAGACTACTCCTACCTCTATTAGAAATTTATTATATGAAAAATAATGTAATGTAAGAGGAATTTATAATTGATTTCACACTAAAGGATTTACAAAATAAACATCCTTTCATATTAGATATTGGTTTCTTATCTCACACGACAGGTAAATTGATGTAATTAAATATTTTTGACTTGTTCAAAGGGTACTTATTATTTTAGAAATGATGTATCTATTAAGATAAATTGTTTACATTTAATAAATGCTGGAAATAAAATGCAATGTTAAATAATGATCTATTTTTATATGGATTAAAGTAAAACATACATTGTTTTTATTAGATGTGTGATGAAGGAAATGAAGTGATTTTTAAGAATTATTATTCAATGGTTTATCATTTAAAAGATGTATAAATTTTTACAAAGATATATAAAAATATCCGAATTATATTTTAATTTGGGGTTGATAAAAATTTATGGTAATTGTGTTTAATAGGAGAAATTAATTTTTGGTAGCGAAAAATTGACCATATTAGATAATGAGATATTAAAATACTGACTTAAAAAAGGTGGGTTGATATGTTTTTATAACAAAAAGATAAAATTGATAGATATTTTTTACTAATTATAATGGATAGATTGTTAATAAATAAAAAAATAAATTAGAGTTTTAAATGAAACCACACTTGGGATTCCCCTAGAAAGACTTCCTCTTGGATATATTCTATTAGGTGGGTGTGGACATTTGTTGTAACTAGTGATCTTTAGATGCGAGTTCTCTCTCAACTTACTCAAAAGTTTTAATTGGAATATATTGATGAGATATTTTAAGGTTCTAAGGAATACAGGTCATCCCTAAAGTGGTATTTCTATTCTAGATATTAATTTCATTTAGCTTGGACAATCATCTCATTTAATATTTAGCTAGGACATTCAAGCATAAAAAAAACACATTTCACCTTAATGGAAGATGGAATCTTGAAGGTGACAAAGATCCTATTAATTTTCTCCACCCAATCCTCTATCTCTTTAGGATCATATTCCCTTGAAAATATGGAGGATTATGGTGAAGAAACTCTAGATCAGGATCCTTATCTCCATCAAATTTTCAATTAAATAAAAATAAAATGGATATAAAAATTCATGTCATTATATAAATATATTGAATGTGAACGTTCCATGGTCCAAATAAAATATAAGGATAAAATAATTGGAAATTAAAATATTGTTCCCAACATCACTTGGAAACTCAAGATAGGAGGCTAAGATTTTTGGATATACACTTCTTCACAACTATTTCTCAAATTCTGACAACCCTATCTCATTTCAACAAAACATCCCTAATAAACATTATTGACTATAGGGATATGCCGATGGTAAAGAAATAATGATGATAAAAAAACACAAATAGATATCACCAAACAAGTTATGAACAAGTGAGGAGGAGAAAATAATATACATTGGATTGAAGATTTGAATCATCTGAGAGAAAGTAGAGATATCGAAAACATAGAAAACATTTGATCCTTGGATTCATTCGACTCTTAAATCATTTGAGCTTTGGATTTGAGCCTTTGAATTGTTTGAGCTCAATTCAAGCCTTGATCCAAGTTTCAATTCACCAAGGAGGAGCACCGGTAGAGGGTGAATTCCAGAGAAAACTTTAGATTTCGCGATGAGTTCTCGACTGGTTAAGGTTATTGAAATAGATTGGGACACTTTTATCAGTGCTTATTACTTAATCACTGATAAATGATTTATAATTATAATCATAAATAAATTTTTTGTAACTTTATTTATATAATTATATATATTTAATAAATATATATAAATATAAATATATTATATATATTATTTATTTAAATACCCTTATTATAATTTTATAATTATTTAAATATATAATTATTTATTTATAATTATATAAATACGTTCAAAAAAATAATATTTATATCATTATATATATATATAATAAATATATATAAATATAAATATAGTAAATATATCCATTATTTAAATAAAATTATTATAGTTTTGTAATTATTTAAATATATATAATAATTTATTTATAATTATATAATTTTTTTAAAAAATAATATTTATTTATTTATAATTATTAATATATAAATTTATAAATATAGTAAATATACATTTATAAATATTTTTTACAAATATATTTATAACATTATTATTGAATATTTAATCTTAGTGCAAGAAAGTTAAAAATGAGTGAAATTGAATAATAAAAAATGAGTACACCTTAACAATATTGAAAAAGTGTATATGTTTTATTAATTAAATATAAATTATTAAAAAAAATGTGGATATATATTGAAATAAAGATGAATACATATTGAAAATATTAAAACATAGGAAATATATATATATATATATATAATAAATAACAAAAATTGGTTAAATTCCTAAAAATATAAAAAATAAAACATATTAAAAATAAATTAATACCTAACGGTAATAAAATTAAAAATAAGTAAACAAAATTTTCTGTGATTAAGGAAATAATATATTATATGATCATGTTATAATTAAATTCTAAAATTAATATTAAAATTTGAATAAATTATATAAAAATTAGGTGTATGTGTTTCTATATAAGATTTCATTAATTAAGTAAATATTTATGTGTGTACTTTGTTTATAAAAATGAATTATTTATATATATTTGAAATCAATATAACACATATTTGATCTATGTTAAATTGAAAAATCAAATGACTTTCAATTATGTCCATTACTCGATGCAACTAGTCAGTATTTTTAATTCATATTAATTTTTAAATTATAAACCATTATTCACTAAATATATTGCTATTTAGTGTAAATAATAATATTTTATGTTATATAAATACTATTTATATACATTCACACACACACACACATATTTAATATCTATTATTTATTAACATTATCAATAATTATTTAATTAATAAAATGTTTAATATTTTCTCAATTTTCTTATTTTTAATTTATTTTTTTAAATTTTCATTTTAAATAAATATATATATTTAATATAAACTATTTATTAGTATTTATAATTTATATATAATATAATCAATTTATTCATTTTTATCAATAATTAATTAATTAATTTTTAATAAACTCATTTTTATTTATTATTTATTTATGGACCTTTATCTATGCTAAAAATTACTAATAAATGATCACTTTATGGGTTCTAAAAATGTACTGATAAAGGGTACACTTTATCAGTTCTTTTTTCTTGTACTGATAAATGCCAGTACTGTTAAAGACCTATTTTGTAGTTGTGAATTACTCTTATGAATTATATGGTTACTCTTATAAAGTTCCCATTTACTCTTCTAAACTAATCTGTTACTCTTATGAAGTATTTCCTTTTACATTTTTATTTATTTTAGAGTATAATATTACCCTTCTGATTTCCAGGGTACTCTTCTAAAGTTAGTTATTAATCTTAAAAAGTACAGTGAGTCCACTAATTTTTTCATATTTTAAATCAACAAGTAATCACCCTTCCAAAGGGACACTTAACTAATTTTTAGATTCCAAAAATATATTTTCAGATTTCACTCAAATGACCTTTTGACTTCTTCCAATGTTTAAAGGTCTTTATTAAACACTTTAAATTAGATCAAAACTTGATACAAAGTCTTTCATCATAGACTTAGACATCCTTAATTATTAAGAACCCTTGGATGTATTCTCCACTCATTAAACTATATTTTCTTCTTTAATATCATTATTAAATCTACCCATTATCTAGCTTTCTTCAATCCTTAGGACAAACTATTGTAGATAATGTCTCTTCATGCAACAACACTTGTCTTTAGTTTCCTTGAAGATAAGATCCAAAATAATCACATTTATGTTCTATTGTCCAATAGTCTATTTAGATAGTTTCCCCAAGAAACAATAATGATTTCATTTGCATTCTTAGTATAATAAACAAATTCATCTCAAATCACTTTGATCCTTTTCTCATTTATGAATGACCAACACCTGCATCTCTTCCATACACATATTTATAACTCTTTCACAATGAAAGTGTATTTTATTGGAAAAAAATATAATCCATACTTGGGATATTCAATCACCCCTTTGTTATCGTTATCAATTCCTTCAAATATTTATGTTAATATGTGTTCATTTTTTTCTCCTCCTTATTGAAAAAATGAAAAGGCAATATAAGAGAAGGAATTCCTCACTTTTCATGCTTCTTACATGATTTCAAGAAACTTGTTCTCCCAATTTTGTTTCAAAATTCTAGCCCAATACACTTATTGAGAGGAGAATGGATTCACAATCTTTCTTAGCAATGTGCCTTTAGTTAGTAAACTCTAAGTATATGTAGGATAAACTGATGTATAAAACAAGAGTGAATGACCAATGTGATCAAAGCTATCCATACCAAACTTGAATGTGATACCACACTCAAATTTATCATTTTTTGGGGCTGTTAATTTTTTTTATTAAGAATAATTTTTATGTGTTAATCATCTCAATAAAATAATTAGAAAAGTTAAAGTAAAAGACATATTACTCCCATATCTTTTAGATTACACATCAACCAAACCCCTTGATAATATGAATTAACAAGATCAAAATAAGGATAAGAAGTGTGATTGGAATACCTTATTTCAGATATATCTAGAACTTCTAGATTCATAGAAAAGAGTTAGTTTCTAACAAATTACCCACATTGTCCCCCCTTAATGGATTGAATCCTTCAAAATCATTACTATGGATGAGTTTACTCCATGATGGGTAACTTTTTCTTACTATAAAAATAGAGCCTTATCCACTTATCCTTATGGGTATCACCTTGAATTCCCTACATGAAAAACTCATGAAAATATATTTAAGGGAGTAAGTTGAATTATTTTTTAGTTATTCAATATGAGAAATATGGATGATACTTTTATCTCAATCCAAAACCACCTTTTAATTTCAGTTTATATTTTAGAGAACACTTCTTTCTTGCTATAATTTTTCTTTTACAATTATAGATTTCCCTTGGTAGAAATAACTTCTTATTATTTTAATTTTTCTTATTAGGTGTAATATTTTTGTTCAAATTTTCTAATAAATAACTTTCAGTCACAAGTTATTTACATTTTTCTCCAATATTCTTAATCATTTCCTTTTGATCTGGAATAAGAGTCATACAATTATCAGAAGTGTGACCAACTTCAGTTTATCTTCCACACAAGTCTGTTAAAACACTTGGGTCTTGAAATCTTGATAAACTCTCATGAAATTTGATTTATTATTTATATAAAATGACCTATTTGGATTCATCACTTCCTTATTTATCTATTTATCTATTTTAATTGGTTTAGATGAACATTAAGTATCACGATCTAACCCACCGGGGCCCACTTGGCTGGTGATAAGCCAAGTTTGATAACCCCAAGCCTGACTCCAATAGGATAGGGGTCGAGAAAAGCACCAAAAGGCATAAAATGAAATGGATGGACTTATCCTAATGTACATGTATTCATGTACACAACCATATCCATGAAAAAGTGCAGAGGAAAAATAAAATACTGAAACATATAGAATATAACCATGCATGAAATAACCTCCAGGGGATACATTATAGTATGAAAATATAAACAAAAAAAAGTTAAAAATACAAACCCAACCAGAAATGAATTCCCATCCTAATATAAACTAAAAAGTGAAAAAACTGAGAGATCCCAGCTCTTGATATCCATGTTTAACCACTGAACTTGTTCAATGCATCCAAGTATAGCTATGCTCCACCAAAGTCTTTACTAATCTTCATATCATCTACATAAGATATGATATGTGTGAAAAAAACCCATTTAGGGGTGATATACATACCCAAAAAGATACCCTAAAATCACAAAGAACAAAGAATCAAGATAGATTAGTCACCTCATCACCATGACGGCATGACAATCAAAAATTGAGACAACAACCGTAATTATAACATCAATAACCTAGATATGATAAGAACGAATCCCAAATGAAGGGAGAAATGGGATCAACATCTCCATAGCCTTCTTAAGAATGAAGAGTCATCCTATATATCCAAAGTTCCATCACCAATTCCTGACATCATTTACATCCATACATGAATTCATATAGAGGGGACTACACCTCTCTACTATGCTTCATTGTTGAGGAAGAATTTTTTACTAATAATACACACCATATAACCTCATTAGAATCTATGTGGATTGTCTTTTACCTTGTCACTGTTCCCCATAATTAATGGAACTACAAATCTAGTTGAGGAACTGCTCCCCACCAGAGCTTGAAGATGGGGGAGTACCACTCTATAGAGAGAGGACCCAAAACCTAGTGCAGTATGGGGGAGTATTGAATCTACCTATGTAAATAGTATGGGGGACCCAATCCCTGGTGCGATAGGGGAGTACCAAACCTGGTTTCTCTCTGATGATCCTGCCCAATCAATGACATCAGTTAAGCATCGCCTAAAAAGCATCATGGTATTAAAACCTCATATCATATATTGCATTCCACAATGAGGTTTACCATTGCATTCTATGTGGAAAACTGCTCAGGATATGCTACTTGTGGGCCTAAATCCATGTCCTAAAGAATGAGATATGTAAGGTGGAAATTAAAGGGAACCAAAATATCTTGAAAGGAGTATACAATGTGTCCCAGAGGGTAAAAAATGTGTCTCTATGAGTTTGGTACTACTTGTGTCTCACTTTCCCACATATAATGTCCTCCTCCAGATACATGACATGTCCACTAGGGATACAAGATGTGTAGAGGTCAGTCTAGAACTCAGTGTTCCATCTAGTACATACTTTGTAAAATATACCATTCCTATGTACTCAAGGCATTCCCATGTACAATTTCCATGCTCGAGTACTTTAAAAAGTATATAATGTGTTCCCTGCATCACATGTCATATAGGTGATGGTCCGACACTCAGTGTGTCCCATATTCCCAAGCCCTTGTACAATCCAAAGTACACGGTGCGTTCCCCACCACACATTACATGTGGGGACACCTAGGATCCTAGATGTGTGCTACCGGTATACACCGATCCATCATCCAAATGTTAGACTATGTGTGGCTAGGAACACATGGCGTGTCACACCACATGGATTTCCCAGGTGTGTACTTATACATGTCGATCCATCTAGCTAAGGGGTCACATGGTGTATAGGCCCACCACATGGTATGTGATACTTATCTCTTCATGAAAAACCAAGTCTTCAATCAAAGGGGACTACATTTCATGTGTTCTTCAGACTACACACTGTGTAGTTTTGATTTTTCCAAAATCCCTGTATCTTCATGCATCATCTGATCATACTGCCATATCCACCATCAACCATGCCCGAGGAGTGTAGATTTAGGGATGAACATGCTCAATCCATCACCAGGGGTTGTATTCCATCCACCATAGGTGACCATATTTTTATCTTTTCATGCCACTCCTATGCATGTTGAATACCTCGAATGAGGGTATCCTGATCTATCTCCAATCCATCTGAGCTCGCCTGTCGCATAGCCACACACCTCAATTATTCTCTCAATCCCAAAATCAAACCCAATGAATTGAGATGTTTCACCAAATAATAGTTTCATAATGATTGATTATTGGGTAATTTTTGAACTTCTGACCAAAAGGAATGTCGATGATGATCACACGATGAAAGGTGGGAGAAAATCAAAAAAATAGAAAATAGGATTGAACCTTGGTTTTTGTTCACATTGTCCTCAATTTTTTTCCATTAGTAAAATGAACAAATAACCAATAAACATCAACCAAATATTATAAATTCCAAACCAAGGAAGATAAACCACAATTTGAAATCAACCACTGATCTGTTAATCAATCTTGTTAGAAGGATTGAATCGCGTTCGTTGCGGGATAATAAAACAGGGATAAAATACACAAAACAAAATCCTAGCGCAAGTTGTATGAATAATTGGTAAAAAATGAATATTATATTGATGAAGATGATGATCCAACTATGTTCTTTGTATGTATCACGATCCACCCCAAGCTCTGGATACTTGTGTCGACTTAGTGACTTGCTCTGAAAATATTCTTATAAATATTCCAAAGTCTTATATGGAAAAAATAATTGTTAAAATATCCCCACCTTCAAATAAATTCATCCCAAAAAGTAAAAACCTACTCTGGTAGGTGAGGATACTGAGTTCACAATAGAGTTTCCCACTTCCATGAGATCTTCTGAAAGTTCCCGTGCTATTGAAAAACACTCTCCTAAGGAAAACACTCACCCACGGAGGGTCTTATCCTACCAGTTATTGAATTCCACAAGGCTGCTCAAACTTCTTGAAAAGGGGTAAATCCACCTTCAATTCCATCTCATACTAGTAGACATCATGAAACTATTCACGTGAATATCTCCACGACTACGACACGTGGAAACTCCAAGCACTAGGAATAACTGTGGTCATATGGTTAAGTGGTAAACCACCTTGATAACATAATTTAATCACTAAAATAGGGCCTATGAACCTTTAAGTTAGCCTACTTACTGAAAAAAAATCCATAGTCAATTCTGAGGCGAGATCACTTGGAATATTAGATCTCCTCATCGAACTCCAAAGGCCACCATCATCAGTCCTCAAGGGAATCCTGATTTTTTGGACAATCCTCATCTACCCCTGGATGAATTTATCCTTTCACAACCATTGCTAGATATAAATCTAGGTCCACAAGCATTGTCTACCATTATCTCCTACCAATATAGTGGTGACCTATAGGGTCTCCCATATGTGGCCTCCAATGGTGCTACACCAATGGTGAAGTGGTAATTGTTGTGATAATAAAACTCTACTTATGGTAGATGATCCTCAAAGATATATCCTAGAACCAACATGTAAACCCAAAGCATGTGAAACAGAAACCAAATAATATGTTTTACCTAGACATCTATCTAGCGTAGAAAAACTATACTCAATCTCAACCAAGTCCAAAATGCCTCCTGCATCCTCTCTATAATTGTGATATTAAATGAGCATCACAATATGAATTGATTGTCATGGTAGATCCATCAATCCAGAATACCTCATTCACACACATGAATCCCAAAATCTCCACTAATATCTACTCTCAGATGGTTTGGAATTCAGAAAGATTTGAAAGTCAGTCTATGATCTCTCATATAGAATCACGACCTTACAATGTTCATGAAAGTTCCCATAAAAAAATATTAGGTCCACTAGGCTAGATACCCTGGGGGGGGGGGGGTGAATCAGGGTATGATAGATTAAAATAACTTCCCCTTTTTGATCTCGTTTTATTGGTAGAAAAAACTCTCTTCTCTCTCCTTCCCATTGTAGAGTATGAACAAATATTAAAGCATGCACAAGATGAAAAAATTTTACTAGGTTCACCCTCATTGGGATACTCTAATGGAGCATACACCAACAATGTGATGATGTACCAAATCCACTATAAGTTTACTGCTGTTTACAAGTTCAGAGTGGACTCACTATCCCTCCTAGTTTACAACCAGTCACAATTTGAAAACTCAATGATCTCTCAATTGAAGTGTGCTCACTACTTATTCAGAAGATCCACTCATAATTTATAGAATTTTAGGTCCCTTTATTATCTCTATTAAATGAATTCTCCACTATATGTATATGATCTATTGATGTCCTGATTTCATCCACTGATAAATACAACTTTACCACAATATAACTGGGAAACCTCAAATATTTTGTGCAACACATACTATATCTTGTGCGCAACTTTAATGCCTTGCTCCCAAGATTCCACTTTTGTCGTGAAACACCCCTTGCGTGCAACTTTAATCATACACGCAACTGAAATCATACATGCAACTTTCTTAGATTGCGCACAACTCAAAATCTTTTGCGCAACTCCCTTTGCTTAAAATTCTTACAAGATTCAGAGTTCATATTCTCTCTAAGTGTTGATATATTTAGAATGAGGGGGGTTACCAATTATTTATAGTAATTTCTAACTCCTACATAGAAGATTTGATATTTCCTGTAAGATCCACCTTGAGCATGAAAAACCCCATTTGACGTCGCATTGGGTGCACAAGTTTCTTTCACGTAACCTCAACTTTCACGCACTTCATGCCTTTTCAATTTTTCGACGTTCTGATATGGAAACATACCTTGCACATAAAAACCTATATTTCATGCACATTATAGATATTTCATGCACATTCCTTTACCAAAAAACCTTTCTCCATTTTCAAAATTTGATGCCCAATAATTTGGAAAACACTATAAAATGGTGCCACTTTATATCTATTGTTTTTTGTACCACCTTCATATTTACCATTCCTTTTTCATGGTTCTTTTTCAATATAAGTTGTCAATAATATATCTGGAACTCGAAAACTCACCATTCAAAACCTCTTTATCAAAAAACAAACTCACTTTTTCAATAAATACAATCAACCCAAAAAATCCTTCAATGTTACCTTGAGGGATTTTTTCCCAACAAAAACCAAAAAGAGACTTTCCCATTTCCACTTCCACTCAGGAACCTCGACCTCCACCAATAGATAGACAAGACATCAAGAGATAAACTCATGAACAAGATACAACATCCTTGGCCACCAAACTCGATACCAAAGGATCCCTGATACATCCCCACCTTTACATAGATGAACTATTAAGGGAAATCATCCGCCTAAACATCTCCTCCCACAACATGACTAGTGTCATCATCTATCACTGAACAAGGATAAAATGATTCCCACCTTCAGAAAATACATCAAGATCACATCTAGTGGATATATGGTCATGAAATATCTCACAGTCAGTATCTCCCAAATGAGCCTCCCTAAAACACTAAAATTAATGTGGTAATAACCATGAACTGGAGGTATGCTGAACTATACAAACCCTCAAGGGACAACTGTGAATAGGTGAATTTATATATCAGCTCACTCAACAATAGCGGATGAAAAACTTCAATGTGAGCATTTTCTTCCATGACCAAGCCATTGGGTAGCTCTTAAGATAGAACTACCTTAACCTTTATGGGCCCCACTACCACTCTAAATTCAAAGATGACACATAATAAGAAGTGGACCTCTCAAATACATAAATGACTCCATGAGATCACCCCATAAATCTATTACTCTCAAAGTATGTACCAAACCATCCTATAGTGTATCATGTGATCCACCTATGAAGATGAGTACATAAGGATTTCACCAAATAATACTACCACAAACTGATCCAATAATGGTTAATGATCTTGTTTATAAGTCCCCCAAACTCTACCGGAGCATCCAATAGGACAAAGGGTATTACTAAGAGATCAATGAAACCATAACATCTTTAGAAATCCACACTCAGTACATTATCCTCTCGATCTAGGTGATGGTGATAACCTATCTGAAGGTCAAAATTGGAGAACATATTTGCCGATAACCACTAGTTGAAGAAGTCATCAACTACCAGAGGGTGAATACTCCCTCATGATAGTCACTTGATTCATGTGATGTCAATCCACACCTAACCTCAAGATCTCATTCACCTCTTAGGATAAAAACATAGTGTTACCTAGGTGGGCACACTAGGACTAACAATCCACTGATATGTAGACTCCCCAAACACACATTTATCTCCCACAACCACATAGGTTCATCCGATATGATAACAAAAATATCGGGTCATCCCCAGTTATATTCCATGTTGAAAATAAACTCTCGATGGGTTGGTGAACCTAGAAAATCCTCAGAGAAAATATTTTCAAACCTCTCCAACATTTCAAGAACTAAAAGCTCATGGTATACACTTCCCCAAGTGTCATACGTGCCAACTGAAAAAGAATCTTATGTATCTTTATACACACAAGATCATTTTACTCTTCCAGGGATTCCTTCTCACCAAATAAGGGTAAACCTTATACCAATAACTTTGGTATACCACAACACTTCCTGGTAGCAGTCAACTAGGAATGGATAGTAGGAAATAAATATATTCTTAGGAAAATATCATAGGGCCTCACTGTCAACTATAGAAAGACTCCACATGAGGCTCTCTCTTCTCTAAGAGTTAGGTCACACTATCAATAAAAGTTTGATATCACCAATCCTATCTACAAGAGCCTATAAACACAAGGGTCAAGTTAAAAAAAATCTACTAGTATCACTAGTACTTGAACAAGGGATATTTCCATGGAAAATTATCTTGAAAACACATAATAAAAATTCAATTGGAGGAGAGAATACATAGGTCATACCTTGATGAATCCTAAAGCCTTGAGGTCAATGTCCTATACTTCTTGAAGCCATATTTTCCTTTGCCTTCCTTTCCTCCTTAAACAAGGTTCTCTTTGACACCCTAAAACATCAAAATGACCTCAAATAGATAATTCAAAGGAACTCATCCACTACACCTCAAAAATATCCACTTTGGGAGGCACTGACTCACCCACATGGTTTTAGATCATGTCATAAGAACACATATCTATGGGGGAAGTGTCCATCTTCCTTATGTGTATGAAGCTATGTCAACATCACAAAAACATGGCTCTATCGATGCCCTATATAAACCTAGATATGTATCACCATGAGGATCACCATCAAGAGGGGTCCTATCAAAGTGGGAATTTTACAACTCAAGATCATGCCAGTCCTCTACCACGTGAGTGGGGGGGGGGGGGGTCCGAATCACCAAGAAACTTGGGTGGTATCTATATACATAAATTGTGATGAAAAATCAACATAGTTGTTCCATATTATAGTACCATCAGAACCAACTGATTCTACCTGAAGAAGACTAGTCACAAGTGAAACCATTTGATCCATCAGGGTCTGAAAAATCTAGAAAACCTAGACCAACACCTCAATCCAAAAATCCTTTCCTAAGGGTCTAGATCGTTGAAAAAAATAAGTGATATATATAAATAAAACTCAGTAAATGAAATAATACTACATGTACCATAATATTTTACTATTGGAGCTATCCACTTCCCAAAATACATATGATCATTTTCCTAGACCACTAGATAAGGGTCCATGAAATTATCAATAGGTGGTAGCACTGCCTGAATCTCACCTAGAGGAAAACCTCATGAATGGGTCTCAAAACTGAGACCTTATCGCTCAATTGGTCTTCTTCATGACACTGTATTGAAATCATAACTGGATATCATCATGAAGGAATCTTGAAAGTTATCAAGAAATACCATGGTCAAAGAGAATATCTGGGGACCCAACTCAAGAAGGATATTCAAGGGACTCAATCCAATATGATGCATGTACCATTTGTTCCATTCAAATGATATCTCAATATTCCAAGTCAACAAGAAGGTATTTAGAGTCCTGGTGTATGGATACGTCGACCACCATACCAACATTGGGTTCCCAAGCTTGAAGTCATACTCAAGAAACTGTAACTTTGTTTCCCTAATTTCTAAACCAATCATCACCATAGTTCCCACTCAAACACTGACCCTTTGATGAACCACCTTTGATACCACTCTATCATGACCTAACCCACCAGGGCCTACCTGGATAGTGGTAATCCATGTATAAAATCCCAAGACCACCTCTAATAGGCTAGGGGATAAAGATAATCATTGAGAAGGAATAAACTAAAATTGGAGACCTTAGACTAATGTGTCTATACACATGAACACAACCATCTCTATACAAAAGTGCAAAGGAATTTTAAAAAACTACATCATCTAGAGTATAATTATACATGCAATAACCTCTAGAGGATACATCAGAGTACCGAAATATAAATTAAAGAGAAAATGGAAAAAATACATGCCCAATAAGAAATGAATTCCTATCTTGGAAGAAACTAAAAATGTGAGAAACTAATAGATCCCAACTCCTCATCTCCAAGTCTAACCACCAAATGTGGTCAGTTCACCCAAGTACTACTATGATTCCTCAGAGTCACTACCAATCTGCATGTTGTCTTCATAACACATGACATGTACAAGAAAATCCCATATATGTGTGAGTATATACATTACTAGTAGGAAACCTTGAAATCACCAAGAACAAATCATCAAGAGAGAGTATTAAAATTTTCATCACGAAGGAATTTTAATCACAAACTGAGACCAAAACCATAATCATAACATCTATAACCAAGATATGCTCAATAAGAATCCCAAATAAAGATAGAAATGGGATCTCCCTCTCTACAGCCTATATAAGAATGATGAGTTAGCCCACAAATCCAAAAGTCCATCACTGATTCCCAACATCATGCAAAACCATACTAGAATCCATGTGTAGGGGCCCACACCTCACCAATACACTCCATACCAAAGGGATAATTATCTCTAAAACATGCAACCCATGTATCCTCATCAGAATCTACATATAGGGGCTTACACCTTGCCACTACACCCCACAACCAAGGGAACCACAACTCTAGTTGAATACCTGATCCCCATTAGAGTTCGATGAAGGGGGAGTACCACTATGTAGATAGAGGACCTTCACCCTTTTATAGTATGGGGGAGTACTAGATCTACCTATGTAATGAGTTTAGGGAATCCATTCCTTGGTGTGATAGGTGAGTACCAACCCTGACATATATCTGATGATTCCATCCAATAACTGCCATCATTCAAGCACTACTTAAAGAAGAATCATGCTTGGAACACCTCATATCATATCTTTCATGCCACAATGAAGGATACCATCACGTTATATGTATAAAACTACTCAGGATATGTTACTTGTGGGCCGAAATATGAGTCCTGAAGAAGGATATATGAAGGTGGAAATTCAAGGGCACCAACCTATCCTAAATGGAGTACATGACATGTTCCAGGGGGTAAAATACATGTATCTCTGAGTTTGGAACTACCTATGTATCTCCATACTTCATGACATATCCTCCTCCAGATACATGGTGTGTCCACTAAGGATACATGGTGTGTAGGGGTCAGTCTAGAACTTTATGTGTTGTCCAGTCTAGCTGTGTATAATAGCCCATACCCATCTACTCAAGGTGTGCCCGAGTACTTAACAAATTACACAGTGTTTTCCCCATATCATAAAATGTGTAGGGGATAAGATGAAACTAGTAATGTACCATATTCCAAGCCCATGTACAATCCAAAGTACACAGTCTATTACTAACTATACACAACATATGAGGCCACCTAGTATCTTAGGTGTATGTTCTTTATACATACCGAGCTATCTTCCAAAGGTTATATGACATATGACTAGGGTCACAAGGCATGTAACACCACATAGTTTTTTCAGGCTTGTACTCCCTATACACGTTGATCCGACTAGCTAATGAGTTACACGAGTTGTGAGCCCACCACATGGTGTGTGATATTTATATCCACATAAAACCCTAGCCACTACTCAAAGGGGACTGGAAGACATGTGTTCTTCATAATACACACTGTGTTTTTAGGATTTTTCTAGAATCCATTGATTTTCACTTGTCGTTCGCTTGTACCACCACTACTACCAGATTATCCGTCAACCACACCCGTGGAGTGTTGATAAAGCACCGATTTTACCCAATCCATCACTGATAGTCAGATTCAGGACACCTGAGGAACCCATGGTTTGATCCCATTGTGTTTCTCCTCTTCATTCCAAAACCCTTTAATGAGGGTCTACCGATATTCCTCTAATCCATCTGAGATCACCCATCACACCACAAAACACCTCCCAAACCTAAACTCATGAAATCAATCTGTCATTACAAATAATGGTTGCACAATGATTGATTATCAGGTCATTGTCAAACCAAAAACCAAATGGAACACTGACAATGATCTCATGATGAAAGGTGGGAGGAAATCACAAAACACACAATAGGAATGAACTTCATCCTTTATTTGGGTTGGCCATGATTCAATACTATTAGTATAATGAATGAAGAACCAATAAACATCAATGAAATATTATCAATTCCAAACCAAAAAACATAAATAAAAATTTAAAACCAACCATTGATCCATGAATCAATATTATTATAAGGATTGTCCCACATTTATCATAGTATAATCACTTGGGGATAAAATCCACACAAAAAAATCCTACCTTGACTTGTATCAATCATTCATTAAGACCTTGTCTGCTAATGATGAAGAAGATTATCTTGGCACATTCACTATAGATCTTATGATCCACCTCAATCCGCTCGTCATCAATCCTCTATCCCCCAACAACAACAAGTTTCTCATCCTCCACTAATACTACCAAGTTTATGTGTCTAACCCTAAAAAAACATCATAATGATGAATTTATAAAGAGGATTAGGTTTCTAGGATATTAAATAAATAAATAAATTAAATTAAGTAATAAAATTAACACACCCATAAATGGATGCCTCTATCCGAATGCCAAACACCAAACAAAACTTATATCATTCCATGCTTAAAACCAACATTCCATATTTACTGGTGCTCTCAAATTTTTGATCCAATAATTTTTTAGGATCTATTCCATTATTTTTGGAAAACTATGTGTGATTGATATAATAAATATTAATATTTTTAATATATTAATATTGAGGCTCTCTAGGATCTGGATCATTATGATGACTCAACACTTATCTTCAAAAATATTCCTATAAGTATTCTAATGTATTAATTGAAAAAATAGAGTCATTATTGTTAATAAACACATTCTTTCATACTAAGATTTATTATATATTGCACATGGTTTTTTCATAGATTTAGAATTTACTTTTTTTGGAAACACTTTTATCTCTTCTTATGGAATGTATTCAATAAATAAAATCTTCTTATTTACCTCTTGGATTGATTCTTTATTTTAATTCAAATTGTTTCCTTTGATACTAATCTCTATATCCAGTTTACAGTGGTTGATGATGTGGCCCTTTCTCCCAAAATTAGAGAATCTCCTACTCACTAAGACATCCATTGTATATTTATTCTTAGACTTATTGGTAGTGGTTTATTGAACTATTTTCTCTTGTTAAGAACATTTATTTACTTTCTTTTATACCAATTTATCTTGCTCTTTTTTTATCACTTTACTTGTTTTATATTGTGTCCTTTTAATTTTTGGAATATGAAAAATGACTGATGGGTGTATACCGAAACCCCTCATATCTATGAGCACCTATATAGAAATATTCACATAAGTTCTAAAGACAATTAAATATATTTATTATAAAAATATTTTCCTTTTTCTATGAATTAAGATTATGAATAGTAGGTTTTCTATTCAATTTAACTCTGGTCTCCATTTCTCGAACACTCTTGTAGCTCTTATATGTTTTCATGTTGTTATAATACTCTAATTATTTGTTCCCAAACCACTAGTAGCACCAAAAGTTTCCAATAAACCACATTATTTTTCTTTTTGATTTAATATATCCACATTTTTTTGATTGCTATTTTTGGTAGAAATATTGAATTCTTGGGATCTTCTTGGGTGGATTTTTTTTGGAAATTCCAACATCCACCTTTTATGTATTGGTGGATTTTTTTTCATTTTTATCCATACAAAATTGTTCATATTTATATTTTAAATTCATATTAGAAGAAAAAACTATATTAGTACAAAATGTTTTATCTAGAGTTTGGAATAACTTTTTCTAAGAGCTCATTGAATGTTGATCAAGGTTTTATTTCAATATATTCTTTCCAATATCATATTCCCTTCTTAGGGTAGGATCTTAATTAACATTTTTAGTGGAAACTGCTTTCTTATTAATTGTTTGGGAAATTCCATCTTGTAAAAGTTATAAACTTCACAATTTTACCTCAAGTTTAAGGCTCATTATGTTGAGGGAAATACTCTCATCCTAAACAAATATCAATCCTTTTTCCAATTCATTCTTCATATTCTTGATTTGATATTCATGAATTTTTCTCAATTCCATTATGTATTTATCAATATCTTTTATTCCTTTTTCTTTAACCCTCCATTTGAGCATCCTTGAAATTAAATAAGGTTTTGTATATTTTTTCAATTTACGGATCACTTATTCAAGAATAATTTCTATTACTATATTCTCACAAACACAATTTTTAAATTTTTATTCAAATATAGAAATATTTTCATTTCAATTTAATACTGATTGTTCCTTTACTTCCACAAGGTTTGTGAGAGCATTTCACATAATGTAATTTATTCCTAGTGTGTATTTAATTTATTAAAATTCTCATTATAGCTTTGATTTTTAATCAATTAGTACCTTTAATTAATAAAATACATAAGTTATTACTTCAATGGGAACTTTTTTTAAAAACATTTTAATTTGAGAGTAGAATTATTGAACTATTTTAATGGAATCATCCTCCTCATACTCTCTAGAACTTGAGCTAGTTTCTTATAGAGTAACAATTTCAATATATTTGAAAGATTATAACTCACTACTATGATTAGATTCAAGTATTGGTTGATACATATTATCCCTAAAAATATTTTTCTTTTTCCTTAACTCTCCTTTTATCCCACTCCTTTGAGTTTGGTTGATAATTCCATGTTATTATCAACAAAAGGAACTTATTTTTTCTCTATTTGAGCCATTTCAATAATTCATTGAAGTATTAATTTAATTAATACTATTAAAAAAAAATCAATCCAATCATAGGATACCTGGTTAGCTCTGATTCTACTTGAAGAGCCTAGTGGTTCATGTAGGGACACTGGGGGGGGGGTGGATAAGTGTACCAAAATTTTATTGAGTTATCTCTTTCCCTTTAATCAAAACTTATTTTACTTGAACCTCTCTCCCAATTAAGGGATTTAGATCTATTGATGTGAACTCAACCCCAACCTTAATATGTAATGAATAATGAATAAGAATCACAACAAAATAGATTTTTATAGGGTTCAATTATTTCATGGAAAGTCCACTTCTTATTATATTTGGATCTTTTTATAAGACCTGAATTTTATTATCACTATAGATTTTTAGTTATTAAAGGTGTATTTAATGTCACAAAAAAGGATTGGAAGGTATCATCCATGTTCCTTAGGGGTAGTTATTATCCAATTCCATATCTTCACATTATGATGTATGTGAAGAGTCCTTTATACTTCATACCATAGTCTTTAGTCTCCTACTAGATGATGAAATTATTTATAATGGTACAACAAGTTCTTCAAGAGCCCTTATAGAAATCCATGAAAAAGATCTATCATTTTTAGTCCAAATGTAACTACATCAATGAACTAGTATTTGACCACTAGAAGATAAATAGAAACACTTCATGCAAGTAGGACTTATTTTTAAAATTGATCTATTGTGTTCCTTAACCACATTATCTAATAATTATCCTAAAAGTATTGATGTAGTTAGATTAATAGTGGAAAAATAATCAGTAACTTCCTCAATCAACTTCTATAATATTATAATATTATACGTCTTCTCTTATTTTTCTTTTTTTATACACAGGTTATCCTAAATGCAGTCAAGTTCTTATATTTTCAATACTTTTTAATCTTAAAAAACTATAGTATCAATTTTACCTTATTCAACCTTTTAAATTTATTAATAGTTTCAAAAATTTAAAAATTAATCCTTCTTCCTTACGTCTTCTTTTTATATTCACAGAAGACACATAAATATTTTTTTCCATAAATAATTTGGAAACTTCTGAATTTTTGGTTGGTAGGAGATATTCTCTTTCAAATATACAATATATTTCCTAGTTTTCATTATCATTTTAGTTTATCAAAAAATTATGTTTAAGTATATCCATTTAAGCTTCATGAAATTCATGATATTTTTATCTTCTAAAATATCCCCAAAATCTATATCTTTTAACTAAATTTTATATTTTGTTCGATATTTTCATGGAAATATATAGCTTTGTGACATGGCACTTCAAAATACAGTTTCTTCCTTGTCCAATTATTCTTCAATCTTAGCTTGGAGGACAAACTAATATTGTGATGTTTATTTAATTTAAGAATAGGTTTTGAGAATCATTTTAATTTATTTCTCTCTCCATTTATAATTTTAATATTTTATCAAAGTCAAAAAGATATTCCGTACAAGAAAATATTATACATGGTTTTAGAGTCTTATATGGTGGAATATCTTACACAACTCAATTATCTTACACGCCTCAAAGTTTTTTATGCGATTTCCATATCTTATGAAATGAAATATCTTACAAAAACACCAAAATGTATTATAAATTCAATACTCAAGCATATTTCAAGATACCTAAAGTTTTATAACCAACTGTAGTAACTAAAAATCTTCTCAAACCATTATCAACTTAAATCATAATTATTTTAGATCAATTGTGACATTTAAATATGTAGAATCACATAATTTGATTTTTCTTCATAATTATCAATTATAGATTCTCAGTATTTTTCATGTCCCAATAATATTTGGATTTCTACCAAGGGATTTACTATTAAAAAGTTGATATTACTCTTCTGAAGTCTTATTACACTCTTATGAACTCACCATTTACTTTTTTTAAGTTCAAGTTACTCTTACAAACTTAGGGAGTACTCTTATGAAGATTACCAATACTTTTATAAAATATTGAATCAATCTTCCAAAATCCAAAAATTACTATTAGGAACAATAAAATTACTCATCCAAAGTACATGGTTATTCTTACAAAGTTTCCATTTATCCTTACAAAATCATATTTTACTATTTCAAAGTGTTGCCTTTTATATTTTTCTTTAGTACAAATTACAAGATTTATCTTATGAATTCAAGGGTAATATTTTGATGTTAGTTGTTACTATTTTTAAGTATAGTGAGTCCCTATTTTTAAATTCTAAATAATCTGATAGTTATCCTACCAAATTCACACTTATCTAATTATTTAGTTGAAAATCCAGATTTATATATTTTAATCAAATGAAATTAGAAACTATTACAAAATTAAGGGTGATTTATTAAAAAACTTTAAATCAACTGAGAAATTAGTCTAAAGTACTTCATCATAGAATTCAAAATCCTTTAATATTGAGAACCTTTGGATATATTTTCTACTCTTAAAGCTAGATTTTATTCTGGAATAAAATTATTTTATCTCCCCTTTATTCATATTACTTAAAAACCTAATGAAAAATATTGTAGATAATTCCTCTTCATCCAACAAAACTTTTATATAGTTTACATTAAGATCATCTCCACAATTATCACATTTAATAAGTATTATCCTAGAACTTTTCCAGTCAATTTTCCCAAGAAGCAACATTAATTTCTTTTTCCCACCTAGTATAGGCCACAAATTTATCTCAAGTCACTTTTCTCATTTTCTCATTTATGTATGAGAAATACCTCTATATATTCTAAAAAAGTTATAAAAAATATATCATAATGATAATATTATTTATTGATAGAAAATACAATCCATAATTTTCCTCTTCACTAGGTGTTATTTCTAAGGAAGCTGCTCCATTTGTGATTCAAGAGGTAACATTACATGAGTTTCGTAAATTACCTATAATAGTTATTCTAGGGATATACAAGATGTATCTTTCTTTGAGATAATAGTTTTAGTATCCAATTATAAATAGGTTTATGGATGATCTTGTGTCTTGCTGTTTGATCTATCTATGGGTGAAAGATGGGCATATGTTTTCAGTTGTTCTATTGCAGCCATTGGATGTTTCTAAATGGAAGTAGGATGGAATATCAATGGATTTCATGAATAATTTTACATAATCTTTAAGTGAATGTGATTTCATCTTGGTATTTTTTGAATAATTAAATAATTTAACTCATTTTTTTATGTATTATGGATTTGGTAATAGTGAATTCCTTATAGAGGTTGTATGTGGATGAGGTTGTGTGACTTTATGGGGTTTTGAATATATCTATATTAGATAAAATCCTTGTTTTACCTAAAATGTGTTAAATAATTTATAGTGTTATTTTGGTTCTAATATATTACTTAACACTGCTTTTCATCCTTAAGAAGATGAGTAGATGGAGTAGATGATATAGACTTTGGAAGATATGTTGTGTTCATGTGTTCTTAGTTTTAAAGGACTATGGTATAAGCATTTTACTTTGTTTGATATTTCCCATAATAATAGTTATCACTCTTCTATTGGAATTTATCTATTCAATGTTCTTTATGGGTGGTCTTATAGATCTCCATTGTGTCGAACTAAGGTTCATGAGTCAGTAAATATCATACCAAACTTAGTATAAAGTACTAAAGAGAAAGTGCAGGTGATCCTTGAGTGGATGAAAGATTCTCAAAACCACTAGAAGTTATGTATTGATTAGAGGTGGAGACTTATAAAGTTTGAGGTTAGTGATCTTGTGTTTTTAAAGGTTTATCATTATCATAGTTTTAATGGTTTATTAGAGGAATTAATCCTTATACTTATTTTATTAGACCCTTTGAGGTGTTAGAGTGAGTAGGTGAGGTGGATTATATATTGGATCTTCCTCCTTAGATAGATAGAATTATTTTCACCTTCCATGTGTCTTAACTTTAGAGGTATCATCATGAGGATTCCCATGTTATCGATTAGGGTGAGTTAGATATTAGCAAGTTTAAGACATTGTGGAATGAACTATTGAGATTTAGGATTACCAGGAGAAAGTACTATGAGGTAGTTTCATTCCTTAATTGTGTGACTTTTAGAGGCATGATGAACTGGAGGAATGCACATAGGAGCGAGATTAATATATAAGAGCTCAGTATCTAGATTTTTTCATATAATTATTTATTATAATGATGTTGATATTAGTTTAATAATGGTATGGATAGATTTTTTTTATTATATGTTGTGTTGTTTTTATTCTTTTTTAACAACGTGATTCCTATTTGATAGGTATCTTGCATACTATTTGGTTTTTGATCTATTTTGTTTTCCCCAAGTTTAGTTTTTATTATCAAGGATAAGAATCATTTAATATCTATCTAATATATATGATTATATTTTTATGGTCCTGTACTTTGTGTTTTTAAGTGCTATAGGTGTTGTGAGTGAGTCTAGAGGTGAGTGGTGGAAGAGAAGTTGAGTTCAAGTTGAAAATCAAACTATTAGAAAAATCATGCCATGACTAGCTAACATAACACCATGATTTATTACTAGTGTTGTAGAGAAGGAAGTGTTTCCTCTATTAATTATAGACTATTCATTTTAGTATTGTTTATATTGTTGTGACATGATGTTTGAAATTACACTGTAATTCATTTGGGGGGGGGGATTGGTGTTTATTTTGGTTATTGTGTATTGGGTTGTGATGATTATCATTGTGCCATGATATATTTTAAGATATTTTGAATTTAAGTGTAAAGTATATTATAAAATAAAAGGGAGGAGATGGTTTCACCATATAAGTAAGAGTATCAGTCATTATGGTGAAAAATATACCAATAAACTATAATTATATTTGGCATCATTGAAATTGAATATTCATTGGCTATGAGATATGAGGGTATTTAAGGAGGTTTTAACCATGTTCTTCTAAGGACTTACTAATTAAACCCCATTGCACCATAACAATAAGTGTCATACCTTGATTCCTGGGATTTCCTTTTTTGATTATAAATTAGAGTGTTTTATATATTTTTCATAGTACCTATTGCTTCACGTAAGATTTTAGTGACCATAGGGATTTCCTAGGTGGATTAGAAAGAATTTTTTTCCACCATTTATTTACCCCCATCCTTTGGATAGATTTTTCTAGAAATAAGTTATTCGTTCTAGATTATTCTTCTTTTCATTATTTTTTATTCTATATTGGGGTTCCTAGGTCACTCCTAAGTCATTGAGTTAACAGAGGATTGATATGCTGTTGATATATTATAGGTTTAGTAGAGGATCACTGTGAGTTTGTTGGCATTTGATCTTAGTTTTATTCTCTTCATATCACTATGATTGTTTATACTTTTGTTCAAGCCAGTTGATTCAAATTATATAATATTTATTTCACTATGTTGATGTAGAATTATCATGTTTTAATTTTTCATATGTTAAATAGATAAAATTATCCTAATAAAAGAGAAGTAATTAAATTTAAATTTTTGGAAGCGTGTTGAGTATACTTTACACGATTTCATTGGTATTATTATGTTTTATTATTGATTAGTATACTAAGTATACTGTTGTGATTTAATGTTATCATTTTTATATGTGGAATCATGTTTCAAATTGGTTAAATAGTTTAAATATAGAAATGGAATAAATAAGTGAAATTTGAATTATTGTTTGATATTGTTGTGTTGATCATGAAATGCAATTAATAAAGAAGATATGAGGAAATTAAACCATTATTTTATTCTTTTGATACTGAATTATTATAGTAGTGGTGGAGGAATTTATGTGGTGTCTTTTTATGGTAGAATAAGGGAATGTTGATGTGTTTAATTGATGTGGTAGTTTTGTGTGGTTTATGTGGTTAATGTATTGTAGTTTTTTGGATTTTAAGATAATGATATGATGATATGGAATAATATTAGAATTGACTATTGAAATAGTTGAAATACATTAAAGGGCGTGATAATGTAATAATTTAAATGAAGTGTTGAATTATCTGAATTAAAGTGGTGGGAAAGTTATACGATAATTGAATTAAATAAATTTTAAAAAGTGTAAGGGGTTATATGAAATGGGAGTTGCTGGAAGTAATGTGACTAGCGAATGAAAGTGTTTAATAAATTATTGAAGTATATTTGACAATGCAATATAAAATTGGAAGATGTGAGGTCATTATGTGATTATAAAGTGATTGTGGTTTAAAATTATTGCGTGTTTATAGGTTGAAGATATTATTGTCTTGTGGTGGTGATAATGTGGTAATGGGTAGTGATAATAGAGGTGTTGATAGAAAATGGACCCTAGGTTGGGATTGTGTGCTACAATATTTCTTAATATTTTTATATTTATTATGCACTAAAACCCGAGTTTGGTAACCTCAATAATTCCATATGAGGTTTTGATTTCTAGGTATACCTCCAACATCCAGGATGTGGGTGATATAGATTATTGACTACTGCCCCTCTTCCACTCTCTCTTCCATATGTAGTGTGGTTATGTGGTGATGGAAGTGATGTGGTGATGTGATACTGATGTGGTTTTTTGGTGGTATGTGGTTTGTGTCCTTGGTTATGGATTTGTGCCTGTGATATTGTATAAGGATGTATTATGTGGATATAAAAGGGATGGGAGCTCCATGATGTTTATTATTGGGATATGATGGATCTTGGATGATCAGGGAATTGAGAGTGGGTTACTGTTCTCCATATATATTTTCATTATTACTATATTACCATACTTTCATATGAATTTAGTGAGAGATACATGGTGAGGTTAGGATATTATTTGATTGATATAGGTACTTATTAGGTTTCATTATTTATTCACAAAGGCTTTAGTGTAGATGGTGCAGTTGTCACAAGCCACTGTAAAAAAGAAGTATTATTTTTTTAATACTTTGAATGCATCATAGGTATGAACAAGGTTATTTCCCAAGGATTGTATGTGGGTACGTTCATCACTATATCAACCACTTATTAATATTTATTTTTTTCTTAAATTTTAAAGCAACACATATATGATTTTTTGTGAATTTTGATTTTATGAATTTAAATTAAAATACTGAAGGTGCATAATGTCAGGGGTGAAATGAGTTGGATCTTGGTTTGATTACAAAGGTTATTCATTATCTTCTTTGGTTATCATACAATAATTGAGTTAATATCATTCATAGATATCTACTCTCTATCTATTTTGGGGTTATCAACACACACAAAAGAAATCTATCCTAGTACATCCAGTTCCCCATCCTCTATAGTGAATAGGAAATGAATACACTTAATATAGGAATTCATTGCTTCCACACTCAGTTCCCTCACATAATGTTCATACCACAATACATAATGATCCAATAGTACACACCATAGACCAAGATAAGTGAAGGATAATTGATTTCATAGTTTGGAGAGTGAAAAACTCATTGGAAAGGGAAGTTTAATAGAATCTATCTACCTCTTTCCATTTTGCTACTGCACTAAGGATGAAAAATAATATACGATAGAATAAAGATTTAGAGGGCCTATTAAATCAACCTTGGGGACCTAGCCCTTGGTTTAGTTCTACATATTTATGGAGTTTAGGAGATCATAATTTGAAATAGATATTGAGAAAACACAATACTACCACATATTTATCTTTTTCCAGCTCCACCCTTTATTAGTGTTTTTTAGCACTGATAAAGGGCACTTTTATCAGCATTAAAATAATTTTATTTAGCAATGATAAAAGTTATATTTCATAAAAAAAAAATATTTATCATTAAAAACCATATATAAATATATAAATATATTTATATTAATATAAATATAATATATTTTATAAAATATGATTTATATAAGGCAAAATATGCATTTACACTTAATATATAAGATATTTAGTGGAAAATGGATTATAAAATAATTAATAATATAATATTAATTAATAATTATTTTAATTATTTTCATGTAATAGTAATTTAATAACAATTTTATGATATAGAAAAAAATAATTAAACGATCTAAAATAAGTTGAAAATGTGAATCGAACTTCAAATAACCATAACTTTTGATTCAGGTGTCCGTTTGAGCTCTAACACATATGAAATCATATATGTTGAAAATAAATATGACTTGGTGACCTAGGAAAACCCTGAACATGTTTTTTGAGTCCAAAAAGTTCCCAAAGACCTAAAAAATGATATTTTTTTTGTTGGGTATCCAAATTTTTTTATCATTTGATGGAATTCCAGCCTCGTTTATGGGGGTATTATTTTCTTTTTTTGGTGAAGAATAAATTTATTCCTAGGTATTACATTCATATTGATATTATGGTTTTGAGGGTTTATCGTTTTTTATATTGTAATATTATTTATAATCATATATATAAAAATGTATACATATTTTGTATTCATTTCACACATAAAAATTTCATTTTATAAATAAATATGTAAACATATTTACATATAAAACATCTTTCTAATTATAAAAACCTTATCTATATAAAAAATAATATCTATTTTACTTAGAATAAACATTTGTTAATATTTATATACCTATACAATTAATGTATATATATATAGTTTACATATATATATAAATATATCTGTGTGTGTGTATTGAAAAACAAATATATATTTATCTATATATTATAATATATGTATATAAATATTAATATATAATATCTATAAATAAATATAAAAATGTATAATTATATTTATAGACACACAAATATATATAAATATATATATTATTGTATGTATATATTTATAAACACACACACAAAAAACAGATTTTATATATGTATTTAAAAGTAATTATATAAATATATGTAAATATATGGATAAAAAATGTAACGAAATATATATAAATATATAGATATATTATAAAATATAGAAAAAAAGAATATAGTGGAGTGGAAAAGGTGTAAGCATGTGAGGGGGAGGTCTCAAGTTCAAAAATTGCTGGAGGCAGGGGCACGCGTAGGGGGGTTTAACACTACTAAAGGGAGGTAGGGGATTTGATCCCTATTAATGGGATGGTGATAGGGGTGGTGTGCTTCGAGAGATGATAAAATGGGGATATGGTGCTGTTAAAGTAGGGTGGGGTTCAACCATCAAAAAATAAAATCTTTTTTTTTGACTTTTATCAGAACTTTTTTATTGTTCATATAAACCCTTATTATCAACACTTTTTTTAGCACTGGTAAAATGGGTCTTTATCCATGATTTTTTAGAACTGGTAAAATGGAGTCCCTTTTAAATATTTCTATTATCAATTTTTTAGCATTGTTGATTACTTTTTTAGTTCTATTAAAATTATATTCTGTAGTAGAAAAAATAATTGGGGGAAGAAAATATTCACACAACACAATGAAAAAAATAAAGGGAAACATTGAATTTAAAAGTATGAATTACACAAAATTCTATCTTTAATTGATAGGAGATGAAAATTTATCCCAAGGGAGGGGAACAATATTTATAATCACTGACCTTATTTTACCTCACATTAAATGAAACCAGTTTCAAGATTCTACTTAAGATGGATGAGTGACACATGTCACGACTTCAAATTTCATCGTCAATTCTATTGAAAGCATATGGACTAATATTCTTGTTAGAAAATAATTCATCCCACGATCATGCTTGAATGTCTTCAAAATTTTCCTAGTGATGTTTTATGCTACTTTTTAGGTTTAATGGAAATCTAATCACACTTGACATGTTCATGTGAGGAATTTCACATGTTGGATGGTGTGGGTAGACATCTAGGCTTATACAGAATTGGGATTGTAATAGTTTTCAATATTTAACTCCCACCAAGTTTAAACTTTGACCCTACACTTGGGCCGTGTCTAGTGAGTTCGGGTGTGGATTCAAGAGGTTAGTGCCTTATCCACTTACTTCAATTAGTGAAATATAAATCAAGTAGCATGGATTCATTGAAAATATTCTTTCTAGAATTCATCTCAACATCATGATCCTTTAGTGTTTGGTTTCCGACTTCATCATTGGTGAGGTATCTTCAAGCTTCCACAGTTTCAACTTCTAAAAAATTTCAACACATTTTTAGTGGCATCTTCAATCGATGTTATTGATAGGGTAATTCTTCTATCCAAACTGCACATGTGATCTCAATCATTTCCATCAAGATTGAGATCTCTATCCATGGTGTCGTCGATAATCCTAGACATCATAGTGCGACACAACTTTAGTGGATCCTTAACTCAAATTCAATGTCTTCCTTGCATTGTCGTAGATCTTCTTTGGAAAGGAATCTTTTATAGGTGAGCATGGGTCCCTTATGGCCTCAACGTGGTACCTTAAACAATGGATCTTCTCCATACCATCGACTTCGTTCTTTGGGTTCTAGAGACATAGACGAAGGTTTAAGCTCATTCTTGCAATTACAATCTCGGTTGGATCTTCTCAGTGAGATCATAGGATCTCTACAATGGTGAGGCAGGTTGAAACAGGGTGGTGTGCTGTGAGTTTCACATTGTGGGTCGACCTCCATAGGCAGTGCAAAAATCTTGCGAGTGCTTCATCCGTAATGGCGATCTCAACATGTTGGTGGGTCTCGGTCTTGACAAGGGTTCTGGTCTGGGTTTTCAATTTCTTTCAAGTTTTACTAATGAATTTCATTTGTGGAAGGTTGAAGGTGTGGTAGTTTGGGATTTATTTATGATAGCTTATGCTACCATGAAGAGGATCTTGTGGTTGGTTGGAAGAGGATACTCATTTTCAATTGTTTATGATCATTAAATTCACTTTAAGTTTACAAACTTTTGGAACGTGGTAAGTACGTTGACCATGAGTGTCGTACAGTGCGTTCACATAGGAAATTATCGAGAAGTTTTTATTTTTTTCTTGACATCACTTTAGTGACCATGGGTATGCCTTATAGTGACTTCACTCCTTTATATATTTTTTTACACATAGTCACTTGTACCTTCCTCATGTAGTCACTTATCACATAGTCACATGCCTTTGAAAAAATTCAAGTCCCAATAAACACATCACAAAAAATCACATTTCAGTGCCAATATTTTCTAATTAATTTCAAAAATTATAAAAAAACAAAAATTATAATTTTATCCTTGAAACAAATAATTTCAAATTCATTTAAATAAACATATTTAAAATATAATTTTACAAAACACAATATTTACAAAATTTAAAAATCACACTCTAATCCAAACTGGAAAATAAAATTCATAATTATTTTTAAAAACAATTTAAATGTATGTATTTTTATTAAATTCAAAATAAGATTTAAAATAATTAAAACTAAAAAATAATCCATTAAATAATATTAGTAACATATTTAAATTTAATACACCAAAAAATTTCATGTTCCAAAAAATTTATGGCTTCATAATGTACTTTTAAAATGAATAAAACTTGTAAAAAAATGAATTGATCCAATTAACACTTAAGTAAATGATTCAAAAAATAAAAAACTACAATTTTAATTTTGGGTTGGATTGAATTAGGGGGAATTTTTAATGTATAAAAAATAAAATTCATGAATATTTGGACTCACATCACTCCCCTAAACTTGAAAATTTCACTCATGATCAATTTCATCATTGAATTTAATTATTCAAAAAATAAATACAAAGTGATTTGTTCCCCCAAGATCTAAATATATATACAATGAAGAAGTAAATCACAAGTTCATCCAATGTTAAAATTATCATTCTTATCACATGATTTCAAACCACTACCTCATTTCAATTCAAGTGAGAGTTCAAACTCTAGGAGTGGATAAAATTAGATTTAATTAGAATCAAACTTTTAACAAGAATCGCTTTAATTTTTCCATAACTCCTATTTTTCTCAAATGAAATTTTAATTTTCCAATTCATTGAAACAACTCAAATGAATTTTTTTAAGTTAGTTTTCCCTTCTTAATTTGGGTTCAATATTACCCTCACCTAAATGAATTTATTTTTGACTATTATTAATTTTCATAGACTTGTATGTGTTGATAAATATGAAAATTCACTTATTAAATATGTATATAGAGATTAAAATGACACACTCGATGTCTAATGTCTTAGAGATTCATTATTTAATCCTGATTTCCAATTTTATGCCAGGTTCAAAAGACTTATATCAAATTTTTTTGAGATGGATCCCTAAGGTATTCTTTTTCACTAAGGACAAGTTACCATAGATTAAGATCAAATTTTTATTGACCCCATGTTATAATTCTAATTACATATAAATATTTTCACTTACATTACTTTTCCTAATTTTAACACCAAATATTAATTAAAATATCAACAAATTCACTCAATATTCGTTTAACTCTCACCATTTATGAATTAATGAATTCCTCAAAAATTGGTATGGTATTTAAACTAGTTAATGAAGTATTCATCTCAATGAGAGTTTGAAAAATCAAAATAGAAACTATACAAAATCTATACACAATATTTATAACTAGAACATTATTTGTTTGTTTTTTTCAAATTTCAAAAATTAATTTACTAAAAAAATTAGTTCATAAAAATCATCAAAAAAATATACTAAATAGGATTAAGGATCTTCCACCACATTTTTAAATATAATTAACCTCAAATTTTTCAGGATTAAATTTATCAATTAATTACAGATGAGAAAATAAAATAGTGTCCAAACAAATGGGCAGGATAAAGACAACTTGGTATTAATTGTCTGCCAGGTTTGATTGAGGATCTTTCTCATGGGGCTTGACAATAGACTATCCTATTCTTATAATGTTTTACAC
This sequence comes from Viscum album, assembly GCA_963277665.1. NCBI lineage: Eukaryota > Viridiplantae > Streptophyta > Magnoliopsida > Santalales > Viscaceae > Viscum > Viscum album. The sequence continues at coordinate 793,647,794 of OY728121.1, forward strand.
TTAAGGTAAACATGAAAAAATAAAATAAAAATAATATTTTTTTTAAAGTAAGAAAATGGAAAAAAAAAGTAGGTAATAGATTCTTGGGGTATCCTTTTATAGCGACCCTACTTTTTCTTACATGATTATTACAATATTTTAAAAATAAAAAACATAAAATAATTACACAACCAGGATATGAAGGTTTAGTTTCTTGGTAAAATTAGAACCATAAATAAAATTTACAAAATAAAACATGAACATTTATTTAATTCATTATTCTCTATATTCTTAGTGGAACCTATGTTCACCTTAGTACAAGTAATCATGTGAGGATATAAATCAAAGAAATAGGTGAGATAAAAGTACCATAAGAGGATATATAATAACATGGATAAACATGAAATAGGGTGATCCTAATAATAATCATTATAACCTAATCATGAGAACATCATCATAATCATAACAAGAAGTATTAAATAGAGTCATGTAATGTGGAAATGCATAAAAATGAAACATCATGTCTTAGTGGTCAACTACCACACATAGTTGTGAAAAAATATAGCATCATGTTCATGAATATTTCACTTTATCCCATGAGATTCAACACATTACCTAATTAATTGGAGCACTATATAATTCCGGGTTCACCCGTCACATCATAACATTTACATGTGCTATATAATTCCTGGTGCATCTATCATATCATAACATTAACATAATCATGTATGCCATATAAAACATATATCAATCATGGACATAAGATAAACCATGGAAAAAAACAAGTTTCATTTAATAAAGAATACATACATGAATAAACTTTTGGGTTCCCAAAATAAATAGGGAATAACATAATTGATATAATAATCATCAATCTTGAGTGAAGAAGAAACAATATCAAAATAAGTAAAAGGTGTGTTTTTAAAAAGAAGAGTTATTTTGGAAAAATTGGTACACTTGTTATAAAACTAGAATAGAAGAATTTATATACTATAGGAGAAAAGGAAAGAAAAAATAAATAAAATTTAAAGAACATTAAAGTAACATCCATACTAAAAATGGAGTGAATTATGGAAAACCCAGAGAAAGATAGTTGGGTTCGAGAATCCCCTTACCTTCTGTTTTAGTGTTTTATTCACTTTAATATCATGGATAATAAAATTAAATTAATTAATTGATAAATTAAGAACCTATTATACATGTATTTTTATTTATTATAGTTTTATTAAATTCATTTATATCCTTTTATATGAGTTATAGAGTTCAATTCCATCATTCATGAGTGTTTATCTTCTTGGTTTTCATGACCAGTTCACTTAAATATGAGTACGAAAGTTTATGTAAAATGGGTATAATTCTACATAATTGAAATTATATATTATTAATGAAAATAAATATTTTTAAATGTTTATATATATCTTTTGGTCAAATTTTATTAGGATGAATCCTTAGATAAAAGGTTAGTGACAATCATTTAGATTTTTTGGCGGTTTTTTCAAACATCACAAAGTAGTTTTCTTTCATTATTTATTATTGTGTATATAAGTTAGTTACAGAACATAAAAAGGGTTATTATATAAATTTTACATCATATAAATAAAATTATAGTGGTTTTATGAATATAATTAAAGGCGTTAAAGTAAAATTAATATGCATCATCCACGATGTCTGTAAATTGACACATCACAGGCAATGATTTCATTTTTAGAATAAAATTGAGAGAAAGAAATTTGATGATGGATATTCCCTTAGAATGATAGAATTATAGTATATAAAAGATAATATAGTTATCATTCACATTTTTATAGAGTATGTGAGGATAGAATAAGTAAATAAAAATAAATAAAAATAAATTAAAAGGAAAACAAAGGGGATTTTACATCTTGAATTTCTCCTCCTTGAGAACCTCCTTAGGGTAAATGCTTGGGTCTTTTGATGAGAAAAAGGTATCTTGGACATGGGGTATGGGATTGGTGATATATTTGGGTAGAATTTGGACAATTATAAAATCTTATAAGGTGTGAGGAGAATAGATGGTGAGGGGTGGTATTTATATGGGAAGGGAGGGGTGTTTTCCCTTTATTTTATTCATTGGTTTATTATTTTGGATCAAGACTATGAATACTTTAAGAATTATAACTATATATATTAAAATAATGTAGGGAGTTTGATATTATGGTGATTACATAACAATGACTCAAAGAATATACTATTTAACTTATAATGTGTATATATTGTAAATTTTTATATTTTACTATTCAGAAAAAATTCAACTATTTCAAAAAAATGCAAAAAATTCACTATAACCATTTTTCTAAATGTAGAATTCAAAATTGAACTCCATTTTATATAAATAATTTTCTAAACATGATAAATTTAATTTTTAATTAAATCATCATTTATTTGAAAAATACCAATTATAAAATTATAACAAATTTTATGACAATTTCAAAAATTAACTACAGTCTCATAATATTATATTGTAATTATAATATAAAAAATATTAATTTATGAGTGTATTTTATGAAAATAATTTTTCTTTTAAATCATTATATTAATTCTAAAATTTTAAATAAATATTTATGACTTAAACAATACCAATATTTAATTTTCCATTTAAAAAATATTTATTTAGTTATTTCATGATATAAATATATTATATTTTCATTAATATGATACCCAAATTTTATTTATAATTTATAAGGTGAGGTTACTATTCTATTGGAATAATTAGTATTCCCAAGGTTCATCTTACTATTCCATCGATATAGGTTCCTCAATTTTTGAAAAAGCCCCTTATTTCATTCATTCATCATTTATAAAGTTTACATTGTGGTATCTATGTGATTTTATGTGATTTATAATATATGAAATAATTATAGTAAGGGAGAAATTATATTGATAAAATTTTGGGTCGTTACATTCTCCCCCTCTTTTGAAATTTCACCCTCGAAATTTTGTATTACATAAATAGGTGAGGGAACTTCTCCTTCATCACCTCCTCTAGTTCCTAAGTAACTTCTTCATACTTATAGTTCCTTAAAAAAACTTTGATAAGGTGGGTTCTCATGTTGTGTAGGAACTTATATTTTTGGTACAGAATTGTTATCGATTTCTCCTCACAAGAGAGATCACCTTCCAGTTGCACCACATCTAAGTTTAGTACATATGAGTGATCTGGTATGTACTTTATCAAGATAGATACATGGAACCCATATTGAATTTGAGCCATAGTTGGTGTAAATGCATGATGATTTAACATTTATTCTATGTGATCAAGGATCTCAAAGGGGCCAATGTACATTTTTCTAACCTTCCCTTTCCTTCTAAACTGCATGAATCTCTTCCATGGTGATATTTAAATGAAGAATTTATCTCCAATGTTGAACTCCGAGCCCCTTAGATGGTTTTCAACATTGATATTTTACCAACTTTAATAATCTTTGATATATTGTTGGATGGCTTGAACCTTGTCTATCATTTCTTACACAAGATCAGGTTCAAGTAGCTTTCGTTCACCAACTTCATCCCGATAGGTTGGAGTTCTACCTCGATTTCCATACAGAGCTTCATATAGATCCATATGAATACTTTAATGGAAGTTATTATGGTATGATAACTCAACCAATGGGATATTTTGATCCCATTGGCCTTTGAATTCCATTTATTAGTCTCTTAGCATGCCCTCAAGTGTATAAATAGTCCTTTTAGATTATACATCAGTTTGGGGGTGATAGGCCTTACTGAAATTCAATTCAGTACTCAAAGAATGGTGTAAAATTCTATAGAATTTTGATGTGAAACTTGGATCATGACCAGAGCCAATCGCGAGTTAAAATCCATTCAGTCTCTCTAATTCCTTCACATATATCTTAGAATGTTGTTCAAGAAAGAGTTCTTCCCGAATAGAGATAATTCGGACGGTCTTGGTGAGTCAGTCCACCACAACCCATATCAAATTATTTCCTTTAGATGTATTTGGAATACCATTAACAAAGTCCATAGTTTCATTCTAACATTTCTAAATGGGTATAGGCAATGGTTTCATCATCCCTTTGGAATTCTATCACTCTTCTTTAACTTGATGACATATTAAGCACCTTGAGATATAATCCGCAATATATTTATACACATAATCCCACTAGAAGTGTTCTCGAAGATCATGGTACATCTTGATACTCCTAGGATGGATATAGAATGTTGAGCTATGTGCATTATACAATAGATCCCTTTTTATCCCAGGTGATGAAGGCACACAAAGCCTCATTCCAAACCAAATCACACCATCATCATCGATATGGAACTCTTGTAGATTCCCTTTCTTTACTTCATTCGTCTTATTTTGTAACTTTGGATAATTCCTTTGTGTCTTCTTAATCTTTTCATGGATAGATGTTTGTGAAATCATTTGGGAAAGGTAGGATGTATTCCCTTCCATTATGATTTCCAAATCCAACCTTTGCATATTCACAAAGATTGAGTCTTTCTCAATCTGCAACATGGATAAAGTAGGAAGTTATTTTCTTCTAAGAGAATAGGTTACCTTGTTCAACTTTCCAAGATGATAGTCTATAGAGTAATCATAGTCCTTAATTATCTATAATAATCCTCTTTGAGTCATGTTTAGAACCTTTTGTGTGAATATATACTTTAATTTCTTATGATCTATATATATGTCACACTTCTCACCATAGTGGTAGTTCTTCCTAATTTTCAAAGAAAAAATCACACATACTAGCTCTAGATCATGCGTCAGGTAGTTATGATCATGGATATTCAACTTAATTTTTGAATAGGCCATCGCTTTATCATTTTTCATAAGTATACAACCCAAGCCTTTCTTTTAAGCCTCATATTATATCAAAAAATATTCTCCACTTGTCATTAATTTGGTTATAGGTGTAATGATAAACCTCTCATTTATATCCTAAATTATTTCCTCACATTCTTCTATCCATAAATTCTTTACCACCATCCTTTTTAACTTAGTTATCAGGATAGAAAATCATTAGAAATTTCTCAGAAAACATAGTTTGTACCCTGATCAGCCAAGAAAATTGTGTATTTCCATGACACCAGATGGTCTGGGTCATTCCTCAATCGCCTTTTTTTTTGAAGGGTCCATAGAAATTCCCTCACTTGTGACAACATGTCCTTAGAATGTGACCTGTAGCATCCAAAAATCTAACTTTATGAACTTGGAATAAAATTTTTCCTTCCTTAATGTTTCCAATATAAACCTTAGATATTTTTTGTGTTCCTCATTTCTCTTAGAGTAAATGATAATATCGTCTATAAACACTACCACCAATTTTTCAAGTTACTTTTTAAAGACTCTATTCATAAAATACATGGATATCATATGGGAATTAGTAATTCCAAAGGGAATTACTAGAAACTCATAGTACCCATACCTTATACGTAAGGTAGTCTTCTAAATATATTCCTTCTTCACCTTTATCTGATGATATTAATAATGAAGATCCACTTTTGAGAAGTACCGAGCTCCTCGTATTTTATTGAACAAGTCAAAAATCCTTGGAAGAGGATACTTGTTCTTTATGGCGATGTTATTGAGTTCCTGATAATCTATACAAAACTTTATTTATCCATCCATTTTCTTAACAATGGGCACTAACGTGCCCCCGGGTGATGCACTAGGGTGTATGAAAATGCTATTGCAACTAGTTATTTAACTCCTCCAGTTTTATCAGGGCCATCCTATATGGGAATTTTAAGATATGAGTATCTCAAGGTATGAGTTCTATTTAGAACTCTACCTCAAGATCTGGTGGAAGTCTAGGTAACTCTTTGGAAAATACATCACTATATTCCAAAACAATGAGAATTTAACCTAGGTTGACACCTTCCTTCTACTCAACCATTTGAGTGAGGCATGATTATTCAAAGTGAATCAATACCCACACTGTTAAAGGATTTTACAAAGGATATTCATGATGTTCCTTTCATTTTTAGAGTATAATGAGATGGTTTAGAATATGAAAATATATTTTCTTTTCCTGATATGTGATGTGTTCTCTATATAATGAGATCCAATCTATCCCGAGTATAACATAAAATTACCCCAAGGAAAGTATCAGGATATTTCCTGAGAAAATATTCCCAAATAATCCAATAGGTGAAGAGTCCAACACTTGGGTTTCAATTATCACACCACTAGGAGTTTTTATAGATATATCTACTTCAAGGTTTCAGGGATTTAATTCAATAGTTCTAGAAAACTTGAAAGATATAAAGGAATATGTAGAACCAGAATCAAATATTACTTTTTTACATTCATGATTGAATAGGAAGTGTACCTTGTACGACTTCATTTTTATGCTCCAATTTAGCAGTAGTGATGGAATAAACATTCCATTGATCATTTGACTCTGGTGACTGATGATACTACTTACCCTCAAGGACTTGAGGTTTAGTGAAATAGAATACATAGTACCCTTTCTTCTTGTAGTTGTAGCATTTTAATATGGGTGGTTCTCACATTCCCTCCATTGTATGAGATGACTTATTTATGTATCTTTGACATTCATGAGCTTGGTGGAATTCTCTCCCACACTTATAGCATTTCCATGTCCCTTTTAGGTAGTTATCATGATGCTTCTTCCTACATTTTTGACATGTGAGTGGTTGATATTTCTTCCCACCTTTTTCATGAGATCCTCTAGCTTGAAATTACACCATTAATTTATTCTCACCATAGGCATGGGACCATTCTATAAACACCATCTCAACTTTGAGAGCACATTGAACAACATCTTCATAACTCCCAAAGTCTCAAATTTTCTAGAACCTTTATAAGGTGTGGTTTTAACCAAATAAAGAATATATCAGTTTTTTATAATTATTAATAAAAAACCCTAAGTATAACTTGAATGACTTATGAAATGTTATTCATAAGCTATGATACATTCACCTTCCTTTTGCTTCAACGCTATGAATTCTATCTCCATCTTTGTATAAATATTTTATAGAAAATAATTTTTAAGAAACATTATATTAAAGTCCTCCCACTCCATCTCTTCAATTTCATAATTTGAATTGGTGTTCTTAATCAACACCCACCATTGATTGGCCTCTCCATATAAATGATAAATGGTATGAGTCACCTTATCCATCTCCAAATAGCGAAGCACAGAAAATATCTTCTCCATTGAGTTGACCCATTATTCCATGACTAGTGAATCTAAAGATCCACTAAATGACAATGGTTATTTCCTTATAAATGTTTTGATAAATATTTTCTCCCTTTTAGGTAAATGTGTATATTCTAAATTATTCATATTATTGTTTATATCCTAACAAAATTGAGTAAGTATCACCATAAAATTTTGAACACCACATCCCAAGGCTTTGGGGATGTCATTTGGGAAATCACTGTATTGTCCCTCACATGGGTTGTTAGCCTAGTTTCTACTAGTTCCCAAAATTTTTTAAAATAGAAAAGGTTAGAAAAAACATAAGTCAACAATTCATGAATAATTTATCCCTTTATTAAATTATCTTTAAAGGCATATCTTGTGGGATCCCTTTGTTTAGAAAATATTCTTGTGTGAATATATATATTTAGTATCATACTAAGTGTTTTCACTAAGGTTTTCTAATAACAATTCCCAAATTAACTAAATCATTCTCTGATACCAACTATAGTGACCCTACTTTTTCTTACATTATTATTACATAATTTTAAAGATAAACAACATAAAAGCATTACACAACTAGGATCTGAAGGTTTAGTGTCTTTGGAAAAATAGGACCATACATAAAATTTAAAAAATAAAACATAAACATTTATTTAATTCCATCTTCTCTAGCTTGTTAGTGTTCCTTGTGTTCTCATTAGTATAAGTAATCACCTGAGGATATAGATCAAAGAAAGAGGTGAAAAAAAAGTACAGTAAGAAGAAAGATAAGAACATAGATTAACATAAAATGGGGTGAGTATAATCATCATAATCTGACCATAATCATGTTAAAGTCATCATAATCATGAGATGAAGCATTAAATAGAGGCATGAAATGTGGAAATTCATAAAAATTAAACATCGTGTCTTAGTGGTCAACTACCACACATAGTTGTGAATAAAGATAACATAATGTACATGAATATTTCACTTTATCCCATGAGATTAAACACATTAACCAATGAATTTTAGTGCTATATAATTTTGAGTTCACCCATCACATCATAACATTTACATGCACTATATAATTTTAGGTGCATCCATCACATCATAACATTAACATAATCATGCATGCCACATAAAACATATATCAATATTGGACATAAAATAACCCATGGAAAGGAATGAGTTTCATTTCATAAATAATACATACATGAATGAACATTGGGGTTCCCAAAATAATTAGGTAATAACATACTTGGTGTAAGAATCATATATCATTAGTGAGGAAGAAACAATATCAAGAGAAGTAAAAGGTGTGTTTTTAGAAAGAAGAGTTATTTTTGGAAAAATCATTACAATTGTCATGAAACCAGATTGAAAGAATGTATATCCTAAAGAAGAAAAGAAAAGTAAAAATAAATAAAGTTTTTGTAAAATTAAAGGAACATCCATACTGAAAATGCAGTGAACAATAGAAAACCCAAAGAAAGAGAGTTGAGTTCGAGAATCCCCTTACCATCTGTCAGAGTTCTTTATTCACTTTAATATCATGGATAATCAAATTAAATTCATTAAATAATAAATTAAGAACCAATTATACATGTATTTTATTTATTATAGTTTTATTAAGTTCATTTATATCCTTTTAGATGAGTTATAGAGTTCAATTCCATCGTTCAGGAGTGTTCATTTTCTTGGTTTTCATGATCGATTCACTTGAATATGAGTACAAAAGTTTATATAGAATGGGTATAATTCTCCATAATTGAAATTATATACTATTAATGAAAATAAATAGGTTTATATATATATATAATTTGGTTAAATGGTATGAGGATGAATCATTAGATAAAAGGTTAGTGATAATCATTTTGATTTTTAATGGTTTTTCGAACATCACAATGTAGTTTTGTTTAATTATCTATTATTGTGTATATAAGTTAGTTATAGAATGTAAAAAGGGATATTAAATAAATTTTACAGTATGTAACAACCATTATAGTGGTTTTATGAATATAATTTAAGGCATTAAAGTCAAATGAAAATGCATCGTCTATGATGTTAGTAAATTGAAACATCATAGACGATGATTTTATTTTTAGAATAAAAGAGAGAGGAAGGGGTTTGATGGTGGATCTTCCATTAATATGATATAATTATAGTATATAAAATATACTGGAGTTATAATTCATATTTTTATAGATGATGTTAGGAGATAATAAGTAAAGAAATAGAAATTAAAGTAAATTAAAAAGGAAAACAAATAGGATTTTACCACTTTAATTTCTCCTCCTTGAGAACCTCCTTAGGGTAAAGATTTTGGTATTTTGATGAGAAAAAGGGATCTTGGACATGTGGTAGGGGATTGGGAATATATTTGGGCAGAATTATGACAATTCTAAAATCTTATAAGGCGTAAGGAGAATAGGTAGTGAGTGGTGGTATTTATAGGGGAGGGGAGGGGTGTTTTCCCATTATTTCATTCATTGGATTATTATTTTGACTCAAGACTATGAATAGTTTGAGAATTATCACTAAATATATTAAAATAATGAAGGTGATTTTGATATTATGTTTATTATATATCATTGACTTAAGGAATAGTGTATTTAACTTATAATGTGTATATACTGTAAATTTCCATATTTTACTATTCACCAAAAATTCAACTATTTCAGAAAGATACCAAAAATTCACCCTAACCATTTTTATATGTTCAGAATTAAAAAGTGAACTCCATTTTATGAAAATAATTTTCTAAATATGATAAATTTAATTTTTAATTAAAATAATCATTTATTTGAAAAATACCAGTTTTAAAATTATAACTAATTTTATGACACTTTCAAAAATTAACTAAAATCTCACAATATTATATTATTTTCATGAGATAAAAAATATTAATTTATAAGTGTATTTTTTGAAAGTAAAATTTCTTTTAAATCATTATATTATTTATAAAATTCTAAATAAATATTTTTGACTTATAAAAATACCAATAATTAAATCATTTTAAAAATATTTATTTGCTTATTTAATAATATAAATATATTATATTTTCATTCATATGATACCCAAATTTTATTTATACTTTTTAAGGTGAGGTTACTATTCTATTTTAAGAATTACTATTCTCAAGGTTCATGTTACTATTCCATTGGTATAAGTTCCTTAATTTCTGAAAAATACTCTTATTTCATTCATTATTCATTTATAAAGTTTGTATTGTGGTCTCTATGTGATTTCATGTGATTTATAAAATATGAAATAATTTTAAGGAGGGAGAAATTCCATTGATATAATTTTGGGTCATTACATTCCCCCCCTTTTAAAATTTCACCCTCAAAATTCTGTTTTATATAAACATGTGAGGGTAATTATCCTTCATCACCTCCTCTAGTTCCCTAGTAACTTCTTCATACTTATGGTTCCTCCAAAAAACTTTGAAAAGGTGGTTTGTATTATTGAATAGAAACTTATCTCTCTGGTACATAATCTTTACCGGATTCTCCTCATAAGAGAGATCATCTTCCAACTGTACCACATCTGATTTTAGTACATGTGATCGATATGGTATGTACTTTCTCAAGAGAGGTACATGGAAGACATAATGAATTTGAGCAATACTTGGTGGAAGTTCAAGATGATTGACCACTTATCCTATGTGATCAAGGATATCAAAGGGGCCAATGTACATTGGGATAACCTTCCCTTTCCTTCCAAACTACATGAATCTCTTCCATGGTGATATTCAATGGTAGAATTTATCTCTAATGTCGAACTCCAAGTCCCTTATATGGTTGTTAACATAGATATTTTACTGACTTTAATAAGATTTGATATGTTTCTATATGGATTGAACCTTGTCTATCATCTCTTACAAAAGATCAAGTTCAAGTAGCTTTCATTCACCAACTTCATCTCAACAGGATGGTGTTCTAAATTGATTTCCATACAGAGATTTGTATGGATCTATATGAATACTTCAATAGAATCTGTTGTTGTATGAGAACTAAACTAATGGGAGATTATGATCCTATACACCTTTGAATTCCATTGAGCAGGATCTTAGCTTGTCCTTGAGTGTCTGAATAGTCGTTTTTAGATTGACTATCTATTTGGGGGTGATAGGCCATACTAAAATTCAATTCCGTACTCAAAGCATGTTATAGACTTCTCTAGAATCTATATGTTAACCTTGGATCCTGATCAGAGCCAATCAAGAGTTAAAATCTATGTAGTCTCACCAATTCCATCTCATATATCTTATCAAGTTGTTCAAGCAAGAGTTCTTCTCAAATACATATTAAGTGGGCTGTCTTGGTGAGTCGGTCAACCACAAACCATATCATACTCTTTCCTTTGGATGTCTTCAAAGTACCATTAAAAAAGTCCATAGTTTCATTCTCCCATTTCCACATAGGTATAGGAAATGGTTTCATAATCCCTTTGGAATTATGTCACTATACTTTAACTTTCTATCTTATCAAACACCTTGAGATATAATCTGCAATCTATTTCTTCATATTATCCCACTATAAGTGTTCTCTAAGATCATGGTACATCTTTATACACCTATGATGGATAGAGAAAGTTGAGATATGTGAATTATCCAATATCTCCTTCTTTATCCTAGGTGATGAAGTCACACAAAGCTTCTTTCAAAACCTAATCACACCATCATCATCAATATGGAACTCTTGTAGATTCCATTTCTTTACATCATTCATATTATTTTGTAACTACAAATCATTCTTTTGTGCCTCCTTAATCTTTTATTGGATATATGGTTGTGCAATCATTTTGGAAAGGTAGGATGTATTCCCTTCCATTATTGGATAGAGTAGTATGCTATTTTCCTCCATTGTATCGGCCATCTTCTTTATGTATCTTTGAAATTCATGTGCTTGGTGGCCTTATCTCCCAAACTTATAGAATTTCACCATCCCTTTGAGTTAGTTATCATGATGCTTCTTCCCAAATTTTTGACATGTGAGTGGTTGATACTTATTCTCACATTTTTCATGAGATCCTCTAGTTTGAAACTCCATCATTGATTTATTGTCACAATTGCCATGGGACCATTCTATAAACTCCATATCCACTTTGAGAGAACATTAAACAACATCTTCATAACTCCCAAAGTATCAAATTTTCTAGAAACTTTAGAAGGTGTGGTTTTAACCCACTAAAGAATGTATAAATTTTCTATAATTTATGATAACAAAAACCTAAGTATACCTTGAAGGACTTGTGGATTTTTATTTTTAGGCCGTGAAAGATTTAAATTCCTTTTGATTAAACTCTATAAATTCTCTCTCCATCTTTGTATAAAGGGTTCTAGGAAAATACTTGTTAAGAAACATTATCTTAATGTCTTCCCACTCCATCTCTTCAATTTCATAATTTAACTTGGTGTTCTTAATCAATTCCCACTATTTATTGGCCTCTCCATATAAATGATAAAGGGTCTGAGTTCTCCATCTATGAATAGTGAATCACATAAAAGATCTTCTCCATTGATTTGACCCATTGTTCTGTAACTGGTGCATCAGAAGATTCACTAAATATCAGTGGTTGTTGCGTCATAAAATACTTGATATCCATTTTATCCCTTTTAAGTGAAGGCGTACGTTCCACATTATTCAAGTTATTGTTCATAACATGAGACAGTTGAGTAAATATCCCCATGAAATTTTGAACTCCACATCCCAAGGCATTGGGGATGTTGTTTGGGAAATTGCTGCGTTGTCCCTCACAAAGGTTGTTAGCCTAGTTTCTCCAGTTCCCACCATTTTCAAAAATAGAAAAGTTTAGAACAAAACATAAGTCACAAAGTCATGAATAATTTATCCCTTTATGAAATTAATTTTAAAGGAATATATTATGGGATCCCAAAGTTTAGAAACTCTTCTTGTGTGATTACATATACTTAGTCTCATACTAAGGGTTTTCACTAAGGTTCTCTAATCGTAATTCAAAAATTAACTAAATCATGCTCTGATACCAACTATAGAGACCCTACTTTTTCTTACATTATTATTAAATTACTTTAAAGATAAACAACATAAAAGCATTACACCACCAGGATTCCAAGGTTTAGTGTCTTAGGAAAATTAGGACCATACACAATATTTATAAAATGAAAGATAAACATTTATTTAATTGTTTATTCTCTAGTTTCTTAGAGTTCCTTATGTTCTCTTTAGTACAATTAATCACTTGAGGATATAAATCAAATAAAGGGGTGATCTAAAAGATCAGTAAGAGGATAGATAAGAACATGGATCAACATAACATGGGGTCAACATAATCATAATCATCATAACATAATCATGATATCATCATCATAATCATGAGAGGAAGCATTTGATAGAGGCATGGAATATGGAAATACATAAAAATGAAACATCATGTGTTAGTGGTCAACTACCAAACATAGTTATGAACAAAGATAACATCATGTTCATATATATTTCACTTTTTCTCATGAGATTAATCACATTACCCAATGAATTGGATCTCTATATAATTCCAGGAGCACCCATCATATCTTAACCTTTATATGTGCTATATAATTCCGGGTGCACCCATCACATCATAAAATTTACATAATCATGCATGCCACATAGATCATATATCCATATTGGACCAAAAATAACCCATGGAAAGGAATTAGTTTTATTTCATAAAGAATAAAATCATGAATAAACTTTTGGGTTCCCAAAATATAGAGGGAATAACAAACTTGGTCACGAGCAATGATTTCATTTTTAGAATAAAAGAGAGAGAAATGAGTTTTATGATGGAAATTACATTAAAATGATATAATTAAAGTATATAAAATATATTGGAGTTTTCATGAACATTTTTATATATAAGGTGAGGATAAAATATGAAAATAAAAATAAATTAAAAGAAATTAAAATGAAAAGAAAGATGATTTTACCTCTTCAATTTCTCCCCCTTGATAACCACCTTAGGGAAAGGTTTTGGTATTTTGATGAGACCAAGGAATAATGGATGTGGGGGAGGGGTTTTGGAAGATATTTGGACAGAATTTTTACAGGGATCAAATCTTGGATGGTGTGAGGAGAAGAGGTGGCAAGTGGTGGTATTTATAGGGGAAGAGAGGGGTGTTATCCCATTATTATATTCACAAAAATTCAACTATTTTAGAAAAATCCTTAAAATTCAACCTAACAATTTTTTGATGTGTATAATTAAAAAATTAACTCCATTTTATTAAAATAATTTTCTAAATATTATAAATTTAATTTTTAATTAAAATCATAATTTATTCGAAAAATAAAAATTTAAAAATTATAACTAATTTTATGACACTTTCACAAATTAACTAAGGTCTCATAAAATTATATTATAATAATAAGACAAAAAAAATTAATTTATGAGTGTATTTTATGAAAATAAATTTTATTTTAGATCATTATATTAATTATAAAATTGTAAATAAATATTTGTGACTTATAAAAAAATGAATACTTAATTTATCATTTTTCTAATATTTATCTACTTATTTCATGATATATATATTTTATATTTTCGTCCATAACATACTTAAATTTTATTTAAACTTTCAAAGGTGAGTTTACTATTCTATTGGATGAATTACTATTCCAAAGGGTAATGTTACTATTCCATCAGTATAGGTTCCCTAATTTATGAAAAAGCCTATTATTTAATTCATTTTTCATTTATAAAGTTTTTATTGTGGTATCTATGTGATTTTAGGTGATTTATACTAAATGAAATAATTATAAGAATGGAGAAATTACATTGATAAAATATTGGGTCATTGCAACTTTATTGAGTCAAAAGTTATACTTTCTACTTTTCCTTTCCTTAGTTTTGAATATCAAAAAAACAAATTAACACTTTATTAAAACTCTATTTTACTAACATTATATATATCAAGTGTTTTAGAATTTTTTTTTGTAGAAAACATATTTTTATACTGAATGTAGAAATGGTTCTAATGTAAAACAAAAGCTTCTGAGTCAGGAAACCAAGAACATCCAGCAGGCTTCCTACCTAAGGGACGACAACCAGGAAGCAGTGCCCATGTCTTCAAAGGACCATAGACTCTATGAAGGTCCAATTACATACTCAAATCACACCCACTTGGGAGTATATGAAGTTGAAAAGGTGGAAATAGCGGCGGCTACCACCGCAATATGGGATAAACCAAAGCCCATAGGGTTGGTGGTATTTTTAAAATCAAAGTTCCCCCATAATACCAACAAATATAGGCCATAGAGCATCAATAGAAGAATGGGAAGAACCCAAACCTAAAAGGTTGGGGGTATTTTTACCTCAAATCCCTAAATGGTGGACGTCTATCTGCCACTGTCTTTGAAGAACGATGGATATAGGATTCACCCCTTCCAGCCATTTTCGTGGTCTGTACCCTACGAGACAAAGGCACATTATGAGGTCTGATCATGGTTCCCTTTAGGTCAATCATTTCCAAGAAACCTGAATAATACTGCATAATGGAAGGATAAAGTCTAATAAAGGGCACATAAATCCTTCCTACCATTCGGCATCGGGTACACCACCCCCAATGTGGTATGCCTCAGTGAACATGGTAAACATCAACCCCACGGATCTCATAAGAAATGACATAGAGGGAGAGGACACGAAGGAAGATGGTTCCCTCCTAGAGGAATCACACACTGAGCTTAGTGATGTGCATACCCAAAACTAGAGAGTGGTCTTAAATCTGGGTTCCCCCTCAATTAACCCGTCACTACCTCGCTCACAAATCCACAACATGGAGAATAATAAATCCAAGGCCATCTATGACCTGCCTTCTCCTCCCCCTAGAAATGCATCCCTCACTCTTGAGGAAAGGTTCTCCAAGCATGGGGAAGAAATGAAAGAGATCAGGCAAATTAATGTCGGGCTGCATCAAGGGATCTATCTCGCCGGATGTGTTCCCCCTGTGGAATTTCTTCAGGTTCTCCCAGAAGAGTTGTCCTTGCCACAAGTACTCATCCTAGTGAATGAAGCTAAGCTCATAGGTCCATTGAACCTGGCTTTGGAAGGACATCAAGACTTCCCCCCACTGGGAAGGTAGCCAGAATATATTCCGAAAACCCACAAATGATACCCCTGGCTGGGTATCCACTCCAAATTTCAGTAGTAAAGGCCCACACAGTCTTGGCCACTACTGCACCAGCCCAAGATCAAGACCCACAAGATATTCATCAAGGGATCTTGAACACCGTTGATCAATTAACATCTTTACTAGAATCCATGGAGGGGCGGCGCGCTCCGATACAGCCAGAGCACAAACCCTACCCGAGTGGGTGAGCAATGTTCTGCCACCGCCAAACTTCAGGAACTCCATATTCCCAGTATTCAATGGCTCAGGGGACCCATAACAACATGTAATGCACTATACCTATTATTGTGACCATATGATGGGAACTCCGGAGCAGCAAGAAGCAGTAAAACTCAGGTGATTTGTACAAAACCTGTATGGCTCAGCTTTTGTATGGTATACTAACCTACCATCTAACTCAATCCTAGGCTGGGAGGACCTTCGGTGACAGTTTCTCTTCCAGTTCAGTTCAACTTTTCCTAATAAGACGGTCAGTGATCTCATGAACTGCAATCAGTGATAGAATGAAAGAGTCTCAGACTTCATTGCTCGATGGAAAGGCCTAACTTATTCCCTGAACTAGCCGCTCCCCCAGGATGAGATGCTCTTCATGTGCCTCAATAGCCTTTGGGATGAATTGAAAACACTTCTCATCCTGGTGAAGTACACAAGTGTGTTTAGATATTTCTCTGCCATTTCCCAAAGGATTGAAGACTCCTTGCAACAGACCAATCTTAATTCCTGAGTGCCCCCACCTTCCCCCGGGAAAAGAGTGAGAAATTCTTAAGTGGCTTCTTTCATGATTAAACCACCCTTAGCACATGCTCTTGTTATGGGGCCCCCACAGAACCGTACGAGACCCCATGGACGCCAACAACTAACCCCACTTTAGAAAGATGAGTGACATGGTTCTAAAAGAAATCAATTTAAAGATCTAAGAAATAGAGTTTACTCATTTCGAGATGACTAGGTCCGTGACTATTTCGTAGCCGCTATGAATTGCAATTTTCTCTAGCTACCAGAGGAAAAGCTATCCGAAGAAGTGGGTCTCGATGACCATCCAAATTATTGTCCCTATCACTGAATACTGGGACATACCATCCAAGAATTATTCATTTTCAAGGTTCTTCTACAAAAGATGGTGGATTCTGGGAAAGTTAAGTTGGGCCCACTGCCAACACAAGTGGCGTATGTTTCCACCTCAAACTCAAAGGAAGAGTAATAGAAACCAGTAACCAGTAAGAAGGAGAATTTTTTTGACAATTGGATGACCTAGAAGAGAATTAATCAAGTTCATGACATTCTCCAGGCACTGTTGAAACAACCAACTATTCCCCCAAAAGCTCCTAATATATCACAACCATTATCTTCGGCCCTGTAGTCCTCTAAAGTTCAGAATGGAAGAAAGTAAGAGCAAGACGATGAGATAACACCAAATCTGAAGTCAGTGTCGACACTTTCGAACTTCATGCCAACTATCTTCGTACTATGTGCACTATGCCCCCAAATGGTACAACAAGAACCGCCCCACCAAATGGTACAATAGGAACCTCCCCACCAAATGACACCATTAGAAGGAGACAGTCATACAGAAACATTGTCAGATTAACTAATCTTTAGATCCATTAATTTCATTCACTTGAGGGACCCCTTCTCAGATGGAGACTATGGCCATGAACCCACAATCCCTACACCCAACTGGAGAGCTAGAGGAAGAATCCGTAGAGGATAGAGGTTTCTTGGAAGGCATGATCATGGCGGGAGTCAGATTCCTGACCACACCACAAGTTAAACCGTTAACATCACAAAAACTCACATAAGGACCCCCCGGCAGACAGAACAAGAACCGAAATGCTCCTTCTCCCCCATCAGAAGAAATACAAGACTATTTATCTTGGAATATACATCAGGGGAGGAACAAATACCAAATCTCCCAAGGAATTCAGGAGGACCAGTTTGACCAAACCCAAATAGGACCGCAGTACAACTGGCCCCAACCATATAGGCTAAACCATCCACGTCCAAAGCCCAAACCCCTAAAGTGTCTATGAAAGAGCAACCTCGAGCCATGAATCTCTTACCTTTAGAGAAGAAGTATGATATTTTAAAGTAGATAGATTTAGTATCATCAAATATGTCAGTCCTGTATGTGTTAAGTTTTTCTACAGATCGTATAGAGGCACTCATCAAAGCCTTACTAAGTCCATAGGAGTTCGGGGATGAAGTAGGAGCAGACAAAGTTTATCAGATAGAGATCAGTCCCGAAAAATATCATGCCTTCATCTCATTCACAGACAGGGATGAAGATTCCATCATGAAAGGGAACATAAAATCCTTATATGTGTTCGAAAAGATAAATGGAATTGATGTTTGGAGGATCTTTATATAGAACGACTATGGAGTTAACATCCTACATATGTGGACACTTCTTTGACTAGGCTATGATGAAGACAACTTGACACCCTGCACTACAAATCTGTTGGGATATGAAAAAAGCAAGAAGAAACTATTAGGATGAAACAATCTTAAACTCATCTTGGAGACCTCATGTTAGATTCCAATTTCCTGGTAGTACAGAAAAGTACGGCCTTCAACATCCTATTAGGGAGGACTTAGCTGCATCAGTATGATACAATTCCATCATCATACTATTAGTGCATAAAATATTTCACTAATGGGAAAAACAGGACAGTGCATGCTGACAAATCCCCATTTGAGTACTATGAGTTGCATTATATCAACTTAGGGTTCTTTGAATTGGAAGGAAAACATCTTTTATCTAATGAAATTGATTGGATTACTACCCCAAATGGATTGGAAATGGCTCCCACCGACCCCCTCTAGAATCTTGGGGAAGAGTATGTATTACCCATCAACCAAGTTGAATGCATACGTGCAAGTCCAGATGCAGACTCAATTGTCATCATGATCTCTTTTGTGGCAGCCAAGTCCAAAGACATGAAAAAGGGCTGACTCCCATGACATCAGGAAAATACCTATCAAAGATGATCCTGGCTTGTCCACAAGACCTTAAACAACCCCCTCCTCACACACTAAGGAAAAATACAATCTCTCTCCTAGAATTAAAGAGTTTGTCTCAAAAATAATCTCTCCATCAGAAGAGGAAGAAGATTATGATGATGAAGAAGAAGAATAAGAAGAAAACCTCAAATATTCCCCTCTTACATTCAAAGAAGGTGTATCCACCACAATCGATGAACTTAAGGAGATAAATCTAGGAACCTAAAATGACCTGCAGCCCACTCTAATCAGTGTGGCTATGCCTGTTAAAGAACAGGAGGTATACACCTCATTCTTGAAGAAATTACAGGCCTCAATAATGAGGTTTCCACTCATCATCTGGGCTTACCAGAAGATTACAAGGGCTATAAGCAAGTAGCCAGAAGGACCCACCTGACACATGCTGCCAAAATAGAGGCTGAAGTTGACAAGATGATCAAAGAAAACTTCATACGGGAGGTCCAATATCTAATATGGCTGGAAAACACAGTCCTTGTCAAAAATAGGAACATACAGATTATAAAATTATTTGACTTCAAGGACCTCAATCGGCATTGCCCAAAAGATGATTTCCCGGTCCCGATCATAGAATTGTTGATTGATGAAACAATCATATTTGAGGCTCTCCTTTCATGGATGACTATTCTAGATATAATCAAAATTTGAAAGACCAAGGAGATAAAGAAAATTATACTTTTAGGGAACCTTAGGGAGTCTTCTATTATAAAGTGATGCCCTTTGGTCTAAAGAATGTTGGCACCACATATCAGCATTCCATGCATCGAATCTTCAAGCCCTTCTTGGGAAAATTCCTCAAGTGTTATGTCAAAAGTTTGGTGCTTAAATCACGACAGTGATCAAACCACCTGTATGATCTTGAAACCATCTTCAAAAAATTGCAAAAACATAATTTAATGATGAATCCCCTAAATTGTGCCTTTGGCGTTACCTATGGAAAATTCCTCGACTTCTTCGTACGCCATCGTAACATCAAAGTCGACCCTGAGAAGACAAAAACCATCCTTGGAATCTCCCAACCTTGCAACCTCACTAAGTTAAGAGGTCTGCAGGGGCACCTCAACTACATTCGGTGCTTCATAGCCAAATTGGTAGGTAAATGTTTAACTTTCACCAGGATTATGAAGAAAGAAGTTACATATGAGTGGGATAATGATTTACAAGAAGCGTTTGACAATATCAAAAGATATATCCTATGCCCACCGGTGCTGATGCCACCAGTTGAGTAGAGACCACTCATTTTGTATATAACATCCCTAAAACGTTTATTAGGCACCTTTATCACATAGAGAATGATGCTGATAGTGGGAACAAACTCTATTACCTCAGTCGAAGAATGAATGATGCTGAAACTCGATATTCAAAAATTGAAAAGAACTGCCTAGCACTAATCTTCGTAGTTCAAAAACTCAAGCATTACCTGCAGCACTATGAGGTCCGACTGGTTTCTTTCTACAACCAGTTAAAATATATCCTCAATCATCCCATGCTAAATAGACACCTATCATGATGGGTGGTCATCCTACAATAGTTTGACATACAGTACGTACCCCAGAATTCCATCAAAGACCATATATTAGCAGAATTCCTGGCAGAGAACCCCTCAGTGGAAACAACACCATTGGATACCTAAATTCTGGATGAAGAATTATTTTCTAGTCAGGAGGACCCACATACATGGGAAATGTATTTTTATGGTGCTTCTTGAAGCCAGATAGGGAAAAGGATGGAGGATCCCAAGATCAATAAATTGGGGTTGTGAATTATACTCGTATCCCCCAAAAAGGACATCCTTCCTTACTATTTCATAATTTCAGAAGGGTGTAAAATTAATGAAGCATAATATCAAGCCCTCATTTCAGGCATGGAACTGACACTTCATGTGAAAGAAAAACACCTAAAAATAAAGGGTGATTCAGTGACAGTAATTAAATAGATCAATGGTGACTATTCCATTAAGAAAGAAGTATTGGTCCCCTTGATGAACCATGTTTGAAAAATGATGGCAGAATTACCATCAGAACCAACGTTGAACTATGTCACCTGGTCACAAAATGATCAAGCTAACACTTTGGAAAATGCAACCATAGCCTCAGCCGATCCAGATCGGGATAAAACAGTCATTATCGATTCTCAGTTCCAGATGGTCTTTCTATTTATCCAGAGAAACATGGAGGAAATTGACAAAATTATCCCCTTTTCTGAGACTTATGGTCACACCAACGGCTGGATGATGCCCATTTTAAATTACCTTCAGAATGGGGAACTCCTATGAGATAGGGATGGAAGGGAGTAGGTCAGAAGACAGGAAGTCAACTTTCTCTTCTACAATGGGGTAAACCAAGAAAAGGTTCTCTACACACGAGGCCTTGACGAAGTCCTTATCGGGTGTATTGATGGATAATAGACTACTGTCTTCATGATAGAAGTACACACCAGAGATTGTGAAGAATACCAATCAAAAACAAAGCTCTCCAATGAAATCCGAAGGCTCTGGTATTACTTACCCACTATGATACATGATTGTTCCATATTCACCAAGAAATGCCATTACTGCCATGTTTATGCCAATTTTATACACTGAACCCTAGAGTTACTTCATGCATCTATGTACTCCTAGCCATTTTCTGCCTGGGGGATAGATGTTGTGGGATCGTATCCTCTCACCACAACCAGACAATTCAAGTTCATACTCATAGTGACTAAATTCTTTTCTAAATGGGCAGAAGCCATACCCCTTAAAGATGTTGGGGCGAAAAACATCATTAGATTTTTGAAGCCCAACATAATTCTAAGATTTTGTGTCCCTCATACAATACTAATGGACAACGACATTGACTTCTGCTCTGTTGAGTTGGACAAGCTATACCACGAGTTTGAAATTAAATCCAACTGTTTGTCCCGCTACCATGTAGTGGCCAATGGGAAGATAGAGGCTTTCAAGAAGACTCTATTCAATATACTCTAAAATATGGATGATAAGGATAAGAAATAGTGCCCATATAAGCTCCTCCATGATTTGTGGGCTTACCAGACCATGACCCGCACTGCCACCCAGGAAACCCCATAATCACTAGTTTACATGGTAGAGGTAGTGTTACCTATCAAAATCTAAGTTACATCACTTCATGTGGCCATTTGCGATCAACTGTCCATGGATGAGCAATACTAGAGATAGTTTGATGAAGTGGAGCAGCTAGACGAAAAAAGTTTTCACACTCTACACCATTTGGAAATCTACCAAAATCGAATTGCACAAGACTTCAAAAAAAATGTTCGTCTTCAATATTTCCTCTAAGGAGAAATAGTGTTTTTCCTTAGAACCTCAATGATACTTGAGAAAAATCCTCCAAAGCTTGATCCAAAGTGGGAAAGACCATATGTTATACATATAATATATTCCAATGGAGCATACAGCCTGATATCAATGGAAGTACATCTCATCACGGATCCCACAAATGATAAGTTCTTGAAGAAATAATTCGTGTAATAGCAACCATGAAGTCAAGGACCAAAATCTAAGACCCTAAACTATGAGTTGTTGTCCTGAACACATGACGTTAAACTATACAGTATCAGTCCATGAAATATGATATTGAACCATGATGTCATAGTCCAAACTCTTAGACCTTAAACTATGAGTAACAATGATGTGAAACCCCCATGTCATGGTCCAAACTCTATGACTTTAAACTATGAGTCATTGTCCTTTCCACATGCTGTTAAACTATAAGGAAATCGTCCCTGAAACATGACATTAAACTATGATTCATGTCATCACTGTAAGATGTTAAACTACACGACACAAATAATCCTAATCTCCTAACAATAAATTGCATGATATCTCATAGAACTATGTACAGATTGATTCCTGTCCTTGTATGATACATAGCGACGCCTCAATCCTTGATCATGGCCTAGAACCCACCATAAAAAATACCTACATCATTCCCCCTATCTACCCATATTTGTAAGGGAAACCATTATCACTCCTTGTTTCTAACATTGAGTATAACTCGCATGAGCTTAGGATTAGTTATAGGGATTATCTTAAGAAATCAAACTATAGAGTAACATGGTAGACCTGACAACCATGATGGATAGAACAAAGATTCCCCTACCCGTATGACTAAGCCAAATCGATACAGGGAACTTTCAGAACTACATATGGCTTGATTCTTACCCTTGCAAGACACGTAGTGAAGCCCTAATTTGGCATCCTAACCCAGAAATCATCAAAAAAATATACCCTCACATGTCCTTACACATGGACCGAGCCAAATCATTATAGGGAACATTCAAAACTATGCACGACTTGATTCCTTCCCTTACAGGATATATAGTGACACCCGAATTTGGCATCCTGGCCTAGTCACCATAAAAAAATTCCCCTTTCATCGTGCATAAGTCATACTGGTATGGGGAGTCCATGAAAGTTCCTAATCACATGACAATATACTATGAAATTCTTCAAGAGTAATGTGTGGCATAGTCCTCATTGTTATGAGATCCTGCACATTCCCCTTACTCATGAGAAGTCAAAATATCCTGCTTCCCCTATACATATGAGATAGACTTATGTGGAAGCCCCAGTAGTTCACAGTTAATCATGGTCTAGGTATTCTTTACATTCCCAGTCACATCATTTTCGTTCTTCAAACTCCATACCTCAGGAAAACATGCATCCCCATAATCATTCAAGGCTATAGAAGATGGAAGGATAGTGTCCTACAGACACCTTTCATTGACTATGGACAACATGCCCCAGTGTATCTACATATGTTGTGCACAAAAATGTCCGTTAATCAAAGGAAAATTCATCCCCAAGAGAGTCATCTCCTATCTCAGTATGCCTAATGGTATCCAATCCCCATGTAATACCTCATGATTCATGTTTCCCCAAAGACTACGGTTTACACCTTCTATCATCACTCATGTCAATGGAATGCCAGATCACCCTGATTATGCTTAACTAAAAACTATTAAAGATCTTTGTGACAACATAATCATCCTCAATGCATGACTCTAAACTACACAGTATCATGTCCTCACCACACGAAATTAAACTGCAAGGGCCAAATCATCCTTGCTGTATGACATTAAATTACGTAGCAATGGTTTAAACCTAAAGTTCCCTATGATGTTGATTTTCTATTCCTAGGTAATGAAACAAAATCCTCATAATCCCATGTTTCTCACACCGATCATAGCTCACATGAGCTTAGGGATCTTAGTAAGATATCCATTGTGAAATTATTGAAAAAAACTTAGGAATTTAGTCCTAGTAGCACGACCCTAAAAGGCATGTCACAGTTCCCTTCCCTAAGAGGAACCCCAAGCCTTGGTCATGTGACATTAAATGGATAGGTACCCCAAAGATGGAACGAATGCCTCACCCTGTGTATGAGTCAGATCTACAAAAGGGACACCTAATTCCATGAGTAAATTGCATCCCAAATGTCCCCAATATATACATATACACTCTTACCATACCCCCAAACTACATGTTCTGAGTGATCTTGAATCTACATAACCCTCCAAGGCTATCTGAGATGGAAGTCTAGTGTCCTGTGGACACCTTTGTTTGAATATGCACATCATGCCCCAGTGGCTCTACATACATCTCCCACAAAAATGGCCAGCAATCAAAGGAAAATTTATCCCCAGGAGAGTCCTCTCCTATCTCAGTATGCACAATGGCTTCCAAGACTCGTTCCACCCCTCCTGATTCAAGGGCGCTCCAATTCATGGTTTAAATTTTCCTCCCTACAAACATCCTAGATATATCAGAACATACAGGACCGATTCATCTATGGTCCCTTTTGAGGTTTCTAAGGATACCCCATCCATATTTTTGAAGTTGATTCACATAAAAAAATAATATTTCCCCCACTCATTTCTGAGTTTCCCCATAGAAGTTCAGTTTAAATTCCCCTTTTTAGTGTTCAGGTGCACCCCTTATTGAAGGTCACATACCATATTTATAAAGTTCCCAATCTCCATAATCATTTATATCTATTAGAAATGGAAGACCATTGTCTTATAAACACCATTGTTTGACTATGTACATCATACCTCAGAGGGTCTTCATATGTTTCCCACAAAAATGTCCATCAATCAAAGGAAAATTCATCCACAGGAGATTCCTTTCTAGCTTCCATACACTCAAATGACAATCATGTTCTGTTACACCCCAAGATTTGGAAAAATTCTAGATAACGACTTACATACCTTTTTCTTTACAAATTCCCCTGACATAAAAAATACTTCTAACTGAACTGAACACTCACCAGCTCTCCCTCATGCAAGTAAGAACCATGCAGGAATAGTTTCCCCCTCAAAGCCGATATGAATGTCCCTAATGTTTTCAAACACCAATACTCAGGCCAGCCACCCACTATGGCTCCCGAAATCAAAATAAATTCAAAATTTTTCAAATCCCACCAGGACATCAGAAATAAAATGTCAATGTCTTACAAACACCTTTATTTGACTATGCACATCATGCCCCAGTGGTTCTGTATATGTTTCCCACAAAAATAACCATCAATCAAAGGCGAATTCATCCCCATAGGAGTCATTTCCTACCTCTGTATGCCTAAAACGGCTCTCGAGCCTTATGCATGTTCAAAATCACAAATACAGGGTCATGAAAAATCCCAAATCCATATCTTAAGGATATTAAAAAATTCTTGGATGATGATCCCGAGTCAGGGCCCTTACCTAGTTAAGTTTGGTCAATGTTGTTCGACCTAAAACATCAGTAATAATTTGGATTAGAAGGACTGTGAACTGCCAACAAAAATGATTCCATACTTTCCAGAGGGAAAATCCTTATAAGGAACATCTAGGTAAAAGTCAAGTATCCATTCATTAAAAAAAACATTGAGCCATTAAAAAAAGGCATAAATCTTGTTAGGTCAACAAACCACAAAGGGTGACCTAAGCCAAAGTCGAATTATGCTCGCTAAGCCTATTAAAATAAGACTTAAGAAAAAATTAGGGTAATAATGAAAAATACATAAAAGTTTATGAGGTTTTCCATGAAACCCCAGTAATAGTCAAACTACTCTCATTGTGTCCTGTGGCTCAGAAAAAAATTGGAGCCCGATTCAGTTATTTCAGTTTACTAGTTTCGAATCATGGTTTAAAATTAATACCTCATTGAAATGATGTATATATGATTTATTATGATAAATTAACATGAAAGAAAAAGGAAAATAAAGAGGATTTAAAAGAAAATCATTTTCACTGAGATCAACAAAAAATGGAGGAGCATACTCAGTTTAGAGCCTCTCCAAAATATCAAAAAAGGGGGAAGAGTACATATCATAATTTGGGATAGAACTAAAACAAGGCTCAGTTCACCCTTTCCAGAAGGATGGAAAGTTATTTCCACATGCCATCAATAGTTTTCTCCAAATAATCTATCTCCTCTATTTCCACATTTATTTCCAGACGCACCCAATCACAGAATGACTTTGAGGTCCCACCCTTTCTTCTAGATGGCTTCATAGTTGGCACGTGAAGAGACCAATTGATCCCTCAACCTTGCTACATAGGCTTCTCACTCCCACAGATCATCCTCTTGGGTGTTTACCAAATCACAAGCCTTTGTCTCCTTGGCATTCATATGATCAAATTCTTCCGAAATATCTCGGAAGGACACCACCTGGTGATGGGAAGAATTGAACTTGGCCAGATTTTCCTCGCAAGAGGAAAGTTATTCCCAAGAAATGATGATATGGTAGATAAGTAGGTATATGTGCTGATAATCAAAGCCACCTGAACCCATCTCAGTGAATAACCACTAAAAGTTGTTAGTCTCATCAGCAAAATTGGCCATAGGTGTCTCTTCAGCAAGAGCACATAACTGGCACCATACCTCCTTTTGCACTGATTGGTGCCTCACTACAACACTGGTACCTTGATCCCCCCGCAATGTGTCTGTTAGTAGGAAGTGTCTTCATAGGAGTGGGGTGGGAGCTAAGATAGGTCACCCAAGACAGGGGAATCTCTTTTCCCTCAGATAGCCCAACCACTAGAGCCGGATGCAGAGGACTAGTCGTAGCTTCCAAGGTGATTGGTAATACTCGACTAGTGCCAGCCTCATTAAGGTCTTTGGCAGTATCCGTAGGAGGGGTGAAGTATGAATCACTCCTCACTGAGATAGGTTGTACCGATGAATCCACTCCCATACACTTCTGATGATGAATCAAGTGTCTTCTTACCATAAGGGCATGAACATGTGGTGTATCTGTCATGGTTTCTATAGGGACAGAAGTAGAAGGTGTAGCTATCACACTCTTCATAGTAAAAGTAATGTGTGTCATTATCATCAGAGAAAGGATGGGGTAGGAAATAGTTAAAGGTTTCTACACCCTCTGAAATAATTCTTTCAGCATCCTATTGGGGTAATAGTCTATCCACATTTGGGCATACTCTAGTAAAAGAAAGGTGGATTCTATAGTATTGGGGATGATAACTTCCATAGTATCACCTTCATGCATCATCATGATCCATAATTGGTAAAGAACTATGGGATGAGACTCTCCCCTTAACTGAATATCCCTAAGCATTGCAGTCTATTGAAGGCATCCGAATTGCCTGGAAAACCGATACGGGAGGTATGGCTCAAGAATTACTACTCGATTGATATGAGCAGTGATCATCCCGTCCTAACGCATGATGAGGTATATGCATTCCTCTAAAGAACCGCCTCTGTCACCTCTCAATTACCCATGAGGGGTAGGATGTGGTGAAAATGATAAATGATAAGTGTTGTTTAGTATCCCGACCGCATCAATAACAATTATAGTCTTAGTAAGAATGGTGAAAATGTTGAGAATGGTGGGATGAAAGTCAAAATGGGGCACCTTTGCAGTATGACGATATTCATAATAGGAGAAGTGTTTTTCCATCCACCCATACAGAAATTGAAACAGTCCACTGAGACGGTGTGGGGGCCTACCTTCCTATATTTATCCCAATAATTCATAAAGACGAGAGATAGTGGGGAGAGCCAATTTAATGGGTCGACCCCCTGCCAGAATGACCTCCATCGTCAAAGTACATGCCTGGACCCCTATATAGACGTCATGGGATGTGAAAATCCATCCACTCAAAAAAATGGCAAGGAAACCTGCAAATCTAAGTGCAGATGATACATCTAGTTGAATATCATATCCCCATGTGGTATATTGTCCCACTTAAAGGGTAGTACAATATCACCTAGGAGTTTGGAGGGACTGACAGGATGGATGAGTTTGGAAGTTGCAAGCCCTTGTCTTGGGGTTATTCTCTTAAAAGAACAACCTTATCCACACCTCGAAGGGGATAAGAGAGTGATCCTAAAGGGGATGATTGATTAATCCCTCTACCATGACCAATAAACTCCTTGCAAAGGGGGACACATAGTCAGTGTCATTCCAAGTAGTGATTGAGGGGAGAAACTCGTCATACATCTCTCTAAGGATAGGGAGTACTCTGAGTTGGTGGATATCCTATAAGCTGATTCCCACCTCTGCATACAATAAGTGAAAGGTGTTTGTGCATGAACATCAGCGGATTAGAAAATCAGGAAGGATTTATCTTGGGGAGAAGACTGAAAACTGAGAAACCCAGGCAGCTTGATACAAGCCAACCACCTCCAATTGGTCGTGGGACTCCAAATAGGTTTGATGTACCCGGAATTCCCAGACCCATTCATCAGAGAAACATCCTCTGGCCCACAGATCCCACTTGCTGCTCCACCAACCATTAGTTTTTTCTTGGGAGATGTAGATAATGGATGGGTACTCTCAAGTGCTTAGTCTCGAGACAGCATCGCGATACTCGCAGTTTCCCTGAGTCCATGCCGAGCCTCCTAGTATGAAGACGTTATCCTTAATTGGAGTGGTGATGACTTCTCCTACTTGGGAAATTTTGGTGTGATCATGTCATTGCGGTGCCTCTAAGAGGATGAAAGGGGTATCAGGGTTAGCCAATAGTAGAGGAACGTCGTCAGGGAGACCAAAGATGTAAAGTGGAAACTGCACAGATAACAGATACACTAGGAGATTTGGAATCAATAAATACTTTAATAATATGTCATGAGGAATAATGTAGTCTCAAAGATGATCCTCACCATTCCCCACCATGGTTTCAATTATCTTTGTTGATTTTATCACAACCTGTGAAGAAGCCATTGTAACCTGCACATAAATATCCAGAAGCTGATGAAAAGTCAGTCCAATAAAAATTGTTGGATAAAGGCTACAAAATAATGGATAAAGGACTCAAAATATATCCACAAAAGGCTCTGTGTACTGTTTCGAGAAATGGTTTGTGGTAGCCACATCTCGCGTACTACATAGTGTGCAGAGGCATCATACCACATACAAACACGATACGCAGAAGCAACCCTGCCTATGGCTATGTTACGCAGATGCATTTCACTGCGTACATCCATGGTATGCAAACCATCCATGAGACGTTGGCCTACGGATCATTGGCCGACAAACAGAAAGGTTCAAAGAAGGTGACCCATGAACCTAGGCCTTGATTAAGTTCATATTCAGAAATTGAAGATTAAATTTTATGTTCAGATTATTAATTCTTAAAGTTTGGTTCACTGATCTAAGTTCGGTATGCGGGAACGCAAGCCATGTAGCGTCCTCTTACGTGAAATTTAGATTTTAGTCTTAAAATTCCACAAATGTTGTTCGCTAAAACCAAAATATGGCACGCAGACTGACAAATAGCAAGAAGATCGGTTTACGGTACGTACGAAGTGGTTTGTAAATGGGATTTTCGCAAGGAGCATGATACGCAAGAGAAGAGGAAGCCCGAGAAGTTGAGAGTGATTTTCTCTGTGAGAAATGGTAAAAGAAAAATGACATGGGCCCCTATATATAGCTGTGGACCCCTTCTACCAGGCCCATCTATTCTACCATGAACCATTTTAGTTCAAGACTGCTTCTACATTGGAATATTCCCCTTTTCATTCTAAACGGACCCCATTCCAAATGGGGGAATTTGTAGGGTCCTTAAAACTTCTCGAAGGGAAGAAAATACCCCCATAATCACTTTTTAGAAGGAAGCAAGTACTCTTAGAAGTCTAGCAAGGTTAATGGACTCAAATAAAGTTACAAATTTCTGAAGAAACTTGAAGGGATTCATGTTTTCAAATAAATTCAAGTGGCCCACATACCATCATCGGTAAAGGTTCGCAGACCTCCTAGATGAAAAACCACAAGGTATGCCGAACAATCCACAAACCACTAGCCCATGGAGCAATGGACATTGAACAAGGTTTACCGTGAACTAGGTTGCCGAAGGACTCATGAATGTGAAGGGCATCCGCATACCATCCCGTGAAATCATATATTTGCAGACAAAGAAAACTAGCAGGGTTCCGTGAACCATTATCACAAACCATAACCTCTAAAAACCCCAGTTGACTGAGTCTTACATGGGTTAGGATATATCCTCATGGGACTCCACAAATGGTGCCATGTTCCCAATAGATACAATTTCTCTGATTCTCTATAAAATGATCACAATAAGATGATGATAGGGATGGAAAATGAAATATTGAAGGGGACTAATAGGTTGGATGAGAGATACATCAACGAAGCCTGAATTGCGAACCACACTCCCCACAGGTATAGCTAGCCCCAAACCATTTAATGGGGAAATTGAATAATAATAATAGAACCAAAAACCTAAATAGTGAAACTGAGAACCATATAATTATCATGGATGAATTCCCCACGAATGATAATCCCCCGAACCCTCCTTCAATATGGTGCTCTGCATAGTGCACTGCTACGCAGACTAAACCCGGCACCTCGTACTGCATCGGTACGTGGATGGAACCCAAAGCGGCATGATGGGCTTCATACCACTTTGATATGTGGTGATCTATACCCATGCCTACATACCACATTGGTATGCGGACGACCCCTCTTCCCTCATACCACTATGGTATTCAAATCCTCCCCCATAACATGGTATAAATCAGTATGTGAAATGGGGGTGTTTCGGGTATTATTTCCTCAGATTCCAACCTCACCCCTCCATTACAATATATTCCTCCATAATCCCACCACTAAATAGTCCTCCGACATCAAGACACAGACTCCTCCAAAGCCACTGACCCCATATGATTAGACCATCAGGTTCATCAACACACCCCTTTGAGTCTACATACCCATAGTAAGCGGAGTCACAAAGGCTCTACCCACAATGGTTTGGGCTTCAGAAATTCCTGTGGGTCTACATTCCCATGGTAACCCAATGTCTAACCTTGGGACACTGACGTAAACCTCCCCATTCTAGGTATTAAGGGTGATCACTTTCTTTTCCATTCAATGAGGAATAGTGATCAGTCGAAGTAGTTATGTTTTCTTCTCCTTTGACGGGGACAGAACTCCTCCACTTTCCCATAACGTATTCTAGGGCCCTCCCACTGAGTTAATTCCCAAATTTTCTAAGGTCAATCCGCATGAATTTCAATTTCATTCCATAATAAAAGGTTAATTTCCCCATGCCTTCACCCAAAGTTACCCCGACCTCATCTATTGTAGGCTCTCCCTCTCCCAACAATAAGATAGGAGGCATGTGTTTTGATGAATCTTTCACGTCCTTTTGTTTCTCACACCAAGCATGAATCACTTGGGCTTATAGGTTGGTCACGATTACAATATCCACACAATTCTGAACTATGAGAACTCTGATTCCTGATCAAACCAGGATATGTAGGATGCTTGCTAGAAGGCCCGAGATCAAAAGGGTACCCTCCCATAAAGGGTCCACCAATCGTGTCTCATCAAATGGGAAGCTCCCATGCATATGCCCCAGCACATCTGAACTATGAGAAATATGATTTATGATCAAACTAGGATATGTAGGACACCTTCCAGAAGGCCCAATATCAAAAGGGTTCCCATCCAAAAGGTTCCACCCAATTATGTCCCCTAAATGGGCAGATTCTATGCGTAAGCACCAACAAATACAAACTATGTGGTTCTGATTCCTCTCCCAAGGATTTGTAGAAAACCCATATTATGGGTCTGATCCCAACATTAATTCACCTTACATCCCCCCTGGATGATGATAAACTCCAGAACACCTTATTATATGGCTCAAGTCAGCATCACCTCCATAACATCAAATATATGCATACCTACGACGATATTTCAAACCAAGGGTAGCCCATGGACACACTATTCGGGAATGAACCAAGGATTCACGAATATATGAACATGACTTAAATATATAATAGAGTCATGGAACAAGCAACAATCCTCCCCCAGAAGGGTGCGGTGAGCCTCACCTCCCATCATCTCGACCAATGGAGTCCTTAAGTGTCATTGGATTAATGATCAATCAATGAGTTCCTACCTTTGGAAAGAAGGTCCATGAATCATGGATACCAGGGCCATTGGGTGTTTCTAGATCCACAAATAAACTCGTTGGAGACCAAACGAGGGAGTTATATCTGAGTAGGACTGATTACACAAGTACTTGACCCTATTTAATCACCCACTGGGATCATATGATTGTGGAACATCCTTTGCAATGTGAAAGGGGTGAATTGGCCAGTCCCCATAGGGTTAATCCAAAATTCCTTTAAAGGATAATGATGCTAAATGGGTTGAAACAAAAGAAATGGTGAATTTAATAGGAAACCGTCACCGGAAAAAGAGACGGGTGATGATCCCTGTCAGACCATTTCCGCACCACCTGAAGCTCACCACCTTAGAGGAAGAATAGATATCAACAATAATAAAGTGAAATATGAATCTAATTAATATCATCCCTTATTATTATAGTTTGAAATGTGATATAAATTACTTGTGTTTTAGTGAATATCCATTAATCTACTACTTTCACTTAAAATCCATAAAGACTTTATTCAAAAGTTCACAACTCTATGAATCCATCCAAAATTCCTTTTGGATACATCTTTATTTTGGAACAAAATATTTTTCAAAAACAAAATACTTATCAAAAATCCTAAAAATATGCCTATATGAGACTTACTATCCTTGAAAAAAATATGAAATCCCTATTTCATTGATATAATCAAAGAGTGTCCTCTACAAAAGCATCAATGATAATCAAGTTACTATGTGGTTTGGTGTGATCTCCCCTGAACATACTCATATATCTATATGAAAATGTACACCATAAGACATATTATATGAATCATATTAAAACCTATATAATCTCTTTACCCTTTACATCAAGTGATAACTATAAAGAAAAATTTTCAATTTATTATAGGCCAACTCAACTTTTCTTAATTCTATAATAAAGACTGAGCAGATAAATACATACATCACATGTCATTCATCTTATAGATGAGTACATCACATGACCATAATAAAAGTAGCTAGATACATCATATATGACCCAAATAAGCATGTAAAATAATTTTCTTAGTCTAATTGAATCAATGTCTATATGTATTTTCTCATCATATGAGTGAAAAAAACTCATCTTGGACATGATCAAACCAATGGAATTATCGACAACTTACCCAGTCACACCATGATTAGATAAATTATAATGAATTACAAAATAAAGGTATCAAAATATGATGGTTCTCATGCTAGTTACCTCTTCAATATTAGGTAATAAGGATTGATAATAATCATACACCCCTAAGTATATCGATGATTGTATGAAATTTCATGAGATATACTTTTGCGGTTCAATCCAAGTAACAAGTCTATAATTATTATCTCATGAATCTATTCTTTATATCTCATATACATGAATTTTTAATGCGAATATTATTATAATCATTCTAAACTTAAAATATCATCACAACCCATTATACTCTATGAAGACCATCGATTAGGGACAACTCAAAGCCATACTTTGAGGGGATATTATCATTCGACTATTCATGTAAAGTAAATAGGAACACACAAGAATGAATGTGAAATGGATATTAAATTTATAATAAAGTGATATATTTTAAAACCATTACATAATTATCTTAAGTATCATATACTAAGAGACTCCACATGGTCCTCCTGCTTCTACTGTGATAAAATTTTTATCAATGAATCTATTACATTATTATTTGTATCCACCAAAAAGATACTAATATCTCCCATACCAATGATCAATAATTTGAAATAGTATTTTTATAGTATTTTTTTGTTCCTTTGATGATACTGGTGTTCATTATCCTGAGATTTTGATCCATTGTTCACATAGTAAATATCAATAATTCTCTTGATTATAGGAACCACCTCTAGTTTATATATAAAATTTCTAATCTAAATATATTTATTCATAACATATAATGAAATAATGTACTCTACATATGTTGTTGAGTCAGATATGGTGGCTTGTTTGGATCTCTTATAACTAATATCTCCACAATTAAGGGAAAACATTAAACTAGATTGATATTTCTTATCATCTCTATCATATTAGACCCTAACATCTATATAACCATTTACAAAAATCTCAGGATCTCCTACAAAGATCAAGAAAATATCTTCAATATTACTCAATCAATTAAGAAATTTATTCATAGTAATCTGGTGACTCTCACACGAATTATATTAGTATATACTAGTTATGTTCAAAGCATAAGATAAATCAAGTTGAGTAAAAAACATGGCATACATGATATATCCTTTGGAAGGGAAAAAATAATTTTATCCATAATTTCTAACTCTTTATATGGATATTGAATTTTCCTAAGATCTATGCCATGTAACATTAGTAAATATCCCTTATTGGAGTTATCCACACTAAATAAATTTAGCACTTTACTAATGTAACTTTCATTACTGAGTCAAATAATCCTTTTAAAAATATTTCTCTACAAATCTTTATACCCATTGTTTAGGTAGCTTCACCCATTTATTTCATTAAGAATCACTTATCCAGCCACATCTTTGTAGAGTGAAGTGTTAGGATGTAATTTATGATAAACTCTATGTCATCTATAGGAAATATCAAAAAAACTACTATACTCTTACTAATCGTATTGTACACACAGGAAAAATCCATGTTTTTGATGAAACCAAATATTTTTATTTCATTATGAAAATAGATATTCCATATTTGAGATGATTACTTTAGTCTATAAATAGACCATTGAAACTTAAATACCTTATCAGTCTCATTTGACACTTTAAAAAATTCAAGAAATATCATATACACATCCTTGAATAAATTATAATTCCGGAATTTGGTTTTTAAATCCATTTTATATATCTCATAATCAAAATAACATATTATTGAAAGAAAAACATGAATATACATTATCATCACTATAGGTGTAAAGGTTTCTTCATAGTAAATACCATGGATTTATTTATAACCTCTTACAATATGGTGTACTTTATAGGAGGATACTATCCCCTATATATTAGATTTCTTATGGAAAAAC
Source organism: Viscum album (assembly GCA_963277665.1). Taxonomy (NCBI): domain Eukaryota; kingdom Viridiplantae; phylum Streptophyta; class Magnoliopsida; order Santalales; family Viscaceae; genus Viscum; species Viscum album. Next base: position 793,683,489 of record OY728121.1, read on the forward strand.
CATTTTTACCCTCTAGGTATCACTCCTTAAAGTGTATCAATCAAGTTACAAACCTGGTTAGTGTACATAGAGTCTATTTCAAATTCCATGGATTTTAACAATTTCTTAGAATTAAAACTCATTATGGACTCTCTCTATGTGTTAGATTTATCTTGTAACATCCTGAAACCCGGTTTCAAGTATGATCTATGATTTTAGATTCTCTATTTGTTTTTCACACGATTCTTGGTTGTTTTTAATTGTTTAAACCTTTTGAGGTGTCAAAAGTGTCTTTTTGTTTTTATTTTGAAGATCTGGGAGCTGTTTGGGAGTTTGGAATAAGGGTGGACATGGACCTCTAGCTAGAAGGGCTATAGGATGTCCATTTACTTGAAGGTGAGGGCCACCGACCAGATGGTGTAAAGTTTATAGTAGGGTCTCCCTACAGGAAGTCTACTGGATAGTTGGTAGTAAGATTGAAAATTGGAGTTCCTATAGGAACTCCACTATTCAACCGGTAGAGACCCATCAACCAACTAGTGGAGACCCATAATCCAGCTGATAGAGACTTACCATACAACTATTGGGGATTCTATGGGCCTAGACATTCTTTCTGGTGCCACTAGCTAGTTGGTGGAAGACAACAGCTATAAGGACCCATCCTTAAACATTATTTAATCTTGAGTTATTTAAAGAATACACGTTGAGGATCTTTTCAGGTTTAGAGTTTTAGAGAATTAGATCATAAAACATGCATTACATTCCACATTTAAACAAAGTGGTTATATAAAAGATTGTACTCATTTTTACCATCAACAGAAACATATTTAAAATAAAACATGGATTATTTCTTGACACTTCCTTGAAACTATCATCACATCATGTACCTTTCCCTTGACCTGTGAAAAACATTTCAAAAACATGGGATGAGCATAAAAATCTCAGTAAGGGATATAAAAATATGGAAAGGAAACATTAGTACATGTATACATAAGAATCAATGAAATCATACTTTACTCATAAAACATAAGCACGTTAACATACCTCATGAAATCATAATATTTATGAATAACTCATAGAAATCATAAGACATAAAGGTAACTTGAGGCATTCATAACATTCTTACGTAGGGAGTAACCCTCATGGTTACGTTTGGAATACACATCACAGTATATTCCCAAAATCTCTTTGGAGAAACCTTAACTTTTAACCCTTTCGCGTTACCCAATGCATTGGAGAGCTATATCGGGCTCACCCACCCTTAGTTTATCACGAAACCACCCGTCTTCATAACAATGCCCAAGAACCATAACATAATCGTATCACAAAAAACATGCATAAAGGAAACATAATATTTCTAAATTTAAATCACAAGATATCAATACAACACATTGATATAATAAAAACATTATTAAAAGTATTTTAAATACCAAAATAAAAGAAAAGTAAAACATGGTATTTATTTTTTATTTAAAAAAAAAGTTATGGCTTGTAGAGGAAGCCGAAACTCAAATAATGGTCACGGCGGCGGAGAAGTCGTTGTTGCCGTATACGTATGACAAAAAAACATTCCTTTTGTCATTTAGTAAAACTATTCATATAAAAAATATTCCTTTTGAATAAACGTAAAATTCAAAGGGGTTTATACACCGTATAAAAGAAAGTTGTGCATAAATCAAAATATGCCTCAATGAAAGGAGATTGAGACGAAGTCCCTTACCTCGGGTCTGACTTGACTTGATCATTCTTTAGCCTCTTGAATAATAAACTTGAGTTAATTTCTACTTGATTAAGAACCTTCTTCAAGTTAATTGTTCCTTTTATATCACTTATTACCATGTTATGAACACTATGTAATTATTTAAGTTAATAATGGTCGTTTTGTCGAACATTGGTACTTGAGTCAAAAATAAACTCTTTATAATTAAAAGTTGTTCATGTGGTAAAATATCCATTATATCCAGAATTATATTCATGATTTAGATATCACATATGTCATATATATCTAGTATATACATGTATTTATAATATTACATAACATTTAGAGGTAAGAAATGAAATGCACCATTCATGGAGACGGTAAGCCGTACGTACACATGAACGCTACTTTCATTTCTATTTCGTATTTAATGGAATGAAATCATAATGATATAGAGGTATATTAGAATTAAAGTATAATATCATATGTAATACCATTAAATCCATCCTTTATATGTCCCAGATATGACATTAACGAATCAAATCACTTTGAGGGGGCGGTAGTCCGCACTTCCTAAAATGAAGATATCACGTTTACCCATAATGGAAACCATAAAGGTATGCCATAAATGAAAAATACAGAAGCTTAAGTAAAACATAAACATATTATATATAATATAAAAATATAGTGACATCTTAATGGCCACCTTTGAAGGTGTTAAAAGAATATTGAACAATCATCATTTCATGAGGCAGAAATTCGCCATCCACGAAAACAGTATGTTCTTTAACCATTAGATGTAGGTGTGTGTAAGTGTAGATTTAATCCTTATTTTAAAAACGTCCTGGTATATTTAAGATACTGGTGTTGTTACAAAAGAAAGTAATAAAAATAGTTTAGGGGGTTGGAGAAGAAAAATGAAACAAAAGAACATTAGAGAAGTCTTTACCTTTAAATCGGGTAACTCCTCTTGGTTTAAACCAAAAGGGTTTCTTGAAGATCTTTCTGCCTAAGGAAAGGCTTATAGGATGAAGAGAGGGATGTTTAGAGATAAAATGAGAAGGGGTTGTCTAAGACAATGGCTTGAGAGGTGTGGGTAAGGAGGTAGAGGTGGGGGCCTTTTATAAGAGGAGAGGAGGGGCACTCTTGGAAAGTTATAAAATGTTACTTTATATTAAAATGAGTTTCGGATTTTAAAGTTCCCACATTGATATATTTCGAGGATAAGGTGATAAGGGTTCGAAATATACTCATAAAATAGGTATTTGACAAGTTTAAGTCTTATATTTTACATTATCTTTTCATTTTATTTAAATCGTTCATTAATGAGGTAATCACTGCATCATCATGATGTCATAAATAATTTAATTTATTTAATGTTTAAAAATTATAAAAAATACTATGATGTAGAAAATATTTTTATATTTCCAATGAATATTTATAGTATAAGAGATCATTTACATAGAAAAAACTAAAAATGTTTTACTCGGGTGATACATTCTTTAGTGATATTCTCTTTTCTTTAAAAATAAAATGATAAAGTGTCACTTTCACCCAAAAGTGATTCAATGGGGTCCCTAAGTTTGGCGCAAGGCATCAGATGGTCAACCATGATAGAACCAGTAGCATTAGGACACATTTTGGGGTCATTTGGTATTATTATGATATTATTTTATTATCCTTAACTACCCGATTACTAATTAATCAAGATAATTAAAGATAATTACCGTCGTTACTATTCATAATGTCCAAAAACAAAAGAGTATTAATTACATAATTTGGACCTTCTGATTCCAAATATGGAATCCATTTTACCAAATTACAAAAATAGAAATTGAAATAATGAATTTAAAAAATAATTCCCATTGTCAAAACAAATAACGGGTTTTTTTGAAACAATATTTATGAAAAGTTTGGCACTTGTTTATGCCCAAATCCAAAGTGAAATTAATTATAATGAACACCATTGGATTAAATGGTAAAAATATATCCTAATTAAAATTTAAAACCAATTAAAAAGATTATTTAACCATATAATTAAATTTGATGAAAAAACAGTTTTGATGTAAAATGCAGTATTTTTCACTATTCATTAAAAAATGAACATTGTCAGAAAAATACCAAAAATTTATCCAAAGTAAATTTAAATGTCCCAATCATAAAGAATAAGTTTATTTTGACAAATATATCTTATAAAAATGTCAAAAGATAGATTTAAAAATGGTTCTCCATCAAAAGGCGGTAAAACAATCTTTTAAAAATATTAGAGAATTCTATGCTTAAGATTGGATTTGTTCTCATTTTAAGCCTCTAAAACACTATCTAATTCATAAATAGACATAGATAAGAATATCTATTTTTCATTACTTACTTGGGATGTTACATCCTTCCCCCCTTTAGAAAATTTCTTCCCCACAATTTATTTACTTATCGAATAAGTGGGGGTATTTATACCTCATTGCATGTTCAGATTCCCATGTTGCCTCTTCACTCATGTGGTTTTTCCAAAAAACCTTTACTTGATGAATCACCTTATTCCATAATAATTGCTACCTGTGGTCAAGAATCTGGACCGGTTGTTCCTTATAAGATAGATTCTCTTCCAGCTGAACTACCTCTGGACTCAAAACATGAGATAGATCTGGCATGTACTTCCTTAACATTGAAACATGAAAAAAATTGTGTACCTGAGATGAACTCAGAGGTAAAGCCACTCGGTATGCAACTAATCCAACTCTCTCCATAATTTCATATGGTCCAATGAACCTTGGAATCAGCTTTCCTTTCTTACCAAATCGCATCACACTTTTCCATGGTGATACTTTGAGAAAAACATGATCACCTACCTCAAAAGAGAGATCCTTCCTCCTATTGTCTGCATAACTCTTCTGCCTGCTTTGAGCTGTTTTCATGTGTCTCTGTATCAACTGAACTTCTTCTGCCAATGCTTCTACCAATTCTGGTCCCATAAACTTCCTTTTACCCACTTCATCCCAGAAAGCTGGAGTTCGACACCGCTTCCCATATAATGCCTCAAATGGTGCCATCTGTATATTGGAATGAAAACTGTTATTATAAGAAAACTCAACCAAAGAAAGATGTTGGTCCCAACTTCTCTGATAATCCATCGAACAAGAATGTAGCATATCCTCCAAATTCTGAATCGTTCGTTCTGACTGCCCATCTGATTGAGGATGAAAAGCTGTACTAAAATTTAATTCAGTACCCAATGACTTCAGAAGGACTTTCCAAAATTTAGAAGTAAACCTGGGATCACGATCAGATACAATGGAGAGAGGAACTCCATGTAACCTAACTATCTCTTTAAAATACATACGGTAAAGTTGATGTAGGTAAAAACTATCTTGTATATCAAGGAAATGAGCAGATTTAGTCAAGCGATCAACAATAACCCATATTACATTATTACCTCGAGGTGTCTTCGACAATCCCACAACGAAGTCCATGGATATATTCTCCCATTTCCACTCTGAAACTGGTAAAGGATGAAGCATCCCTTTCGGTAACTACCGCTCTGCTTTAACCTGTTGACAAGTCAAACACTTCACAGTAAAATCAGCAATATCTCTTTTCATTCCGTCCCACCATTAATACTCCCGAAGATCTCTGTACATCTTAGTACTGCCTTGATGAACTGAAAACGGAGAACTATGAGCTTCACATGACAACTCTCTCTTCAATTGTGAATCAAAAGGCACACACAATCTCTTCCCAAATCTCAAAACACAATCATTATCAATGTTGAATTCAGGCAACTTACCCTTTTGAACCAGCTCTACCTTTTTCTGCAACTCACTGTATTTCTTCTGTGCTTGCTTAATTCTGTTTGATAGAGAAGATTTCACTGATACCTGAAACAAAAAAGAATGACATCCTACACCAACAACTTCTATTCCAAAGTTCATCAAATCCTTAACCAAAGGATCATGTTCCAAATTCAACATTTTTAATGAAGCATTACTTTTTTGACTCAAAGAATCAGCCACTTTATTTGATTTTCCCGAATGGTAATGAATTGTACAATCATAATCCTTGATTAATTATATCCATCTCCTCTGTCTCATGTTAAATTATTTCAAAGTGAATATATACTTTAAACTTTTGTGATCAGTATATATTTCACACTTTACACCATACAAATGATTCCTCCAAATTTTTAAAGCGAAAACAACAGCAGCTAAATCCAAATCATGTGTAGGGTAATTTACCTCATGAGTTTTCAACTAACGTGAAGCGTAAGAATATACCTGATCATTCTGCATTAGGACACAACCAAGTCCTTTCAATGAAGCATCACTGTAGATAACAAACTCCCCATTCCTGGAAGGTAGTGCCAAAACTGGATCATTCACCAATCTTATTTTCAATTCCTGAAAACAATCATCACATTATTTTGTCTAGATAAAATTAACACCCTTCTGAGTTAGCTTAGTCATTGGACTAGATAAACGTGAAAAATTTATAAAAAACCTTCGGTAATAGCCTACCAATCCAAGAAAACTACGAATCTCAGTTACATTTGTGGGTCTTGGCCATTCTTCAACAACCTTTGTTTTTGCAGGATCAACAGTTATCCCATCTTTAGAAATAATGTGACCAAGGAAAGAAATTTGTTGCAACCAAAACTCACACTTGCTGAATTTCCCATACAATTTATTTTCTTTTAAGGTTTGAAAAATAACCCTTAAATTAATTTCATGCTCCTCTTTACTTTTAGAAAATACAAAAATATCTTCAATGAAAAAAACCACAAACTTATCCAAGAACTCATGGAAAATTATATTCATAAGGTCCATGAATACAACAGGTGAATTGGTTAGCCCAAAAGGCATAACTACAAATTCATAATGGCCATATCTTGTATGAAACGTGGTCTTCGGAATATCTTCTTCCTTTAACTTCAACTGATGGTACCCCGATCTCAGGTCAATCTTTGAAAAATACTGAGCTCCCTGGAGCTAATAAGAAAAATTATCGATATGAGGCAAAGGATATTTGTTCTTAACAGTGATGTTATTCAAGGCTCTATAATCAATGAAAAGTCTCATTGAACCATGTTTCTTTTTAAAAAATAAGACAGGAGCACCCCATGGTGATGTGCTAGGTCGAATGAAACCTTTCTCTAATAAATCTTGCAATTGCTCCTTCAACTCTAAAAGTTCAATTTGAGCCATTCGATAAGGGGGTTTTGAAATTGGCTTAGCATCAGGAACTAAGTCAACAGTAAATTCAACTTCCCGATCTGGTATTATTCCAGGAAACTCATCAGGAAAAACACCAGGATACTCATTTACCATTGGCACATCAATAATCTGATTGGTTCCTTTGTTTTCAACAATATGTGCAAGGTAACATTCATTTACATCTTTTACAAGTTTCTCAGCCTCTTGATATGTTATCAATAGTAAGGGTTCATTCTGTTATACAAACTGAAAGTATTTCTGAAAAGAAACTTCTTTAGCTCTACAGTCAATCTTAGCATGGTAAATAGAGATCCAATCCATACCCAAGATAACATCAAACTCTAATAGAGGTAAAACAATAAGGTTTGGAAGTAGGTTCTTTCCACAGATAAGGATAAGGAGATTCTTATAAATTTTTTTTGCCTCAACATTTCCCCAAGGTGTTTTTACCACAAGTTCAGGAGTCATTTCTTGAGATGGAATTACCAATTTACTAGAAAAGTTTTCAGAGATGAAAGAATGTGTAGACCCCGAATCAAACAACACACTGGTATAATCTGAAAAAACAAACAAAGTACCTGATACCACTTTATTTGATGGCCCAAAATCTACTGAAGTAGTTGCAAAGGATTTCAACAATCCTTTTTGCTTGTAGTCTGACTGCTTCCCATCACTCGATCTCTTTGTTAGACACTTGTTTTCACAATGACCCATCTCATTGCAATTGAAACATTTCACTAACTATAAATCAAATTTGGTCTTACCATCACCCTGATATTTCTCAGTGCAATCACGAGCCTTATATCCCATCTTACCACATTAGTATCACTTTCCAGAATTCAGAAGACATTCCCCAGCATGCCTTTTTCCACATTTATCACAAACTGGAAACTTAGTTTTCTTTCCATCAGACCTTTTTGAAGAATTCTTCCCTTTCTCCTGCCACCGTGGTCTCTTTTTCTGTTGGTTGTTATAGAACACTTGATCATCAGAAATCTCCATTTCCACCATCTCAGCAGATAGAACAAGATTTTCATAACTTTTGAACTCATGAGAAGCTAATTCCCTTAGATATTTTGGCTTTAATCCTGAGTAAAAATGATTGATTTTACTATCAAGGTCTCGGATAAAATTTGGAGCATACCTTGCCAATCGAGTGAACCTTTCTTCATAAGTAGCCACTGAGTCTTCATCTTGCCTCAATTACAAGAATTTTTTTCCATCCTAAGTTGAACAGCCTTAGGAAAATACTTCTCAAGAAACATACCTTTGATTTCATCCCAGTCGAGAGCATCAATCTCATCAGCGTCCCTGATATTTTTAACCATCGACCACCATGGATCTACTTCACCCTCCAAATGATAAATAACAAGACTAACCTTTTGATTGTCTGAACACCCCATGACATTGAAAATATTCTCCAGTGCTTTAATCCACCCTTCAGCTAGCACAGGTTCAGATGATCCTCTGAATGATGGGGGATGTTGCCTCATGAAATGTTCCACCACTGACATGTTCCTCTGCGGTTGATCTGGATGATCTCATGCATGGATACCACCACCATTTATCTCTTGAGTCAACTGTGCGATTACTGCAACAAACTGTTCAGTTCTAATTCCGACTATCTCAGGATACTGATTTGGAAGGTCATTTCCTTTTGTATGCCTTCCTAGCACTACTTCCCTATTTCCTCTATGGAAAACCATTCTGAACAAACATGTCTTAGATGAAGCAACATGGTAATCTACAAATGCTATATCATTTCAATATGACCATAAAAAATATTTTTTGATAATCATTTAATAGAATTATAATTCCTAAAGTTATCTAAACCGACCTCTGATACCAACTATAAGGCCCCAACCTTAAACATTACTTAATCTTGAGTTATTTCAAGAATACACGTTGATGACCTTTTTAGGTTTAGAGTTTTAGAGAATTAGATCATAAAACATGCATTAGATTCCACATTTAAACAAAGTGGTTACATAAAATATTGTACTCATTTTTCCCATCAGTGGAAACATATTTAAAATAAAACATGGATTATTTCTTGACACTTCCTTGACACTATCATCACATCATCTACCTTTCCCTTGACCTGTGAAAAACATTTCAAAAACTTGGGATGAGCATAAAAAGCTCAGTAAGGGATATAAAAATACGAAAAGGAAACATTAGTACACGTATACATAAGAATTAATGAAATCATACTTCACTCATAAAACATAACCATGTTAACATACCTCATGAAATCATAATATTTATGAATAACTCATAGAAATCATAAGACATAAAGGTAACTTGAGGCATTCATAACATTATTACGTAGGGAGTAACCCTCATGGTTACGTTTGGAATACCCACCATAGTATATTCCCAAAATATCTTCTGACAAACCTTAATGTTTAACCCATTTGCGTTACCCAATGAATTAGAGAGCTATATCAGGCTCACCCGCCCTTAGTTTATCACAAAACCACCCGTCTTCATAACAATGCCTAAGAACCATAACATAATCGTATCACATAAAACATGCATAAAAGAAACATAACATTTCCACATTTCAATAAAAAGATATCAATAAAACACATTGATATAATTAAAACATTATGAAAACCATTTTCAATACCCAAATAAAAGAAAATTAAAACATGGTATTTATTTTTCATTTTTAAAAAAGTTATGGCTTGTAGAGGAAGACAAAACTCAAATAATGGTCACGACGGCGAAGAAGTCATTGTCGCCGCATACGTACGACAAAAAAACATTCCTTTTGTCATTTAGTAAAATTCTTCGTATAAAAAATATTCATTTTGAATAAACGTAAAAGTCAAAAGGGTTTATACACCGTATAAAATAAATTTGGGTATAAATCAAAATATGCCTCAATGAAAAGCGATTGAGACGAAGTCCCTTACCTCGGGTCCGACTTGACTTGATTGTTCTTTAGCCTCCTGAATAATAAACTTGAGTTAATTTATACTTGCTTAAGAACCTTCTTCAAGTTCATTATTCCTTTTATATCACTTATTACCATGTTATGAACACTATGTAATTATTTAAGTTAATAATGGTCATTTTGTCGATCATTGGTACTTGAGTCAAAAATAAACTCTTTATAATTACAAGTTGTTCATGTGGTAAAATATAAATTATATCCATAATTATATTAATGATGTATATATCACATATATCATATATATCCAGTATATACATGTATTTATAATATTACATAACATTTAGAGGTAAGAAATGAAATGCACCGTTCATGGAGACGGTAAACCGTATGTACGCATGAACGCTACTTTCATTTCTATTTCGTATTTAATGGAATGAAATAATAATGATATAGAGGTATATTAGAATTATAGTATAATATCATATGTAATACCATTAACTCCATCCTTTATACGTCCCACATATGGCATTAAAAAATCAAATCACTTTGAGGGGGCGGTAGTCTGCACTTCCTAAAATAAAGATGTCACGTTTACCCATAATGGAAAACATAAAGGCATGAAATAAATGAAAAATACCAAAGCTTAAGTAAAATATAAACATATTATATATCATATATAAATATAGTGACATCTTAATGGCCACCATTTAAGGTGTTAAAATAATATTAAACAATCATCGTTTCGTGAGGCAGAAATTCGCCATCCACGGAAACAATATGTTCTTTAACCATTAGATGTAGGTGTGTGTAAGTGTAGCTCGAATAATTCTTATAACAACATCATAGTATATTTAATATACTGGTGTTGTTACAAAAGAAATTAATAATAAGAGTTTAGGGGGTTGGAGAAGAAAAATAAAACAAAAAATCATTTGAGAAGTCTTTACCTTTAAATCGGGTAACTCCTCTTGGTTTGAACCAAAAGGGTTTCTTGAAGAGATTTCTGCCTAAGTAAAGGCTTCTAGGATGAATATAGGGATTTGGAGAGATAAAATGAGCCAGGGTTTGCCATGCCAATGGCTTTAGAGGTGTGGGTAAGGAGGTAGAGGTGGGGGCCTTTTATAAGAGGAGAGGAGGGGCACTCTTGGAAAGTTATAAAATGTTACTTTATATTAAAATGGGTTTCGGATTTTAAAGGTCCCACATTGGTATATTTCAAGGATAAGGTGATAAGGTTTCGAAATATACTCATCCAATAGGTCTTTGACAAGTGTAAGTCTTAGATTTTACATTATCTTTTCATTTTATTTAAATCGTTCATTAATGAGGTAATCGCTGCATCATCGTGATGTCATAAATAATTTAATTTATTTAATGTTTCAAAATTATAAAAAAACACTATGATGTAGGAAATATTTTTATATTTACAATAAATATTTATAGTCTAATAGATCATTTACATAGACAAAATTAATTTTTTTTTACTTGGGTGATACATTCTTTAGTGATATTCTCCTTTCTTTAAAAATAAAATGATAAAGTGTCACTTTCACCCAAAAGTGATTCCACGGGGTCCCTAAGATTGGCACAAGGAATACCATGGATGGTCATGACACAAAAAGTATCATTAGGACACATTTTGGGGTCATTTGTTATTATTATGATATTATTTTATTATCCTTAACTACCCGATTACTAATTAATCAAGATAATTAAAGATAATTACCGTCGTTACCATTCATAATGTCCAAAAAACAAAAGAGTATTAATTACATAATTTGGACCTTCTGATTACAAATATGGAATCAATTTTACCAAATTATAAACATATAAATTTCAATAATGAATTTAAAAAATAATTCCCGTTGTCAAAACAAATAGCGGGTTTTTTTGAAACAATATCTATGAAAAGTTTGGCACTTGTTTATGCCCAATTCCATAGTGAAATTAATTCTAATGAACACCATTGGATTAAATGGTAAAAATATATTCTAATTAAACTTTAAAACGAATTAAAAAGATAATCTAACCATATAATTAATTTAGATGAAAAAGCAGTTTTGATGTAAAATGCAGTATTTTTCACTATTCATTAAAAAATGAACATTGTCAGTAAAATACCAAAAATTTTTCCAAAGTAAATTTCAATGTCCCAATCATAAAGAATAAGTTTATTTTGAAAAATAGATCTTATAAAATTTTCGAAAGATATATTTAAAAATGGTTCGCCATCAAAAGGCGGTAAAACAATTTTTTAAAAATATTAGAGAATTCTATGCTTAAGATTGGATTTATTCTCATTTTAAGCCTCCAAAACACTATATAATTCATAAATAGACATAGATAAGAATATCTATTATTCATTACTTACTTGGAATGTTACAACAGCTCACCAGTGATTTTTAACTAGGTGATTATATCAATGTTAGTGTTGTAAGTTTATTTCTCTCAATCTTATTTTTAATTATAAATACAACACCCTCAAACCTAATTCAAATACAATGAATTTTGAGACAATATAAAGGTGAATTTTTCACTTTAAACTTTGATACTTATTGAATGAAAGTACCAATTGACGCATTGAATATATTATGGTAAGTGTATCATTAATTCAATTGGGGATTGTCTTTTCATCATCCCTTTTATTCTTCTTTGAGAGCGGTGGATCCTTTTTTAGTTGATAGATATGGATCCTAATTTGGTTAATTGTGTTTATAGTATTATCTCATGATTGGTTCTAGTCTATCATCTCTCTTCGAGTGTGGATCCTATAATGGGTGTTCATTTATACAATGATTGAGGTAAGTGGTTTCATAATGAAATCCCTATCAATTGAAACTATTATTTCATTATTTATTTTAAATGTATTTAAAATTAATTTCTAAATAACTATTTGAGACTTTTAATAATTTTTTTGAAATCCATTAATTTTAATGAAAACCATTTAATGTTTTTTTGAAATGAAATGGCGTGTTTGTAATGCTGAACTCAAGGCTGATTGAAATGGTTGATTGAAATGATTTAAGACTAATTGGTACTAATGATATTGCATTGTATGATTTATTTATTTGAAGAAAATTGGTATTTGGGTAGTTAGGTGGATGTCCTTGGATATATATTCTAGGCATGTATTAGATCAACCTATAAATTTAGTGACAATGAAAATGATGAAAAAACATAATGAGGGAAGGGGGTTTATTCTTTGGGATGGATTACTATTCTCCCTAATATTGAGATCTGGGGATATATTCACACCTAGATCCATATTTCATTAAGACCGTGTGGAAACTCAACCCTTTATTTTACCATCCCAGGCCTTATAACCATGGTGATATGATTTAAAATGATTTATATATGTTAGTTTTTTTAAAATGATTTACCCATGTTTGTTTGATGATGAATTTTAGGAAGTGAATGCATGAAATTTTTTATGAATATGATATGAAATGAATTAATTTAAAAATCATGTTTTATTATGTGCTGTGAAAGGATTATCATGACATGTTTTTTTAAAATTGAGTATATCTGGTTTATTTGACATGGATTGCTTATGTAATGATTAATGGTATATTACTAGGATAATGTTTCTCACACCCTACTTTTACCTTTGGGCATTTTTATACTTTCTTTTTCTAGGTATAGGAAAATGAAAAACACCGATTGGATGTAGTGGGTGTTATTTATATAAGAACCATGGGAATTAGTAGTGATAAGTGGGGTATGTGATCCACCTATTATCAAGAGATCTTAGTATTGATATCTTGATGGTTTATGTGATGACTTGCCTTGTTGCTTGATTTTGGGTTTTGTACTTGTTTATCTAATGGTATTTTATTTTGATGAGTAATTTGGTAAAATAACTATTTAAGGATTATTTTTAATATTTATTTTTTATCTCTTGATCTTGTGGAGAAAATTTTACCTCCTATTTTTTTGATGTCCACTCACTAGTTTCTAGCCTGTGGAGATCGAGAATTCCCTTTAGGCCATTTCAAGATTGATTGAGGTGCCTATTTAGTAGGTTATTTAGAATGGTTCATGAAAAAATGAAATTAAAGGAGTTAAATTCTATTATTGGTTATTATTATGTAGTTTGGGATGACATTTTAGATATTTAATAGGATTGTTGAAACTTAAGGCCTTAAGTTATGAGTGAGTTCCAAGATTGATCTCATCGCAAAAATCCTTAATTTATCATCAGAAGTTTGAAAAAAGTATCTTCAAGTAGTTATTTTATATGATTATAGAATTTTACCTAGATGTGATATGATATTTGTGTTCCCAAGTTGAGTTTTGATTAATATAATTGATGTTATTGTGTCTCTTGACTAATGTTTCCTTATTGTTTATTGATTTTGTATAGTACCATGAGCCTATGAATATGTATGTTTAGGCTTTAGGAGGGAGATACTAATGAGCCATAAAAAGTAAACACTTTAGTTGAAAAAAACCTCCAAGAGTTAGTAGTGTTCATTGTCCAAGATCTAAGAAAAGAGGTTGTACCTATATCCATGTAGGCTCTAATGATTTTACCTTGAAGGGATGACACTAGAGATCATTCCCATGAGGTTCTTCATAAAAAATGACCATCTTTCTTGGGATTGAATTATCCATGTGAAAAATATAATTGGTTGGGAAAGATTTAATGAATCTTCAATTTCTTCGATACACCAAATTTTATTAAAGTGAAATATGTCATCTTCAAGCTTGAGGGGAATAGAAGGTGGTGGTGGGATGCTATAGTTATGAAAAGAAGAATGAGAAATTGGAGCTGGAATAATTCGAGAATATTTTTAAAAATAAATAATATCTAGAGTCAATGGTTTGGATAATTCCATGGAGTTTCCCAACCTTTACCAACATGATTGTATAGTGACTCAGTATGCCAGACATTTTGCTAAACTTTCTCAGTTCTCACCTAAGGTGGTGTCAAACAAGAAGATGAAGGAATATAAGTTTTAAATGGGTATTTGATCATATATCTAATCTTCAGTATTTATGCTGAATCCTTACTCTTATGATGATGTTATAGATAGGAATCTTGTGGTGGAAATGGACTAAGCCGGTAAGTCAGTATTGACGGGAGTTCCTCCTACTCATAGTGGCTGCTCTAGTGGTTCATTTTAAGGGAAGATAAAAAGAAAAAAGTATCCTAGTGGAAATAGTAATGGTGGTATTCAATAGAAGATATATTCTAGATATACTATAGTGTTTGGTAAGGTATCACTAACTTGTTTCCAATGTGGAATTGTTGGGCACTCGAAGAGTGCTTGCATAGAGGCACCAAATATTTGTAACTATTTTAGTTACTTAGGTCACTTGTAAATATTTTACCATGGTTTTACTACTCTAATGAGTGGTAAAATATTATACATACCAAGATTATATATGACATAGTGAGACACTTCAATAATAATGGGGTCATGGTCAGAGACATAAGAATGAAGTATCTTCATATAGTGTATGAGTCTCCATTGGGAACTGATACATGCCCCATGATAGTGAGAGGTAATATTACTATCGCTTCATATTTAGTGGTTGATTTATTAGATACTAGTGGATATTATTATTTAATATCAACCCGCACTATAGAAATGTTGAATATTCCCAGGTAGTTCATACATTATGTGATAGAAATTGAAACACCTCTCAGGATAAAGAGAGAGTAGGGTTTCTGATTCCCTCTATGTAATTTCTATTTATAAAAAAAATGAGATCATTTGAGACTTATTAGTTATTGATATGAATCCCCAAGAAATTATTATTGGGATGGACTGGATTGTTGTGTATAAATGTCAGGTTGACTGTTATCTTCGGTAGGTCTCATTTGCTACCCCAATGTGGTGTGACATGTTTTTTAGGCAGAATGTGACCAAAATTATTTCCCAGATAGATATCCTATTTTATATTTGGGTAGGATGATGTAACAACCCAATATTTCATAGTTATCTATATCTATAAAGTAATTCAATAGCTTATACTACACGCAACATTTAATTGGCTTGCATTATACGCAAGATTAAGTTTTTACGAGACAATACATTAGTATTATAATTATTTAAACAATATATATATTTATCAATTAACTATTGTAATATGAATTGTAAGAAATAAATTTTAAATTTTATTTATAATGTTTTCATATAAATAAAACATATTTATAATTAATTGTATATGTTTTGTTAAAATAGTTATATATTTAGAAAAATTATTTTCTTAAAAGAACTACTTTTTATGTCCTTTTGTGAACAATAATAAAATTAATATTAGAAAATCCTAAAAATTCAATTTGGTAAAATAGAATTCATTTTTTATTTGGAATATTCAAATTAGCTTAGGGTGAATTTTTGGTATTTTTTTGAAAAATTTCAATTTTTGATGAATCGTGAAAAATACTGCACAGTATATAAAAAACCGACTTTTTCATTTAAATAATTATTTTTAATTAAAATTTATCTTAAAGTAAAAATAGATACATAATACATATATTATTACAATATAATTCATTTGAATCATTTTATAATAATATTAGATATATAAAATCTTATTGAACTTTTTAACGTCTTTTACCCACCTTCTATGCACATTTGCAAATTTGCGTAAAACATAATTTTACCACTTCGGTGAATTGAATTTAAAAAATCTGATAGACATGGTTGTCATTAGTAAGTAAAACTTGGTTCAATAGGATGAAAATAATTTTTGGTGAATAGAAATTTTTGAATTTTATTTACCACAGTTAAAAGTAAATAGGGTAATTAAAGGTAGAAATAATACTATAATTATATAAATTTAAACCAAGAGATGTCCTAATTCAATTGGATAAGTTTTTTTCAACCAAAATAAAACTTAGGACAAAAATAATATCCGTTTTGATCCTTTTGGCTTAGATTAGGTCATTATTATATTTTATTTAAAGAAGAGTTAAAAGTGTTAAATTCAAATTTTAATCACTAACTATTTTTAATATTGGGTTATATATAAGATAAATTTGACTATAAATATTCATTATAAATCTAAAAATATTTCCTACATCATGGAATTTTATTTTTAATTTTTAGAAATTAAATAATTAAATTTATTTTTGACACAATGATGATGCATTAATTACCTTATTAATGAAAGATTAAAATAATTGACATTATATATATTAAAATAAATGTAAATTGAAACTTTTGGTGCCATAAACTAATTTTATAGGTGCATATAACATTTTAGGGTCGATTAAATGTATTTTTTTTGAATTAATTAAGTTTTTATGACTTTCAAAAAAACCAAATACTAAATAGTGTCAAAATTGACATAAATGAGTTTTCAAAACAAATAATATTTTATTAAATTATATAATTGTCCTAAAAATCTATGGTTTGGCCAAAAGACTTATATAATTTTATTAATGTCATTAATGAACCATGTGAGGTTATGTTGGAATTTTATAGTAAATATGTTAACCATTTAGTAAAAAAATACAAGAACACATGGTAAAAGTTAAACTATTTAACGAAGAGTTAAATCTAAAAGATAAGGTTAATATGGTGACCTAAACTTTTATAAAACCTATTGGTTGAGAGGATTTATAACAATTAACATATTATCCTATAAATAAATCCAATTGGATCTATTATAAACTGAAAATAATTTTATAATAAATTAATATTTAAATCTTTTCCTAAAGTGCCCCTCACCTCTCTTATAAAAGGGTACTTCCCCTTCTCTTAATTTCACACCTCCAAAGCCATTTTTCTCAGACAAAACCTACTTAAATATTATCAAAACTATCCTCTATTAAACCTAGACGCCTTACTTTTATCATAAATCCAACCTAAGGAGAAATTTTGTTCAAATCAAAAGGAATCACCTGAATAAGAGGTAATTATTTTATCACCTCTTTCAAAGTTCTTTTCTTCTTCTACTTCCTATTTCTTTGTTTTTTTATAATAAAATAATAAATCAAGTACCATATACATTCTGAGATGTTATTATAAATATGTTACAACCATATTCATTCTTCTATCCGTCTTATGAATGGTAAAGTCACCATGCGTTCAGACGTATGGATTATCGTCTCCACGTCGTGGTGTAGTTTGTTATTCGACACTACATTATTTAGATGGGTATAAAAATGAGTATAATTGATGTAAATAATAAATATAACATGTTAATTATTCTTTATATATAATATACCATCCAATTACAAATTATTTCACCATCAATATAATGATATTGTTGCTCGTACGTACGTATGACTTACCGTCTCCACGACGCGATGGGATTTCATTCCCCATCATAACCATTCAATAATAATTTTCATTTAATGATTAAAAAATGATTTTTAATTTCTTAATATCATTCTGTATATGAATAAAATACATCCTATCCATAACAAACATTACTTACATAACAAAACATATAAAGGAAAACGAATCAGTTAACACCCGAAACAATGATACTACTAAAATATTATTAACAAAGCAATATTAGAGGATAATATATGATATAATATTTATTTATGTGGTTCTTTTATAATAAAATAACAGTTATTTAACCATTATATAGGAGATTAAAGTTACCCTCGACTAATGGAAAGTATAAGGTAAGGGTATTTCGTCTCACTTTTAATATTCGTGAGATATAAGCCATATTCACCACCTATTTCTTGTGTGTGGTGTATATACTGCATCTATTGTATTTAATATCATGAATAAATTTATCTTCACAATATTTTTAGATTCATTTTAATATATTGGACCAATGATATAAATGTTCTAAGTGGTATGGGATGCTTGGAATGTTAAAATAATTAATACTTTCTCCATTTCAACATTCTTGATATTAATTTACATAACTATTTATTTGAATATAAAAGAATTATAAAGAGCATTGGATGTCTATTTTAAAGTTCATTCAAATGTTTTTATAAGATTAATCTTTTAAAGTTTTATGGAATGGAATCTTTAGTAAGATCATCATTTTAAATGTTTTAATGATTTATTTTTCTAAATCTTTTTAATTAATACCAATGTTTTCAAAACGATTTTAAGGATTTATTTATATGGAAATTATTGTTTTAAAATGTTAATTACTTTAAAAGTTCCAAAGTGGTATGGGACACTTTGATTAAAAAATATCTTTTAAATGAATTCCTTTATAAATTTGTGTCTTTTAAATGATTTCAGAAAAGGGATATTTCTCTCAAAGAGTTTTACTAATCATTTTCAACTATGTCAACATCCTTTACTGGATATTATTCTTGATTGAGGTTGATTTATTATAATAAAATTTTCCATATTTTATTAAATTAGTTATGATATGTTTGACTTTGTATGTGCTATTTTTATACCATTCATGGTATATGGTTAAGGTATTGACATATCATATTCTAGTTTTAATATGAATGTTTATGTTATGTTTCAACATTTTCATATGAGGAATGCGTTGGACGTAGTAAGTGACAGGCGTGGCCCGCTATAGCCCCTCGATGCATCGGTAGGTCTCATGAGACAAACTAGTGTCTTCGAACCAAGCCTTGATAGAATTTATATTTAGGGTCTTGACATCAGGCCTTGACTTTGTGGTTAAGAAGTCCGACATTATGCATTAAATAATTATGAGATTAGTTATTAATGTTACATGTGATTATTTGACTAGTAGAATATCCATGTGAATAATTAAATGGAATTAGTTGTTTTATCTCTTCCATATTATGCTGAATTTTATGTTTAAAAGGATTTTGTTTTAGTCTTATACGTTGGATTAAATGTTTATTATTATTTATGAAAGCTTCTGTTATATTTTTTATCCATAGTTAGCATCTAAACTCACCCATTTCTTATGTTTTATTTTCCTAGGATGGAAAGAAGTGTATTATGATTTATATGATGGTTTAATCTAGGATTATAATGGAATTATAAAAGGATTATCTATGATGTATTTTATGTTTTAAATTGTAAAGTGAATTTCATGTATGTAATATAATTTCCAAGACTGCTAAACTGATAGGTCCTTCAGGACTTGATTCCTTGTAATCATGAAAATGTATTAAAATAGTGCACCGTCTCCGAGCTTCTGGGGTCAGGGTGTTATAGATGATATCCAAGTATGCTGTTAAATAAGAGTAGGAATCATCATGTGGTGAAATTATTGTATTAGAATATTAATTAAAGGATGTTTTTCTATCATACATTTTGGGTTTTCAAATAGTGAGGGAGGTATAGTTCTCTATCAACTTGGTGTTGGGTACCTAGCCTATATCTGCCCCCTCTTTTTGTATGGAACGAATTGAACTAAAAGAGTTGTTGAATTGGTTTTTTTAATTGATGTACAAATGCTTCATTTGACCAAGTGTGTCACCTTGGGTGACACTAGTGATTTCCACCAAGAAGGCCAATGTAAGATTTCACTTGTGTGTTGATTTCCAAAATATGGATCAGGTTATAATAAATAAAAAGTACCCATTACCCTGAATTGATGATTTTTTGATCATATAAATGGGGAAGATTGATTATATAAGATTTATCTTTATCCTAGTTACCACTAGATTATGATCAATGATCCTAATATACCAAAGAATACTTTTAGAGGAAGGTATAACCTTTAGGAGTACCATGTTATGCCTTTCAACATGACCAACACTCCTTATATGTTTATGGTGACAGAGAACATTATTTTACCGACTCACTGATGAGGGCCACCATGCATCTAGTGGAAGGATATTAGTAGGGTATTCCTACATGAATTCATCTAGATATATGGTTGAATCCAGTGGATAGTTGGTGGTGTCAATTTAAACGACTAAATATGGGATATTTTTGTAATTTTATTTCTCTTAATATCCATTTTAATTCTAAACATAGATCCCTAAAATATAATTCAACCCCTATGACTTTGGAGACTCTATAAATGTGATTTTAGCCCTTTTAAACTTGATAATTCATGAAATGAAGTGATAAATAAATCATTGAATCTCTTTCAATAAGTGCTTTCTTGATTTTATTGTGGATTGTATTTTCTTCATCTCTATCCTTTTTCAGGAGTGGTTGATCCTTATGTTGTTGTTTGATTCAGATCTTTATTTGTTGAATTTATTCAAGGATTATCTATTGAATAGTTATATAATTTCATATCTCTTAGAGTGTAGATAATATATTGGGCATTCATTGATAGCATGATTGAGGTAGGTGGTTTTATAATGAAATCCCTATCAATTGAAACTGGTGTAGATTGCATGATTTGAAATGGATTTACAATTCATTTCCCAATAACAATTTGAGTATTTTGATAAATTTCTTGAAAGGTATATGTTTCGATGAAAACTATTTAATGTTTTTTTGAAATTAAATCAAATGATTGAAAACTAGAACTTGGGGATAATTAAAATGATCGATTGAAATGAATGATAGTTACTTTTATGATTTATTTATTTAAATCACATGGGAGTCTATATAGTTTGGTTGGTGGCCTTGGATATACATTCCAAGAATGTATTATCTCTACCTAGAAAATTATTAACAATGAAACCAATGACTAAAATCAATGAGGTAAGGAGGTTCATTATTTGGGGTGGATTCTTATTCCCCCTAGGCTTGAGATCTGGGGATCTGTGCACACCTTGAGTTGTATTTCATTGAGAATGCGTGGAACCTCGAGCCTTTTTGTAACCAAATCTAGGAATTATAACCATATTTATATGATTGAAAATGATTTATACTTGAACGTGTTGGTGAAATGATTTACTCATTTATGTTTGATAATGAATTTTGACAAGGGGAGGTATGAAATGTTTTATGAAATTGAAATGAAATTAACTATCTTGAGAAGAATATTTTAGTATACGTTTTGAAAATATAACCATGCCATGTTTGATTAAAAATTGAGATTATTTAGTTTATTTGACATGGATTTCATAATGAATTATTGGTGGGATCCTATTGGGACAGTGTTTCTCATGCCTTATTTTTTTTCCTTTGGTCATTTTATAATTTCTTTTTCCTAAATTAGGAAAAGGGAAAGCACCACTTATAGGTGGTGGGTGTTCTTGATAGTCAAACCTTGATAATTAAAAGTGAGGGGGGGGGGGGGTATGTGATCTACCTAATGTGAGGAGATGACGGTGTTGATGTGCAATTGGTTTATGTGATAAGTTGGATTTTTTTTTCATTTTTTGTTTTGTACTTGTTTATCTTTTGGTACTTTTCTATTTATGAGTGTTTTGACATACCGACTATTTATGGATTCTTTCCAATATTTTTGCTATATATGGATAATATTGTGGTGAAATCATTCAATATTTTTTGGTTTTTGATGAATAATTGCTAGTTTTTAGCCCGTGGGGATTTGGAATTCCATTTAGTGAAACACCTCGATATTTTAGAATACATTTCTCTTTAAATAAATTATGATGTTTGATAGATTTCTTGACAAAAAACACTGATCTTAAAATAATCCATGATATATTTTAACCTAGTTATTAAATTGATGTTTATGAATGGTATTAAACAAATTATTAAATATATATAGCAATTTTTTACTCAAATCAAATATTCTAATTAATTCATAATAAACAATTACTCAATTTTGAGAAAAGTCATTTTATGATTTTAGAAATCATTTTCTTCAAAGAATATTTTTATTACATTTTATGCGTGAAACTTATAATTAATTTATGATATATTTATAAATTGTATTGGATAATAAGGATATTTTTTTAAATAATCATATAAAAATTAACTTAGGGTAAAATTTTAGGATTTTTAAAAAATGATGGATTTTTCATTGAATATTGAAAAATACTTTTTTTTGAAATATTGGCATTTCATTTCATTAAATAAAGTAATTTAAAAGCACCATTCTAATTTTGATTTTTTTATTAAATTGAAATATGATAAATTTTATTTATAATAATATAATTAATTCCATTTGGATGCGTGTTTTTCATTATTTTGATATAAGCTAATTTTTATGCTTAAAATATATTTGTCTAAAAACCATTTTCATTGTGTTTTACACATTTATATTAAAATTTATTTATGAAATATATAGAGGTCGAGTCTTAAAAAATTCGCACCATATTCATAAATAGGATTTCCAAATTTTGTAAATATATTCATTTTGTTTTTTGTCATTATAAATAGTAACTGTGGAAAATATTTGTCACCTTGGTATGGGTAAAATGGATAAAACTAGGATAAAATCATGAGATAAGGTCTCAAAATAAGCCCGAAACTTACCTTTATTACATTTTATGAGAGAAATTTTCCCATATCCATCCAAAATTATAATATATGGCATTTTGGTTATATTTTCCCTTGATAATGGCATTTATATTATTTTATGTAATGAAAATTCCAAAATATCACTCTCTTGGTTTATATTTATTTTATATGTTCACATAGATATAATAATATGTTATGAATGAATATAAAAGTTTATTTTAAACATTATTAATTTTTTTATTACTTTAATTTGTTTTTAATTTTTATTAATGTTATACTTACCTTAAATTCTTACACAATATTGACATAATGCTTGTGTAAGAAGTAAAAAACCAAATTAAATGATTTTAAAAACATCAAAAGTAAAACTTTTTGGACGTATTATGGTTATAAATGAATGTTAATGTTAATAATAATGTATAATTTATGGTAAAATGTATTATATTATAATTACTTTGTTTTCTTGATGAATTTAAATTCAAATCAAATAAATTGTTCAAAAAATGACATTAATGATATTTTATAATAAAAAACATTTTATTAAATGATTTAAAATTAATAAAAATAATATAATTTTCCAATTTAATGGTATATTGTCTCGAATATAAACCATTTTACATTTAATGTTCAATTTTCATTTTATTTTAACTTTTTGACCCCTAAAATGTAAAAAAATTTATATCATGGTAATCGTCAAAAGGGTTAAGAGGGTTAAGACAAAGAGATAAGGTTGAAAAAATAACACAAACTTATCTAAATTTTATTATATGAGAATATCTATACCCATAATAATAATAAATTCTGAAAATATCATTTTGGTACCACTATTCCATGAAAATTAATTTATATCAATTTAATACTTTAAGAAATTCCAAGAGTGCCCCTCCCTCACTTATGAAAGGACACTCCTCCCCTCTTTTCTTTACCCCTTATTGAGAAACCTAGATTTAAAAAACATGAAAAATTATATTCTAAGATTACTTATACAATAAATATATGTTATTTTCATCCTAAAATACCATTCCAAGGGTCCTTAAGAATGGATCTAAAGGAGGTCTCCTAAAGAAGAGGTAATCGTATTGCCCGACCTCTTTCAATTGGTTTTTTTACCTCCTACGAATTTATGTTATTCAACATAAAATAATAAATTCAGTATTACAAATATACTAAGATGTTATTATCATTATTTAAACACCATCATACACCCTCTATTCTATCAAATGGGATGTGAAAGTGTTGCTCGTGTGTACATGTTGACTACCACCTCCACATATCGATACAAATCATTTTTTTTCACCATACTTAAAGGAAAATTGTTATGATGGTTTGTATGTTTATATATTATACTTATGGAATGATTATTCTTATTTAATTATAACTTCATATCTACCTTTTTACCTTACGATCTGTTGGAAAATGATTACATCAGTTGTGCATGCATGTGGAATACCACCTCCATGAAGTGATGTGATCCATTTTTATTTTAAAGATTAATTGGTTCATAATAAAGATAAATTTAATTTATATATATTTTATTGATGATATAATTATGGTTTTTAATGATAAAATAATATTTATCTTTCTTTTCTTCTTTTTGTTAGAAAATGAAAACAGCGTTCATGCGCACGTACGACCTACCATCTCCATGAATGGTGTAAATAATTTTTATTTGTATAACTTTTATGTATGATTATAAATAAATAAATAAATATATAAATTTATATATATATATATATATAATGAATATATAGTATATTTAAATTTTTAAAAATTTATAGATATGATGGAACCATGATCAAAGTACAAGTTCTAGAATGACCGAATGAAAACATCCATGAAAAAGGAAACAATTAACACCTAGAAATGATGATTTTAATAATGAATTATTAATAAATGGGTGTTAAAATTTTATAAGTGGATTATATATGATATTTTATTATGTAAATTATTATATTATATAATTATTTAAAATTATTATATATTATTTTAGAGTGCTTTTGTAGTAATTTAAACTTGAGTTAAGAGTTTCCCATCTCACTTTTATTTCTATGAGACATATTACATATTAATCACTTGTTTCATTTTTTTGGTGTATATATTGATAATGAATGTTTTTTTATTATTATAATGAAAATTATGTGTATTTAAAAATCCATATAATATTCTCTCTTTCACAAGTTTTTGATTCATATATTACCAAATTTGTAAGGGTTTATCATCTCAAATTTTCTTCTTTGGGGCATATGTTATGTTATGCACCTATCTTATTTTATGAGGTGTATATATAGAACCTTGGACATATTAAATAATTAATATCATTATTATCATGATATTTAAAATTTCATTTCAAGTTATTATTTTATGGGTCTTAGGATTCAAAATTTACTAAAGAGGTAAGAGATTTATGTTTCGATATCATTTTAATCGTGATTATCTATGCTTGAATTTACATTAAAGTAAATTATATAATTATTATATTATAAAACCATTTAATTATATCATATTATGAATATTCATGTAATTTTCAAGTAATAGTACCATTTCCTCTCTTTGGTCTTAAAATGATTGGGAAATGCTTTTAATAAAAATAGACTTTATTTCCTATTTAGTGGATATTACTTTTTATTTCATATCCATATATTATAAAATGTTTTAAGAATATTTTTGATCGTATAAAATGATTTTTTAATTTATTTTTACCTATTTTTTGATTTTTACAAATTTTTTTAAAGGGAATATTCTTATCATTTTCTAAATGAGGGACTTATGAATTTTTTACCAAAAATGTGAAAGGAATATTTTTGTTAATATACATGAAATGAATATAATTTGTTATTTCAGTGACCACTCAATTATTTGAAACAAAATTTTAATAGTTTTGAAGGTTATTTTCAAATATTTTTTTTCTTAATATTTTGGAAATATTTTGATTTTAAATAAGTATTTTCAAAATGAAAAGGGTTTTTTTTCTCAATAAATATTATAGTTATATTTTAAAATAATTTTCATATTAGATTCCATCCTTTGATATTACTTAGTATTTACTAGGGATATTATCAATTGATACCATCCTTATTGTTTCTCTATATGGTTTATGATTATGATGATTAAATGGTTAAAAAATCCATTTATTTTTCACAGGTTATGCTATGATGAAATTTTGAAATGTTTATGAAGACTATTTCATTTCCACAAGTTATGATATATGATGGATTTTTTATGATCTTGTGGAACACAAATTAATGGATTATGATTATGTTATTGGAGGACCAGAATTTTATATCCCTCCATGCATTGGGTAGTGATTGATATGTCACTTGATAATAAGAACTGGAATTAGGAGTGAACCCATTTTATTAAGAGAATATATCCATTAAGACAATATTTGGAGTGAAAATTGACTATAGATATGATAGAATGGGGAGTGAAACAAATCTACTATGATTGTCTTGGTATAAACCCTTGACTAATGAAATTATTTTCTATGTTTATGTGTATTCCACAAACTTATATCCTATTCTAATGTTATGCTCACATGGGTCATTTTCTTTGATTCCTTTATGATTTATATCTAATGAATTTCCAAGATTTATTCCATGACTTATGATTATGATCTATGATATGTTGGGTATTATTTTCAAATGTTAATCTCATATCCTCATACCCTTATTATAATGTTTTGCTTAAGTGATCATTATTATCTCCCCTATTTATACTTATTAAGAATATGAGCTCACCCTTTATTATGTTTCCTTTTCTCTATCATATGAATAAAGGTATTTATTATTATATGTATAATAAGGGTACTAGTTGTGAAGAACTAATTGGTGGATGGTGTGGATTATTTATATATAAGTTGTTTTTGTAGCCATGTTTTCAAATACACTAAACCTTTATGGTTCTAGATTTTATCATAATGTTATTAAATGAATATTCATATATTAATATGTAATATCTATGTATGAAAATTATGGGTAGATATAGTTGGTACCATAGTTATCTTTTGTTATTTTTGAAAACTAAGATGAGAAAACTTTAGTAAGAACCCTTAGAATAAGCATAATTATAGGAGGAAAACCTAAGTTATGGTAAATAATAGAATATGTAGTTTTCTTAGAAAATACATACCTTTATAGTAATTGGATGTGGATGTGACATAGATGCACCTAGGGGTAAAAACATTTAATGGTGTGAATTAAGTATTAACTCAATCGTTACCAGTACATGATGAGTGGGCTTAAGATTTTACACTTAGATGGACACTCTTGAGGGATATACATAGGTTAATTTACATTTTCTTTATAAACCATTATGATAAACGAGAGGATATAACCTATGAAATATATTTATATAACATATTTATATGGGATAAACCTAAATTTTATTGGGTTTATAAGTCTTAGATTGATAATAAGTTTAATGGAACAAATACCCCTTTTATGGTTTTTTATGATTGGAGTTTAAAATGATTAAGGATATTTTGGGATACATTAATGATAATAAAACCCTTGGTTTAGTATGCGTTTTAGTGAAAATATTTTTTTAAGGAATAATGATTTTTTATTTTTTTACATAATTTTAATGTTATTTATAACCTCTAGGGTTAATATGATCTTTGATGTTGAGGTAATAATGGTTAATTTAAATAAAAGAGTTATTTAATTTTTGGGAACTTATTTTTTTATCATATAGATAACCATGGGATTTAAAAGTAATTTTTTAGTAAGTTATTAATGTTATTTTGGAAGAAGTACAATATATTGGGAACATTATATGATTACGGTAAACAGAATTTGAGTAATGAAGATTGAGTTATTTTTTGGTAGAATATATTTTTTCGTTGAGGTTTTATGGTGATTTTAGTTATTATAAAGTTTTTGAGAATATATAATTAAGGTATTGAAATGTTTGTTATGTGATATTATGGGATAATTCATGTTGTATGGGGATAACTATTCAATTTTATCTTGAAAAAAAACATGTGATCAAATATTTCAGATTTCTAGGTTTTGAATTTAGTAAAATATATTTTGGAAGAGACTTAAGGTTAACTATTTATGGAATGGATTATTTTGATATTTTGATGCTATTTTTGAGGTTTTAGATGTTAATGTATTATATTTATCTAAATTTTAAAACTTGCGCTAACAATTTTTGTTTGATAAATATCTAAACATAGAAGAAATGACATGTTATTCTCTTATGAATCTTATGATCTATTAAAAGTTAATTTGAGAGATTCAGGCATGAACAATTCATCTTAAATATTCATTTCCTAGAGTAATAGATGATATAGAAGTTGAAATGGATCATATCACAACCAAAGGATGAAATTATGCTTATAAAATGGGAATAAATCAAGTATGTAAGTTATCTTGTATTCACCAACTCGATGTTAAATGATTTACTCAAATTGAGTGAGAGGAAGATAAATCTATCAATTCTTATGAATAAAGTATCATTAAACTATAAAGAAATATTTTTTGTAAACCCATGAGTCTTATAATTACAATACCTTTTTTAGAAATAATTAATTAGGAAATGATAAGTTTCCTAGTATGAAAATATAAACTAGTAATCATGATAAAATATATATCAAATTTTATTACTATATCATAATATATTAATATTAGTTATTGATAATTAAAATTTATAGGGATAAATTTATTTAAGGGGTGTATAATGTTAAACCCTAAGATTTTAGAATATATTTATCTTTAAATAAACTATAAATGTTTGACAACTTTCTTGACATGAAACATTATGCTTTAAAAAACCATGATATATTATAACCTAGATGTTAAATTGATGGTTATGAATAGGATTAACCACATAATGAAATATACTTATGATTTTTCTGTTAAATTAAAATGTATTTATTAATTAATAAAAAATAAGAATGCAATTTTTATAAAATTCATTTTATGCTTCAAAAAATCATTTTCTTCGAAAAAAAATTTTATTTCATTTTTTTCATTGAAATTATAATTTTTCTCACTTTTATAAATTTGATTTCATAAAAATGATTTTTTTTAATTAATCATATCAATATTAAATTAGGTTTAAATTTAAGTATTTTTCTAAAATGATTGATTTTTAGTGAATAGTAAAAATTATCGATTTTTCAAATAATTTCATTTATTTTCATTAAATAAAGTAATTCAAAGACCCATTATATTTTAGATTTTTTAAATTTATATATGATATATTTTATTTATTATAATCTTATTAATTCCATTTGAATAATCTATTTTCCTATTTTTGATATAAGTTATTTTTTATGCTTAAAAACACATTTATCTAAAAACCATTTTTATTGCACTTTATGCATTTATATTAAAATTTATTTTTAACACTTATTAAGATTTAATATTGAAAATTGATAAAATATTTGGAACACAGAGGTTAAAATTTTGTAAACATGACCATTTTATTTTTAGTCATTATGAATAATAACTATGATAAATATTTGACACCTCGGTATGGGTAAAATGAGTAAAATGGGGTTAAAACCGTGAGATAAGGTCTCAAGATCAACCCAAAACTTAAAATTATTTCATTTTGTGGGGGAAATGTGACCATATACATCCAAAATTAAAATATATTCAATTTTGGTGCCATTTTACCTTGATAATGTCATTGATAATATTTTAAGTAAAACAAATTCCAAAATGTTTCTCTCTTTTTATTTATTTATTTTATATCATAATATAAGGAAAATAATTTTTTATTAGTGAATATAAACGTTTATTTTGGAAATAAATAATTTATTTTTAGGATTTTAATTTATTTTGTTTTTTTATTAAAGATATAATTACCCTAAATGCTTACACAATGTTGACTTGATGCTTTTGCAAGTTGTAGAAAAATCAAAGTAAATGATTTTAAAAACATAAAAAGTAATATGTTTGTCTATAAATTATGGATAGTAATTAATTTTAAAGTAAATAATAATTCATTATTATTGTTAAAATGGATCATATTTTATTTCCACTTATATATTTATGAGTTTAAATTCAAATTAAATGAATTGTTCTAAAAATGACATTAATGATATTTTATAATAAACCATATTTTTTTAAAATGATTTAAATTTAATAAAAATAATATAATTAGAAATGGTAATGGGATATAAACTATAATATCATCCATTGTCCATTTAAGGGCCAGTTTTCCTTTTATAGTAACTTTCTTGACCCGTAAACTATAAAAAACTTTGATATTGTAGTAATCGTCAAATGGGTTAATATGAGGTTCAAACAAAGAGAAAAGGGAAAAAACATAACCTAAACTCATAAAATTTATATTTTATGAGAATAATTTTACTTATAATAATCCTATATTCTAAATATATCATTTTTTAAAACTTTTAATTGAAAATTAATTTATATAAATTTAATACTTTAATAAATTCAAAGAGTTCCCCTCCTCTCACTTATAAATGGACACCACTTCTATCTATTATTTACCCATACTTTATGAACCTATATTGAAAAAACCAAACCCATTATCTTATAAACATCCCTTTACATAAAATATTGGTTTTGGTATTCTTAAAATACCATTACAAGGGTACTTAAGAAGATATCTAATAGAGTTTTACCAAAGAAGAAGTAATCATCTTACCCGACATCTTTCAAATTATTTATTCTTCTACATCCTATAAATATGTGGTATTTATAATAAAATAATAAATTAAGTATCATAAATATACAGAAATATTATTATTATCATGGAACCACCCTTATCCACCCTCCCTTCCATCAAGTGGGAAGTGAAAGTATTTCTGGTGCGTACATGTGGACCATCACCTCCACATAATGATACAATTAATTTTCCATCAGCATCCTTCATTTATAGTTATTATGTTAATTTTAATATTTATATATCATATTTATAAAATAATTATTCTTTTAAAATTATAATATCGTATTTACCTTCTTACCTTACCATATTTTGGAAAACGATAACATCGCTTGTATGTATGTGTGGACTACTACCTCCACAAAGCGATGTGATTTGTTTTCTATTCATGATTTACTTGGATGGAAATACGGATATATATAATGTATATATATATGTGTGTTTTTTTGATATATTTATGGTTATTTAATAACAAAATAATAGTTATCATTATTTCCTTCTTTTTTTAGAAAATGAAAACATCATTTATGAATACGTTCGACCTGTCGTCTCTATGAATGATGCAAATCATTTTTCTATATCTAAATTTTTTGGATGATTATAAATTTTTATATAATTAATATATATTATATTTACATCATGAATAAAATTATAGATATTATGGAACTATGATCAATATGAAATGACCATAAATGCCGAACCAAAACTTCCATGAAAAATGTAACATTTAACATTCATAATCAACAATTTTAATTAGGATTTATTAATAAATAGATGTTGAAATGTTATAATCGGATAATATATGGTATTATAAGTATTTAATTGATTATTTTATATAATTATGATAAATTTAAATTTATTATAAAGTAGGTTATAGTGCTTTTAAAGCAATTCTAACTTGAGGTAAGAGTTTCCCATCTCACTTTTATTTCTTTGAGACATATTCCATATTAACAAATGTTTTTACTTCTGTTGTATATGTAATGATAATGAATTTATTTTATTATTATTATCATGAAAATTATTTTTATTTAAAATTACATTTAATATTATCTCTTTCATGAGGTTCTGATTTAGATATTACCAAAGTTACAAGGGTTTATCATCTCAAATTTTCTTCTTTGGGACATATGTTGTGTTATGAGGCTATATTCTTGTACGAGGTTTATATAAAAAAACTTTAATTTTTTTATTATGAATATCATTATGAACGAGATATTTAATTTTTTATTTTGATTTATTATTTTATGGGGATTAATATTCAAAAGTTACCAAAGAGGTATGGGATTTATGTTTCAATATCATTTTAATTGGGACTATTTTGACTAAATTTACATTTAAGTAAATTATATGATATTTATCTAATAAAACTATTTAATTTTCTTCTACTCTTGTTATTTATATAATTTTCAAGTAATAATACAATATTCATCACTTTGGTACTTAAAATGGCTAGGAAAATTATTTTAAGAAAAAGATGCATAATATCCTCTTTGGAAATGAATTCATTTTCTTATATATATTTGTTTTCTAAAATATTTTTAGTAATATATAATAACTTTTTAAATTAATTTTTAACCATGTTTTAATTTTTATAATTTTTTTACAAGTAATATTCTTTTAGTTTTACAAATGAGTTACTTTTGACTTTTTATTGAAAATGTGAAAGGAAACTCTGTTCTAATGTTCACAACATGAATATATTTTTTTCATCATTATAACTACTCAATGTTTTTAAGATTAAATTCAATGTTTACAAGGTTATTTTAAAATAAAATGGTTTCCTTAATATTTTTTTAAATATTTTGATTTTAAATAATTTATTTCTATGTCAAAAGGAATTTTCCTCAATAATTATTCTAGTGATATTTTGAAGGAATTATTAATATAATTTGACATTATTTGATGTTAAATAATATTTATTGGAGATATTATCCAATGATACCATCCATATTATATCTCTATATGTTTTATTATTATGATGATGAGATGGTTATGAAACTGATTTATTTTTATTTGGTTATTCTATGGTGAAAGTTTATAATGTATATAAAACCCACTTCCTTTCCCCAGATTATGATATATGATGGATCTTTTATGATATTATGGCACACATATTAATTGATTATGATTATTTTATGTTTGGGATTACAATTATATTGCCCTAAAATGCATTGGGTAATAATGGATATCTATTTAAATAATAATAACTGGAATGGGGAGTGAACGCAGTTCAGTAGGGGACTTTTTCCACTATGATAGTCTTGAGAGTGAAACTTGAATAAGGTTATGATAAAATTTGGAGTGAACCCAATACACTATGATAGTCTTGATTTTAATCCATGACTAAGTAAATGATTTTTATGCTTATGTGTATGCCAAAAACTTATGTCTTATGCCAATGTTATTCTCTCATGGGTCATGTTATTTGATCCTTTATGATTCAAATATTATGAACTTCCAGGTTTTATTCCATGAATCATTATTATAATATATTATATACAGGTATTGTTTTTAAATGTTAAGATCATGTTATAATATCCTTATGATTATGTTATACTTAAGTAATCATTAATATCTACCTTGTTTACCCTTAATGAGCATACGGAAACACCCTTTATTATGTTTTCTTTTCCCCAAGATATGAAGAAAGGTTTAATGTATAATATGTCTAATAAGGGATATAGTTGTAAAGAACTAAGTGGGAGAAGATATATATCATTTATGTTTTAGTTTTTTATGTATCCAAGTTTATAATGACACTAAAACTTTACAATTATAGTGTGGATATTAATGTTATTAAATGAATATTAATGTATTAATATGTAATATATATGTATTAAAATTAGGGATCTCTATAATAAATCCTTGTTAAGATTGATTTGAGTGCAGATTTAGTGGGTTATCTAAGTTGGGTTGTGACACATCTCCTATGAAAATTATCTCATCATTACCAACTATGAGAAATTAATATCTCATGAACTCTTAATAAATCCTACTAGACCTTTATGGTTCTTGTACATCTTGAGTCAGTTATTCTTCTATAACTCTTTCTTGAATCGAACCAACTTCCATCTTAGGAAAATTTCATATTTGTTAGTTTTTAGATTCTCCATGATCAATATTCCTCCCATTGAATCCATGATAAATAAATTACTTTTCAAGGAATGTATGAAATCCAACCATAAACACTTTGTGATTAGTAGGGTTGCATAAATAATATCCCTTTTTTTCCTTGGGATAACCAAAAAATAAATATTTATTAGATTTAGATTCAATATTACCATAAGGAAGTCATCGTTTGAATTATTCACATCATCAAATATTCATGAAATACATCAAGATATGTTTCCCAATCCATATCTCATATTGTGTCTTTATGATTCCTTTAGATGGAATGTGGTTTAATATAAATGAAATAATCTCAAGACAATAACACCAGAATGTAATAAAAAGTTAACCTTGAATCATCATTGATCAAACCATGTTTATAAAGGTTTTATTACTTCTATAAGACACACCCTTAAATTGCAGTGTTCCAGGAGGAGTGAGCATGGAAATAATTACACAATCTCGCAGATGATCAATGAATTCATGGATCAAGTATTCACCAACCTTATCAAATTATAAGAACTTAATACTATTTCCTAGTATATTTATTTAATTTCTTGTGAAACTACTTTAAATTTTATAAAGTTTGATACTTGGGTTTCAAAAAATACACATATCTATACTGAGTAAATCTATTGGTGAAAGTAACGAAGTACCAAAATAACCACTTTATTATGTACTCTTTATCCCACATACATCACAATGTATGAGATGCAATAATACACCTTCCCTTTTACCATTTTCACTAAAATTTACTTTGTTCACCATTCCAAGTAATTAAGATTCTTAATTCTCAAGTGATTCATAATCTAATGAGTCCGTAAATCCATATATTTTTAGTATTTTAATGATTGTTTCATTTATATGACCAAGGTGAAATTCCAAAGTAGATGGGATGAGAATCAATCATGAAATTATTATTAAGAATGTTCTAGTCAGGACTATCTTTATCAAGAATATATAAACCATTTATCATATTCCAAATGCCATAAAACATCTCATTTGTATATATAGAATTATTGATCTCAAGAGATATTTGGATGATGTTTAGTAATTAGGGATATTTGTTGATGAATATTTTTCCTCTATAATTTGATATTTTTTGTAGAGAATAAATACTTGAGTATAAAGGAGTGGATATAAATAATGGGTTGGATTTTGTTTTCAAAGAAAAAATAATGATCAAACTCACAATAAATGGAATAAAGTATGCGAGGTTATGGATTTTGAATATTTGTATATGTATGAATCAGGTTTAAATTGGTTTATATAATAATTTTAATAATAATGAAATTATATGTTTGGTTTAAAATTTTTAAGTTGGGAGCTCTTAAGGATTTCTAAGGAGATCAAAATAATTTTCCCTATGAGTGTAATACATTATAGTTAGTGAGATTTAACAAAGGAAAAACTTTTTAATATTTTCTGTGGATATCATAAGGATTTTTATGTCTTTTATATGACTTTGGTTTATTCACATAAGGATTTTAGATGAGCTCATAAGTCTTTAAGAGCTAGGTAAGAATATTCCTATAATACATTGGGACAATTTATAAGACTTTATGAATTGTGTGTCAGACTTTATTAGTTTATGTGTAATACTCTATATATACTTTAATACTTTGAGGATACATGAGGATTCATGTGTAATACTTAGTAAAGTTTGTGTAATATTTTTTAGTATTCACATATGATTTTTTGAAGATATGTAAGGCTTTATATGAGTCATATAAGACTTCAAGGATTGTATAATACTTTGAACTTTTAAATTTTTTGAGAAGTTTGATGGTAAACAAATTTAAATTTATAGAATTAATATTTAGAAGAAAATATTACTTACAGTCGATGCTAGTACTTCTTGTTCATGGATTAAACATAAAAAATGGGTTTTTTGATTCAAGAAATTGGAGAATAAGATTCTCAAAATGAAGAAGAGAGATCCTATGAGGATAAGAGGATCTGTTATGGAATAACTGATTTTTCACACTATATAATTTCATTTTATGATATAAATACTTAGAGAAGATTTCATATAGAATAAATTAGTGCTAATAAAGATAAAATATTGATAAATGGTTGAGAATAAGTCATTCATTTGAATTTGAATTTTAAATTTCAATTTTGAACATATTTTTACTGCTATTGTGTGTGATAAAAAATAATGATACTATATTGCATATGAAAAATAAGAGGAGAAGTAGAGGAAAATATCTATAGAGAAATTGTGAATATTTTTTAGAGAAAGAATAATAATAAGAGGATGTTTAGTTCACACAGAGATAAGAGAAGAAACCAATGATAGTATAGGTTGAATAAGAAGGAGAAACATCATAATAAAAACTCAATGGAAGTCTAATTTAGTTGAATTATTTTTTTATTGAAAATATTGTATCATTATAATATTATAGGAAGAACTCATCACATTTAGGATACTTGTTAGAACATGAGTATAAGGATATTGAATACTTTTTGTAACCAACATGCTGATACTAGTGAGTAATATGGTATCAATGAAATATGGTTTATTCCAAGGACCAACCTTCTCATTTTGAGATATTAAACTTATAAATCTACTATTACCTTAATGTGTGTGTGTTTTTTAGAAATATAAATATAAAATAATACGTGGACAGGTTATTTCACTAAGGAACATTGAAGGTAATTTAAATCACTAATTCACCCCTTCCTAGCGACTTTCATTTATTTTGTGGGTTCCTTTTAAAGTGTTATCAGTGCCTAGTTCCCCTCGATTGTGATATGTTTTTTAGAGTTTATAGAATTAGAGTTTCTCTATATTTGAGGACTTTGTATCTTAATTTTTTATGTTTAGAGTGGAAAACCATAATTCAGAGAATTACAAGGGGATTCCCAATTTTTATGGGGAAAAATACTATATTTAGAAGGATAGGATGATGAATTATCTTTTATCTATAAGTATTGATGTTATAAAGGTTACAAATGATATATTTTCACCTCATGATAATAATGTTGGTATAAAAATAGAAGATAGAAAGAAACTTGAAAATTATTTCTATTATAGGAATTCCATATTATTATCCCTATGAGAGAAAGAATTTATGAATGTTAAAGGTATCCAGAAAACTTAGGGTATATGAGATAAATTAGAGAATATATATAAATAAAATTAAATGATAAATAAAGATAAACTACATATTTGGAGGCTAAAGTATAAATACCTCAAGATATAGGTATATGAAACTGTATATTACTTATTTATAATGGTGAATGATATTGTTAGCAAAGTGAAAAGTTATGGTGAGAAGTTGGAGGACTCAGTAATGGATGAGAAAAAACTTCACATCCTACCAGATAGGTTGGATGTTAAAGTCTCATATTTTGATGATATAGATCTAGGTAAAATCCCTATAGATGGTCCAAATACTATTCTCATAGATTATGAGAAGATAAAGGGAAGTGTGATCAATAATAATGTTAATGTTGAAAAAGAAACCTTTTAAGGTCTTGAAGCAAGAGAAGTATAATTAAAAGGTTGATGAATATTGATATGGAAGTTTAAATTATAATTAATATGTGGATATAAAATTTTATACAATTATATATCTTATATATAGAAGTGTGACATTATAAAAGGTAAAGTTCAAGGGAAATATTCCACTCAAATGTTTTATGTGTGGAGAAATTATACATTTTTTTATAAACTGTCTAATGTTAAATGAATATAAAGCCAATGATAAAGAGGAAGAAAGACTAGGGATATAATTTAAAAATAAATCACCCAAGGATGAAAAGTCAAGGATTTCTTAAAAAGGGAAGGGAGAGAATTTTTAAAAATTCAAGAATAGGATTTTATTATCCAAGTGTGAATGTAGTGATAACAGTGATTAAAAAGATGGATTTGAGACTTCCAGTGATATTAATGAAATGATTATAATTGCTAAGGTGAATAAATAATAATTCATTGGTGATAAAAGTAGTAATTCTAGAATTAAAGAAGAATAAAATCAAATAGAGTTTCGGTTGAAGAGTGAATTAAAGTAATTTCATTCAAATATCTAAAAATTAGATAAATAGATTATAATTCATCATAAAACAATAAATATAATAACAACAATAAATATATTTATACATAAGAAAAATAAAAAATCTTTACAAAAATTTATGATTTTAATAGATCTACTGATAATTAGAAGACTTTAAAAATAATTATGGAAGAAATACCGAAATTGAAGGAAAAATAGCTTGAATTTATTCAAGTAATGTTAATTAAGGCTGAAAAGGAATAAAAACATTTAAGATTAAACTTCATAAATTATGTGATAATAGTTGGATAAAGATCTAAAGTGAAGGTTATTTATAATATTTTAAAGAGTGATGAGAAATATGTTTAACATAAAATAACACCTATAAAGGGTGTAAAAGATCTTAAAAATACTGGTGGATAGCCTAAAAATAATAAGCAAGTGAAGAAGACCAAGATTATAGAAAAATCAAGTAAATATTAGAAATATATAAATTCTAGGAATTATAAATTGAAGTCAAAGAATGCTATAAATGGTCAATCAAAAAAGTGTTTAAAATAATCCTATATTTAAGAATAAGTTATTGTGATTCTACAATAATTTTGATTCATAAAAAGGAACCATGATTATTGACTCAAATAAGGAAGAAAAGGAAGGTTTCAACTTCTGGACAAAATTCCATCATCAATAGAAAGTATGATTTATATGGATACTATTAGAACTACTATAATGACCCATATTTTTATACATAAATATCACATCTTATTATATGAATATTAAATAAACAACATTATTATACATGCTAGAATATTTATATCTAGTGTGTTTGAAAAATTGAATACATAAACAAATTGTTCATACAATATCTATATCATCTCCCACTAAGTTCTTCATAAACATCACCCTTCTTAGACATATCATAATCAAATCCATTCTTCCGAACTTAGTGATAGGAAACATAAGAAAAAGTAAGATATGCTGTTCAATAAGGGTAAACAAGGGAGATGCTAATGATAAATTAAACATAAAACGAGAACAAGGGTATAAGAAAATGAACTTAACATTCAAAACCATACCCTAAATAACAAATATCATAATATTTTATCCTAAAATAAGGCTTGAAAGTTCATAAGACATGGATTAAAATGGAATCGTAAAAGATAAGCCATGAGATCATAACTTTGACATATGAAATAATTATGTGGAATATACATAATCATAGAAAATAATTTCCTTAGTAGTCAAGGATCACTTTCAAGATCATCATAGTGTATTTGGTTCACTCCACAGAATATCATATCCTTAGTCAAGGATCACTCCCAAGACTATCAAAACAGACAAAGTCTCGTATTAAACTGGGTTCATTCCCCATTCCAATACTTATTATCTCATGATATATACATCATTAACCAATTAATTATAGGTCTATATAATTCTAGGACCACTTGTAACGTTATGAAAACCATAAATTTGTGTTCCATAAGATTATAAATCATTCATCATATAATAACCAATGGTAAGGAAAAGGGTTTCATAAACATTTCATTATAGCTTCATAATATAACCTATAGAATATAAATGAGTTTCATAATGGTTTCATCATAAAGTATTTAACTCGTGGGAAAGAAATTGGATTTATAGAATCATATTTAAATAATCATAATAATAATCCATATAAAGAATTAAAGTATATGGCATCATTGGGTTATATCCCTAGTAAAGAATAAGTAACGTCAAATTATGCCAACATAGATGAAAATACCTTTAAAAGATATTTGTAATATTTAATGTGAAAATAAAATTTTTATTTTAAAATAATTTCAATAAAATATAAAAATTTCCAAAATATTAAGGAAATAAATTTATTAGAAAAGAAACTTAGAAACATATAAAGGAATCTTTAAATCATTGAGTGGTTATAACATCGTGGAATTCAGTTCATGCCATGTACATTAAAACAAAGATTACTTTCACAATTTTGGTAAAAAGTAAAAAGCAACTCATTTAGAAAATGATTATAATATTCCTTTTAGACCATTATTTTAAAATTCAATCATGGGTAAAAATAACATATGTGATTTATTTAGAATATACTGACATTGAAAAAAATGATTTTTGACAGAAAAGAGAAATAAAATCCATTTTTGTTTATAAAAAATATATTTCAGACTCTTGAGTACTCAAAAAGAGTAATATGAAATGAAAACATGTATAAAAAAATAAATAGTGTAATATAAAATTCACTATATTCTTGTGAGTCAGATCATTAAATTTCATAATTGGAAACTTAATCATAAACAATCCCAGTAAACAATGAGATTATAACAAAAAAACCTTACCTCAAGTTCCACTTTATTTTAAACCACTTTAAAATCCTTTATAATGAATTTAAATTTATTATAAATTTATACCATAGTCATTTAAATAATTATAATATCATATATAATCCACTTATAACAATTCAACATGCATTTATTTTTTAAAATTATCATTTCTAGGTTTGAACTGTTTCATTTTTATTATGAATTTTGGTTCGGTAGTTCCATTTATTATTCTTTTATCATGGATCCATTTTTTAAATAATAATAATCATGATATAAAAATCATATTTATTTACTATATATATATATATATATATTTTGAGTCATCCATAAAGGATAGAGATAGAAAAATTAATCACATTGTTTTTGGAGATGGTAAGCCGTACATACACATGGATGATATTTTCACTTTTTAAATGATTGAAAGAATGAATGATAAATAATAATTAAACTTTATATAATCTTATATATCATATATATTGATTAATTTGATCCTTATTACAATCCATGAAAAGCGGAAAAAATAAATGAATCACATCGATTTGTGGAGGTGATAGTCCACATGTACGCATGAACGACGTTATCCTAATATAATAAATTGGAAGGTAAAAAGATATATATTTTAATTATATATTCATAATATAATCATAAATTTCATATATGACCATTAAACCAATAATAATACCCATATATGAAATATGGTGATGAAAAATGAATTGTATCACTATGTGGAGGTGGTAGTCCACATGTATGCATGAGCGATACTTTCACTAAAAATTTGAAGGAATAGAGGGTGGATATTGGTGGTTCCATAATCATAATAACTTTTAAATATTTTTAGTATATCTAATTTTTTAGTTTATAATTAATTCCAATGATTTATAGGTGGTAGAAGAAGAAATAAATTAAAAGATGTCGGGTAAGATGACTACCTCTTCTTCGGTAGGCCTCCTTTAGATCCTTTCCTAAGGACCTTTGGAATGGTCTTTTAAGAAGAAAAATACTATAATTTATATTTAGGGATGTTTAGAGGATAATTTTATATGTGTTTTTCAATATACAGGGATAAAATTTATGTAAATAAAAGAGATAAAGTGTGTCCATTTATAAGTGGGGGAGATGATACACTTCAAATTTCTTAAAAGAAGAAAATATAATAAAGTCATTATCAAGAAAAATGATTAAAAAGGACTATATATTATAATAAAAGAGTATAAGGTTGAAATATAACTAGATAATGAATTTTAGATATGTTTTGGTGTCATTTTAAGCCTTATATTTTGGTTTAACACCTAGGTTAACTAATTTTAATCTTAACTGTGGTAATGATTTTTTTAATATTTAAGGGTTATAATTTTACTTATAAGGTAAAAATTAGGACATAAATGTAAAAGGGATGAAATATTAAACCATTTATCATAATACTTGTCCTATTTTAATATTTTTATGACTTTTAATAATTTAATAAAATATTATTTAATATAAAATACCATTAATGTCATTTTGACACTATTCATTTAATTTGTCTTTAAAGAAAACATAAAAATAAATTAATTCGAATATAAAACTTTCAACCAATCATAACATGTTATATTTATCTATAAAATTCATGGAACATAATAATTAAGCCAAATTTTATTACTTTTAATATTTTTAAAACCATATATTTTATTTTTCTATTAATTGAATAAATAGTGTGTTGGTGTTGCATAAATATTTAAGGTAATTATTCAATCACTGAAAATTATAAATAAATTACTATGATAAAAAATTAATTCACATTTTAAATAAGAATTTATATCCTAAATTATCCTCCTTTTATACTTATAAATAAAATTATAGTGTTATTGAAGTGAAGATAGTGACATTTTATATTTATTCTTTTCTAAAATTAATTTAAAGGTCCTTATCAACGAAAAATGAAACCAAGTGGCCATATATTTAATAAATGAATTGAAATTTCTAAAATAATATAATATGATATGATAAATTAGAGTTTTATAAAAATTTTGAAGCCTTATCCCACCATTTTAACCTTATTTTACCCATTTTACCATTACTGAAGTGAAAGAAATTTACCAAAGTTACTATTTAAAATGGGAAAAAATAAAAAGGAAATATTTACCCAATTTTATTCTCCTAATTCCAATTTGGAATCTTTTTTCAGGATTCAATTTCTATAAGTATAAGGAATTAATTTTAAAATAAGTACTCAAAATGTAATGAAAACCATTTTTTTGAAAAATACTTTTTTAATCATAAAACTTGATTTATTTTTATCTCATGCCTAGAAAAAAATTAAATGAATGTTAAAATATTTTATTGAGTATATAATATATAAATTTAATTAAAATTATTCATCTATAGTGATTAATTTAATTTATTAAGACAAAAATGCACTGCGTGCATAAAAATAGTTTCTCTAAAAATGTTTCTTTTACTTTCAAAATGACTTTTATTTTCATTTATAATAAACTGATAACCAATTAATTCATTTAATACATGTTTAAATTTTTTTTTCATAATTTATTCAGTATTATTCACACAAACCAATATAATTACTAGGTGATAATTATCACATTAAATAATAATATTTGAATATCATATCATGGTTTGTTTATCTTAATGTTGTGTGTGAAGAGAGATATCAAAGAAATAAATTTATTTATAGAGAACCATATCATAAAAAACTTTGGTTGTTACATGATAACCCTTTTAAAATTAGTCTTACCCTCGAATTTCGGTCATTCTGATACAAAAAATGAGGATATCTCTTATTTATCAGATCCTCAGGTTCCTAAGTAGCTTCTTCGAATGTATGATTTATATAGAGAAATTTAACTAGGTGAGTAGTCTTGTTATATAGAACTTTATCTCTATGATATAATATCTCTATTTATTATTATTTATATCAAATATCATTCTCTAGTGGCATGACCTATTAATTCACTACATGTGATGGATTAGGTATATACTTAATTAGGAGATATACATAGAACACATCATGAATTTGAGAGAGGTTAGATGGAAGTGACAAATAATATGATACCATTAATACTAAATTAATAATCTGCAAGGTGAAAATATACCTAGGTATCAACTTTCTTTTCATTAAAAATATCATATCCTTATTCTTTGTGTAAATTATTAGGAATACCTTCTCACCAACTGTGAATTTTAGATTTCACTGATGATTGTCAATATCAATTTTCTATCAATTATGTGTTTCCTTGATATGATGTTGAATAGATATTAATTTCTCTTCCATTTCCTCAGTTAACTTAGGTCTCAATAAATTTCTTTCTCCATCTTCATCTTAGCACATTGGACTTCTACACTTATTTTAATAAATGGATTTAGAAGGATCCATATGAATGATTGAGTGAAATCCTTTTTTGTAAGAGAGATTGACTTGAATAAGGTATTTATCCCAACCACCGTTTCAATCCATTGATTTGTATCTCATAATATCCTTTAGGTATTTACTGTTTATGTTATTATAACCATTTTTTAAAGGATGATAAATAGCATTGGAACTAAACTCTTAATCTATAGCTTGTTGAAGACTTCTCCAGATCTTTGAGGTAAACCTAAGATCCTGATTAGATACAATATAATGTGGTACTCCATGAAACATTACCACTTAATATATATTCCAGTAATATGATTAAGAGATAAATATTATTTTATAACAATGAAGTGTTATGAATTCATAAGGTGATCGACTATGACCCAAATAACATTACGACCTCTAGAAGTTTTGGCGTGTCCGATGAAAAAATACCAGGGGATATTTTCCCATTTACATTATGGTATGGGTAATTGTTGTAGTATATTCTTAGACTTATATCTATTATCCATATCTTAATGACATACCAAGCAGTGAGATACATAATATACAATCTCTCTCTTTGTGTTGTCCCATGAGAAATAAGTTTTTAGATATCTATAAATCTTCGTACTTCAAGGATGAATAGGGAATGATGAACTATGATCATCATCCAATAGCTCATTCTTCAAGTATGGTATGGATATAACACATAAACGGTCCTTGAACCTTATCATTCTGTCATAATAATGGTTTAGATTAGTTACATTTCTAACCTTCTTTTTCATATCTATATCTTCATTTTTCTTCTCTTTAATCCTTTCCTGGATAGATGGTTGAACATAAATTTTAGAAAGATAATATTTCCCTCCATCCTTCTAGATTTCAAGATCTATGCTTTTAAAATATATAAATATTGGATCTTTTGTGATCCTTATCATGGATAAGCTATCATGATCCTTTTGACTCAAAGTATTGAACATCTTGTTTACTTTCCTAGGGTGATAATGTATTGAGGACTTATAATCTTTAATCAACTCCAACCATATTCTTTGGTGAATATTTATATCTTTTATACTGAATATATACTTTAAAGATTTATGATTAGTGTATATTACACTTTTCTCTATAAAGATAATACCATTATATTTCCAATGAGAAAATTACTACTGATAACTCCAAATCACGATTTATGTAATTTTTCTTCTGGACATTAAATTTGGTGTGAGGCATATGTTATCACAATATCATTATACATGAGGATTCATCCCAGTACATTCTTTGATGTGTCAAAAAATATAAAAAATCCTTCTCTAATATAAGTTAGTGTAAACACGTGTGAATTTCCCAACCTTATTTTTTTTCCATGAAATTTTCTTCAAATTCATCTATCCAAAAGAAATTGGACCTCTCTCGAGTTAACCTGGTAAGTGGATTAGGTATCCATGACAAATTCTCCAAAAAGTATTAATAATATCCAATTAAACTAAGACAACAATAGATCTCAGTCACTATGGTTGGTTTGGGATAACATTAAATAA
The DNA here is from genome assembly GCA_963277665.1 of Viscum album. Classification (NCBI taxonomy): domain Eukaryota; kingdom Viridiplantae; phylum Streptophyta; class Magnoliopsida; order Santalales; family Viscaceae; genus Viscum; species Viscum album. Next base: position 793,728,430 of record OY728121.1, read on the forward strand.
CTTCAATCATTGATGGATAAACTAATATACCCTTTCTTGAGATTATATGACCCAAAAATGAAACTATTTTAATCTAAAATTTACACTTGGGGAATTTTTCATACAGATTCTCCTTCCTTAGGATATTTAGTATAATCCTCAAGTGATCTTTTTGATTTTCCATACCCTTTGAATATATAATAATATAATCTATAAATACTACCACAAATAGATCAAGGTAATATCTAAATAATATATTCATTAAAAATATAAAGATAGAAGATGAATTAGTAAGACCAAATCGAATCACAATAAATTCATTGTGGCCATACCTTATAAAGAATGTTGTATTAGGTATATTCTCTTTCTTTAACCTCAATTGATGATTTCTAGAATGAAGGTAAATCTTGTAAAAGTATTGAGCCATGTTTAATCGATCAAACAAGTCATCAATATGGGGTAGATGATACTTGTTCTTGAAAGAGATCTTTTTTAAGTTCATGATAATCAATACAAAGTCCCATTGATCCATTTTATTCATAATAAAAGGAACAGTTGCACCCTAAGGTGGTAAAATTTCCCAAATGAATACCTTTTAAAGATTCTATTGGGGGTTTTTCTTCAATTAATATAACTAAATCAAGTATATTCTATATACAGTCTTTGAAATTAGTGTAGCACCAAGTTTTAGTTCAATTGAAAACTCAAATTCATAATTCAGAGGAAGACTAAGAGAATATTTCAGAAAGACATCAATAAAATCCCTCACAATAGGAATATCTTTGATGTTGAGTTTTTCTCCAACCATATGAGATAAATATATATTTTTAATAGGAATCAAGAACCATATAATAGATGTTATTTCCATCATAAGTTCAAATTTATGATCACACTAAAAGAAGATCATCTATTGGTTTGGAATATCAAACATGAATCAACTTCCTCAGAAATTGATGTGGGATTTATATAATAAAATCCAATCCATACATGATATAACATCAAAATCAACTAGATGTATAATAATAAGATTAACGGAATGTATATTTCCACAAAATTTAATTATAAAACAATCATAGACTTTATAAGCGATCATAATACCATTATGGGGTTTCACTAAAAATTCAACATCTAACCATTGAGATTTTATATTGATACACTTAATAAATTATTTAGATATAAAAGAGTGGGTATATCTATAATAAATTAATATATTAGCAGTTCTAGAGTGGACGATAAGTTTACCTTTCATCATGTTGTTATCGTACCCCACATAAAAAATAGTGATCACATGAGATTTACCTTTGTATTTGTGAATAATAGGTTACTGATTTCAATCACCATCACTAACCTTCAGATTTGAGCATTGGTTATCACAATTCCCATAATTCTTACACTTCAAACACTATAGTGTGGGTGGTGAATTGAGTGGTGATTTCTCTCCATCATTAGTTAACTTCTTCTTCTCATTACTTTAACATTTTATTAATCAATGACCTTCCTTTATACACATAAAAAACTTATTTGTTCCCTGTAGATAATTTTCTCCATTTTTTCTTCCACACTTTGATCATAAATAAAATCTCATATTCTTTTTTTGTTTTTAGAATTTCCTTTGAATTCCATATTTCGTTTCCTATCAAAACCATGAGATTGATGGGTAAATCCAATTTCTATTTACACCTTGATAGCACATTAAATTATTTATTCATATATATTGAAGTATCTTATTATTAATTCCCTTTATAGACTTGGTTTAAGACATTGAATATTTGATCAACCTACTTTCATGTTGGATGATAAACCATAAGCATACCTCACATGTCCTGTCAAATTTTACTCATAAATACTAATATATTCCCTACCCATCTAATTTATCTCAAGGAATTCCTTCTCCATTATCATATAAAGAATACAAATAACTTATTAAAAAACTAATCTCTTGAACTAATCCCTCTATATGTATTCAAATTCTTTAAACTATCTCGTGTTCTTGATAAGAGTCCACCATTGATCTACACCACCTTAACAACATAAAATTTTATTAGAAGGAAGAATACAAGATGGGAGCTGATCAAGGTGTCCTAAAATACTGAAGCCCAAGGGAATCACTCCTAAAAATGGAAGTACAGATAGGTGAGAGAGAGCTAGGGGTAGAGAAATAGATTTAGGAGCTTTCCGTACTATATCTCGAGGTAAAAAAATATGCCACCTGGTTCCCCTCCCTCCAAGAGTGAAGTAAAGTAGTGGAAATACCAATAAGATCCCTGCATCTGCGAATATGATAAATGACTGACCAAGGCACCTTGATCCATCCTGGAAGAGAGTGAAAAATAGTCACCTTCAAAATGATAAATATCTAAAATGACTTTTTATTGATTCAAACACTGGAGAATATAAAATTTATTTTTAGTGGTACCAATCCATTTCTCAGATACCAGTGGATCAACAAACCTAGAAAAATAATGTGGATGTTACCTCATGAAGGAATTAATTGAACATTGTTCCCCCCTTTGATCATTTGTATGATCAATACAATTAATATGTTTATAAAGATTAACAAGCATAGAAATAAGATTTTGGATTCCATATCACATAAAATTATTTTCTCATGAGGGAAATCATTTAATTTTATGTTAAATTAATCATTAACATGGTTTCTTTAGGCTATAGCTATTGAATAAAACCAAAATAACTGGTAAATAAACAATAATTATAGTGGGAAACCACATAATCATGAAAAATAATTTATAGGATGTATATATCATGAAAAACTATATTCAATCTATGAAACCTTTGGTTTAACCTAAGTAATCCATGATCATCACCTATCCAAATCCTTAATGATGTTTTGTAAATAAAATGTGAGTTGATCCATGCATATCCTCCTGGAGTGTCAGACTAGGTGATCAGTAAGGACACACTCACTGGGCACCAGAATAATGGTCAATATATACTCAATAAACTCTTTTTAGGGTTATTAACCCTATATGCATCTATTCAAAAAACAAATATACTTATAGTATCTAGAAAAAGAAACATCACTAGGAAAATCACACTCATTTCATTACCATAACTTATGTCATTATCTTATACATAGGATTATCCTAAGGGTTATCAATATTGTTTTCTCATCCTAGTTTCCAAAAAAGTAACTAAACCTTTCTCTGATACCAACTATAAGGACCCGTAATTTTCATATATAAATATCAAATCTTGTTTGATGAATATTCAATACACAACATTAAAATCCATGCCATAATTATATATTTTCAGTGTATTTAAAAAAATGAATTCATAAAAAAATTTGTTCTTAAGAGATCAACATTATATCCCACTAAGTTATTTATAACTAGTACCCTTCTTAGACATATCATATTTAAAACCATTATTCATAACATGAGGAAATGAAACATAATAAAGGTTGAGTTTTGATGCCCAATAATGGTAAACAAGGGAGATATCAATGATTACTTAAACATAGCATGAGCATAAGGGTATGTGAAAATGAGTTTAAAATTTAAAAACCATACCCTACATATAAAATTTTATATTATTGGGTCATGATATAAAGATTTTTCATTCATAATACATGAATAAAAAAGGAATCAAATAACATGATCTGTGAAAGAATAACATTGAAATATGAAATAAGTTTTTGGAATACACATTAACATAGAAAATAATTTCCTCAGTAGTAAAAGATCATTTACAAGACTATAATAGTGTAATGGGTTCAGTCCCCAAACCATTGTATCCTTATGTAAGGTTCACTCCCAAGACTATCATAGTGTATAGAGTCCCTTTCTTAATTGATTTCACTTATCATTCCAATTTTTATTATCTCTTGAGATATACATCTTTATCCAATATATTTAAGGGATATATAATCTATACCTGCCTTTCACATAATGAAAACTATACATTTGTTCTACAAAAGATCATAAATCATTAATCATAGTATAATCCAAGGAAAGGAAATAGTTTTCATAAACATTTCATCATATCATTATAGCATAACCGATGGAAAAAAATGAGTTTCATAAAGGTTTTATCATAACCAAATTAACCCATGGGAACGAAACAGGTTTCATAGATTCATCCTTATATCATCATCATAATCCATATAAATAATCAAAGTGGATGGTATCATTATATCATATCCTCAGTAAATTAAAAGTAACTTCAAAGTATTCCATTATAGATGATAATTCCTTTAAAAGATATCTGGAATATTTATTAAGGAAAATAAACTTTTCATTTTGAAATAAATTCTTCAAAACATTAAAATTTCCAAAATATTAAAGAATAAACTTCTTTTGAAAATAACCTTATAAACTTGTAAATTATGCTTTAAAGGACTGATTGGTCATAATGGTGGGAAATTCCATTCATGCAGTGTATATTAAAACAAATATTTTTTTTGACATTTGTGGTAAAAAGTAAAATGTACCACATTTATAAAACAATAAGATAATTCCTTTTAAGATATTTTTAAAAATTAAATCATGGGTAAAAATTAATTTTAAAAATAATAAGAAAAAAAATTATTAGAAAATATGTACATGGAAGAAAAATGAATTTTGACTGAAAAGAGAAATCAAGATGAATTGGTCCTTAAAAATTTTCTTTTGGCCCCTTGAGTTATTAAATATATAAATATATAAGTAAAATATTTATTCTCCAAATAACTATAAGATAATAAAATTTATGTGATTATTTAGTGCCAGATCATGAAATTTCATTATTGTAAAATTAATCATAAACAATCTCGGGAAACGTTAAGATTGTAACATAAAAAACTTACATCAAGTTCCACTTTACTGTAAATATATTTAACCTCCTTTGTAATAAATTTAAATTCATTATAATTCTATACAAGAATAATTTACATACTTATAATATCATATATGATCCACTAATAACATTTCAATACCCATAAATTTTTTAAAATCGTTGTTTTCAGGTGTTAACTATTTTGTTTTTCATTAGAATTTTTGTTTGGTAGTTTCAATCCTTGTACTTTGATCATGGATTCATAATATATAGAAAATTAAACATGATATAAATATAATATATATTCATTATATATAAATATATTTAGATTCATCCATACAGGATAAAGATAGAATAATGAATTACACCGTTATGGGAGGCGGTAATTCATATGTATGCATGGATGCCAATTTCACTTTTAAAAGGTTGAAATAAAATAAATATGAATAATAATACACCTTTACAAAATCATATATATATAAAATATAAATCCTTTAAAACAATCCTTATTACCATCCCTGTTAAAAAATGAAAAACGAATCACATCGCTTTGTGGAGGTGGTAGTCCACACGTACATAGAAGTGGCGTTATTATTTTCCAAAATATTGTATTGAAATAATGTAGATATTATAATTCAAAAAATCATAATTGTGTCATAAATATAATTTTTAAACATTAAAACCATCATAATATCCATCTATTGAATATGGTTGTGAAAAATTAATTATATCACTATGTGGAGGTGGTAGTCCACATGTACACACGAGTAATACTTTCAATTTCCATTTGATGGAATAGAGGGTGGATATTAGTGGTTCCATAATACTTATAACATTTAAATACATTTATGATACTAAATTTATGAGTCTATTATTAATACCACTTATTTATAGGAGGTATGAGAATAAATAAATTGAAAGAGGTCGGGTAATATGATTACCACTATTTCACTAAGCCTCATTTAGATCATTTCTTAAGGACCCTTGTAATGGTATTTTAAGAAGACCAAAAAATATAATTTATTTTTAGTAAATTTTATATTATAATTTCAAATGATTTTTTCTATATATATGGATCAATGTGGTGTAAAGAAGAGAGAGAATGAGTGTCCTTTTATAAGTGGGGGAGATGACACACTTGGAATTTATTAAAAGAAATAAATATAATAAAGTTATTCTCAATCCAAATGATTACAAGTGGATAAATATTATATAAAAAAAGGATAAGGTATAAATATCATCATCATATGATATTTAGAAATGTTTTGGTGTCATTTTAAACCTTATCTTTTGGTTTAACCCCTTGGTTTTCTAATTTAAATCATGACCATGGTAATGACTTTTTTAATATTAAAGGGTTTTAATTTTACATATAAGTTACAAATTAGCATATAAATATAAAATGGATAATATTTTTGATTATTTCTCATCATAATCATCATATTGAAATATTTTTATGATTTTGAAATAATTTAATAAAATAATATTTAATATAAAATATCATTAATGTCATTTTTGACACTATTAATTTAATTTAAAATTCAAGACAACATGAAAAAATTAATTTGAATATAAAACATTCAAAATTTAATAATATTTTATATTTTTATATATTTAATTAATTTAACCCAATAATTCACCCAATTATTTTTACTTTTAATATTTCTAAAATCATTTATTATTTTGTTTTATCTATTGAATAAATACTATGTTGGCATTGCATAAACATTGAATGTAAATATTAAATCACTAAAAAGTATAAATAAATTACTACAATATAAAAAGTTATTCAAATTTCAAATAAATATTTATTACTAAAATTATTCTTCTTTTTCCTTGTAATAAAAATTTAGAGTTATTAAAGTTATGAGGGTGACATTTTGTATTTATTATTTTATTAAATTAATATAAATGTCATAATAAAAAGAAAATAGAATAAAGTGGCCATATATTATATACTTTTTTTGAAATGTGTAACACCCCAAGCTTCCATGGTACGTTTCCCTTTGAATAATGCAATATCTTGCGTTGTACACAACTTCGAGATTTTAACACATCGCGACCAAACAAACTAGCAATTATGAATAGTAATACCCGCTTTTTGAAATTTTATCAATTTTATATTTCAAAATGGGCTTCATTTTTGGGTTCATAATATCGAAATTAGATTAGGGTGGATTTTTGGTATTTTTCTAAAAACATTCAGTTTTTGATGAATAGTGAAAAACACTAAATTTTAATTAAAAAAACTTTTTAAAAAAAAATAATTTATAGTGATAAATTATACTATTGAGTGGTTTTTAAGTATAATTAGATTATTTTATTACAATTTAATCCAATTTTTTTCATTGGACGTAATTTCACATTTAAACTGGACATAAGCAAGTGTCAATCTTTTGATAGTTATTATTTCTTAAAAACACGCTTTTTGTTTTGACAACGGGAATTAATTTTAAATTAATTTATGCCACTTTGGTGTTTTAAATTTAGAAAAATGGATTCAATATTTAGAATAAGGAGGTCCAAATTATTTAAATAGGTAAATTTTATTTTTAGAAATTTTGAATAATTACTTCGGTAAATATTTTATTTACCCGGGTTAAAGGGTAAATATGGTAAATAAGGGTAAACGAAATAATATTATAAAAATATTAAATTACCCTAACACATGTCCTAAACCTATTGGATGATACATTTCCTACCATTTTCATCCTTGGGTCGATTTTGGGACCCCATTGAGCCACTTTTAAGTGATAATGACACTTTATATTAATTAAGTTAAAGTAAATACAAAAATGACATAAGCATATATCTTTTAGTAAAATAATTTTTACATAGGGTTATATGTGTTATCTCTTCGACTATAAATATTCATTATAAATCTAAAAATATTTCCAACATAATTTTATTTTATTAATAATTTTTATACATTGAATAATTAAATTTATTTATGACATAATGATGATGCAATATTTTCCTTATTAATGAAAGAATCAAATAAATGGAATTATAGATGTTAAAATAAATATTATTTTAAAGTTTTGATGACATCAACTAATTTTAAAGGTCAATGTGATATTTTAGGACTGATTAAATGATTTTTTTGATGTAATAATTCTGTTAGGAATTAAAAAAAAACAAAATACCAAATAGTGAAAAATTGACATAAAAGAGTTTTTAAAACAAATATTATATTATTAATTGATATTCTATTCCTAAAAATCTATGGTTCGTACAAAGGTCTTAAATAATATTATATATTTCATTAATGAACCACTCGAGGTTCTCTTCGAAGTTTATAGTCATTTTATTAACCAAATATTATAAAAATACAAAGAGACATGGTAAATGTCAAACTAATTAACTAAGAGTTAAATCTAAAAGATAAGGTTAATATAGTGACCCAAACCTATCTAAAACCTATTGGTTGAGTAGTTTTCGACCCATACCCACCTTATCCTCGAAATAAATCATTTTTGATCCATTATAAACCAAAAATTATTTTATTATAAAATAATATTTCAATATTTTCCTAAGGTGCCCCTCACCCCTCTTATAAAAGGGCACTTCCCCTTATCTCAAATTCACACCTTCAAAGCCATTTTTCAGGGCCAAAACCTACCCAAATATCCTATAAACTATACTACCTTAAACATATAGGCCTTCCTTTAGTCATAAATCCAACCTAAGGAGCCCTTTTGATCAAATCAAAAGTAAGAACCCGAAGAAGAGCTAAATATTTCATCACCTCTTTCAAGTTCCTTTCTTCTTCCACTTCCTCTTTATTTGTTGTTTCCATTATAAAATAAAAAATATAGTATCTTATATATACTGTGATGTTATTATAAAAATTTTACAACCATATTCGTTATTTTATCTATCCTATGAATGACATGTCACTATACGTGCGTATGTATGACTTACCATCTCCACGTTGTGGTGTAGTTATTATTCAATACATTATTTTTTGGATGAGTATAATAATAATGTATAATTGATGTAAGTAATAAATAAAACATTATAATTATTATGTATATATGATATAATATCCAATTATATATTATTTTAATATCAAAAGAATGATATTGTCGCTCGTGCATACGTACGAATTACCGTCTCCACGAACGCGATGAGATTCATTCCCCATCGTATCCATTGAAGACTAATTTTCATTTGATAATTATAAATAATGTTTAAATACTTAATATAATTTTGAATATGAATAAGATACATCATATCCACAAAAAACATTACTTACGTAACAAAGTATATAAAATAAAATGAATCATTTAACACCCAAAACAACAATAATACTAAAATATTATTAACAAAGAAATATTAGAAGATCATATATGTTATCATATTTATGCATATGGTTCTTGTATAATTTAATAACAATTATTTAACTATTATAAAGGAGGTTAATGTACCCTCGACCAAGGAAAAGTACAAGGTAAGGGTTAATTTCACAATCTCTTCATTATCCGAGGTTGTTTATATGTAATTATCTATTGGGACCTCTTTATCATCCACATCCATGATTCTTAAAAATCTATTTAAAAACATTTTTACTATTTACTAGAAAATGGGTTAAATTCATTTGTACCCTTATTTGACCTTATATTTTTTGAAAGGAATATTTCTGTTATTTTCCAAACAAGGTACTTTATGACCTTTCGACAAAATAAAGGTAAGAATATTTTTTTAACTTATACAGCGGGTGCAACTACTTTCCACCATTATAACATTATCGAAGCTTCCCTTACAAGATTATAAGAATATTTTCAAAAATAAATATTTTCTTTTATAATTACTTGACTATTAAATGATTTCAAAATAAAAAGAGGTATTTCTCTAAAAAGAAGTTTTGATTTCATCTATGTAAACATCCTTTGATGGATTTTAAGATTGTTTGAAGTTAATTTATTATGATACAAAACTTCAATATTGTTTTGAAGGTTTTGGGCTATGTTTGACTATGGATGTGTTATTTTCTACCATTCATGGTTTATGGATAAATTATTGAAATTTCGTATACTAGTTTTAATAAAAATGTTTTTGTTATGTTTAAAAAATTTTATATGAGGAATTAATTGGACTTAGTTAGTGATGGGTGGAGCCCGCTATAGATCCTCGATGCATCGGTAGGTCTCATGAGATAAACTAGTGTCTTGGCACAAGGCCTTGAAAAAATCTTATTTTTAGTCTTGGAACAAGGCCTTGACTATGTGGTTATGAAGTCTGGCATTATGCATTCCATCATTATGAAAGTGGCTATTGATATTGCATGTGATTATTATACTAGTAGAATATCCATGTGAAAAAGTAAATAGCATTATTTGATTTTATCATTAACATATTATACTGAAATTCAAGTTTAAAAGGCTCTTTTTTAGTCTTATACATTTCCTTAAATGTTTATGCTTATTTATGAAATTTTCCGCTATATAGTTATCCTTACTGAGCATCTGAGCTCACCCCTTTCTATGTTTTATTTTTCCTAGGATGTGAAGAAGTATTTTTATGACTAACCTACAGAGATAGTCTGAGGGGATATGAGTGTGTTCTATGGAAATAATGTTGTTGTAGTTTTTCATTTTATAATTTAATGTAAAACTAATGAATGTATCTAGTATTTACAAGTATACTAAACTGAACGGTCTTTCATGACATGATTTCCTTGTATCAAGACAATGTTATGAAATAATGCACTGAATCTGGGTAACTCGGGTTGGGGCATTACAGTTGGTATCAGAGGAAGTTTAGTAAAAACCTTGGAATCTAGATTTAGAAAAACTCTGATTAGAGCACATTACCCTAATATAGAATTTGAGGATTATTAGAGAAGAACTTCCTATAATTTTGGTACTATAGGGATTTTGTGAGTTTTCCAAGAAATAAATCCCCCTAGTGCAGAAAACGTTATTTACGGCACCATTTTTTACGTCGGTTATATATAACCGACGTGAGAATCTGTGAAACGTGGTTTTTTACGTCGGTTATTTTATAACCGACGTAACAAATGCGGTGAGTAGCTTTTTAATGTCAGTTATTTTAATAACCGATGTTACAAATCGCGTGAGTTTGGTTTTTACGTCGGTTATAAATTAACCGATGTAAAAAACAAAAGTGCGGGGGTTTTTTACGTCGGTTATTTGATAACCGACGTAACAAACCAATGCGCGGGGGTTTTTTACATCGGTTATTTTATAACGGATGTAAAAAATGAGTTATCTACGAGTTTTTTACGTCGGTTATAAAATAACCGATGTAAAAAACCAAAGCGCGGGGTTTTTTTACATCGGTTATTTTATAACCGGCTTAAAAAACGCGGCTTTTGAGGCCTTTTTGACGTCGGTTATTTTATAACCGACGTAAAAAAACAACCCACAGAACGTTTTTTACGTCAGTTATACAATACCCGACGTAAAAAAATGTGATTTTTGATGTCGTTTTTACGTCAGTTATAGAATAACCGACGTAAAAAACCAACAAGCGGATTTTTTTACGTCGGTTATTTTATAACCGACGTAAAAAAGGCTGTATCTGATGCATTTATAACGTCAGTTATTATAATAACCGATGTTATAAATGTAAAAAAATAGTTTATAACATCGGTTATTAAATAACTGACGTTATAAAACATTTAAAAAATTAACAAGCCCTGTGGATTGTCATTTACGTTTTTTCGATCGACAGTCCGACGGCTCGTCTCTCTTGCGCGGTAAACCCTAATCAACTCGTCGATCTCGCTGTGTTAAACTCATTTTGACTTCATCGTTTATCATATTTACTCTCCTTGGATCTATCATCTCAACTCGCATCACTCAAGTAAGCCTTCCACGATTTTATTTCGTTCATTTTTTTCCCGGATAGTATATATTTATGTTTTGAAATTTTTGTGTTTAAACTAGGTAAGATTCTTCGATTTCGAACCCTCTTACCTCCTTTTTCCATCATCATATTATTTATCATCCCTAGATCTATTAGATCGACTCGCAATATTCATGTAATCCTCAACTACTTTTATTTAGTTTGTTTTTGTTTCGCTAATGCCCGACATTGATGGTAATTTTTGTTGTCATTGACAACTAATGATCTCATTCACCTATATTACTACATAGAATGGTTATTGATTAAATGTAAGAATTCAGAAATGATATTTCATGTGTTGTTGCTGCTTATGTTTATCCTCTTTTATATGAGAATCTATTAGACATATAATGTAATGGATGTTGACCTCTATGGCCCTTCGATGCATCGCTATGTCTCATGATTCGAAATAAAAATGGGTTCTGCTGAGGGCTTACCCTAGTATTTTTTGAGGCCTTGGCCAAGGCCTCGACAATATGTTTAAGATTTATAGAATTATCCATTACCTCATTATGTTATTAGTTATCGAGAAAACTTGTGATCATTTGACTAGTCGAATATCAATGGTTATTTTTAATTATCATATGATCATTTAAGTATCCATATTTAATAATATTTAATTCCATCTATTTCATGCTGAAGTATATATTAAATTCATGTGTTTTTAGTTGTCCACCATGCCTAGTTTTTATATGTAAACCATTGTTTGGGGGGTTGTCCGGGGGGTGGGGGGCTTTCCAGAGGGTTGGGGGGTGTCCAGGGGAGTGTCCAAGGGGGTGGGTGGGTGTGGGGGCTGTCAAAGGGGGTGGAGGCCTGTATAGAGGGTTTTGGGGGTTGTCCGGGGGGTGGGGGGCTGTCCAGAGGTTGGGGGGTGTCCAGGGGGGTGTCCAAGGGGGTCGGGGGTGGGGGTGGTGTCCAGGAGGGGTGGGGGGTGCTGTCTGGAGGGGTGGGGTGCTGTCTAGGGGGTGGGGGGGGGGGGGGCAGTCCAAAGGGTTGGGGGTGTCTAGCGGGGTGTCCAAGGGGGTAGGGAGTGGGGGTAGTGTCCAGGAGGGGTGGGGGTGTTGTCTAGAGGGGTGGGGGGCTGTCCAGAGGGTTGGGGGCTGTCCAGAGGGTTAGGGGGTGTCCAGGGGGGTGTCCAAGGGGGTGGGTGGGTGTGGGGGGCTGTCCAAGGGGGTGGGGGCCTGTCCAGAGGGTTTTGGGGGTTGGCCGGGGGGTGGGGGGCTGTTCAGAGGGTATGGGGGTGTCCAGTGGGGTGTCCAAGGGGGTGGGTGTGTGGGGGGGTGCTGTCCAAGGGGGTGGGGGCCTGTCCAGATAGTTTTGGGGGTTTTTCGGGGGGGGGGGGGGTGGTGGGGGGCTATCCAGAGGGTTGGGGGGTGTCCAGGGGGGTGTCCAAGGGGGTAGGGGGTGGGGGGTGGTGTCCAGGAGGAGTGATTTTCTCCATCTAAATTTTTATTTTAAATATGATTTGATTCTCAGGTTTACTCCATTCTCTCCAATTTTCTATCAACCATGTAGGCGCCATGGTTTTCTTTTATTCAATGGAATTCAAAAAACTGTTATATCTAACTATATTTTATTTTAATAATAATATTCAAGCATATTTTTTTAAATACGCATAGATTTGTTTTATATTTCAAAATTGTTTTACATTCAAATTATGATTTTTTCATATAAACTTATATTTTTCTTATCTTAAAAATATATATATTTTTGATATTTGTTATAGGTAATAATGAGTCAAAGTTGGATTACGACACATCGAATGAGAAATGAATATGAGGAAGGTGTTGATGCCCTTTTGGAATTTTCTAAACGAAATGTTCCAAGTAGTGACATTTTTTTTCTGTCTATGTCTAAAATGTTTGAATATGAAGAACTTGAAAAGTAGAGAGATAAAAGATCATCTGATATGTCATAGTTTTAATCCGATTTACAGCCTTTGGATTTGGCATGGTGAAACTGGACGAAATGTCACTGATGATGATGATTCACAAGATGGTAACTCCGATGGAATTGAAGAAATGATTCGCGATATTGTAGCAGAAAAAATTGAGATAGAACCAATAGTTGCACGTCTATATGGTGATGATGAAAAACCATTATATCTTGGTTGTACAGATTTTACGGTTTTGTTGACAGTGTGAAGATTTATTAACCTGAAGGCGAAACATGGATGGAGTGACATAAGTTTTACAGAGCTGATACAATTGATGAAAGACATTCTTCCAAAAGATAACAATCTTCCAGATTCACATTTCAAGGCCAAGAAAATATTATGCCCGATGAGATTGGGATATAAGAAAATACATGCCTGTCCGAATGACTGCATTATATATAGGAAGGAATATGAATTTCTGTCAGAGTGTCCTAAATGTGGGACATCACGGTATAAGGTGAAAGAGAAATCACAGGCTGATGTAGAGATTACAAAGCTCCCTTCAAATGTATTTTGGTATCTTACTATAATTCATCGTTTCAAACATTTATTTGCTAATTCACATGATGCAAAAAGGTTAAGATGGCATACTGATGAGCAGGCATGTGATGGAAAAATACATCATCCAGCTGATTGTCTAAAATGGAAGAAAATTTATGCGCAATATTCTATATTTGGAAATGAAATAATAAATCTCAGATTAGGGTTGTGCACAGATGGAATGAATCCATACCGAACCCTCAGTAGCACACATAGTTCATGGCCTGTTTTATTGGTAATTTACAACCTCTCTCCTGAATTTTTTATGAAGCGCAAGTATGTCATGTTGAGTATAATGATCTCTGGTCCAAAGAAACCCGACAATGATATTGATGTTTACTTGTCACCGTTGATTGATGATTTGAAATTTTTATGGGCTGATGGTATTAGGGTGTATGATTCTTATAAAATAGAATATTTTCAACTGAATGCAGTGCTTCTGTTCACTATAAATGACTTCCCAGCGTATGGAAATTTTTCTAGATACAGTGTTAAAGGGAATAAAGCATGTCTAATTTGCGAACAACAGACGTCAAATTGTCAATTGCATCATGGGAGGAAAACAGTGTACATGGGGCATCGAAAGTTTTTGCCTATGGATCACCCTTATAGAAGACTAAAAAATGAATTCAATGGATCACAAGAATTTGATACTGCTCCAAAACCTTTATCCCCGGATCTGTATTTTTAGAGGGTGAAAAACCTTGATGTGACATTGGAAAAGACACCGAAATCTGGTAATGATAGACATATTTGGAAGAAAAGGTCAATATTTTTTGAGCTACCATATTGGATGTATCATGAAGTTAAAAATAATATTGATATCATGAATGTGGAGAAGAATATATATGATTGTTTGATTGGAACATTGTTAGATATTAAAGGAAAGACTAAAGATGGGTTGAATGCAAGATTAGACTTACTATCAATGGGAATACGTTTTGAGTTAGCTCCCACTCCTAAAGAAAGTCGAACATTTCTTCCCCCGGCTTGTCATACATTATCAAAGAGGGAGAAAATTATCTTTTTTCAGTGTCTTCATGATATCAAAGTGCCTCAAGGTTATTCTTCAAATGTAAATTTTTTTGTCTCATTGAAGGACTTGAAGTTAATAGGTATGAAATCACATGATTGTCACGTCATGATGCAACAAATTCTACCAGTTGCATTGTGTGGAATATTTCCCATTCGTGTCAGAAAGACTATGATGAAGTTGTGTTATTTTTTTAATTCAATTTGTAACAAGGCGATTGATGTGAATGCTTTGAAAATTTTGGAAAAGGATGCAATTTTTATACTTTTTCAATTGGAAATGTATTTTCCTCCAACTTTTTTTGATATAATGGTGCATTTAATGATTCATCTGGTTCGAGAAATAATGATTTGTGGACCTGTATATCTTCGTTGGATATATCCATTTGAAAGGTATATGAAAATATTAAAGGGGTATGTTAAAAATCCATATCGGCCTGAAGCCTCCATTATTGAAAAGTATATTTTTGAGGAGGTAGAAGAGTTTTGTATGAGCTACTTGGCTGTGGCGAAACACATAGGTTTTCCCCCATCTCTCCATGAACGAGTTAATAATTAGGGAAAGGGGATTCGTGGCTTGAAAGTCAAATCATTGTTAGCTGAACAGATGAAGAAGTTATAATCATACATCTTGAATAACATAGCTGATGCTCAACCGTATATCACATTGAATATTAATGAGTTGAAACAATGTCATACAAAGAAGAAAGGAATGTGGATTTTGAATGAGCACAACAAAACTTTTTTGTCATGGATTAAAAAGAATTTTCTTGGTAGACCAGATGTATCAAAGACATTAAAATAGATAGTGGGTGGTCTATGTTTAAATTTGATAACATGGTCCAGTTATGACATTAATGGCTATACATTTCATACGAAAGATCAGGACAACAGAAGTGCAGTTCAGAATAGTGGTGTATGGGTGTTTGTAGAAGCAATGATTTTTTTGAGTGCTAAGGAAAAAAACCCAATTTATGCATCAAGTGCATATTATGGAGTGATTGAAGACATATGGGAGGTTGATTACTTTAAAATTAAAGTTCCCATTTTTAACTGTAAATGGTTTATCGGTAACAACAGTGTCAGACACGATGAATTTGGAATGACACTTGTTAATCTGAATAGATTGGAAGACACAGCTGATTCTTTTATAATGGAAACACATGCAAAACAAATTTTCTATGTAGTAGATCAATCAGATATGCAGTGGGCTGTTGTTTTACAAGGGAAAAAACAATATGTTGGTGAGGATGAAGTTGATGAAGATGCTGATTTATGTGAGATCCCTACTTCCATGGAAAGATTAACAGAACATAATGATGATCATGTTGAAGACATGGTTTGTGCCATAAGGAACGATCATGACAAAGGAATTTGGGAAAACAATTCATTTGTACATTCCTAAAATTACAGGTAACATATGTTTATTTCTTGTTTACATTTATTTTTTTCATAAATGTTAGATGTTGTAAGTTTTTTACTTATTAAAACATGTTTTAAAACAAAATAAGTATAAGTTTTTGTTTGTTTTAAGTTTGTTTAGTTTACTTTATCATGTTTACCATTACATGAATTATATATCTATTATTTTTGTTCAGTGACAATTACTTTACCATGTTTACCAGGTTTACAATGTTTACCATGTTTACCATATTGACCATCTTTACCATCTTTACTATCTCTACCATTGTTTAACATGCTTACCATATTACCAATGTTTACTATTACGTAACTTAGTACACTTTTCTATTTTCTGATTACAGTAGTATTAAAATATTTGAATTTGTATATTTTTGAACTAACGTTTGTTTTTTTTTATTAGAAGGATAATGACAGATCATTCAGTTGATCAACCACAAGATTCTGGAGATGATCATATTGGTCATACCTCTGGGGAGGAACATTCACATGCTCCTATTAGAACAAAGAGTTCAAAGGTTGGTAAATATGGGTGCACACATTTACCAAAATTATCAGTTGCCCGTACGCAGGATCAGAGGATAGTCGTTGAGTTTGATGATGATGATATTCCTAGAGGTCTAAATGCAAAATATTTTAGGAGTTTTGTAGCAACTCAGGCTAAGAGAAAAGTAAGCATTCTGTATGATGACTGGAGAAGTGTGGATAAAGAGATAATCTCTCAGTTATGGGAGACAATTTTGGTTAGATCTTTTTTCTATTGTTTGAATATTCTTTAAATGTTTCTAGTATATATAATATGTTTAACCTCATCCTTATCAGATGACATTTGATATTCCTAACACGGGAGGAGTCAGGAAGAAATGCTTATCGTTGGCTTCCAAGAAATGGAGGGATTTCAAATCAACCCTCTCACCTGATTTCATTTATGGTCATAGGATTCATGACAATCCATGTCATATATATCCTTTTATAGATGAAGACACATGGATACAGTTTTTTGAAAGTAGAAGAAAAGAGTCATTTTTGGTAAGGGCAGTGTAAACTTTTATAAGATTTCTTATATAAATGATCTTATTAACGTTTTGTTAATGATTTCTTATTCTTAATTTACGGCAAACAAGGAAAGCTCATCAGGAGATCCAATCTAAAAATGTATACCCTCATAGTTTATCTCGGGGAGGATATGAATTATTGGAAGAACAAATGATGGCAGAAAAATTTCAACAACTAAGAGCTGAGTCTTCAAGCTCTAGAGAGGTGGACCCTCCATCCCCTCCATCTAGACATGAAAAATGGAAGAGAGCTCGGAAGGGGAAAAAAGGGAAATATCTTTCGGATGAATCGAGAATCATAACTGAGAGGATTATAAGATATATATTTTATTTATTTAAGTTAACCATTTTCTTCATATAATTTCAATCATTACAGAAATGTTCAATTAATTAATACAAGACTCTCTTTAGGAGCAGAGTTCATAGGGGACATTTACAGCTACTGGGAGGGAAGATATTTTATCTGTAGCATTGGGAAGGCCCGAACATCCTAGTCGTGTAAGAGGATATCCGACAGGTGTATCGGTAAGAAAAGTGTTGCCACGTTCTTCAACTTCAAACGTTGAGGGGGTTTATAGAAAAAAAATTGAATCCTTGGAGGCTGAAATTCATAATATTAATGCGACGATGGAGGACAAGATTAGAGCGTCAGTGCAATCTATGTTTGCAGACATGCAATGACAATTTCAGACTGCAGCTCCCACTCCTCCACCTCCCCCTCAGACCCCATTATTTATCCTCCACCTCCGCCAGTAGCTCCCACTCCCCCACCTCAACCTGCTGACCCCATTTTTTATCCTAATCCTCCGCCACAACTTCCTACTTATTGCGAGTTGTATGTTGATGATTCTCAATAGTATATAGTAGCATATGGGTTGGTATATTGTATAAGAGATATAATTCATCATCAACAATTAGAGGTAGAGAATCAGAGGGTCACTGTACATGATATTATAGATAGATCAGCTCAAGTACCATTACCTACAGATGAGGTGGTGACAGTTGGACATAGTATCGACCATTTTTTAATTTGGCCATCCAGACTTCTTCGACTCATTACCATAGAGGTATGAATGTTATATCTTTTATTTTATTTTTTTATTAAAGTGGTTTTATCATTTGAAAACTAATATATTTTTCAATTTATTTTTACAGGAATACTTCAAAGGTAAAGAAATACTGTATAGACAACAACAAAGACAAATAGATAAGACATCAGATACAGAATCTATTAGTCTTGACAGATTGTCAAGATATTCAAATTTGTTGGCAGATCATTATGAGTTTCCAATGGAAGCTCATCTTTGTGGATGTGAAATAAATGCGGGGATTATGAAAATTGATATCATGGAGCTTGTTACTGGAGATAAGTTGGGCATCAACGTGGTGAATTTTTTTTCCATGTATGTCTTAACACCTTTTCCCTGTGTTATATTTATTGAAAATGTATACTTATGTCTGTTTTGTATTAGGTATCTTTATAAACTTTTTGAGAGGAATGAGATGACAGATGTATATGGATTCATGGACCTACAATTGATTTCCCCTGAAACATGTGCATTGGATGAGGAAAAAAGAATGCTTTATATTGCTGAAAGACTTGAAAAGAATATAGTCACACAATATTGGATGATGCCTTTTTGTGAGAGGTATGAAACACATCTCTCTCAAAGAGTTAATTATCTTTTAACATAAAAAACCACTAATGTTAAATTTTATTTTATCAGTGATCATTGGATGTTAGGGGTTTTTTTTGCCCAAGGGATAAAGCACTTTATTGGATATGCTCTGTCCATGATGATGTGCGGGAAAGTTTTAAGAATATATTGGAAAAGTAAGTTTTAATTTCTCAATAGTTTTATATATTATAATGAATTTTAAATTTACCCCATTAGTATTATTTCCTAACAGGGCATTAGTCTACTTTCGAAAAAACGCAAAGAAAAGGAATGCAAAGATCAAATTTGTAAATGCGAAGGTAAATATACATTTATAATTTTTACTTTTTGATTTATTACATTAAAATAATATATC
This sequence comes from Viscum album, assembly GCA_963277665.1. Lineage (NCBI taxonomy): Eukaryota > Viridiplantae > Streptophyta > Magnoliopsida > Santalales > Viscaceae > Viscum > Viscum album. The sequence goes on from OY728121.1 coordinate 793,748,071, forward strand.
GAATTTGCACTCATTCAAAAAGAATTTTCATGAACAACAAGGCGTCATCGAATGCGGATATTATATGTTAAGTTTTATGTATGAAATAATAAAAATTGGGACAGTTGTGAATTTTGACCTGGTAAGATTTCCTCTTAAACTTTGCCATAATATTTCAATTTGATTTACTCATTATACATGCTAACTACTATCCTTTTCATTTGTAGCTTTTTGATGACCCTCAACCCTATAATTTTGAAGAAATCAAACACTTACAAGTGGAGTGGTCAAATTATTTTACAGGTTTGATTAAATTTTAGTTGTTTGTAATGTAAAATGTAATTTTAAATATTGTCGTTGTAATTGTGTATTTGGTAGTCGTTTAGGTTGGATTTAGTTTTTTTTTGAAGTTGACAGTGTATGTTTTGAATGTTATATATGTGAATGTTTAATTTTCCTTTACTTCTTGTTTTGGTCTACTTATGATGGTTTTTCTGGTATGGATTCTGGTCTGGGGGGAGGGGTTTCAAGGGTGGGGGGGGGGGGTGTTCAGTGGGGTTGGGGGTGCCCATGGGTCTGGGAGGGATGTCCAGTGGCATGGTGGGGTATACATGAGGGTGGGGGTGGGGGGGGGGGGGGGTTGTCGAGGGGTGTTTGCGGCTGTCCAGGGGGTTTGGGGGCAGTCCAGGGGTGTGGTGGGGGCTCCAATGGGGTGGGGGAGGGCTGTCCAGGGTGTGGGGGTTATACATGAGGGTGGGGGGTTGTCCCGGGGTGTTTGGAGCTGTCCAGGGGGTCGTGGGGCAGTCCAGGGGTGTGGTGGGGGCTGTCAAGTGGGGTGAGGGGGTGTTGTTCAGGAGGGTGGGGGGGGGGGGTTGTAGAGGGGTGTTTGGGGCTGTCCAGGGGTTCGGGGGGCAGTCCAGGGGTGTGGTGGGGGCTCCAATGGGGTGGGGGATGTCAAGTGGGGTGAGGGGGTGAGGGGGTGCTATTCAGGAGAGTGGGAGGGGGGGGTAGTCCAGGGGTGTGGTGGGGGATCCAATGGGGCGGGGGAGGGCTGTCTAGGGTATGTGGGTATAAATGAGGGTGGGGGGTTGTCTCGGGGTGTTTGGAGCTGGCCAAGGGGTTAGGGGGCAGTCCAGGGGTGTGGTGGGGGTTGTCAAGTGGGGTGAGGGGGTGTTGTCCAGGAGGGTGCAGGGGGGGTTTGAAGGGTGTTTAGGGCTGTCAAGGGGGTCGGGGGCAGTTCGGGGGTGTGGTGGGGGCTATCAAGTGGGGTGAGGGGGTGCTGTTCAGGAGGGTGGGGGGTTGTCGAGGGGTGTTTGGGGCTGTCCAGGGGGTCGGGGGGCAGTCTAGGGGTGTGGTGGGAGCTCCAATGGGGTGGGGGAGGGCTGTACAGGGGGTATACATGAGGGTGGGGTCTATCAAGTGGGTAAGTTTTATCTGTTATCAATGTAAATTCTTAAATTTTCTTTAGGTCATGTTTTGATCTTCTGTTTTTGTGGTACGAATTATTGATTTGGTTTCTAGTTGATTTTGGGGGAGATCCGAGGACTACAGTGGATTAAAAAAAACATTTTGTCTTTCACGTCAGTTATTTTATAACCGACGTGATAAAGAAATCGAGAAGAGTTTATCACGTCGGTTTTTTTCATAACTGACGTGATAAAGGACCTGGAAAATGCTTTATCACGTCAGTTAATCAATAACCGATGTGATAAACAGCCTGGGAAATGTTTTATCATGTCGGTTATTTAATAACCGACGTGATAAACCATTTACCATGCCTTTTATCATGTCTGTTATTGATTAACCAACGTGATAAACCCCTCCCGGGACTGGTTTAGCACGTCGGTTATTTAATAACTGACTTGATAAACCCCTCCTGAGACTGGTTTAGCACATCGGTTATTGAATAAACGACGTGATAAACCATAGCCCAGGAGTTTATCACGTCGGTTATCAAATAACCGACGTGATAAACTCCCCCGAACGTGTTTATGACGTCAGGTATTGTATAACCGACGTGATAAAGCCCCCCCCCCCTCAGTTTATCACGACGGTTATATAATAACCGACGTTATAAACCCCGCCCCCGGGTTTTTTCACATCGGTTATTAATTAACCGACGTGATAAACACTATGATTTTATGTATGTTACGTCAGTTTTGAAATAACCGATATAAAAAACTTTATTTATAACGTCTTCCGTATTAACGATGGCTAAAACCCGACGTAAAAAATGAAAAATAACCGACGTAAATAACGTTTTCTGCACTAGTGTCCCTGTCTGGATAAGAGAAGGTAGAGGCGGCTCTGGCACAGATGTACCTAGGGGTAAAACCTGAAAACATTTCTTTGAGCTAGACTCGAATGAGAACTGGTGCACAACATCGGACCTTGCTGTACTCTTGGTTACGACACTCTTGGGGGATATTCTTAGGATAATTATCATTTTCAATACAAACCATTATTAAGGGTTTATGAGTATATACGTCCTCAAAGAATTTTTTTATGATTATGGATTATATCCATAAACTGTTCAGTTTATGTTAAGTTTTTACAAGTTTGAAATTATGTATTTTGATTCATAAACTAATCTAGTTTAAACCATTGTTTAGAAATGACACATAGTAAAAGGAATTAAAACCATATCAACGCATGTAATCCATATAGGGATTTCCCTCCTACTCAAGATAATTATAGTGGACCTGGTGAAGCAACTGGTGCTGATCAGCTTATCACCATACTGGGACAACTCACTCAGGTTATGAATAATAACCTTACCTGTATGGAGCACCCTGATCCACAGTATCGAGGATCAATGTTAGATCGCTTCATGAGGCAAAAAACACCAACATTAAATGGGATTAAAAATCCATCAGTGGCGGAGCAATGAATAAATTCCTTAGAGAAAATATTCCACACCTTGGGGAGTAGCGAAAGAGAAAAAGATGTCATGGCAGTTTACTGCCTCACTGGAGATGCCGATTAATGGTGGTTATTGATTAAAAACACTAATGAAGATAAGGAAGTATAAAATATGGAATGGAGGGAGTTTAAAGAGATTTTCTTATAAAAATACTTTCCTCATGAACATATAGCGGATATTGAAAGACAATTTCTGAGTCTGAGGCAAAAGGATGATGAGAATGTCACAAAGTATGAATCTAACTTTACAAGGTTAGAGAGGCGTGCTGCAGATTATATACGTAACCCAAGAATTAAGATTGATTAATTCTTTGATGGGTTAAAACTATTTCTCAATCGAGCATTAGTCTCATAATCCTTCTCGTTGTACGAAGATATTGTCTTATGTGCTATCAAGATAGAAAAGGAATTCTATAAGTCTTACAAATTTAAAGTAAAGAAAGAGAAGAAGAGATCTGCTGAACACTTTGGAAATGGAAATAAGGGGAAGAAGGGAAAAGTTTAATATCCATCCTATAGTAAATGTGGGAAGAAATGCCCCGATACTTTCCTAAAGGGAATGAGAGTCTGTAACAAGTGTGATGAAAAAGGCCACCAAGCTTATCATTACAAGGTAAAGAAAGAGGATTCCAATGTTGAATGTTAAAATTGTAGAGAAAGGGGGAATTATTCAAATGAATGTCCTAAGCACCAAGGAAAGTTACCTCAGAAAAGGCTAATGGATCAAGGCCAAGCTTATGCTATCACTACTTCTGAGGTTGAAGCTCTGAAAGACATGGTGGAAGGTAATTTATTGGTTTCCTCAAGTTTAGAAAATAATTTATTGGATTCTGGATTATCACATTGTTTCATATCTTCTCAGTTTGCTAAGAAAATTTGATATTTCCAATTTGATTTAACAAGGGAGTTTTCAGTCAAAACTCCTAAGGAAGTATCATTGCAACAATGTTTTGTGAATCAGTCCCCATTAGGGCATATAAATGTTCTTTATATACTAATATCATCATCATACCCATGATTGAATTTGATATAATCCTCAGTATGGATTGGATTTCGGATCATGATGCAATTTTTTTTTTGTAAGAATAAGGAGGTTACTATTTTTGATAATGATGATAAAAAACACCTTATCTTTAGAGCAGAAACATCACCACCTGATTCTTATCTAGATCTACCCCCAGTTGCTCAACTAAATTCAATTATTGGGGATGAAGAGGATGAAATAACTACGGGTGAGAAAAATAATGTTCAAATAGAGGATGTACCTATTGTACAAGAGTATGTTGATGTATTTCCAAAGGATTTTCCTGGACATCCTCCAGAATGAGAAATTGAGTTTTCCATTGATTTAATTCCAGGTTCAAGGCCCATATCAAAGACCCCTTATAGAATGGCCACTGTGGAATTAGTGGAAATAAAGAAACAACTAGAAAAATTGAATAATAAGTGATTTATTGGCCCTAGTGTTTCTCCAAGGGGATCCCCTGTCCTTTTTGTTAAGAAGAAAGATGGATCTATGTGGTTGTGCATTGACTACAGGGAGATCAATGCTATAACAATAAATAACAAGTATCCCCTACCTGGCATTGATGATTTATTTGACCAACTTCATAGAGCTCAATATTTTTCAAAGATTGACCTTCGATCTGGATACCATCAGTTGTGCATGAAGAAGGAAGACATTCCGAAGACAACATTCTGAACCAGGTATGGGCATTACGATTTTACAGTAATGCCGTTTGGATTGACTAGTGCACCCTATATCTTCATAGATCTAATGAATAGGGTATTCAAGGGATATATTGATGAATTTTTAGTGGAATATATTAATGATATCTTGGTATACTACAAAAGCTACAAAGATCATGAAAATCACTTGCACCTTATCCTGAAGACTCTTAGAAGAAATGAATTATATAGGAAGTTTAGAAAGTGTGAATTCTGGCTTCAAGAGATTTATTTTATGAATGATATTATTTCTAAGGATAGAATATCTATTGATCCTTCAAATACCAATTCAATCCATGAATGACCAGCACCGATGAGTATAACCTAGGTACACAGTTTTATTGGTGTAGCGGGTTATTATCGGCATTTCGTCTAGAATTTTGCCTGGTTGGATAACCCATTAACCAATCTCAAATGTAAAAGGGGTTACATTTGTTTGGAAAAAAGAGTGCGAAGAATGTTTTGAAGAACTAAAGAGATGATTAGTCAATGATCCTATATTTAATCTACCATTGGGGAATGATGGGTTTGTTATTTATAGTTATGCTTCAAAGAAAGGACTTGGTTGAGTCCTTATACAGAATGAAAAGTTTATTGCCTATGCATAACGACATCTAAAAATTAATGAGAAAAACTATCCTACTCATAATCTTGAGTTAGTAGCTATAATCTTTGCTTTTTAGATATGGATACACTATCTCTATTGTGAATAATGTGAGATTTATACTGATCAAAAGAGTTTGAAGTATATTTTCTCACAAAAAGAACTCAACAAGAGGAAAAGGCGTTGTCTTGAACTACTCAAGGATTATGATTGCACTGTACACTACAACCGGGGGAAGGCAAATAAGGTGGAAAATACTTTGAGTAGAAAGGATCATGGAGTTATGAACAAGATAAGAGTTGAAAAGGATTCTATATACATGGATCTAGTAAATATGGATATGGGAATAACCATGGAAGGTGAAACATCAATTATTTTTCAAATGGTTTCCAAACCATCTTTACTAGAAAGGATAAAAAGTTCTCAGGATGATGATGAGGAGTTTCTAAAGAAGATTAAAGTTTTGAATGATGGGATATTGAGTGACTTAATATATAAAGATGGTATTTTAAAAATTGGGAACAGACTTTGTGTTCCCGATATACCTGATCAAAAAAGAGAATTTTTGGATGATGCTCATAGCTCCAATTTATCTGTACACCATGGGAGCACCAATATGTATATAGATTTGAAGGAACATTTTTGATGGGATAACATGAAGAGGTATATTACTGATTTTGTATTAAGTTGTATGGTTTGTCAACAAGTGAAAGCTGGAAGGCGACAACCTGGAGGAGTCATGAAACCTCTTCCCATACTTGAATTGAAATGGAATAATATTACAATGGGCTTTGTCATGGGGCTACCAAGGACTCCTAGAAGGAATGATGCAATATCGGTCATTGTAGATTGTCTTACCATGTCAGAAAATTTTATTGCTATAAGAGAAGATTTACCACTTGAACGTTTAGTAAGATTTTATATTAATGAAGTTGTAAGACTTCATGGAGTAACCTTATCGATTATTTCTGATCATGATTCCCGTTTTACATCAAGATTTTGGAAAAGTCTTCAGAAATCCCTGGATACTGAACTTCATTTGAGCACTGCCTACCACCCTCAAACTGATGGAAAATCAGAACAGACTATCCAAACCTTAGAAGACATGTTAAGATTTTTCTCACTTGACTTTCAATGTATGTGGGATCAATATTTACCTCTGGTAGAATTTTCCTATAATAATAGCTTCCATTCAAGTATTCAGATGGCACCATATGAAGTGTTATATGGAAAGATATGTCGCACACCAAACTGTTGGAATGATGTTGGTGAAAGAAAACTCATAGGCCCATATCTTATTGAGGAAACGATGGAAAATGTGAAGGTAATCCAAATCCACATCAAAGCAACTCAAAATAGGAAGAAGAGATATGCTGATAACTGAAGTAAGGATTTGAAATTTTAGGTAGGAGATCATTTTTTATTGAAGGTACCTCCAGGGAAGGGTGTTATACATTTCAGTAAGAAGGGTAAATTGAGTCCCAGGTACATCAAAACTTTTGAAATTCTAGAACCAATTGGGGCTGTAGCTTACAATTTGGAAATGACACCAAGTCTCTCCAAAGATCATGATGTGTTCCACGTATCACTGTTGAGAAAATACATGTCTGACCCAACGCATGTACTTACCTATGAGGAATTAGAACTGGCACCTGATCTGTCTTATTGTGAAGATTCTATCAAGGTTCTTGATACAATAGAACAAGTGTTTAGAAACCAGATGACTCATCTGGTAAAAGTTCTATGGAGAAACCATAAGATGGAAGAGAAAATGTGGGAACCTGAGGAACTTATGATGAAGAACCACCCAAATATTTTTATGCAGAAATAATATAGAAATTTCAAGGACAAAATTATTTGAAGTAGGGGAGAATGTAACACCCCAAGCTTCCACGGTACGTTACCCTTTTAATAATGCAATAGCTTGCATTGTACACAACTTCGAGATTCTAACACATCGCGACTAATCAATCTAGCCGTTATGAATAGTAATACCCACTTTTGGAAATTTTATCAATTTTATCTTTCAAAATGGACTTAATTTTTGGGTTCAGAATATCAAAATTATCTTAGGGCAAATTTTTGGTATTTTTCTAAAAACATTCAGTTTTTGATGAATAGTGAAAAATACTAAATTTTAATTGAAAACAACATTTTTAATCAAAATAATTTATAGTGAAAAACTATACTATTGGGTAGTTTTAAGTATACATAGATTATATTTTTACCATTTAATCCAATGCTGGTAATTGGACGTAATTTCACATTTAAACTGGACATAAGTAAGTGTCAATCTTTTGATAGTTATTATTTCTTAAAAACAGACTTTTTGTTTTGATAATAGGAATTAATTTTAAATTAATTTCTGCCACTTCAATGTTTTGAATTTAGAAAATGGATTCCATATTTATAATCAGAAGGTCCAAATTATGTAAATGGGTAAATTTTATTTTTAGACATTTTGAATAATTACTTCGGTAAATATTTTATTACCACGGTTAAAACATAAATCCGGTAAATAAGAGTAAAAAAATAATATTATAATAATATTAAATTACCCTAACACATGTCATAACCCTCTTGGATGATACATTTCCGACCATGGGCATCCTTGGGTCGATTTTGGGACCCCATGGAGCCACTTGTAAGTGATAATGACACTTTATATTAATTAAGTTAAAGTAAATACAAAAATGACATAAGCATATATCTTTTAGTAAAACAATTTTTACATAGGGATATATATGTTATCTATTGGACTATAATTATTCATTATAAATAAAAAAAATATTTCCTAAATAATTTTATTTTATTTATAATTTTTAGACATTGAATAATTAAATTTATTTATGACACAATGATGATGGAGTATTTCCTTATTAATGAAAGAATCCAATAAATAGAATTACAGATGTCAAAATAAATATAATTTGAAAGTATTGATGTAATCCATGAATTTTATAGGTCAATTTGACATGTTAGGATTGACTAAATGATTTTTTTTTATAATTAATAATGCCATTAAAAATATAACAAAAACAAAATAGCAAATAGTCTCAAAATTGAAATAAAAGAGTTTTAAAAAACATATTATATTATTAATTGATATTATATTCCTAAAAATATAAGGTTCAGAAAAAGTTCTTAAATAATATTATATATGTCATTAATGATCAAATTGAGGTTCTATTGGAAGTTTATAGTAAGTTTATTAACCATATAATATAAAAATACAAAGAGACATGATAAATGTTAAACTAATTAACTAAGAGTTAAATCTAAAAGATAAGGTTAATATAGTAACCCAAAACTATCTAAAACCTATTGGTTGAGTAGTTTTCGACCCATCCCCATCTTATCCTCTAAATAAATCATTTTTGAGCCATTATAAATCGAATATAATTTTATTATAAAATAATATGTTAATCTTTTCCTAAAGTGCCCCTCACCCCTCTTATAAAAGGGAACTTTCCCTTCTCTCAAATTCAGACCTTCAAATCCATTTGGCTCAGACAACCCTTTCCTTATTATCCTCTAAACTGTCCTACCTTCAACCTATAGGCCTTCTTTTAGTTATAAATCTAAGCTAAGGATCCCTTTTGATCAAATCAAAAGGAAGAAGCGGTAAATATTTCATCACCTCTTTCAAGTTCCTTTCTTCTTACACTTCCTCTTTCTTTGTTGTTTCCACTATAAAATAACAACTCCAGTATCTTCTATATACTATAATGTTATTACAAAAATGGTACAACCATATTCATTTTTTATCCATCCTATTAATGACATGTCACCATACCTGCGTACGTACGACTTACCATCTCCACGTTGTGGTGTAGTTATTATTCAATACATTATTTTTTGGATGGGTATAATAATGACGTATAATTGATATAAATAATAAATATAACATGATAATTATTCTTTATATATGATATAAAATCCAATTATATATTATTTTAATATCAAAAGAATGATATTGTCGCTCGTGCGTATGTATGGATTACCGTCTCCACGAACGCGATGAGATTCATTCCCCATCGTATCCATTCAAGACTAATTTTCATTTGATGATTAAAAATAATATTTAAACACTTAATATCATTCTGAATATTAATAAGATATATCAAATCCATAACAAACATTACTTACGTAACAAAGAATATAATGGAAAACGAACCAGTTAACACCCGAAACAACGATAATACTAAAATATTATTAACAAAGCAATATTAGAAGATCATATATGATATCATATTTATGTATATGTTTCTTGTATAATTTAATAACAATTATTTAACTATTATATAGGAGGTTAACGTATCCCCGACCAAGGAAAAGTACAAGGTTAGGGTTAATTTCACAATCTCTTCATTATCCGAGGTTGTTTATACGTAATTTCACAATCTCTTTATCGGTAGGTCTCATGAGAAAAACTAGTGTCTTGGCACAAGGCCTTGAAAAAATCTTATTTTTAGTTTTGGAATAAGGACTTGAATATGTGGTTATGAAGTCTGGTATTTTTCATTCCATCATTATGAAAGTGGCTATTGATATTTCATGTGATTATTTGACTAGTAGAATATCCATGTGAATAAGTAAATGACATTATTTGATTTTATATTTTCCATATTATGATGAATTTAAATTTTAAAATGATTTTGTTTTAGTCTTATATATTTCCTTAAATGTTTATTCTTATTTATGAATGTTTCCGTTATATTTTTATCCTTACTGAGCATCTGAGACCACCCCTTTCTATGTTTTATTTTTCCTAGGATGTGAAGAAGTATTTTATGACTGACCTGCAGGGATAGTCTGAGGGGATCTGAGTGTGGTCTATGGAAATAATGTTTTTTTAGTTTTAATTTTATAATGTAATGTTAAAATCATGAATGTATCTAGTATTTCCAAGGTTACTAAACTGATCGGTCTTTTGGGACATGATTTCCTTGTATCATGCCAATGTAATGTAATAATGCACCGACTCTGGGTAACTAGGGTCGCGACATTACAAAATGTCTAAATAAAAATCATTTAATAAGACAAATTAATGCATTGTAGAAATTTTAAAGCCATATCCCAAAATTTTAATCCCATTTTTCCTGTTTTAACCTTATTGAGGTGCCAAAAATTTACCAAAGTTATTATTCATAATGGAAAAAATAAAAGGGACCTATTTACCAAATTTGAATCTTGTTATTCAAAATATGGGATCCAATTTTTAGTTCTTCATTTTTATAAGTATAATTAAATCATTTTAAAATTAGTTCCCAAAATGCGACAAAATCCATTTTTTAGAAAATACATTTTTAAACATAAAACATGATTTATTCTTATACCATGTTTGAAAAAAACATTAGATAAATGTTAAATAATTATATTGAATATATAATATATAAATTTCACTAAAATAATTCAACAATAGTGATTTATTTAATTTATTATGATAAAAACTCATTATGAACATAATTTTTTTAGGAAAACAACTCTTTTAGTTTTAAATGTTGTTATTTCTTTTATAATAAATTGATAACTAATGAATTAATTTTATACATGTGTAAAAATTATATTTTTTTCATTATTTAGTTATTCTTATTCATATCCAAAAATTCAACACTTCAGTGATAACTACCACATTAAATAATAATATTTCAATAGTATATCATGATTTGTTTAAACTCAGTATTACAAGAAAAGTAAGATATCAAAGAAATACAATTTATTTATAGAGAAATATATCATAAAATATTTGTGTGTTAAAACTATAGAGTATTTGGGAATTTTGATTTTTTTGGATTTAATTGTCAACATTTCTATGATCCTAGGATGTTCATGAGGCAATGTTTGAGGGGGTAGTTGGTCCTCTCTAAAAAAGAATGTTCAGAAAAAGATTGGGAATTCTAGATAGAAATTAGTAAATAGATTTCAAGTTATTAAGGAATTCTATGGAATATGTGACTACCTATGTTACCATGGAAATTAATTCCTCCTCATTATAAAATCCTAGTATAATATAAGTTACAATACTCAAAAGCCACAAAAGATAAATATTAAAGGTAGAGAGAAAGTTTTGGCTGTTGAAGTGGCACTTAAAGAATCAAAAGAGAAAAATCCATGGATTCCAAAAAATAGATTTTCTTCTCATATTAAATGAAATTTAAAAATCCTAAAAGATTTTTGTAAATTATAAGGAAGGTTTAATGAAATTTTGGAATGATTTTTCACACAAAATTAAAGGTATTGGATCAGTTATTATTGGGTAAGATCGAATGAAATCTAATCACACTTTATTATTTAAAGAACCAAAACAAAATTTTTTATTGTGCCTCTGTAATGTGTTGAAAGAAAGAAATTTATATTTTATAAGGACATATTTTTGGTGAAGATCTTGGAAGATGGGTGAATTTTTACAAGATGTTAGTGAACAATGGGAAATCTATTTCAAGTGAGTAATGATAAAAATTCATGAAACCTAAACATTAATGAAGAAAATAAACTATAGAATAGAATTATTGGATATATTGTAAAAATAACTTAAGAAATATCACATATAGATATAATTTTAATTATTTTTCCTATATTGAAAATATAGAGGAATTTTATATTCTCAACATGCTAAAATGGAAAGATTGTTAATTCTCTACACAAGTAGGTAAAGATTCAATCGAGTCATCCATTAGAGATTATCCATTCAAACATTTTTTGGCCCAGGAGGAATTAATAAAAAAATATAGAGAAGTATATTATTTCCTTCATTGATGAATTTAATCAAATTACTTGTATTATTTTAATGAAAAAAAGATGCTCTAACTTTTTTCAAGAATTTTAGAAAAAGAACTATGAAGGAGTGTGGTTTCTCTTTAAAGAAGATCCAGAATGATAATGGTACTAAATATAAAAGTGGAAGATTTTATACTTATATTGAGAATAATGGTATTCACTATGAACTTAGTGCAATATATAGACCATAAAAAATAATTTTTTTTAATAAAATAATAACATTTTATGGAGATGGATCAAACTATGTTAATAGATCATGACACCTCTCTGTATTTTCAGAGACAAGTCATTATAGAAATGATTAATATTCAAAATTAGTGCTTATATAGTCCAAATTTAAATATTTTCCCATATAAGATTTTTTTATAAATCACACCCAAGTTTTAAGTACCTTATAGTGTTTAGTATCCCCTTTATTATCAAAGTGAAAGAATAAAATTTGGGAATGTTTAAGGAAAATGGTGTTGATGAAATATTCCTTCGTTATCCTACAAATTTAAGAGGATACAAATTATACAAAAAAGTGGCAAGAAATATGATTGATAAAACTTATTTTAAGGTTCTAGAACATTCAATGAAATAATAAACACATGAAGAATAATGTTCCAGATATGATGAAGATAAAATTATTTTTGTTAAAATACATTATGATGTTTTAGAAAATGATGAATATTCTGAAGTATTTAAAGTTTAATATGATTATTCATCTAAATATATAAAAAATAGAAACCTTACTATTCTTATCCAAGTCTAAGGATATAGGTATAGGTCCAAAATAGCATCATAAATCAACGGTAATAAGTTCCAATTAGGAGAACATTGTGGAAAACATAACAAAACTAACTATTTTCACAAGTCAAACTAAGAGGTGTTGAAGAAGATTTAGAGAATAAATTGTGGGTTAATTCCATTAAGGAATAAATAAACTATATAATAATAATGATACTTGGTATTTAGTACCCAAGACTAAGAACAATAATGTTATTAGAACAAAATGAGAGTTTTTAAACAAGTTGAATGAAAAGGGATAAGTTGAGTGAGAAAAAATAAGAACTATGTGTAGAGTGTGTTATCAAGTATAATGAATTAATTTTGAGGAGAAATTCGAACTAGTGGTGATAATTTAAACCATTTTAATTTTTCTTTCAATTTTAGCACAAATTTATTAAAAGATATTCTAAATGGATTTCAAGACTACCATCCTCATTGTTGAATTAGAATAAGAGGTTTTTATTGAAAACCCTTGTGTATTATTTCTTTATAAATAAAATAAGAATGTTTTTATGTTAAATAAGGAATTATGTGGTATGAAGCAAGCCCTAAAAGATTGGAATTCTAAGACGCACACCTTCTTGAGTAAGTTGAAATTCAAAAAAAATGATGAGGGTACAAGAACCTCTATATTAAAGATGAAAAATAGGTATCTATCATTTTATTGTTTATGTATATTATTTTATTTTGTAGGAAATTAATAAAGTGTTTGTAATGTTATTTATTTATAGATTGACAAGTTATTTTAAATGTATATTCTTGGTAAGATGAGATATTTTATGGGTTTAAAAATATCTCAAGAGGAAGACCAAAATTTTCTTTCTCAAGTGAAGTTTTCTTGGGAGATTATAAATAAGTTTTTAATGGATAATTAAAATTTGGTTTCCATTCCAATTTTAGTGGTAACTAATTTTTTTAAAGATATGGAAGTAAATTAAATGGATAGAAGAGAATTTCAGAAGCTTATAAAAAGTTTTTCTATACTTGATTGCTTCAAGGTTGGACATTGTCTATACTATTACACTTTGTAACAAGTGCTAAAGTGATATAAAATAATCACATTTTATAGATGTAAATATTATTTTTAGTAAAATTAAATGAATAAATAATTTCATGTTAATAATGACCACAAGGATCGATTGATTTGTTTGGTTATATAGATGAATATTGGGTAAGTAATGATGATGATAGAAAGTCAACATTCTATGGAGTTTTCTTCTAATGTGAAAGGTTTGTATACTAGAAGAAAAATAAATAAAGTTCTATCACCTTGAAAACTGCTAAAGTAGTTCATGGGTATACAAATAAGGATAAAACCCAAATAATGTGAATGAAAACTCAGTTAGAAGATCTCATGATAAAAGTGAAGTTACCACTTTTTATTGGTTGTGATAATCAAAGTTCTATAAATATTTCAAGAAATACAATTCAATATTAAAGATCATAGAACAAATATATTAAAAATAACTTTATTATATATATTATGAAAAAGGATTAGTTAAATTTAGAATTTTTTCCTACAATGGATAAAGTTTTAAATATTTTCAATAAAATATTTTCAAAAAATTATTTTTATAGTTTGAGGTCAATTATGGTAGTTTAACCTCCTTAATTTCAAGGATAAGGTATGGTGAGTCATTACCCTTTATAATATTTTCATTTGGATTATTTTTGTCAAAGTGGGAGAAAAATAAAATGAAAACATAAATTTATTTTATTGTTATTTCCTTTATACATTTACAAATTATATTTACAAATATGGTGTGACTTATTTTAGAGAGAATCCATTGATATTTGTTTTACTTAATTAGTTAGAGATACCTTATTTAGGGGGATATTATATTTAAGTAGTTATTAAAAGGGTAATGTTGTGTGGGACACCATATGGGTGTGTGAGTCCTTATCAACTGTTCAAATATATTTTTTGAGAATGTGTGTAGAAATATTATTTTATATAGTTTAAAACACATTTTTTTGAGTACAATAAGATTTATTTTTGAGATTGGAGAAGTGTTAATTCTTCAATGGTATCTCGAATAATACTTCTATTGATATCGAAATTGAGAAAATTTTATTGTTTTTCAAAGTGGCATAAATAGGATAAAAGGCTCTAATTTTTTTAATATAAATCACTATTTTATAGACAACATAAAATTATTATTTAACATACCTCTTTCCTATGATGAACATTCCTATATAGGATTAGAATATAGAATAATGATTTAGTGAAAAGTAATTTGTGTTTGAAAGTAATTTATATTCCTTGGTTTCTAAAAAAATATAAAGTGTGATATTTTTGAGCTGAAGAGTTATTTGGAATATGTTGAGTACTTAGGGATATTTTTTGATGAAGAAGTTTCCTATAGAATTTGATATTTTGGGGAGGTTTTTTACGAAGAATTTTCCTATATAATTTAATATTTTTACTAGAGAATAAATACTTTAAGACAAAGGATTGGATGCGATTAATGGGTTATATTTTTTTTTTCAACCCGTAAATCATGGTCAAAAACAAATTAAATTAAATATAATATGTGAGGTGAAAGTATTTGGAAAAATTAAGGACTTATTAAGACTTTATTTAAAGTGTTTAATAATTTTTGAGTCTTATGTAAGACTTTAGTGTATCCATTTAAGTCATTAAGATAATATTGTAAGGCCTTAAGGGATGTGTAATACTTTTACCATAAGATTTTTATATAACATGTAAGAATTTTTTGAACTTTGTGTAATAATTTATCAGTTCACATATAAGAGTTTATCATTTCTTTAAGAATTTTTAGGTAATTTGAGGCTTTACATATAATATTTAGTGAAGATCACATAAGAGTTTTTAATATACACATCATGTTTTTTGATGTTGTGTAAGAATTTAGATAAACCATGCAAGAATCTAGGGACTACATAATAATTTAGATATATTTTTTTGATAAGTCTTCAGAATAAACATTTTAACTTAAAGAGTAAATATTTTAAATAAAATATTAATTTTAGTTGATTATAATAATGTTTGTTCATGGATTAAACATCAAAAATGTGTTTTGTGATTCATGAAAAGGGAGATGAAGGTTCTCAAAATAAAAATACAGTTCTTTTGAAGAGAAGAGGAGTAGTTTTTGGGATAAATGATTGGTAGAACTATAATTTTTTATTTTATGATATAGTGACCTGGATAAGAGTTTCAATAGAATAAGAAAGAAGTGGTAATAATGAGATGAAGTTTAGAAAATGTTGAGATTTTTTTCTATTTGAAGTTGGATTATAAAATTATGAATAGAATGTTGTTTTTATTCTTATATATGTGATAAAAAAAGATACTATATCTTGAATTAAAATTAAGTGGATAAAAATATACTACTCTCTATAGAAGAATAGAAAATATTTTTTGAGAGAAATAAGAAAAATAAGAGGCTATATAGTTCATAAATAGTTAAAAGAAGGAACCCAAAGAAATACATATTGAATAAGAATAATGAGAATAAAAATTGTAAAAACACTATAGAAGGCCAATTCAATTGAAGGTTTTAGTGTTGTTGAAAGAAAATATTTTATCTTTGTAATAGTGTGGGAAACACTCATCACAGCTAGAAGACCTTTTGTAACATTAGTATAGGGAAATTCCTAAATAGTTGTAACCTACATGTTAATACTAGTGGGTTATATGGTCTCAGTTGAATATTGATCATAAAAAAGATTAAATTTATATTTTTGATAGGTAAAGTATTTAACAATATATATTTTTTTCTTATTAATGAATGAGAATAATTTCTTATTCAAACAAGATACATAAATAAATTTTTTATTTATAATTGGGATATAATAATAGTTTTGTAAATTTAATATTAATCCACTTGGTTAAGTTATATTATAAGTGTCAACTTATAATATTGTAACTATTTCTTAATTACCAATATGGTGACATACTTAACTATTTTCTAATTCTCTTTTATCTCTAAATCTATTATTTCCAACAAAAATATGTGACACAAACCCATTATCTAATACCCACAAATTAGAGATGGTGGAATTAATTACTATAACATTCACATTCAGATGATCCAAATGTTTTAATTTGATAATAATTATAAACCTTATATACCAATATCTAGCTATCATATAGGTTACACCTATAAGGGATCTCAATATGATTATCATGAAATAATTCATAACCTATATAAGAGATATATTTATGGGTGATTATCATAAATCATATCTTTTCATTAAGTAATTTTATTGAAATTAATCTAAATAAAAATGATGACCACATATATCATATCTATTTAGTGATGTAAGATCCATATTTAAATAAGTAATGAAACTTATTTATTGTTACTCTCACCACTTAGTTATTTAGGTAAGTAATCATCCCAATCATAAAAATTATGATTCTTCGATAGTTGAGTACAAATGATTTTTCCCGGATCCAACATATGAAAAAATTCAACTATAACCACCCATAATTTTCATTAAATATTATTGAAATTAAGTAGATGAAAATTAATTAAATAAAATTTCAATCCACCCCAGAATCATATAGGTCTACTGCCTTGGAAAACATGGACACACAACTACAAGGTTCATCAATAATCTATATCATCTCCCACTAAAATCTTCATAACTAGAACCATTATTAAACTAATCAATTATAAAACCATTATTCATAACCAAGGAAATAAAATATAATAAAGGGTGTGATCATATATTTATTAAGGGTAAAAATAGATATATTAATAATCACAAAAACATAACATGATCATGTGGGTGTGAGAGCATGAATTTATCATTTGAAATCTACAAGTTTCATATCATAGATCATAATATTTATTTATGGAATAAATATTTCTAGTTCCTAAGATATTAGTCATAAAATAATCAAATAACATAATCCATGAGAGAATAACCTTAACATAAGACATGGAGTTATGGAATATACACAACTTATAACTTTGTGAACAAGTATAAATAGAAATAGGTTCACCCATTAAGTTAAGGAAATGAAATCAATCCATAAAAAAAACTTACTGACATTAAATTAGGTCTATGAATAATCTTAGAGAAATCAATTCAGGTCTACACATAAAATTATGGACATGAAATCCAGGTCAATGCATAAAATTATTAATATGAAATCCAGGTCCATGTATAAAATTGAGCACATGAAATAAGGTTCACACATAATATATATACCTCATAAGTTATCCATATTCACTCAATAAGTTAGAGGGATTTATAGGTCCCAATCACAAAATAAATAAAATCAGACATATATTTTCCACAAGATCATAAAATATTCATCATCTCAGAACTCATGAAAATAAAAAATATCATCAAAGTATAACCCATGAAAAATGGAATGGGTTTCATCAATATCTTGTTATCACAAACATAAAACATATAGAAAATTAATAAGGATTGTATCTTGGGATCATATTACTAGTAAAACCTATTTTTCATAAAGGCATGAAATTTTATATGGAAAAATTATCTTTAAAGATCACTTGGAATAATTATTGAGGTAATTAACTTTTCCATTTGAAAAGAACTTATCTTTTTAAAAAGATGCACACATACAAATGAATTTTTTTATATGAATGTAAACATGTATAATTTTAATGTAATATTAAAATAATTAAGTTTTCATGATTTTGGGAAAATCCACTCATTCCATATAAGTAAAAAATACATTTCTTTTATATTTTTTTTTGGAAAAGTCACAATGTACCACGTTTGGAAAACAAAAAAAAAGATTCCCTTCAAACTGTTTAGTAAAAAATTAAACATGGGTTAAAATGAATTTAAAAAATTATAATAGAATAAAAAAATTATTTTGAATTTTTTTTAAAAAAACATGGACATGTAAGAGAAATATTTCCTTATTGGGACTTAATCATAAAAAATCCCTAATAATGATCAGATTATAAAATAAACCCTAACCCCTTTGGTAACTTTGGAATATTAATCCCCTTGAAAGAAATAATTTAAAATGAATCTTTAAAGAACAATAATAGAAATATATTCATGATATAACATATCAAAGGGGGAATTACATACACCACACAAAGGAATAACTGGTGAATATGTCATATGTCTCACATAAGTAAAATTGAGATGAGAAAAACTTACCTCAAGTCACACATTTACTCATTCATGTTAAAACCATTTTTATAATAAATATGAATTTATTATAAATTTATTCCATAACCATATATCTATCATACCATTCATTATTTATTTATAAACCTAATTACACCGTTCATGGAGACGGTAGGCCGTACATACGCATGAAAGCTGTTTCCGTATTTCAACTAATGGAATAAAAGAAAGGTAGATAATAATTAAACTTTTTAGAATTATTATTTTATCTATATATCATATTTTTTCATAAAAATAATCTGTATTACCATCCATGTAAAATATAAATGAGAAAAATAATCACATCACATTGTGGAGATGATAGTCCATAAGTATGCACAAGCGAACTTATCATTTTCCAAAAGATTGGATGATAAAAAGGTAGACATGATATTATAATTTAAGATGAATAAATATCTCATAAATATAATATATAAACATTAAAACCATCATAATTTCCATCCATAAAATATGATGATGAAAAATGAATTTTATTTCTATGTGGAGACGGTAAGCCGTACGTACGCACGAGCGATACTTTCACTTCTTATTTGAAGGGAAAGAGTGTGTATAATGAAGATTTAGTAATAATAATAACATTTAATAATATTTTTTTATAATAAATATATTTTTTATGATAAATATTATATATTAATAGGAGGTAAATATGTGTATAAAAATAAAGTGATTGGTTAGAGCTATTACATTTTCTTTGAAATAACTCCTTTAGATCTCCTCTAAATGGATATAGGGTTGGTATTTTGGAATGAACATACACTCTAGAATGGTTATAGTTAATTAGAGAATATAATTTGAAATTTTATAGTAGATAAATAATTCTAAAAGTTGTGTAATTAAGTGAGGGAGTAGGTGTCCTTTTATAATTGAGTTGAGGAGAACTTTTGGAATTTATGAAATAAAATAAAATAGAATATGGCTATTCTTGATTCAAATACTTCTAAATGGTCATAAATTATAACCTAGTGTATTATATGGTTTAAATATCATTAAAAAATAAAATTTGGATTGTTTTAAGTGTTATTTTGTACCTTATCTTTTGTTTTAACCCCTTAATTAACCTATTTTATCATTAACTGTGGTAACATATTTTTCACTATTCAAAGGTTATAATTTTACATATAATGTAACTATTACTTATAAATGTACAATGGATGAAATTTTTGACCATATATTTTCCTATTTTTTTATTTTTTTAACATGTCTATATTCATTAAATAATTTAATTAATATTATTTTCATAGAGTATCATTATTTTAAAATTTAAAACTATTCATTACTTTGACTTTTAAAACATCAAGAAAACACTTATAATTAGAAAACAATATTTTAATACATCCATGAAATGTCAAGTTCATCAATAAATCTTTTATTTCTCCTTAATTATTTGAAATTATAATAATTATAATATTTTTAATATAATTTATTTGATTTTTCTATAAATTGAATAATTACTGCATCAAAGTAGTGTAATTATTTGAGATAATTATTTAATTACTAAAAATTATAAATAAATTACCATCATGAATATAATTTTATTAAGACCAAAATTACTATTAATATTCATTCATAACTAATTTTTCCTTATCTGAACGTATAAATCATTTTTAAAACTAAGAGAGGGACATTTCTTCACTTCCTTTGGTTTAAATAATATATAAGTCATTCTCAGGGAGAAGTGTCCATTAAGAAAATAAAATAAATCTTAATGTGATAATGATATAATTTAATTTATCTTATAATAATTAATATGAATAATTATGTCCTTATCACTTAGTTTTATCCAAGATTTACCTAAATTACCTTTTACTAGGATGAATAATTTTACTGCAGTTAGTATTCATTTTGACCAAAAATAAAAGTTTAATATTTACCAAATTTGAAACTCATGATTCTAAATCTGGAATCTATTTTTTAAGATTCAATTTCTATAAGTGGAATTAATTAATTTTAATATAAATACGTTAAATGCAAAAAAATAGTTTTTAGAAAAATGCATTTTTAAGCATAAAAGTGTACCTATACCAAAATCATGTATAATGATGATTCAAATGAATTTAGTTATTTATATAAAATTAAATAAATCTTATGTAAATTTTAGATAAAATTAAAATCATAATGTTAATTTATATGAAAATAAAAATGATAGTTTTATAAAAATTGATATTTTTCACTATTTATAGAAAAATTAACCTTTTTATAAAAAATACCAAAAAATAACCCAAATATAATTTCGATATTTTTATTTTAAAAATTAATTTAATTGTATCAAATATATTTTATAAATGTTAAAAAAATCAATTATAATATTTTCTCACAAAAATAAATAAAAATTAATATTAAAAAAAGTATTTGGCAAAAAAATGACATTACTAAATATTGAGTGATTAATTATTAAGTATTTATATTAAGTAATGAGTTTTTATATAATTTACAAAGTATTTAATCTTATTCATACCCTATAATTTAATAGCTAGGTAATAATATTATTTTAAGCAGTATATCACAATTCGCTTAAACTCATGGTTACATGTAACTCATGCTATCAAAGAAGTTAAATATATTTGAAAGAAAAAATTAAAAAAATCTCAAGGTGTTACATTGTACCCCCCTTTAAGAAATTTCATTCTTAAATTTTTTTCTCAAAAATCAAAGGTTTTTCAATTTAAAATTCCTTTGTGGTATCCCACATCGTAATAAGGGTTAATAAAACTTCTTCTTGAAAATATATAAAGGGAAGTACAAAGGTTATCTAGAATAACACATAACTAGGCTTCCATATTGGATAACATAGGTGGGTATCGAAAAAATAGATATTTAATAAAAAAATAACTCCAAAGGATAGATATATATTTATATATATCATAGTCAAGATAAACCTAAACATCACAAAATTTTAAATATATGATCAGTTAAAAGACTATTGATTTCTTAATAAGAAATGTAATTAGATAACATTTTCTATTTCAAGGTCATTTTCCTAAATTTGAGGTATTAATTTACAATATAGATAAAACACTTGATAAAAAAACTTAATTGAATTATTTCTATGCCATAGTCACATACTTTGGTTATGCTTTGATGTATTTCCACCTGATCTCTTACTCTAGGAAATGGATATTTTAGATGAATTTTTCATGCCTGAAGCAATTTTAATCAAATCATAGGACTCAAGTCATTACTTTGGCCTCTAAATATTTTAAAAAACATAAATGGTTAGTAAAATATATGATAAATAATACTTTAACCTCAAGAAAAAATAACAAAAATTTTAACTTAATTCATTCTACAAGTATTTAACCTTAAGAATCCTCCAAAATATTACCAACCAAATTCAAAAACCAAAAATAATTTGATCTCATATCCATATATGATAAAAATAATAATAATTTTAATTAATTTTAAAGTCTTATACCAAAATTTTTATACCTTGATCTTATATTCTAAAAGTTTTACTAATTATTTCCAAAAAGGTCACAAACATATATGTTTCTAAAATATAATTCACCCATTATTATTTAAATAAGATCTTATCTTAGCCAAAAATATTTCCATCGGAGTTTTGGGTTCATCCTTGCATTGATAAATAATAATAGGTTGATTTAGAATAAAATTTTATCTCTTTATTAGAGAAATATACATGGAATCTATGTATGAAGAGATAATAAATGCTCAAAATCACACCAGAATTCACTAAAGGATAATATTTTCATATGGTTTATTCATACAAACATCGATGTAGAATCCCATATTTTAGAGTGAAGGATAAGTGTTCCATAACTATAATTATTCTCTTTAACTATTGTAACTACATAAGATTTCCCTTTGTCCTTTGAATTAAGAGGTTTTTTTGTACTACTATAATAAATATCCCTTAGATTAAGTCATTGATTCTCATAGTTCCAAAACTCTTTTCATTTATTTAACAAAAGTGTTAGAAGTGAATTTTTTTTGATATCTCTCTCCATTCATTTCATTAACTAGGCTATCACTCCAAAATTATTTTTATTGATGGATAGGCTTCCCACAATTGAAAAAGTTTCTTGTTCCATTCTGACATTCAATTGAGTACCCCTTCACACATTTTTCACAAGTAGGAAGTTGAAACTTTTTCTTCCCACCATGGGGAAAATCACAGGAGTTTCAATGAAGATTTATATTCCCTTTTTATCACTAGAGACTTAAGGGTTTCATGATTCTATTTCCACTTTTAGTGCACATAGAAATATTTCTTAATGGATTCTAAAGTCCCTTATGGATAATGCCTTTATAATAATTGGTTTAGAGACACTAAAAAATTGATCATTTTTTCTTTTAGGGATAATGATTAATCCTAAAGCATAACTTGAAAGTATTGTAAAATTTTTCTCATAGGTACCAATGGATTAATAATCCTTTTTCTTAAGATTAAAAAATTAATTCTCCATTTTTTATGTGGAATAAGAGGGAAGTAAATTATAAAAAATATTCCCTTAAACCCATCCCATCCCATAGAGCTAATTTATTTCACTTTCCTTGTATTGTGTATAAGATTCCACCATTGATCTTCTTCTCCTTGAAAATGATAAATTACTAGGAAATATTTTATGGTCTAAGCACTGAAGAATATAAAATATCTTTTCCATTACATTGATCCATTTCTTAGAAACTAGTGGGTCAAAATACCCATAGAAGGATAGTGGTCTTTGTCACATATAATATCCAATAACATGTTACTACCTCATTGGTGAATTCATAGGTTCAATATGATATATGTTTCCAACAATATCTTGGGGGATTTGAGTGAGAAAATTCACAAGATGGTACATCTAAGCTCTTAATCCATTTTACTGGTCATGAGGATAGTCATTTCATTGTCTATCACATTTTTTTTCACACGATTCCTTCTTGTTCCAGTGGTTGACTAAAACCAAAAATTGTAGTGTGAGCAATGATAATAATTGTGAAAAAACATATAATCATGAAACATCATTAATTGGATGTTTAAATCAGAAAAAATTATATTCAATATACAACACCTTAGGTTTAACCTAGGTCATCCATGATCAAAACAATTATGATGTTATCATATTCTTAGACCTGTCTCTAGGGTTCTTACTAATGTTTTCTCATAATAGTTACCAAAGGTTAACTAAAACCTACTCTGATACCAACTATAAAGACCCAAAAATTTCATACATAGTTATTACATATATGTATATGAATGTTAATTACATAAATGTTTGATCCATTACAGAATCATATAGTTCTAGTGCCTTTGGATATATGGAAATATAGACAAAGTATTCATAAAAGATCTATATCATCTCCCATTAAGTTTTTCATAATTAAATCCCTTATTAGAAACATCATTTAGAAAAAATTTATTCATTACCCAGGGAAAGGAAATATAATAACGGGTGACCCCAATTTCTTAGTAATGGTAAAAAAGATAGATATCAATAATCACATAAGAATAACATGATCACAATGGTGTGAGAACATGAACTTAACATTTGAAATATACACCCTAAAAATCATAGATAATAATCTAGAGTTTTTTGATAAATATTGGTATTTCATAATATATGATTCATAAAATAATCAAATAAAATAATCCATGATATCATAACATTTACATAAGACATGGAGTAGTGGCATACACATAAACTTATAACTTTTTGAACATGTATAAATAGAATAGGTTCATTTATTAAGTTATGATCAAGGAATTAAGAACTTGTATAAACTTCTGGGAATGAAACCATGTGCACACATAATATTAGGGATATGAAAGTTGGGTCCAAAAATAAAATTATGGACATGAAAGCAGGACCACACATAAACTTATGGAAAAGAAAGAACGGTCCACACATATAATTGTGAACGTAAAATCAGGTTCACACATAACATATTTACCTCATAAGTTATAAATCATTACCCAATGCATTGGAGGAATATATAGGTCCCACCCATTACATAAAAAAAATAATAAACATTTATTCTGAAATATCATAAAACTTTTATCATCTAATAAATCATGAAAATATAAAAATTACAACAAAGTGTTACCGAGGATAAAGAGAATTTGTTTCATCAACATCATTTCATTATAAAAATAAACTATAAATAAAAATAAAAATGATGGTATACTTGGATAATATCCCTAGTAAAACTTAAGTATCATAAAATTATGTCATCTTATATAGAAAAATGTTTTTGAAAGATCACTTGAGGTAATTCATGAGGTAAATAAGTTTTCCATTTAAAAATGAATTCTCTTTTTAAAAGGATGTCCACTTATAAATGAAAAAATTTTATTTAAAAATAAACTTGTAAAATTGTAAAGTAATATTAAAATAATTAAGGTATCACTATGGTGGGAAAATATACTCATGCTGTATAAGTTAAAAAAACATTACTTCTTTTTTTTGTCAGAAGAGTCACAAAGTACCTTATTTGGAAAATGACAAAAATATTCATTTCAAACCATTTAGTAAAATGTAAAACATGGGTAAAAATGAATTTAATTATTTTAGGATAATAGTAATTATATTTTTGAAAACATTATTAGAAAAAATGGACATGGAAGAGAAATATTCCCTAGTGGGGAATTAAACAAAAAAATCCTGAATAATGACGGTATTTTGAAATAAACTCTAAACATTTTGGTAAATTTCGAATCATAAGACCCGTGAAAGAAATAATTTGAAATTAACCTTTAAATAACATTAAAATTAATAGTTTAATGATATAAAATATGAAAATAGGTATTATATACACCACATAAAGGAATAAGTGGTGAATATTGGGTATGTCTCACGAATGTAAAATTTAGCCGAGAAACCCTTACCTTAAGTCTCACATTTACTTCTTCATGTTAAAAAATACTATATAATAAATATAGATTTATTATAATTTTATTACATAACCATATATATATCATTAAATTCATGATTTATTTATAATTTCTTACCACCCATTTATTAAAAAATTTGTTATTAAAATCACTGTTCTGGGTGATAACTACTTCATTTTCCAGACATGTTTTATTTCGGTAGTCCCAATCCTTATAATATGATCATTTACCATAATTTATAGAACTATAATCATGGTATAAACATAATAAATATTTCTATATACATATTTATAATCATTCAAAAAAACTATATATAGAAAAATGAATCACACTGTTCATGGTGACAGATGACTGTACGTACACATGAATGTTGTTTGCATCTTTTGACTGATGGAATGAAATAAAGGTAAATAATAATTAAACTTTATATAAATATTATTATATCATATATATAATATATATTCATAAAATTCATCCTTATTACCATACATGGGAAATATAAATGAAAAACGAATCACATCTCATCATGGAGATGGTAGTACATATGTACGCACAAACGACATTATCGTTTCCCAAAATATTGAATGATATGAATGTAGACAAGATATTATCATTAAATAAGTATAATTATTTCATAAATATCATATTTATAATTTTTACCCATCATAATTCCCTTCCATAAAGTATTATGATGCAAAACAAATTGTATCGCTTCATTGAGACGGTAAGTCATACGTACTCACAAACGATACTTTCACTTCTTATTTGATGATAAAGAGAGTGTATAATGGTATTTTAATAATAATAATAACATTTCACAATATTTATGATACTTAATTTATTATTTTATGATAAATATATTAGATTGAGGGGAGGTAAAGAAGAGTATAAAACGAAAGTGACCAGTTAGAGAAATTACCTATTCTTCGAAACGACTACTTTAGACCTCCGCTAAAGGGCTATAGGGTCTGTATTTTGGGAAGAAAAATACCTCTATAATTTTTATAGGAAAGGGTAGAATATAATTGTTCAGATTATGGTTGACATATAAGGCTAAAATTTATAACACCAAGAGATTTTTATGATATGGATTTTTATCAATTTATTTGGTGTCTTATATTGTACGCCACACCAAGATAAGATTTCACTACACACAACATTGTATTTTCTTGAGGAATATGAAACATTATTCTTTTATTGTATTACACACAATTTCAAGTTCTTTTTATAGAATCATTTAATGCAAGACTGATTTTAAGTGAACAATTAAATATTATTATATTACCTTATAATATAGCCATTATAATGGTGGATATGATCAATATTAAATTAATTATTAAAATATTATTTGCACATGTATATATAATTAATTTTTTTGTGATAAAATAATTATAAATGAAAATAATACCCTTTTTAAATTAAGGGAAATGTTTTTCTAAAAAAACTATTTAATGAAACAAGTGAGTTTATAAAATAATAAAATCACTCTTTATGGATTTTATTAGTGAAATATATATGTTATATATTCAATATAATGTTAAATATTCATATTATATGTTTTATAGGTATGATATAAGAAACAAATTCAATTTTTCTGATAAAAGAAGTATTTTGCAGAAAATTCTGTTTTGTTGGCTTTTGATGACTCACCCATTTAAAATATTTTTTGGCCACTTTTATAAGTAATATTTGAAAAAATAATTTTCTTATTTTGAATAATAACATCATAATTTTTTTGGATTAATTTTTGGTGCTTTTCTGATAACTTTCATATGTTAATGAATAGTGAAAAAATACAGCATTTTAATTCAGAACTGCTTTTTTTGTCTAAGTTATTTATATTGTTAGATTATCCATTTAATTAGTTTTAAAGTATAATTAAATTATGTTTTTACAGTTTAATCCAATTTAGGTCATTGGAAGTAATTACATATTGAAATTGAATATAAACAGATATCAATCTTTTGATGGGTTTTACATAAAAATACCCGATTTTCTTGTTTCATCAATAGATTTAATTTTAAACTAATTACTACCACTTATGTGTTTTAAATTTTGAAAAATAGATTCTATATTTGGAATCAGTGGGTTCAAATTATGAAAATATGTCCCTTTTATTTTTTGGATTTTAGGAATAGTAACAATGATAATTTTTATTTAACGTGGTTAAAGGTAAATTAGGTAATTTAGGTAATAAAAAAATATGATAACGAAAATAAAATTACCCTAACACCTAAAAAAATAATATTGGATGAGTTGACATCGACCCTTAACACCTAAGGTTCATAATTGACTTATTTAATTAACCCTTTTCAATAAATAAGACATATATATTATTAAAATAAAAGAAAGTGACATGAAAGTGACAAAATATCACCTTCTTGATTCTTCTATGTATAATAATTTTAATATAGTGATAAATATGTAATAAATTATATAATAAATAATCTAAATAAATATAATTAAATTATCTACATGATTATAAATTATTTATTATTTTTTGAGATTAAATAATTACTATAAATAACACACAATAGTGTTTTTGGGCCGAAGCCTTATTTATTATTAAAGCAAAGTAAAGACCTCTTTAACTAGGTAGAGGGAGACCCATTATATAGCCCAAAGGCCCAGTGGTCATTTATCCCATTACATAGACCATATGCCCAATTTTTTGGCCTAAGGCCCATTATGTGAATAGTATTTCTACAATACCCACATGCAATAGTACCACACAGTACCCGCTGCTGCTACAGTACCCTGCCACCGTTATAGTGACCTGCCACCGCTATAGTGACCTGTTGCCGCTATAGTGCCCACTGTTTCTAGAGTGCCGCCGCTGCTACAGTTCGCTACAGTACTACTACAATCCCTGCGCCTAATGTGTTTTGAACCCCTATTTTTCATATAGGATTATAGGTTGGTTACCACTAAGACAAACCCCAACTAATAAATACTAACATGACATTTATATAATAATTATTTTATTAATAGAAATAACAAATAAATGATATGAAAAATATTAAAATTAATATAATTCGAATTAATTAGGATACTCCACAAATTTTATATTTGAATATGAAATATTATAAGTCTATTAAATTGTTTTTATAATTTATATCTATTTTTTTATTTTATTTAAATTCAATGAAATGAATAGTGTCAAAATTGACACTATTGATATTTTTATAAAAATAATATTTAATTAATTTTTTTTTAAAATCAGAAAAATAATTAAAACTACGAAGTGACTATGATAAGGTCTAAAATTTCATTAAGTGTCCATTTATGGGAAATTTACCCCATATAAGTAAAATTTATAGCCTCTTAATATTTATAATATTGTTACCACATTTAAAATTAAAATAGATTAATTAAGGGTAAAATGAAAAGATATTGTTTAAAATAAAATAAATACATGTATAAAAATTATTTAATATGATGAAATAGAATAATAAAAATATAATAATCTACATAACACAATTTTTAGTCATTTTGAGATAAAAATTAATTTATATTAAATTAATATTTTTGGAAATTCCAAAAGTGCCCCTTACCTCAATTATAAAAGGGTACATCCTCCCTTACAAATTCAATTCACATTGAGCCTCCAATCTTGGATATAACTTATAAATTTAACTTTTAAACTTCCAAGTCACATTCAAGAGGTTCATTTCTTCTCAAAATACCAACTCTAGTTCCTTTAAGAGGATATCTAGAGGGATCTCACCAAAGAAGAGGCAATCTCCTCTACTGATTATTTCAAACTTCTTTCTTCTTATACTCCCCCTTCATGAGTTGTTTCCATTATAAATT
Source organism: Viscum album (assembly GCA_963277665.1). Lineage (NCBI taxonomy): Eukaryota > Viridiplantae > Streptophyta > Magnoliopsida > Santalales > Viscaceae > Viscum > Viscum album. Next base: position 793,777,656 of record OY728121.1, read on the forward strand.
TATAACTCTAGTATTAATTATATAATTATATGTTATTATGATTATTTAACAACCATATTACTCCTTCTATCCATCCTATGAAAAAAAAATCACCATATGTTCCTATGTTAGTCTTACCGTCTCTACGTCGTGGTGTGATTTGGTTTTCATCACCACTTAACTTTTAGGGGTATAATAATGAAAATAATAACTATATATGATTATTATAACATGATATGAATTATGGAACAAAATATATACCATCTACTTCCATTTAAGTTCACAATTATGGGAATTATATCATTACTCGTGTGTACATACGACCTACCATCTCCACGATGCGATGCAATCCATTATACATGATATCCATTAAAGCATGGTTATATAAACATATAAAAAGAATAAATATGGTATATATTATATTAATATAATTTTTGAATTATATAACTATGACCTAATTAGGAGAACCAAAACTTATTTGACCAAACATGCATAAGAAAATGAATCCATTAATACCCGAATAACGAGTAACAATGAAATGTTACTAACAAATGGAAGATAATATAACCATATATGATATCATAAAAATTACTATGATTATATAATAAGTCAATAAAATTATTTAAATCATTATATAGGATGTTTGGATACAAAAAATGGATATCAGATCTCAAGTATGGGATAATTTTGCAATCTTATTATTATATGATATTATTTATACGTAAGTATTTATTGGAGATTATTTATCATCCATGTCCATGTTTTATAATTTTTTTATTAAAATGTTTTAATATTATACTATGAATGTTTAAATTCATTTTTTCTATTTTTGAAATTTTTACTTCATGGTTTGAAAAGAATATTTTTTTTCCAAACGATGTACCTTTTGACTTTTTCTTCAAAAGTCTCAGAAGAATATTTTTTTAAACTTATACAAAATGTAAGGATATTTAAGTTTTCATATTTATTTATTTCCATGAAGTTTACTTGATATTATTTTAATGTTATTTTCAAATAAATTATTTTCTTTTAAAATTCCATGGAATTTTGAGAAAAAAATGTTTTTAAAGAAGAAAGGATATTTTCTGAAAGAATTAATTTCATCTTTTCTATGAAAATGGTTTTCCATCTAAGATGAAATTATTTAATAAGGATATGTTTCAAGTATTATATCCCTATTATTCATATGGTTTTATTATTTTTATGATGGAATGATATCCATTGGTCTTTAATGGAATATGTTATGATGGACTGATTTTTAGAAAATCCATTTTATTCCTTAGGTCATGCTATGTTGAATGATTTATGTTTTTGTGGCACACGTAAAAATGATTTCATTATGAGATGGGTGGGAACTATATATCCCTAAAATTAATTGGGTAAAGATTTATATCTCATGAGATAGATATGAATGGAATGGGAAATGATCTCAGTTCAGTAATATAGGGATGGAATGGCAAGTAAACCTGGTTCAGTAAAATAGGTCTAGAACGAGAGTGAACTTGGTTTAGTAGAGGACTTTTTCTACTATGATGGTCTTGGAAATTATATTTGGCTAATATAGAAATGAGTTTATATGATTATTTGTTTGAAAAAATTCCATGTTTTATTCCAATGTTATTTTCATGGCTCATGTTCCTTTATGATTTATGCCTTATGAACTACTAAGATTTATTCCATAACTCAATATTTGGATATATATTATACATGGTATGATTTTCAAAATTTATGTTCATGTTATTATTTTATTATGTTCATATTTTTTGATATATTACTTATTTACCATTATTAATCATATGAGCTCTCCCTCTTCATATTTTTTATTTTCCATAGGATATGAATAAAGGTTTTAGGTAGTAAAACTAAATGGTAAGATCATTATGAGAGATTTTGAAGATGTTTCTACAAATTATGAGAATGTATTCTAAGTTTCCAAAGGCACTAAATGAATAAGATCTTTGGCTATATTTTCATGTAATGAATTAAGTATTCCGTAAAATTAATGTATTGTCCATATACATCAATCTTGGGTCATTATATTAGTGTTGTAATGAAGTGATGGAGGAGGTTCCCTTTTATAATTGTGTTGAGGGGAATTTTCAAATTTCTTAAAGAAAATATAATAAGACTATTATAAAGAAAAATACTTCCAAATGGTCATGGATTTGATTATAGAGTAAGATAGGGTTAAAATATCTTCAACCAATAATATATTTATAGTTTTAAATACTATTTTAAACCTTATCTTTTGATTTAAACACTCAATTAACCTATGTTAACATTAACCGTGATAACATATTGTTCACTCTTAAAAGACTATAATATTACATATAAGGTAACTATTGACTCATAAATGGATAAGGGATGAAATTATAAACCATATATTATACATGTTTTTATTATTTAATATTTTTATGATATTTAAATAATTTAATAAAATATTATTTTCATAAAATATCATTATTTTCAATTTTGACACTATTCATTACTTTAACTTTAATAACATCAATAAAAAACTTATAATTAGAACCAATTGTTTAAAAAAACAAAAAAAATTTCATGGTCATATTGAAATTTTTTGGATCACCTTAATTACAGAAAATCGAAATACTTTTAATATTTTTAATATCATTTATTTTATTTTTCGATAAATTGAATAATTACTACATCAAAATTGTGTAAGAATTTAATATTATTATTTAATTCCTAAAAATTATGAATTAATTACCATAATTAATATAATTTCAATTGGAATAAAATGAATTTTAATATTAATTCATAACTAATTTTCACCTTTATGTGAATACATAAATGATATTTAATACTAAGAGAGCGACATTTTGTCACTTCCTTTGGTTAAAATTGTATATAAGTCATTTTCATAAACAAGTTTCTATTAAACAAATAAAATTAGATACTAAGGTGATGATGGTATAATTTATTTCATTAAAAGATAATTAATATGAATAATTATGGCCTTATCACATAGTTTTAACCAAAATTATCCTAATTTACCTTTTACCAAGATGATAAAATTTACCATAGTTACTATTCATTTTGACAAAACATAAAAGGGTCCTATTTGCAGAATTTGATAATGATGGTTCTAGATATGTAATAAAATTTTCAAGAGTCAATTTCAATAATTTTAAGAAATTACTTTTAATATAAATGCATAAAACACAATGAAAAATTATTTTTTAGAAAAATGTGTTTTTAAGCACACAAATGTACTTATACCAAAATCATGTATAATGATGATTAAAATGGAGTTAATTAGATTATATATAATTAAATAATACTTATTTTACATTAAGGTCAAATAAAAATCATAATGATACTTTATATGAAAAAATGACAATTTTATAAGAAATAGTATTTTTTCACTATTCACTGAAAATTTAACATTTTCAGAAAAATATAAAATTTTTATCCAAATATAATTTTGATATGTTCATTTCAAAAAATGAATTTAATTTTATCAATTATATTTTATAAAATTTCTAAAAATTTATTTTAATATTTTCCCACACAAATCAATAAATATTCATTTAAAAAAGAATATGTTTGAAAAATAAAATAACATTACTAAAAATTGAGTGATTAATTAATAAGTATTTATGTTGAATAGGGAATTTATATATAATTAAAAATTTATAAAATCCTATTCATACCCTATAATTTTATATCTAGGTAATAATAATATTTTAAATAATATATCATGATTCACTTAAACTCACGATTGCATGTAACACAAGATATCAAAGAAGATAAATTTATTTGAAAGAAAAAATTCATTAAATATTGGGGTGTTACTTAAAATATATTCACTTTATATCCTTACTCTTAGTTTTTCCCATTTTATTTTCACCCAAAGTAAAAAACAAGAATATGCTAATAAAATAAAATCTCGGGGAACCCTTCTTTAGAAGAACCTACCCAAGGATGATCTTGTGTCACCCATTTCTTACTTGCCTAATATAAGATAATTCATGCACACCTTTATTGGGAAGAACCGAATCAGTTGAATCATCAAGTCCTTGAAAAGTTCTACTTTATATAGAATCTAAAACTTAGTAGTTTAAGGGTTTTACTTTTAAAAGTATCACCTGTTTAATATACGTCTATTTATTATTAAACCCACTTATTCTGACACAATATTTATTATCTCATGTTTTATTCCTTAATTTATAGATTATTCTAATGATAGAGTTTATGAATCCCTATTCCATCCCCCAAATTAATGTGTTTACACCATATTAATGTGTAACTCTTCACACAACCCAAAATTTTGTGTTACCCAAAATAGTAGCTAAACATATTCAGAAATATATGAATACATCTCATGCATAAGGTACATGAACTCTTTATGTAAAGAATTAAAGTTATATGATATTAAAAAAACTCTACATGAGTAATCCTAGAGTGACATATAGTTATCCCCTCACCTTTCTATAGTAATAATAAGCCTCTAGGTTTGTGGGTAGTCCAAACACAAGTATCTATCCCTATAGATACTTTACTCAAGATATAATTCAATTGATGATATCTCTGAAAGCTAATATGTGAAAACTATATTCAATAACTATTCTCAACTTGATAACTAAAATAATAAACCGAGGTCAATGTAGATGAAAAATAAATCTTATAGCGTCACAACAATCATTTAATGAAAGGATATACCTCCTAGAAGTAATTTATCACAAAACTTTAAGCATACAAGCTATTTAAATTATATAAAATATTTATAAACATGAATAATATAAATAAAGTGATTGAATAAATAAAAAAATTATTTTTTCAAAAAAACTTGAGAAACAAAATATGATTTTTTTTATATTTTATTTAGGTGTCAAAGTATTATTTTATAATTTATAACACCAATAATTTATAAATAATTTAAAAAATTATAATCCATTTCATAATTTGTTTTCATTTTTATGAATGCAATATTTTATGACTATTAACCAAACCATAAATTGTAAAATAATATTGATACAGGTGAGATACTACCCACGTATGTATCATATTTTATTATATAAAATTATATCATAACCTATGATACATGTTGTTACTTACTATTAGTGATATTGTACAACACTAATAATATTTTACAATATAAAAAATTTCATATTTGTGCCATGATCCCCTATTTTCATGAAAACTATAGATTAATTCACATTTTATGAAATCCTATATCATATGATATGAAATAGTTTAAATCATATGGTTTTTGATATATTTTATTTTAAAATACATTTCAATCATACATTATGACTATGTAAAACAAAATAAATTCATCATATAATAAAAAATTTAAATTTATCTTTTAAAAAATAAATTTTATATGGCTAGAACACAAACCAATACAAAAAAATCAAAAACTAGTATAATTAACATGATTAATCATTTAATAAAAAGTCTTTTGCCACCACTGATGGGTTTTGGGAAACATCTAATGATTGATGGAAGTAGTATAAATACCATATAATATCTGATCTATATTTAAGGAATGAAACAAACATGATATTTATAAATAATAAAGAACTTGTATTGTGGTTTTAGTAGCCTATATCTTGATAGAACAACTTTGATGATGATCATCAATGAAATAAAAAAATGGTTCCTTTCTCTGAGGGAATTACACTAGACCATGTATCCATGATTATGTGATGAGGATTCCCATAAACAGATAGGTGGGTTAGTTCATTCAATATTTTTGAGGAAATAAGATACGATAGGTATAAATATTTATAAATATTATCATGAAAGTCATTATTGTTCTATGAGATGTACACTAAAATGGACACCACTACATTGTGGTGGGGAATATGAAGTTGTGGTTGATATCCATAATTGGATTTTCTGTTCATGTGATGTTTGTGTGGTTCCATATCCATCCCTAATCATTTAATAAATTATAAACCATTGATTTGGTTCATTTATAGTAGGCACACCTCATTCATTGAAGTGTTCAATGAATGAAAACTCAAATAGGTGTAATGATCAAGTGTCATACTATGACAGTTGAACCATTTAATATGGATAATGATATTAATAAAATGAATATAATTTATGATTTCTATATAAAGATTTTATACTTATCTTGTTATGATATATAAGAGTATATGAAACTAGAAAATTTTTCGCAAACTAGTCAAAAATCTCTTCTATTACCAAAGCTCGTTCATCACTTGGTGAAGGATCGAGCACCCCTTCATGATTTTGGGAGTACACATGAAGAATTTTAGGATCCATTTTCTAGTTTTACCAAAGGCATGATGAATTATTCTAATGATCCTCATGATCATCATCAAGATAACTATGTCTAATAACAAGGATGGGATCTGGCAATGCTCATGTGTTTTCAGTCCACTAGTTCAAGCTCTATTTTTTAGATAAAATTACATGTTTAATTTATTAGAGATAGACATATCTATTTTTGGATTCAATTTAACAAATAAGAGTCATAATATGATCCAAAAAACCCATCATTGTTATCATCAATAGTTTCTTCAAGGATAAAAAGTGTTTAATATAGGTTTTTAAAAAACATTACAGTCACCATGACATTGTTCAACCTGTAGTGGTTCTTGTATAAGATTCTCTAGGAACCATGATCGATTACATAGGGTCTATAACATCCCACCCCTTCATATTTTCTTGATTTTAGGTGGAATTAACATTTTTACTTTAGCAACATCCCCAAGGAACCAAAGTCTAGAAATAAATGCGAAGGGCTTCAAAACTGTTGGGGGAAGATTTTTCCTTTGAAAATAAAACAACCCGACCAAAAAAAACATAAAAAAATAAACAATAAATGATTAATGATAAAAATTTATAAAACTCAAAATATAATAACTAAATATCAGACCCAACTATAATCAGAGTGAAACAAAATAATATTACAACCATCAGAGTATAAAGCGAGAGAAAAAACCAACAAAACCCAAAGACTCCAATGACATAGCTCCATAACTCCAAACATACTTTGTGATCAAACTCAACAATATGAACTAAGTATCACTAAGAATAACTAAATAGGTGGTATGCTTTAATTTTTCCTACATATAGATAAACAATATCTTCAAAAGAACCAAAGTACCAAAGTAGGGTTCAGTAATTAAACTCAGTAGGTTTTCCCCAAATGACATCCCAACTCACGACACTAGGATAGAACATGTTAGAAAATTTATATAAAGAAATAATATGAACAATTGAAAATAGTTTATATCAAATCTAAGAATATTAACAAAAAATATTTTTACATACCAAAATATTTTCCAGGGAAAATAAACCAAAAAATACTTCAAACCATTTCATATTCCTTTTTGGCATTCCCATTCCATGATTCACAAACACAACCACACATGCATTCTTCACTAACTATTCCATACTCATGAGTGGTTTCTTTTCCATCCACTAAGTCTTCACTAATTTTCCAATCTCCTTGTTACCCAATTACACACACCACTTATCTAGGGTCATGTCCCCTTATACCTTAGTGGTACAATCCCCTTACATAGGGTCACATCGAAAGCATGAACTCACACAAACCCATGTATGCCAATACCTTCCAAATGAAACATTATATGAAATTTAAATAAAACTGGTCTTTTATTAAAAACCATTAAAAAACCATATTTCAATGAATGAAACAAACAACCATTTTAAAATTATTCAACAAAGCACTTTTCACAACAATTCCACAATTCCTCAAAATAGTCAAACCATCACTAAAGAGGGGTTATACCATGCTTTAAAAATAAATTTCACAATAAATTTCAGTAAATTTAAACAATTTAAAACTAAGACATTAAGTTTTAAGAAGATGATTCAATAGTGAATCCACCTACCTTAGGAATTATGGAGAAAACAAATAATAAAATGAAAGCATCTAAAAAACCAGGTTGAATCTCCAAAACAACCATAGATCACTTCCCCTAACATCAGAAAGGAAAATTTTAACCATGATTTTAATCAAACACCTTTGATCTATCCATAGAAAACTATATATAAGAAACAAAGAGAGGAAAAAGGTAGATCTAATAAAAACTATGAAAAACTACTACAAAAGGAGACTTACCAAGGGAATCAGGCTTCAACACACCAAGAAAAGTATCCAGATAACTTCTAGTTCAATGGGGAAAGATTCCAAATCCTTTAGGAGGAATAAATATTTAGTTAGGGACAACATGGAAGAAAATAAAGGGTTTAGAGTTAATCTTGACCTATATCTACTTTTTTAGGATCTAGTCTTTAGACGGTACATGGTTTGTTTTACAGTTAGGAAAACTGTGCACTAATCATGTACCAAACTCTACCTAATAGAGAACCTCTCATGGTTTCCCCACACAGTAAGAAAAACCTTATGACAACCATGAAAAATCTATCCGTCACACTTTTCGTAGTTTCTCTTGGGTGGTCACATAGTATGGCCAAACTATGTGCCTAACTGCGCACCTTCCCACTAGCCCCTATTCACAATGTACAGTTTTTTATAAGAGTTACATAATTTCCAATAACTACTCTCCAAATGTGAACCTTTTGAAAATCTCCAAAAACATTCCAAATGTCTTCCCAACCCTCATAAACTTCATCCAAACACTTTACACACTTAAAAAGAATAAATAAATGGTTACTTAAATGAAACTAGGTGTGCTACATTCTCCCCACCATTGGCCTTTCCATCCTTAGAAAGTAGAATATCACTAATTTCCCAAAAGAGTTTGGGCCTTTGGTTGATCATTTCCATTTCATGTTCCCATGTCTCTTCATGAATCCGACCATGTTTCCACAAACTTTCACTAAAAAAATGCTTTTACAATGTAAGAATTTATCTTTCCTTTCCACAATTCAAATCATCACATGCAAAAATGAAGCATCTAGATCTAGGCCAATTTGATCCCATCAAATCACATAGTCAGTATGAGGCTAATATTTTTTCAACTAAGATACATGAAACACATTATGCACTACATTAAACTGTGGGTGAAACTACAATAGATATGAAACCTCACCAACCCATTCAAGTATCTCAAAAGGGCCTATATATCGAGAAGATAACATTACCTTCTTTCCAAAATGATGATTAGAGTGATCCAAAAAAACATATAATCACTCACCTTGAATGAAAATTGTCATCGATAATGATCCACATATGATTTATGTTGATTCTGATCCATTTCCATCAATTTCCATATCAACTGTATCTTCTTCATTATTTCTTGGGCAAACCTCGATCCAACCATTTAATTATCACCTATTTCCACCCAACAAAGTGTAAAAAAACATAGATGAAAATACATTACTTAAAATGGATCTATATGTATCAAGGCCTGATAATTTTTTTATATGAGAATTCCACTACCAGTTCATGCTCTTCCCATAAGCCACCAAAATCCATTACTCAAGCCTATATCATGTCTTCCAACATTTTTATTATTCATTCAGATTATCCGTATGTCAGGGGATGATACGACATACTCATAGTCAACTGATTCCCAAGGGATTTATGTAAGGAATTATAGAAATGATACTTAAACCTCATGTCTCTATCCGATACTATCAAAATTGGTATTCCATGTCACTTTACCACTTATCAAATATATATTTTTGATAATTAATCCACCATATGGGATTCATAGATAAAGATGAAATGAACTGAATTTGTGATAAGATACACTATCACCCATATTGTATTGTGTTTTCAAAATATTCTTGGGAGACCACTTACAAAATCCATGGCTATCTTCTCCCATTTCCAAACTGGAATGGGTGAAAACTACAACATACCTACTAGTCGTTGATGATCTAGCTTAACCTACTAATAAGTTAAGCATCTTGAAACAAACTCAACCACATTCGTTTTCATACCGACCCACCAAAGATATGATTTCAATCCTATATATATCTTATGTATTCTAGGATGAAAAACCCATCTTTAATAGTGGTAATAATAAAGAATTTGTTCATCAGAAGCCATAAGCTTGACCATACGATTTTTGAACCACAACACTGAACTCCCATCCAACCTCTAGTCCTCAATAGTCTCCCCACCATTGAATTTTGAACTCATCTCAACACATTATTAATTAGATTCTTATGCCTCCTTACCAGTATCAATAAAACCAAGAAAAAACAAAATAGTAAAGAAAAATACATCTTCACCTTAGTATTCACATTCCAAGTTCATGTCAGCTAGGACCAACATCAACTATCACTCATCTGAAGATTCTTTTTATGACTCAACATACAACTTTGTTCTTAATGCATCTGCCACCATATTTACTTTACCCAATTTATACATCAATTTAAAGTCAAACATTTGGATGTACTCTATCCATAATCTTTATATCAGGTTCAAATACCTTTGTGAGAAGTTATGTTTCAGGATATTATGATCTGTAAACACTGTAAATTTATCACCAAAAAGGTAATGATGCCAAGTCATCAAAGAATGGAAAATGGTAGCTAACTCCAAATCATGTGTTGGGTAGTTCTTCTCATGAAAACATAGCTATATTGATTTATAGGAAACAACATTGTCTTATTCCATGAGAACACATCCCAAATTAGATCCCAAAGCATCCAAATACACCACTTACCCTTTCCTTGATTATGGAAAAAGAAAGATTAGTACTGATGTGTGGAAAACTTTCAACTCTTTAAAAGATATCTGTCATTCATCATTCCATTGGTATAAAACATTATTACTTATAAAAGCTATCTTAGGTGATACCAATCATGAAAATTCAACTATAAATCATTGGTAATAGCCAAATAGACTAAGGAAACTATGTATCTTAAAGACATTATTTGGTGGTTTTCAAGAGATAATAGATTATATCTTTTCTAGATCCATAGAAAAACATTTTTTGAGATTACATGGACTTATAAATATACCTATTATATCATAAAAACAAACTTTCATAGTTTTTCATACAGAATATGATCCCAAAATATTCCCAACACTATCTCCATGTGTTGCCCATGCTCAACCATTTTCCTTGAATACCCCAATATTTCATCCACAAACACCACCAAAAAAGAATCTAGATACCTCTAAAATATCTGGTTCATCAATGATATAAATATTTATGGTGTATTAGTAATAACAAAAGGCATTACCACATACTCATAATGGTCATATCTACTCTAGAAACATATCTTTGGAATATCCTCCTTTCGAACTCATAATTGGTGCTATCCTAATTATAATTCAATTTTAGGGAACCACTGAGCTGCCCTCAATAGATTGAACAAATCATCAATGTGTGGATGTAGAGACATATTATTTATCATAATTTGGGTTAATATTATGATAATCTATAAAAAACCAAATATTTCTCTCCACCTTTTTGAGAAAAAATATCCTTTCTTCCCGTAGAGACATACTCATCTGAATGAAATATTTTATTTATAGCTCTTATAACTACACTTTAAGATACCTTATTTAAATTGGTTCTATGTGATAAGATATAAGGGAAATAGGAATGGTTCTCGGAAGGAGATCAATAATAAACTCCACTTATCTTGTGGGTGGAAACCCGAAGATTTTTTTTGGAAAAACAAATAGAAACAAGTTAATAACTACTGTAAAGATTATCTTATTGATATTTTCCATTGATTCCAAATTGAACATTTCCAACTGGTATGATATTTTTCCAAATTTTTTTCCCAACAAGCCCATTTCACTTTCCTTTACATTCCAGCCTCCTCTAAAGATATGCTCGATGCTATCATTAGTCGTAAAACCAACTTGTCATGTATAATATTTGATGTGATATTTGAACATAGTAAACCAATCCATACCAATGATTATTTCATATAAACCCATTTCAAGAACAACTAAATACCATATCAGCTCAACTACATCAACATTTATTGAACATGTTGTACAAGAAGAGGCTTGGCATTCTCTTTGGCCAAGAAGAGTTTTATGTTTTAAAACAAAAGGTATCATCTCAAAACTCAAGCACACAAAATAAAAAATATGAGAAGCAGTAAACTATTTTTATTCACCCATATCAAAAAAATATTGCATATGGGTAGAATTCAAAAGAATCATACCTATCACAGTTAATGTCTTAGACTGATCATCCATGATAACTTGTTGAGATCTATATAATTTCTTAATCATGGAACTTTGTTCTTTATTTCCATATTGAGATTGTCCTTACTAAGGAGTCATGTTATTCCTAGAATCACTATGGATAGCTCTGTTTTACTAAGGTGGGATATTCTTATGCCCTTGTACTATTAAATAAAATGACGTCTAAAACACATGAGAAGTGTCATGAACACCCGAACATAGAGAACTGCGATAATAACACTAAGGATTCCATCGAGTTCTAGAAAAAAAATCCACCCATTGTATACAATTCAATGTATAATAATTCAATAAATTATGCATGATAACAATGTATACAATTCAAAGTATAATAATTGAATATCAAACCCAACTACAATCAAAGTACCACAAAAGAATACTGCAACTATAAGAGTATAAAGTGGAAGAAAAAACCAACAAAACCCAAAGTCTCTAACAACATAGCTCCATAACTCCAAACATTGTCTATAATACCTCAATATTTTTATGAGATGAAAATTTAATTTAATTTAATTTATTAATTTTTTAATTTCTTTTATATCTTGTGTTGTAAAAAACACCAAGAAAATCTTGCATTACATGCAACACCGACTTAGCTTGTAATATACAAAACACTATGCCTGGCTTTTGTTACCCACAATATCAAGTTCTTTTTATAGAATTCATTTCTTGCAATACTGAGTATAAGTGAACAACTAAATATTATTATGTTACCTTATAACCTAGCCATTATAAAAGTAGGTATAAAAATTATTAACTAAATTATGAAAATATTATTTACACATGTATATATAATTAATTATTTGGTGAGAAATTTATTATAAATTAAAATAAAAATCTTTTTAAATAAAAGAAAATGTTTTTTGGAAAAACTATTTAAATGAAAATAAGCGAGTTTGTAAAATAATAAAATAATTATTGATAAATTTTATTAATGAAATATTTATGTAATATATTAAATATAACGTTTAAAATTCATATTATTTGTTTTTTAGACATGATACTATAGAAAATTCAATTTTTCAGATAAGGGAAATATTTTAAAAAAATACAGTTTTGCCTCCTTTTGATCGCACAAACATTTTAAATCTAGTTTTGACCCTTTTATAAGTTATATTTAGGAAAATGAAATTATTATTTGTAAGAGGGAAATCAAAATTTAATTTGTATAAATTTATTGTAGGTTTCTAATAATTTTCAAATTTAAATGAGTAGTGAAAAATACTGCATTTTAATTCAAAACTACCTTTTTATATAATTTATTTATATTGTTATATTATCATTTTAATTGGTTTTAAAGTACAATTAGATTAATTTTTTATCATTTAATACAATTATGGTTAATAGAAGTATTTTCACATTGAAATTGGATATAAACACATGTCAATATTTTAATGGGTTTTACTTTTCAAAAACTCTTTTTCTCGTTTTTTCAACGAGATTAATTTTAAATTAATTAATGTAACTTCTATGTTTTAAATTTAGAAAAATTGATTCCATATTTGGAATTAGTGGTTCTAAATTATGTTAATAGGTTACTTTAATTTTTGGATATTATGAATAGTAACCATGGTATTTTTTATTTAATGCTGTTAAAGGTAAAAAAGGTAATTTTGGTAAACAAATATTATGATAAGAACAATAAAATTACACTAACACCTGAAAAAATCCTATTGAATGAGTAAATATTTACCCTTAACACCTAAGTATATTAATTGACTCATTTAGTGGACTTTTCTTAATGAAAATGATTTAAATATTATTAAAATAAAAGAAAGTGGCATGAAATTGACAAAATGTCACCCTCTTATTTCTTATAAGTATAGTAATTTAAATATAAAAATAAAATTGATAAAACAAAGATAATAAATATTATCCAAAAATTAATGAAATTATCTATATCATGGGAATTTATTTATAAGTTTTTGATATTAAATAATTACCATAAATACTAACACAACAGTGATTCAATAATTATTTTATTTATAAAAATATCAAATAAATGATATGAAAAATATTAATATAAATATAATTTTAATTATTTATGGGACTAAAAAATTTTATAGGTGACTATGACATATTATAAGTCCATTTAATTGTTTCTTTTGAAGTTATCTATATGTTTGGATTTTATTTAAATTCAATGAATTGAATAGTGTCGAAATTGACCCTATTGATATTTTCTAAAAATAACATGTTATTAAATTATTTAAAAATACTAAAAATATTTCAAAATTAAAAAGTAACTAATATAAGGTAAAAATGTTCATAAAGTGTCCATTGATGGAATATTTACCCCATATAAGAAAATTTATAGTCTCTTAATATTTAAAATGTTGTTACAAAAATTTTGATTAAAAGGGAATAATTTAGGGTGAATGGAAATAATAAGGTTTAAAATGAAATCAAAACTTGTATAAAAATTATTTTTTTGAGAATATTTCGTAATAAAATAATATTATATTATATATAAATCAATTTTTATTGATCTAGATTTAAAAATTAATCATTATTGTTTAAGTTTCCAAAAGTGCCCCTCACCTCAATTATAAAAGGGAATATACTCCCTCACAACATAACTTCACCTTGAGCCTCCAAGCTCGGTTATCCCATGAAAATTTCCCTTCTCAAATTCCTTTGTCACATTTTATAGGTTCTTATATTCTAAAAATACCAACTCTTGTTCCATTAAGAGGAGATCTAGAGGGAGTCCACCAAAGAAGAGGTAATCTCCTTTATCAACTCTCTCAAGATCATTTCTTCTTGTACTCACACTTCCTTTATTGTTTCCATTATAAAGTAATAACTAAATCACATAGTATATACTTATATGTTTTTATGGTTATGGAAAAACCTTATTCCACCTTCTATCCATCCTATAAAAAATGAAATCACCACACGTGCGTATGTACGACTTACTATCTCCACACCGTGGTGTAATTTGTTTTCTCCACCACCTCACATTGATGGGTATAATTATGGTAATAATAACTATATGTGATTATTATAAAAATATGTTTATTATGAAAAAATATATATACCATTCAATTCCACACCATTTCATAATTAAGGAAATCATATTGTTGCTCATGTGTACGTACAGTCTACCATCTCCACGATGTGATGCGATTCAATCTAAATGATATGCCTTAGAGGTTGATTATATAAATGTATATAATGAATAAATATGATATATATTATGTTAGTATAATTTTTTAATGATATAATTACGAACTAATGAAGGAGAACCAGAACTTATTTAGCAAAACATGAATAAGAAAATGAAACAGTTAATACATGAATAATGAGTAATAATGAAATGTTATTAAAAAATAGATGATAATACGATCATATATGATATCATAAAAATTACTATGATTATGTAATAATTCAATGAAATTTTTTAAATAATTATACAAGAGGTTTATATAGATACAAAGGATATCAGACCTAATGTAAGGGATTATTTTTTCTCACTTTTTTGTTGGACATTTCCTTATACACCACACATTTCTTTTTTTTGTTGTGGTGTTTATACTAACCATAAATGTTTTTATGATTATAAATATTAAGGTTATGATATTTAAATATTAATATGGTTTTATTTATTTTATGAGGCATACGATTGGACTGATTATAAATTGGTAAGGGATAATTTCACAATCTCATTATTATCTGAGATTGTTTATACCTAAGTATTTACTAGGGTTTATTTATCATCAATGTCCATGTTTTCTCAAAATTATTTCATAAAATGTTTTACTATTCTCATATGGATGTTTAAATTAATTTTTACCCATTTTGACTTTTTAATATCCTGTTTGAAAAAAAATCTTTCTTTTTTTTTTCAAATAAGCTATTTTTTTGACTTTTCCGGCATAAGTACGAGAAGAATGTTTTTTAATTATATGGAATTAATGTATTTTTACACTTTCATAACACTTTATTTCCATGAATTTTACCTTAAAATATTTAATAGTTATCTTTAAAAAATTATTTTCTTTTAAAACTACGTGGCAATTTAAGATATGAATTTTTTAAGAAGAAATGATATTTTCCTGAGGAATTGATCTCAAGTGTTTTCTAAAAATTATTTTCCATCTAATATGAAATTATTTAATACGTATATGTTTAAAGTATACTATCTGTATTATAACTATGGTTTTATTATTTTTATGATGAAATTATTTTTATGAAATCCATTTGTTTTATATGGATTATGTTATGATGGAATGATGTTTAAGAAACCCATTTTATTCCTCAGGTTATGCTATGATGAATGATTTATGATTTTGTAGAACACATAATAATTATTTCATTGTGATATGGGTGGGACCTATATCTCCATCCAATGAATTTGGTAAATATTTACATCTCATGAGATAGATAGGACTAGAATAAGAAATGAAATTTGTTCAGTAATACAAGGCTAGAACAATATATAAACCTGGCACAATAATACTGGGCTTGAACAGGGAGTAAAATTTGTTTAGAAAAGGACTTTGTCCACTATGATGGTCTTGGAAATGATCTTGGTATAATATAAAAATTATTTTCTATTCTTATAGAGTTATCACAATTCCATGTTTTATTCCAATTCTATTTTCTCAGGTCTCATGTTCCTTTATAATTTATGCCTTATAAATGGACAAGATTTATTTCATGAATCAAGATTATGATATATTTTATATGTGGTATGATTTTAAAAAGTTATGTTTATGTTTTTACATTATTGTTTTCATGATATATTTTATATTTTTCTTGTTTACCCTTATTGAGCGTCTGATCTCACCCTTTTCAAATTCTTTCTTTTCCCCAAGACATAAAGAAATGTTTTAGGTAGGAAAACTATAGGGAAGATCTTCATGGGATATATTTAAGATCTTTCAAAAAATTAGAGGAATATGTTCCAATTTTCCAAAGGCACTAAAATAATACAGTATTTGGTCATATAATTGTGTAATGTATTATGTATTCTAAAAAAGTAATGTAATGTTCATGTATATCAAGCTTGGGTCGTTAGAGTTGGTATCATAGTGAAGGTTTAGTTAAACTTTTGGAAATTAGGATGAGAAAACTTTAGTGATATCTCTTGAAATATTTCTAAATTATATCAAGGGATTTCCCTAAGGATATGTATATATATATGTTAGAATCCTATAATTTTAGTAATGATCATGGTTAACATAGGAATAAAACTAATATGTTATTGATTTAAATTACTCACACTTGATTATGTTGTTTTCTTATTATGATTTTTTCCTCTCACACTATTCTTTTTGGGTTTTAGAAAATGGAAGGAACCTAAAGAAACCCAGTTAATAATGAATACAATGGGAAATTCAATGATTATCCTCATGAACATACAAATATTATGGGAGTTGGAATGTAAAATCTTATCACTATACTTATAGAAGCTATGAATCATTCTAGACTTCCAAATGAGCAGAGAAGGGAACACCAGTCTGTTGAGTCCTTTATGAGATCATGCCCACCATCTTTTAGTGGGTATTCTAATCCACTTGCTATGGAATAATGGATCAGTACCATTGAAAAGAAATTTTCTATCCTTCACTATTTAGAACATGAAAAAGTCATTTTGGGTGTTTATCATTTAAAAGGTGAAGCAGAGTTGTGGTGAAATCTAATCAAGAATACAAGGTAGCAAGATGAAAATGAATTCATGGAATGATATGAGTTAAAGAACTTATTTTTCAATATGTAATTTCATCATATTATTTATACGAATATATAATTTGAGTTTCTTCAGATTAAAAAAATTATGATGAATCTATTGGTATATATGTGGAAAATTGGACAGGAGTTGCGAGGTATGATGCAGGAATTATGATCCAACCAGAAAGTAATGTAGATAGGTTATTTAGTATCTTAAAACCAAATATTCTAAAGGCATTTTACATAATAGAATTTAGTATATATGAAGAGATTGTGTTTTGTGATATCATGATAGAAATATAATTTGGGGGTACATATCAATCTCGTGGTTTTGAAAAGTAACAGAAGTTGGAGTTCAAGGGAAAATCTCGAAACAATAGTGGAAAGAAGATGAGTGTTTCCTTATGCTCAAAGTGTGGAAATAAGCATGGTGTAGATTGTCTTAAGGGGACTAATAAATGCTTTATGTATATAAAATAGGGTCATCTGAAATTTGAGTGTTAAAGTAATGGAAAAAATATAGCTAATGATGCAAATAGAGAAAATGCTACATAGAATGAAACTCCCACACTTCAATGCTACAAGTGCAAAGAAACAAGGAACTATGCAAACCAATGCCATAATACAATGGATATTGATGATGATTGATATCAGCAACCTCTTAAGTCCAAAGAAAAAGGAAAATCACATTCAATCACTATTCGTGATGTAGAGTACGACAACTAATCAGTGGAATGATTAAGTATTTATGTAATGGGATTTTAGAATAATGTTTGAAAATCACTTTTATGGTACTATGGAATAATGAAATATCTATTGGTCTACTAAAGTTTTTCCATATTTATTTAATAATATATGATAAGTGGTACTGGTAACCTTGAAAGAATATTCAGAGATTTTTTTTGGGAAAAAACATTAAGGGAAGGATGACCCTTAATATGTGAATAATTTTGGGATAAAGAAATAAAGAGTTGTTTGATAGTTTTAATTACCTCAGGACTGATATGATGAAAATGTGATTTTTGATATCATGGATAGAGAATATATAATATTTAGTATTTATGGTATATAGAAAGAGATAATTTTTGAAATAATCCATGGTTTTACTAAGGTTTTATGGTAATTCATGTTATTACCATGATTGAAGAGAATACTTGATGACGATGTTCACATGTTTGGAATGTGACCAACAAGATATAACTTATGATATATGGGGAATAAATGTTAAGCCGAGTTAGTGAAACTATTTATAAAGTTTTGGATTTTTCAACTTTTAGATGTATTGTAAGGTTATAAATTTATGAAAAGTTTAAGTTAAAATTTGGATGATATTTGTTAGAATAAAGTAATATATCACCCTTGGTGGACTTATGAATATTTTCTAACTTGTGATAACCTTTTGTTAGATAGATGGAATCACCTATCATTCTATTTATGGATTTCATGATCTGATAACACTTTATGAATGAAAAACTCAAATTCATTTCTTGGAAAAAGAGATGAAGTGGAAATTGATCAAGGAATAAGGAAAGGATGAGATTATACTTAATCAAGTAAGTATTTATTCTCATCATTAAACTCTAGGGAATGGATCTTAAAACCAAAAAATGACACCCTAGTACCTTCATTTATGATGATTCAAATGACCCCTTAAATCATTACATATTTATGTATTTTTTACTGTTAACTTTCTTCTAATATTGTTCACTATCACTCTCCATTAGAACTCTATAAATATATTTCTCTTTTATATCCATGTTTTCACTTTCCACCTAAGTTATCCTATATGGAATCCTAGTTATGAGTGACTTTAGGTAACAATTATGTTTCTCACATTGCTTTTAAAAGTATGTTTTAGTATTAATTTTTTTTATGTGGGTTTATATAAAATAAATTTTAATGTATTAATCATTTTATAAACTAAGAGAATTTCAAGGGAGAAATTCATTTTAAGGGGGATAGAATGTAACACCTAGATATTTTTATGAGATAGTTTTTTGATTTTCTTTTATTTATTTATTTTAATTTCTTTGATGTATTGTGTAGTACACAATACCAATATAATATTGTACTACATGAAAAACTATCTTATCTTGAGATATACAAAACACTATTTTTGGCTTGTCTTGTACACAATTTCACGTTATTTTGATTGAATTCATTTCATGCAAGACTGAGTATAAATAAACAACTAAATATTATTATATTACCTTATAACCTATCCATTATTATGGAGGTTATGAATAGTATTAACTAAATTATGAAAATATTCTTTACAAATGTATATAAAATTAATTTTTTGGTGAGTAATTAATTATAAACGAAAATAAAACCCTTTTTAAATAAAAGGATATGTTTTTGTGAAAAAATATTTAATTGAAAATAAGTGATTTTTTTTAATAATAAAATCACTCTTGATGGATTTTATTAATGAAATATACATGTAATATATTCTATATAATGTTTAAAATTCATATTATATTTTTTCTTGAAATGATATAATAACAATTTCAATTTTTTGTATAAAAGAAGTATTTTTTTTCAAAACATACAATTTTGACGCATTTTGATGGCGCACCCATTTTAAATATATTTTTGACATTTTTATAAGTTATATTTATTAAAATAAACTTATTATTTGGAATAGGGACATCCAAAGTTATTTTTGATAAATTTTTGGTATTTTTATGACAATTTTCAAATTTAAAAGAATAGTGAAAAATACTGCATTTTAATTCAAAACTTCTTTTTTTGTCTAATTTATTTATATTGTTAGATTATCATTTTAATTGTTTTTAAAGTATAATTAGATTATGTTTTTATAATTTAATCCAATTTTGGTCATTGAAAGTGTTTTCATATTGAAATTGGATATAAACACATGGAAATATTTTGATGGTTTTTACTTTTTAGAAACCTATTTTCTTGTTTTGTCAATGGGATTAATTTTAAATTAATTAATACAACTTATATCACTTAATTTTTTAAAAATGGATCCCATATTTTTAATCAGTGGGTCTAAATTATGTTAATAGGTTTCTTTTATTTTTGGAAATTATGAATACTAACTACGGTAATTTTTATTTAACACGGTTAAAGATAAATCAAGTAATTTAGGTAATATAATAGTATGATAAGGACAATAAAATTTCCCTAACACAATAAAAAATCCTATTGGATAAGTAAAAATATAACATTAACACCTTATTATTGTAATTTACTAATTTAATGAACTTTTGTTCCAAAATAATGATATAAATATTAATAAAATAAAAGAAAGCGACATGAAAGTGACAAAATGTCACCCTCTTATTTCTTGTAAGTATAATAATTTTAATATAGGGATAAATTGATATAATTAAATAATAAATAGTATATAAATATATAATGGAATTATAAAAATCTTGTTAATTTATTTATAATTTTTAGATATTAAATAGTTACCATAAATATTGACACAACAATGTTACTGTAATTATTTTATTAATAGAAATATCAAATAAATGATATGAAAAATATTAAAATAAATATAATTTTTAATTAATTAGGGGAAAAAATAAATTTTATAGGTGATTATGACATATTATAAGTCTATTAATTATTTTTTTCGAATTTATCTCTCTCTTTGTATTTTATTTAAAATTGAATTAAATGAATATTGTCAAAATTGACAATATTGATATTTTATAAAAATAATATTTTATTAAATTATTTAAAAATCCTAAAAATCATTAAAAATTAAAAAGTGACTATTATAAGGGCTAAAATTTTATAAAGTGTCCATTTTTTGGAAATTTACCCTATATAAGTAAAATTTAGTCTCTTAATATTTAAAATGTTATTACCACAATTAAAATTAAAAGAGAAT
The DNA here is from genome assembly GCA_963277665.1 of Viscum album. Taxonomy (NCBI): domain Eukaryota; kingdom Viridiplantae; phylum Streptophyta; class Magnoliopsida; order Santalales; family Viscaceae; genus Viscum; species Viscum album. The sequence goes on from OY728121.1 coordinate 793,799,291, forward strand.
AATTAACGGTAAAATGAAATGATAAGGTTTAAAATGAAATAAAAATGTGTCTAAAAATTATTTGTAGAGATTATTTAGAACCATCCTCATCTTATATTCGACGAAACTCAAGTTAGAGTGATTTGGATTTAAAAATAAATTAATATTTTTAGAGTTTCCAAAAGTGCCCATCACCTAAATTATAAAAGGGAACATCCTCCCTCACAACAAAACTTCACCTTGATCATTCAAGCTCGGCTATCCCCTACCCATTTCCATCATAAACTTCCTTAGTCACATTCTAGAGGTGGTGGTATTTTTAAAATACCAACTCTAGTGCCATTAAGAGGAGATCTAGTGGGACCTCACTGAAGATGAGGTAATCTCCTTATCGACTCTCTCTAGATCATTTATTCTTCTACTTCCTCTTAATTTGTTATTTTCGTTATAAAGTAATTACACTATTACCAAATATATACTAAAATGTTATTATTATTATGTAACAACCTTATTCCTCCTTCTATCAATCCTATGAAAAATGAAATCACCATGTGTGTGTACCTACGACTTACCGCCTCCACGTCGTGGTGTAATTTTTTTTTTCACCACCACCGTAAATGGATGAGTATAATGATATAAATAATAACTATATATGATTATTATAACAATATTTTGATTCTAAAATAATATATATACCATCCACTTCCACACCATTCCAAAATCAAGGGAATTATATCGTTTCTCATGCGTACGTACGTCCTACCATCTCTACGATGTGATGTGATTCATTCTACATGATATCAATTAGATAATGATTTTATAAATGTATATAATGAATAAATATGATATATATTATGTTATTATAAATTTTTAATGATATAAATATGATCTAAATTTGGATAACCAGAACTTATTCAACCAAACATGCATAAGAAAATGAAGCAATTAATACCCGAATAACGAGTAATAATGAAATGTTATTAACAAACGGATGATAATATGATCATATATGAAACCATAAAAATTACTATGATTCTAGAATAAGTCAATGAAATTATTTAAATCATTATACAGGAGGTTCAGATACATACAATGGATATCGTACCTATGGTAATAGATTATTTTGTCTCACTTTTATTTAAACGAGACATATGCCTTATACACATTCTATTTATTTTTTTGTGGTGTTTATGATACCCATAAATGTTTTTATGATTATTATTATTATGGTTATGATATTTAAATATTAATATAATTTTCTTTATTTTATAGGGAATATAATTTGACTAATTATAAATTGGTAAGTGATAATTTTGAAATCTCATTATTATCCTAGATTGTTTATATGTAAGTATTTACTGGGGTTTATTTATCATCCATTTCCATATTTTATAAAAATAATTTTATAAAATATTTTAATATTTTCATATGGATTTTTAAATTAATTTTTACCCATTTTTTGACTTTTTTAAAGCATGGTTTGAAAAGAATCTTTTTTTTTTCCAAAATAGGTATTTTTTGACTTTTCCAGCATATATACGAGAAGATTGTTTTTTTAACTTATATGGAATGAATGGATTTTTAAGATTTCATAATGCCTTATTTATATGAAGTTTACATTGAAAATTTTCATGGTTATCTTCAAATATATTTTTTAAATTGTGTAGTGTTTTAAGATATGAAAATGTTTTTTAAGAATAAGGGATATTTTCCTAAAGAATTTATTTCAAGTCTTTTATCAAAATTAGTTTCCATATAAGATGAAATCATTTAATAAGGATATGTTTTAATTATAATACCCCTATTTTTCATATGGTTTGATTATGTTTATGATGGAATGTTATTTATTAAATCCATTTGTTTTAAATGGATTATGTTATGATGAAATTATGTTTAAGAAACCCATTTTATTCCTTGGGTTATGTTATGATGAATGATTTTTGGTTTTTTCACACATAGGAATGATTTCATAATGAGATGGGTGAGACCTATATCTACCTCCACTACATTGGGGAAAGATTTATATCTCCTAAGATAGACATGAATGAAATAGGAAATAATCTTGGTTCAGTAATACATGGATGAAATGGTATTTAAACCCATTTCAGTAATACAAGGCTGGAATGAGGAGTGAACTAGGTTTAGTAAATGAATTTTTACACTATAATTGTCTTGGAAATAGTCCTTGAATAATATGGAAATTATTTTCTATTCTTATGTGTTTTTCACAATTCCATTTTTTATTCCAATTCTATTTTCTCATGGCCCATGTTCCTTTATGATTTATGCCTTAGGAACTAATAATATTTACTTCATGACTCAAAATTATGATATATTTTATACATGGTATGATTTTCAAAAGTTATGTTTATGTTTTTACATTCTTATGTTCAGGTAATATTTTATATTTTCCTTGTTTACCATTACTGAGCATCTGAGCTCACCCTTTTCAAATGTTTTCTTTTCCTTAGGATATAAAGAACAGTTTTAGGTAGGAAAAGTGAAGGGAAGATATTTATGGGAGATGTTGAATATATTTCACCAATTTTGAACAATGGGTTCCATTTTTTCAAAACCACTAAACTAATATGGTCTTTGGGCATCTAGTTGTGTAATGTATTAAGTATTCTAGAAAAGTAATTTAATGTTCTTATACATCAATATTGGGTCATCAGATTCTCCATGCTCCAACTCCACAATACAACCCATGTATCAAGAATCATCACTAAATAAGTGGTATAATTTAACTTTTCCTACGTCCAAATAAATAATATCTTCAAAACCACTAATGTGAAAAATTATGGGTGAGTAATTAAACTCAGTAAGTTTTCCCCAAATTATTCCCCTACTCACACCACTAGGATAAAATGTTTTAGAAAATTTATATAAAACAATTCATATAAAAAATTTAAAATAGTTTATAGCAAAACCAAGTAGTTAAAAAAAATAGTTTTCAATACTAAAATAGTTTCCAAGGAAAAGAAACCAAACAATACATTAAACTATTTAACATTCTTTTTGGCATACCCATTCCAAGATTCAAAAACACCCCCAGACATGAATGCTTCAATGAAAGTTCCATACCCATGAGCATTTTCTCATCCATACACTAATCCATCACTATGTGGCTAATCTCCTTGTCCCCAAATGACACAAGCCCCTTATCTAGGGTCATGTACCCTTGTACCCCAATGGTACACACCCATAATTCAGGGTTACGATGAAAGCATAAAATCACAAAAACCCATGTATGCCAAAAACATTCCTAATATACCATTCAATTCCATTTCAATAAAACTATTATTTTATTGAAATTTTTAAAAAAATAATATTTACATGAGTCAAAAAAACAACCATTTCAAAATCACCATATTAAAATCATTCAAACAATAAATTTTCACAACAATTACACAATTTAAAAAAATAATCAAACCATCACTAAAGAGGGTTTCTACCATGATTTTCACATCAATTTCACAAAAAATTTCAAAAAATTTAAACAATTTGAAACTAAACCTTCATGTTATAAGAAGAGGATTCATTAGTGAAGACACATACTTCGATAATTATGGTGAAAATGAAGAACGAAACAAAAATGTCCAAAAAACCATGTTGAATCTCCCAAAAACCACCTTAAATCTCTTCCACTAACATAAAAAGGGCCAAATATAACCATTATTGGAATCAACCACCTTATATATATTTTCAGGGGAATCGATCTATGAAACCGAGAGAGGGAAGAAGGTAGATATAAGAAAAGCTATGAAAAAATACCATAAAAGGAGACTTACCAAGGGAATCTTGCTTCAACTCACCATAAAAATCATCCGGATCACTTCTGATTTGATGGGGAAAGATTCCATAACCTTTTAGAGGAATAAATATTGAGTTAGGGCTTAAAGGGAGGAAAAAGGAGGGTTTTATAGTTAATCCTGACCAAGATCCACTTTTTTAGGATCAAGTTTTTGAACCGTTCATGGTTAGTCACACAGTTAGGAAAACCATGAGATAAATATGCATCGGCCTGTACCATAAGGGTAACCTTACATGGTTGGAAAACATGGTTATAAAAACTATTCGAAATCCCTATATCCCACTCTTCGCGATTTCTCTTGGGTGGCTACACGGTCTGGTCAAATCATGTGCCTAACCATGTACCTTCCTTTTAAACCCTTCCTCATTGTGCATGGTTTCTAGTAGGATTTTCATGGTTTCCACTACCCGTTCTCCTACCATTAACCTTTATAAAATACCCAAAAACATTCCAAATGTCTTCAAACCCTTCCCAAACTTCACCTAAACACTTTACATACATAAAAAGTATAAAGAAATGATTTCATGAAACTAGGGGTGCTACACCATAAAAGTGCCCATAGTCCTAAAAAATTTCTAGATCAACTTCAACACATTATATTTAAATTCATGGTTCACTTTTACTGGATATTTAATAAAGGTAATATTTTCTACTATTATGTGAGAAGCCTCTTGATGATGCCTTGCACTACGGGCAATGAAACGACTTGTTTATCCATTTTGACAAGCCATTTCACCTTGAACCATGATGGATTGACATTATGAAAAATATTACACCCCATGATTTTATGAAATATATTTTTTTAAATAAATTTAATTTCTTCGACAGTTTGTGTTACTTACAACACTAAGTTATAATGAACTTCGATATACTATTAATATTATTATTTAAACATGAACGTTATAAAATAACCATTAAACTTGATGATATTAATAGGAATAAACCTATTTTTAAAATTATTTATAAATGGTTTTGGTAAATAAAATATATTTCTAAATGAGAACATAAGTTTTAGAAAACTCTTCATATGCTCTGAAAATATATTTTTCTAAAAAAAGGATTTTTATTGTTTTTTGTGAATATATAATAAACTTAATTTTTTACAATTTTAGAAAATATATTTTAAAAAATTAACTTAATTTTTGGAGTCAAAATGTTAAAATTATCCTATGGGGATTTTTTTTTATATTTTTATAAAAATATTAATTTTTTAATGAATAGTGAAAAATACAGGTTTTTATTGAAAACTACCTTTTTGTTTAAATAATTTAAAAATTTATATTTTTTGTAAATGGTTTGAAAGTAAAATTAATTCAATAATTTTTTTATTAATCTAATTTATGTAATTATAATCAATTTCATGTTGACTTTATATATTAAAACATTTTATACTTATAAAACAAATTATTTGGAAAACAGCATTTTCATCACGTCTACAGGTTTAATTTTAAATTAAATCGTAAAAAATCAATAAATTGAATTGATAAAAATTTAATAAATATTTTAAATCACAATAATTATCAATATATATAATGTTAAATATAATGTTTTTTCACAATGAATAGTAAAAAAGTAAAAATTAATTACTATTATTAAGGTTAAAATAGGTTTACGGGGGGTTAAACTAAAAATATAAGAGTTAAAATGTCATAAATTTTTTTTTAAATTCTTATTTAATTGATATATTTAGACCTTATATCATTTATATTTCTATAATGATCCATTTTTTATTCTTTTAGAATGTGTAAAATGTGGGTGTAACTTTTTCTTTTAAAAAATTCCTAGCGTGTCCTATCCCCCACTTATAAAAGGAAACCCACTATCCTCTCCTCTTAAAACATATAAATACTTTTGGATCCTCAAATTAATAAAAAAATTACTTTATTAATTACCTTCCCATTTCCTATATCCCTGATTTTTATTATTAAAACCACCGAAAAATCCTTTTGGTGCTTACCTAATGAGGATGTCTGAAGAAGATGTGTCATTATTAACTAAGCATTTGGAATTTATTTCTTTTTCCACTTCCTTAAAATATTATTAAACTATTTTTATATAATAAAATAAGTATTTAAAATATTCAAATAAATTAATATTTTAGTTTCATAACCTACTTCCATATCCTCTTCTATCAAATGGTAAATGGAACCGTTGATCGTGTGTACGACTCACTACCGAATCGCGAACCGATGTAAATCATTTTTCGTCACCACCTTTCATGGATGGATATAATAAATTATTTAATATATTTTATTTTATTTATGAAATAATAATACTTCTATAATTATTATATCACATCTAACTTCTTACCATCCAATCCATTGGAAAAAGAAAATGTTGCTTGTGCGTATATGTGGACCACTGCCTCCACGAAGCTATGTGATACGTTTTTAATTTTATTTTGACGTGGATGGTAATAAGGATATATTTAAAAAATATATAGGGAATATATGAAATAAAAATTATTACATAAATTTGATTTATTATTTACCTTTCATTCATTCCATCCTTTGTGAAAATGGAAACAACTTTCATTTGCACAGACGGCCAACTTTTTCCATGAACAATGTAATTCATTCTCTATTTATAACTTTTATGAATTAATCTAAATAAATATATAATTATATATATATGTATATCATTTTTAACATTTTTTATATGTTGGAATCATTATTAAATTTAAAGGCCCAAACATACCAAACCAAAACATACATAAAAATGAATTAGTTATTACCAAAAACATGATTTTAACAAGGAATTGTCAATAAATAGGTAATAAAAAGTAAAATGTGAATAATATATTGTATTAAATACATTAGTATGGTTATTTAATATATTTATATTAAAAATATATTTATCATATAGGAGTTTCAATTGTGAATGAATAAATTTGAGACTTAAGGAAAGAAATTTTTCTCTCACTTATATTTTTTGTGGGACACATGCCATATACACCACTTGTTTCTTTTGTGTGGTCCATATAAATTACATAAATTTATGTTATGAATATTATCATGAAAACTATGGGATATAAATATCCATCTATGGTTATTTATTCTAGGGTAAATAAGATTCCAAATTTACCAAAGTGGTAAGGGTTTTACACTGTAATCTCATTGTTTGTCAAGATTATTTATGAATATGTTTCTGATGATGAAATATTATGATATACCTATAAATAAAATCATAAATTTTCTTCTCCATTATTTATTTCTAGATAATAAATGTTTTCCTTTCATTTTAATCTCTTAATTACTCAATATACTGAAATAATGTTTCATGAAAAAATAGACCTTGTTTCTCTCTTTGGTTGAAATTCACTTCTCTTCCATGTACTTATTTCTAAAAAAATTTAAAGAATATTTTTAAAATTCTCTAAATATTATATAAAGTTATTTTTACAGTTGTTGGACTTTTTACTAAAGGGTTTAAAAAATAAATCCTGGTCATTTTCCAAAATAAGTTATTTTAACTTTTTTCTAAAAATCTGAAAGGAATATTTATTTTAAGGTATATGACATGAATGGTATTTTACACCATCATGATCACTCAATGAATTAAATATTTCATTACAATTTTCATGTTTATTTTAAAATAAAATGTTATCTATAATATTTGGTAAATTATTATATTTTAAAAATTATTATATTTTAAAAATTATTTTTAAAGTGGAATAGCCTCAAGAATGTTTTTAATGATATTTTAATGGTATTTATATTAATCAATAAAAAACCCTTGATTGTAATTATGTTTTACAAGGGACATAATCCAATGATAATATACCCATTTTTCTCTAGATTTTTTATTATTGTAATGATGATGTATTTAGGAATGATTTTTATTTTCCATAGCTTATACTATGATGAAATGTTTATGAAAATAGTTTTCTTTACATGGGTTATAATATGATTAAATTTTTCTGATCTTTTGGAACACATCTGTATACTTTTTAATATGTTTTTGGTTGTCATGGAATTATATAATCCTCTTATAGATGGGTTAATTATTAATTTTCTATGAGCTCAAAGGGTACACGATAAGTTATCCCAATCCCAAAAAAGAGGGTACATGGGATTCCTCCCAATCCCCAAAAATTTGGGACATGAGAGGTTATACCAGGCCTAAAAGAGGGTAAACATGTTTTCATCCTAATCCATAATCTGGTATATGGGTGTTTATCCCAAGCCTAACATTTTATGATTGTATTTTTGGGTAACCTTGACATAATATTTTATATTCTTATGTGTATGCCACAAATCCAACACTTTTTCCAAAGTTATGATCTCATGAATTATTATCTTATAAACTACCAAGATTTATTTAATGTCTCAATATTATTATCTTTAATATCCAGGTTATGGATTTCAAATGTTAAGATCATGTAATCATACCATTATTCCCAAGTAATGTTGATATCTCCCTTGTTTACCCTTACAAAGCATCTATTCTCTCCCTTTCTTATATTTCATTTCCCTAGGTTATGAATAAAAGAATTATGTATGATATGTTTAAGAATGGTTCTAGTTATGAAGAATTGAGTGCGAGATGATGTATTTAACTTAATAATAATTGTTTTATATATCCATGTTTCCAAAGGCACTAGACCTATGTAATTATTGTTTGTTTCGTTATGTTATGTAATTAATATTTTTATATTAATATGTGATATCTATGTAGGAAATGTATGGGTCTCTATAGTTTTTATAAAAGAATGGTTTATTTAACCTTTGGAAATTAGGATGAGAAATCTTTTTTGAGAACTATAGTCATAAGTCTAAGGATAAGTCAAAATATAAGAAAAATTCTTGTAAAATTGGTAAAGGATAGAGTGAGTGGTTTCTAAGAAATTATATCTCTGTATGGATACAATTAGTGCATGTGGATCTAGAACAGTTTTACCTAGGGGTAATAAATCTAAAAAGGGTGCATTAGGAGTTGACTTTATCATCACCTGGTGCATGAAAATGGTCCTTTCTGTACACTTGGTATGATACTCCTGGGGGATATGTTTTTGAAATTAACAAACTCTTTACAAAACACCATGAAGGTTTTGAATAATGGCCATGAATAACCTAGGTTAATCCTAAGGTGTCAAATATTTTAAATAAGGTGACATGATTTTGACAACCCATAAGTTATTTTTCATGATTATATTGTCTCCCCCTATAATTATTGTTTCAAACGGTATTATTTTTGGTTTTAGTAAATGGATGGAACCTAAAGGAATCAAGTAATTTTTGAATGCAATAGACAATGAAATGATTGTCCTCATGATAAAACAAATGTTTTGGGTGTTAGAATTTAAAATATTATTTTCATGCTCACAAAAATTTATCAAGCTATGAATCATTCTGAACATCCAAACAAAGGAGAGAACAATGTTCTGTTGAGTCCTTCATGAGGCAACATCGACCTTCTTTTAGCAGTTTTGTTGATCCACTAGTTTCTGAGAAGTGGATGAATACCACTGAAAAGGTATTTTACATTACCTAGTGTTTGTATCATGAATAAGTCATTTTTTATATCTATCATTTGTAATTCTAAGTATACTAATGATAGACTATCATAAATAATATGAGGCAACATTAAGAAATTGAATCTATAGAGTGGGATGAGTTTAAGAGATTATTATTCAATAAGTAATATCCTTGTATTATTTATATGGAATTGGAGAATTAATTCCTTTATCTAAAGTATAAGGATGATGAATATGTTGGTAGCTATAGGGAAAATTTTACAAGACATTCAATGTAATCATCTGTTATTATTATCCAACCTAAAATTAAGGTTCATCGATTATTAAGTGGCTTAAAACCAATTATCCAAATGGAGTGATTCATAAGATACTTTAGTAGGTATGAAGAAAACATTAAATGTGATATCATGGTGTAAATGGAGATTAGAGTTACCCATCAACATAATGGTTTTTATTATAATGGAAAGATGGAATTCAAAGGAAACTCTAAAAAACATATAGAAAAGGAGATAATATTTCTCTCATTCTCTAAGAATGGAAGGAAACATTGAGGTAATTATCTTAAAGGGGTTGCTAAATTTTTCACGTATAGAAAGGAAGGTCATAGAGTAGATGAATTCCAAAGTGATGTGAAAAAGTTAGATAATGATACAAATAGAGAGAAATCTTCATAGAATGAACCACCCATACTCCAATGTTACAAATAGAAGGAGTATGAGAGTTATTCTAACTATTTATCAAATTTTAAGGTTAGTGATGATGGTCAATGTCACCAACCACTTAAGTTAAGGGAAAAGGGGAAATAACATATGACCGCTATTTCTAATGAGGGGTACAATAACAATGTGGTGAAATGTACTTTAATTATCAATTTTAGAACTAATAATGTCTTATTTACTTTTGGATCTACTTAGTCTTTTATATATAAATAATTTTCTATGGGTATAAAAATACCACTATAACTATTAGATTTTGAATTAGTAGGGAAAACCCATAATGGTACACATATTTATTCTCAAGTATATGTTTCTTATTTATTTGAAGTTTATGGTAATGTGATTCTTTAAAATCTCATTATTCTATCTATGGTTGAATTGGATGTTATATTATGCCTATATTTACTTTCTCAAGATAAATCCCACATAAATTTAAAAGGAAGGTAATCCACTTTTGATATTCCAAACCAACCTATGATCGTCTATTATTGTGATGATAAATATAAATTTCTGATGGAAATCAAATCCTTTAAATGGGTCTTAATTCCCATTAAAAAGAGGTGTTTATCTGAGATGGTTGGGGTGAAACTCAGCATCAATGATGTAACTATTTTGTGGGATGTTATTGATTTATTTTTTGACTTGTTTCCAAGTATTCCAAAAAAACATGAAGTTGAGTTCTGAATAGAACACATACCTTATAAAACACCAATCTTAAATACTCCTTATAGAATAACCATGATTTATTTGAAGTAATTAAAGAAGAAACCATTGGAGAATATTAACAAGGGATTAATTAAGATAATTTTGTCTCCATGGGGTGCATTAGTTATTTTTGTTAAGAAAAAATATTGATCAATGTGACTCTGCATAGAATCTCAGGAACTAGAAAAGATCAAAATTAAGATCAAATATTCTTTACCTCATATTGATGACTTGATTGGTCAACTGTATTGAGAAAAATTCTTTTATAAGATCTAACTTCATTTTAGATATCATCAATTGAGATCCAAGAAAGAGGATATTCCCAAGATAAAATTTTGTACAATTTATAGGCACTATTAATATAGAGTGATGCAATCTAGTTTTACTAATTCCCCTACTATCTTAATTTATTTAATGAATAGAGTATTTAGAGGTTACCTAGATTAGTTTATGATAGTCTTTATATATGATATTCTTATCTATTAAAAAAATAATGTAAGTGAATTAAGATAACATTAAGATTGTACTAATGACCCTAATTAAGGATAAACTATATGAAAAATTTAACAAATGTTAATTTTGGGTCAAGAAATTTTCATTTTTGGGTCATATAATCCCTAGAAGGGGTAAATTTTTGGATCCATAAAACATAGAGAATATTTAATGTTATCCCAGAACAACCACTATAATTTTGATCTGAAATTTTATTTGTTTGGATGGATATTATCGATGGCTTGTGGAAATTTTCTCATGGATGCGCAATCTAATTTCCTAGTTAACTCAAAAGGAATCCATGTTTCCATGGATTGATGAATGTGAAAAAAATTTCAAGGAAATAAATAAAATGTTAGTAAAAAAAATTGTACTTACATTACCATATTGTGGGTATGGGATTATAATCTATAGTGATGCATTTTAGAAGGGATTGGGATTATTTTTTAAGAATAATTATATGGTGATATCTTACACCTCATAAAAACTGAAGGTTCATGAGAAACATTTCCCCACTCCTGATTAGGAGCTATCTATGGTAATTTTTTTAATTAAATATATAGATGAATTATACTAACTAATAAAGGTGTGATATATATATTTATAGTAAAAATTTAAAGTATATATTCTTATAGATTGATTTGAATATGCTCTATAGAAGATGGTTGAAACATTTTAAAGATTATGACAGAGTAATATATTACAACCATGGGAAAGAAAAAATGTTGATGATGTGTTGAGTCGAAAGCATCATGCAAGATTATATATAATGAGGATAAAAAAGATCCAATATTTATGGATTTTCAAAGGACATACCTAAAAATCTTGAAGGAATGGTAAAAATATTGCCTTTCTCAAATGAGTGTTCAACCATCCATATAAGTGAAGATGAAAGAGGTACAAATTGAAGATTTTGAGACACAAGAAAAGTAATTTTTTCCAAAGTTTAACCATGATGATGACAAAATTATAAGGTTTAAGAACCATTTATGTGTTCCATCCATACCATTTTTGAAGAAGGATCCTTTAGAGGAAGCTCATAGTTATTAATTATCTATTCATTCTAGAATTATAAAGATGTATTCATATTTGAAAGGGAATTTATGGTGGGATATAATGAAGAGATATATTTCAAAGTGTTTATATCGGTGCATGGTGTGTTAGAAATTTAAGTCTGAGAGAAAAAATTTGAATGGAATTTTATAACTATTTCCCATACCAGAATGGAAATGGAAAAACATCACCATTGATTTTGTCATCAGACTCCCCCAAATATCTAAAAAGAATAATTAAATATATTTTTTAGTCAGTCAACTTAAAAATTAATCACTCTTCCTTACTATTAGATAATATTTCTATCATGATTATCTTGAAAGAATATAAATTAAGGAATTGGTAAGGTTCCATAGAATACCACACTCCAATGTATCTTATTTGGATATGAGTTTTAACTCAAGGTTTTGGAGAAGTATTTAGCATGATCTTGATATAGATCGGAGTTTTAGTGCCACATATCATCCTCATAAATAAGGCCTATATTAGAGAACAATTAAAACCCTAGAGGATATGTTGAGATCTTTTTCTATGGATTTCAGAGGTGGTTGGGATCAACATCTTCATTTAGTTGAGTTTTCATACAACAAATTCTTTCACTCAAGAATCCAGATGGGACCTTATGAATCCTTATATGGAAATAAGTGTATAAATATATAATTTTGGGATGAAGTTGAAGAATTAAATCTATTAGGGATAGATATGGATATAGAAATTATAGAGAAGGATAGATCCATTTAGCAACACATAAGGGAAACACAAAGTCGACAAAAAATATATATTGATAATCATTGGTGTGATATGGAATTTAAATTCAGTGAGAAGCTTTTTCTATAAAAATATATATGGAATAAGGTTATGATATTTGATAAGAAAGGGAATATGATCCCTAGGTATGTTGATACATTCAATAATCTTGATCGAGTATGGATGGCTTCTTATCACTTGGTGCTTCCATCAAACCTCTCTGAAGTCCATAATGTGTTCCATCTCTCCTAAGAAAGTACATAACTGATCATTCATATGTAATGAACTCATAAGTCATTTTAATGGATCCTGATCTTTCATATGAGGAACAATATATTAATATTTTGTATCATATAGATAAATTTCTATGAAACAAGACCACTAACCTAGTCTAGGTTTTATGTCGAAACCACCAACTTGAGGAAGATACATGGTAAATTGAGGATTTCATAAGGTAGAAGTATCCTTCATTGTTTGTACTGGGTGAAATTTTTTTAAGGTTTAAACTCATTTTAATTGGGGTATAATGTAATAAACTGATATTTTATGTTTTTTTTTCAAATTAATCTAATTTCTTCAATAGCTTGCGTTACACATAACACTGAGTTTTAACAAATCGTGATATAATAATAATAATATTATAATTAGTTAAGCCAGACAGTTTTAACCTATCCATTATACTTGGAAGTATGAATAATAATAACCATATTTTTAAAATTAAGAATAATTTTTTTAGATAATGAAATTATATTTATAAATAAGTACTTAATTTTTAGTAATGTTTTTATATGCTTCGAAAATACATTTTTCTCAAAAGAATGATTTTTATTTATTTTTGTGAACAAATAAAAAAGTAATGTTTTACACTTTTAGAAAATTAAATTGAAAAAAATATCTTAATTCTTGGAATTAACATGTCAAAATTATATTAGGTTGATTTTTTGGGATTTTTGTTTAAAAATTTAATTTTTTAATGAATAGTTAAAAATAATAATTTTTATTGAAAACTTCCTTTTCATTAAATCATTTAAAAATTTATATATTTTTTAAAAATGGTTTAAAATAAAAATTATTTCAATTGTTTTATTATTAATCCAATTTAGGTCATTGGAATCAATTTTATGTTTCTTTTTTGATGTAATTTTTTAGTACTTATAAAAACTTTTTCTTTGGAAAACTGTTTTTCATTTCATCTGTGAGTTTAATTTTAAAATAAATCCTTCTAATTATATGAATTGAATTTGAAAAAATTTATTCTATATTTTTAATCATCATAAGTAATATTATATAATAATTTCAACTTAATTTTTAGTAATAAATAATAGTAAAAATAGTAAAAATTAATTACCATGATTAAGGTTAAAATGGATTTACCTAGGGGTTAATTGAAAAATATAAGGGTTAAAATGAAATAAAAAATGTCCAAATCATACTTTATTAACATATATTAACCTTATACAATATAAGGTTCTATAATAATCCATTTTAGATCCTTTTGGAATGTGTAAAATGTGGATATAACTTTTTCTTTTCAAGAATACCATGTTTTTCCTCTCCCCCACTTATAAAAGTGAACCCCCACTACGGGAAAAATGAGCATTTGCGACGGGTTATTTGCGGCGGGAATAGATCCCGTCGCAAATAGTCCGTTTAAAAACTTATTTGCGACGGAGTTATTTACCCGTCGCAAATAAGTAGGCTTTTGCGACGGGATTGCTTTCCCCGTCGCAAAAGAACTGGCGTGCGTTGCGCGCCAAATCGCGGGAAAACTATTTGCGACGGGGGAATATTCTCGTCGCAAATAACCGGCGGCGGTAAAAGGTATTTGCGACGGGAATATTCCCCCGTCGCAAATAGTATGTCGGCAGGTGGTTATTTGCGATGGGTCCCGTCGCAAATAACTATTTAACCGTTGACCATAATAAATGTTGGCAAAGGTATTTGCGACGGGTACCGTCGCAAATAACACTATTTGCGACGGGAATCCCGCCGCAAATGGACCCGTCGCAAATAATCTAACCTATAAATACCCCCATCCATTTTTTTTCAAAACATTCTCAAATTCCATCTTCTTCTTCTCTCAAAGTTATATTTCTAAAGTTCAGTTTTTCTTCAGTTTAATTTTTTTCTCCGGAGCTGATATTAAAGTTTTGAAGAACGATCAGAGCAGATCAATTTTCAAGGTATTTATGTTCAATTTAATTTAATATTTATTTTTATTTTTTTATTAGTTTCAATTATTCTTAATTAGTTGTAATTTAATTATGTTTATATTGTTTTATTACTTAATAAATTTAAATTATTAGTATTGTTCATAATTAATGGTAATTAGGAATAATTAGTAATAATTTTTAATAATTAAGAATAAATATTAATAATTAGTAATAAATACCAATAATTCGGGATAATAACATTATTACATTATTAGTATATTTTATTATTAATATTAAAATAATATAATTTTTTATATATATACAGTTCTCTTTTCATCTGTGTGTTTGTTGTCTTCACATGTATTATTTGTATGTGGAGATAGAAAACGCACAGATTAAAGGAGAATTGTATATAAATTAAAAAATTATATTATTTTGATATTAATAATAAAATATATTAATAATGTTATTATTTGTAATTATTGGTAATTATTCCTAATTATTGATAATTATTCATTTAATTACTAATAATTAGGAACAATTATCAATAATTATCAATAATTAAGAATAATTAGTAATAATTACCAATAATTAGTAATAATTAGTAATAATTACCAATAATTAGTAATAATTACCAATAATTAGTAATAATTACCAATAATTAGTAATAATTACCAATAAGTAGTAATAATTAGTAATAATTAGTAATAATTACCAATAATTTGGAATAATTACCAATAATTTGGAATAATTAGTAATAATTAGTAATAATTACCAATAATTACCAATAATTCCCAATAATTACCAATAATTACCAATAATTAGTAATAATTATCAATAATTCGTAATAATTACCAATAATTGGTAATAATTACCAATAATTAGTAATAATTAGTAATAATTAGTAATAATTACCAATAATTAGTAATAATTACCAATAATTACCAATATTTACCAATATTTACCAATAATTACCAATAATTACCAATAATTAGTAATAATTAGTAATAATTAGTAATAATTACCAATAATTAGTAATAATTAGTAATAATTAGTAATAATTAGTAAAAATTAGGAATAATTACCAATAATTAGTAATAATTAGTAATAATTAGTATTAATTACCAATAATTAGTAATAATTACCAATAATTAGTAATAATTACCAATAATTACCAATAATTACCAATATTTACCAATAATTACAAATATTTACCAATATTTACCAATAATTACCAATAATTACCAATAATTACCAATGATTAGTAATAATTATCAATAATTACCAATAATTGGTAATATTAATAATAATTACCAATAATTAGTAATAATTGGTAATAATTAATAATAATTACCAATAATTAGTAATAATTATTAATAATTAGTAATAATTAATAATAATTACCAATAATTAGTAATAATTACCAATAATTAGTAATAATTACCAATAATTAGTAATAATTAACAATAATTACCAATAATTAGTAATAATTAGTAATAATTAGTAATAATTAGTAATAATTAGTATTAATTACCAATAATTAGTATTAATTACCAATAATTAGTAATAATTACCAATAATTAGTAATAATCACCAATAATTAGTAATAATTAGTAATAATTAGCAATAATTACCAATAATTATTAATAATTACCAATAATTAACAATAATTACCAATAATTACCAATAATTAGTATTAATTACCAATAATTAGTATTTGTTACCAATTATTAGAATTTATTACCAATAATTAGTATTGATTACCAATAATTAGTAATAATTACCAATAATTAGGAACAATTACCAATAATTATCAATAATTAGGAATAATTAGTAATAATTGCCAATAATTAGTAACAATTACCAATAATTAGTAATAATTACCAATAATTAGTAATAATTACCAATAATTAGTAATAATTACCAATAATTAGTAATAATTACCAATAATTAGTAATAATTACAAATAAGTAGTAATAATTATCAATAATTACCAATAAGTAGTAATAATTATCAATAATTACCAATAATTAGTAATAATTAGTATTAATTACCAATAATTATTATTAATTACTAATAATTAGTATTAATTACCAATAATTAGTATTAATTACCAATAATTAGTAATAATTACCAATAATTAGTAATAATTAGTAAGAATTACCAATAATTAGAAATAATTACCAATAATTAGGAGTAATTTCCAATAATTAGTAATAATTACCAATAATTAGTAATAATTACCAATAATTAGTAATAATTAGTAATAATTAGTAATAATTAGTAATAATTACCAATAATTCGTAATAATTACCAATAATTAGTAATAATTACCAATAATTACCAATAATTAGTATTAATTACCAATAATTAGTATTTATTACCAATTATTAGTATTTATTACCAATAATTAGTATTAATTACCAATAATTAGTAACAATTACCAATAATTAGGAACAATTACCAATAATTATCAATAATTAGGAATAATTTGTAATAATTTCCAATAATTAGTAATAATTACCAATAATTAGTAATAATTACCAATAATCAGTAATAATTACCAATAATTAGTAATAATTACCAATAATTAGTAATAATTACCAATAATTAGTAATAATTACCAATAAGTAGTAATAATTACCAATAAGTTGTAATAATTATCAATAATTACCAATAAGTAGTAATAATTATCAATAATTA
Organism: Viscum album; assembly: GCA_963277665.1. Lineage (NCBI taxonomy): Eukaryota > Viridiplantae > Streptophyta > Magnoliopsida > Santalales > Viscaceae > Viscum > Viscum album. Next base: position 793,817,129 of record OY728121.1, read on the forward strand.
CCAATAATTAGTAATAATTAGTATTAATTACCAATAATTAGTATTAATTACCACTAATTAGTATTAATTACCAATAATTAGTATTAATTACCAATAATTAGTAATAATTACCAATAATTAGTAATAATTAGTAATAATTACCAATAATTAGTAACAATTACCAATAATTAGGAATAATGACTAATAATTAGTAATAATTACCAATAATTAGTAATAATAACCAATAATTAGTAATAATTAGTAATAATTAGTAATAATTACCAATAATTCGTAATAATTACCAATAATTAGTAATAATTACCATTAATTAGTAATAATTAACAATAATTACCAATAATTAGTAATAATTAGTAATAATTAACAATAATTAGTAATAATTAGTATTAATTACCAATAATTAGTATTAATTACCAATAATTAGTAATAATTACCAATAATTAGTAATAATTACCAATAATTAGTAATAATTAGTAATAATTAGTAATAATTAGCAATAATTACCAATAATTAGTAATAATTATCAATAATTAACAATAATTACCAATAATTACCAATAATTCGTATTAATTACCAATAATTAGTATTTATTACCAATGATTAGTATTTATTACCAATAATTAGTATTAATTACCAATAATTAGTAATATTTACCAATAATTAGTAATAATTACCAATAATTAGTAATAATTACCAATAATTAGTAATAATTACCAATAATTAGTAATAATTACCAATAATTAGTAATAATTACCAATAATTAGTAATAATTACCAATAATTAGTAATAATTACCAATAATTAGTAATAATTAACAATAATTAATAATAATTACCAATAATTAGTATTAATTACCAATAATTAGTATTAATTACCAATAATTAGTAATAATTACCAATAATTAGTAATAATTACCAATAATTAGTAATAATTAGTAATAATTAGTAATAATTACCAATAATTAGTAATAATTAGTAATAATTACCAATAATTAGTAATAATTAACAATACTTACCAATAATTACCAATAATTACCAATAATTAGTAATAATTACCAATAATTAGTAATAATTACCAATAATTAGTAATAATTACCAATAATTAGTAATAATTACCAATAATTAGTAATAATTACCAATAATTAGTAATAACTACCAATAATTAGTAATAATTACCAATAATTACCAATAGTTACCAATAATTACCAATAGTTACCAATATTTACCAATATTTACCAATATTTACTAGTATTTACCAATATTTACCAATATTTACCAATAATTAGAAATAATTACCAATAATTAGAAATAATTACCAATAATTAGAAATAATTACCAATAATTTGGAATAATTACCGATATTTACGAATAATAACATTAGTATATTATTTGTATATTTTATTATTAATATTAAAATAATATAATTTTCTATATTATATACAATTCTCTTTTCATCTGTGTGTTTTCTGTCTCCACATGTAATATTCGCATTCTTTTTCAAAATTATCAACCTACTCAGCAATGGAGAGGTGAAAGTGAATGCAAATATTACATGTGGAGACAGAATGTTAAACACACAGATGAAAGGAGAATTGTATATAATATAAAAAATTATGTTATTTTAATATTAATAATAAAATATACTAATAATGTAATAATGTTATTATTATATAATTAATGTTTATGAAAAAATTATATTAGTATTATTAAAATAATAAAAAATCAATATAATATTAAAATTATCAATATTTGTAACATGTTTTGCTTTATTCTCAATATATTCAATCTTTAATTGAGTGTTTTTTCTAACAAATTATTCAAAACCAGTAATGCTTTTATATTTTATAGAGAAATATGGAACAACGAGGTCGTCAACAATCATTATTAGGTGACCGCATATGGATAAATCAACGTAGAAATCCAAACTGTTCTGGTTTAAATCCAGTATATGTTGAGGGTGCGGAGACTTTTTTATCATTTGCGGCATCAAATTCAGAATTTGTTTCAGAAGGCAAAATAAAATTCCCTTGCAGAAAATGTGCATTGAGAACGTTTGACACATTTGAAAAAGTGGGAGAACATATCTTGCGTTTTGGTTTTCAACCAGATTATGTTTTTTGGTATCAACAAGGTGAACGCAGTTCCAGAGCAGGTGATACCAACTTGATTCCGGATCCATCCCGGTTTCAAGATTTAGTACATGATGTTGCAGGTTCATCTGTTCAACATACAGAAACTCCGGCTGATATAGCTTCAAATCCTGAGTTGGCACCGTCTGAATTTTATGAGTTGTTGAAATTTGCTGAGGATGCATTATATCCTGGCTGCAAGATGAGCAAATTAGAAGTAGTTGCAAAATTTATGGCTATCAAATCAGATAACGGAATGTCAAACACCTGTTTTGACCAGATATTTTCTTTGCTGAAAACACTGTTACCCGAAGGAAATGTTTTACCTGCAAATTACTATGAGAGTAAGAGGCTGGTTCGAAATTTAGGACTTATTTGTCAGAAGATTCATGCATGTTTAAATGACTGCATTTTATATTCTGGGGAAAATGAGTCGTTGGATAGTTGTCCTACATGTGGGCAACTGAGATATAAAGAAGGACAACACGGGAAGTCTGGTTTGATTCCTATAAAACAGTTGAGATATTTTCCGCTTACATCCAGACTTCAGCGTTTATTCATGTCTAAGAATACATCGACAATGATGTCATGAAATAAAGAGAATATTTCAACTGATAAAAGCTTGAATCATCCAGCCGATGGTGATTCATGGAAACATTTTGATAGAGTGCATCCATCCTTTGCTTTAGAAGCTAGAAATGTTCGACTAGGCCTTTCCACTGATGGTTTCTATCCGTTTGGATCTTATGGTAGTCAATATTCATGTTGACCTGTTTTTTTAACTCCGTACAATTTACCTCCATGGATGTTGATGAAGGAGCCATATATCTTTTTGACTTTATTAATTCCAGGATATCTGAAGAAAAATATTGATGTTTATTTGAAGCCATTGATTGATGAATTAAATTTATTGTGGAGTACTGGTGTCAGTACATATGATGTTGCAACGAAACAGAATTTCATACTGAGAGCAGCATTGATGTGGACAATAAGTGACTTCCTGGCTTATGGGATGTTATCTGGCTGGAGTACACATGGTCAGAAATCATGTCCATACTGTATGGGAGAGAACAAAGCATTTATGCTCATTCATGGAAAGAAACCTTGTTATTTTGACTGTCATCGCATATTTCTTCCAGCTGATCATCCTTTTCGCAGAAACAGATCTCATTTCAGAAAAAGAACAGTTGAAAGGGATGGACCTCCAAAAATGCTATCAGGTTCGGAGTTAAAATCAGTTGTATTTTCATTACCCCCCATCACTTTTGGTCCCACAATAAACCAACAGAGAATTTCTGGTATTGGGAAAGAACACAATTGGATTAAACGTAGCATATTTTGGGATTTGCCATATTGGTCTGATCTGTTGGTCCGACACATGTTAGATGTCATGCATATTGAGAAGAACTGTTTTGATAATTTGTTTCATACAATTTTTGATACGCCAGGAAAGATGAAAGACAATGTAAATGCACATTTAGATCTTGCCCAAATTTGCAGGCGTCCAAAATTGGAACTATTTGAGAATGTCAGAACAGAAAGGTTACTGAAACCAAAAGCAGCTTATACACTTTCTAAAGAAAACCGTTTATTATTTTGTTAGTGGATTGCAGATTTGAGACTTCTAGATGGCTGTGCTTCTAATTTGGGTAGATGTGTAAAGAATGGTCATATTACTGGATTAAAAAGTCATGATTGTCATGTTATAATAGAGACACTTATACCCATTGGATTAAGAGGTCTGTTGAATTCTGTGATTTGGGATTCCATAACAGACATGTCTCATTTTTTTCAGGAAATTTGTGCGGCTACGGCAGATTATGATGCTCTAGGCAAACTTGAAAAAGATGTTGTTGTAATTATATGTAAACTGGAAAAAATATTTCCACCATCTTTCTTCGACTCAATGGAACATTTGATGTTACATTTGCCATATGAAGCCAAATGTGGAGGTCCGGTATAGTTTCGATGGATGTACCCATTTGAAAGATGCATGCAAAAATTGAAAAGAAAAGTACGTAACAAAGCATCTGTTGAAGGATCTATTGCAGAAGCTTATTTGCAAGAGGAAATATCTTTTTTCTGCTCCCATTATTTTGAATCTGAGTATCCTTAAAAACACAACAGAATGGGACAAAACGAGAGGAATATTGATGAAATCGACAATCAATTATCTATTTTCAACCAGTCAGAGCTTGGTTTTGGTGGAGTTTATGAACGCTGGCTTTCAGATGATGAACATCAGAGAGCTCATACGTATGTTCTGCTCAACTGTGAAGAGATGACATCAGTTGTACTGTAAGTGTTTATATCACTTATTCTATCATTTATGTTACAGTAAATAACTTTGGTTTTTATAGGTTGTATGATAATCATATCAAGAAACAAATTCCACAAATTACAGCAGCTTCTCTCGAAGAACGTCGACTGAAAAATTTATCCCAGTGGTTTCAAAAACTGGTAACATAAATTCTTTATCTTTTAGCAACTCATTCAATGTATAGTTTACTATATTGATAATTATTTCACAAATTTTCAGGTGTCTCAACATGCTGATAAAATTGACAAACAGCTGTGTGTATTGAGTAACCCACCTTCCAAACTTGTTAAAACTTATAATGCATATGTGGTGAATGGATTTCGATTCCACACACATGCATATGGGGAATAGAAAAAAACAATGAACAGTGGAGTTAGCTTGAGAGGATCTCATCATCGGGAAAATGAAGTTGACTTTTATGGCATACTTGATGAAATCATTGAACTCTGTTATCTTGGACAACATTACATAACCATGTTCAAATGTCGGTGGTTGGATACAGAGAGAGGCGTGCGTGTTCATCCGACTCATGGAATCATCGATATTAAATGTAAAAGTGTTCTTGCAGTAAATGAACCATTCTTATTGGCTCAACAGGCATATCAAGTTTATTACGCAAAGTACTGTGCAACATCAAGAGAATTGACTGATTGGTGGAGTGTAATAAAAATCAAAATTCGAGACAATCAGTTTCGTCAAAGTGAATGTGCTTTCACTGATGTGCAAAGAATTGAAGTTTTTCAAGAGAGTACTCAAAATCAATCTTTTTTACAAAGAGACATGAGTATCGATGACGACACCCCACATTTAAGAGTCAGTGATGACGATGATGTTAATGATGTCACATATGAATTTGAAATGGTAAGAGATGAAGCAACTGTAACTCGAATGGATATCGATGATGTTGAGGAGGAATATGAAGATGACATTGACATATATGAAGATGATGATGAAGATGAACACTGATAGCATTTCATGGTATTTATATATAATCATATTATGTATATATGTATATATAATAGTAATTATCAATTATTTGCTAACATTAATATTTTCTGTTTCAGATGGACGACGCCACATTTCGTGAGTTGGCGGATGCTGACCTGACTTTCGATGCGGATGAGTTGCTGACCGATGACCCTCAGCCTACAGGCGCTCCAGGGAGTACGCGGAGGGGGCGCGGTCTTGCACGATTGATGATTCCTGACCCCGTCCCCGAGCGACGTCCACGTCCTGGGTTTGATCCACGCACACGGAGGTGTGATAACCTGTGTGATAACCTGTGGATTTGACTAAGATTTCATTAATCTATTCACATAATAAATGTTTATTATTTTTTCAGTTTTCCGCATATAGCAGTCGGACAGGGCAGCGCTATTTTACGCAACTATTTCTCTCAGCCGTGGACCACATGGGAGCAGATTCCCATTGATGTGCAGCAGGCCATGTTCGGCCATTGGTTGGTATGTACGTAAATAAATAATTTTTATTTTGAAAATTATTTCATTTCTAACTTGATATTTTGATTTATTTGTAGGGTTTATGGTATCCGATCGAGGATACCATGCGTGACGCCATCCACAAGGCATGGGAGGTGGCCATGCGTGATCGCCTTCGTCAGTTTTTGCACAATTTAAGAAAAGCTGCGATGAAGAAAGCAGGAGTGTCAGATTTTGACGAGTCATGTAGAGCACACCGACCATAGTATATTTCATCCCATATATGGGATGGATTATGTGCGCACTAGTTGAGTGGTGCCTTTCAGAGGAGATCATCGGTGGGGAGGTAGAATCGGGGGAGACAGGAGGTGACTCATCGAGCTGGGAGTCGTTATTTCAGTACTCATAGACAGCATCTGGTACGTACATTATTTATAAATATTTTATATAACTATAAATATTAACAGTTTATTTTTTATTCTTATAGGCTGTCGAGCACCCCGATATTACAGAGTACGACGTATATCGGAGGATGTATAGTGATCCTGCTACTGGGGAGCTTAGAGGTGATCGTCAGCATCACATCGTGGTCAGTATTATTTGTTTTCAAGTTTAAAAATTAACTGCATATAATATATTCACAATTATAATTTTAAATTGCAACTATAGGAGTCATATGAGGCCGCAGCGTCACAGGCCCGGCCTGAGAGTCAGGACGAGTCATCAGATCAGACCACTGCTCGTCAGTTTGATGAAGCGGCATGGATGCAGGCCACCCAGTATGCCTTCGTGAAGGGCCGGGTAGTTGGTATCGGCTCTCGACTGACTCCCAGAGATTATTATGGCAGTGCTGCGATGTCGACGTCCAGCTCGAGAGGAGCTCGTGCATCTTCTTCTACTACACAGTATGAGGATCAGTTGCGATCTCAGACTGCACAGATAGAGAGTCTCCGACAGGAGCAGGAGCAGATGCGTCAGCAGCATGAGGAGGAGCGTCGACGCCAGCAGCAGCTGTACGAGGAGCAGGCGAGTCGGTGGCAGCAGCAGCATCAGGAGCAGATGGAGTACATGCGCCGACTCACTCATGCTTTAGGGATGGAGTTTCCTCCACCACCATCTGCAGATCCCCCACCTCCCCCCCACCTTCATATTAGAGATTGTACTTATGTTATAAAATTTGTGAAATCAAATTATTAATTTTTTTCTATTAGTAGTTTCTGTCTCATTATAAAATATTAATAATATTATATTTTTAAATAATAATATTAATATGAATAATAATATTATTTATATTTTATAATATTAAATTTTATATATATATTAAAATTTTATAATATTATAATTTAATTATATTTTTTGTAATACTTGAATTATTTTAATATTTGAATGTAAAATAATTCTATTATTTTTATATTAATTAAAATAACTTATTAATATATTTTTTATTTATGAATTATAATTCTAATATTATTATATTAATTAAATCATTTATTAATATTCTATTATTTTTTATTTTTGAATTATAATTCTATTATTATTATATTAATTAAAATAATTTATTAATAATTTATTATTTTTATTTGTGAATTATAATTCTATTATTATATTAATGAAAATAATTTATTAATAATTTATTTTTTTATTTTTTTTATAGTATTTGCGACGGGATACTATGCCCGTCGCAAATACTAGTATTATTAATAGTTTTTTATTTTTTTTAAAAAATAGTTTTTGCGACGGGATACTATGCCCGTCGCAAATACTAGTATTATTAATAGTTTTTCATTTTTTTTAAAAAATAGTTTTTGCGACGGTACCGCCGCAAAAGGTATTTGCGACGGGTCCCGTCGCAAAAGGTATTTGCGATGGGCCCGTCGCAAAAACTATTTTAAAAGTTTTTTTACAAAAATACAGAGTACTATTTGTGATGGGGAGAATGACCGTCGCAAAAAACGGCTTTAGTGACGGGCCCGTCGCAAATAAGTGTTGTTGCGACGCCGTTTTCAGCAACAGGCTATTTGCGATGGGCCCCCATCGCAAAAAGCCATTTGCGACGGGATCCCGTTGCAAATGCCCCGTCGCAAATACCTGTTTTTCTAGTAGTGCCCATATAATATCATATTACCAATTTCAAAGCCTTTTTGTTGATCCAATACCTACCCAAATCCCTTACTTAATTCCATATAAATTTCTTGATGCCTTATTTTAATTCGTAAACCCTCCTAAAAAGGATTTTGATGCTAAACTAAGGAGGTTGTCTAAGGAAGAGGTATCGTTATTAACCAAGATTTTTTATTTTATGTATTCTTAAAAATCCATAAAATATTCTTAAAATATAATCATACAGTTACATAATTATCTACAATATACTGAGATGTTATTATTTTAGTGTAATAAGCAATATAGATCTCATCTTCCATTAAATGGGAAATGAAACTGTCGATCATGTGTACGCCAGACTACTACCTTCTGAGCCGTAGTAATTCGTTTTCCATCCCAGACATTCATGGATGGATATAATGATATATCTAACATATATATATATATATATGATATTTATGATATTATTTGTACAATCCCACCCTATAGGCCACTAAACAATACCCCGAGACAATTGTGTACAAGACCTCAGGCGCCCCTTCCTGTACACTAGAGGCTGCTGAATAACAGCGAGGGCCTATAGTGTGTTTGTTAGGAGACTATGCCTTTATGTTCAAAGTGTAGCATAATGGTAAATAATAATGGTATGTATTTGGAACATAAATAAATAATAATCACTAGAATAAGAATAATAAATCATCCAAATAAAGAAATAGGCAGAAGCTGAGTCATAAATAGATATAAAAATGATGATAATTATGTCATGTAGCTATAAAAAAATGTAGTACATGGGATATAGGGAAACATGAATATACCACATGCTAAAAAATACAAAAAGAAAAAAAATCTTCCACCACTAGCATCATGAGCATAGGCATGATCCTTTTTTCCCAACTCTAACCTAGTACTAAAAATCAAGCATTGAAAGATGGCCACTTTCCTTTACCTATAACGAAAATAATGAGGTATGTTTGGGTATTATAGGTGGACCAAATAAGGTGTGAGATTTACTTAGTATAAAACCACCAATGGTATATATAACTACACATTCTATGGATATAAAATGATTAGTGTACTAATAATAAATAATGTGAATAAATAAATAAACAAATCACTTTGTACCAGGTTCCTCATGGATACCCGATCGAAACTACCTTCTTCGGTCTAATCTAGATATCTATGAATTAAAGGAATCTAGGACATATATAATATGGGTGTATAAAGTTACTATTTCATAACTGCAAGGATGAACAACTGATCTTGTAAACAAGGAAATTATTAAGTATAGACCAAACCCAATCTTGTTATTTGGATTGGAAGATGCTCCCTCTGATTTAATTGATTTGTATTCTTAAAATTATATCAATGGAATCATATGCTGGTCTAAGGTGATCCTTGAAAGGAATAACAAGTATCTCTCAAGGATCTCAACAAATACCCATCACTGTAGATTCCTTCCAAGGAGATCCATAAAAGGAATCCCAAGTATCACTCTCAGCATAACAGAAGTATGAACCTCTAATAGCATCATAGTTATCTCATGTAGGGGACCATGTATTGCTCATGGCATGGTATAACCATATTTCCATCGAGCCCCTCCATGGTGACAGTCTAAGGGAACCAATATCACTCATGGGTTTGTATATCAACTACTCAGTGAGCCTATACAAGGCATTCCATAAAAATATAATTGTCACTCTTGGAATATTTACAATCCATAATAAGTTTTAATAATTAAGGATGGTGAGACCGTTCAAGGTGTCCTTAAGTTGGGACCCTTGTATTTCTATTGACATGATATGAAGAATGCTCCATCTATCAACAACTCATATCGTTTAATAAGAAAGAAAAACATAACACATTTTCCAAGATAAAAAATTCATTTAGTTTAAGTAATTCAAGATATGGCATAATTCACAAGTTCCTAACTCATGGATAAAAATTTCCATAGATCATTTCACATTTTGAAATTATTTATTTCCAGGGAAAACACATACCTAAATAGTGGTCTAATTTCCATACAAAACATGAGACTTTGATCCTTTAAGGAAGAGAACACCCATAGAGGTGGATCATATTAAAGAGATCAACCAACGATGTTTATTCTCCGTTAGATAGGACCATATTAAGCTTGGTAAGATATTTAATTAAATTAAATAGACTTTATGGAGGCACCACTAGAGGATTCTGAAACACGTAAAAATGTTACATGATAAAATTCAATGAGACTTTAAGGTAATGGACTAGACCAACTAATTTAGGTTTGTATAACTATCCTCATCCAGTATCAGCCATTGAATCAAGTTAGAATGGGATAAATAAGAAGAACAGATGAAAACATAGAAAATTGGGCATAAGATGACACACCAAAAGAGTGAAAAATATATAAAGATAAATGATGGAAGGAAATAAGAGGAATAAGGATACTACCATTGCAGATTCAATGTGAACGAAAATGAATGGAATGAAGCTCATATGGATAAGAACCATAATAACCAAGGTTTGGAAGAGAGGGGGTTATATCATGTGATTACTACTAGAGAAGGAGAAGGATGTTCTTTAAAAAATGAGACCATTCACCCTTCTTAAAAAAATGAGCCAACATATTTACATGGTTGGTAAAATTTACATGTTGTGTAATGCTCAAGTTTTTCCCTCATGAGGAAAGCCCAATTCATGACGTGTAAGGGGGTCTGGACAATCCATTACAAGCCATATATTTAATACACGCCATGTATTTTAAATAATCTCTATATATTTAATACAAATAATGGATTTGTCCAATAACCAGCCTCCAACACACCTGCTATTTTCTTCTCAGAATTAAACTAATCAGCCTAAAGGCATGACCACTAGGTTCTAAGAAAAAAGAGAAAACTCAATGATGTTTTGACTAAAATTAAAATAAAACATGCCATGATAAAAATTTGAGACATTACAACCACCCATCCCTAAAACAACTTGTCCTTTATTTCCCCCTGAGATAATGGTAGAACAACATATGAGAAAATATTGGGCCACTAGGAATGTACACCAACCTCTCTCTCCTAGGCCTCATCCTATACATGACTATGCAACCATAGAACCCATACCAGGGGAACTTAAATACATTGTAGATCATTCTTGCTCTGATCAATGATACATATCAGATTCTACTTAGAGGACACATCTACGTCCCTCTCAATATACTCAATATCAAACAAATGAGATAGTTCAGAATGATAATGGTGAAACTACAATACATGGAATATATGGAGGATGACCTAGTACCTCTGAGATAAAACCAATGAATAGTATAACATCCCAAATCTCTCACTGATATCAAAATTACTAACATAACAACGCAATAGATTAACCTATCTCTGAATTAGTTTTTGACTCAATCTAGGTGAACATTGAAAAAATAGCCGATGTAGCAGCTCAAACTATAGAGGTCGGCGATGATGATAGGAATAATACTTATGCCTGGACCAAGCTATATCCATACACTTCTAGATCATATTTACCTACTCTAAAGTCTCTTAAATGAGACCAGGATCCATTATTTCTTCCTCACCTACCTATAACTATCCTAAAAGTGAACGAAATAACCTACCATAGAGGGCCTCAGAATGATCCATCTGAATTTCTCCATAAAATATGTTATTGTAGAAGAAAATAAATAAGAGGTATATGTTTTTTCAATTAAAATTTGAAATCAAGGACAAGTTCTTGGAGTATATCCTGTAACACACAAATATTCTGCTCAGATAGCCCATCGGTCTGAGGGTAATACACTGTACTCAAGAGCACCTATGAACCCAATTGTTTTTTAAACCCTTTCCAGAACCACAATGTAAACCAGGAATCTCAATCTGATATGATATAATGGGTAACACCTTGATGGAAAAAAATCTACTAGTTATAAATCCTCACAATATCATCAACTAAAAAAGTCTCTTAAATAGGTAAGAAGCGTGCGACCTTGGTCAACCTGTCGACAGTCATCTATACTACATCACTTCCTTTAGGGGATCTCAAAAAATCTATCAAAAAATAAATGGTAACATTATCACATTTCCACTCAATAATGGACATATGATGTAGAAGTCCTATAGGTAGTTGGTACTTAAACTTCACCTGATGACTACTAGAGAACTGAGTGATAAAACCTATAATCTACCTCTTCATACCAATCCACCAATACCAAGAAAATATGTATCGGTACATATTGGTAATCCTATAGTGAACTCCAAAAACACATGCATGAGATTCGTATATAAACTATTCCTACATGTATTTAGGGACCCATACATGTTTGTGAAAGTGCATGATCACATCCTCACCAATACCCAACCAGGAAGTGGGTCCTCTCTTGAGACACATTACCTCTGGACTAAGCCCTTAGGATCTGAATGTTGTCTCATCCTTACCCATTACAGAAGTACATGACTTTGAAATATGCTAAAATATTATGCCCATGATATTCCTAAACCTATAAGTGAATCTTAAAGAATAAGGTCATTAGCTTCCAATCACTATTAACCTCCTTGAAGTCCAATGTCTGAGTCTTCTGGCTCAATGCATGAACCAAAACATTACCCTTTTTGGGTGTATAAGCAATCTCAATGTTAAATGACTAAAGGTACTCTACCCACCTGCACTACCTGATATTCAAATCACACTATGTGGAAAATTATTTGATACCTTTAAGGTCTTTTTATATGATGAACTACTCTCCCAATAAATAATTTCTCCAATAGTGTAAATCATGGACCATGATTGCTAGTTCAAAATCAAGCATAGGGTAATTCCACTCATGTGGTCTCAACCGATGGGACCCATATGCTAGAAATCAATCTCCCTACATTAGAACTGGTCCAAGCCTAATTTATGATGAATCACAATAAACCATATAACTTAATGTTGGCTTTATAAGAATTATGATCAACACTAAAGTCATTCTTATTTTCAACTCCTGAAAGGCTATCTCACAAGATTCAAACCATAAGAACTTCACACCCTTTTCTTTCAAGATCATAAGAGGTGATACTAGGCATTATAAATCTGAAATAAAATTCCTATAATATCAAGGAAACCCCAATAAACTATGTATATCAAATACCTTCTTGGAATAATCCCAGGAAACCATAGTGCTCACCTTCGCTGGGTTAAAAAGCACTCCAACCTATGAGATAATATGAACCAATAAGTGAACCTTATTGATCCCAAAGTGGCATTTGGTGTGATTAGGATACAAATGGTTCTCTCTCAATGTATTCAACACAATGTTAGGTTGTTTGGCATGTGCTTGTTGGGTACAAGAAAACACCAAGATGTCGTCCACAAGGACTACCAAAAATGACTCCAAAAAGGGTGGAATACCCAATTCATAAGAGCCATGAAAATTGTTGGAACATTCGTGAGATCAAGTAACATAACTCATTACTCATAAAGGCCATACTTACTATGGAACACTGTATGAGGTATTTCTAAAGGTATAACATATACCTAATGATAGTCCAACCACAAATCAATCTTTTAGAAAACATTAACTCCATAGAACTAGTTGAAGAGGATATCTATATGAGGCAGTGGATACTAGTTCTTAACCAATTTTTTTTTCAAACAGTGATAATCCATGCACAATCTAATAGTACCATCCACCTTCTTGGAAAAAGTGATGGTTAAACCCCTTGGTGAAGTACCATGTCATATAAAACCTTTTAATTATATGTCTTATAATGACTTCTTGAGTTTCAGGAGATTAGTTTGTGTTGTCCTATAGGAAGTAATGGAGAATGGAGATGCACTTGGAACTAGATCAATGGTTAACTTCACCTCTCTTATATAAGGTAAACCATATAAATTGTTAGGGAATATATCCCTGTAATGATCTACAATAGGAGGGAATTCCGTATGATGTATATCTTTAACACTCATAGAGATACTTTCCATATGGGATGTCAATTTTCCCAACCCATGATGATCGAGTCCATCTTGACTTGGTTAGACATATTATTCCCCCTTATGAACATAGATGTTTTCTTCAGGTGATATAAAGGACACCCTCTCATAATAGAAATCAACATGGGCATATTAAAGCACTATATAGTCCATTCAAAGTATGTCATCAAAGCCTATCTTCTCGAGGATAAAAATATTCCAGTGGAAAATGTATCTTCCCAACTCAAGAGGGAAATATCTACATTGCCATATACTCTCTGAATAAACCCCTAACGGGTGTCGAGAATCATCATTCTATAGTTGTATTCCATATATAGGCCTTGAATTCCCATAATTTTTAAAGTTATTATAGAGTGTGATGGGCATGTATCAAATAAGATAGAAACTAAAGTAGGGGATACTAAAATAAAACCTCATACTATAGAAGCCCCTATAATCTACTTCTCGGGAGTGGGATGCAATGAATAGATATAGCCCAATCTGCGACCCTAATATGCAACCTAACTATCCAGGGTAAGTCCACTCTACCAGTGTTAAACCTATGAGTTCTGACTACCTAAATCTTAAACACCTCCTCAGCTTGATGGGATGATAGTAGACCATCTCATAGGATGACCTAGAGATACATATATTAAAATCGAAAATGGTGTCAGTATAGATCCCCTATCATTAGGTTCTAGAGGAAAATTTTGGTAAAAGATATATAGATAACATATCATTTTGCTAGATCAATACTAGATTTAATTCCTTGTAAATTGGGTATTCTTATGGCCTACCCTACTACACTAGTGTCATAACACATAACTACCAGTGTGCATCTTCTTGACAGTATTTTCCTTGCACAAACCCTCAAAATAATGTTTCCTATTACTAGAAAAATCATCTCCCTATTTTGAAGTTGAACCACCATGGATCACATTTATATATTCCCTTAGGTTCCACTCTGTGATGAGGGCCTAGTTCACTATCTCTAAAATAACAATGAACCAAAAAACATTTACCTGCAATTAGATAGAATACACAATCACATCCTCAAATTTTTTCACAATTGTCAACTCATCACCAACCATTGTCGGAATAAAACACTGAATCTCATTAAATGAGATGAATACGCCATCAAATACATAGTTCCCTATTGTAGTTGCCTAAAATCTATAGCATGGTCCTCTCTCGGTATCTGTGAGAAGAAGTAATCAAATAAGGCTATCTAGAAGTTCTCCTAGAACATACTTTGATGTCGACCATCATGAGTAATGAAATTACACCAATTCTTGTTAGATTCATGAAACATATACGAGTCAATATTGATACTCCTCTCTAGTGGTGTGTCTAAATTCTCGAAGACCTTTAACATTGACTCTATCCAAGACTCAGTAGCTTGAGGACCACCATACCATGATAAGGTGGGATAATTGTACTACTATAATTCCAATGTAATCTTCACCATAGAATATGTAGGTCTTGGATATCCCTCTTTAGACTACATAAAATGCATGAAAATCTCTATAAAATAAACATCAATGCACAATGGAGGAAGAACAGGGGGTGGAAAAAGTGACACTATACGAGGTAATAATTATGGCTTAGGTCCCACCACATACAGAGAATAGTCATTTCCACCCTCTTAGCGTATGAATTTAGTACTTCATGGAATCATAACTTTACAATATTCCAAATTCAAACCTTAGATAATATTTGACGTCATATATGAATCAATGATAAAAGGAAATGACAGGTAAATAAAATCCCTAAAAATGAGTCAAACCTTTATTTCTGGTGTTGAATCCTAGTCGAAGTGATAAGAAAGATCACTGAAGTCTCATGAAACACTGACTATTGGCCTACTACTAAGGTCTGGTTAGGGTGAAGGTCTCATACCATATGATAGAGGTTTTATTATTTGGATTTTCAAATGAAAGGTATAGAGGAAAAAACCATTTACTTTTCAACTGGCATATCCATTTATCGATAAACATTTGATTTTAAAAAATAAATTTTATTTAAGTTTACTCTTGTTTATATGAATATAGATATCATAGTCTAGTTAGATGTGTCACTATTCCAAATTTATAATAGACCATACTCTTTATAAATTGCAATTGGTACTTCAAGTAATAATGAACAGAGCTTTACGTATTATATCAAGATGTAATAGGTAATTTACAATGATTTGATTGAATGAACTACCATTCTCAATTTATAGAAGTACATTTTTCATTAATTACAATTTTTATTCAATAATTAAATAAATTAATATTTCATCCCATAGAACTAGTGGTTCATGGATTTAATGTGTTATAATTGGTTAATTAAGGTTCCATCATAAATCTATATCAGAAAATACTACTTAGATTGATGCATACACATTAATTAATTAAATTATGTTATCCCTACAGGAAACATTAGCACATTTACATAAATATAATCAAGTAACTCAAAACAATCATAGGAAATACATATGATGCTTGCGGTAATATAAATATGGAATGATATAATGCATGATAAGTGAATCCTTAAGTGCCTAATATGATTCATGATATGAAAACTCCTTTATATACTCAACTAAGGAAAAAAAATCCCATAATAACAATATTATCAATAATAATAATGTCACAAGACATGAATGCCACATAATGGTGAAATTAGTACAACTCTAATAGGAACCAACTAAAACCACAATATCCTATCCTAGGAAATTTGGATTTCCCCTATACATGGGTTAGCTAATCCTAGTAGGATGATCATTATCAATTATGACACATCCTTGTCTCTTGTCTACTACCCAAATAATAATATAAAACTAAAAAGAGATCTAATACCACTTTGTATAGTCTTACCCCAGAATCTACCAAATAGTGCCCTGAGATGATTGGACACTTGAAATCATGTGCACCTCACCATATGGTAGAGGATTAAGACTAATAGTGAGGGCCTAGGTTGTGTTCATAGTGATATTATTCCCTCATGGTTATAGTGTAGCATAATAATAAATAATGATGGTAAGCATCACAATTATAAATAAATATGTAGCAGCGGAATAAGAATAATAAATCATCCAAATAAATAAATAGGCATAAGATGAGTCATAAATAGATATAAAATAACGATGAACATGTCATTTATCTATAAAAAATTATTTACATGGTATACAAGGAAACATGCTTATACCACATGCTAAAAAATAAAAAAAGACCAAAAGTTTCCTCCACTAGCATCACTAGAATAGGATTAGTACTCTTATGCCATACTCCATCCTAGTACTAAAAATTAGGTATCAGAAGCTTTCCACTTCCCTATATCTATACCTATAATCATGAGGTCTTTTTAGGTACCATAGGCAGCCTAAATAGGGTGTGATATATACTCAGTAGGCCACCACTAATGGTTTCTAAAAATATCCATTCCATGTATATAAAATGAGTAGTATGACAATAATAAATAAATTGAATCAATAAATAAATAAATAAGTAAATAACTTCATACCGGTTTCCTCATGGATTCTCGACCGAAACTACTTACTTTGGCCTAAACTGGATATCTTTAAATGGAATGAAACTAGGAAAGATATAATATAGGTGTATAAATTACCTCCTGCATTTGTATAAGGATGAAAAAATGAGCCTATCAAAAAGGAAAGTATCATGTATAGATTGAACCCAAGAATGTTATTTGTCTTTGAAGATGTGTTTATTGATTTAAAAAAATTTAATTCTTAGAATTATATAGATGGAATCCTAAGACCATCCATGGTGATCCGTAAAAGTAATCCCAATTATCTCCCCATTATCTTTATAAATACCCATCACTATAGAGTTCGTATAAGTCAAACTATAAAGGGAATCCCAAGAATCACTCTCTGCATGGTGGAAGTATGGACCTCTAAGCCCGTCCTATATATCCCATATAGGGGACCATGTATCGCTCATGAAATGGTATGACCATATTACCACCAAGGCTATCCATGGTGACTTCCCTAGGGAACTGGTATCACTCATGGGTAGGTAAGTAAACCACCCAGTGAGCCTATCTAAGGAATTTCATAAGAATCCATGTATCTCTCTCGGAATATTTACAATCCATAACAAGTTCTAATAATAAATCATGATGATACCATCCAAGGAATATTTAATTTGGGATGTTTCTATTGACCTCAACTTGATATGAAGAATGGTTCTTCTATCAACAATTCATATCATTTAACAAGCGTGAAAACATTAACACTTTCTCCAAGATGGAAAATTTATTTAGTTCAAGTAATTCAAGAAATGACATTAAGTACATGAGCTAAAATCATGCATACATATTTCCTTAGATCACTTCATATTTTGTAAGTATTTATTACTAGGGAAACAAATACTTCAATTGGTGGTTTAATTTTAATTCTAATCATGGGACTTTAAGCCTTTAAGGAAGGGTACACACATAGGGGTGGATCATGTCAAGGAGATCTACCAAAATTTATTTCACCATTAGATAGGACCATATTAATCTTGGTAAAACATTTAATTTAATTTAATATATTTTATAGAGGCATCACCAGAGGATTCCGGTGCATGAAACGACAACACATGATAAAATTAAATGAGACATGAGTGAGAAGGACTAGACCACCTACCTGAGGTTTGTAATACTCTCCTCATCTAGTGTCGACCCCTAAATCAAGCTAGAATGGGAAAAATCTAGTGAGTAGATGAAAAACCTAAAAATAGTGACTAATATATTTCACCAAAAAATATGAAAGGATAAAAAGATAAATGACTGAAAGAATAAATAGGAATGAGAAGCTTACTGTTGTAGATCCAACATGACTGACGAAGAAGAAAACATGGTTCAAATGGTGGAGAAATAGAAAAACCTAGATTAGGTATAGCGGGGGTTCTCTTACACAGCTCCTACTAGAGAAGGAGGATGGGGTTATATAAAAAATTCGGCCATGCCCCTTTTTAAAAAAATGATCCAACATATTTACACAACATGTAAAATTTACACACTGTGTAAAGATCAGGCTTTTCCCTCCCAGGGAAAACCCAATTCATGATGTGAAAGGGGGTACACACAACCAATTACACATAATTTATTTAATATAAATAATTTATTTCAAATAGACACCATGTACTTAATACATTTCATGTATGTTTAATATAGATAGTCTCTATCCCACATGCTATTTTATTCTTAGAACAAACTGACTTCCCTAAAGGCCCAACCACTAGGGTCTAATCCAAAAGAGAAAACTAAATGAAGTTTTGAAAAAAATTAAAAGAAAACATATGTAACTGAAAATATGAGATGTTACATAATTATACTTTTGGAATTGTAATATCACACCTACCTTCTTACTTTCTAATCTATTAGAAAATGATAACATCGCTCGTGGTTACGTGCAGACTACCGCCTCCCTGAAACGATGTGAAATGTTTTTCAATATATTTTGACATAGATGAGAATAATGATAGATTTAATGTATATATATGATATCTAATACATAAAAATTATTCTTTAATGGTGACATGTTTTTTAAATTTATTTCATTCCATCTTTCTATAAAATGGAAACAACATTCATGTGTACGTATGACCTACCATCTCCATGAATGGTGTAATTCATTTTCTATCTCTAACATGTATGAATTAACAAAAATGTATATATAATGAATATATATGTTATTTTTATCATGTTTAAATTTATGGATATAATGTAATCATGATAAAATTAATAAGAACAAAATTTACAAACCAAAACATGCATGAAAAACAAATTATTTATTACCAGAAACATGATTTTAACAAGGAATTGTTATTAAAAGTGAAATAGGAGGTCATAAGTAAATTATATAATATAATATATTTGTGATTATGGTTTTATAATAAATTTATAATAAACATATATTTATTATAATTTAGGTTCAAACGTGTATGAATAAATTCAATACTTGGGGTAAGATATTTTCATCTCACTTTAATTTCCATGGGACAAATTCCATATACACCACTTATTTATTTTGTGCAGTGTATATACTATCCATGGATTTATTTTTTGATTTTTTTCATGAAATTTATGGGATATTAATACCCCTATTTGGTTATTTCTTTCACGGGGAATACAATTAAAAATATACCAAAGTGGTAAGGGTTTTATGTTATAATCTCATTGATTATCAGGATTATTTATGAAAATATTTCTAACAATGAAATATTGTGATTTACCTCTCAAGAAAATAATTAAATTTCTTATCCTATTATTTTTTTGGAGAATAAATGTTTTAATTTCATTTTACTCTATTTAATAACTTAAGAAACTGAAAGAATGTTTTAAATAAAAATTGAATTTATTTCTCTCTTTGGCCAAAAATCATTTATCTTCCATGTACATTTTTTTAAAAATGTTTTAAATAATTTTTTTATTGTTCTCTAGATATTGTTCAAATACATATTTACCCTTTTTTTACTTTTAAAAAATGGTTTAAAAGGAATATTTTGGTTATTTTCCAAAATAAGGTAATTTAGACTTTTTGATGAAAGTGTGAAAGGAATATTTGTTTGAACATGTAAAACATGAATGATATTTTACACTGTCATGGACACTCAATGATTTAATGATTAATTTATATGTTTATAAGTTTATTTTAAAAGACAAATTTATTTAATATTGTGTAAATTTTTACATTTTTAAATTTATTTTCAAGTTTGAATGGGAAATTTTACCAAGAATGTTTTAATGATATTTTAATGGTATTTATATTCATTAATGACAAAAACCATTGATTCAACTTATGATATAATGGGGATATGATCAAATGAAACCATAACTATTCTTTCTCTGAATGGTTTTTTATTATGATGAAGATATTTTATGAAACCTATTTCTTTTCCATGGGTTATGATATGATGAAATATTTATGAAACTTTTTTCCTTTTAACAAATTATTATATGATGAATTTTTTATGATCTTTCATAAAACATATGTATGATTTTCATTTTGTGATGCGTGGGATTGGAATTATATAACCCTATAATAAATTGGGAAATGATTAATCTTTCCTAAGCTCAAAGGGTACATGGGAGGTAATCTAAATCCCAAAAGGGGGTACATGTGAATTTTTACCCATCCCAAAATGAGAGTACATAATAGGTCATCCGAAGACCAAAATAGAGAACAAGGGAGGTTATCCCAATCTCAGAGAAGGTACATTTGTGGTTAGCCCAATTCTAGCATGTTATGAATGTCTTGGAGGGTATCCATGACATAAGATTTTATATGCGAATTAGTAGCCAAAAATCCAAGTCTTATGAAAAAGTTATGCTCTCATGGGTCAAGTTATTTGATTCTTTTATGATTCATGTCTTGTTAACTACCAAGATTTGTTCCATTTCTCAATATTATTATCTTTGATATACATGGTATGATTTTAAAAATTCAATCTTATGGTCTCATACCATTATGCTCATGTTATGTTGATATCTCATTTTTTTCCTTACCAAGCATTTGAGTTCACCCTTTCTTAAGTTTCATTACCCTAGGTTATGAAGAAAATTATGATGTATGATAGGCCTAAGAAGGGTTCTAGTTATGAAAAACTTATTGGGAGATGATATAGTTCACTTAAGAATTTGTTGTTTATGTATCCATATTTCCAAAGGCACTATCCCCATTTTATTCTGGCACATATCATTATGTTATGTAATGAATATTCATCTATTAAGATGTGATATCTATGTATGAAATGTTTGTGTCACTATATAGAAGGTCTTAATAATGGTAATCTATTAGTTACCTTTATGTGAAATTAATCAAAACTTCTAGATCTTTGGCACCATAGATATTTGTAAGCCATTGTCAATAATTAAAATATTTAAATTTTAGTTTCTAGCATTTTGATTAAAATATTTTATAAAATATTTATAAATAGTTATTAAAGATATTTTGGGATATTTTTATTTAAAAAAGGTTTATAAATTAATTAATTACAAATTTTTTATAATTAATTAATTTTTTTTGAAAAATTTAAAATATTCATAAATATTAAATGTTAATATTTAATACATTTTAAAAATTATATGGCATATCTTACCATCTAGAAATAAAATTATATTTTATAAATCATATGAAATAATTTATAAAGGGTTGAAAATCATAAGGATAAAATATAAATGATATTATATTTATAATTATGAACTATTAATAATTAATTAATTTGAAATTGTTCAAATCAAAAGGTAAGCCTTAATTAAAGTTATTATTGAGATTATGTAAAAATATATTTGATGAAAAATATGAGTAAAGGTTTAAATAATATTTAAAAATCCATATAATGATGATATAAAATAGTTTATATTTTTTTAAAAGTTAATTGTTTAGATAATTTATAAAATTTTTATTGTTATATTATTTTTATTAATAGTTCATATATGTCACATGTTATGGAAAATAAAAAAATGTTTATTTATTTGTTAAATTCCTTCATTATTTATATTTAATAAATAATTTATGAAATTATAACATTGTGTATGTAAATTATATTTGGTAAATTGCTTCTAGGATAGAGCATTTCATGACAAGCTAGGTCTGATATCATAAACTTTGGTTTTCATATATAATTATAGTTATGATCTTGAAACTATCTGTTGAGTATAATTTGTTAATATTATGTGTTAGAGATATTTTGAATTAGATTCTATCTTAGGTTAATTATCCTTGGGTAGAGGGACTTGGGGTTAGAACACTTACTAGACTGGAGGCATATTTCTTGTTAAAAAAGTGAATGGGGTTGTCTATATGTCACTCTTGGCTTACTCATATATTTATATACCTCTAAATTTACATGAAGTATTTATGTACCTTATGAATATGAATCATTTGGATATATATGAATACGTTTTTATTCTATTGTTTAATTAGTAACAAAAAACTTTTGGGTTATATAAATAGTTACAGATTAATGTGGTGTGAACACATTAATTGGGTGGTCAGAGTAGGGATTCAAAAACAATTTTTTTTAAAGAATAGATACACAAAAGAAATAAAACATTATAAGATAAAGATTATATATTATTTAATAGTTATGAATTTAATATGCATATAATGTATAATAAATTGGTGATATTTTAAAAGGAAAACACCTTATATACTAAGTGTGAGATTCCATTTAAATACAAAATTTTATAGACCTCGATAATTCAAATGGGTATTATTGAGCTCAAAATGAGATCCCCTAGATTATATTTTTTAAGGTAATCAAGATATTCATGACTATGGATTTTCTTGTTGGGTATGTCAAGCTCAACATGATTATCCCTTGACTTTCCTTTGTTAACTTATTCTTGTCATTTTATTTGGGTTATTCTAGCCAGGAAACCCAAATGGTTATGAAACTAGGGGAATAGATTTGAGTGAATCCATATGGTAGATTTTTATAAAGATTTATCCAATAAACTGTACAGAAAAATAACTACTATGATAGGGATGATTCCTTACCTAAATAATCATGGCTTATTTATGTGAACAAAATGGTGTAAGTCATGATGAAATATGGATCCTATCTCACTAAAATAATATTATGTTCAGGATCATAAATTTTAAGGAAACCACTATCATTAAAAGTAATTAATGAAATGATATAAAACATGATACTTAACCATTTATTTTTCCTTGATATATATTATTTAATACTTAATCATAATCATATTGAGATCACTAATATGTATAACCTATAATAAAATTAAATATTGGTATCTAAGGTCGGGAAGTGTTCTCAAAGAGATAGATACATTCTTACTTTTCCACAGAATCCATAAATCATTTGATATATTGTGAAATTATTTCACAACTCACTCCTCCTAGAACACTATTATGTAATAGTGCATTTGAAAATAGGAATCATACAATGTTAGAAATGGTTTGATCATTGACTAGTCTATGTGACCTTCCTATTTCATTTTGGTGTTATTCTCTAGAGATTGATACATTATTACTTTACCACATTCCATCTAATATAGTCATGAATTCACCATATGGGATATGGGATATGAAACTTCCAAATATGTATTTTAAGAGGATTTGGGGTTTTGAAGCATATGAATTGTGTTTGGATTATGATAATCTAGACTCAAAATATGATAAGTGTTTATTTATTGGTTATCAAAAAGAGACCATTGGGGTATTATTTAAATAAACCTATAGAAAATAAAGTATTTATGACCTGATGAAGTGAATTATTTTAGAATGAACACATATTTTAAGGATTAATTAGGAGAAAATTTGAAATTAGATTAGATCAATACAAAAAAGGAATGGTTTCTGAGATTGAAGTTGAGTTGATTCCACAAAAAGTAATGGAAGGAAAACCAAATCAAGCTACATGAGTGCCTTTATGGTCTAGTATGATTCATCAAGATCTTGTGAGATGTGGATTTCATATAGAGAACTGTGATGAGGTATGGTTCATAAGTTACGAACCTACCATATACCAGGAATCGATTGAGTGTTCTAATTCCATGAAATTGTTCAAATAAATGGAATCTGAGATGAATTATATTTAAACTAACCAGGTTTGTAACATGGTGGATGCACCTAAAGTCATTATATATATATGGTGTAAGTGGGTTTTCCATATTAAAAATGACATGGATGGTAGAGTGTCTACCTATAAATCATTCTTGGTGGAAAGGGGTTATAAAATAATTCATGGTATTGACTATGAAGAGACCTTTTCACCTATAGCAATGATAAAGTCCACTCATATTTTTCTAACCATAATAG
The DNA here is from genome assembly GCA_963277665.1 of Viscum album. Taxonomy (NCBI): domain Eukaryota; kingdom Viridiplantae; phylum Streptophyta; class Magnoliopsida; order Santalales; family Viscaceae; genus Viscum; species Viscum album. The sequence goes on from OY728121.1 coordinate 793,841,817, forward strand.
ATAATTATGATTATAAGATATATCAAATGGACGTAGACACTATTTTCAATAAACAAAATTTTGTTGAGGATTTATACATTATATAACTCAAAGGTTTTGAAGTTCCAAATGAGTCTAATAATGCTTGAAAGTTGCAAATGTCCATTTATAGACTGATTCAAGATTCCTAGAGATAGATTATCCAATTTGATAATGAAAAAAATATTTTGGTTTCTTATAAAATACATATGATTCCTATTTATATAATTTGTTTAGTGGGAGTAAATTAGTATTTATGATATTTTATATAGATGACATACTGCTTATTAGAAATGATGTCCTAACTCTTTAATTTATGAATATGTGTCTGAGTAAATGATTCTCAATGAAATACATGGGTGACATTTCCTACATAATTGATATGAATATCTAGAGATATGTATTTCATACGTTTATTTGTTTGAGTCAAAACACATATATTGGTAAAGTGATAATGTTTTTTATCATGGATAAATACAAGAAGGTTTATTTTCCAGTTTTACATGACATGATTTTTAGTGAGATTTAGGATCTTTCTAAAGAGTTAGAAATGTTGGATATGATTCCTTATATTCCAATCATAGGATCTGTCATATAGTCCATGTCAAGTATTCAGTCACATGTCTCTTATGTTTTGATCAAAACATTTAGATACAAATCCAATCCTCATGAAAGTCATTATACTGTTGTGAAGAACATTATAAGTACATGAGAAGGACTAAGTATATGTTTTTAGTATTTGTAAGAAAGGATGTACTTTTTTAAAGGGTTACCCAAATTCCAATTTCTAATATTAAAAATATGATATGAAATCTCAATATAGATTTTTATTTTACCTAAATAGTGGAACTATTTGTTGGAATAGTTTCAAATAATACATTATAATAGACTCAAAAACTATGGTAGAGTACATCGCTGCATTAGATGTGGGGAAGGAGGCTATTTGGATCAATAATTTAATTACTAAACATATGGTGGTTCTTAGCATTAGGGGAGAAATTCAGATATATTATAAAAGTAATGGGGCTATTTCTTAGGATAAGGAACCTTGATCTCACCCAATGACCAAAAAAATATTTTACCAAAACCATATAATATGAGTCATAGTTGATAGGGGAGATGTATGTATTATTTAGCTAGATATAGAGGAATATTTATAAAATTTATTGAAAATACCATTACTATAACAAAAAAATAAGGGTCATATAGAATCTATGTGTGAAAGAAACATGAGTTATTGGTTAATTTTTTTTGTGAAATTTATCATGTTATCATAATATTTACAATATCCATTTATCAATAATTCATGTGTGCAATAATTTATTTAATATGAACGATTGAATGATGAAATTCACTTCAAGTATGACTTTGTGTTGTCCCTAACTGATGATCATCACGAATTATTATGGGTTGTGATGATATGTAAATTTTAGCATGAGTATAATCTTGTAATTTTTGTAATGATTTTTATATGAGATTTGATGAGTAGATTCATGAGGCAATAAGTGTCGACTTATTACTTAGATTGATATGATAAATTAAATACCATAGAATGTTATGCAATAATAAATATATTTAGGGTTGTATTATTATTATCAATCATTATTACATATGTTAAGAGATATACCTAGAATGACAACCTTAAAACTTTGATACCCAACTTAATCAAATCTACATGTTGACTTATCTATTACGAGAGTGGTTGGGTATGCTACTAGTCATGTAATCAGTTTGAGCACAAACAAGATGAAATTTTTCCACTTGTATGACAAGTAAATAAATATACCCCATGATTGATTTAAACTATGGGAATGCATGGTCATTATTAGTTTCTTTATAAATGATGTGATCAACTACTTTGATGAGTGAAATGTGATGTGCTTATTAGATAGATTAATTAAATGTGATGTATTCATCAACTTGGTCTATCCTTTTTATAGAATAAATAAATGATTGAATTATTATGATATATTGTCACTTTCACGGCCTAGTGGTCACTATATGTCATGGAAAAAAGGATTATATAGGCATATATCTAATTTATATGATATATCTTGTGGTATAAATATTCATATATAGATATGAGTTTGTTTGATAAAGATCAAACTAGAAACTTTAGTAACTTTAGTATCATTGATGATTTTCTAGAGGAATATATTTTCTTATATCTATGAAATATGGATTTCATATTTTTTTCAATGATAATAAGGCTATTAGTGTCAAAATGTTAGGATATTATATAAGGATAAAGTTTTGGACAAAGTTTTTGTTTGAAGATGAAGGGAGTTAGATAAAAAAGAACATCTAAAAGGATTTTTGGATGTATTCACCTAGATTTGGGAAGTTTTGTATAAATTAATCATGGTATTTTAATGAATGTGGGAGATTATTAAATGTATATTAAAATGATTACTACTATGTCGCGGTGGTTCATATAAAGATGTGTTCTGCAACCATGCTTTATTTTAATTTGCATGTGATGCATGTGTGGTTCCACATCCCTACGACATGATTTTATCTAATATAAACCAAATAGTTGGTTCATTTATGGCCGGTGTACCCGATTCATTGAATTTTTCAATGAATTAATACTCCAAAAGGTTTAACATTTTATTTCCTTTTAATTACACTCAAACTATTTCATATGGAAATTACTCTTAAGTATATGAAGAGCGTCAAGGATTCTAATAAAAGGATATGATACTTCTTATGTTTTGATATTCAAGAGTGTGTGAAAGTGGTGAATAATTTTCAATCCATTAGAAGCTCTCTTACATTACCAAATCCCGTTCATTATTAAGTGAAGGTTCTAGAACCCATTCAATTTTTTGAGAGTCCTAAAAAAGTGTTTTTGGATCCATTATCTAGTGTTATCACCTTGGGAATAGTAGTCAATATTTTATTTCTCCTCATGATCATCATAAAGTAAACTTAATCAACAAACAAGGCTAAAATATGATGTTGTTAGGGCATTTCTGGAATGGTGGTTTATGATCTCATTTTTGGATACACATATTTTTTTTGATTCCTTGGAGATATATTCATATATGTTTAGTTTCTCCTCCACTACAATGGGCCATGAGATGATTTAATACAACCCATCATGTTCCAGCTGGAGGGATCACCTTTCTTCATATAGTTTTCCTTGATGCTTCTCCTTAAATGAATAATGTTTTGATAACACATAACACATCATGTGAGTTAATTCCCTTTTGAGGATACATTAAACCCATTCAATTGATATTAAAACCATGTTTAAGCCATTTAAAATGGATTATAAAATATTGTTAATGGAGGATGCATGCATCTAATGCACGTGTTTTGTAAATAATATCATATGATATGGCATATGTAGCAAAGGAATCTTATTTATTTATTACAATATCAATATACTGTAAGGTTTGATATGCATCTCATGAATATCACTCCTTATGAGTGTAGGTAGTCAAAATATATGACTTAACTGGTTTTAAGTGTGTATCCATTAGATCCAATGTAATTAGAAATAATTTCAAGAATCATTAATCATTTTTAAATAGTGTTCTCTAAAGAAATGATCCAATCCATGAAATATATGAGGTACAGATCAGAATTATTTGATAGGTGATAGGGAGTCCCCATGTATATCAACCTATGCCCTACCCAGTGAAATTTATGAAGCGTGGAAACATAAATTTTTTAGAATGTGTGAGTGTTTTAAAATTTCAAGTATCATATTACTTCTTTCCAGGAGATTTCAATCTAACTACAAGTGAACTAAAATTCCACCTCTATCATACTCCCATACCCCTCATGGCATGACTAAACCAACATGAAACTATTCAAAAGCACTCTAAAAAACTTCATGATTATGAATATTTTGAATTCAATAAATTTAAATGATGAATTTGTCCAAAAATGTTTAAAATCATAGAATAATAGGGAAAATTAGTGTTATAAATTAAACTCATTACAAAATATATCCTGAGATAGATGAAATCAAAGGAACACAAAGTCTATTTTTTTTAAAGGTCACTCAAGATGAAAGTACACTTTTTTATTTTTTAAAAACCCTATCCCACTCCCATTCATATAAATTTTTATTTTTATTTTTTCCATTATAATTATGGAAGATGTAGGTTACTCTACCATTAGTATTTTAAAGAAATATCCCATGTGTTCAAACCCTAACTAAATCATCATTATTTATTTTTCTTTTTTTTTTTATAACTAAAATTTTGATATTAATATAAATATATCTAATGGAATTCATATATAAATACATATAATTCATATATATCTATATTTTATTATATAAAATTCTTCTATTTATTCAATCATGAGGTTATCTTGGAGTGGTTGATGATTTGTATTTGTTTTAAACTTTTCTTGAGAATCATTGGAGGTCGTTGAAAGATCCCAACCTTTTCTAGAGATGTCCCAGACTTGTTTTCAGGTATTATTTTTCCTTGTTTTGAGAACAACTTGTTTGGTTCTTAACTTTGGTGTGTTTGGGTGAAAATTTTATAAAATTGGAAGGGGTACGACCTTTTCACGGTTGGCATATGGTTTTCCCAAACCATGCACCCTAGGCCAACAAACCATGAAATGGTAAATGCTATTAAATTGATGAATTGAGATGATGAATGGTAACAATGGAATTCAGATATGAATTAGGATGATGAATGATAACAATATAATTCAAATATTAATTGAGATGATGAATGGTAATAGTGAAATTCAGATATAAATTTATATGATGAATGGTAATAATAAAATTCCAATATGAATTGAGATGATGAATTGTAAAAATGGAATTCAGATATGAATTGAAATGATGAATAGTAATAATGAAATTTAGATATATGATATCCCTTAGGGATACCTCAAACTCAGGAATTGGCCAAAGCAATTGTTGAGAGTTTGAGTTTCCTTAGGAACCAAAGGGATCATGTGTTTAAATAAAGATTAATTAAATAAATGTAAATTTTTTAATTTATTACTAGTATTTATTATTTATAAAACTGCATACATTATTTTGAATGGATATTTTTATAGGCCATTGGTGGTGGCCTACTGAGTTTTGTGCATAACCTACTTAGATTGAATGACCAATACATGATTAGATTTCATAGTTGTCGAGAAGGTTAAAGGAAAAGGCCCTATGTTATATGGTTGAGTCATGATAAAGCTTGGACGAGGGAACCAGACTTAGATTTGGGGCCATCGTGGGAGTTTTCAGTTTATTTTTTTATTTTGGGTTTTACATACTAACAATTGAAATGTATTTACATTCCATATATACTACTTAGTTTTGGATATTATAGTTCTTGTTTTGTCCATCATGTGATTCGGGTTTGGTCAGTTATTGGTTATATCATTGATTATTACTATTTATTTTTTCTATTGTGATACTTTGATAAAGAGGTTATAATCTCTCCATGATTGATATTGACCCTCACTACTAGACAAAATCCTCTAGTATGTTGGGAGGCATGCCTGAGGTCATGTAGTGAACCCGCATGGCATACCATTGTGTGACAACTCGACCAGGATGTTACAAAGTGGTATCAAATGTAGTTTCATTTCTATTTCTTTTGTATAACTATTTGGTAAATGTGTAAATGAGAATAAGTTGAGTCAGTTGAAGCACCTATTGTGTGATATGATTATTATTTTTGAGATTTTATGAGTTCTGAATAATGGACTAATATGGATTGAGAGTTGATTATGCATGCATCATTCTATGCACTCTGGATTATTTTGTGACATGCATCATTTTAGGAACATATGGAAAAATAGGTTTTGGGTAAGTTGTTGAAATTGAACTATTTTTTATTTATTATATAAATTTTTATGAAAACGGTGCCTAATGTGAATGTGAAAATAGTGTTTGATATGAAATTGAAAGAAATGATGCATAATGTGAATAAATGGGTGTCTAATGAGATACTTGAATTTGAGAATGAGTTTACCATTTTTTAACAATGACCTAGACATAATATGGTTAAGGGTAGTGATAGTGCCTTAATTTTGACTGTATGGAGAGGTTTGGGGGAATGAATTGTTATGGATTAATGTGAAAACCCTATTGTGAAATGTGTTAATGTTGTGTTATGTGTCCTTAGATGTTTGTTTGGAATTATAGAGAAATTTTTCCATTCTTACACTTGTTGAGAAGAATATAGGGGGACATAGTTGAAGAATATCCTCTAGTGGTGGAACCTGAGGCACCTATAATGCTGGGTACGGAAGCATTACTTCGAGAATTTCATCTAATGGGATAACAAGAAAAGTGGCCAGGGGTAAGGATCAGTTAATCCAGATCCAACTTGAGTTCTTTACCACTATTGAGGTAGTATGGGCCACTATCATAGAAAATTTCCTTGACCACCGGTAGTGTGCCAATATTGTGGTCGAATGAAAATATATAAAAGTTCAGTAGAAACCCTTGATGTATAGGTAATGATGGAGTAGGTAGGCAGAATCAGAGTGTGGGAAGGGGATATTCTACATCATATCTGGCTAGCAGTTGGATTTATAGTAGACATAAAGATAGAGGTAGTGGATTCTATACTTCTGTCCAAGAGTGCTTGTATTAGTAGAGTGGTGCATCTTAGGGAGCTCAAACTGCATCACAAGGAAAAGGGGAAATACAATTACATTCCTTTCATCCTAATATTGTGCATAGTGAGCCTGGACCGTTGATAGTGAGAGGTAATATTCTTATAGCTTATACATTAGCTAGTGCCTTATTAGATATTGGTTCCTCTCATTATTTTATATCAGAAAAAGTTGTAAATGGTTTGAGCCTGGCGGTGAAGTTCATGAGCACAGTGATAATGATAGATACACCTTTGGGAGTACGGTCAAGGGAAATCTATTAGAGAAAGGGGTGTTTTTTGAGTTTGTGGAGTATCATTTTCTATGTGATCTTTATATCCTTAAAATGTTAGGCTTCAACCAAATTATGGATATGGACTATTTAGTAGAAAATTGTTCCCACAATGATTGTTACCACATGAGAGTAACTTTTATATCATCCGAGGGTAACAAATATTTTCACTGTGAAGAATGGGATATCTAGGCAGCCTGTCCAGGGTCAGTTCATCAGAAACTAGGGGAATCACTACCCATGTTTATATTATGATGCTGGATAATGGGGGTGTAAAGTAGGATGTCTTTCCAACTATAGTGAATAGATTTTAGGATGTTTTTTCTGAATACTTATCAGGTATTCCACCTGAAAGAGATGTGGAATTTATAATTGAGCTTATTCAGGGGCTGAACCAACTTCTATTCCACCATACAAAATGGAACCAACTGAGCTTCAAGAGATTGAGACTCGGCTGGAAGAGTTGATGGGAGAGGGGATTATTCATTCAAGTACATCACCTTAGGGTTCTCCATTTTTTTTCTAATAAGGTTTATGAGACTCTGCGCTTGTGTATCGATTACCGGAAGTTGAACTGAATGACAATGAATAATTGGTTTCCTCTTCCACATATCTATGATCTCTTTGACCAGTTTATAGGAGATTGTTTCTTATCAAATATTTACTTGAGATTAGGATATCATCAGTTGTGAGTTTGAAATTATGATATACTGAAGAATAATTTTAGAAGAAGGTATGAACTATATGATTTCATCATAGTTCCATTTGGTTTGATGAATGTACCAATAATGTTTATGTAATTTATGAAAATAATCTTTCATACTACATGGATCAGTTTTATTTTGTTTTTGTGGATGAAATCTTGGTGTAATCCAATAATCATGTTGATCATTCCCAACATCGTGACATAATCTTGAGTAAACTGAGAGAGAATCACCTATATTAAAAACTATCTAAGTGTCAGTTTTGAATTGATCAGATACACTTCTTGGGTCACATCATCTCAGAGGAAGATGTGCCAGTAGACCTAGAGAAGGTAAAGACACTTGAATATTGGGGGTAACCCAAGAATGTTTTTGATATCTGTAGATTTTTGGGGTTAGATGGATATTACCAAAGGTTCATATAGGAATTTTCCTATCTAGCAGCATCACTTTTAGTCTTGACCAAGAAGGATATAAATTTTTAATGGATGGAATCATGTAATAATTCTTTCCAAAAGTTGAAGAATGAATTGAAATGGAAACAAATATTGATCTGACCTAATCTAAGTGAGGAGTATATAGTGGTTTGTAATGTTTTTGAGATTATATTTGGAGAATTTTTGATGTAGGGAGATCATGTTATGGCATATGGTCCTCACCAGTTGAGGCTAGATGAATGGAACTACCCTACACATGACCTCAAATAAGATATAGTGGTTTATGATTTGAAGTGTTGGAAAAATTTTATATTGGGATAAATTTTTACTATGTATAGTGATCATAAGATCTTAAAGTATATCTTTTCCAAGCGATATTTGAATATCTCGTAGCGGATATTGGGTGAGTATATGATGTCATTTGATTTTGAGCTAGCATATATTTCTGGGAAGTGAAAAAGTTTGGATGACACCTTAAGAAAAAATGGTCAAACTCAAGTAGTTAAAGAGTCTAGTGATAAGTGGAAGGTTATGTCCTTACTAGATGAAATGCATGTTGTGGGTTAGAAGAGTCATTTGTAGATGAATTTTATATTAGTTTAAGTGGAGTCTTCACTATTAAGTTAGATCAGGGATAATTATTATGATTATCTAGAATGCTTGGCCTAGGGAAAGCCTCAAAGGTGGAGAGTCACCTTTCGATGGGATTTTAGATGAGGATGAGATATTCTATATTTGGAATTTGTTTTTTGTTATTATTAGTATATTGGAGGAGCTGATGTGTGAATTTCATGCCTTGAAGTGGGTAGTACATCCAGGTGTGACAAAAAATTACCATGACCTAAAATGATAGTTTTGGTGTCTGGGCATGAAAAAGGAGATAACAGGGTCTGTGAAACAATTATACAACTATCAATAGGTGAAAGTCGAGCAACAAAACCCTTATGGTTTACTATATCCATTTCCTATTCTGTAATAGATGTGGGACGATGTTACAATGGACTTTTTGTTGGGTATCTCGAGGAAGTCTTGGAAGAATTATCATATCTGGGTGGTTTTGGACCATTTGAAAAAGGTAGAACATTTCTTTCCTCTATGAGAGATCTTCTCTATGGATCAGTTTGGAAAATTGTATATTTGGGAGATATTCTATTAGCACGAGGTTCCAAGAACTAGAGTTTCAGATCATGACTCATATTTTACTTTTTTCTTTTTGTAGGGCTTGCAAAAGGATCTTGGTACACAGGTTTTATTGGGTATAGCTTTCTTCCCATAGATAGATGGGATGATGGAGGATACTATATAGGTTCTTGAGGTTATTCTTCAGGTGCGTTCTATATTTTTGTGGGTCTTGGGAGAATCAATTAGTTTTCATTGAGTTCACCTATAAAAATAGTTATTATGAGACTATATGGATGGAATCATATGAGCAACTTTATGGTAGTCTATGAAAATAACCTCTATGTTGGATGAAGGCTGGTGAGTCTGAGTTATTGGGACCAAGTCTATTGCATGAGACATCAGAGTAGGTACAACATATTCGAAAAATTATGGATATGACTCAGTGTAGATATATATCATATGATAATAGATATCAATGACCAATAAGGGTGATCGTGTATCCCTTTGGGTGTCACCTAGATTGGTTCAGTGTAGGATATGGATACAGGGAAAGTTGTAAACCAAGTTTTTTGGTCTGTTTGAGGATGTGGAGAGAATCAGGCTAGTGGTGTACTAATTGGCTCTTCCACAAAGGTATAATTCTATGCATTACATTTTTCATGTGTCAAATATTTGGCAATATCACCTCCACCCTTCTCATGTGATCGATGTGGATGATGTTGTGCTTGAGGTTGTTGCATCCTTTGAGGAGCATCTGATAAATGTGTTATATTTTAGTGAGAAATTTTTGTGGGGAAAGACCATGCCATTTAGTTATGTATTGTGGAAACATGGGAATGTGTAGAAGGAGGAATGGGAAATGGTAAAGATGGGTTTTCCTGAAATTCATAAAATATTATTTATGAAATATTTCATGAGGTTATAAGTTGTAGGAGTTTTTTGATGTATTATTGTTTCCAATTAATTGATAATAAATAAAAACAGGTAGTTTTGGAATGGTGGTAGAAACATATAGTTATTTAAAAGATATAATATTATTATTGTGGTGAATGTTTTTGAGCCTAACCAAATAAGGAAAATGAAAGGATCATGTTGTATGGTTCTTTTAATAGTATTCTCAATGAATTTGAGCTAGAAATGAATTTATAGATTTATAATTAATTCCTTATTTTTGAGTTTATCTAAATAATCGGAGTAACAATGAGAGGTGTTTTTGAAGAATTGTGTATTGAAGAAAAAATAGAATCAAATATTTGAAGAGAGTATAATGCCAAAAGTTTAGTATTGATCACCTAAATTTGAATAATCTTGTGCATTCAGTGAATATAATATATGTTTTATAATTATGAGTTAGATGAATATCATATTTTTTATATAGTGATAATATTACATTTAAAATATCTATATGCTCATGGAGGAATATCTTATCTATTTTTAATGAATCATCCCAAGATCTGAACATATCTTTCTCATTTTGATTCTACATATTTTTATTGTAGTGGAAAACTACAGAGTCCATTGTAACTCTAGATAAATATATTTTGATGTTATGATCATGAATGTAATCTTGTACTCACTTGTGATTATAGTGAACAATCCATTACTAAGGCGAATAACCAATTTCTAAAAGGACTAGGTTTCCCACAAAGGTACAAACTATGTAAAAATTCTTCTGTTCTTCGAACATTCATTTTATTCATGTATTAGTGGGGATGAGAATTCATATTTGAGTGGATGAGACTTTAATAGTTCATGAAGGTTGATTTAAGTTTGATGAATTTGTAAAAACTAGTCTCCACTAATTCACCCCACTCTTAGTGGAGCAATCTAGTTCTAGGCACTTCAACTGATATCAGAGCTAGGTTCTTCTATGAAATCCAATCAGGTAGTGATATGGCTAATCTAAATTCTACTAATAGTAGGGGTGTTTTTATATTTTATGGTAATTACTACCATAGTTATAATAACAAGATTATCCCATTTCTTTTATCCCTTGTATTAGAGGTTATATATTCTTAATTTGTTGGTTTTATATAAATTATTCAGGATTCCCCAATGTAATTTAAATATAAAATGAATATGGAGGTCTATGGTAAGGAATAAAATTATATTATTATGTGTTTGTTAGAAATAATTTACAAAAATATGATGGAACATTAATTAGAAAAATAAATCTAGTACTAGTTGGAAAGTGGCTATGAAGGAAATGTGAATGTCAAGGATGCCAAAATAAAGATTTTGGATAAGGAAATTTGAAGATATCAAGATGGCTAACAAAGATAATGTTGATGATTATTTTATAGTTTTCAAATAAATTTTAAGAAATATAAAAGTTTTAAATAAAAATATTAAAGATTCAATCATTTTCAAAAATTTTATTAGAAACTTTTTGGACAGTCTTGACCCAAGGATCTCAGATCTTGAAGACAGATATAACCTCTCACTATAATAATTACATAATATTCTCATAGCCTATGTGAAGTGAAAACTCCATGCCTTCAAGTAAAATGTTAAAGATGAAACTGCTTTTATGGACATAAGATATTTGAGAATAAGATAAAATGTTAATATTGTGGATTTAAGTTAATTTGAAAATGAATAGTATTATGAAGACTATCAAACTATCATTTATCTTATTTCATTGAGGTCCAAGATAGTTAAGAGAAATAATAAAGAAAAAATTCCACCTGGATGATTCAAATGAAATGGAAATGGGAATTTTTCTATAAACTTTCCAAATAAGCGGGGAATATACTTTGAATATTGAGAGGATGATAACTCTAAAAGAAATAAGTGGGGTAAATGTTCAAAAAAATCACTGAAATATGGAAGAATCATGAATAGATTTTCTAAAATCAAGAGAATAAATATGATGAGTAAAGAAAAATAAGCCGACCATTCACCTAGACTTGAATCTAAATGTGAATATTGTGATAAATTTACCACTTTCATGGATCATGTTGAAATCGGATCTAGAACTTAAAATAGTGGAGATAATTATACAAAACCAAATAATCTAGAACCCATATTAGAATTTGATCTTGAAGTTTTTCTTGAGCATAATTCCAAGCCTAAGAAAGCCAAGAAACAGCTGGTGAAGGAGAAAAAGAATTTTATTAGAGAGAATAATTATTTTATCATGAAAGAAATACTCTACACTAATGAAATAAATAAGTTCAAATTTAAAGTATCTAAGCATGAAAAAAATTTGAAGGATATTTGAGACTAATTTTCATTGGAAGAAGAATTATTATTTAATATTCAATCTAAGTTTCCCATAGTTTAGAATGATGTAAATAATATCAAATAAGAATTTAAAAACTCTATTAAATTCAGGGTTAAATCCTCTAAAGTGGCTAAGGGGACTTTAAAAAATTATCCGATGAAATCTATACCTAAAAAAAATTATTGTAATTCTGATTTTTCTAATATTTCTGGTTCAAGATCTAATTCTAGTCAATTCTCGACCAATAAAAATGAGTAGAAACATTCTATTATATTAGAAGAAGAAAGGAGGAACTCAAGAATACCATATATTCATAAAGAGAAGAAAAATAAGACCTATTCAGTGTAGAAAGATCATGAATCTAGACAATAGTTTTTTAGATATAATTTTGATTATTCTACAAGATTCAGATTTCAAGGATATTATTGGTGTTGTGAAGTGTTTTTCCATAAATTGTACATGTGATGATTCAATATTTCACTACATATAAAGTAGAATTATGTTAGTGGTTTATTTAGAACAGATAAAATAATTCTATGAATGAAGTATGGATATAGATAAATATATTTCCAATTATCCAAATTATAATAGATTTCAGTCTCTTGAACAAGTTTTTGGTTGATGTGAGGAGTAGAGTTATAGTAAATTGAAGTGTAGTAAATGATTATGTGGAAAAAATCCTTATGTTAAGAAAGTAGAATGAATTAGAAAACCCAATAAAGAAAAAACATATCTAGTTGAGGTTTCACTGAAGGATAAAAAATAACAAGGTCATGGATTCTTGATAGTGGATTCTTTTTCCATATGACAATTGATACAAAGAAAATAAATATTATAGATAATTATAAAGGGGGAGTAGATATATTTGTAAATTATTAATATTTAAAAATAAAGGGTGTTAGATAAATTGAAATTGAAACTTAAAATATAAAACAAAATGATATATTGTATGTTTAAGGGATAAATCATAATATTTTGAGTGTTAATCAACTATGTGATATTGGGCATGAGGTTTTTTTAAGATGGAATCATGTCTCATTAAAAATTGAAATTATTAAAGGATAATGTCATAGTAAAAAAGAATAAATGAAAATCTATTTTTAATTGTTGATCCAACCAATTGATATTATTTGAATGAAAAAATGACAGTGTTCAATTTCATATAAGTATTATAAATCTTTTTTAAATAAACATGATAAAAATTCAAAAGTATTAGGTTGTCATAGAACTTACAAAGTTGAAAATACAAAGTGAAAATGTATACTAAATCTATCAAAAGGATAAGATGACTAAAAATATCATAAAAATTTATATATTATTTCTATTATACCACTGAAACTCATTCATGCTAATTTATGTGGTCCCATGTGGAAAAATTCTATAAGAGGGGATTTTATATTTCATTAAATTCCTTAATGATTTCACTCAAATATACAATGAAATATTAATCAAGAAAAACTAAAAATATTTTGAGATGTTCAAAAATTTTAGAAGATGGATTAAAAAGTAACTTGGGCATCACATCAAGAAATTAAGATCATATCATGGAAAAGAATATACGTGTGACGAATATAAAAGTCATATTTACAAATGTGGTATCAATAATAGATTCATCACACCTTATACTCCCTAATAAAATCATGTTACTAAGAGGAACAATATAAGTATCATTGAGATAGGAATGATAATTCTAACTAGAAATAAAATCTAAAAACATTTTTAGAAAGAAACTATGTGTATTAATATAAAAATTTAGAACAAATGTATTTTGATACCAGATACACATTCTACTTCTTTTGAAATGTGGTATAATAAGAATCCAATAGTTATAAATTTCAAGGTGTTTAATATTTTATTATTTATAAAGATGAAAATCATCTATGTAGGAATGTTTTAAGAGAAAGAAGATATAGGGATCTTTATAGGAAAATTATTTGATGGTAGTGGGTACAGTTTTTGGAGCAATAGGTTGAAATTTCTATTGGATAGTTTTGATTTTTTTTGAAAATCAATGTATATCAAATCAGTTTGTTAAATAATATTTATAATTTTCTAGAGAAAACAACATATATATTTCTAACCAGTAGTTTTAAGGGAATATAAAATTGTACCAAATGTCATTGATATAGATACATAACATACTAGTGATAAATATGAGGCTCATAGCAATTAAAAAAAATGGTTTTAGAGGTTAAAAAATCATGTTGAAACTGAAAATATCATTATTTGACAAGAAGCACCAATTAAAATAGAATGGATATTGGGAGTTTAAAGATAATATCTCTTATATCATAGGTTTAACCATGAACTATGGATTAAGTCATTGATCATAGAGAGTGGTTACAATAAATTATTGATAAGAAGAATCAAATTGATAAAAACTACACTTGGGAGGTTGTCTCAAGGAAAAAATTGTAAAAATGTCATTGGAATCAAGTAGGTATTTAAAAAAATTAATAAGAAAGGAAAAGTGATAAGAAAAAAGTTTAGTTTTATTTTCATGGGGTACTATCAAATAGAAGGAATTGATTTTGAAGAAACCTTTTATCCAGTATAAGGACATGAATCTATAACTACGTTTCTTATAGTGGTTGAATATAAACATTATATATTTTATCAAATAGAGGGAAAACAAACTTTTTAAATGGTGATATTGAGGAAGAAGTGTTTATAGAGAAACCTAGTAGTTTCATTATAGATGTTGATAGAATCATGGTGTAAAAAATCAGTAAGGAATTGTGTGGAATTAAAAAATTTCCAACATCATGGTATTAAAAAATTTATGTATATCTAAGACAAATAGAGTTTACATAAGGTAAAGTTAATAAATTTTTTTATATATTGTATTTTTCTATAGGTACTACAATTTTAATATTTTATATTGATGATACGATATTAAAAAGTTACAATGTGTATCATTTTGTGAATTTTACTGAGAAGATGAAAAAAAGTTTGAAATTTCTATATTGTGTGAGTTTACAAAATTTCTTGGATTACAGATCGATCATAAATCAAATTACATATTTTTACCCCATGAAAAACATTCCAAGTAATTGTTGATAATGTTTTTCATGGATGGATCAAGAGAATCTTAAAATTTAATTTTAATTGAAACAAAACTCTATAAGGGTGATAATTGTATAAATTTGTATCAAAAAGATTTTAGAAGAGTTATAAGAAGCTTTTTTGTATTTGACTTCTACAAGACCTGGCATAACATATACAATGACACATTGTGCTAGATTTTAGAGTGACCTAAGGGAGGAAAACATGATTTTAGAAAAAAAATATGAGATATGTGAAAGGAATAGTAAAATATAGGGTGTAATATAAATGAAATAATGATTATATATTTCTTGGATTGATTGATATATATTGGTAAGTTGATTGTACTGAGAGAAGATCCACTTTGGGTCAGAAAATATTCATTGGTGATGGTTGTATGAACTGGTACAATATGATTATTTTAGTGAAACTTATATTTTTGGAGTAGAGTATATAGATACTAATCACGCATGTACACAAGTTTTATATATGAAAATACAGTTAGTATATTTAAATTTTGAGATCGAGAGGCCATTAAAGATACTATGTGACAATCACAATGTAATCAATTTTTACAAGAACCTTGCATAACATACCATATCTAAACACAGTGACATCAACTCTCATTTCATTAAATAGAGAGTGTACAATGGAGATATTTGGTTTTAATATGTTTTAATAAAAAATATATTATATAAATCTTCACCAAATCTATTCCAAGGGGGAGGTTTGTTGAATTGAGATTCAAGCTTTAAGTTCATCCTTCTCCTCTCACTTGAGGTTGTATGACCCCCCCCCCCCTCAAGGCTATAGATTAGGCTGTAAAAGGGGGAGAAAATGGTAACATAACCTTTCACACCCCAAACATGATTTTCATTATTATTTTTCATATTTATTGGAATTTAATTTATCCTTGGGTTTTAGGTTTTTTTACATTGAAATTTTCCAATAAACTAATGTTTCTACCTAATGAATTGTTCAATAAAAAATTAGCAAAAACCATATGGAAATCATGTATATATGCTAATGGTTTTAAAAAATCCATTTCATATGATTGGTTCATGGTTTTCCAAAACGTGTGTTTAATCCAAGTTTAGTTCCTAGGTTGACCTAATAAGGCTTATATTGTTGGTGCATGGTTTTCTAACCCATTTGACCATATTGGGTGAAGAGTCTAGGTCATTAAAAATGTGAAATGACTTCTTAACATTATATTTTTTATCCATTTTCTCTCCTCCCCCCACCATTTTCCACATAAATACCTCATGAGATCATCCCCTTTGTATTTCCATCTTCTTGGGCATTTCTCCATGTATTTCTTCAAGGTTCAAGATTTATTACTTGAAGTAATATCTTATAAATCCATTACTCTCCATTTATTCTACCTTCCTTCTTGTTTTCTTTCCCAAGTTAGGTCTTGGTGACATAGGGTTCATGTTCACTGGAGATTTTATCTTTTTAGGTTTTTCTCTTTTGACATCCTTTAGTATCTTTGAGGTGGGTTATCTCCAACATTTATGAAAGTGATGAGATCTAAGGAAGGTGGTCCCTTGCATGGATATTTAAATTTAGTACTATTATTTATTTAATTTTATTAAAAATTAATTTAATGTTTTCTGAATCATACTTAATATGTATAATAGATTTTTTTGAAGGAAAATGGGTTTTATTGATTTTATAATGGCAGTGAAGGGGATTTTTTGTTGTGAATACCCATACCTATTTACACTCAATGGTACTCACCTACTTGTACCTATCATTCATTTATTTTGTAATTCCATCTATGAAACCCATTTTATTTAATCATTGAGGTCCAATAGGGAACATAAGTTTGAATTTAAATGGGTTAGGTGTGTTCCTTGGAGAATGATAACACTTCAAGGATATCGTATCCTAGGGGGAAGACAGATAGGATTATGGTGGTGTTGAGATGTGTCGAGCCTTGGTTTATTTATTTTCAACAATTCAATATGTTTTATTGGATGAAGTGGTGATGCTTGGAGAATTTTTATGGACTCACTTGATGATATTGGATGTCATGCTTGAGAAATTCTCCATGTTATTAACTCTGATGACTATTTAGGTGATATAAAGTTCCAAAGACTTGTGTCATTGATGACACTTTGTTTCCTACAATATGATGAAGAATATTTCCATGGAAAAAAGAAAATTTCCTAAAGATGATTTAATTGAATCTATGAAATTATACTTTCATGATGATAATAATTTTTTAATGGTTTTATTGGAATATATTAGAGGATTGAATTGAGGAATTTATTTTGGAAAAAGTGTTTTAATTTAGTTTTTATACTCAAATGATTTCTATATATATATATGAGTAGGCCTCATACTAAAAAATGGCTAGCCCATTGATGACCCCAAGGGTATCCCTCAGCCAATATTAAAGAGACCCAAGGGTCAAATCCCATAGGATAACCTACCAATGGAGGAAACAGATGTTAGTAGATGTATAGGTGGCCTGTGTATAAGTCCCAAAAGTGTGCATTCCCATAGGAATGGTTAGGATAATGTATAAGGCCCATAGGGTTCTATTGGGCCCACACAAGTGAGGTGCGGCCTGTGTGGTGTGACATGCAAGTGTAACTGGTGATGATACCTGATAGAAAGATTAGGAGTGTTGTAGTGGTAGTTTTAATAAATTGAAGAGTAAATCCAGCCACTTGGTTGATATAGGACATGGGAATCTACACACTATTCACCTGTATATTAAAAAGGACAAAATAATATGCATTGGTGGATCATGTAGATCTCCGCCACCCAATCTCCTGCGCCATGTGTATTCAAAAATTCCCATCATCTTAAAATTTTGGAAGATGCATGATCTACCTGCATGAATAAAGGAGACCAACCATTGCATGATATCAAGCTGACATGCTCAATCGATCTGAGCACATGCATGTCATCAATGTCTTTCGTGCATTCTACTTTCATAAAGATATCATAAGATCCACTATAATCATATGAGTAGTCACATGAACAAATGGATATCATCACATGATGATCTATGGATCACATGATAATATGAATATAATCTAATGAGGAAAAGCGGTGTCACATGATGGCATGCAGACAATCAACTAAGCCATCGTATACAGATCAATATATCTTCAATTGTGATAAGAATATATATTTATATATATTTTAAAATGAATTATAACATTATTTTCAAATAGGAAGTCCACTGAGGAATTAAATTATCAACAAAGTGATCATGTGAAGATCTCATGTAATTATGTGATCATTTTGGAAATGCACAGAGAATCATAAAGCATCGATATTCATGAGATCTTGAGATCCTAAAGAGTTTGAATGAGTCATCGACATGATTTAAAAATCAGATATAGATGGTGTGATACATTCCTATAAATATCTAAGATCTACTGATAGTGGTTTCTACTGGACATTGACATATCAATAGAGCTCTTGTTAAAATAGATCACTCACGAGATCCCTTATTGTGAATGAAAAGAAGCATGTGTGATTCTCTCACATGAAGAGTATTCATGATCTAACATAGTCTCATGAAGGATTACCCATGAGGTTTTTGATAATATGAATACATTTGAGAAGGAACCCATGGGAAACACCTTTTTTCACGTGGAGGAGACACCACAGACAATCATCTTATCTCATGAAGGAACTCTTGGACACATCTCCTATCACACGAAGGAACTCAAAGATATTTCTTGGGTCACATATATCACATTCTTGAAGGTAGTGGGATATCGAGTGATAAATAAATATTAATTATGAGTATAACTCAGAATCCTTTAGAATAATTCATTAGAATATCTTACTTGAAGGAGGAGAACCTGTGAACTACACCTAGATCACGTAAAGGAAATGAATAGACCGCATAACCCTAGATAGACCATAAACTCTTCATGATAGAGTGTGGGGTGAAAAAACCTTACATAAAACACATGAATTCCATACAACCCATGAATTACATGCACCCCACATAATATCCTTAATAAACATCTAGTTATTTGGATGAAAAATATAAGAAGAAGATAAAAGGGGTGCTTAAAAAATTTCATGTTAATGAATTAAGTTTAGTTTTCACATAAAATTATAAGTTCTTAATTATAATGTGAAAAGGCTTAAAAAGTAAGTATTACATGCATAAATATTGAGAAAGGAACATGTGATAGGCTTTTCATGAATAGTATGTTGTTATTTTGAGATTGTAATCAAGAAAAATATTAAAAGATCTTATATCTGAGTTAACAATGTACGGAGACTATTCAAGATCCTTATTGCATAAAAATATTCTTAAAGAAAGTGTGTTCATCACTTTCACACATACAATGAGGCTGGGACTCCATAATCAAATGTAAGTATAGCTCGAGCATTGTTTCACTAAGGAAACTAATCAAATAGAGGTGACCATATATTTGTGAGAAAGATTAGAAAACTTTAATAATGTAATTGAATAGTTACATGGGAAAATTTAATCCAATAAACTCATGGAGGAAGATCAATAGATAAAACTATAGTTGATTAAGCCTCTAATGAAGGAGGAATACTATCAGTTGGAGCTGGGAGTCGGAAGTCTCTTGTGTGATTTAGGAGCAGAAGTCTCTAGTGCAGATTCTGGAGAATGCCTGTGTGAATTCTAATAAAACTATGGGATGAATATAAGGAAACTGTTATGTGGATTCAGGAGGGATATAGCATGAATCTGTATTGACCATTGTAATTGACTATAATATTATATTATAGAATCCTTATTGGGGAGAATAACCAACATGATAAGGATTTGGTATTTATACCCAATATTGTAAATCCTTGTGTTCTGTTCCTCTTTATTTACATAATTATTCAAGGTATGCATTAAAAGAAAAATAAGAGTTGATCAAGGATTTAACCAGCCTCAATAAGTTTAATTTAAAAGAAACAATTTTTAAAAAGATAAAGGGATCACTGATTCACCCCCCCCCCCCCTCTCAGTGAACTCACTCTAATATGGGAATTTTAATTGATATTAATTGGAAGGATTCCTCTAAAACATCCAACTGAATTCCATTGATTAATAATATAAATTTCGTAAAGAGAAAGGCTATTCCCATTTTCAATGGTGAGAACTATCATGCTCAGAAAAATATGATGATAATGTATCTCCTATCACATAGGGAAGAAGTGACATAAATAGTTACATTTGGATATCCACCCTATTTTGAGAATGTTCCTATGAATTTTAAAGATAAGAGGAAATTGGATATGTATGAAAATCATCAAAATTCATTCTTTATTTCTTTATCAAAAAATATTATACACTAAAGTGATGGGTCTCCAAATCCCCAAGGAAAACTAGGATAAACTGAGAAGATGTTATAAAGGTAATCCTAAATTTAAATAAGCTAAGATACAAATCTAGAGAAGCGTATTTTATGATATAAAAATGGGTGATGATGAAAGTGTTGAAGAATAATTTACAAGAGTAAATGAGATTGTTAGTAGCATCAAAGGTTTTGGGGAAATGATGGATGATTCAACCATTATGAAGAAGTTAATGAAAAAATTTCTAGATATATTTGACTCCAAATTTTCAGAACTAGAAGACTGAAGATATATCTCATTGGAATAACTCTATAACATTCTCATAACAGATGAAATGAGAAAAATACAAGCTTTTAAGAATAAAGAAAATGATTATATGAACTTTTAAACCATGATAAAAGGTAAAACTAGTGTTGATGAGAGACCATAATCAAGTGGTTATGAGGGACATGATTTTGAATAGGAATAATATAAAATGAGGTCCTTGTTTTCAAGGATGTATAATAGAGACAAAAGAGAAAAATTAAAAAAATATACTAAAGTCCTTCAACAGTAATATGTTTGTACATTCCACATACGACTTTCTAAATAATAAATCCAATGTCACCAAATCTTTTGAAGAAGAATACTACATCAAGAAAAATTCTAAAGAATAAAAAAATTGTCTATGAGAGGAAAAAAAGTACTCAAATAAAAATGTAATAAATCTAATGAGAAGGGAAGTTGATGAATCTTTACCATCAAGAAGTGGGACAAAAGATGGAAGAACTTCTAGAAATCTAATGTGTTTTATGGAAAAAACCAAAAAATCTAAAGACACATTTTAAGGTGCATATGTTAAAGAGAGAAATGATATTGAATGGTACCTTAAAGATAATCTTAAATAAACTATTGAGAATAACATGAATCTCAAGAAAGAGAGAATAAAACTGATAAAGGAAAATAAAAAAATGTGTTAAGAAAGAAGAGACACATATTAATGAGGTTAGATAATATGTGAAGAAGGAAATTTTTCCAGAAAGGAAAATAAAAGTTTTTAAAGAAAATCTACCTAGAAGAGACGAATTCAAAAATGATGATACCACTTACATTGAAGAGAGAAAAAATGGTTGAACATAACTGAACTTGATAATACGGTGAATGATCTTGAAGAAAAATTATTAATAAAGAAGTATAATCATCTAAGACACCGTCTTTGTAACTTTTAGATAAAAATGAGTTGAAGAAGATGAAATAATACTTCACTAACACTGTTTATCTTAAGGGCGAATCTTTTAAATATACTGAGAAGAAGGGTCCACAAAAGGGTTGCTTCTATACTTAATGAATCTCAATGTTCATATGTTATTTATGAAAATGCAGGCCTGAGAGACAAGATTGAATCTGGTTGGACTAAAATTAAAAAAAATGAGAAAATAGATTCTATAAAGAATTACTGGACTAATTCTGGAAAAAAATTTCCTCCTAAGAAGAATTCCCCACAATTTGTGAAAAGAAAACATCTAAAATCTTTAAATTAGATTTATTATTATTCTGTAATATAAGGGTTCAGAGGCTATAACTAGTGGTATAGAGTGTTTGGTCATAAATCTTATTCATTCTTGTATAATATGTCGCTACTAGAAATGTAACATGGATCAAGGGGAAGCAATTCTGAAAAAATGAGATCTGATCTTTAGAAAGAGAGGGTTGTGACCATGACATCATCCAAACTATTAAAATAAAAAAAATTAATTCTTGAAGGAAGTTTTTTGGAATATGTGGTCAATATGGTCACAAATTTGAGAAATTTAGAGTTATCTCACCAAGTGAAATCTTACACAATGTAAAAATGAAAATAAGACAGTTGGTGAAGGATAAAATAGTCACCATTGTATTATATGAGAAACTCAAATAATCTGTGAACATTAAGAAAGAATGTTTAGTTATTTATCCTGACCGATTGGCCATGGATAGACTAACAAAGGAATATCAAAAACTTTTTTTGGTAAAAGGAATGAAAATGGTGACAGTGGAAGAACTTAATGTTGATAATAAGTCATCTACATGTGATGACTTTAAAATATTTAAGTATTAAAGGTGTGAAAAAACCATGCATGACATAATATATTTTATGAAAATTATACCATTCTAGGAGGAGATCATGAAGAAAATGTGGAAAGTAAAAAAAATACATCTAATACGGAAAAGGAAAAGTACATAACCACCAGAAATTTCAATTGAAGTGGAAAGATAAATCACACCTTCTATGGAATCTAAAAGGAAGAAGAAGTCCAGTTTAAGAGGAATCTCTAAAACTAAATATTATTTTTGATAAATCAAGAGGGCCCTCCTTATTCCCTAATATATAATTCTTTTGTGATAATATTTAGGTAATTTAAGGATATAGATGAATCCCTTGAGGGGGAGTATTGATGAGATTGATCTGTTAAATCTTCACTACATAGTGAATGAAAAACTTCTAAACAGATTTATAAAATTGGAAGATGAGGTATTCCAATCATACTTTCATCCATCGTTCTTAATTGTGTGAATCATATCAAATAACATGGAGTGCTTGGTTGATGAAAATAGGAGACAAAGGGAGAACTATATCTTTTGTACTTGAAATTTCTAATGTGTTTTTTTGAAGTGTGTAAAGCATTTTGAATTTCATTGATGAATCTTATTATTTTCAATCCCTACCAGAATAATTTAGATTTTATGAGCTTGATTTCACATTCATGGTTTTTAATGGACAACTTATACATCCTTGGTTATATCTCTCTTATTTTCTACACTAGGTTATCCCACTTAGACTTAGAGTTGATTAACTAAAGGCTCTATACTAAGAAAATCATCTGGTCTTATTATTCTCTTAGAAGTGATCTTGAAATGTTCATATTATGGGGATTACCATTATTTTGATAAGAAGGATTAGTTGAGAAGAACCCATTTCCCCTTTTAATATTTATTGTCAATAATGGGAAGAAAAGTAAGAACCTCCCATTGACTTATAATATGTGATGATATTGATAATAAAATAAAAAGGGTGAGATTCTTAAGACTAGGTTGCATTTGTTTTCAATAATTAAATATGTTTTCTTGGATGAAGTGGTGATTATTGGAGAATTTTTATAGACTCCCTTGATGACATTGGATGTCATTCTTGAAAAATTATGCATGTTATTAACTCTAACAATTGTTCAAGTGATCCTAAGATCAAAAGATTTGTGTCATTGATGACAAATTTTTTTAACTAAAATATGAAGACAAATATTTTCATTCCAAATAAATGTAATTGAATAAAGATGATTTAATCGAAACCATGTAATTATACTTACATAATGAAGGAATTTTTCTAATATTTTTCTTGAAATATATGACATAATTGGATTGATGAATTTATTTTGGAAGAAGTATTGGAAGTCCATTTTTATAATTATATTTTTTGTAAGTATATATTAGTAGGCCTCATATTAAAAATATGAACAACCAATTAAAGACCACAAGTCTATACCTCAAACACATTTAGGGGGACTTGAGGGTCCACCCTTGTAAGAGATACTACCAATGGAGGCCATAGATAAAGGTATACATATGGGTGGGCCCATGTATAAGACCCGCAACTGTGTATGCCCATAGGTGCATTTAGGCCCATGTATAATGCTCAGACAGTGCCAATTGGCCTTCATAGGAGAGACAAGACCCGTGTGGTGTGTGGTGAAAGTGCGACCAATGTTGATCCCCGATATACAGCTCAGGAGTGTTGCAGTATCATTTTTAATAAATAGAAGATGAAATACAGCTTCTCAATTGATGTGGGACATGGGGAGCCACACACTATTCACCCATCTTTTAAAAAGATAGAAATAACTTGCACCATTCGATCACACTAATCTCCACCATCTAATATCTGGAATAACATGTATTCAAAAAATGCACATCATATTCCACCTTAAGAGGATTAATGTTCTTCCCGCATAAATGAAGGCAACTGACCACCATGTGATATCAAGACGACATACTTGATTGAACTGAGAACATGCATGAAATTAATGTCTTTAATGCATGCGATTACATTGAAGATGTCACAAGATACAATGTTTTCACATGATTATGATGCATGAATAAATTAATATCATCTCATGATGATCTATGGATCATGAAATAATAAGAATAAAATCAATCAAGGAAAAGTGACATCACATGATGGTTTGTAGAAAATCACCAAAGAAATTGGATAAAGATCAATGTATCTTAGATCGTAAGAATCCTTCAAATTTAAAGATATTTTAATTTAAATTATGATAATATTGTTAAAGAGGATGTCCACTGAGGAATCACATGATCAATAAAGTGATCAAGAAAATCTATCACACGATCACATGATCATTCTGGAAATGCATGAAGAAGCCCAAATCTTCAGCATTCATGAGATCCTGAGAATCTTATGAGTTTAAAAGAGCCCTAAAATCACATTACAAATAAGATTTAAAATGTGTGATCCTTTTGGATAAATAATGAAGCTCAGTAAAGAGTGGTTGTTTTGGACTTCGAAATATCAATATAGATCTTATTAAAATAGAGCACTCACTAGATCCCTACGCATGAAGGAAAAGAAGCCCTCGTGATACTCTAACACAAATTTTATTCACAAGATGAACTATTCTTGGGAAGGAGTATCCCATGAGTCTTTGATATAGAAAATAAATTTTGAGAAGGAACCCATGGAAAAAACCTTCTATCATAGAAATGAGACACTTCAGATAGTTATATTTTCACGTAAAGTAACTCATGGATACACCTCCTATCACATGACAGAACTCATAGATAGTTCTTGGGTCACACGAAACAGATTACTGAAGGTAGTGGGACATAATGTGATATCTTTATGTGAAGGAGGAGTATCAATTGAAATAATTTCTAGGATTTCATGAGAATGGTGTTCTTAAAGGAGGGGAATCTATGAACCACACCTTGATCACATGAAGGCAATGAACAGATTTCACAAACTTGTAAATATCACGTGCTTATAATGATATAGTGTGGGGTAGAAAAACCTTGCATAAAACCCATTTAATCCATGAAATCCATGCATTCCATTCACCCCACATATCATCCATGATAAACATCAAGTAGTTTGGAATAAAAATCTATGTAGAAGATTATGGGGAAACTTGAAATATTTCTATGTTAACTAATTTAGTTTGGTTTTCACATAAAATAAAAACTTCATAATTTTCATGTTAAAGGGTTTATAAAGTAAGTATACTAGGAATAAATATTTAGCAAGGAACATTTGATATGTTTTATGTGAATAATGTTCAATTATTTTAAGACTGAAGTCAAGTAGAATACTAGAAGATATTATATCTAAGTTGATAGTGTATTTTGATTGTGAAAGATCCTTCTTTCATATAAATATTATTGAAGAAGTTAAATGCATAAATTTTACATATACAATGAATTTGGGACTTTATCATCAAAAAGAAGCATAGTCAGGGAATTATTTCACTAAGGAAACTGATCAAATATAGGTGATTAGAGATTTCTGAGAAAGACTAGTAAGCTTTGAAAAGGTACTTGAATAGGAACATGAGAAAGTTTGATCTAGAAATAACATTTGGGAAGATCAATAGATCAACCTATTGGGGATCAAGACTTGAGGAAAGGAGGAATACTCTTAGTTGGAGTTGGGAGTAGGAAGTCTCTTGTGTGATTCAGGAGAAGAAGTCTCTAGTGTGGATTTTAGATAAGGAAAGTATAGATTCTAGTAACACTGTGGGATGTAGTATAAAGAATATCCTATTTGTATTTATGAGAGATACAACGTCACTCTATATGAATAATTTTAATTGATAATAATATTATAGTGGAGAATCCATGTTTGGTAGAATAACCAACATGATAAGAAGTATGTCTTTGTACCAAACCTTGTAAATCCTTGTGTTTTATACCATTTTATTTATATCATTATTCAAGGTAAGGCTGAGGGACATAAGAATAGTAAATTGAAGATTTAACTATCCATATAGGTTTAATTGAAAAGAAACAATTTTTAAAAAGAAAAAGTGATTACGGATTCAACCCTCTCCCTTTTAGGGATCCCATAATGATCTTGGCACCTCATGATGTATAGATTGAACCTTAGGGAGGTGTCTTATATACCTTATTAGGAGACATGGATCAAAACCCATGTATTTTGACTAAATATTTTACTATAACATAGTGTGGATTCTCATTTCATGAAAGGAGAAACAATAATGGATGGTGTGGGGACTACATGTGGAAGCCTCTCAAAAGATGGGTGATCATATCATTCTTATCACATGAGGTATCCTATGTTTTTCGCACATGTAAGGCTATAGTTTAACATCATGTAATGAGGAAATTTTTATTTAGTTTAAAATTTTGTCAGTAGGACATTAATGATATACATTTTAAAGTATCATAGCTCAGATGTTGTTGGGACTTAGGCATGGGGCAACCCAAGTGCTTCATGGGAGTAGTGATGTCGTGGTTGGGGATTAATCCTATAGAGGAGGCCAATGGGGCTGAATTGGATAAATAAGGATACATGTGTGACTTGCACGATCATTTTTCCCATTATTTTCTCCTCATGTTGGGTCAAGAAGGTTTCTCAACCCATTTATTGGTCAAGGAATATTATTTAGCCTTACACATAAGAAGGAGGCCCCTGGGGGCTAATTTAAAGTAGCATGGATAAATATGGGGATTATGCAATAGGGTCGCCCACACTTTCTTCATCATGTTCGGCCATAAGGGAACCTTGTCCCATTGACAGGATGAGGAATATGATTGGGGATTGAACTTGAGAAGGAGGCCCATTTTGAGGTGTCTTTAAATTCTTTTATCCAGGACCCGATGAAGTGCCACTTGATGAATTTCCTTTTAAGGTCTTGCATCCAGGACCTATGCACTACATATATTAGATTCATACAATAGGGAATAAGGGGGATCATCTCATTCTTGTCACATGAGCCATTATACACTTGAAACATAAGAAATATTATTCTTATTACATGGGGAATCCTATGGTTTATCACATAGGGTATAATTCAATTAAATATTGTGTAGTGAGGACTAGTAGGAAAAAGATTCCTATAAATGGATGGTGTGGGACTTACACTGATGTGTATATTTCAAGTTTAACATAGAGTAGGGGTCATTTGACAAGGTTTCATGAATTTCTTGATGAGTATCTCAACTAAAGGTATTCAATAAAAAAGAGAGGATTATTTTTTCTAGTGGTGTAATGATCAAGACAAGAGGAATAATTTTAATCATGGTGTTTTAGGGATCCCAAAGGAGTATCTTGACTCAAGGTATCATTAGGGATGGAGGTTGAGGTTGTAGATGTTGCAACCCAAAATATACTTAACCCAACTTGAAAAGTTAACGGTGTGAGGTAGGATACCTAGGTGGGAATTTTCATGAAAAATAAAGATTCATGTGATGATCAACTTTTGTGAAAGTGTTTTTGGAGAACATATGTGTCAAAATGGATATGGATAATACTATTTCAAAAAACATTGAAGATTCTCTAAAATCCATGTTTCCCAAGGTGTGGTCATCTTATAAAAATAGTGTTCTTTATGGATGGAAGATTCATGAAACATCCTTAAATGATCACCCATACATGTAATGGATTATGTGATGTAATTTTAAAAAGTTTATTCCATGGCAGAATTGAGTTATGTTGAAAACTCATTAGAGTTTTGTGAATTGAGAGCTTTATTTCACAACCTAATGCCTCTTCCTTGAAATGATGACATGGTGGGCGTATTTATAGGCACTAGGTCCATTAAAAGATATGTTTCAAAAAGGATTATCATATTCATGAATGTTTTAGTTTTATGAAGGATTAATATATTTTTGAAAGTTTTATTTTTACGTGCTATGAATTCCATTCGTGAAACTTCCGAGTTTCATGAAATTTCATACTTTGTTCTAGAATCTCCCATGTTTGAAATTTTTAAAGACCATAAATTTTTATCTATAAGTTCATTTAATCTTAACAACTATTCAAATTTAATCCTCAAAAATGGATAAACACTTAGATAGGAGTGATAATCATTTTTTTTCATTTTGGATGAATTTTTCATATCCAAATCCCCCCATTAGAATGGGGTCCAATGAGGATGAGGAGGGTGAGTCGAACTGGATTTTAAGGAATGTTCTGAGAAAAAAATGCACTACCTTGAGGTCCACTATATCTCGACTGTGTTGATGAAGAAATAAACAAAAATATCTAATCCAATTTGATTCATTCTCATTTTGAGAAAAAAGAGACAATATAATAATTTTCACCAACATGAAAGTGTTCAAAATACAATTATGTATTGGGATCATAATGATTCATTGATCATTGGGAGTGTCCTGACTAGGGAGACATTGGTTGGAGAGAGGGATTCTTTGTATCTATCTTGATTTCCCAACATGTCTGAGTGCACGAGTTGGCCAACATTGGGGGAATTGGATTCTACCTAAGGGGGGGGGGGGGATGGAGGACATGAATAAATCCCTCTTGGATTTGGAACATAAAAAGAAGTGGTATAATACATGAGGATTATTTTTGACCATGTTAAAAATGTATGGTAAATAATCACAATGTCAAGAGTGGGGACATACAAATGAGGGTTGACTGTTGACCATGTTTTAAACACAGGACCATTCAAATCATTATGAGAAGTCCTTTAGACCGTGTTCCCATGATAGGAGGTGAGTTAATTTGAAAAGACACTATCACCATCTGGGGATACCATTTGGATGTGGAACATGGTTGTGATCCAAATCAAGGAAGGCACAAATCATGGGGGAGAACTGATAAAATGTCTGAATAGAGTTCAATGCTCAAGGAATTACACCACCATGGATCTAATCACATTAAGTGGGAATATCAATCTGAGAAAGATTCTAAATCACATCCAAAGGGGAGCATTTTCTTGATTATCACGCGATATCCAAGGAACTCAATTGGTGTGGTACTTGACCAAAATCGAATGGAGGAATAAGTCCTCACAAATGAGGAACTAAAACATTTTAAAAATTTACATCATGAAATGAGGATGAAAAGAATGAAATTTAACATCTTGTGGTGAGGATATTGAATGTGAAATTTAACATCATATGTTGAGGATGATGCGTTACATAGTTTAACATCGTGTGACTAGGAAGTGTGTGAAAAAATTTAGCATTGTAGGACCAGGGTGAATGTAGCGACATGAATGAAATACACTCTAAGAAATAGTGGAGTGAAAAAAGTGAAACATAGAGGGTGAAACCTTATGGAAGACATCCTAAAGTGGGTGAAAAGGGGATATAAGGTTTTAATATCACTTTTTCCTAAACTAGTGGATCCATCTAGCACAACTAGGATTTTTCTGGGGCCCAATGGTGAGTCTTGTAGGCTTTTAACCCTTTTTATTCATGAACTTACTTTTTCCCAAGGCGTAGGTAAGACTTGGTGGGTGAAGTCAGAAATTTTTCTCATATTTCCCCTCATTGGTTTTCAACCTGATAGTAATTTATTTCCACTGCCTTAGAAATTTTATGTTCTTTCCATTCAGACTAGATGGGCACACATTTAGGGTCGTGTGTGTGGAAGATTTAACACAAATTAATGTAATGATGCTTGGATCAGGGAAGCTAGTTTATGTTTTAAGATATTGGATTGTTTGGTGAATATTTTAAAGTAGAAAAGGTATTATAGACCCAACACGAAAAGTGGTCCATGGAGTCCTAGTACCACAAAACGTTTCACATATTTTAAGGTTATAATACTTAGAACAACTTTATCAGAGCATCACTCTTCCTTGTTATAAAAAAAGTCAATATGATCCAAAGTGGGATGAATCATGATGAAATAAAAAATGAGTGATGATATAATGTGTGGTTGGCCCTGAGAAAGGAGATTTATGAATCTGTACATATCCCATAGAACTAGGAATCAATCCATACATAGTTATAGAATGAGTTGGGGCAGGCCAACACCCAAAGGGATAGTACTATCGAGTGAGGATGTGATGAATGTGTATATTAGTTTGTAAATCCCCATGAGAGAAAAAAAATAAGAATATATTAAGGGACATAGGTGTCCTGATTCACACAATTTAAGGTCTTGATGAATGGTCCATAAGGATACTAGTTTATGATTGTAGAGCTTAGACCCAAAGGGGGTGTCCTCGAGATGTTCTTATGTAATGAGAGAGAATACTGATCCAATGCGAATGGTGAACCATGGAAGGATTTCACCAAATAAAAATTTCCAATAAAAGTTTCATACTATTTAATTTCATTATTCTTAGATCAACAGTGAGGTTGAGATAACTTTTCTAGATAGTAATAATGATCTCAATGGGTATATAGGCCTCGACGGTGAACACTAGCTAAGAAAGTATCACATGGGTGGAGAATTTTTGTATGGTACTGTGATAGGGGGTTTAGGTGTAACAATGTTTACTATGGAACTAGTAATTAATCCACATGTAGTTTAAGAATGTGGTGTAATAGTAGACCTATACCAAAAGTGAAGAGGTATATCCTCTAAGGTGAGGATGATAAGTTAATTATATTGTTTAAAATGTAGTATAGAAATATTGCAGCTATGAAATTTAAGGTCATTCAAGCAGGACAAGGAATCATACAATTGAACAACTTGTGATACAAACATTGTTGTGATGTTTAGAGTCATTCAACCAATATGTTAGTTATTGCAGTTTAGGGTCTTATAACATTGACCAAAGGATTGCATATAGTTTAAGGTCATGATTCATGGACGAAAAGGGATGGGTGTGCTGGGGAAGTTTTTTATAGTGATAAAGTGTAGGAAATTGATGTAAAAAGGGGTCCAATAAGTCCTTTTACCACATGATACATCACTGAGATATGTTTCCCATAGTTTAAGGTCATGATGCTTGGACCACAGAGGGTTTCTACCAGTTTAAATTGATGGTTATTGGAATGAATGGGGTGATTATCTATTTCAGAATGTATATGCATCCTAACTATGATGGGGAGGATCCTACCAAAAATATTAATCCCACATGATCTATGATCAGTGTGATAAATAAGGAGTGGTGAGGATTCCCCCTTTTTCATAAGGGAGAGAATAATAGCATGAAAAAAAAGCTGGATTGGGAAGTTTCCAATGATGTTGAATTTCATGGTGAACATGCAAGAATACAAGGGGGAATAACACCAAGGGGGTTAACATTCCACTAAAACAAGGGGAGGTGGAAAAGTAGAAAATCATGACTTCCAAGGTCTGGAACATAAAATTAGGGTGACCAATGGGTAGGGGACTACTACTGCACGTGTTTGAAACCCAGGTTCCATAACTACATCAATCGAGGATGGGGTGAGAAAATTTCAAATCAAGCATTGAACTTGTTTTAAATAAGGGATCAATCAATTTTTGTTAAATATCATTCAAGGCATATACCCGAGATGAGAGGCCATCTATTTTTTATAGGAATTACTTCCATTATGGGTCCGGTTCAGATCAAGAGGATAATGAGGATCTAAATTGAGGAAGATATGAAGTGTGTAAGTGAACATGTTTTGATGTTTAGGAGAGGTTTAAACACTCTAAGGGATATTATAATATAATCTCAAATGTTTTTAATGGATGTATCGACATGTGAGAATTGAATATGTTCCCAAGGGGAATGGACCTGAAATAGGTTGGTGGTTGGGATAGTCATGACTTATGAGACCTCAAAATCCCTATATATCCCTTTAGAAATGGGAATCAAGTAATAAATATTTATAGAATGCGGGTTAGTGGGGGGCATACACTTAAAAGGGAACCCTCTCAAGTGAGAGCTCATGGTATCATACATTTTCACATCATATGATAGAGGCATTTTCCTAGAGTTGTAAATTATATGTTTATGATATGTGGGTTATATAGTTTAAGTTCATATATCATTGACTATGGTGACATAAAGTTTAATATCATGTGACTAGGAAATTTCCTCATAGTTTAACATCATGCGACCAATACATTGTCTCATAGTTTAATGTAATGCTGCTAAGATGAATGGTTGCTACTATTTAAGGTTGTATAACTTTGACCATGGTTTCATAAAATTTAACAAAATGTGACCAATATGTTTTCCCATATTTTAGAATCTTGAGAATGAGATGAATTCCTGCTATAGTTTAAGGTTATATAGATTTGAACATGATGTTATACAGTTTAACATCACGTGATCATGATGTTGTTCGATAGTTTAACATCTTGTGATTTAGATAAGTGAAGAGAGTCATGAAAAGTACCACTTGAGGAACATCAAATTATTGAGAGGTATGATGTACTCCCTATACATGGTGATCAATGAGTATGAACCATTATAAAAGACCTTATAAATGAAAAAAGGTTCTCCCAATTTGAGTTCTAGATTTGACAACTTCTTCTTAGGTAACATTGGCATCCTTAGAGATAATAATATATCACCCGGAAAGAAGGAGTATAAGTGAGCCTCTTTTTTGAATTCCCTTGCCACCCAATTTTGATGATTTTCTTGGATATGTTGTGCTTGGAGTCTTCCTTATTAAAGGGTTTCCAATTCATCCATATGAATTTCATCTATCCTATCTAGAAGATAATGATAATAAACAGCCATCCAAAGTGACGACTATTTAAAAAATACAGTTAAAACTACTTATGTGCCATACACCAGGGAGTATGGATTCACCTAAGACAAGTTTCAAGTTATTGTTTGATAGGACCATAGGTAATTAGAAAGATTACTAGGAAAAATATTCTTGATTTAGCCGACTATATTCTATAAGATATTATATAGGGTTTTATTGAACACCTCAATATTTTTATTTTCCTACACGTGATACTGGTAAGTGTGAATGGATTAGATATTGCATCTATTTTACAACTTATTCAGATCAAAAGTTCAAAATTTGATGTCATTTTCTAAAACAATGTATTGAGTAATACCTATTTGATAGATGATATGGGACTTCACAAACTCAATCATAGATTGAGCCAAGAATTCTTTGAGAGGGATGTATTCTACCCAGTTTGAGAAAAATTATATGGTAGTCAAAATGAACATGCATTGTTGATCAGTTTCTTGAGAGTATGGGCATACATCGTCAAGACCCCATATAGAAAAGGAACAAGAGAACTTAGTGGCATGGAGAAGATTTTACAGCTGAATCACGAAGTTAACAAGGATCTAACTTGCATGGAACAACTTAGTGAACTCAATGAAGTCATGAACTATGGTAGGATATAAATACCCAAATCTCTGGATTTGGTGGGAGATCTTCAATACTTTATAATGAGCCCCACATGACTCATCATGGACCACTTTCATGACTTGAGGGATGTCCTTACATTTAATTAAAAAAGAAGGAATCCTTCAAAGCCACACCTGTAGAGGTACCTCACTAGGTTTGGTCCATCCTGATGGGTCAATTACATTTTGAACCGATGGATTTTATCACATTCAGCTTGTTATGGTGGGGGAGTCCCATTTTAGAGATACTTAGTATGATATTCATCCAATTAGGTGATTATTTGAATACATGGGAATTTGTGGGATCTACTACAGAAGTGCTGGAGACCAACTGATTTACCTATCAGTCCTATGTATCAGAAGTGATAGAGGAAATGATTCTATGATGTGCTATGTGAATGAACAAGTCATATTGGTTGTGATCTATAAGGGATGTTTCCAGGATATCTAGGGAATTAGATCAGCCATTCTTTGATTGTGGAACATGATTCACCTTAATCTAGGAAGGGAACTAGGCCATTTACTCATGAGTAATCTCTAATAATGGGGGGGGGGGTGGAGTTCTTTATTCATGATGACATAATCACCATTGATATGATTGATGGTCCCAGAGTTTGTGGTATTTTTACCACCCAATCGTCCACATAACATTCCACTAATATACTAAGGACCAAATTGAATATATGGTGCGTGGAACACTAGTAGGTAGCTTCAACATTCTTCAAACTGAAAGAAATAACTTGGTAATAAAAGTTTTCATGAGGTGTCTTGAAGTCAGTGCCCTCTTTGTCCATTGGGTCCATCTTGATTTCATTATACCAAAAGTACTCATCCATGAAAGATTGTTCTTGGAAATAAACTTTCATGTAAATTATAAACTCTATCACCAGAATGGGAAAATCATATTTATGGAAATGGAAGTTGAGGTCCTAAAAGTTAATGCAGACTCTGACCAATCCATTATTCTTCTTTACTGATATAATTTTGGCTAACCACTTGGTTTACTGGACTTCCCTCGAAAAGTTTACTTTGATAATATTATCAACATCAAGATCAACCATGTCACCATGTGAATGTAACATAATTCTAGGAGTCTTCTTGAACCCATAGTGGTCTACTGGGAGACTGAGGTGATGAAAAAAACCAAGATATTTATCCCTGCCATTTTCTTGTATCTATTGGTGAATAAATCATGAAGTTGATTCAAGACATCCATGTATTGTCACTTCTCCTCAATATAGAATATTACATTGATAAGGGTTGGGCTTAAATCTTCCTCAGTTATGAGATTCATATAGGTTAAATCATCTATATTGGTTGAGACGCCCTCTTTAAAGGAAGGAGGGGCTTCATCCAAATCCATTTTTTCATTAGAAACATGAGTATCATAGGAAGGAGGTGACTCCTTTAGAGATGGAATCCGTAGAGTGGTTCTGACATCTACTTCATCAAGGGTGTAATCCACAATGGAAGATTCCTAATATGTGGAGGACATGTTGAAAAATTTTAATGGGAAAAGAAAGTGAAATTTATGAGGGAGATATTCACCTTTTATGTCAAAAAAATGATGACATGTCAACCTAAATTGAGTCAACCCTTCCATATGGAAGGTTCAATGTAGTTGCAACTTAATATCCAGGGGATGGATCTCTCAATACTCAATAAGAGTAGGACTTTACAACTTTTACTACACCTAGACTATTTATAAATACAAGTATATCTATGTGCATTCCTTCTTTTCAGGTACTATGAAATATCTCCCAAGATCTAGGGTTTTTGGTTCCAACCAGTTGATTGGTAGGATGAAGATATATTTCAAATACACCTAAGTATCCACTAATATGGCTATGAAAACATTGAGGAAATTGATATGCTCTACCATATTGGCTTATATTTGATTCCCAAGACTTTTATAGAACCCAAAATTTAGGTAGAGGGCTTATTAAGAGTTGAAGGGCGAAAACTGCCATGGAGTACCCCTACTCAAACATTGAGGTAGTATTTGAGGAATTTTTGGTATGAAGAGGGGACCACTATGTACAAATGGACTCAAGGACTTCCCAAAAAATAATTGTAGGTAGTTTCATGTGATAAAACCATGAATTTGGTGTTTGATACCAATTCAAAAAAATAGGGTCTCTAGATGAATCATTCCAAATTACTTATGCTCACTTTTTTCATACACTAGAATTGTCTAGTTAGAGGGGGGAAAATCTGCTACCATGATCCACAGCTTGTGGAGTATATAGGTTGGGATGATATTAATCCTAGAGAAAGTGCCCAGTAGGTAACAATAGATCACTATATCATTGACATACATCAGGTGTATATGCACCTGAATAGTGACACCCTCATCTTCCTCATATAATGAGATGATGGTATAACATTATTCTTATTCAAATTTATCTATATGATATGATTTATTGGAATGCTGCCATGTTTCAAACTATAGATGGATCTTTGGGGCCTCAATAAGGGCCTCATGAAACTCCGTTTATTGGAGGAGTGTGTCAAGGATTGAGAGTTCTTAAACACATCATATTTTTGAGTATGTTTAATATCTTTTTCTTCCAAGGGTAACTCTTTAATAGGGTGTATAGTGGGATCCTTCGACTGAGGTGGTGAGACCAGACTAGTGCTCTCTATGTTCCGTTGTTAATTAGACGGCTTAAGCTGGGCACTAGATGGATGATATCAGAACATGGATGAGTACGATTGAGATCTTGGTTTTTGTGGTTGGGCCACACTATCAACAAATATGGTTGAATAAAGAGGTGTACATATTGGAGTGACCTATGAGGACTATGCCCAATGATCCCTAAGAGAGATTTTATGTCCAGTATCGACAACATAAGACATCCTTTATAGAGGACTATCCTAAACACATTTTAGACCATAGCAGTTACTTACATTCCTTCGATGTAATTGGATCGAGGTTCCTAGAGGGTTTACATAGTGTTCCTCATCACATACTATTGTACAATGATTCACCAGCATTACAACATTCATAAAATCATACTCATGTTCTTCATTTGTGGAATATTCTTGGTTGGGGGTAGATTATAGAGGCTTATCTTAATTCGGGAAGCGGGGGGGTGGGGGGGGGGTGGGTGGGGAGATGAAGTTAGTGAGATTGAAAGTTGTTTTTATCACTAGTGGGGGACTTTGGTTTCCATTACATCATTGGTTCCTATTTTTTTAGGACATGGGAGTCTATTACACCGATGTGGTGGTCGGATGGGTCATGGAGATTTCCGGAGGATCTAGTCTACTTAAAGAGGCTTGGATATTGGTGTTGGAACAAGAGGCCATTTTACGAGATAGATAGCTATTTTAATTATGTATACATCATCCATGGACCCACTTCCAATCATTTTAGTCTTCTTCTTTATTATCGAGGGTGGTAGAGACACATGCCACCTGTGCTGGGATATCACCCAATTTGACCAATCTGTGGTCTATTTTTCCCTCGAGCCAATATTTAAAGAAGAATCACTCTTTGATGTTGTGTATATGGACCCTGTGGTATAGGTAGTAAATTTCATGATCAATTAATTCTATCCATTTGAATTTATCACCTCCTGTGTCCAATTATGGGTCACGGTCTATGGCTTGAATTAGATTTTCTAGCACCTTGAATTTTATATGAAATTTCCTCAGCGATTAGAATGCCTATTAGGATGGACAAAGAGACATAATTGGAAGGGTATGGTTATTTTTACCAATTTATGGTTGAAGTATACCTTTTATCTACTCTTATCAATAGATTTTTTCTTTTAACAGATGAAGATGAATTTATTTTTTCCATTGAGTATGAAAATTTGCCTCATTTCTGTTCTATTTGAGAGGGGATTGGTCATGAGGATTCAAACTGTAGGATCTGTTTTGTGTGTTCACATTGTTCTGGTAAAGGAAATGAGGAAATATCATTCTATAAAAAGAATAAAGTGGGTAAGATATGTGGACTGGTTGGGTCAAGTGTAGCGGTGGACTCCCTCGTGGATAACAGACAGGGTACTTCTACTTCGTAGCATGCTGGTGGACAAAATGAATTTTAGCCTTATGCACAAGTTGGTGTTGAACATGTTTTGATTGTTTTAGAATTCTTTGCTGGGACTCAGGGAAAGTGCAGTAATGAGAAATCTTAGGCTTATATTTTTAAGAATGAGACAAATGCTGAGAAAGGTAGTGTGATTGATAATTGGCTAGATCATGTACTAGAGAAAGTGAATGAAGTTTAACTTTAAAGGGTGGTTTATCAAAAGTGCATGGATTAATAGGAGGTTTTATCAAGTCACCATAAAGTAAATAAAAAGGAGGATGTTGCTTCTCTTGTGAATCCACAAAAGAAAGGTTTATAGATGCTGATGGTTTCCAAATTGTTCCTTCTTGGAAAACATTAGTTGCTACATATCCTCCCCTTTTAGAGGGAAGTAGTTATCCTATGGATTCATTACGCTTGGAGGATAATATGAATGATGAGCAAGGAGCTTGACTACTAAGAACATGGCAATGTGGGAGGCATCCCAGAGGCCGTGGTTAAGGGTGTAATCATGATGATGTAGTATGGGATGGTCTATTCCTACCAAGTATCATCTTACATCAGAGAAACAAAGGATTAGGGATATTTATACTACACTCCTTAATAAAAAACATTCGAAGTATGAGTGGGAGTCAGCTGATGATAGTGCAACCTCTGCCTATGGTAATAGTGATGATCATGATTATTTTGATATGTAACTTTTCCATTTGGGTGAGGGATTGTATCATTTGTTTACAATGAATATTTTTTTCTTTCTTCTTACTTTTCTATTTATTTTAATAAATAGTTAGGAGCCTTGGATTTTGGATGGACCCACTTCGTATCTTGGGTCTTACTAGATTCTAATAACTTCAGGATGTTCTTATCTAGAGAAAAAGTAAGTATCTTATGACCTGCACATCCTTAAAGGAGAAAAACTTTTTTTTACACTCAATGAAGGTAAAACTAAGTGACTGTCACTAATGGGGGTCCTTTTTGGTACTCACATGGTGAGGTTTAACTTGATGAGGTGCAACCTTCTGAGGTTCCTAAAGGTGGATTGGTTGTGAGGCCTGAGTCTGTACATCAATGACTATTTATGCCTTTACAAGATAATAAAAGGGGGATGTAATAAATAATGGGAATGTACATTAATTATTCCACTTCAATTATTCTTCCAAATGTTGATATATTTTGGTTAATTCTAAAAATACATATGGATATCTCAAGGAGATGAGGGCAGGGGCCATCTCTTCTTGAAATTTTTTGACACAAATCCCAAACATATTTTCCTAGTAAAGTGTCACATGGAGGGAGTATGTGAGACCCTTACATTAGATAATTATTTCATAAAATCACTCCTCATACATATTCTTTCATTTAGAGAGGTCATAGATGTTGGTCTTGTGCAAGCTGGAGATGAACTGGAAAAGAAACTTCCTATGTTGATTTTCCCAACCGACAATGGATCTTGGAGATATCTAACTATACTAGATGAAAGTGGGTCCCTCTAAGGTCTATAATAAACCTAAAATATGGTATAACTCCTTTTTTCACAATCCCTAGAATCATTCCCCATCAGTAGGAAGAATGGTCCAGGTGGTACAACAGATCACCTCTCTCGTTGAACTAGATGATGTTTAGATTACCAAATTATGGGGGTAAATGAATGTGATCCACAAATTCTAGATAATGATTCCCCAAGGGAATTATAAAATCCTTTTGTGTCTCCAAGTCCCCAATAATGGAAGTAAGATCAGATTTCAAATCATCTTGGTGAGGGTTGGTCATCACCAATGTGTAGACCAACCTATTGGCTCAAGTGGTGAAGAGATCATCATCCAAAAGAGTGAAATCACACAACTTCAGTGGGGTAAGTGGGTAAAATCCTTATTGTATGATGGAGCCACTAGAATCGACAATGATTGGGTGTGAGGGACCTCTCACATCATCCCTGAGTGTCTGGAAAAGAAGGATAAAATGTTCATCTGAAGGAGGTATAGGGTCCCCTTGGACATTTTCTCATATTGGTTAATTTTTGGTGGTAAGACACTTAAAACCTGCAAGATCCTACTGAAAAGTGGACAATTTCACATATGAATTATTATAAATAATGAAAAATATGGGTTGGTTGGCTCAAAAAATCCCTTTACCATATTGATATGTTGATGAGCTGGTGGTAACACATTAGTGGTGGGACATCCTAGACCTAACATCTATCTCTACTTATGAATGGTGGCACTTATTAGAAGAAATGTCTGATTTTGTTCCCAACCTTAGAGAAGGTTCTCCCTACCATTAACCATTTAATAGTCT
Source organism: Viscum album (assembly GCA_963277665.1). NCBI lineage: Eukaryota > Viridiplantae > Streptophyta > Magnoliopsida > Santalales > Viscaceae > Viscum > Viscum album. Next base: position 793,882,149 of record OY728121.1, read on the forward strand.
AGGTTTATCTAACAATCCAAATCATTTATTTTTATGAAATTCATGATGGTGGTGGTTGGAGAGAAACTTTCACTGTTAGTAGGTTGGTTAGCTTGAAAATCTTGTTGTCATATTAAAATGGGGATGAAGTAGAGGGATGAATAATTCACCATCACCTAATCTAAAAATGGTGATAAAACTCTTGTATAAACCATTAAAGGATGGTAAGGATCTTTTTGTAGGTTTTTTGGAAACTCTACTAGTAACCATATGAGTCTGTGCATTGATCCACCAAAAGTAATGTAATGTCAACCTTCTGACATTACTGATGAATGACCTAGGCATGTACATGGATTCTTGGGTAGTCCAAATGATGATCTCATAGGAATTTAAATGGAACCCATATATTTTTTCGGACTCATTCCATATGGTTCTAAATGAGGAACCCTGTTATGGTGAAGTGGAGAGTGGCAGGTGGCCAAAACAATATTGATAGTTAGTAGGTGCCTAAGATCTCCCATTGGATTTCATCCTACTCACTATATAGAGGGTACTACAATGTTGGATAACCCAAGAATCTAATCATAAATGGATGAAAAATAGTGGGTAAAAATGATACAAACTTTCACTTTTGTTGATTTTTTGGCAGAGGGAGTGTCACATGGGACAATCATCTCTATAATGAAGGAGTATATTTCGACAGCGGGTTTAGTTTCATAAAATTATTCATATAGGATGGGGTGTATATATTCTCTTAATGATTATAAAGTTTTTCACACCTCTGTGGGTTGATAGAATTTCCACCATCATTCTAGGGATCCAATATAGATCTTGACACCTCCCATACTTCCAAAGTGGAGGTAGAGATGGGAAAAATTGATGGAAGAAGAGAAAGTTGCACAAAGAGTCTTCAGAAGACAGATGAGACATTGTCCACATTGTGGTATTTGTGGAGGGATCTGAGGACCTTGAGCTTGGATAGTGAACGGTTAAGTGTGTCCACTACGGGGAGGGGGGATGATCACACTTTTGGGTTGTCACCTAATAGGGGGAAGAAAAATATATTTGTAAGGGTCTTGGGATTGAACCTTAGGAAGGCATCCCATGTACCATGTTATGATATAAGTATTAAAACCCATATAGTTCTAGAGAACATTTTAAGGTTATGTAATAGGTTTGGTCCATGTTGTTTAACATCATTAAGTAAGGAAGATTATGTCATGAAAGGAACAACAATAAGGGATGGTGTGAGGCATATGTGGGAAAGTCACTCATAAGATGCTCATATCTTACTTATCAGAGGAGGAATCATATGTTTTTCACATAGGGTAATGCTACAATTTATCTTCATGCACTAAGGATGCTTTCATAGAGTTTAAAATAATACAAAAAATAAGTTTTCATGTAGTTTACCATCATTTGAATAAGAAGTGGGTTATTTATAGTTTAAATTCTTATAGATAGGATGTCGTTGGGTCTTTTGTGAGGGGAATCACGTCCTCAATTGTGGGAGGAGGAGGGGAGGATATGGCGATCCTAAATTCCCTCAAATGGAAAAGAAACCAGCTTCCCTTGACAATACCACCATTTTAGGGCTTACATGTCCACTGAATATGTTATTTTTTTAGGAAAAGTCCTAGAAACTCCCCATTTAGGGAAACAGAAAAGGTTTTTGATATTTGGGTTCCTAGTCATAGTAGAAAAATAAAACAACATTGTCTAGCCTTTACTTGGATGAGGGATGATGATACCAGTCACATGGATTATTAAGGCATGATTAAACCTGAATTAGATAGGAATAATGCCCATGGACACTAAACATTCATAAAGCTATGTATTTTGAAAGTAGGAATCATATTGGGACCTTTGAGGTGGGTTTCATGAATGTAAGGGGTTTCAAAAAGGTGAGGATCGCAAGGATGAGGCCTTTACGAAACATGGATTCCCTTCCTATGGTTGGTGTCTTAGTTCATATGGATAGGGGGTCATATAGGATACCGATTTTTGTGAAACTCTATATGGAATGGGGAATTTCCCTCAAATGCAAAGGGTGTAATTCTCCATGAAGGTATTCTCTACCATGGTCTTAGGTTTCAAGGTTTTCATAGGAGGTCACTTGAGAAAAATATTAATAATTGTAGGAATCAATTTTACCTTTTGTTTCTCACGAATGATGAATTTTCATGAAGACAAAGCTTTGTTAGAATTCCAAATGTTTCAAGCCACTTAAATTATGGGTTATGGGGTATTTTTAGGAATCATAAAGTTTTAAACATAAATTTCATGTGGTATGACCATCTTCATGTAAGATGACGTTTCATGGAGCTTTGAAGTCTTTCGTGAAGCCATTATATTTTTCAAAAGATTCATATTTTAGGAATTTAGTCCCTTAGGTGCATTTTTAGCCTTTTACAGCTCAAATTCACATTGAATAAGCTACTCACTCCTCAAATTCTTCTATAATGTAGTTTTTTCGACATCAACACCATTATAATACTAGCATACACTATAAGGGTATCATGTGCGATGATTGTACTTTCTTGGGGTGTTTTGGAAAACATGGTTTGGGTTATTATATCAATAAGCTTTAAATTCTCCCATTATAGGTTCACTCAAGTTTCAGTTATTTAAATCCATGTTAGGATTGGTCATGGGAAATGACCATTGATTTCATGTCTATCAGAAGCTCTAAAAATGGGATTTATAGGGTATAATCCTATTTGATGAGGCCATAACTTCTTCCTCCTGTGTCAATTAGATTTTGTTATAACCCTTAATATATACTATTCTTAATGGTCACTTTATAATGACTAATTTAATAACAGTTATGAAACTTAACCACATTTTATGTCTGACAAGATATATTTTATAATGGTCCAAAATAACCAATGTAATGCATGTGTTTCTATACTACATTACTTAATAAATAATTTATTCATTTAAAAAGGAATTTCATTTATAAGAGTTTTAGTCATTATAAGAAATCTCCATGTTCCATAAGAATTGGAAATCCTCCACCCCCATCTCTAGTTTGGAAGGAACCAAGAGAATCCAATAGGTCTCATTGGGATTCTAAGGCATGGTCAACAATGAATGATGCATGGCATAGTGAATTCCATACTAGAATTCAAATAACCCTACTGTAACATTTTGATATTCTTGGTTCATGTTTTGATCATCGCTAGAGGGAATCAACCATTGATTCCTCCTTCCAAATCATTGTAGTCTGGAGTAGGGTAATTTGGTATTAGGGGTGGGGGTTAATTTCTCTTAAAAAAACCAACAAATAATTAAAGTCTTAAAGAAAAAACATCTTTTTAGAGTTTTATGATTATTAAAACCTTTAGAATAATGTATAAAGAAAAATTAAGACAAGTAAAATAAAATAGAAATCACAATAAAATAATTATATAAGTTTATACAAGTGGAAGTATAAAAAAATAATAAATTATTAAATTGAGCGATTAAGTGTATTGAAGTATGAAAGAACAAGAAAAAAATATTAAAAGGATAAGGAAATTATGAGTTTAATAAATAAAATAATTTAATAATGGATTTTAGCTGAATTTATTTGATGAATCCCTAAATTTCCTACCCTAATTGGTTGAGGGTTTATTACATTAGTTACTTGGATTTAATAGTATCCAAAATACTAAAACCTCATTGTTTTTTAAAAGTTATAACAATAAATCAGAATATAATATACCATATTTTTTAATGGTGGTATCTATAAACCTCAATAAGAAGTAACACCTTTCCTTTAGTGATTTTTGGAATGAAACTAAAATACATCACTTTAAAAGGTTGTGATGACCGAAATAGAAGAAAGATAAGAAGAAGAAGATGGTTGATAGAGACAATCTAATTTATGAATGGTCTTGATTATATAAAATATATAAGAAAAACCACTTTGATAATATGAAAAATATTTAGGATTGAAAAGAATTTACAATATAATCAATCTCATGGAATTGAGGGCACTTTTGAGAAAGGGGGAAATTTGGTGATCATAGATATTTTACATTGAGAATAATTGAGATTGTAAGTTTCCATGACTGTTAATAGGTCTATTTATAGCCTCCAAATTTCTATGGAACATCTTATAATTCTTCTTGTTTCATTTAAGTCATAATGGTTTGGTTCAATGCATTATTGACTTTTATAGATCTGATCACCGGTTATTATGTTCCATAAAAACCACAAAACAAAATATGATTATAATGATTAGAATAATTTAATACAATTATAACAATTATTATTACAATTATCATGGATATAGAATGTGATTAACATGGAGAATATTATAGTTTCGATTTAAAATATAAAAATATTATGGAGATAGAATAATAAATATCATTCCATAATTATCTATGATAGATAATAATCATAATAGAATTATTTTTTTATAATTCGATTAATTTATACATTAAAAATGATCATTTGAATTTAAATCATTAGAATGAGATATTTCAATGAAAAAAAGTTCAAATTAAATCACACAATAATTTCTTGAATTTCTTCTGTAATTCAAAATTGAAACACATTCTAAAATCATGAATGGGAATAAGCTATTAAAAAGGTATTAAATATAATAAAAAAACTATAAATATGCTCAAGATAAATTATCATTAATTTAAAAATAGTCTAAAAAATAAAATCGATTAAAATTAAATATATTCAAAATATATCTTCCTTTGACAAAAAAAGTAATCAATATATTTCTAAAATTTTTATTTCCTCTAATTCAAAAATATATAATTCTATTAATATGAGGATTTGAAAAATTTATCTTAAATTTAATCATGGATATAGTTTCCTAATCTACCTTATTCCCATAATTAATTCCATAATATATTAAAATTTTAATCGAAATTCATTACATCTTAGAAGCTGCTGAATCAGACCAAAATTAGACCTTTAAAAAAACATTTTGAGTCTTGGATCTAGTTGAATTATATTTATAAAATTAGATTATGTTTCCAAATCATCAGAAAACACCTCAATATTACATTTTTATCTTTATATATCATAAAAAACAGTATCCAACATATTCTATAAATAACAGAGCATAAAACTAACTCCACGCTAAAAGTGTGAATATCAAATGATTGAATCAAGGTTAGTTTTAGTTAAATTCAATATAGACAATTTTCTTACAATCGAAATAAAAAATGATTTTTAAATGTATGATTACTATAGGCCAATATATGATAGAAAAACATAGAACTAATAAAACTAAAAACTAAAAAAAACCAAGGAAAAAAAATAATATAAGTCAATTAAATTAAAAAATATTTTTCTCTTCTAAAATAAAATTTTATAAAAAAAATATTATAAAATTATAATACAAAATAATATATATTGTAATTTTGAAAACATAAATTAAATTAAGTGAAAATAGACACTCCAACAATCTCCATATTTTTTGATAATTACAAAACTATAATAATAATTTCAACATTTCTCACACTTTTTGGTATTTATTAAAAGGATTTAAAATTGGAAAAAATTTCTCAATCTTTTTTATAATCACAAAGAATTGATATATGAAATATGACATGGAAATAAATACATGAAAATAATTTCAATATTCTATAATGAAATTTAAAAAGTGAGATAAAATATAAAAAAATTTCATCATTAAATATATTGTGAGAGATACCAAAATAATGTTTTGTGAAATTTGAAAACATCAAAATTTAAAAAGATATATTTTCAATAAATATTAAGATAAAATAAATATTTTTTTTGAAACTAACTATCTTTAGAGAAATAAAACCTTGAAAAAATATTCAAAAAAGATTAAGAGTAAAATATATTTTTTGAAAAATAATTTATAAAAAGAGTTTTACTTTTTGGATCATTTACACATTAAAAGGATTATCCCTGAACCTTAAAATAATCCATCATAAATATGAGGATTAATTATAAAAACTAAATAAAGAAATAAATATTTAAAACTAAATATTTTAAAATTAATAGAAGACACGAAAACAAAAACACATTTAATCATTTAAAATTTAATCTATAATTAAGAATGTTTATGTATAAAAACCATAGAAAGAGTAATTTACCACCTCAGACCAAAATTATCGAGGGTGTTTAAACTCATTCAAGAGTGTCTGAGAAAATTCTTGGAAGTTTTTATTTTATCTTTTGACAAACCCAATCTATTGATGTTTTTTATTAGTGGAGAAGGAATGATGATACGCTTTGGAAGAACAAAACTGATCAAAGTATTTTGTATCAAATTCTACACCGTGGTCACTTATAAGGGATACAAGTTTGTATACATTTTCATTTTCTTATTTATTATAAAATTTAATAAAGACATTATATGACTCTTTTTTATGATCTAGGAAGATAACACATATAAATCTAATATAGTCATAGATAATTAAAAAGGTGTAAGATTTACCTCCTATAATAGAAAAAAGAGTTGGTAAAAAAAGATAAAGGGGAACTTGTTCATAGTATTTAAAGGAGGAAACATAATTTTTATATTTGAAATAATATTTTTGTTGTTTTCTATGTTTGAAAAGTTCACAAACAAAGTTATATTTGAAGGACAATTTTGATAAAGCTCTTACTAGTCAGTGGCGGTTGAGATCAATAAGAGAGTAAATGTTACTATGACCTAGGAATTGATTTCAAATCCTATATTCATTATCTTTTTCACTTAAACAAATTAAATTTTGACTTGAAATATATTTTAAATCTTTAATATAAACATTTTTAAAATGAGAAGTGGTAAATAAAATAATTCCTTTAGAATTAAAAACTATAAAAAAATAATTTCCCAGAATAATTTGAAATTTTCTATTAAAAAATTGACTAATACTTAGTATATTAGGCTAAAAAAATTAAAAAATATAACATTTATAAATAAAATATATTTTGATAAACAAATCATACCAATACCAATGATTTTGATTTTTGAATAATCTCCAATTGTTACATGTCCTTTGTCAAAGTCTTTGAGAAGGATCACCACACACATTACTCAATCACCTGATTTCTATATACAATGTTTCTTATTGATTTTTACTCTCGATTATATTTTCCAACAAAATATTAAGATAATAATGTTTTTACTACCTAGATATTGGGTCTACTTAAGCTAGACAACAAACTCTTTAGAATCCAAGATAGTTTTGAAAAACTTTTCCCATTAGAAATATGAGATGAGAGATGAATTATCATTGGTCTACCATATCTATATTTGTTACTATTAAATTCATAAACAATATTTCCAAATTTCATACAATAATTAAAAAATCTATATTGGTAAGCTCTCTTAACAAAAGTTTCCTTTTTATATTTTTTCGAAAAATATGTTATTATGTAAAACCAATGTCAGAATTAATTTTAATAACACATTGAAATCCAAAAATCATATTTATATATTGATTAATATAGTTGAATTGAGAAATATTATTCTTGTGATCTTCAATTTCATATTATAGATTCTCAACATTAGGTTGTTCTTTTAGTTTTAAAATGAAATTAATTTTTTTTTAAAAAATTTGATATTTTTTTTAAAACAAAAGATTTAATTAATTTTTAGGATATTTAATTTTTTTAAAAAGTTCAAAAAAACCATTTTGAAGATAATATATAGTATAAATAATATATTCATAACTTATGGAAGAGGCTGAATTAGTGGAATAGGTATAAGAGTATTGAGAAGGAGAGTGGGAAATAAGATAACTAACCTCATCACTTTACTTGAGATATGCTATGAGACATTTAGGATATTCGTTGCTTGATTAAGATATAGAAAATTAATCTTCTCCAACACTCCATGTTGAAATAATAAGCATATTATTACATTAATTCATGTCTTTAGAGTACTTGATCATGGTATAATCCGACTTGATGTTTCCCTTGTTTTTGAAATTAAGGAAAGTAACATTAATTTATTTATTTTCATTTATGAAGAGTTGTGTATATCTTCTATTTTTTATGTACTTGTTCATATTATTCGAAATATGAGTGATCTAAGTATCACTTCATGATGAATATTCATTGATTTCCTTGAAATAAATAGTCTTTTAGTTTTTTTACCCCATTTTTCTCATTCTTGTCTTGTATTTTCATAGTTATCTAATATTTTATAAGAGATCAGATGAGGTCCTCAACCGCCATATTCTTAATATCTTTAGATTCTTGGATCATAGTGACTTTGGTTTCCCAATTTCTTGGAAAGACATAAAATATTTTCTTGACTAAAGTCTCTATAGAAATAGTATCATCAATACCCTTTCAACCATTACAAATGTTAGTGAATCGAGTAAACATGTCAATAAATGATTATCTTGGATAAATATTAAAACTCTCAATGCCATGTCTAAATAAATCTAATATAGTATATTTGTCTTTGTCTATTCCTTCACGATTTACTTCTATGATTTCACATATTTCCTTATCCACTTATCATGTATAAATTTGATTTGATTCATTTTATTCCAATCCACAATGCATGAAATTCATTTCTTTACTATCTAATTCAAAATAAATAATATCATTGGGGTCTATTTTTTCCTTTTGCAGTAGTTAGAGTATAACCATGCATAAAAATATATCATCTTGGATATATAATAGATCTATACTAGGTATACACATATGTATTATAATAACCATAATTAGTACCATAAAAAATGGATCATGAACCAATGAGTGTCCTTTTTGAGCACCACAGGTGTTTGAAAAATACTTTTAAAAAGAGAGCATATATTTAAAAATCAGTTTAATATTTTGGAAAAAAAATTAATCTTTAAAAGAGATGAAAACAAAGTAATAATGAAAAAAAATTCAAGACCCCTTTGATAACAAATGTAGTATGGAGTGGGGTAAAATGAAAAAGTGTTAGGGGTTAATTTCCCATAAAAAATAAGTAAAAAATTAATGTATTAATGAATAAAAACCATTTTTTAGAGTTTTATGATTATTAGAACCTACTGAATACTTTTTAAGGAACAATTTATATAAGTAAAATAAAAGAGAAAGTGAAACCGAATAATTATATATGTTTATAAAAGTAGAAGTACATAAGAATAAGTGATTCATAATTTTAATGATTAAGAATATTGACGTTTGAATGTTCAATCACAATGATATTAAAAATATAAAGAAATAAATAATTAAAAAAAGAACACACTTTGATAAAGGTGTTTGGATAATGTTCTTTAATTAACCCCAATGTCTCCTACCCAAAATTTATCAAGGGTTTATTTTATTAATCCCTTGGAATTAATGGTATCAAGGATACCAAAAAATCTATTGCTTTTTATAGATTATAGAAATAAACCATAATATAATAGACCCCAATTTTTAATGGTTATATCTAGAAACCTCATAGAGAATTAATCCCACTCCTTTTTATAGTTTTCACAAGAAACCTTAATACAACACTTCAAAATGTAGTGAACACCAAAATAAAAGACATATAAGATAAATGAGAGGATTGTTAAAAGTAATATCTTTTAATAATGATCTCAATTCTATCAAATAGATAACAAAAATGACTATGATAAAATGATAAATATTTAGATGTGAAAAGTATTTTATATTATGAAAATACTATTGGAATTGAGATCACTTTAGATAATATGAGAAATTTGGTGACCATATAGATTTGATGTTGTGAATAATTAAGATGGTATGTTTCTTAGACTCCCAATGGGTCTATTTATAACCTAAAATGTCCATGTAATGCTCTAGACTTTATCTAAGTTCATTGAAGTTTTAGAGGTCTGATTCAATGCATTATTGACTTTTCTGTATTTTTTCACCAGCTCTCTCAAGCCATAGAAAAATTCATAAAACACTATATGCTTCCAATGGATAGAATAATTTAATAAAATAATAATAATTTTTATTATAATTATCATGTATAGAGATAATGTGTGATTATCATGGATAATATTATAGTTTGAATTCAAAATATAAAAATATCATAGAAATATAATAATAAATAGCATTCCACAATTATCAATGAGATATAATAATTATAACCTAATTATCAATTTAGAAGTCAATTAATTTATAAATTACAAAATAATTTTTTTAATTTAAATAATTAGAGTGAGATATTTTCATAAAAAATAGGTTAAATTAAATCTTATATTAATTGAATGTATTTAATATCAAAATTCAAAATTAAACACATTTTAAATTCCTTAATGTAGATAAACTGTTAAAAAAATTTATTAAATATAATCAAACAAATTTAAATATGTTTGAATGAAATTATCATTAATTTTGAAACATTCAAATTAATGAAATTGATTAAAATTAAATATATTCAAAATATATATTCCTTTTTCAAAAAAATAATTAATATATTCCTAAAATTAATATTTCCTATATTTTAAAAATATACTTTCCTTAATGTGTGGTTTCCAAAAAAAATATTTAAATTTTAATTTTTAATATACTTTCCAAATTTATCTTCTTCCTATAATAAATTTTGTAACATATAAAAAATTAAATATAATTTATAATAGCTTAGAAAATATTGACTGAGACCAAAATTAGACCTTTTAAACAACAATTATAGCCTCTAGTATAGTTGAATTATATTTATAAATTTTTATTATCTTTCCAATGCGTCAAAAAAAACCTTAACTAGAATTTTTTATCTTAAGATAACACTGAAAAACAACGTCCAACATATTCTAGAAATTTTATAATATTGTCGTGACTTCAGGCCAAAAGTGTGAATATCGAATGACTGAATCAATCTTAGTTGTAGTTAAATTAAATATAGATAATTTTATTTGTTTTATAATAAAAAAGGTGTTTTAAAATTATTAAAACATTTGGTCAAGGTATGACAAAAAACCAAGAACTATGAAAAATGGAAACTAGAAAAAAATTCAATAATAATAATAACAAATTATTTAAATTAAGTATTATTCATATATTCTAAAATAAAATTTAATGAAAATAATTATTAAAATTTTTTATCCTAAAAAAATATTTTTTAATTATAAAAACATAAATATAATAAAGCGAAAATGTTCCACTCTAAAAATGATGTTTCAACAAGAAGGGTAAACCACATTCAACATCGAATAAAAAAATTACATGACAAGGTCATTCAAGATCTATTTAAATTAATTACAAATTACACATGAGATATTTATTGTGTTTATTTTAGTAATGGTGTTATATATATTTCTATGTATAAATCTAAATAAGTGGATGGAAATTATTATGTCTATGAATAGGACCATCTGCCTCAGCTGCACCCCAAAACCTTTCAGAATTAAATGAAGTTTTGGTGATTATTTGATGTGTTGGTTTGTCCATGATACAAAAAAAATATGTTTCACATTTCTTAGTAATCCAATATTTTACTAAGTTATGGAGTGGAAATTTAGAAAAAATTGGGAAAACCCTCTCAAGCTTATCACTCAAGTATCCTTGAAATAAGCTGATGGATGATCTTTTGTAAAATATATTCTAGTGGGTGGTAAGAGAAGTGTTTATGTGAGAACCTATTCAAGGAGTAACATGTGAATGTGATGGTAAATAAGATTGTTGTTCAAAATTCTTAGAGGAAAGGAGATGATTATCCTATCATGTGTGGGTCAACATGGGAGGCCATGAGTGTGCATCGACACCCAAGGGACTTTATTGAGCTACAAATAGATGATATTTTTTTTATTAAAGAGAGAAAAGGTGAATAATTTTTTGATGTGGGATTCAATGGATGTAGGTAAGTATTGCTCCATCATTAAATATATAGAAATTACACTAAGATAAATGACATTATTCCACATTATCTCCTTCAACTTTGCATTCAGGTATTCAGAGGTTTGATCATCTCTATGCTCAAGAGACTCCATGAATAAATCTAAGAATACAAATGAGATGAGATGTGTCATGATAATATGGAGAAACTAGAGAAGGGTAAAATGATATTGAGGATATTTTCATCCATAGATGGAGATCTCCACGCTATACTATGGATGATCAACCATGATAAACTCCAGGATAAGACAATCAATCGCATGAAGGGAGAATGCCATGAGAACCTCCATGGTAAGATGATCGACTACACAAAGGGTGATCAAGCATTATAATATCTATGGTATGTTGATTGGTCACACTATATATGATCTAATACATGAACCTACAGTTGATCTAGTGACTACATGTCACATGATTGATCCATCAATTTCCTGCATCATACAAATGATCCACTTACCACATGCTTCATGATTGATCTAGATGATTGTACTTCCAAACTCTGTACTTTGAGAAGTTGGATGTGATCATGCATGAATGTGAGTATTCAATATGAGTGAAATTAGATAGTATATTGATAATTTTATGTGTTATGTAATGGTAATAAATACCAATGTAATGAAATTTCTATAATATGAGCTATGTGAAGGTTAATCACGAGGTGAAAAACCCACCGGAAGGAAACCCATGTTTTTAGTTTCTATGGAAAAATGATTCAATACTAAGATCATGGTAAAATAGAGCTATATAAAGGTAACCCTGAAAGAGTGAAAGTTATGTAATGTTAAAATAATTGCTATGTAAAGGTAATGTGATACCTATCACAACCCCCTCCCATCAAAGGTATCCCTCCTGGTCTTACAATGAAGTAAGAGAAATAATGATTCCCTAAGCCCTCCTTATAATGGTTGGAGACTAGCACCAAGGGTATAATAATCACACACACATGAGATGTGTTACCCTTTATAGATTTAACGGAACATGAGATAAGAAGGGTAAAACCACAAAAAACTCAGAATATATAAAAAATAAAATAATCCTAATACATGTAATTTCATACATAAAATGATACAACTGAAAATATATAATTGAAAATTCCAAAAATAAACCATGGCCAACGACCATGACCTCTAGAAACTCTTGACAACTTCTCAATAGAACCTCCAAGATAATAATGTCTAGTGAAGTCTCCAAACAATCCTTTTTGACCTAAAATTTTTTATATGTAGGTAGGATTAGCATAGTATGTATACTCATTTAGATCCTCCCTGAAACCTCTCATAAAAAATTTGATTGAAGTATACTAAATCACAGGGAATAAACAAATGAAACTAACACTTCACCTAAACTGATAATACTAGTTCTCATTCTCACCATGGCTCACCCACAAACAAACACATAGAAGTAAACCATATTATATCAAAAGAATATACATAAAGGGTACCTAATTATACTACTCAACTTGTTTGTTACTATCATTCCATAATGTTACATGTATTTTTCTCATCCCTTCCGTAAGAAAGTCATCCTTGATGCGAGTCATGACATATCCCTACCAACCTTAGTTATGCACAGGGCCCCATATCTTATGTGGAATCATTCCAAATATCCACATCCTCAAAATTATCATACCATATATAACCAGGCATATACAAAGAAGCCTAAAGAGCATATTTATATGAATTATACCTCAAGCCATCATAGCCCATGCATGAACACCCATTGGAATCCAAACCATGCTAGTATAAAAGTATGTGATATAACTCAATCCATTAATACCCACACATAAATGTATAGTATATCTATGAGGAATCAAATCCTTAGTAGGAACACACCCTATACTTAAATCCAGTATACCCTAGGATAGCCAAATCATCTATGTTTGAAGGGAGATCATAGGATAGGGAGAATTCACCCATCCATCCATCCCCTCACCATCCTAGATGTTAGAGAAAACACCCCCCACAAAACATTTGAGTGTCAGTTTCCCTATTGATGCGGGTGATGAAGCGCATGAAATCATAAAATATAAAATAATATCATGCAGAACTACACTAAGGTAAACAACCTATCCATAGACTCATCTTCCACTATCATCACACAAGACCACTGATGCCACTAATATGGACTAGTTATCAACAAGAATCAAACACTGTATTAATTAATTAATTAATTAATTTTTCATTAATGAATTATAAATAAATTCAATTCCACAATCTATACGTAAGTCCTCTTAGCCAAGTTACAATAACATTATTAATTCTTTACTTATATTCTCTAGAATGTCTTCATCATATGAGATTACCATGAACCAAAACTATTTATTTATTATTTCATTTATCATTTTATAATTATTTGAGAACTCTAGGAATTAGTCCAATCCACCACTAAAAAAGATGCACTTTTAGTGTCTGATATCAACTGTATTTAACAGTTAGAATTAAATAACCCATGTGGTTTTATTGTGGCTATGTTGAAGTTGATTTTTTTTTAATGAGGTGTGAATATGAAAAGTAAATTTGTTTTAATTATGATTATTATTGAACCATTATTCATGGTAAAGACATATACTAATTGTGTTAGGAGATGTGCACATTGTTTAAAAAATTTGAATGGTGAAGATTGTATGAGGATAACAATATTTGGAATTTATAATTTAATTCCAAAAATAAAAGAAAGATGATATTGAAATTTTATATTGAGAATTTGATTATCTTGGCTAGATATATTTTTGTTAACATTTTTTTGGTCTTTATAAAAAAATATCCAACCATACTATCAGTACAATAGGACCCTCGAGAATTTCCAAGGTGGGTATTTTTACCTCTTGCCACCATTCATGAAATATGGGGTTGTTGAGAAGTAGAAAATACAGTTCCTATTGGGAAATACATAGGTTAAAACATACAAGCATGGGTAATCCCTTGGGTGATAGTGTATTCAGGTTTTAACCATGGTGCAACTCAAACCATTGGCAGAATGCTCAATATTATTAATTAGAGACATTCCAAATGACAAACCAATGTGGGACTCAATAGGTATGGACATTGTATCCCTATAATTTAAAATATACATAATGAATGGTTTCCATCTGATCATTTGAATCCGAGATGTTCGATGATCAATAAAATGATTGTCTTCTACCTTTGGACACCCATGGGTTTCATATGCATCATAGTATGTTGGGTTTTGTTCATGTAGCAGTATTATGATCCATACAAGTTTTTATAATGTAATTTTACCTAATTAATGATTCTAACATTATGACCATCATCATCTTCAACCCCTAATATATGTTGAAGGTTTACTATTCATCAGTTTCTTCATTAGTGAATCTCTAATGATTAAACCTAGAACATGATAGCTATGGAGATGACCAAACGAGTTGAAAATGATTATTCTAAGGGAGTGGAACCACATGAATTCAATTTGAATAATTCTCCTATTTTTAGAATACCATGATTTTACAAAGTTGGAATTATTTATGGTGATGCACATAGGTGGAGTAAATCAGTGCATGATAAGTAGGTGTGCATGTGTTTAGGTAGTGGAGGATTGTAAATAGAGACACCTCATGATCACAATTTGAAATATTTCTTGCATGAGCATCAAGATAGATATAAAAGAGAAGAAACAAAGACTCCAAGGATATTTGTATTCATGAAGAAGTTTCCATGCATTTGTACAAAGATTTTCTAAGCCTTCACAACTATATGATGTATGTGAAGTTATATGAACTCATGTTTTTTCAGGGAATACAAATGGGATTCATGATGATTCTGTGTATGTGATTATTACATGAGATAATACTGCACCACATAAATAATTCTGCGATCATAGAAAAGAATCCTTACATAAAACATCACATGAAGATACAATAGATTTCTACAATATTAGGGATTCATGAAGGTGAATTAGTGAGTATATAGTGATATCCTTACACTTTTATTTGATGGAAGAGGAGTTCATCATGTGAGTAATCCACAGTCATTAGGTCTAATAGTGAGACAAGATATGTTGAGAACATGAATTCTATATACAAGAATGAATAAGTACATGAAATAATATATGCATGTAATCATAAAAATTGAAGTGAACTTGTTTGTTTTTTGGAAAAGGTAAAAATATAGAATTCCATGTATACGATATAAAATATATACATGATATAAATAGTGAGTAGTTTAAAATAATTACAAGAAAGAATATAATAGTGTAAAGTAGGTCAGGGAAGATTGATTGTGGTGTTTCTGAACAATATCCATGAGTATCAGAAGATGATATGTTTTCATAATTAAAGGTGATCAAGGCTAATAGTTTATCAAATGAATATTTTTGTGTGTGGACTTGAAATAGAACAAGTCCAATGTTCACATTTCATTAGTAGGTAGAAGTAGTTGAAGATATATTCATAGAGGGCTGGGATGACCATTGAAAAATTATTTTTATGTCACTATAAACAAACAAATATTTTCATGAGATAGCTCAACTGGTGAGAGTCAACGTAAAGTAAACAGGTGGGATGCCATTGTAATTAGAGTTGTGGTTACTATGTACACATCATGGTTTTAAGATAGCACTTAACCAACCGACATGAAATTTCTGATTGATTAACAGTAGAGAATATGTGTCTCGAATCATCCTGAACACAACAAGGATGTAGTCACCCACATTTGGGGTGAACCTTGTAAAAATTCATGTGTTTTATTAAGTTATTTCATTTATTTTCATACATAAGAGGAAATATATTAAATAATAATGTTAGGTCAACTAGGTAAAATATCCAGAGAGGGGGTGGGGGATGAATCAGGGTATGACAGATTAAAACAATTGTATTTTTTGATATTGTTTTATTCTTAAATAAAAATCTATTCTATGTCTATCCCATTGTAAGGTATGACTAGAAATTAAAGCATGCACATGATTTTTTTTTACTTGGTTCACCCTCTCTAGGTTATGTCCAAGGAGCATAAAATGGTCATATGTTGATGTACCCAATCCACTAAAAGAGTACTGTTGTTTACAATGTTTGGAGTGGACTCACTATCCCTCTTGGTTTACAACCAATCACAGTTTGAAATCTCACTACTCTCTCAATTTAAGTGTGCTCACTGCTTATTTAGAATATCCACTCACAATTTCTAGACTTTTAGGTCACTTAATTATCTCTAATTAATTCATCCTACACTATATATAGATTCTCTATTGATGTCCCACTTTCATCCACTAATGAATACCACTTTACCACAAATGTACTTTGAAACTTTAAATCTTTCGTGAAACCCTTACTACATCTTGTGCACAACTTTAATGATCAGCGCACAAGATTCCACTTTTTCCACAAAACACCTCTTGAACACAACATAAATCTTATGCACAACTAAAATCTCACACTCATCTTTCTTAGCTAGAAAATAACTCAAATTATTTTACAAAACACCCTTAGAAAAAAATTATTACGTGATTTAGTGCTATGATTTTCTCTAAGTGTTTATCTACGTTGAATAAGGGGGTCACATATTATTTATATGCATTGTCGACCCCTACTCATAATATTAGATGCATCACTCAAGATCCCTTATACACGAGAAATACCCATTTTAACATCACAACAGGTGACCAAGTTTCTTTCTCATAACCTCATCTCTCATGCACATTTCTAAATCTTTCGTGCACTTCATTACTTTTCCATATTTTGATATTTTTATCATAAAACATGACTTGCACGCAAGTTTCCATACCATATTCAATCTTTCACACAACTTCCTTTTCAAAAAACACATATATATCCATTTTCCCGATTTTGAGGCCCAAAAATTTGGCAAGCACTGGAAAACAATGCCACCTTGTATTTATTTTATTTGTACCACCTCCATATCATCCATTCCTTTTTCATTGTTTTTTATCAAAATAGGTTGTAAAAAATATCTCTAGAACACCACAACTGACAAAGGAAACCCTCTGTCAAAAAACACAATCAACCAAAAAATTCTAAAATGTTACATTGATAAATGTTTTCCCAAAAAATGAGGGATCAAGATCTTAGATGATCATATAAGTTTATTTAAAAAGAATAAATAATAAAAATAAACTCAAAAATTCACCCTACCCCTCTTAGTGATATATATATATATATGAAACCTGGGTACCCCTAGTTGTATCATAGGATGAGTTTCCATCTTAAAAGATTCAACCTTTACTGAAGACTAATGATCGAGATTTGGAAATCATTCAATAGTATAGGAGTTCCTTTATTTGATGTAAATAAGTATTATGAATTGAATAAATAAATACTTCCATGTCTACTTTCATGAGGCATTAAAGTTAGTGACATTGTTACCATTTTTTTATCTTACCCAAAATAGATGCTCTCATGACACATACTAATAAGAGAAATATGTAAATAGATGGGAAATCCATAAACTCTCTTTTTTCAGCCATTCTTGATAAATTTTTTACTAAGGTGAGGAGGATAGAAATAAATAGGGATATGCAGGATAAACATGAGAATACGTATTAATGGAATGTGAATATTAAATAAGACAAACTATAGATCTAGAGAGATAAGTCTAAATATATTCATATGGTTGATGATGGGATTATAGATTACTAATTTACTTAGGTATATAAGATAATAAGTTATATCATGGGCTTTGGAAATACTTTTTAAGATTCATCTATTGTTAAGAAACTAATGTTTAATTTTTATGACATATTTGATCCAAATATTTCCTCCATGGAAGAAATTGGAGACCTATCTCTTGATGAGTTTCATAATACACACCTCAACTATGAGAGGATAAAATCTCCGATGTTGAAAAATAAATATAAGGGGGAAAGTTATTTCAAAGTAATTAAAAGTATCAAGGTGAATGAAAATAAAGATCAACCATTATAATATTATTATGAGGATGAGATTAGTGATATAAATTATAAAAGTTTTATGTCCTTCATTTTTAAAAATTCTAGAAGAGGAAAGATAAATTTTAAAGGTTTACTCCCTTTAAAGTGATTTAATTATGGTCAAATTTTTCATTTTCGATTGATTTTGTAAAGAAATAATATGATTATTCATTGAGTGATGATGAAGAAAAAGACTACACTAAAAGAAGATTTTGAAAAAATTGAAAATCTAATAATGGAAAGAAAGATAATATATCAAGGAAGTATAAGAAAACTATGATGAGTATGAAAATTGATGAAGACTCTTAAGCATGGAGTGAATCAAAAGATAAAGGTTTAACTAAAAATCCTAAAACCGTCATTAAAAATGTTAAGAGACATGGAGACTTATCAATCAGTGATTAGAAAGAAGAATATAGCTACTCTCTGTACATTCAGAAATCTTAACTTTTATTATGCCTTATTCAAAACACCTATCTCAAGAAAAGAATCAAATTCCCTAGGAAATAGAAAATAAATAAAAATAAGAAGGATAATGTTATTATTAAGGAGATAAAAATATGCAAGTTGAAAATATGGAACATGATAAGATTTTGAAATATCTTATTGAAGAATAGGCGGAAAAAGAAGATAGACTAAATGAGACAAAGTCTTGGTGTCTTAAAGAAGAAAACACCTTGAAAATTATGAGATCTTAATTTGATAAATTAATGGATGTTCAAGTTGAATAATCCAAAAAAATGATAAAGGTGAATCTAAAGAAGAAGTTGAAAATTATTTTTGATTATTTTAGTGATCATATATATTTTTTAATCTAGTGGTGTAGAATTTGATAAAAAATTTGAAATTTTACAGACTAAAATTGATATTGAGAACTTAAATAAGTTGGTTAATGCATTTTCACTAATTCTGAGTCAAAATAATGGTAGGAGTGTATCTATAAATCAAGTATTTTATCTCTAATATAATAGTATGAATTTTTAAATAAACAATTTTAGAGGATATTTCTGGTGTTGTGGAAAAATTGGTCAGAAATACTTCTTGTTTTGGTATAATATGTCACTTACTAAAAATTTGCATACATCATGGGGTAAAACTTTTGGAAATAAAGAAAACATCTCTGTGAGAAGAAGGAATAATATTATAATATATAAGTTTATTATCGAGAAATAAATAAGGATATCTACACATAATAAATTTGATTTTAAAAATTAAATATATGAAATATTTTTCTAATAAGGTCAATCTGCTAAATATGTCATGACAAAGATTCCAGGATAGTTATTATTGTTTTTTAAAGTAAAGAAGAACTAAAAAAGAGAAAAAATATCTGACCATTTTATTCAAATCAATTCTTGTCATAAGGAAATGTTTATGGAAATAGAAGAAAATTTTTATTCTAAAGGTAGACCATAGAGTTCACCGGATGAGGTTAAATACAATATGAATCTTTAAAAATCTCATAAAAAAATATCTTGAGATATTATGTATAATATAAAGACAAAAATTTCATATTGAAAATAATTGTATATTTTTTTACCCACAAAATAAGAAAAAACAAATACATTCAAAACGAAGGCATATGATGTTTTATGTGATTTTATGGATCATTTTGGAATAAGAGGACAACCATGACACCCTCAAATAGTCAAAACTAGGAAGTCAAAGGAGGAGGTAGCATGAATAGATTTTTAGTTTAATTTAAGAGAGTTTCTAGGTTGAGAACATCTCATCCCTATTACTCTAACTAAGAAGCTTTGAAGAACCACCTTATTACCATGTTTATATTGTGTTTTTATTTCTATATAGGTAATTTAAGGAGATATAAGTGTTTATGGGGAGACTTGAAATTGATAAAATCTATGAACATCTTATAGATAGAAAAATTTTCATTAGGAAATAATATTATCCCAATGGTATCATCTTTATTCCTTGAAAACACTCCAATATTATTGATAGTTGCACGGATTTCATTATAGATGAAATTTAATCATGATAAAAAGCATGAAGTGAATCCCTTGAGGGGGATCTTGAAAGAACAACCACCAGATATCTATATCCCATTTGTATCTCATGAATATCATAAGTAATGTAAAGGGCTATATATGAAGATTCCATATGTTAAAATTATAGAGAATGATGTTTTTAATAACTAATGTATGTTGATTATATTCTCTTATTTTTATATTGAAAATATCAACTCAAAAAGTGAGATACTTATTACTTTATGAAAAAAGTGAAAATAAATTTGAAAAGGGAAAATGTAATGTTGCACTTGAATGTTTTTAATCTATTTTTTGATATTATTACAGGAGATTAGCTAAAAATATTGTTAATATCCGAAGAAAGAAGGTTTCGATATTGATATCACATGAAAAAAACTTTATTGACAAAATTGATGTTAAATTTTATCACTCTTGTTTTCTATAATGAGCATGGATCACATTGACTTATAGTTGGTTAATTTTACACCTTTTTGAGAATAGAGTTGTGATATCATTCTCCCAAAAGAATTAGGAAGTATGTTTTAGTAGATAATATGATGATATCATGAAATTTGGATTTTTGAAATGATAATTCATTACTATACATATATCTTTGGTTTATTTTTAGTAAGGAGGAGAAGATAAAATTGACTTTAGAAGTGAAATGAGTATTAGAAACAATTCCAAATGGTAAAATTAAAGAACATAATTAGGTTTATTAAGGTTGTGGTGATGTTTATTTTTTTCTATAAGGAATGAATATGAAATGTCAATTTTATTAACTATGATGATTGATAAATCGTTCTTCGTGGAAAATATATGTAATAATTGTTTTAGGAGATATTCAAAGTAATTACAACATTTTAATGGTGAAGATTATTTGAGGATGAAGAGATTTGGAATTTATAATTAAATTCAAAAATAAAATAATGAGGGATTGGAATTTTATATTGAGAATTTGAGTGTAATGACATGGTATATCTTGGATAATAATTTGTTGAAATTTATTAGAAAATAGTCAACCAAAATAGCAAGACAAAGGGACCCATTATCAATGTCATGGTGGGATGTTCAACCTCTAGCTAGCCTGAATGAAAAAAGGGGTGTTGAGATGTGGGAATCATAGTGCCTTCTAGGCCACATATATGTGAGAATTCACAAATGGATAGAAATACCTTGTGTGATAGTGTATCTGTGTGCTGACCCCAGTGTAGACTCAAACCATCAACAGAATGCTTAATGTTACTAAGTGGAGACATTCAAAAAACTGAATCGATGTGGGACTCGATAGGGAAAAACATTATAACTCTGTTATTTAAAACACACATAATGAATTGTATCCATCTAATCAGTTTAATTAGAGTCATATGATGATTGATACATCAACCTTATTCTACCTCTAGACACTCGTAGGTTTCGTATGTGCTGGAGTTTATCAAGATTTCTTCAAGCAGTGTGGTATGATGATCTAAACATATTTTTATTGGAACATTATTTACATAAAAATTATAACATTATTTATGCATCCATACAACTTCATTTTCTTGAATGATAAATGTATAACCATGGCCATCATCATCTTTAACCTTCAATATATGTTGAAGGGTTACTATTCATCGGGTGCTTCATGAGCGATGATCGAACAATCAAACCAAGATAATGATAGTTATGAATGTGATAAAATGAGTTGAAACTATGTATTTAATTGGAGTATAACTACATTCATGGAAGATAAAGAAAGATTCACTTTATAGAGGATGGAGATTTTATAAAGTCCATATGATCTATGATGGTTTGCACAAGTGGAGTAAGTCAATGCATGATAAGTCAGTGAACATGAGTTGAGGTGGTGGAGGATTTGCTTTAAATATTAACCATACTTTACATTTTCATTTTTTATTATATGTGCATCAAGAATGATATATGGGAGACAAAAATAGAGAGTCAAGTGAGCTCTATATTCACAAATAAGTTTCCATGCATTTGTGCCAAGCTTTTTTAAGCCTTCACAACCACATGATGTATGTGATATTCCTTGAACTCTTGTCTATTCAAGGCATACACAATCATTTTGTGATAATTCTATGTATATAACTATTATGTGATATAATATTTTACTATATATATAGTAATTTTCTCATAATAGAGAATCCAAATACAAAACCTTACACAAAGACACAATGGAGTTTTATAAGATTGTGGCTTATTGAAGGTGAAGTAGTCTATAAAAAATGAGCCTGTCGTACTTGTGTTGCATGAAGGAGGAGGCAGTCATGTGAGGTATCTATATGAATTTATGGGAATAGTGAGGCATTCTATTTGAAGTAAATACATTCTATAAATAACAATGAAGAAGTAAATTCAATAATATTTTCATGTAATCATAAAAAATGATATGCACTTTTTGTGTTGTGAAATTTTTAAAAGATAGAATTCCATGGATATGATATAAAATATATGCATTTGATATGAAGTAAGTATATGAAATGAATCAAAAGAATCAATGTAGTTGTGTAAATAGGATCAGGGAATATTGATTGCAGTTTTTCTGAAAAATAATAGTGAGTACTAGATACTGAGAATTTAGGATAATTGAAGGTGATCAAGTCTAGTAGTTTATCGAAAAAAGATTTTTCCATGCAGACATGAAATAGAAGAAGGAAAACATGAACACTACATCAGTAGGTAGAATATTTTGAAGACTTATTCATCGATGTTCAGAAAAACCATCAAAGAACTATCGGGATTCCATTATAAACAACTAGATATTTTTAGGAGGAAAATTAACTAGAAAGAGTTACTATAAGAAACACTAGTGGGATGCTAGTATAATTTGGGAAGTTGTTAATACCTTCCCATCATGGTTTTAGGATAATAACTGATCAAACCATTTGTAATTGCTAATTGGTTTATAGTGGAGGATCTATGTCTTAGATCACCATGAACATAACAAGGACAAAGTCACCCACATTGGGGGTGAACCTTATAAAAATCCTCAGGTGCTTTTTAGTGATTTTATTTCTTTGCATATGGAAGAGGTGAGACATTAAAGAACTTTGGATCAAGATCTTGACCGATCATAAAGGTTAATTTCAAAATTAGAAATTGTAAAAAGAACATCACTAATTTAACTCATCCCCTTCGCAATGATATATTCGAACCTGGGTACTTCAAGAACGGATCATATAACTATTAATCAGCTTTCCAATAATTATGAAGCCTTAAAGTAATAAAATAAGGTTAATAAGAAATCCCCACTGTAAAATTATCTAGACATTCTAGTGTCCCATACCATCTTGTGTAATATGAAACCATCCTATCATCATCGATCTCGACTATCACAACATACCTATATCATAACACATATCATGATCAATATAAACCCATTATCCCAATACATAGATCATCAATGTCTCCCAACCACATAAAAGATGTTAGTAAATAAAAACCAATGATCTAAATCCATATAACAAACATTCATGTCAAAACATATTATTCATCCATAGGATAAGGCACTATGTCCATGACATTGAGGTTTTTATTACTCCCCCAATAACGATCAGGCCCAATCAATCCCATACATTATTACCATATTTAAGAAATTCCAAAATGATAAGAAATAATTATTATCACACCTCTTCCATTTAATCATATTTTTTATTAAACCGAATTTATGTTTCTAAACATTTCCCATCATATTACACATGCTATAAAAATTATAAAAAACACCCAAAATTACCAAACATAAAATCACATAATAATAGAACAAGAGAAAAAATAATATCATCAACATCGTATGATATCACAAACTGAACTATTTATTTAATTATCAATAAGATTCGTTAATTATCTTGATCATATGGTAAATCCAATTTAAGATTTCTATAATTATTTATATAATTCTTATTACAATCATTAACAACATAATTCATGAATAAGAAATTATTCTTTTCCCACTCTTAGATAATTCTATAAAGATAGAATCTTAATTATTTAATATTTGAAAAATTATTTCCATTTTTGAATTAATAATATTAATTCAATACATTTGATCATTGATAGCCTGTAGGGTGTCATTAATTCCTACCAGGATAAACAAATTTAGTATTTTATTAAAACTCTGAAAAACTAACTAAATATGTAGTAGTTGTAAATTCCAAGTGTTGAACCCACAAGGATGGATCATATTATCTAAATTAATTAGGAAACTAAAATTTCAATTATTTGGTTTTCTTTAAATGAAAGTGAAAAATAACAAGATTGATTGGGTTGAATGTAAAGATGGTATGCATGCCGGGTTTAGTAATTTTTAAGTTCATGCACTAGGGATTCAATTGGTAGTTGATTTATTCAGGTTTGGTGTTAGAATTGGGTTATTTGGGATCTGTGGTTTGGGTACCATGCACTAATTCTATGATTGAACCATTTGAATGATCATATAATAAATGAAATCATAAAAACATGCAACCTAAAACCTTATTTAAAAATAAAAAACCTAGATTCCATAATGGTCATACAAAAACTAAGGCGATTAATTGATGCAATGAATTAAAAAGCATCTGAACACATCAATGGTCATTCCATATGAAAAAATAGAAATTTGGAATTGATAAAATTATTTTATGAAATCAAAAACATGAATAATAAAAGAAAAATACACCCTAGTAGCACATCCCCATACAATCACATCAACCAACACTAAAGAAACTACTCGCTCATGCTGAGCCCGATGAGAACGAGCAGCATGTGTACTTGAAGAAGAATGGCAGCAAAGTTGGGATTCAGATCACCAATACATCATCTGAAGACCATCCCTATATATATCTTGGCATCCAATGGTCTCTGAGTGTATTGGAAGGGTGGAAGAGAGTCTCTATTTATAGGGAATAACATCAAAGCATGAACTACAATATCTTTATTTTTCAGTGCGTTTCCATTGTCATGACGTGTAACTTGGTTACATGATGTGTAATCCTTCTGTCTTTAGGCATCATGAATCTTAGAAAAAATATTCTTTGAAAACTTGTCTCAAAAAGTTTCACATCATGTAATCTAGTTACATGATGTGAATTGGTGTTTCACAACATGTATTAAAGTCAGGAGTTGTCTTGTGCAGAAATTCATTTTAAAAAATTCATGACAAGTAATGGTATTACATGACTAGTAATCATTCTGCTTCATTTTTCCAACTCATATCAATTATTAAAAATCTAGTGTCACATTTTGAGCTTTGTTGGTGGTGTGAAGTCTTTTTTATCTCACAAATTCTCCTCTTTTCATTATTTTTTCATAAATCTATTGAATCATGCCATAAAACATGAAAAAATTCAATCTGCTCTAAAATTAGAAAGATTATTCATTTAAAAAAATCAATAAATTTAAACACTCAAAAATGTATGCATGAAATACACTTATCAATTATTCTTATGGAATATTTTTATTTAAGGCATGTGATTATACTTTTAAAATTCTTAGAAACATAATCAACATTCTAGATTTTGTGAATTACAGATGATCACAATTATTTAAAAACATAGGACAATCTTATTATTCATGGATAATAGTGTTCTCCTTATGTATATCATATTGTTTTTAAATCATAAATAGAAATAATTTCCAAATTAAGATAATTTCTACACATATTTTAAATTACTCATGTTCTTCCTTTTTCTTTTCCAGAATATTGAATAATATTGACCATTTGATTTACTTTGTCTGATTAAGGTTACTTTTATCTAGATAAATAAAAAAACTTAGGTATGATATTTCTATAGATCACACATAGAATAAAAGATAGATAAAAAATCCCCTACCTCATGCATGGAGGTTCAAAAACACATCACCAAGGACAAGAAAGAGGATAGTGATACACAAAGGCCTAGAAAGAAGGAGCCTCAAATTATTTTCAGAATACATGAAAAACTTGAATGATAGGTTTTTTATTTATTGGGAATCAAGATAAGTAAAGGGTAAGGAATCTGAGTAGTAACTATAATTTTTATAAATAATAGAGTATTATTGGATGACTCCCAATTGACTCACTGGAAAACCCTCATTTAGTTCCCCATTAAATATCATTTTGTAATTTAATTACCCTTATAAGCCATTAAAAACTCATAAAAATTAATAAGCATCAAAATATCATAATAGTAATTCTTAAATAATTAGAAAACAATTTATTTCCAATTTAAATCCCATTAGTTTCTTTTAAAACACATTATAGGTAGAAATAGGAGTAAAAATGAAGGTTATGTCCACATAAGGGATACCCTTACACAAGAAGCATGAATTACATAAAGGTAATGTGATTTTACCTTGTCACGACCCGTCCTCGGGGCCCGTGCCGTGACTACCCCAAGCTAGCCTTCCATAGGCCAGGGGCTGGCGACTAGCACCAAAGCGTAAATCCCGGTAAAAAGGGAAGGCATTGCCTTTGTAAAGTAAACAAGCACCACAAAGTAAGCAAGCGGAAAAGTAAACACTAAGTAAAACAGAGTACAACTGTAAGTGAGGAAAAGTAAGTGGACCAGTATACAAACCCAAACTGAAAGTAAAGTACAACTCGAAAGGGAAAACAACAACTAAAAGTAAAAGCTGCTACGTCGAGCTGTCCACTGGAAATCCCACCTGAAGGGTGGGTATAGATAGCTCCTCTACTCCTCGGGTCCCGCCGTCCGCTCCGAGCACGTCCCGCCCAGTGGTACACCTCCAGGTACCGTCCTGCTCTGCGAGCCTCAACCACGATCAACGTTGTCCGTTGTCTGCAACCAACACAACGTAGTGCGTTCATAGCCCGTGCAGGGGTGAGTATAAGCTACTCAGTAGGGACCCCGAGACCCCCGAAGGTCTCCCAAAATCCACAAAGGATAAACCACAAAGTAAAGATACAATCACGAAGTAACAACCGACACTGCTTAGGTATATGCCCATACATATACCTAAGTCATCAATTCCAATATGCTCCAACCTCCGAGCCCAAGTACAACTCAGTCCACACAGGAAAATATACGTATTCCACACAGGAAAGCAAAACGTAATCCACACAGGATAGCACAACACAATCCACACAGGAAGGTAAATAGGATTAATCTCAAACAGGTATACTTCTTTGAAAGATGATAGAGATGATCACTGATCCATCTAAGTCATCGGACCCACAAAGGATCGATAGATACTAACCCCCGTAAAGACCCACATAGGATCAGACCCACACTGGATCTATAGGCGCTGGTTCACACAGGACCGCTGAGCGCTGACCCACACAGGATCGGTAGCACTGATCCACACAGGATCGCTGAGTGCTGTAGTCATCGTCGTCGAATCCACTGAGGATCTCTGCACAGTCGTCATCGCAGTCACAGTAGTAGTCGCAGCTAGCTCTAGGGTTCCCGCACACATCAA